>CM035166.1:96548011-97930799 GCA_020205615.1 Panax quinquefolius | reverse complement strand
ATTATTGTCGAATTGAAAAGCGACAAAAATATTTTATTGAAAATAACGGCGGAAGTTTCTGGTTGATCTTTGTTGAACTTCTTAGGTAGTAAAAATCTGATGTCTGGCGTTGTTGCGTAGTAGCGCATCGGTATTGATTATTGATATTTATGTGAGAAGTCACTCGGTTTTGTTCGATTATTCTTACTGATAGTTCTTTGCAAGTATCTCACATTATTTGATTTAATTATTGTTGATTTAGAAGTTTTGTTTTATTCACGTAATAAAATAGAAACATCTTTTATATAAAAACAGGGATACTTTATTAAAGTTATTCTATAAATAGAATATATTATATTCTATTATGCATAATATTTTGTATAATAAAATCTTTTTATATAAAATGAATACTTTATTAAAGTTATTCTATAAATAGAATATATTATATTTTATTATGCATAGTGTTTTGCGTAGTGCTTGCATGATAGTATTTGCATAGTAAAAATCTTTTTATATAAATAGAATATATTATATTTTATTTAAAAGATTTTTCTTTAAATATAAATCGTCAGATTAAAGTAAATCAATCTGACCGCTTCATGGATTGAATTCTTATGCATTCCATTTTCCTATAAATAGAAGCTTCATTCCTTCATTATTTTCTTACTTAATTCAATTTGAACTCTAGAGAAGAAACTATAGAGAGATAGAAGAAAAGTTTTACTACTTCTTACTACTCTTATATCAAGTATTATTTTACGGTAAAGTGATATTATTCTTTTGTATTCAAGAAGAGAACTTCATTATTCCATTTCTTTATTGTTCATTGGAATAACTTTTGTATCTGCGAGCTACCCTATACTTGGTGACATTCTTCATTATTCTGTCTTTATTATTCGCCGAATATCCTGTCTGCATGCTATCTGTGGGACTGGTTCCATTTTTTTATTATTCCGCTCTTTATTATTTTGTCTAATATCCTCGTCATGCTATACTGCCGGACCGGTTCCATCATTTATTATTCCGCATTTATTATTACATTGGAACATCCTGTCGCATTGTGATTTTCACGACACGGTTTCGTTATTATTATTACGTTGAAATAACCGAAATACATGCAAAGTCTGCATGCATGATGATATCTTTTGTTATTCCATTCGATATTATACTTAGTTGATTAAAATTTTGACTTCTATACTCCATGAAATTAGTGGAATATCATTGATATTTATGCTTCATCCAAAGATCTTTTCGTGGAAATATTCTTCCGAGCATTCTTGAATTTTACTCTACAAAGCAAAGATCATGTTTGACAATTTGGACGTTATTGGTTCTGGACAAATTAATTCTTGAACTTATTTTATTGAATTCTTATATCATTGTCATCATCCTCATGTTTATATTATGTTGAAAGTCATCTCGTGGCTTTGTAGTGCATAGATGGACTTGGTATGATTATGACGAGGATTATTCTAAGTATAATCATGGTAGTAATGTTACAAATGATGTGGAAAAAAGTCCTCATTGGCCCGTAGTGCATTGATGGACGCTTTTTGGTATGATTATGGCTATGGATTCTCTTGACCAAGGGTGCAAAGATGAATTATTTTATGGCGTGATCAAGACCATTAATGAATCTGAAATATTCTTGGCCCGTAGTGCATGGATAATTGTGGTCGTGATACTAAAGAATATCCTCGGCAGTAGTCTGCGGGGTGATTTCATGATGTGGATTATTTATTAAAATTTGAGTGTCGTGATATAATGATGATGAAAAACCTTTTAAATCATAAAAGATAGTAGATTTTATTTTCTACTTGACTCTTTTAATGGATTGCTTGTTCCGCTGCAGTTAAACTTGATGTCTATTATATTTTATCAGTTTAACATTGTTGGGGACTAATGATAATTTATTCTGCATTATCTTAGTCATAATATTTCTTACTGGGCTAGTTGAGCTCACCCTTTCTTTCCTTTTTCTCTTGAAATGAGAATATAGCTGGGACGAGTCGGGGAACGGAGTGATGGTCCAGAGGATAGCATTAGTAGTCCTCACTATTTTGTGAAATAGTGTGATAATAATTGTAATGAGGACTCCTTTTGAGTTTGTATAATCTCTAGTAGACAATAATTGTATTCAAACTCATAGTTTATGTTTTGTCGTATTGTATACCGGCACTTGTATTAGTAAGTTGTATTTGAATTACGTATCATGTATCTGGCGACCCAAGATGGGTGATGTATACCTAATTTTGGGGGCGTCACAGTTGGTATCAAAGCTTAGGGATATGATCCCTGGCTAAGATGTGAGATAAGAACTAGGAGGGGAGAGACGGGGAATTTCTTCGCTAGTATGACCTACCTAAGTTTATTTGGTATTTAATTGGTCAGTCAAAGTATAGGGATAATATGTGATATGTTAATTAACCCTTGTTTTGTGGCAGTGTTTGAAAATGGTATCCGAGAATTTTGAGATTATCAATGGAGCACAGGAGACCTTTGAATCTCCACAGATCAATAATCAGGATAATGTACAACCAGAGGACAATACTCCTCATGAAAACAATAACACCGATGAAATGGTGAATGATGGGATGGTCAGAGACTTTATGCAATTCATGCAACAACAGGCAAAGGCAGCTCATGTCCAAAATACAGGTAGAAATACTGATAACTCTCGGACGGTCACCGCTAAGCAGTTTAAGGAGCAATTCATGCAACAACGGGCGAAGGCAGCTCCTGTCCATAATGCAGGTGGTGTGACGCCCCCAAAATAGGTTCATTCCATCCAACCCATTCTGAGTCGCCAAATACTTGGTACGGAAAACAACTACAACTTTATTACAACAATTGTCGTGTAAAATACAACAACACATATGCTGTGAGTTTGGATACAAATATATACCAACTGTAGCACGTCACAATGACATCTTATATAAAGGTATAGTCAAAAACTGTTTTAGAAATTAAAATCTTTGGGAAGTGCTCAAGGAAACCTTCATACATGGGAGGCCATGCGTCTAGGTTATTATAGATATCAAATGCCCACAGAATTATCCTTGGTTGACCCAATAGACCCCAAAGAAAAACGAGAAGATTACTATCATCTTCTTTCCAATGGTGAGTCTTCTCTTGACATATAACTATCTCCACCGTCTGCAATTGAATATTATACTTCAACCAAACTCCAAGATTATATAGGTAGTGCTCGTATATATACTCAAAGAAGTGGATGAAACACACCTCATCTTATGATGACACGAGGTTGTATGTCATTAGACATTTTGTATGATAGTGGCAAAACACCCTTCCAACGTTGGGTTCGCCTCACCCTAGTTGATTCACCAAGTATAACTACTAAATGATGACCACCGTTCTATTCCCCTCGTATCCCCTCCTCGACCCAAACTACACTTTTTTATTACCCTCGAAAGGAATTGTGAAGCAAAAGGGGTGAAGCACAACTAGCTCAATAAAGAATATCATGACTAAAGATAAATAAATTATCAATAGCCTTCAACAAGAATAAATCGAGATTTAGAACATATGGTAGATGATAAAACTTTTCAACCATAGTTGTGGCGAATGAAGCGAATCCATTAGAAGAGTCAAATAGCCATAAAGTCTATTATCTTCTCCATGTTAAAAATCCACCAACAATGTTTTATCCTTGTAACATCAATCAACAGTTCTGGTTCACAATCATATGAATAACTCATAATCATAATTGTGATTCTAAATTTCTCTTCGCATCCGGGATGAAGATAATTTTCATCACCGCCTTTACCGAAACATCAAAGATCATGGTTATACCAAATCACAGTTCTTGTTCATAATCATCGATAAATTCATCTTTGCACTCACGGCCAAAGATATTCATCAATCAATTCATCTCTTTACTTTCTGACTGCCAAAGATATTCAACAACAGTCATCTTTGCACTACTGAACCAAAGATATTCATATCTCAAAGAAATACATAATCATTTCGAAATTTATATAAACCATAATTATAACCATGTTGATCAATTCACCTTGCACTTAAGCTAAAAATATTCCATTGTAAATTCAATGGTCATGATCATACTAGTCAATAATTCAACTTTGCACTACTGGCCAAAGAGAACCCATAGTCACGATCATACCAATACTTTATCCATCTTTACACTCAAGTCAAAGAGAAATTCAACATCAGGGTTATAAAAATGTTATATATGATAATAAAATCAATATAATCAATACATAATTTTAATCTCCAGAGTAATATTCATAAATCAACTATAATTTGGTTAGAAAAAAAACCAATTTTGTAGTGAATAGTACCCGTGAATAATAACTCATGAATAAGAACTCGTGAATAAGAACTTTCATGAATAAGAACTCCGAATAATCTGAATAGTAAATCGTGAATAGTAACTTGTGAATAGTAACTTATGAATAAGTAACCCCAAACATGAAAAAGTTCCAAATTTGATAAAAAGTTCAAACCAATATTTCGACATAATGATATTGAAGAAATAATATCATTTATGAAGAAAATAATCTCCCTTACTATCCCTTACCTCAAAAAGCGGTATTACATTGGAATAACGTTTGAACGAACTTGCACCGTATAGCAACACTCAAGATATCAAAATACTCACAAGAATCCACTCGATAATATAGAGAGAGAAATAGAGAGAAAACTTCAGTTTCTGGTGTGATTTTCAATTCTAACCTAAGCACCCTATTTATAAGAAAATGCTTAGAACACCAAAGCAGAAAATTTAATAAATTAATAATATAATTATAAAATTTTCTTACGCACACCCAAGAAATCTGAATTTCAAGATCTAAAATGTGCAAGTGGGGCCCACCCACTTGTTAAAAACGCTTTTTCTTTTAAAATTATTTAAAACTTTAAAAATCAATTATTCCGGAACTTCAATAATTCATAATAAATAGCCCTTTTATCAGAAAATTCGAATCTCGCGTTATTTTATAGAAGATTCAATTCTCTACAACTTTATAGAAGAAAGTTTTTCCAAATTTCAAATGTAAATCAATCGAAATCCACATACTAAACGATTTTACGTGCTATAATCAAATTTCAATCGAAGAATGGGTCCACCAACATGTTTAACATGTTTTAAACAACTTTACAACAAAAAATACTCTTCCTTCTCATATACTCATATATCCCACATTCATTGTAAAAATATCACCATTATTATATTATAATAATATAATAAAATATTATTTTATCGTAAAAGATAAAATATCGATTTTTAACAATTGTCACTTTAAAAAAAATTTCTCCATCTATATCCACATAAAATCAATATTTTCCTCATCATATAAATCAATAATTAATTATTCACAAATAATATTACGAATCACAATATTGACAACTGCATAGTTCCTGAAAGAGGGGCTTTCCAATAAGAATTTCTCCTTATTGGCGCCTTGATTAGGTGACCAAACCTCTCCTTAGATGTAACTTTCTAGACATTGCCAATAATGTTATCTAATAATATTATTTAGATAATATGAATTATTGCTTCGATAATGGAAAATATTGTGTAGTGATAATTATTAAAACAACGATAATATAAAATATCAACGCAACAATTATTGAATCAATAAAATAAAATATTGAATAATAATTCATCAGAACAATTTATTGAGTAGTGCCTTCTTACGTAAGAATCAATAATTGGTGTAATACTGTGTGCTACTGTGCAACAACGCGTATTACTGTATTTTAACCACCGGGTATTCCAACAGTGTTAACGGTAATAATTACGCCGTTATTTATAAAAACTTAAATTTGTCATTTTCTTCATCCGATCGCTTATTACATTATGGGGCCCACAAATGGTCTGGCCCGTCGTGCGAATATTCCCCTACGGAAAAGAATATTCCACGACCAAACGAATATTCCCAATAACAATGAATATTTTTTTATAACCACTTGTGTATTTTGAAAAAAAATTCATATATCACCCTTAACTTTAAACTTTTATCAATTTAATCATTTACTGAATTGTAATTATAAGAAAAATTGAATACTTTTATTTCATAAAATTCGGGGTCTTACAATCTCCCCTCCTTACAAAATTTCGTCCCCGAAATTTACGTTACTCTGTATTTCGAAAAGTGAGAATACCTTGCTTTCATTTCAGATTCCATCTTTCCTGTCATCATGATTTCTCTATTGCTCATCTCCTGTATTTCAGATATCATTCTAGAATACGACTTCAAAAATAAAGGTTAATTTAACAAATTAACATAACACATAATATCCCGATATTATGACTGACCCGACAAATAAGCTTAGGTAGGACACACTTTGGCGAAGGATTTACTCATCTCTCCCTCCTAGTTCTAATCACAGTCTCCACAAGAGAACATATCCCTAAGCTCGATACCAACCGTGACTCATGTCCCAACCATGGACAACACCTCACAAAGGTACTTATTTCGCTTTTCCACCGCAGAATCAAGGCCCCCTACGGAGAGTCCGCTTCTGCATCCCCCATCAATAGGAAGTCACCAAATGAGAGGCTCTTGGCTCTTTACTTATAGCTCGATACCAACTATGACGCCCCCAAAAATAGGTCCATTCCATCCAACCCATTCGAGTCGCCAAATACTTGGTACGGAAAATAACTACAACTTTATTACAACAATTGTCATGCAAAATACAACAACACATATGCTGTGAGTTTGGATACAAATATATATCAACTGTAGCATGTCACAATGACATCTTACAAAAAGGTATAGTCAAAAACTGTTTTAGAAATTAAAATCTTTGGGAAGTGCTCAAGAAACCTTCGCATACATGGGAGGCCATGCGTCAGGTTATTATAGATATCATATGCCCACGTAATTATCCTTGGTTGATTGATAGACCCCAAAGAAAAAGCGAGAAGATTACTATCATCTTCTTTCCAATGGTGAGTCTTCTCTTGACATATAACTATCTCCACCGTCTGCGAATTGAACATTATACTTCAACCAAACTCCAAGATTATATAGGTAGTGCTCATATATATACTCAGTAAGTGGATGAGCATAACTCTGTCTTATGATGACACGAGGTTGTATGTCATTAGACATCTTGTATGATAGTGGCAAAACACCCTTTCAACGTTGGGTTCGCCTCACCCTAGTTGATTCACCAAGTATAACTACTAAATGATGACCACCGTTCTATTCCCCTGTTATCCCCCGCTCGACTCAGCTACACTTTTATTACCTGAAAGGAATTGTGAAGCAAAAGGGTGAGCACAACTAGCACAGTAAAGAATATCATGACTAAAGATAAATAAATTATCAATAACCTTCAACAGTAATAAATCAGAGATTTAGAACATATGGTAGATGATAAAAACTTTTCAACCATAGTTGCAGCGGAAAGAGCAATCCATTAGAAGAGTCAAATAGCCACAAAGTCTATTATCTTCTCCATGTTAAAAATCCACCAACAATGTTTTATCCTTGTAACATCAATCAACAGTTCTGGTCCACAATCATATGAATAACTCATAATCATAATTGTGATTTTAAATTTCTCTTCGCATCCAGGACGAAGATAATTTTCATCACCTGTCTTTACCTGAAACATCAAAGATCATGGTTATACCAAATCACAGTTCTTGTTCATAATCATACTGATAAATTCATCTTTGCACTACGGGCCAAAGATATTCATCAACAGTTCATCTTTGCACTACAGGCCAAAGATATTCAACAACAGGTCATCTTTGTACTACAGGCCAAAGATATTCATATCTCAAAGAAATACATAATCATTTCAGAATTTATATAAACCATAATTATAACCATGTTGATCAATTCACCTTGCACTTAAGCTAAAAATATTCCATTGTAAATTCAATGGTCATGATCATACTAGTCAACAATTCAACTTTGCACTACTGGCCAAAGAGAACCCATAGTCACGATCATACCAATACTTTATCCATCTTTACACTCAAGTCAAAGAGAAATTCAACATTAGGGTTATAAAAATGTTATATATGATAATAAAATCAATATAATTAATACATAATTTTAATCTCCGAGTAATATTCATAAATCAACTATAATTTGGTTAGAAAAAAAAAACCAATTTTGTAGTGAATAGTACAAGAATGTGAATAGTAACTCATGAATAGTAACTCGTGAATAAGTAACTCATGAATAAGAACTAACGTCGTGAATAAGAACTCATGAATAGTAAATCGTGAATAAGTAACTAATGAATAGTAACCCAACATAAAAAAAGTTCCAAATTTGATAAAAGTTCAAACCAATATTTGGATAATGATATTGAAGAAATAATATCATTTATGAAGAAAATAATCTCCACTATCCCTTACTATCCCTTACCTCAAAGAAGCGATTTCCGATTGGAATAACGATTTGAATCTAACTTGCACCGTATAGCAACCCTCAAGATATCAAAATACTCACAAGAATCCACTCGATAATATAGAGAGAGAAATAGAGAGAAAACTTCAGTTTCTGGTGTGATTTTCAATTCTAACCTAAGCACCCTATTTATAGGAAAATGCTTAGAACGCCAAAGCAGAAAATTTAATAAATTAATAATATAATTATAAAATTTTCTTACGCACACCCAAGAAATCTGAATTCAGCATCTAACATGTGCAAGTGGGGCCCACCCACTTGTTAAAACGCTTTTCTTTTAAAAATTATTTAAAACTTTAAAATCAATTATTAGGAACTTTAATAATTCATAATAAATAGCCCTTTTATCGGAAAATTCAATCTCGCAACTTTTTTAGGAAATTAAATTCTCTACAACTGCGGAAAGAAAGTGTTTCCAAATTCCAAATGAAATAAACCGAAATCCACATACGAACAATTTTACAGGCTATAATCAAATTTCAGTCAAGAAATGGGTCCACCAACATGTTTTAAACAACTTTTGTAATAAAAATACTCTTCCTCCTCATATACTCATATATCCCACATTCATTGTAAAAATATCACCATTATTATATTATAATAATATAATAAAATATTATTTTATCGAGAAAAGATAAAATATCGATTTTAACAATTGTCACTTTAAAAATTTTCTCCATCTATATCCACATAAAATCAATATTTTCCTCATCATATAAATCAATAATTAATTATTCACAAATAATATTACAGAATCACAATATTGACAACCAGGCAGTTCCCAGGAAAAAAGGGGGCTTTCCAATAAGAATTTCTCCTTACTGGCGCATAATTAGGTGACCAAACCTCTCCTTAGAAAGAACTTTCTAGACATTGCCAATAATGTTATCTAATAATATTATTTAGATAATATGAATTATTGCTTCGATAATGGAAAATACCGTGTAGTGATAATTATTAAAACAACAGTAATATAAAATATCAACGCAGCAATTATTGAATCAATAAAATAAAATACTAAACAATAACTACTGCAACAATTTATTGAGTAGTGCCTTCTTACGTAAGAATCAATAATTGGTGCAATCTTGTCTTACTCTGCAACAACGCCAGACATCAGATTTTAACCACCGGGTATTCCAACAGTGTTAACGGTAACATTTACGCCGTTATTTATAAAAACTTAAATTTGTCATTTTCTTCATCCGAAAGTTATTACATTATTTGGCCCACAAATGGGTGGTCTGCGCCGTCATTATGAATATTCCCGACGTAAAGAATATTCCACGACCAAACGAATATTCTCACAACAATGAATATTTTATAACCACTTGTATTTTGAAAAAAATTCATATATCACCCTTAACTTTAAACTTTTATCAATTTAATCATTTAATGAATTATAATTATAAGAAAAATTGAATACTTTTATTTCATAAAATTCGGGGTCTTACAATGGAAACATTGGTAACCCACGGTTGGTCACCATTAAGCAGCTTCAAGGAGCTGGGACCACCGGAATTTTTGGGAAAGCCAGAACCACTTAAAGGCGGAGACATGGATAAAGCAGATTACCCGACTGGCCGACTCAAGATGTCTTGGGAGAAGTTCCAAGAATTATTCAACGACAAGTACTTTCCCGAAAGTATTAAATCACATGAAGGAGGTAGAATTCATCGTTTAGAGCAAAACAATATGGCCGTGTCGTAGTAATGAGGCTAAGTTTGCGGATTTATCCCGTTTGCATCCCATTTGGTCGATAATGAGGAAGCGAATGGCGAATGTGTTTTGCGAGGTTTGAAACCCGATATACGTCAATACCTCATTTCTCAAAAACTTTGTTTATATTTAGATGTTGTGAATAGGGCTCAATTATTGGAGCGCGATAATGAGTTAGCACAACCAAAAGGCAACGACCAACAACACGATAATAATCATCTGCAAGGCAAGCGGTCATCTAACAACGATAACCATCGTGGGGGATATTATCATGCCAAGAATGGTAACCATTTCGGTGGTAATTATGGCCAAGATAATAAAATGGACATTTTAAGAAGAGAAGGTTCAACAATGACGTGAAGATGTCGGCACGAAAGACCCGTTTCAAAGGAAGAAGAACGCCCATCGGTCGATATGTTTTCAAATCACGGACAAGAGGACACATCCGTCCAAACTGTCTGCGAATAATCCAAAGTGTGTTTTAATTGCGGAGAGAAGGTCACCTAGCTCGATTTTGTCAGTATGGTGAAGTCAAGTCCAACCGGGATAATGATGCCAAAGGATGTCCCGAATGAGCCAAAGCCTAGTTTAAGAGAGAGCATTTTTTTTCTCATAACGAGAAACCTGAATAAAATTATCACGGATAAGTTAATCATAAGCTCTTACGAAGTCTATACCGTGTTAGATACCGGTTCTACTCACTCTTTTATTTCACTTAATTGTGTTTAATGTTTGTACTTAACTCCGGAGAAGTTAAACTTTGATTTATCTATTGAAACTCCATTGGGAGAAACCTTCGTTACCTACACTGTTTATAAATCTTGTTTGATTCAAATCGACACTTTCACGTTACCTGTCGATCTTATCTCTTTGACAATACTTGCCTTTGATGTGGTTTTTTTTTTGAAATGATTGGTTAACTACTCATCATGTTTTTCGTAAGGTTGTTAGCTTTTATATTCCTAACCAACCTATTATGCGAATTCAAGCAACCAAACCACTAAATTCAATCATTGTCATATCAAGCCATAAGTAAAGAACCCCGGTCCTTTCGTTGTTGACTTCCTTGTGTGGAATGCACCGCAAAGCGGACTTTACAGTAAGCGTCGTGAATGATGATAACAAGTTGATAGGTATCATTGTGAGGTTCTAGCTAGGTTAAGGGATAGAAGTCATAGTTGGTATCAATGTGACGTACTTCCAAGTCTTGGATGAGAGTAATGTGATTTTGAATGATATTTCTATCATTAATAAATCTCTTGACGTATTCACGAAGACTTCTTAGCCTACCCAGGCGTGAAATCGAATTTTGTATTGACACCAAGACAAAACCCATTTCTTAAACCCTCAAAATATTTCTTCAACTAAAACGAACGTAATATCGCCTAAAGACGTTGACTCGAAATTTGTTGAAAATTACGATCGTCTTATTCAATATCATCGTGGAAGAAGCGAGCGTGGTAGTGACGTGTTGAGTAAAAGATCGTATGCGTTTACAAGTGCAATGTTGTTAACACAAAGACTCATTTTGTATAACTTGAAAATGAAGAAGATAGAGTTAAAGACTCAGGGACCCACGTGAAGATAACGAATTTACGAGTAAAATCGACTTTAATCGATAAAGTTAAAGACGCCTCGAGCTACATACGAATCGATAAATGTGAAAAGAAGGTTCAAGAGGGCGTTATTCTAGAAGCGAGTTCTTTGAAGAGAGAAATCTCAACCCTCGATTTAATTGGCCCATTTGAAATCCTCGATTGAGTAGAAAGCGGTGGCTTATAGACTGCTTTTACCGCCAAGTATGTCATGTGCTCATAAAGTTTTAACGTATCAATGTTACGTAAATATATGGATGACCGAACCACATTATTAATTTAGAATCGAGCGAGATAGCGGATGATTTAACGTTATGAGATCTCGTGTTAAAATCTTGGATAAGAAGAATCGTATCCAACACTCAAGGTTATACCTCGAGAGTTAGAATCTAAAATGAAGTCAAGGTATCCTCACATTTGAATAAACCAGTGCGTACATAAATTTAGAGGGAAATTCCATAAGGAGGAGATTTTGAAACCCCAGATTTTATGAATAAAGAATTAATTTTCTCGAAATAATTTTTTTTTATATTATGGTGTGAATTTGAGATAATGTTATAGCTGTGGGTAATATTTATAAATTTTGCAAAGTATACAAGTTGTCATATTATATTAGATTGGTCGGGAAATATTCATTTTAAACAGGAGATATTCGTACGATGCACAATCATTAGTGGACCCCACAATGTAATTATTGTCGGATTGAAAAAATGACAAAAATATTTTATTGAAAATAATGGCGGAAGTTTTACCATTGATCTTTGTTGAACTACTCGATAGTAAAAGTACAAGATGTCTGCGTTATTACATAAAGAGTATTATTAGATTATTGATATTTATGTGAGAAGTCACTCGGGTTTTGTTTAATTATTGCTTTCTGATAGTTCTTTGTATAGTATCTCACATTATTTGATTCAATTATTGTTGATTTAGAAGATTTGTTTTATTCACGTAATAAAACAAAAACATCTTTTATATAAAATGAATACTTTATTAAAGTTATTACATAAATAGAATATATTATATTCTATTATGCATAGTGTTTTCACGTAGTAAAATCTTTTATATATAAAATGTAATACTTTATTAAAGTTATTACATAAATAGAATATATTATATTTTATTATGCATAGTGTTTGCGTAGTGCCCGCGTAGTGTTTGCATAGTAAAAATCTTTTTATATAAATAGAATATATTATATTTTATTTAAAAAAATTCTTTAAATATGGACCATCAGTTAAAGTAAATCAATCTGGACCGTTCATAGATTAATTCTTATACATTCCATTTTCTTATAAATAGAAGCTCATTCCTTCATTATTTTCTTACTTAATTCACTTTGAACTCTGAGAGAGAAACTATAGAGAGAGACTATAGAGATAGAAGAAAAGTTTTTGCTACTTCACTACTCTTATATCAAGTATTATTTTACTGTAAGTGATATTATTCTTTTGTATTCAAGAAGAGAACTTACATTATTCCATTTCTTTATTGTTACATTGGAATAACTTTTATATATGCTGAACTACCCTATACTTGGTGACATTCTTCATTATCCTGTCTTTATTATTACGTTTAATATCACATGCATGCTATTCATGGGACTGGTTCCATTTTTATTATTCCGTCTTTATTATTACGTCGGAATATCACATGCATCTATACGTCTGGCAGGACTGGTTCTATCATTTATTATTCCGCATTTATTATTCTATTGGAACATCCAGTCGGTGTGAATTTCACCTGACCTGGTTCCGTTATTATTATTCTGTTGAAATAACTGTCTATGCGAAGTATCGCATGCATGGTGATATCTTTTGTTATTCCATTTGGTATTATACTCAGTTGATTAAAATTTTGACTTCTATACTCTATGAAATTAGTGGAATATCATTGATATTTGCGCTTCATCCAGTATCTTTTCGTGGAAATATTCTTCTGAGCATTCTTGAATTTTACTCTACAAAGCAGTATCATGTTGACAATTTGGACGTTATTGGTTCCTGGACAAATTAATTCTTGAACTTGTTTTATTGAATTCTTATATCATTGTCATCATCCTCATGTTTATATTATGTTGAAAGCCATCTCGGCACTGTAGTGCATAGATGGACTTGGTATGATTATGACGAGGATTATTCGGTATAATTATGACCGTAATGTTACAAATGATGTGGAAAAAGTCCTCGTTGGCGTGGCGTAATGCATTGATGGGCGCTTTTTGGTATGATTATGGCTATGGATTCTCTTGACCAAGGGTGCAAAGATGAATTGTTTTATGGCATGATCGGGACCATTAATGAATACACAAATATTCTTGGCACATGGTGCATGGATAATTGTGGTCGTGATCTTAAAGAATATCCTTGGCAGAAAAGTGCGGGGTGATTTCATGATGTCGATTATTTATTAAGCTGAGTGTCAGCGATAACAGTGATGAAAAACCTTTTAAATCATAAAAGATAGTAGATTTTATTTTCTACTTGACTTTTTTAATGGATTGCTTGTTCCGCTGCAGTTAAACTTGATGTCTATTATAATTTATCAGTTTAACATTGTTGGGGACTAATGATAATTTATTCTGCATTATCTTAGTCATAATATTTCTTACTGGGCTAGTTGAGCTCACCCTTTCTTTCACTGTTCTTTTTAGAAAATGAGAATATAGCTGGGACGAGTCAGGGAACGGAGTGATGGTCCAGAGGATAACATTAATAGTCCTCACTATTTTGTGAAATAGTGTGATACTAATTGTAATGAGGACTCCTTTTGAGTTTGTATAATCTCTAGTAGACAATAATTGTATTCAAATTCACAGTTTATGTTTTGTCGTATTGTACACGACAATTGTATTAGTAAGTTGTATTTGAATTCTGTACCATGTATCTGGCGACCCAAGATGGGTGATGTATACCTAATTTTGGGGGCGTCACATTTATAATCCAATTTTAAATACAAGTACAAAAATATTCATTGTTTTGAAGTTTGGTGAAATCTTAGAAGTAATTTTGGTATAGTTTTTGGTTTTGAATATTCATCAGTGCGTAAACTGTGAAAAATTGTTTGATTCAAGTTTGTTGTTGATTGTGGTTACTAATTACTATTTGTTTGGTCTGATTGGGTTTTGTTTTTGGATTGTTTGATCTTCAACTGAAAATGGGATCATTTGGTTGAGTAGTTTCTGTCTTTTATTGTGATAGCTAACAATGATTTTGCCTTATTTTATAATGAAAAATGAAAAATGTAAAATGACTATGAGCCTTTAGCTACCCCTGATTTTTAGTTGTTATAATTACTTTATTTCTCTGCATCTAACTAATGGACCTTATATAATTTTGAGTGTTTTGTGTATAAATTTTGGTTGATTTGTTTATCTTATTTCAAGTAAAATTTATTTGAAACTTATAAAAATATGCCAAAACTAGTTTATACTTTGAAATTAATTCATGATTTTGTTTGAATATAGAAAGCAAATTTGGTTTAAGGCTTTGAGCATTTGAAGAATCATTTAAATTGAACTATGATAAATAATCCAAATAAATTTCTAAATTGTATCTAAATATTTTTTATTTGAAATTCTTTTTTAGTTTGGAAGATGAATATTTATTGCAATGTGTAAACATTATTATGATTACTTAATATTATGATTAGTTCAAGTTTTCTTTATTTAACTTTAACAAAAAAATTAATTAAAATATGCCTCTTACGGAAAAATTTACGAATCCTAGCCCCTAACGTCACGAGTGATAATAATATAGAGTCAAACACATGAATAATTATACAAAATCACATGAAAATGAATAAAATCACTAGTTTTGATATCATGTTAAAGTAATTAACTCAAAATTTATCGGTAATTATTGTAGTAACCTAAAAGTGATGTGTTGACATCTGGTGAACCCCAAAACAGAAATGCAGTACATGGAGAATTCACAATTTATTGTTTAGAGTCACAAATATATGTAATGTAATAGTGTTGGAGGAAGGTACCTCTCATTGGATTCATATAAATTAGGGTAAGTACTCAAAAAATATCAACAACTTAGCCAGGATTGGATTATGCTAGTAATTCCCATACCATTTTTATATAACCTCCAAATCTTTTTGTTTTTATTATTTTTATTTAACTGACCATGCATGTGACAATTAAATATATATGAGACTTAATTTTCTTTTCTTTTTAGGGATATATATATATATATATATATATATATATATATATATATATATATGGCCAGTCCAATAGTTAAACCATTTAAGGCCCCAAAATTGAGAAGGCCCCAAAATTTTAATAATCCATATACGCTAGAGCCCATTAAAAAAGCCGAAATTTCCCCCCCAAGAAATGAGAGTAAAAATACATTATTGTGTCATCCACTATTATATATTAATAGTGGATGACATAATAATACTAATACAAAAAATAACGGTCCACTATTATATATTATTAGCGACAATTACTAGTAATATATAGTTGTGACGCCCCAAAAATTAGGTATACATCACCCATCTTGGGTCACCAGATACATGGTACAAATTTCAAATTCAACTTACTAATACCACTGTCGTGTACAATACGACAAAACATAAACTGTGAGTTTGAATACAAATATTATCTACTAGAGATTATACAACTCATTACAATTATTATCACACTATTTCACAGAATAGTGAGGACTACTAATGCTATCCTCTAGACCATCACTCCATTCCCCAACTCGTCCCAACTATATTCTCATTTCCTGAAGAGAACAGTGAAGAAATGGTGAGCTCAACTAGCCCAGTAAGAAATATTATGACTATGATAATGCAGAATAAATTATCATTAGCCTCCAACAATGTTAAACTGATAAAATACAATAAACATCAAGTTTAAGCTGCGGTGAACAAGCGATCCGAAAGAAAAAGTCAGTAGATAATAGAATCTACTATCTTTTATGATTTAAAAGTTTTCATCACTTTTATCGTTTGAGACTTAGCTTAATAAATAACCCACATCATTAAATCATCCCCGCACTACGGGCCGAGGATATTCTTTAGTATCCGACCACAAATTATCCATGCACTACGAGCCAAAATAATCGTGTTTTCATCAACGGTCCCGATCATGCCATAAAACAATTCATCTTTGCTCCTCGTGCGAAGAGAATCCATAGCCATAATCATACCAAAAAGCGTCCATCAATGCACTACTGGTGTGGCGCCCCAAAATTTTGTATCGTCACCCATCTTGGGTCGCCACTTACATGGTACATAAATTCAAATACAACTTACTAATATAAGCATAGGTATACAATCTGACATAAAGCGTGAGTTTGAATACAAATATTGTCTACTAGATATTATACAAACTCAAAAGGAGTCCTCATTACAACTATTATCACACTATTTCACGAATAGTGAGGACTACTAATGCTATCCTCTGGACCATTACTTACGTTCCCCGACTTCGTCCCGGCTATGTTCTCATTTCACGAAGAGAACGGTGAAAAAGAAAGGGTGAGCTCAACTAGCCCGATGAAATATTATGACTAAGATAATGCGAGAATAAATTATCATTAGCCTTCAACAGATGTTAAACCGATAAAATACAATAGACAACCAGTTTAAGCTGCGGTGGAATAAGCAATCCATTAAAAGAGTCAAGTAGAGAATAAAGTCTACTATCTTTTAGGTTTTAAAAGGTTTTCATCAATTTTTATCATTTGAGACTCGACAATAATAAAAACCACCACATCTAATCATCCACGTACCACGGTCAAGGATTTTCATCAAATTATCAATGGTCATGACTATACCAAATCACCCCGGTCATAATCATACCAAAAACTATCCATCATCGCATTACAGAGCCAATTGAGGAATTTTGTCACATCATTTATATCAAGTCGTGATTATCTTAGAATGATCCTGGTCATAATCATACTAAGTTCATCTATGCTTGCGTAAGCGAAGATAACATAATATAACATGAGGATGATGACATTGACATAGTAATTCAATAAAACAAGTTCAAGAATTATTTAATCCATGAATTATTAACGTCCAAATTGTCGAACATGATCTTTGTTTAGTAGAGTAAAATTCAATAATGATCGGAAGAATATTTCCATGAAAAGATCTTTGGATGAAGCGCAAATATCGGATATTCTACTAATTTCATGGAGTATAGAAGTCAAAGTTTTAACTAATTTGGGTATAATAAAGAATGGAATAACAAAAGAAATCACCATGCATGCGGTGCTTAGCATGACAAAGTTATTCAAATGAATAATAATAACGGAACGGTCGAATTGAAATTCACACAAGCGGGATGTTCAACGAATAATAAAGATGGAACCGGATCCTGTGTAAAACACACGATAGGATATTCGATAGAATGATAAAGATTTTAACCAGTCCTGTGTAAACACACGAGCATGGATGTTCCAACGAGAATAATAAAAAGCGGAACGGGTCCTGTAAAACACACGAGCGAGGATGTTCCAATGGAATAATAGAAGAATGTCACCAAGTATAGGGTAAATAAGCGTATATCAAAGTTATTCAATGAATAATAAGCGATGGAATAACATAAGGATTTCACCAAGTATAGGGTATCTGGCGTATCACGAGGTTATGTATAGGGTATGCCACTTTTACGGAGTTATTCCAATAGAATAATAATGAATGGAATAACGAAGTTCTCTTCGAAGAAGAAAGAATAACACCCTTACCGTAAAAGAACCTGAATATAAAAGTAGTGAAGTAGCGAGAATACTCTTCTTCTTTTTCTATAATTTTCTCTATAACTTCTCTCTATAATTTTCTCTCTCTGTAGAGTTTCAATGAATTAAATAAGAAAATAATGAAGGAATGAGCTTATTTTATAGGAAAATGAAATGCATAAGTAACTAATCCATGAGCGGTCCGTTGATTTACTTTAATCGGCGGTCCATATTTAAAGAAAAATCTTTTAAATAAAATATAATATATTCTATTTATATAAAAACATTTTACTATGCAAACACTATGCAATACTTATACAAAAACACTATGCAAAATACTATGCAACACTATGCATAATAAAATATAATATATTCTATTTATAGAATAACTTTAATAAAGTATTCTATTTTATATAAAAGATGTTTTACGTTTTATTACGTTAATAATACGAATAAAACAAAACGTCATTATCGCTATAATAATTCATATTATTAATCGTGATAATGGAATCAAACCGGTGACTTCTCACATAAGCATCGATAATCAATACAGGTATTTACTATGCAACCACACGTATTCTTGTACTTTTTACTACCAAGTAGTTCAACAATGTCAACGGTAAAACTTTAAATCGTTATTTCAATAAAATATTTTTGTCGTTTTCTCAATCCGACAATAATTACATTATTGGGTCCACCAATGATTGAGTAGTTGTCACGAATATTCCCTGCTAAACCGAATATTCCCCACCAATCGAATATAATATAACCACTTGCATACTTTGCAAAATTTATAAATACTACCCACAACTATAATATTATCTCAAATTCACACCATAATATTAAAAATTATTTCGACAAAATTTAAATCTTTATTGATAAAATCTGGGGTCTCACAATCTCCCTCCTTATGGAATTTAGCCCTCGAAATTAAATGCGATACTGATATGATAAAGAGATGAGGATACCTTGAATACCTTTATCGTTAAATTCATCTTCTTAATCCCGGCGAAGATATTCATTAACAATTCATCTTTGCACTACTGAGCCAAATATATATAAATCGTAAAACCAATAATCTTTGAGACTTAGCTAAATAATATCACAATTATGAATTATCCATGCACTTCTTGGCTAAGGATATTCGTGTTTTCAATTACTTGATCATGATTATACCGAATAATCCGTGGTCATAATCATACCAAGTCTATCAATGCACTACTACTGAAAGATGACTTTTACCACATCCATGAATTAATATTTCATTCTTTGAGACTCATTTCAAATTAATTAATCCATATCATCGAATCATCCACCGCACTACGGGCCAAGGATATTCATTAGTATCACGACCACAAATTATCCATACTACTACCGAAGATAATAATTGTATTCATTAATATCACGACCACAAATTATCCAAGCACTACTGACGAAAGATAATTGTGTATTCATTAGTATCACGACCACAAATTATCCATGCACTACTGCGAAAGATAATCGTGTATTCATTAGTATCACGACCACAAATTATCCATGCACTACTACCAAAGATAATTGTGTATTCATTAAGTATCACGACCACAAATTATCCATGCACTACTACCAAAGATAATCGTGTATTCATTAGTATCACGACCACAAATTATCCATGCACTACGGCGAAAGATAATTGTGTATTCATTAAGTATCACGACCACGAATTATCCATGCACTACGGCCAAAGATAATCGTGTATTCATTAGTATCACGACCACGAATTATCCATGCACTACTGACGAAGATAATCATGTATTCATTAGTATCACGACCACAAATTATCCATGCACTACGGCGAAAAGATAATTGTGATTATTCATTAATATCACGACCACAAATTATCCATGCACTACTACCAAAGATAATTGTGTATTCATTAAGATCACGACCACAAATTATCCATGCACTACTGACCAAAGATAATTGTGTTTTCAATTACTGAGTTATGATTATACCGAACAATCCACAGTCATAATCACACCAAGTCCATCTATGCACTACTGAGAATACGGATGACTTTCAACATAATATAAACATGAGGATAATGATATAAAGAATCAATCAAATGAGATAAAGGATAAATATTAAACATTTATAATATAATTTATCCAAGATTCAAGAATATCCCCATGTTATCAATCACTTAATAATCTCATAATCTAATAACATTAATATTATAACAATATTTTAATCACTTCTTAAATTTATAAACAATTTATCTTAATTGTTTACGCTTTACCATATAATGCATTTAATCATTCAAAATGCCATACTCATAAAATATCATCATCAATTATCAAATCCTCATCAAAAATATATGCATATACTCTATATAGGATTCTCTAGCCATAAAATCATATTTTCAACTTTGTTACTTCACATAACATATTTAACTCATATGTTCAGTAACTAAACTATTTTCATAAAAATACCAAATTAGTCCCAAAAATATTTCTTTTCTGGAATTTAGCATAATATAGTCCCATAATGAAAATATATTTTTCTCGAATTTTTAAAATTCATTTACTATTTTTCAAAAATCAATTTCTAATTAATTCCTTAAGAAATTAGCTACCTCAAGTTTAACTCCAAAATTCCCAAATCTTGGCAGGACCTTACACATGTTAACGTGAGCTTCTAGTTTAAATTTCATGGTCATCGGAGTTATAGAACTCAGGTTATAGCGTTTTAAATCAAAAAAACCTAAATATTGAAATAGTCATAACTTGCTCATTTTAAGTCAGAATGAGCTCATTTTTGGACAGGAGGTACTTTATACCATATACTTTCATGTCCCAAAAGGCCAGAATTTTTCTCATAATTTAAGTGGCCAAAACAGTCCCTTAAAGTTTCTGGGCAGTAGCATTTTTGAAATTTACAGCTTTGGCCTCATTTGCTAAAATCAGTCCACACAAAAATCTACAACACCTTTTCCAGTAATTCCACTTGTATTAGATAGGTAACTCATAGATCTAACTCTAGAACTTGACCATACTCAAAAATTCAAAATATAATAGGAGATATGGTCTATTGAATTTCATGTTACGTTTTTCACCAAAATCTGATTTTCAACTCTTTGTGATTTCTAGGAAACTTTCACGTTTTCACATAATAACCAACATAACTCATCATAACACTTACTAATACTTCATATACCCATAATTTTCATTAGTCCAATGCTTTTATTATGACTTTCATCATAATCCTCGTAAACAGATCATTTTAGTTGAAGAAATATTTGAGGGTTTAAGAAATGGGTTTTTGTACTGGGGTCAATACAAAATTCGATTTCACGCTCTAGGGTAGGCTAGGAAATCTTCAAGAATACGTCAAGAAATTTATTAATGATAGAAATATCATTCAAAATCTTACTCTTATCCAAGACTTGGATAATACGTCACATTAATACCAATCTGTGACTTCTATCCCTTAACACAGATAGCACCTCACAATGATACCTATCAACTTGCCATCTTCATCACGGCGTCGCCTCTGAAGAAAGTCCGGCGGTGCATTCCACACAAGGAAGTTAACAACGAAAGGATCGGGGCTCTTTACTTATGACTTGATATAACGTTGATTAACTTTAGGGTTTGGTTACTTTGAATTAAGATAACGGGTTGGTTATGAATATAAAAGCTAACAACCTTACGAAAAGCATGATGAGTAGTTAACCAATTGATTCCTAAAATCACATCAAAGGCAAGTATTTTCAAAAAGATAAGAGCGACATGTAACGTGAAAGTGTTTATTTGAATCAAACAAGATTTAAAAATAGTAGCGGTAACGAAGGCTCTTACTAACGAAGTTTCAACCATTAAGTCAAAGTCTAACTTCTCCGGAGTCAAATTTAAACGTTGAACGAAAGCAAGAGAGATAAAATAATGGGTAGAACCGGTATCTAATAAGGTATAGACTTCGTAAGAATTTATAATTAACTAACCCGTGCTAACTTCGTTCGAGTCACTTGCTTTTTAAGAAGTCATGAAAAACGCTCTTCGTGAAACCACCGACTTTGTTTTGTCCGGTACCGCCTTTGGTGCCACCGTCCTATGGACTTGACTTCACCATACTGAAAAAATCGAGCTAAGTGACCTTCTTTCCGCAATAAAACACGCTTTGGATTCTTTACATCTGACTTTGGACGGATGTGTCCCTCCCGTCGCATTTGAAACATATAATGACCGTGGGTCGTTCTTCTTCCTTTGAAGCGGGTCTTTGCCTGGCGTCTTCACGTCATTGTTGAACCCTCTCTTCTTGAAATGTCCATTCTTATTATCTTGGCCATGATTACCAATTTGAAATGGTTACCATTCTTGACATGATAATTTCCCCACGATGGTTATTATCATTGTTCGATGGCCGTTGCCACCCTGTATGATTATTATCGTGTTGTTGCTCATTACCTTTTGGTTGAAATGACTCAACTGGTCTCATGTGCTTCATTGCTTATCTCAATATTTTCGATGTCATTTTCAAATACCGCCACCAAACATGGGTTAAATAACATATCACATATTATCCCTATACTCGTGAGCCAAATAAATACCACATAAACTTAGGTAGGTCATACTAGCGAAGAAATTCCCGTCTCTCCCTCCTAGTTCTTATCTCACATCTTAGCCGGGGATCATATCCTAAGCTCGATACCAACCGTGGCGCCCCCAAAATTTTGTATCGTCACCCATCTTGGGTCGCCACTTACATGGTACATAAATTCAAATACAACTTACTAATATAAGCGTAGGTGTACAATAATACGTATAAATCGTGAGTTTGAATACAAATATTGTCTACTAGATATTATACAAACTCAAAAGGAGTCCTCATTACAACTATTATCACACTATTTCACGTAATAGTGAGGACTACTAATGCTATCCTCCTCGGACCATTACTTCGTTCCCCAGACTAAATCCCGGTATGTTCTCATTTCACAAGAAGAATAAAGTGAAAGAAAGGGTGAGCTCAACTAGCCCGATGAAATATTATGACTAAGATAATGCGAGAATAAATTATCATTAGCCTTCAACGATGTTAAACCGATAAAATACAATAGACAACAAGTTTAATCTGCAATGGAATAAGCAATCCATTAAAAGAGTCAAGTAGAGAATAAAGTCTACTATCTTTTAGGTTTTAAAAGGTTTTCATCAATTTTTATCGGCTGAGACTCACGACAATAATAAACCACCACATCTAATCATCCTGTACCACGGTCAAGGATTTTCATCAAATTATCAATGGTCATGACTATATCTTAATCACCCCAGTCATAATCATACCAAAAACTATCCATCAACTTGCATTCACAGCCACCGAGGACTTTTGTCACATCATTTATATCAAGTCATGATTATACTTAGAATGATCCACGGTCATAATCATACTAAGTTCATCTATGCACGTAAGCGAAAGATAACATAATATAACATGAGGATGGTGACAATGACATAGTAATTCAATAAAACAAGTTCAAGAATTATTTAATCCATGAATTATTAACGTCCAAATTGTCGACATAATCTTTGTTTATTAGAGTAAAAATTCAATAATGATCGGAAGAATATTTCCATGAAAGATCTTTGGATGAAACGCAAATATCAAGGATATTCTACTAATTTCATGGAGTATAGAAGTCAAAGTTTTAACCAACCGGGTATAATAAAGAATGGAATAACAAAAGAAATCACCATGCATGCGGTGCTTGGCATGAGCGGGTTATTCAAATGTAATAATAATAACGGAACCAGTCGTGAAATTACACCAACGGGATGTTCAACAGAATAATAAAGATGGAACCCGGATCCGGTGTAAAACACACGGATAGGATATTCCAATAGAATGATAAAGATTTTAACCGGTCCGGTGTAAAACACATGCAGCGTGGATGTTCCAACGAGAATAATAAAAAGCGGAACCGGTCCTAGGTGTAAAACACACGATGAGGATGTTCCAATGAGAATAATAGAAGAATGTCACCAAGTATAGGGTAAATGGCATGTATCAAGTTATTCAACAATGAATAATAAGCAATGGAATAACATAAGGATTTCACCAAGTATAGGGTATCTGCATTATACAAGGTTATGTATAGGGTATGCCACTTTTACACAAAGTTATTCAACGAATAATAATGAATGGAATAATGTGTTCTCTTCGAAGAAGAATAACACCCCTTACCGTAAAAAGAACCTGAATATAAAAGTAGTGAAGTAGCGAGAATACTCTTCTTCTTTCTATAATTTTCTCTCTATAACTTCTCTTTATAATTTTCTCTCTCTAGAGTTTGATGAATTAAGTAAGAAAATAATGAAGGAATGAGCTTATTTATAGGAAAATGAAATGCATAAGTAACTAATCCATGAACGGTCCGATTGATTTACTTTAATCGACGGTCCATATTTAAAGAAAAATCTTTTAAATAAAATATAATATATTCTATTTATATAAAAATATTTTACTATGCAAACACTTATGCAATACTATGCAAAAACACTATGCAAAAATACTATGCAACACTATGCATAATAAAATATAATATATTCTATTTATAGAATAACTTTAATAAAGTATTCTATTTTATATAAAAAGATGTTTCGCTTTTATTACGTTAATAATACGAATAAAACAAAACGCGTCGTTATCGCTTATAATAATTCATATTATTAATCGACAATAATGGAATCAAACCGAGTGACTTCTCACATAAGCATCAATAATCAATACCGGTGTCTTACTATGCAACCACACGTATTATCGTTTGTACTTTTTACTACCGAGTAGTTCAACAATATCAACCAGTAAAACTTTAAATCGTTATTTCAATAAAATATTTTTGTCGTTTTCTCAATCAAATGAATAATTACATTATGGGGGTCCACCAATGATTGAGTTGTTGTACGAATATTCCTGCTAAACCTAATATTCCCTAAACCAATCGAATATAATATAACCACTTGCATACTTTGCAAAATTTATAAATACTACCCACAACTATAATATTATCTCAAATTCACACCATAATATTAAAAATTATTTCGACAAAATTTAAATCTTTATTGATAAAATCTGGGGTCTCACAACGGGCTAATGAGGACTTTTAATTTTCACATCATTTGTGACATTACGGTCATGATTATACCGAATAATCCTCATTCATAATCATACCAAGTCCATCTATGCACTTTCTGAGAAGCCACGAGATGACTTTCAACATAACATAGTATACATGAGGATGATGACAATGATATAAGAATTCAATAAAACAAGTTCAAGAATTAATTTATCCAGGAACCAATAACGTCCAAATTGTCAATATGATACTACTTTGTAGAGTAAAATTCAAGAATGCTCAGAAAAATATTTTCATGAAAAGATACTGGATGAAGCGCAAATATCAAGGATATTCCACTAATTTCATGGAGTATAGAAGTCAAAATTTTAATCAACTGAGTATAATACCGAATGGAATAACAAAAGATATCACCATGCATGCGGTACTTCGCATAGACGGTTAATTCAATAGAATAATAATAACGGAACCAGGTCAGGTGAAATTCACACCGACAGGATGTTCCAACAGAATAATAAATGTGGAATAATAAATGATGGAACCAGTCCGTACAGATATATGCAGACGTGATATTCCGGCGTAATAATGAAGACGGAATAATAAAAAATGGAACCAGTCCGTAAGATAAAGACAGATGGGATATTCCAACGTAATAATAAAGATGGAATCGGTCCCACAGTAAAAGCATGCAGACAGGATATTCCAACAGAATAGTAAAGACGGAATAATAGAAGAATGTCACCAAGTATAGGGTAGACCGCGTATACAGGTTATTCCAACAGAACAATAAAGAAATGGAATAACAGAAGTTCTCTTCTTGAATACAAAAGAATAATATCCCTTACCGTAAAATAATACTTGATATAAGAGTAGTGAAGTTGCAGAAAAATTTTCTTCTATCTCTCTATAGTCTCTCTTTATAGTTTCTCTCTCTACAGTTCAAATTGAATTAAAAGAAAATAATGAAGGAATGAGCTTCTATTTATAGGAAAATAGAATGCATAATAACTAATCCATGAACGGTCCAGATTGATTTACTTTAATCTGACGGTCCATATTTAAAGAAAAATCTTTTAAATAAAATATAATATATTCTATTTATATAAAAAGATTTTTACTATGCAAACACTATGCGGGCACTATGCAAACACTATGCATAATAAAATATAATATATTCTATTTATAGAATAACTTTAATAAAGTATTACATTTTATATAAAAGATTTTTTACTATGCAAAATACTATGCATAATAGAATATAATATATTCTATTTATAGAATAACTTTAATAAAGTATTCTATTTTATATAAAAAGATGTTTCTATTTTATTACGTGAATAAAACAAAACTTCTAAATCAACAATAATTGAATCAAATAATGTGAGATACTTTGCAGCAACTATTGTTGCAATAATTGAACAAAACTGAGTGACTTCTCACATAAATATCAATAATCAATACCGTGTGCTACTATGCAACAACGCGTATTACTGTACTTTTACTACCGAGTAGTTCAACAGTATCAACAGTAAAACTTCCGCCGTTATTTTTAATAAAATATTTTTATCATTTTCTCAATCCGACAATAATTCCGTTGTGGGGTCCACCAATGATTGTGCCGTCGTGCGAATATTTTTTATTTAAAACGAATATTCCCCGACCAATCGAATATAATATGACAACTTGCATACTTTGCAAAATTTGTAAATATTACCCACAACTATAACATTATCTCAAATTTAAAAAAAAAATATTTCGAGATAATTAAATATTTATTCATAAAATTTGGGGTCTCACAATCTCCCCTCATTATGGAATTTCGCCCTTGAAATTTGCGTACGTACCTGGTATGCCGAACAGGTGAGGATACCATGACTTCATTTCAGATTCTAACTCTTGAGGTATAACCCTTGAGTGTTGGATACGATTCTTCTTATCCAAGATTTTAACACGAGATCTCATACGTTAAATCATCCGCTATCTCGTTCGATTCTAAATTAATAATGTGGTTCGGGTCATCCACATATTTACATAACATTGATACGTTAAAAACTTTATGAGCATGCGACATACTTGGCGGTAAAAGGAGTCTATAAGCCACAGTTTCTACTCAATTGAGGATTTCAAATGGGCCAATTAAATCGAGGGTTGAGATTTCCTCTCTTCAGCAACTCTTGCTTCTAGAATAACGCCCTCTTGAACCTTCTTCTTCACATTTATCAGATTCGGGTATGTAGCTTGAGCGTCTTTAACTTTATCGATTAAAGTCGATTTTACTCGTATATTCGTTATCTTCACGTGGGTCCCTAGAGTCTTTAACTCTATCTTCATCATTTGCAAGTTATACGAAATGAGTCTTTGTGTTAACAACATTGCACTTGTAAACGCATACGATCTTTTACTCAACACGTCAGCTACCACATTCGCTCTTCCACGATGATATTGAATAGTACGATCGTAATTTTCAACAGCTCGAGTCAACGTCTTTGGCGCATATTACGTTCGTTTTAGTTGAAGAAATATTTTGAGGGTTTAAGAAATGGGTTTTGTACTGGTGTCAATACAAAATTCGATTTCACGCTCTGGGGTAGGCTAAGAAGTCTTCAGGAATACGTCAAGAGATTTATTAATGATAGAAATATCATTCAAAACTGTTACTCTCATCCAAGACTTGGAAGTACGTCACATTGATACCAACTATGACTTCTATCCCTTAACCTAGATAACACCTCACAATGATACCTATCAACTTGTCATCATCATTCACGACGTCGCCTACAGAAAGTCTGGCTTCGGTGCATTCCACACAAGGAAGTCAATAACGAAAGGACCGGGGTTCTTTACTTATGGCTTGATATGACAATGATTGACTTTAGTGGTTTGGTTGCTTGAATTTGCATAATAGGTTGGTTAAGAATATGAAAGCTAACAACCTTACGAAAAACTTGATGAGTAGTTAACCAATCGATCCCTAAAATCACATCAAAGGCAACTATTTTCAAAGAGATAAGATCGACAGGTAACGTGAAAGTGTTGATTTGAATCAACAAGATTTATAAACAGTGGAACTAACGAAGGTTTCTACTATCGAAGTTTCAACCAATAAGTCAAAGTCTAATTTCTCCGAAGTCAAATTTAAACGTTGAGCGCAAGCAAGAGAGATAAAAGAATAGGTAGAACCAGTATCGAATAAGGTATAGACTTCGCAAGAATTTATAATTAACTAACCCGTGATAACTTCGTTCGATTCCTCGTTACGAAAAACGCTCTCCCTTAAACTACGAAATTGACTTGTTCGGGACAGTCTTTGGTGTCATCATTACCGCTGAAATTTACTTTCACTATAGGGCATATTCCACCCTCAACTGCTTCGTCGTACTCCTGCTCTATGATCTGAATCATTAACTTTTGATCCATATCGAATTGGGGTTGACCGCTATGCACAGGATAATTCCGAATTCGATGTTGGATTCTCCCAATTGCTGTCGAAAAAAAGAAATACATATCATCTATTTAAGCTTTCTTGGATCGGACTTCTCTTTCCACAATATCAACGCGTCGTGTGGCTTTTACCCATACATCTTTCATTCTCACTCGTTCAGTTGTTTCTTCTTTCAGATGCTCCTTGACATTTGAATTCTCAGATTCCAGCTTTAATATAGTATACTCTGCCAAAGAGCGCTCCTGTTCAGCTATCGCACATCGGGTAATACAATTTTGAATTGTTACATTCCTTTGCTCCACGATCATGGCATATACATTCTTTAACACCGCTCTTCTAACTCATGAATACAATTTTACAATTCTAAATTTTGATCAATAAGTTCTAATAAATCCTCCTCGGGTTCCTCTTCTTCCTCACTCTCGATTCTTTACCTTTGCATGACTAGCTTGAGTGAAACTTTTAATTCCTCAATCACCACATGGATATCTCTAATCACATTATATTGGTTAGTGATTAGAGGTGTCTCCACGGTCTCATGTGCTCCATTGCTATTCTCAAAATTCTCGGATGCCATTTTCAAAGACTGCCACAAAACAAGGGTTAAATAACATATCACATATTATCCCTATACTCTGACCGACCCATTAAATACCACATAAACTTAGGTAGGTCATACTAGTGAAGGAATTCTCCGTCTCTCCCCTCCTATTTCTTGTCTCACATCTCAGGCAAGGATCATATCCCTAAGCTTTGATACCAACTGTAACGCCCCCAAAATTAGGTATACATCATCCATCTTGGGTCGCCAAATACATGGTACAGAATTTAAATACAACTTACTAATACCACTGTCGTGTACAATATGACAAAACATAAACTGTGAGTTTGAATAAAAATATTATCTACTAGAGATTATACAAACTCAAAAGGAGTCCTCATTACAATTATTATCACACTATTTCACAGAATAGTGATGACTACTAATGCTATCCTCTGGACCATCACTCCGCTCCCAGACTTCGTCCAAATTATATTTTCATTTCACGAAGAGAATAAAGGTGAAGAAATGGTGAGCTCAACTAGCCCAAAGAAGAAATATTATGACTATGATAATGCGAATAAATTATCATTAGCCTCCAACAATGTTAAACCGATAAAATACAATAGACATCAAGTTTAAGCTGCGGTGAAACAAGCAATCCATTAAAAAGAGTCAAGTAGATAATAGAATCTACTATCTTTTATGATTTAAAAAGTTTTTCATCACTTTTATCGCTGAGACTCAGCTCAATAAATAACCCACATCATTAAATTATCCCTGCAATACAGGCCAAGGATATTCTTTAGTATCACGACCACAAATTATCCATGCACTACAGGCCAAAGATAATCGTGTTTTCATCAACGGTCCTGATCATACCATAAAACAATTCATCTTTGCTCCCTTGGCTGAAGAGAATCCATAGCCATAATCATACCAAAAACTGTCCATCAATGCACTACGGGCCAATGAGGACTTTTAATTTTCACATCATTTGTGACATTACGGTCATGATTATACCGAATAATCCCTGGTCATAATCATACCAAGTCCATCTATGCACTACAGGCCACAGATGACTTTCAACATAACATAGACATGAGGATGATGACAATGATATAAGAATTCAATAAAATAAGTTCAAGAATTAATTTATCCAGGAACCAATAACGTCCAAATTGTCAATATGATACTACTTTGTAGAGTAAAATTCAAGAATGCTCAGAAAAATATTTTCATGAAAAGATACTGGATGAAGCGCAAATATCAAGGATATTCCACTAATTTCATGGAGTATAGAAGTCAAAATTTTAATCAACTGAGTATAATACCGAATGGAATAACAAAAGATATCACCATGCATGCGATTGCCAGCAGTAGGCGGTTATTTCAATAGAATAATAATAACGGAACCAGTCGTGAAAATTCACACCGCGGGATGTTCCAATGAGAATAATAAATGTGGAATAATAAATGATGGAACCAGTCCCACAGATATACACGATGCATGGATATTCCGGCGTAATAATGAAGACGGAATAATAAAAAATGGAACCAGTCCCATGATATAGATGCATGACGGGATATTCCAATGAAATAATAAAGATGGAATCGGTCCCATGTAAAAGCGCATGCATGGGATATTCAATGAATAGTAAAGGCGGAATAATAGAAGAATGTCACCAAGTATAGGGTAGATCATGCGTATCTGAGTTATTCCAATGAACAATAAAGAAATGGAATAATGTAAGTTCTCTTCTTGAATACAAAAGAATAATATCCCTTACTGGTAAAATAATACTTGATATAAGAGTAGTGAAGTAGCGAGAAAAATTTTCTTCTATCTCTCTATAGTCTCTCTCTATAGTTTCTCTCTCTAGAGTTCAAAGAATTAAATAAGAAAATAATGAAGGAATGAGCTTCTATTTATTGGAAAATAGAATGCATAATAACTAATCCATGAACGGTCGATTGATTTACTTTAATCGACGGTCCATATTTAAAGAAAAATCTTTTAAATAAAATATAATATATTCTATTTATATAAAATGATTTTTACTATGCAAACACTATGCGGCACACTATGCAAACACTATGCATAATAAAATATAATATATTCTATTTATAGAATAACTTTAATAAAGTATTCTCTTTTTATATAAAAAGATTTTACTATACGAAAACACTATGCATAATAGAATATAATATATTCTATTTATAGAATAACTTTAATAAAGTATTACATTTTATATAAAAAGATGTTTCTATTTTATTACGTGAATAAAACAAAACTTCTAAATCAACAATAATTGAATCAAATAATGTGAGATCTTATGCAAAGAACTATTGTAGCAATAATTGAATAAAACCGAGTGACTTCTCACATAAATATCAATAATTAATACCGTAGTGTTACTACTTGTCAACAGACATCGTATTCTTTACTACTTTACTACTGAGTAGTTCAACAAGATCAACCAGTAAAACTTTCGTCGTTATTTTCAATAAAATATTTTTGTCATTTTCTCATTCCGGCAATAATTCTGTTGTGGGGTCCACCAATGATTGTGCCGTCGTACGAATATTTCCTGTTTAAAACGAATATTCCTGACCAATCGAATATAATATGACAACTTGCATACTTTGCAAAATTTGTAAATATTACCCACAACTATAACATTATCTCAAATTTTAAAAAAAATATTTCGAGATAATTAAATATTTATTCATAAAATTTGGGGTCTCACAATAGTAGCGGACCGTTAATAATAGTAACGGATAAGATGTTCTTTAATTTAATATGAGTGTTCTAGATTTCTATAAACGGTTATAGAACTATTTATCCAAAAATAGGTCATGATAATTAAGGAAAATGATATATACGTCGATCCGGATTTTGGTCCTAAAATCCGAGTCCTGACTGATCCTACTTATATATATATATATATATATATATATATATATATATATATATATATATAACAAAACTGATGTAAGACCCCAACTTTTTGAATAAAGATTAAATTTTCTCGAAATATATTTTTGAATATTATGGTGTAGATTTGATATAATGTTATAGTTGTGGGTAATATTTATAAATTTTGCAAAGTACGCAAGTTGTTATATAATATTCGATTGGTCGGAGAATATTCATTTTAACAGGAAATATTCGTACAATGACACAATCATTGGTGGACCCCCCACAATGGAATTATTGTCGGATTGAGAAAACGACAAAAATACTTTAATAAAATAACGGCGGAAGTTTTACCTTTAATTGTTGAACTACCTGGTAGTAAAAATACAGTAATACACGTGGTTGCATAGTAGCACACGGTGTTGATTATTGATGCTTACGTGAGAAGTCATTCAGTTATACTCAATTATTACTATGAATTGCCGATCATATCTCTCATATTATTGATTCGATTATTGTCATAAGATCATCTCGCATAATATGTTATTTTATTAAATTAATAATTGAGACGACAAAGTTATTCATATTATTAAATTGCAATATTTATAATGTCTAGAAGTTCTGTCAAGGAGAGGTTTGGTCACCTAATTGGGCGCCAATAGGGAGAAATCCTTATTGGAAAGCCCTCTCTTTCCTGGGAACGACCTGGTTGATAAATATTGTGAGTTATAATATTAATGATGAATGTTATTAAAATTAAAGTTGTGTTCGAAGTTGAATTTTGAGACACGGACGTGATATTTGAGTCCGAAACGATGAAATTAGTAAAAATAGTCTATAAACACAAAATTTTTCGAAATTCACTATTTGGTCAAAAAGTCAACAGTTGACTTTTTAGGGAAAAGTCAAACTTTGAAATTTCAAAATTTATATTTTTGATAAAAATGGTTTCATTGTGTTGGAATTAATTGTGTTAGTGAAAATCGACAATTATTTCGATAATAATTGATGTCTGGAGGTTATATTGACCAATCGGGTATTTAACCGGATAAATGAGCAATTAATTGCTATTATTTTACATGATTATAACTATTTGTTCACATGTGTATACTATTGTTTCACATTCTTGTTACTATTAGGGGAGTTGGTGCAAGATTGATAATACTTGCATGACTAAGTTAAAAATGGAGGTATAGATGGATGTACTATACTGTAATTTGTATTTTCACATGTCTAGAACTATTGATTCACATAATTTACTATTGAATCACATTATTTACTATTAGGGGAGGTGGTGCAAGTTTGATAATATTTCCATGACTAAATTAAAAATAAAGGAAAAGTTGGAGGCATCGTATTGTAATTTTTCGAGCCCCAAAACGTGAAATTATCAAAACTATATTTTTCTATAAATAGAAGCTCATTCTTCCTTCATTTCTCACCAATTCACAAAAGCTTTAGAGCGATTATTGTAAGACCCCGAAATTTTTTTAAATAAAAAGGAATTTCCTTTATTTATTATTTTGAAATAGTAAGGGTTGATTTGATTAATGTGGATAGTTAAGGGTTAAATATGCAAATATTTCAAAATAAGCAAGTGGTTATAAAATATTCATTGTTGTTAGAATATTCGTTTGGTCGTGGAATATTAAATGCGGTCGGAATATTCGTATGCGATGGTAGCGACCATGTGTGGGCCCCATAACTGAAAGTTTATTGGATGAAGAAAACGACAAATATAAGTTGTTTTTAAATAACTGGCGTAGTTATTCACAGATTATCTTGTTGGAATACCCGTTGGTTAAAACACACTAATACGCTGCGTTGTTGAACGAAGAAGCACGGTATTGCACCAATTATTGATTCTTACGTGAAGGCACTACTTTCAATAATGGTTACGATAATTCTTGCTCAAGATTTTATTGAGTTAATAATTCTTTGTGTTGATATTTTATATTCTTTGTTGTTTCAATAATTGTCATTACACAAAGTATTTTTCATTATCGAAGCAATAATTCATATTATCTGAATAATATTATTAGATAACATTATTGGCAATGTCTAGAAAGTTCTGCTACAGGAGAGGTTTGGTCACCTAATTGCTTGCCACCAAGAAGAAGAAATTCTTATTGAAAGCCCCTCTTCTGAACCGCCTGCAGTTTGTCAATATTGTGATTCTGTAATATTATTTGTGAATAATTAATTATTGATTTATATGATGAGGAAAATATTGATTTTATGTGGATATAGATGGAGAAAATTTTTAAAATGACAATTGTTGAAAATTAATATTTTATCTTTTTCGATAAAATAATTCATTTAAATATATTATTTTAATAATATATTAACGGTGATATTTTACAACGAATGTGGGATATATGAGTATATGAGGAGGAAGAGTATTTTTGTTGCAATAAATGTTTAAAACATGTTAAACATGTCGGTGGACCCCATTTATTGGTGAAATTTGATTATAGCACGTAAAAATTGCCCGTTGTGGATTTGGTCAATTTCGATTGGAATTTGGAAAAACTTTCTTCTGCAAAGTTGTAGAGAATTGAATTTCCTATATAAACTCGAAGATTTGAATTTTCTGATGAAAGGGCTATTTATTATGAATTATTAAAGTTCAAGTCTCAAAATAATTGATTTTTGGAAGTTTAAAATATTTAAAATTAGAAAAAAAGCGTTTTTCTTATTTTTTCTAGAAGGTGGCATGTGTTTGATGGCTGAAATCAGATTCTAGACATGTGTAGAAAATAATATAATTATATTATTAATTTATTAAATTTTACTGCTTTGGTGTTCTAAGCAATTTCCTATAAATAGGGTGCTTGGGTTAGAATTGAAAATCACACCAAATCAAGTTTTCTCTCTATATTATCGGCGTATTCTTGTGAGTATTTTGAGTATACTTTGAGTATTGCTATATCTACGGTCTTGAGTCCAAGTCATAGCTTTATATCCTGTTTCAATTTATTAGAAATCTTGATCTTTCGAGGTAAGGGATATTATTTTTTGTAATGATATTATTTCTTCAATATCATTATCTTTGAAATGTTGATCTGAAGTTTTATCAAATTTGGAACTTTTTCATGTATGAGTTACTTATTCATGGGTTACTTATTCACGAGAGTTACTATTCACGAGTTACTATTCATGAGTTCTTATTCACGAGTTCTTATTCACGAAGTACTATTACATGAAGCGTGAAGATGTTTTTGTGGAATTTCTATCTTTTGGTGTCTGAGTTACTATTCACGTGTCGACCTTATTCACGATATCTTCATCTCATACTGGATTATTCAATCAAAAATAAAATTTCTTCTTTTCGTCTAAAACATCTATTCGGATACTAACTCGATTGTATCCATGTTTTGATCATTCTTGAATTTTACACCACTATGATTATTTTTGAGGTATTTTTGGGCGTGGATAAAACCAAGTACGAATCCTTAATCCTTAATCCTTGTCATTTTGTTTCACTTTGGATTCGTTTCTTTAAAAATATTTTTCATCATCCTCGGTCTTAAATGATGATATTATTGAATATCTTTGGCTGTAGTGCAAAGATGAATGATTTCAAGAATATCTTTGGCCTTGTAGTGCAAAGATGAGCAGTGTTGAGATGAACATGATGATTGATTAATATCTTTGGCACAGTAAAAAGATGAACAGTGTTTAAATGAACATGACTAATCGATGAATATCTTTGGCTGTGGTGCAAAGATGAATATTTGATTCGAGATGCATATTGATTGATGTTACAGGGATAAAATATTGATGATGGATCATTAAATTCATAGATTATAGTAGATTTCATTCTCTACGTAACTCTTCTATGAATTATTATTTCATTGCGAATATTGATCCGAAACTTGTTGTCTATTGTATTCTATCGATTTTTCCTGTTGAAGACTAACGATAATTTGTTGTATATTATCTTAGTCATAATATTCTTCTTTCGGCTAGTTGAGCTCACCCTTTTCCTTGTTGTTCCATTTTTCTTCTCGGGAGGCGAGAATGTAGCGTAGTACTAGTCGGGGTATGGAATGAAGGTTTTAGAAAGGATTGTTTAGTAGTCCTCACCATTTTTGTAAAATAATGTATCAATAAATGTGATGAGGATTTATTTGAGTATAGATATTGTCTAGAAGATAATATTTGTATTCAAACTCCCGCTTTTCTTGTTGTAATAATAAAGTTGTAGTTGTTTACATACCATGTATTTGGCGACTCGAAATGGGTGTTGTGTATACCTATTTTGGGGGCGTCATGCCTTAATATCAAAGCTTAGGATATGATCTCTGGCGGAGATCGGGAATAGAACTAGGAGGGAGAGACGAGTAAATCCTTCGCTAGTGTGTCCTACCTAAGCTTATTTGTTAGTTGGTCAGTATATAGGGATATTATGTGATTTGTTAATTTATTTAATTAACCCTTGTTTTATGATAGTTTTTTTTAGAATGGCTGCTGAGAACGTTAACAATGGAGTGAATGAGATCGTGGAGACACCTCTAATCGCCAACCAGGATAATGTGATGTTAAAGTAAGAAGGAATTAGAGATATCCATGTGGTGAGTGAAGAATTGATAGTTGCACCTTTAGAGATAATCGCAGAGTAACAAATTTGAGTGAGGAAGAAGAGGAAGAAGAGAATACACAAGAGAGTTTATTAGAGGTATTTTATGATCGAAATATAGAATTGCAAAATCGTATTCATGAGTTAGAAGAAGCAAAGCTAAAGAATTGCGAGCGATCGTGGAGCAAAAGGATGCAACGATTCAAGCTTGTGTTACCCGACGTGATGCTTGAATGCGAAGCACTCTTTGGCGAGTATAAGATGATAAAGTGGAATCTGAAATGAAAGAAGAAATAATCGAACGAGTGAGAATGAGTGATGCATGGGTAAAAAGTCGCACGACGCGTTGATATTATGGAAAGAGATGTCCAATCTAAAAGAGAAGATTTAACGATGACGGAAGAGGCGTCGGCGAACATCATCGGCACCATCAACAAATTCTAGGGAAGAGAACGATCGCCGCTTAGATCTACAGATGTGGAGAGGAGGGACATATAAGGTCAAATTATTCAAAGCCTTCCAGGTATGCTATAATTGTGGAAAAGAAGGACATATCGCTCGAGATTATACGATATCGAAACCCAGATCCAGCGTGAATGGTGACTCAAAAGGATGTCCCGAGAAAAGTCAAAGTCAACGGTTCTTGGAAGAAGCGTTTGTCGTGGCCGGTCAAAAATGCGAGGAACTTAACGAAGTTAGCACGGTTAGTTAATTATAAATTCTTGCAAGTATATACCTTTACTAGATACCCCTGCTACCCATTCATTTATCTCTCTCTGCATGTGCTCAACGTTTGAACTTGACTACGGAGAAATTAAACTTTGACCTATCTGTGGAGACTCCATTAGAGAAAATTTCATTACATCCGTTATTTAAAAATCTTGCTTGATTCAAGTTGGCACTATCACATTACCTCGTTAACCTTATTTCTATAGAGATATTTACTTTTGATGTGATTTTAAGGTTAACTACTCATCATGCCAAAATTAATTACTTTACGTAAGGTTGTTAGTTTTCACATTCCTAAGCAACTCATTATTCAATTTAAGCAATCAAACCATTGTAATCAAACATTTTCATATCAAGCCATGAAGTCATTCGTTTATTACGGATGTCAAGTTTTCTTAGTCCATGTTATGGATTTGAATAAAGACACGTCGATTTGAATAATATTCTTGTTGTTATTGATTTTTCCCGGCGTATTTTACTCAAGAATTTCTTGGCTTACTCCCAAAGCTCGATATTAAATTTTGTATCGACTTTGAACCCTAGACAAAACTCATTTCTAAAATCTCATGTCGAATGGCTCTATTGAACTTCGTGAGTTAAAATTCAACTATAAATTTGGTACCGAGCCTTTATCTTGTGACTTCCTTTGTGGAATTCACCTAAGCGAACTCTCTGTAGGGGACGTCATATTCGATGCGATAGTAAAAATCGATAGGTGTCATTGTGGACGTCTTATCCAAGATTGGGATATGAGTCACGATTGAGAGCAACCTAAGTCGATGAATCGAAATACGTAGCTTTCTAGGCTTAGTTGGTTATTATCGGAGATTCGTTGAAGGATATTCTCGAATCGCTATTCCATTAATCTTGGTGACTCGTAGAGATACAAAATTCGAATGGAGCAAGGAATGTGGGAAGAGCTTGAAGAACTCAAGAGGAGACTCATTTCACAGACATGTTACGATCATGCCATCCTCGAAAAGCGAACGTGGTAGGCGCGATGAGTAGAGAAGATCATATCGGGAACGAGTGCGATGATGTCAAGTATACGCGTAGAGCCAACTTTAATAGAAAAAGTTAAGATTGCTCAAGCCACCCACTTTCTGAGCTAATGCGTATGAAGAAGAAAGTACAAGAAGGAGCTATTCCTTAAGCGAGAATTGATGAAGAAGGAATACTTGAGTCCACTCTGAACTTTGTGTTCCTAACGACTCGATTTGAAGTATAAAGATTATGATGGAGGCACACAATCACGCCATTTGCAATCCATCCTGGAAGTACTAAAATGTATCGTGATCTTGACATACATTTTGGTGGAACAATATGAAGAGAGAGATTGCAAAGTTTATCTCGATGTGTTTAACTTGCCAACGTGTAAAGGCGGAGCATCTTGTACCTAAGGGTCCGTTGCAACCACTTGAGATTCCTAATGGAAGTGGGAACACATTACTATAGATTTAGATTCTGGGTCTTCCTACGGTTTCTCAAGGCATCAATGCTATTTGGGTTATTAGATTAACCAAGTCCGCTTCATTTCTTACCGATACGAGGGACTTATTCCTTTGAACGTCTTTCTCGTATGTATGCGTAAATGCGATTGTGAGATTGCATGGCATGCCAAGATCCATAGTTTTAGATCGTGACCCAAGATTCACTTCATGATTTTGGGTTAGTTTGTAGAAAAGCTATGGGCACGAATTTATTTATTGATTTGGCATACCATCCTCAAACGGATGGGCAATCGTAAAGGACTACTCAAACTCTTGAAGATATATTAAAACTCTGTGTCCTAGATTTCAAAGGAAGTTGGGATAAGTACTTGCCATTGGTGGAATTCTCATACAACAATAGTTATTAAACAAATATAGGCATGGTTCCATTCAAGCATTATATGGACGAAAATGTCGTTCTCAATATGTTGGGATGAGGTGGGTGAAGCAACATTGTTGGGACCCGAGTTAAATACGATATAACTACCGAAAAGATCCAAATGATTCGACAACGATACAAAATGGCACAAGATCGACAAAAGAGTTATGCGGATCTTCATCGAAAAGACGTGGAATTTAATGTGGGGATCATCGTGTATTGTTGCGAGTTGCTCCATGGAAGGGTGTTACAAGATTTGGGAAGAGAGAAAGCTCAATCCATGATTTATTGGTCCATTTCAAATTCTTGGTAGAGTAGGAAATGTAGCCTATAGACTTGCGTTACCTCCAGTATGTCTCGTGTTCATAATGTGTTTCACATATCCGTGCTTAAATAAATATGTGAAAGACCCGAACCGCCGTAATTGAGTTAGAAACCCACGAGATAGTGAAGACTTAACGTATGAGGAGGTACTGTCAAGATTTTGGATAGGAAGGAGCATGTCCTACGCTAAGAAAGGTCATACCACAAGTTAAAGTTTTGTGGAGGAATCATGCTATAGAGGAAATGACACGGGAGTTGGAAAGCGGAAATAAAAGCGAGGTATCCTCACCTTTTGAAACACCAGTCGTCGCGTCGTCGATTTCGAGGGACGAAATTTCATAAGGAGGGAGGTTGTAAGACCAAAAATTTTTTAAATAAAAGGAATTTCCTTTATTTATTATTTTGAAATAGTAAGGGTTGATTTGATTAATGTGGATAGTTAAGGGTTAAATATGCAAATATTTCAAAATAAGCAAGTGGTTATAAAATATTCATTGTTGTCGGGGAATATTCGTTTGGTGTGGAATATTAAATGCGATTCGTATTAAATGCTGCCAGTAGCGACCATGTGTGAGCCCATAACGGAAAGCGATTGGATGAAGAAAATGACAAATATAAGTTGTTTTTTAAATAACGGCGTAGTTATTACTGATTTATCTTGTTGGAATACCCGTGGTTAAAACACACTAATACGCGTTGTTGAACAAGAAAGACACGGTATTGCACCAATTATTGATTCTTACGTAAGAAGGCACTTACTCAATAATGGTTACAGATAATTACTGCTCGAAGATTTTATTGAGTTAATAATTGCTTTGTGTTGATATTTTATATTCTTTGTTGTTTCAATAATTGTCATTACACGATTTTTTTCATTATCGAAGCAATAATTCATATTATCTGAATAATATTATTAGATAACATTATTGGCAATGTCTAGAAAGTTACATCTAAGGAGAGGTTTGGTCACCTAATTGCGGCGCGCCATGAAGAAGAAATTCTTATTGGAAAGCCCTCTTTCTTGAACCGCACGGTTGTCAATATTGAGATTCTCATAATATTATTTGTGAATAATTAATTATTGATTTATATGATGAGGAAAATATTGATTTTATGTGGATATAGATGGAGAAAATTTTTAAAATGACAATTGTTGAAAATTAATATTTTAACTTTTTCCGATAAAATAATTCATTTAAATATATTATTTTAATAATATATTAACTTGATGATATTTTACAACGAATGTGGGATATATGAGTATCTGAGGAGGAAGAGTATTTTTGTTGCAATAAATGTTTAAAACATGTTAAACATGTCGGTGGACCCCATTTATTGATTGAAATTTGATTATAACTTTTAAAATTACCCGTTTGTGGATTTCGGTCAATTTCTGATTGGAATTTGGAAAACTTTCTTCTGCAAAGTTGTAGAAAATTGTATTTCCTATAAAAACTCATGAGATTCGAATTTTTCTGATGAAAGGGCTATTTATTATGAATTATTGAAGTTCAAAGCTCAAAAATAATTGATTTTGGAAGTTTAAAATATTTAAAATTAGAAAAACGTTTTTCTTATTTTTTTTAGAAGGTGGCATGTGTTTGATGGCTGAAATCAAATTCTAGACATGTGTAGAAAATAATATAATTATATTATTAATTTATTAAATTTTACCGCTTTGGTGTTCTAAGCGATTTCCTATAAATAGGGTGCTTAGGTTAGAATTGAAAATCACACACCAAAATCAAGTTTTCTCTCTATATTATCGAAGCGTATTCTTGTGAGTATTTTGAGTATACTTTGAGTATTGCTATACTGGTTGAAGTCCAAGTCATAGCCTTTATATCCTGTTTCAATTAGAAGTCTTGATCTTTCGAGGTAAGGGATATTATTTTTTGTAATGATATTATTTCTTCAATATCATTATCTTTGAAATGTTGATCCGAAGTTTTTATCAAATTTGGAACTTTTTCATGTCGGGGTTACTATTCCATGGGTTACTATTCACGAGTTACTTATTCACGAGTTACTATTCATGAGTTCTTATTCACGAGTTCTTATTCACGAGTACTATTCATGAAGCGTGAAGATGTTTTTTTGGAATTTCTATCTTTTGGTGTCTGAGTTACTATTCACGTATATCGACACTTATTCACGTACTCTGACTATTCACGTATCTGGTCTTATTCACCGAAAATAAAATTTCTTCTTTTCGTCTAAAACATCTATTCGGATACTAACTCGATTGTATCCATGTTTTGATCATTCTTGAATTTTACACCACTATGATTATTTTTGAGGTATTTTTGGGCGTGGATAAAACCAAGTACTGAATCCTTAATCCTTAATCCTTAATCCTTGTCATTTTGTTTCACCGGATTCGTTTCTTTAAAAATATTTTCATCATCCTCGGTCTTAAATGATGATATTATTGAATATCTTTGGCACCAGTAGTGTCAAAGATGAATGATTTCTGAAGAATATCTTTGGCACATGAGTGCAAAGATGAGCAGTGTTGAGATGAACACGACCGATTGATTAATATCTTTGGCTGTGTAGTGCAAAGATGAACAGTGTTTAAATGAATATGACCAATCGATGAATATCTTTGGCTGTGGTCAGCAAAGATGAATATTTGATTCGGATGCATATTGATTGATGTTACGGGGATAAAATATTGATGATGGATTTATTAAATTCATAGATTATAGTAGATTTCATTCTCTACGTAACTCTTCTATGAATTATTATTTCATTACGCGAATATTGATCCTGAAACTTGTTGTCTATTGTATTCTATCGATTTTTCCTGTTGAAGACTAACGATAATTTGTTGTATATTATCTTAGTCATAATATTCTTTATTGGGCTAGTTGAGCTCACCCTTTTCCTTGTTGTTCCATTTTCTCTTCTCGGGAGGCGAGAATGTAATGAGTACTAGTCGGGGTATGGAATGAAGGTTTTAGAAAGGATTGTTTAGTAGTCCTCACCATTTTTGTAAAATAATGTATCAATAAATGTGATGAGGATTTATTTGAGTATAGATATTGTCTGAAGATAATATTTGTATTCAAACTCACAGCTTTCTTTATTATAATAATAAAGTTGTAGTTGTTTCTGTACCATGTATTTGGCGACTCAGAATGGGTGTTGTGTATACCTATTTTGGGGGCGTCACAATTATTATAGAGAGAAATTATAGAGAGAAAGAAGAAGAGAAGTCTGCTACCTCACTATTCCAAAGATCCGCTTTTTCCAAGGTAGGAGTATTATTTCTTTCTTATCTATGAAGAGAACTTCATTATTCCATTCTTTATTATTCTCATTGGAATAACTTTTGTATCTGCGCTACTACCTTATACTTGGTGAAATTTTACATTGTTCCATTCTTTATCATTCTGTTGGAACATCCTCATGCATGCGTTCTACGCCGGGACTGGTTTCGCTCTTTATTATTCTATTGGAATATCCATGTCTGTGTGTTTTACTACCGGACTGATTCCGCCTTTTTATTATTACATTGGAATATCTTATGCATGCGTTCTCTACGGGACTGATTCCGCCTCTTTATTATTCTGTTGGAATATCCTCATGCATGTGTTTTACGCTGGACACTGATTCCGTTATTTATTATTCTCATTGGAATAACTCGCATATGCTGATCTATCGCATGCACGGTGATTTTTTTTGTTATTCCATTCCTTATTATATTCAACAAGTTAAAGTTTTGACTTATACTCAATGAAATTAGTGGAATATCCTTGATATTTGCGCTTCATCCCAGATCTTTTCATGAAAATATTCTTACGAACATTCTTAAATTTTACTCTATAAAGCGATTATCATGATGACAATTTGGGCGTTATTCGTACTGGATAAAATAATTCTTGAACTTGTTTTATTGAATTCTTATATCATTGTCATCTTCCTCATGTTTATATTTTGTTGAAAGTCATTTGTATGATAGTGCATAGATGGACTTGGTATGATTATGACTAGGGATTATTCGGTTGTAATCATGGTAGTAATATTACAAATGATGTGGTAAAAGTCTTCATTGGCCCGTAGTGTATTGATGGACAGTTGTTGGCATGATCATGACCATTATTGAATACACAAATATTCTTGGCCCGTAGTGCATGGATAATTATGGTCGTGATACTAAAAAGAATATCCTCGGCCGAAGTAGTGCGGGGGTGATTCGATGATGTGAATTATTTATTAAAATCGAGTCCCAAATGATAAAAGTGATGAAAAACCTTTTAAATCATAAAAGATAGTAGATTTTATTCTCTACTGACTCTTTTAATGGATTGCTTGTTCAACCTGCAGTTAAACTTGATGGTTGTTATATTGCATCGCTTTAACACTTTGTTGAAGGCTAACGATAATATATTACGCATTATCTTAGTCATAATATTTTCTCTTTGGGCTAGTTGAGCTCACCCTTTTACTTTTATTGTTCTCTTTAGGAAATGAGAACGTAGCGAGGACTAGTCGGGGACGGAGCGGACGGACGAGATGATAGCATTAGTAGTCCTCACTATTCGGTGAAATAGTAGAAAATAAATGTAATAATATTGAATTTGAGTTTGAATATTATACAAGCATATAATATTTGTATTAAAACTCACGACTTATGTTTTGTCGTACTTTACACGACGGTTGTATAATTAAGTTGTATTTATATTACATACCATGTATTTGATTTATTGAATAGGTGATGTATACCTATTTTGGGGGCGTCACAACTGAGATAATTTTTACCGACAGTTTTGAAAAATGGGTAAGTGGGTGGTCCAAATAATAAGCCAATTTACAACAAATACTTCATAAAAAATCCCTCAATATTTTTAACAACATTTATTCATCATTATTATTCGCAATATTTAACAACCAGATCATTCACAAGAAAGAGGGGGCTTTCCAATAAGGATTTTTCTCTATTGGCGCGCAATTAGGTGACCAAACCTCTCCTCGACAGAACTTTCTAGACATTGTCAATATTGCAAATAATAATATGAATAAATGTATCGTCTTAATTATTGATTTAATAATATATAAAATATCAACAATAATTGAATCAAATAACGTGAGATACTATGCAACAATTACTGTAGCAATAATTGAACAAAACTGAGTGACTTCTCACGTAAGCATCAATAATCAATCTGGCGACAACCACACGATTATCTTACTTTTAACACGGTATTTCAACGAGCTTAACGGTAAAAACTTTCGCCGTTATTTTTATAAAAGATATATTTTGTCGTTTTCTCATTCAAAAATAATTCCGTTGTGGGGTCGATTAATGATTGTCTTGTCATCGTATGAATATTCCCTGTTAAAACGAATATTCCCACCAATCGAATATAATATAACAACTTGCGTACTTTGCAAAATTTATAAATATTACTCACAACTATAACATTATATCAAATTCACTCCTAATATTCAAAAATAATATTTATAAAAAAATCATCTTTATTCATAAAAGTTAGTGTCTTACGATATATGTTAGAGTCCATTAAAAAAACCCAAATTTTTTTCCCAAGAAATGAGAGTAAAAATACATTATTGTGCCATCCACTATTATATATTAATAGTGGATATGACACAATAATACCAATACAAAAAATAACGGTCCACTATTATATATTATTAGCAACAATTAGTAGTAATAGTAGCGGACCGTTAGTAATAGTAATAGTAATAATAACAATAATAAGATGTTCTTTAATTTAATATGAGTGTTCTAGATTTCTATAAACGGTTATAGAACTATTTATCCAAAAATAGGTCATGATAATTAAGGAAAATGATATATACGTGACAAATCTCATGAAGAATTAATTTAGATTCTGATTGTTTTTGGTCACCATAGTTGGTTTGGGTTACCTTTTAGGTGGGATCAATTTATACATCATATTCAGTTCACTCATATGGATTAAATGACTTCGCGCATCATAAAAATTTGTTTGGCTACTATGGTCTACAAGATATGGAACGAGCAAAACTGCAGATCCCATGGAGATAAACCCTCGGCTGCCTCTTCTACTGCTCAAGGATTGTATTAACATTATCAAATGTAAATTATTTCCTGAAAATAAATTTAGTAAATTTGTAAAAAAGCTTCTTTTTCTTAGGGTTTGACAGTTATAGTCTTTAACTATAGCATCTTCATCATTGGTCTGTTTCTGATGTTTCTGCTATAGTAGCTTAGCGAAGTATGCCCCAGATCTTGTTCGTAGCTATACGGTTTGTTAGGACGACACCTTAAAATATCACCTAACTAAATATTATTAGTGGTGATATTTTATGTTTTTCAGTTTTCTTTTGTGATTTTTAAAAAAATGTACTATTTTCATTCTAAAATTAGAGATATAATATGACTTTTACACTTTGTTTCTGAGTTTTGAACAGAAAAAAATAAGAGAATAAAAAACTTAAATTAGAAAAGAAAATAAAAAAATAGAAAACTTGAAGTTTTCATTTGTATTATTTCTGAGTTTTTAATAGAAAAAAATAAAAAATTTAAAATTCAGGACATACATGAGTTGTAATTTAAAATTTATTATATTAAAAGTTGAGGATAATATGAGAATTATAAAAATATTACTTATTTCCAAAATCTTTTAAAATACAAATCGCGTACGATTTTGAATCGAAAACTTTGGCGTGAAAAAAGTAATGCAAGTTTTCTATCAATTTTTTTCTTTTCCGTTTATTAAAAAACTCAGAAACATAAGAATTGGAAAGAAAACTTCAATTTTCCGTCCATTTCTTTTCTTTTCTGTCCATTTTAAAACTCTGAAACAGAGCGTTAAGGTTAAATGATGACATATTAAAGTTGAAATTGATATGAATTTATTTAATTTTAGTTGATATAATAATTATAATTATATAGTATATATATTACAAAAACTATTAATTACAAAATTTATTTCATTCTAAATTTTTATGAGTGATACTAATTTTAAAGTTTAATATGCCGTCGTTTGACTTTTAAAGTTAAATTATATTTCTAATTTTGGAACTGAATGAGTATTAAATTGTTTCATCGTTTTATTTATTAAAAAGTAAAATCAAACTCTCAACCTCTAATCCACAGTGATTAACCTGGTGTGATATCTTGTTTTAATTGCTTATCTTCACTAACACGATATATAAAAACACCCCTAAACAATGTTTGGAACTTAAAATATGCAAAGAAAAAAAAATAGATCTTTAAAAAAAAATGTTGTTAAAAACGAAAACAAAAGTTTAATTATGATTATCTAAAAATCCTAATATCATGAACAAAGTTAGCGTATTATCTTCCTTTCTTTTATTTTGCATTCAAAAGTGTCACAATTTTTAAATGAATGGAGAGTTAGAAAGATTTGAGTTTATATACTTTGACAACATACTATAATGTTGTTGTATTAATCATATAAAGAGATTCGGTTATTATGAAGTTAACTTCATTTCATGGTAAGTTGGTAATTGATCAATTAATACTGTGCTGACATGCAGAGAGAGATCATCTCCATTTGCGTATCGATATCTTTATATTAATCGATTAATGATATTAACTTCTCTTGCTAATCATTACAAATATGTTAAATGTTATGTTTTGCTACTTCAAAATTAAACAACTTTATCATGCACGAGTTGTTGCACTTGTGAAATATGTTGAAGTTTTGTTGCTGATTTTAGGAGTATACTAGATACAAATCCCTGCATTGCGGCGGAATTATTCAAATTTTTAATAATAAATGTGTGCGTACAATTAATAAATTAAAATATAATAAGAAAATATTATATTATTGTGCGATGATCAAATTTTACACAGAAAAACAAATGAATTTACATTATGGGGGGTAGTGGTGAGAGTTTACTGGTTTGTGCATTACACTCTAAATATATGACTATTGCTTTTAAGCTCGTGGCAAATTAAGTGACCTCAACTTGTGAACAAATCATTTTTTCTACTCTTCTTTTTTTCTATTTTTTTTTAATTTTTCTTGACCAAAGTGTAGCCAACTGATTTATTTTCCCTGTCCTTTACTACTTTTGTATTTTGTTTACTGTAAAGGAAGGGTTGCCTCAACTTAACTTTTTACAATCCAAAACAAAAAGAGAAGAAAAGGGTATAAATATATAAATAACTCAATGACCGACATGAACTTAAAAGATTAGTTGCTTAGCTGTTAACCCTATGTTAATTAAAAACCATGAAAAACACTCATAGCTGATGAAAACTACAACAATGATGCTAGAAATTGCTAGTATAGCAGCAGTTATACACCATTACTGACTAATCTCTCATCACCTCATGTCCTCATCATTTACGTGCATACTTACATATTTGTGTCTATTTATAATATTAACAAAACCAAAATACAGACTTAAAATAAAGATACTAAATAATCAAATTAAGAAATAAACCCAGTTCCATACTGTTGATATAAGAAACGTGAATAGCTCTAATCTAAACACAAACTTTCCAATCGAAAACCCACCAAAATTTTCAATTAAACACAATTGACAACACAAATATCAGATCAATCAAATCAATTGCAAACATTATTCCGCATATCATCAACTAAATGCAAATGTAATAATCTCAAATTTTAGCACATAATATCTAAAAATTTAGAAAATAGGCAAACCAATGAAATAATTCAACCCGCTTCTGGGTTATGTTTCACACTTCTGCATATAGCTGTAACATGTAAGTAATAATGTGTGTATATAATAGCTCTCATTTTGTTAGTTCTCGGGTAATGAATTGAACCAGACAATATTAGTTTCCGTTCACCATCAATGGTGATGGCTATTCCATCGTGCAAAACGTGAATGGCATAAGTAGAAGAAAAACAGAGAGAAAAAACGAAAAAGAAGAGGAAAATTGACCGTGAAGAAGAAGAAGAAGCCATGGTTATGACGCCCCCAAAATACGTATACATCACCCATCTTGAGTCGCCAGATACATAGTACAGAATTCAAATACAACTTAATAATACAACTATATATCATACAATACGACAAAACATAAAGCTGTGAGTTTGAATACAAATATTGTCTACTAGAGAGTATACAAACTCAAAAAGAGTCCTCATTACAATTATTATCACACTATTTCACGAGAATAGTGAGGACTACTAATGCACCATCTAGGACCATCACTCTGTTCCCGACTAGTGCCTGCATTTCGTTCTCATTTCTGAAGAGAACGGTAAAAAAGAAAGGGTGAGCTCAACTAGCCCAATAAAAATATTATGACTAAGATAATGCGAGAATAATTTATCGTTAGCCTTCAACAATGTTAAACGGATAAAATATAATAACTATCAAGTTTAATCAAGCAATGAAACAAGCAATCCATTAGAAGAGTCAAGTAGGGAATAAAATCTACTATCTTCTATGATTTAAAAGTTTTTATCACTTTTATCATTTGGGACTCGACAATAAATAATCCACATCATCGAATCACCCCGCACTATGGCGAGGATATTCTTTAGTATCACGACCACGAATTATCCATGCACTACTACTAAAGATAATCATGTTTTCATCAACGGTTACGATCATGCCATAAAATAATTCATCTTTGCACTACTACCAAAGAGAATCCATAGCCATAATCATACAAAAAATCGTCCATCAATGCACTACTACCACCAATGAGGACTTTTTCTACATCATTTGTAACATTACGGTTATGATTATACCGAATAATCCTCAGTCATAATCATACCAAGTCCATCTATGCACTACAGGATACAGATGACTTTCAACAAAATATAAACATGAGGATGATGACAATGATATAAGAATTCAATAAAACAAGTTCAAGAATTAATTTATCTAGGAACTGATAACGTCCAAATTGTCAACATGATACTGCTTTGTAGAGTAAAATTCAAGAATGCTCAGAAGAATATTTTCATGAAAAGATATTAGATGAAGCGCAAATATCAATGATATTCCACTAATTTCATGGAGTATAGAAGTCAAAGTTTTAACCAACTGAGTATAATAAAGAATGGAATAACAAAAGAAATCACCATGCATGCGATAGACCATCACAAGGCGAGTTATTCCAACAGAATAATAAATAACGGAACCAGTCCCAAAAAGTGAAACGCATATATCTGAGATATTCCAATGAATAATAAAGAATGGACCAATCCCAGTAAAAGCAACGACCGATGAGATATTCCAATGAATAATAAATAATCGAAACCAGTCCCACAGTAAAAGCGCATTGCATGGACGGACATTCCAACGAGAATAATAAATAATCGGAACCAGTGCGGCGTAAAAATGCACTGCAGCGGGATATTCCAATGAATAATAAAGAATGGAATATTAGAAAAATTTCACCATGTATGCGATCTTTGCATGACAGGTTATTCTAACATAATAATAAAGAATGGAATAATGAAGAATTTTACCAAGTATAGGGTAGCTCACAGTATCTGAGTTATTCCAATGAATAATAAAGAATGGAATAATGAGAAGTTCTCTTCATAAATAAGAAAAAAGAGTACCCACTTACGAGTACAACAAATAATATTTCCTACCTTAAAAAAAACCTGAATCTTTTTGGAATAGTGAGGTATCGACTTCTCTTCTTCTTTTCTCTATAATTTCTCTCTACAATAATTGCTCTAAAGCTTTTGTGAATTGGTGAGAAATGAAGGAAGAATGAGCTTATTTATAGAAAAATATAGTTTTGATAATTGCACGCTTTGGAGCTCAAAATATTACAAGATAATACCTTCCTCTTTTCTTCATTTTTATTTAGTCCCGCAAGTATTATCAAACTTTCACCAACTCCCCTAATAGTAAATAATGTGAATCAATAGTAAATCATGTGACTCAATAGTTCTAATCATGTGATAAAAATAATTACAATATAATACCTCCATCTATACCTCCATTTTAACTTAGTCATTCAAGTATTATTATCAATTTTGCACCAACTCCCTAATAGTACAAGAATGTGATTCAATAGTACACACATGTGAATAAATAGTTATATAAGCATGTGAATTAGTAGCAATTAATTGCTCATTTATCCGATAAATTACCCGATTTATCAATATAACCCCTGCACATCAATTATCACCTAAATAGATGTCAATTTTCTAACACAAACAATTCCAACATAATGAAACTATTTTTATCAACAATATAAATTTTAAAATTTTGAAGTTTGACTTTTCCCGAAAAAGTCAACTGTTGACTTTTTGACCAAATAATGAATCCCAAAATTTTTTATATTTATAGACTATTTTTACTAATTTCATCGTCCCGGACTCAAATATCACGTCCGCGTCTCCAAATTCAACTCTGAACACAACTTCAATATTAATAACATTCATCATTAATATTATAACTCACAATATTTAACAAGTAGGTCGTTCCTAGGAAAGAGGGGGCTTTCCGATAAGGATTTCTCTTTATTGGCGCGCAATTAGGTGACCAAACCTCTCCTTAACAGAACTTCTAGACATTGTCAATATTGCAAATAATAATATGAATAACTTTGTCGTCTCAATCATTGATTTAATAATATATCATATTATGCAGATGATACTGTAACAATAATTGAATCAATAATATGAAAGATATGATACAACAATTCATCATAGTAATAATTGAGTATAACTGAGTGGCTTCTCACGTAAGCATCAATAATCAATCTGGTGTGCTACTATGCAACCACGCGTATTATTGTACTTTTACTTTAACAAGGTGTTTCAACAGTTAACGGTAAAACTTCCGCCGTTATTTTCATAAAGTATTTTTTTTGTTTTCTCAATCCGACAATAATTCTGTTGCGGGGTCCACCAATGATTGTACCGTCGTACGGATATTTTCCGACAAAAAGAATATTCCTCGACCAATCGAATATTATATAACAACTTGCGTACGTTGCAAAATTTATAAATATAACCCACAACTATAACATTATATCAAATCCACACTATAATATTTAAAAATTTTATTTTGAGAAAATTAAATATTTATTCATAAAATCTGGGGTCTCACAATGGTTGCTATTCATTTATGAGAATAAATAATTAGCCTGATTAATATACATATATATATATATATATGTATGTATATGCATGGAGGATTAGTTCAGGTGATCATTAACATTATTTCAAACTCTAATTCAGTTAGGAAGTTTTATCTATATAAAGTTTTGCTCATTGGTTGTTGAAAAGATTAAATTCTACTTGGTTTGTTATTATTTATCCATAATTTAAAAAAGATAGGATATAACTAAGATAATTGATTTGTTATTATTTTCCATAATTTAAAAAGGATAGGATATAATTAAGATAATTGGGACATAATTAAAACTATTTAAGATGGACATGTGTTGAATTTATAGAAGGACATTTGTCAATATATGGTGCCATGTACTGTGATTTAGTATATATAATAGATATGTAACATTGTTTTATTTATGTATTAATTTATTTACAAAAGTATAGTATGTAATATCATGAACCTATCCAAATTTAAAAAAATATGTAATAACCCGGTCCCAAAATTAGAATTTCGGTGTGTATTATGACCCGCCATATTTAGGCAATTTCTTTAAAATAAAGTTTCTAAAAAATAATAAAATTTAATTATACAATTCAAAAATATAAGAAAATCATTCTTTATATATAAAAACAAGTCCAAAGACGACGTCACTTGTTGCAAGCAATTTTCAATTAATTGACAAACTCGTTGAGTCGGTCCTTGATTAATTAGGAGTTAACTCGATGAACAATCATTCTTTTCTTCCTCCAACTCTCGTCTTTGTCTTATTACATCGGCTCTTCCCCTTCCCCTTCCCCGCTCTTCCATCTTCTTAATTAACCATTTTCGTTCTTTTTTCTATTTCTTCAGCAGGCTAACAATCACTCATACAAATTAAAATCTAACATGTCTCTTCCCTTCCTCTATTCTTATAAAGACCATTTGAAACCCTCGATCTCTCAATATCTATATACATCTATTTCCTCTGATCTATTAGCCCAGTACGACTAGATTCTTAAGAGAAAACTGAAAAGTAAAGGCAGGAAGTAGTATATGGAGGGTGGATCGTTTATGTCAAAACCATCACCAGCACCTGTTCCGATAGTGGGAGTCGTCGCGGTGTTCCTGTTGAAGGGGAAGATGGTGCTCTTAGGGCGGCGCCTTTCCTCCGTTGGTCACAACACATTTGCCCTTCCCGACGGTCATCTCGAGTTCGGCTGGTCCTCAACCCCTCTTTTTTTTTTTTATCTCTATGTTCATCACACAGCAGAGATACATATATATTAGTATCAGATGCATAAGGAATAAAGGCTGACATGAATTTTAAATAAAATAAACTTTAAGAAGTTAAAGTTTGATATAAAATGTGACGCCCCCAAAACAGGTATACATCACCCATCTTGAGTCGCCGATATACTGCGATGTAAATCAAAATACAACTTAATAATACAATTGTCGTGTACAATACGACAAAACATAAACTGTGAGTTTGAATACAAATATTGTCTACTAGAGAGTGTACAAACTCAAAAGGAGTCCTCATTACAATTATTATCACACTATTTCATAGAATAATGAGGACTACTAATGCACCATCTAGGACCATCACTCTGTTCCCCGACTAGTCCCAGCTACGTTCTCATTTTCAAGAGAATAAAAGTGAAAGAAAGGGTGAGCTCAACTAGCGCAAAGAAGAAATATTATGACTAAGATAATGCAGAATAATTTATCGTTAGCCTTCAACAGTGTTAAACGGATAAAATATAATAACTATCAAGTTTAACTGCAGCGGAACAAGCAATCCATTAGAAGAGTCAAGTAGGGAATAAAATCTACTATCTTCTATGATTTAAAAGGTTTTTCATCACTTTTATCGTTGTGACTCAGCTTAATAAATAATCCACATCATCGAATCACCCCTGCACTACGGCCAAGGATATTCTTTAGTATTACGACCACGAATTATCCATGCACTACGGCTAAAGATAATCGTGTTTTCATCAACGATCCTGATCATGCCATAAAACAATTCATCTTTGCACCCTTGGCCGAAGAGAATCCATAGCCATAATCATACCAAAAATCGTCCCATCAATGCACTACGGGCAATGAGGACTTTTTCCACATCATTTGTAACATTACGGTTATGATTATACCGAATAATCCACTCAAGTCATAATCATACCAAGTCCATCTATGCACTACAGAGCCATGTATGACTTTCAACATAATATAAACATGAGGATGATGACAATGATATAAGAATTCAATAAAACAAGTTCAAGAATTAATTTATCTAGAACCGATAACGTCCAAATTGTCAACATGATCTTCGCTTTGTAGAGTAAAATTCAAGAATGCTCGGAAGAATATTTCCATGAAAAGATAATGGATGAAGCGCAAATATCAAGGATATTCCACTAATTTTATGGAGTATAGAGTCAAAGTTTTAACCAACCGAGTATAATAAAGAATGGAATAACAAAAGAAATCACCATGCATGCGATAGACCAGCATGAAAAGGTTATTCCAATGAATAATAAAGAATGGAACCAGTCCGGTGAAATTCGCACGCGTCACAAGCGGGATATTCAACAGAATAATAAATAACGGAAACCGAATCATCCCAATGCGTAAAACGCATGCATGTGACATTCCAACGATAATAATAAATAACGGAACCAGTCCCACAGAAAAATGCATGCATGTGATATTCCAAATGTAATAATAAAAAATGGAATATTAGAAGAATTTCACCATATATGCGATTACTTTGCATGTATAGACGGAGTTATTCCAACAACATAATAATAAAGAATGGAATAATAGAAGAATTTCACCAAGTATAGGGTAGTCCACGATATCTGTTATATTCAACAGAATAATAAAGAATGGAATAATGTAAGTTCTCTTCATAAATAAGAAAGAAAGAGTACTCCCTACTACGAGTACAACAAATAATATTTCCTACCTTAAAAAAACTGAATAATTGGAATAGTGAGGTAGCAGACTTCTCTCTTCTTTTCTCTCTAATTTCTCTCTCTATAATAATTGCTCTAAAGCTTTTGTGAATTGGTGAGAAATGAAGGAAGAATGAGCTTCTATTTATAGGAAAATATAGTTTCGATAATTACACGTTTGGGGCTCTAAATATTACAAGATAATACCTTCCTCTTTTCTTCATTTTAATTTAGTCCTTCGCAAGTATTATCAAACTTTCACCAACTCCCTAATAGTAAATAATGTGAATCAATAGTAAATCATGTGACTCAATAGTTCTAATCATGTGATAAAAATAATTATAGTATAAGTACTCCATCTATACCTCCATTTTTAACTTAGTCATGCAAGTATTATCAATTTTGCACCAACTCCCCTAATAGTACAAGAATGTGATTCAATAGTACACACATGTGAACAAATAGTTATATAAGCATGTGAATTTGTAGCAATTAATTGCTCATTTATCCGATAAATTACCCGATTTATCAATATAACCCCCAGACATCAATTATCATCGGAATAGATGTCGATTTTCACTAACACAAACAATTCCAACATAATAAAACTATTTTTATCAACAATATAAATTTTGAAATTTCGAAGTTTGAATTTTTCCGAAAAAGTCAATTGTTGACTTTTTGACCAAATAGTGAATCCCGAAAAATTTTGTGTTTATAGACTATTTTTACTAATTTCATCGTTCCGGACTCAAATATCACGTCCGCGTCTCCAAATTCAACTCCGAACACAACTTCAATTTTAATAACATTCATCATTAATATTATAACTCACAATATTTAACAACCGTGTCGTTCCTGGAAAGAGGGGACTTTCCGATAAGAATTTCTCTTTATCAAGCGCCAGCAATTAGGTGACCAAACCTCTCCTCGATGTAACTTCTGCACATTGTCAATATTACAAATAATAATATGAATAACTTTGTCGTCTCAATCATTGATTTAATAATATATCATATTATGCAGATGATCCTGTAACAATAATTGAATCAATAATATGAAAGATATGATGCAGCAATTACTGTAGCAATAATTGAGTATAACTGAGTGACTTCTCACGTAAGCATCAATAATCAATACTTGTATGCTACTATGCAACCACGCCAGACATCATTCTTGTACTTTTAACACCGAGATGTTTCAACAGAGATTACGGTAAAACTTCCGCCGTTATTTTCATAAAAAATATTTTTGTCGTTTTTCAATCCGATAATAATTCCGTTCATGGGGTCCACTAATGATTGTACCATCGCATTTGGATATTCCCCGACAAAAAAAGAATATTCACCGACCAATCGAATATTATATAACAACTTGCATACTTTTGCAAAATTTATAAATATAACCCACAATTATAACATTATATCAAATCCACACCATAATATTTAAAAAATTATTTTGAGAAAATTAAATATTTATTCATAAAATCCGGGGTCTCACAATCTCCCTTCCTTATGGAATTTCGCCCTCAAAATTTACGTACGTACTTGGTATGCTGAACCGGTGAGGATACCTCGACTTCATTTCAAATTCTAACTCTTGAGGTATAACCTTTGAGTGTTGAATACGATTCTTCTTATCCAAGATTTTAACACTTATCTCCTCAAACGTTAAATCAGACGTTATCTAGTCCGGTTCTAAATTAATAATGTGGTTCGGGTCATCCACATATTTACGTAACATCGATACGTTAAAAACGTTATGAACACGCAACATACTTGGCGGTAAAATGAGTCTATAGGCCATATTTCCTACTTCATCGAGGATTTTAAAAGGTCCAATTAAATCGAGGGTTGAGATTTCCTCTCTTCGTCGATTCTTGCTTCTAGAATAACGCCCACTTGAACCTTCTTCTTCCCATTTATTAGCTCCGGGTGTGTAGCTTGAGCGGTTTTAACTTTATCGATTAAAGTCGATTCTACTCGTATATTCGTTATCTTCACTTGGGTTCCTAGAGTCTTTTACTCTATTTTAATCATTTTTAAGTCATACAAATGGGCCTTTGTGTTAACAACATCGTACTCGTAAACGCATACGGTCTTCTACTCAACGCGTCAGCTACCACGTTTGCTTTCCCACGATGGTATTGAATGGTACGATCGTAATCTTCAACAGCTCGAGCCAACGTCTTTGGCGCATGTTACGTTCGTTTTAAGTAAAGAAATATTTGAGGGTTTAAGAAATGGGTTTTGTACTGAGGTTAGTACAAAATTCAATTTCACGCTCTAGGGGTAAGCTAAGAAGACTTCAAGAATACGTAAGGAAATTTATTAACAATAGAAATATCATTCAAAACTGTGACTCTCATCCATGACTTGGATAACACGTCACATTGATACCTATCAACTTGCCATCGACATTCACGACGTTGCCTACAGAAAGTCTGGCTTCGGTGCATTCCACACAAGAAAGTCAACAACGAAAGGACTGAGGCTCTTTACTTATGGCTTTATATGACAATGATTGACTTTAGTGGTTTGGTTTCTTGAATTCGCATAACAGGTTGGTTAGGAATATGAAAGCTAACAACGTTACGAAAAGCATGATGAGTAGTTAACTAATCGATTCCTAAAATCACATCAAAGACAAGTATTTTCAAAGAGACAAGATCGACAGGTAACGTGAAAGTGTCGATTTGAATCAACAAGATTTATAAACAGTGGAGGTAACGAAGGTTTCTACTATCGAAGTTTCAACCAATAAGTCAAAGTCTAATTTCTCCGAAGTCAAATTTAAATGTTGAACTCAAGCAAGAGAGATAAAAGAATGGGTAGAACCGGTATCTAATAAGGTATAGACTTCGCAAGAATTTATAATTAACTAACCCGTGATAACTTCGTTTGATTCGTCGTCACGAAAAATACTCTCCCTTAAACTACCATATTTGACTTGTTCGTATCCGCCTTTGGTGCCACCGTTCCAGCTAGACTTGACTTCACTATACGACAAAATTGAGCTAAATGACCTTCTCTTCTAGAAATTTCCACTTCTATTATCTTGACCATGATTACCACCAAAGTGGTTACCATTCTTGGCATGATAATTTCCCCCACGATGGTTATCATTGTTCCGATGGCCGTTGCCACCGGTATGATTATTATCGTGTTGTTGGTCGTTACCTTTTGGTTGAGCTAACTCATTATCGCGCTCCAATAACTGAGCCCTATTCACAATATCTGAATATAAACAAAGTTTATGAGAAATAAGGTATTGACGTATTTCGGCTTTCAAACCTCGCAGAAACATTCGCGTCATTCTCTCCTCATTATCGACCAAATGGGATGCAAACCGGGATAACTCCGCAAACTTAGCCTCGTAATGCGACACGTTCATATTATTTTGCTCCATTGCACATCTCAAAATTTTTAGACGCCATTCTCAAATATCATCACAAAAATAAGGGTTAATTAAACAAATTAACATATCACATATTATCCCTATATTACGACCAACAATAAATACCAATTAAACTTAGGTAGGTCATACTAGCAAAGGAATTCCCCATCTCTCACCTCCTAGTTTTTGTCTCACATCTCGGCTGTGGGATCATATCCTAAGCTTTATACCAACCGTGACGACCCCAAAATGGTATACATCACCCATCTTGAGTCGCCAAATATATGGTACATAATTCAAATACAACTTAATAACACAACTCGCTATGTATATACAACACAAAAACATAAACTGTGAGTTTGAATACAAATATTGTCTACTAGAGAGTATACAAACTCAAAAGGAGTCCTCATTACAATTATTATCACACTATTTCACGTGAATAGTGAGGAATTACTAATGCAAACATCTAGGACCATCACTCGCTCCCCAGACTAGTCCCAAATACGTTCTCATTTCACGAGAAGAGGACAAAGTGAAAGAAAGGTGAGCTCAACTAGCCCGAAGAAATATTATGACTAAGATAATGCGTAAAAATTTATCGTTAGCCTTCAACAAAGATGTTAAACGGATAAACTATAATAACTATCAAGTTTAACTGCAATCGAAACAAGCAATCCATTAGAAGAGTCAAGTAGGGAATAAAATCTACTATCTTCTATGATTTAAAAGGTTTTTCATCACTTTTATCGCTGGGACTCAGCTTAATAAAAAATCCACATCATCGAATCACCCCTGCACTACGGCCAAGGATATTCTTTAGTATTACGACCACGAATTATCCATGCACTACGGCTAAAGATAATCGTGTTTTCATCAACGGTCCTGATCATGCCATAAAATAATTCATCTTTTTATCCTTGGCCGAAGAGAATCCATAGCCATAATCATACCAAAAACTCGGCCCATCATAATAAGAAAATGAGGATTTTTACATCAATGCACTACGGGTCATAAACGAGGACTTTTTTACACATCATTTGTAACATTACGATTATGATTATACCTAATAATCCTCGGTCATAATCATACCAAGTCCATCTATGCACTCAGCCACAGATGACTTTCAACATAATATAAACATGAGGATGATGACAATGATATAAGAATTCAATAAAACAAGTTCAAGAATTAATTTATCTAGAACCGATAACGCCTAAATTGTCAACATGATACTTTTGTAGAATAAAATTCAAGAATGCTCGTAAGAATATTTTCATGAAAAGATATCTTTGGATGAAGCGCAAATATCAAGGATATTCCACTAATTTCATGGAGTATAGAAGTCAAAGTTTAACCAACCGAGTATAATAAAGAATGGAATAACAAAAGAAATCAACATACATGCGATAGATCACATGCAAGCGGTGTTATTCCAATAGAATAATAAATAACGGAAACGGATCCCACAGAAAAACGCATGCATGTGATATTCCAATGTAATAATAAAGAATGGAACCAGTCCCATGTAAAATACATAGGCAGATATATCAACAGTAATAATAAATAATGGAACTAGTCCGACGAAAAACGCATGCAGACATGACATATTCCAATGTAATAATAAATAATTTAAAACCGAAGTCCCAAGAAAAGAAACGCATGCATGTGATATTCCAATAGAATAATAAAGAATGGAATATTAGAAGAATTTCACCATGTATGCAAGATTTCTTTGCATGTATAAAGTTATTCCAACATAATAATAAAGAATGGAATAATAGAAGAATTTCACCAAGTATAGGGTAGCTCACGATATACTGAGTTATTTCAATGAATAATAAAGAATGGAATAATGTAAGTTCTCTTCATGAATACAAAAGAAATAATACTCCCTACGAGTACAACAAATAATATTTCCTACCTTAAAAAAAAATCGTAATTGGAATATCGAGGTAACAGACTTCTCTTCTTCTTTCTCTCTCTATAATTTCTCTTTATAATAATTGCTCTAAAGCTTTTTTGTGAATTGGTGAGAAATGAAGGAAGAATGAGCTTCTATTTATAGGAAAATATAGTTTCGATAATTGCACGCTTTTGGGCTCAAAATATTACAAAGATAATACCTTCCTCTTTTTCTTCATTTTTAATTTAGTCTTGCAAGTATTATCAAACTTGCACCAACTCCCTAATAGTAAATAATGTGAATCAATAGTAAATCATGTTAATCAATAGTTCTAATCATGTGATAAAAATAATTACAAGATATAGTACTTCCATCTATACCTCCATTTTTAACTTAGTAAATGCAAGTATTATCAATTTTGCACCAACTCCCCTAATAGTACAAGAATGTGATTTAATAGTACACACATGTGAACAAATAGTTATATAAGCATGTAAATTAGTAGCAATTAATTGCTCATTTATCCGATAAATTACCCGATTTATCAATATAACCCCAGACATCAATTATCATCTAATAGATATCGATTTTTCACTAACACAAATAATTCCAACATAATGAAACTATTTTTATCAACAATATAAATTTTGAAATTTTGAAGTTTGACTTTTCCCAAAAAAGTCAACTCATTGACTTTTTCACCAAATAGTGAATCCCAAAAAATTTTGTGTTTATAGACTATTTTTACTAATTTCATCGTTAGGACTCAAATATCACGTCTCGCGATCTCCAAATTCAACTCCGAACACAACTTCAATTTTAATAACATTCATCATTAACTCACAATATTTAACAACCAAGTCGCTCCTGTGAAAGAGGGGCTTTCGATAAGGATTTCTCTTTATTGGTAGCGTAATTAGGTGACCAAACCTCTCCTCGATGTAACTTCTAGACATTGTCAATATTGTAAATAATAATATGAATAACTTTTCGTCTCAATCATTGATTTAATAATATATCATATTATGCAGATGATCTTCGTAACAATAATTGAATCAATAATATGAAAGATATGATGCAACAATTCATCGTAGCAATAATTGAGTATAATTGAGTGACTTCTCACGTAAACATCAATTATCAATACGTGTTCTACTATACAACCACGCCAGACATCGTTGTTTTTTAACACACGGTGTTTCAACAATTAACGGTAAAACTTCCGCCGTTATTTTTTCATAAAAAAATATTTTTGTCGCTTTCTCAATCCGACAATAATTTTGTTCTTTGGGTCCACTAATGATTGTGCACATTGCATTTTGATATTCCCCGACAAAAAGAATATTCCCCGACCAATCGAATATTATATAACAACTTGCGTACTTTACAAAATTTATAAATATAACCCACAACTATAATATTATATCAAATCCACACCATAATATTTAAAAAATTATTTTGAGAAAATTAAATATTTATTCATAAAATCTGGGGTCTCACATAAAGCTTGAACTAAATTTAGTAAAACTAATATATTAACTCCACTTTCTTATATCCTTTTTTAATTCTTCTCTATCTCTCTCTCTGTGTGTGTGTGTGTGTGTATATATATATATATATATAAATCTTCTTCGAGATTTTCTTTTTTAATTCTTCAGGAATTTATTTAAAAAAATGATTTGGGTGTTATCTCTGATCTATTAGCCTAGTTCGGCTGGATTCCTAAGAGAAAATTGAAAATTAAAGGCAAGAATTAGTATATGGAGGGTGGATCGTTTATGCCGAAACTATAACCAGCACCTGTTTCGATCCGGTAGTGGGAGTCGCGGTGTTCCTGTTAAAGGGGAAGATGATGCTCTTAGGGTGGCCCCTTTCCTCCGTTGGTGATCACAACACCTTTACCCTTCCCGGCAGCCATCTCGAGTTCGGTTGGTCCTCAACCCCTCTCTTTTTTTCTCTCTGTCCATCACACAGCAGAGATACATATATATTAGTATCAGATGCATAAGGAATAAACGTTGCATGAATTTTGAAAAAAAAAGAACTTTATGAAGTTAAAGTTTGATTTAAAGCTTGAACTAAATTTACTAAAACTAATATATTAACTCCACTATCTCATTTCCTTTTTTAATGCTTCTATAGCTATATATATATATATATATAGTTCGGATCTTAAGCTCACCCCTTTTTAGCGACGGACGGACGTGACGGTTGGTCATACAACCGTCGTCTATACTTTTAGCGACGGACAACATATAGCCTCGCTAAAAGTATAGGCAATAGTTGTATGCCCGAACAGTCGCCGGGTCCGTCGCTAAAGGGGGGGTGAGCTCGGGTGAGTTGGATAAGGGGTGAGCTTAAGATCCGGAACGTATATATATATATACACACAAATCCTTTCCGAGATTTTCTTTTTTCTTCATGACTTTATTAAAAAATGAATTAGGTATGGCATCTCTGATCTATTAGCCCAGTACGACTAGATTCTTGAGAGAAAACTGAAAAGTAAATGCAGGAAGTAATATATGGAGGGTGGATCATTTATGCCGAAACCATCACCGGCACCTGTTCCGATAATGGGAGTCACGGTGTTCCTGTTGAAGGGGAAATGGTGCTCTTAGGGCGACGCCTTTCCTCCGTTGGTGACAACACCTTTGCCTTCCCGGCGGCCATATCGAGTTCGGTTGGTGCTCAACCCTTCTCTTTTTTTCTCTCTCTATGTCCATCACATAGCAGAGATACATATATATTAGTATCAGATGCATAAGGAATAAAGGCTGACATGAATTTTAAATAAAATGAACTTAATGAAGTTAAAGTTTGATATAAAGCTTGAACTAAATTTAGTAAAACTAATATATTAACTCCACTGTCTCATGTCCTTTTTTTAATGCTTTTCTATCTATATATATATATATATATATATATATATATATATACACACACACACACACACATACACACACACAAATCCTCTCAAAGATTTTCTTTTTTCTTTATGAATTTATTAAAAAAATGAATTAGGTATGGCATCTCTGATCTATTAGCCCAGTACGGTTGGATTCTTGAGAGAAACTGAAAAGTAAAGGCAGGAAGTAGTATATGGCAGGTGGATCGTTTATGTCGAAACCATCACCTAAGACTGCTCCAGTGGGAGTCATGGTGTTCTTGTTGTGGAAGGGAAGATTGTGCTTTGGCGGCGCCTTTCCTCCGTTGGTCACAACACCTCTGCCCTTCCCGGCGGCCATCTCGAGTTCGGTTGGTCCTCAACCCCTCTCTTTAACGCGTCCGTAGTTTAGTTATACGGATGTGGCCTAACTACAAAAAAAGTTATATTTAAATATATCCATTCTTTCATTTCTCTTGCATATTCTTGTTGCATATATACTCTTATCTTGTTATATATATATATATATATATATATATATATATATATATATATATATATTCCATTTCTTTAGCCATGATCATGTTTCTCATTATCTTATATAAAATGAATCAGGTATCAAAAAAATATGCAAGAAGAAATAGAAAATTTTAAAGTCTTGAATCGAACTCTTGTAGTTTAAGATCACCAGTATGAAGATGAGAAAAAAAATAAAAAGCATAGATATGCAGTAGTTTAGTTCTACGAATGGGTGCATGATATGACAATTAAAAAAAGTTTGATTTAAAGCTATTAATCTTTTATTCAGTCATTTAGTCATGCGTGTTTCTCATTATTTCTCATTATCTTAGATTACATGAATATATCAGTAAGAACAAGATTATACAAAAAGAAATGAAAATTTTGATAACTTTAAATTGAACTCTTCTAATTCAAGATCGCCATTGTCAAAATGAGATGAGATCCAAAAGTTATACTATGAAGAACGTAAATAGACAAAATTACTTCATCGTTTTATAAAGGACTCATCATCTGCAATTTAGTTTTGCGGACAAGTGATATGAGCAAAACATCGTCGTGTTGATGATATTAACACACCTGACATATATATGGACCACATTTTAATTATGCGGATGAAGGAGGGGTATTTTGGACAATATTTTTGTCTGCAGAACTAAACTGCGGACTATCTCATATTAAACTGTGGATGGTGTTTCTTTCTTACCGTTCGATGGACGGATGGACGGTTGCAATCTGTTGTAACGATAACCTTACCCTTACAACATTAACTATTAATCAGTCCCTCATATATATACACACACACACACACAAGGCCGGTCCAATAGTTAAGCCATTGAAGCAATGACTTGAGGCTCTAAAATTGAGAAGGCCCCCAAATTTTAATAATTCATAGTATATGTTAGAGCCTATTAAAAAAGCCCAAATTTTTTCCCAAGAAATGAGAGTAAAAATACATTATTGTGCCATCCACTGTTATATATTAATAGTGGATGGCACAATAATACTAATACAAAAAATAACGGTTCACTATTATATATTATTAGCGACAAATACTAGTAATAGTAGCGGATTGTTAGTAATAGTAGCGGATAAGATGTTCTTTAATTTAATATGAGTGTTCTAGATTTCTATAAACTGTTATAGATCTATTTATCCAAAAATAGGTCATGATAATCAAGGAAAATGATATATACGTAGACAAATCTCATGAAGAATTAATTTAGATTCTGATTGTTTTTGCTCAGCTGGTTTGGAATACCTTTTATAGGTGGGATCAACTTAAACATCATATCCAGTTCACTCGTATGGATTACATGACTTTGCGCATCATAAAAATTTGTTTGGCTACTATGGTCTACAAGATATGGAACGAACGAAACTGCAGATCCTATGGAGATAAACCCTTTGCTGCCTCTTCTATTGCTCAAGATTGTATTAACATTATCAAATGTAAATTATTCCCTGTAAAGAAATTTAGTAAATTTATAGAAAGGCTTCCTTTTCTTAGGGTTTGGCATTATAGTCTTTTAACTATAACATCTGCATCATTGGTCTGTTTCTTATGTTTCTGCTATAGCTTAGCGGGATATGCCCCAGATCTTGTTACTTTGGTTTCTTTCAATATACCCTTAGCAAAAAAATAAAAATAAAATATTATTGACTTCCTCAATTTCTACCTACCTATTATATGTATCCGCATACGTGCATATTTCTTTATTCATAATTTTAGTTAATATAATTATTATAATTGTCTAGTATATTATAAAAACTATTAATTAGTGTATATCGAAAGAAAAGTGAAACTCTTAATTTTATGTTACTGTAATTCAACTAATTTACATGAATTGTGTACATTGAATTTTTTTGTGACATAAATATCAGATAAATTATTAAATTTATTATTAAAAACTACCAAGATAATATCGCATCTTACTTACCCACTAATTATTGATAATTTTATCATCTTTTATTTTACATAGAAGTACATGCCTTGATCCCAAACCCTAAAACCTTAATATGCATTAACAAATTAAGTTCAACTCATTTTTGAGAGTGAAGCTATTTATAGATATACCATATATATGAATTTGCTATTTACCGATCTAATCATTCCATTCCAAGTACATAGGACAAATATTGAATTTGCTGACAAAAAAGTAGTGTTGGGGGCTTGGGGCCAATAAATACTAGTATCAGAATGTGACATGACAATATTAAAGAGAAAAATTTAATAGTTTTGGTCCAGATAAATAGATTGGTAACTGTCCCTGCAAACTTTGGTTAAATGTTCAATGTGGATCCAGTTATCATCAGCTTAACTTCATAGTAAGTTAGTCAATTGACCAATGCAGTGCTGACACGCAGAGAAAAATTATCTCCCATCCTGTATGTTGATATTGTATTGATTAATTGACCGAAGTTAACTTTATACTGACCACTTCTATTCAATGTTACAATAATTATAATTATGCAAGTTTGGGTGTACCAAGAACCTTGCTGGGATTGAACGGGTAATTATGAGGTTGCATTTGAAATATAGGTGAGAAATGCATTGTACTTAATTTTTACCATTTGTTTCAACATGATGTTAAAAAATGGTAAATTTTATTTTACAGCTGGATAAAACGTGGAGTGTATTTTACACATGATTATTATTAATTAAATATAATATTAAAAAAACAAAATTAATAGATAAAATGAGAATTTAATATTAAATCGAGATTATTTTTAGAGACTAAAAAAAGAATACAAGAATAATAGTTAATAATGGTTAACATATATCATCACCTATGCAAGCTTAAAATTAATTTAATTTTGTACTTTAATATTAGATTGGATGAAATTAATTATGAAAGTTTTACTTTGAATTATGCTATTGGTAAGAAGGAATTAATTTCAGTCTTTCTAATTCTTTATTTTCATCTAATTAATGACTAGGTATCGTTATTCTACCCATAAGTTCGAGGAACAGAAACTAAACCAATAGCCATTAATCTTTGAACTTTTTTATTTGACTGCAATATAGGAGTATGCTTATATATATTTTACTATCTTAAATTATTATTATTTTTACAATTCGATAATTTATCTTTTAATTTTATCAATTAAATAAGTAAATTATTAATTTTTCTTATTTTTATCTAAATTCACTTGACACATCAACAAATTGATGACGTGTCCCCCTGAGTAGGACCATGTCCAGCTAATGTGCATTTAAAAATAATAATATTTTCACCATTTTATTAACTTAGATTGTTTAATCAAGGGTAAATTTGACAAATCATATTTTATTTTACATTAAAACAAAATAAAACATCCCTCAGGCATTTCATAGACAATCGATTCGACCGATAAACTACTTGGCAAAAGTCTTAAAAAATCAAAATTTCTCGACAATAACACCGAAGGACTGTGATTGTTCATTATTTGTTGAATCGGTGTTGATACTATGCATTTAATTTGTCCTCAGTTTCGAAGCTTCCACGAAATAAGTGTCTCTACCACACATCTAATTATTAATTATCATACATTTTTTCGTCGGTACTTGAAATTGAATGAAATAATTTTTTAGCAAACAAATCAATGACAAAATAAAGAGAATATCATAAGGATATATGACTCGAGGTTTTTACATAATTGATATTAATTTGTCATTTTAGGAATTTTATGGACAAAAAATGAATTTTAGAAACAACTTTGGCATTAAATAATAATTTTTAGGAACAAAAGTGACATTCAGTCATATATATATTTCTAGCGTAACGGTTACTTTTTATGCGTGATATACACATTAATTATACATTTTAATATTCTCAAACTTATTATTTTATATGTTTAATTATTTTATTTAACTAATACATTTTATTTGGTTTTGTATAATTACCTTATTTATCTTAGTGAATAAGCAAAGCATAATTGTTCTAGCTTTTAATGATGAAAAATGAATTTTGGAGGATTACCATGTATAGAGATTTAAGTCAAGAAGGAAAGAATATGATAAAAAGGAACAAAAGAGACCAAGTTCAATGAATCTAATTAATTAGGGCACAAATTTATTTTCTCTATAAATAGGTCTCTTGTTTCAGAGAGAATGGATACCACTTTTTATTTTCTTTTTCTTAGTTTTTCGTCGGTACAGAAGGTACTACAAGAAAAAGGCCTATCTGCGACCAATAATATCAGCGACCGCCTATCCGGTCGCTGATATTAGTAATAGCGACCGCTATCTGCGACCGTGATGAATTCTAGTCACTATTTAATGTCAATGATCGTGACGCGTGCGGTTTTTTTTTGACTAATCTCTATCAATGATCATTAATGGTCATTTGGAACGTCCATCGTCATTAAAAATCGGCGATCGCGTGCGCGTCACGATAAGCTGATTTACTTAGTTTCTCATACTAAGTAGTATTTACTTAGTTTTTCATACTAAATTTAATAACATTTAAAATTTCTCATACTGCTTTAATTTGTATTCATTCGTTAACATTGAGTATGCTTAAAGGTTAATCATATGCTTACAAGTATGCTCAAGTCATATGGTTACAAGTATACACAAATCACCTGCTACCCGATCTACATATCATCAGATTCATCCAAATTATCATGATCGTGTGTGAGAGCGATCTGCCGTAATCGTGATCTTCTTCAGATATCTTGGCGAGAATCGCATTCTCTTAGTTACGATGAGTGAGTCGGAGGCGGCAGTGGAAGCAGCAGCAAAAGATCACAAAGATCGTCGGTGGCGACCGTGTATATATATCGATATTATTCTCACATTGTCTTACTTATATGTTTCACTACATCATCTATTGTTTAGCTTTTTAATTCTCAAGTCATATAGCAATGATCAACTCATGTAATATATATGTTTTATTCTTTTGTTAATTACAAGGTACTAATTTGGATGATCCATGAAGAAGCTACACCACCATATATATTAGATTTTTTAAAGCCTCACTAGACTTGTTTTTAGATTTTTAAAGCCTCAGACTTTTTAGATTGATTATTTGGACAATTGTATTGGTTTACGATTATATTATATGGATGTTTATGATTGTATTGTGTTGGTTTACGATGGATGTTTATCATATAGTAGTTATCATGGATGAATGTTTATCATATGGTAGTTATCATGGATGGATGCTTATATATACTGCTGTGTGTTGGGATAGAAAGTAGGTACAAAGTAGGTTATTTTTGGGAACTCAATAAAACAGGAAAAATATTTATTAAAAAAAAAAGATCAGCGACCGCATGCGGTCGCTAAAACTGAAACGCGGTCGCTGATAGCTACTTTGAAACTAGCAACCGATTCGGCCGCTATTGTCGGTCGCTGACACGTGTGCCATGTCACAGCTGACACATAACTCAGCATGAGTCATAATAGTGATAAATTTGGTCGCTAACTGCGGTCGCTGAGCAGTCGGTCTCTATTGTTGGTCGCTGACGTCCATGTAGCGACCAGATTATCTGCGACTATTATCAGCGACCGCATTCGGTCGCGGATACTCATCTGCGACCATATGCGGTCGCTGATAAGTCTTTTTGTTGTAGTGAGGGAGGTAGATATTTAGCAATTGAGAGTTTTTGTCTTTCAGTTAATTACAATCATGTGTGGTACTAGTGTCAGTGAGTATTTGTAAATTTCTTTTATTGATTTAATCTAAATTATCTTTTTAATTACTGTTCTTATTTCATGCAATTAGTAGTATTCATTTTTGATTTTATGGCTAACTAAATTTTTAATATCGATGATGATGATAATAGGTATTTCATAATAATATTTTCTTTCTATTATGAAATTAGTGCCTAATTATTTTCACCTTCGTATTTTCTTTCGCACAAATTGTATATGATTCTTATATTGATCGCGAGGTTTTGATAAGTTATAGTTAATCATGAATTTTCATAACTTATGCTTGTCCATATTAATTATATGAATCAATATTTTTAAAGGGAAGGAAAATAATTTGAGAATTAATTTGATAAATAAAAAATTATTTATTATGTTAATATTTAGTGGATTTGGATTCCTAGGTAGCTTTTCTCATTAGTAGTTTCCATCATTTATTTTTTAGTTAGCATTATTTATTTAGTTAATCATCTCTACTATATTTATTTCTAATTTGTCTAAAATATTAATTAAGGATATATTAAAAAATTGATCTAGTCTCTGTAATTCAACCCGCACTTGCAAAATTTATAATAGACGTTGTGTACTTGCAGTACATAATTTTTATCACATCAAATTTTTGGCGTCATTGCAGCGGACTAGAATTAATTTTTTATTCCTTAATTATACATTTTAATATTCTCATATTTATTGTTTTATATGTTTATTTTATTTAACTAATATATTTTATTTGGTTTTGTATGATTACCTTATTTATCTTGGTGAATAAGTACTAAAGGATGATTGTTCTAGCTTTTAAAAATGAAAAATGAATCTTGGAGGATTACCATGTAGAGATATATTGAAGTTAATAAGGAAAGAAGAGCATAAAAAGGAACAAAAGAAAATTAAACCATGTTCAATGAATCCAAATTAGGGTACACATTTATTTTTCCTATAAATAAGTAACTTGTTTTAGAGAGAGTGGTACCACTTTTTATTTTCTTTTTCTTAGTTTTTCGTCAATACATAAGGGAGCTAGATATTTAGCAATTGAGAGCTTTTGTTTTTCCTCTTATTCCAATCATGTGTAGTGTGACGCCCCCAAAATAGGTCCACATGACCCATTCTGAGTCGCCAGATATCGCACTATAAAAATCGAATATAAACTTCATTTATACAACTGTTGAACTGTCGTGCAGAGTACGATAACAGATAAGCTGTGAGTTTTAATACAAATGTATGTAACTCTCATGGTGCTTCGACCACAACCTTACAATGGTACTTTACATAAAAGTACAGTCAAAAACTGTTTTAGAAATTAAAATCTTTGGGAAGTGCTCAAGAAAACCTTCGTACATAGGAGGCCATACGTTTATGTTATGATAGATATCATATGTCCACAGAATTATCCTTGGTTGACTCAATAGACCCCAAAGAAAAACGAGAAGATTACTATCATCTTCTTTCCAATAGTGAATCTTCTCTTGACATATAATTATCTCCGTTGTCTCCAAGTGAAAATTATATTTCAAATTAACTCCAATATCATATAAAAGGTGCTTTAGAGATATACTCAAAGAAGTGGATGGATGCACAACCCCTGTCTTATGATAACACGAGGTTGTATGTCATTAGACATCTTGTATGATAGTGGCAAAACACCCTTCCAAAGTTTGGTTCACCTCACCCTATTCGGTTCACCAAAATTAAATATCAAATGACGTATACAATATGTGAGACCCCAGATTTTATGAATAAAGATTTAATTTTCTCGAAATATTTTTTTGAATATTATGGTGTGGATTTGATATAATTTTATAGTTGTGGGTAATATGTATAAATTTTGCAAAGTACACAAGTTGTTATATAATATTCGATTGGTCGGGGAATATTTGTTTTAGCAAGGAATATTCGTACAACGGCACAATCATTGGTGGACCCTACAACAGAATTATTGTCGGATTGAGAAAACGACAAAAATATTTTTATGAAAATAACGACGGAAGTTTTACCGTTAAAATTGTTGAACGTAACATGCGCCAAAGATGTTGACTCGAGCTGTTGAAGATTACGATCGTACCATTCAATACCATCGTAGGAAAAACGAACATGTTGGCTGACGCGTTGAGTAGAAGATCGTATGCGGTTAAAAGTGCGAATATACGGACCCACATGAAGATAACGAATATACGAGTAGAATCGACTTTAATCGATAAATTTAACGCCGCTCAAGCTACATACTCAGAGTTGATGAATGTGAAGAAGAAGGTTCAAGAGGGCGTTATTCTAGAAGCAAGAATCGATGAAGAGAGGAAATCTCAACCCTCGATTTAATTGACCCATTTGAAATCCTCGATCGAGTAGGAAATGTGGCTTATAGACTCGTTTTACTGCCAAGTATGTCGCGTGTTCATAACATTTTTAACGTATCGACGTTACGTAAATATGGGGACGACCCGAACCACATTATTAATTTCGAACCAGACGAGATAGCGGATGATTTAACGTATGAGGATATACGTGTTAAAATCTAGGATAAAAAGGATTATATTTGACACTCAAAGGTTATACCTCAAGAGTTAGAATCCGAAATGAAGTCAAGATACCCTCACCTCTTCAGCATATCAGGTACGTACGTAAATTTCGAGGGTGAAATTTCATAAGGAGGGGAGATTGTGATGCCCCAAATTTTATGAATAAAGATTTAATTTTCTCGAAATATTTTTTTGAATATTATGGTGTAGATTTGATATAATGTTATAGTTGTGGGTAATATGTATAAATTTTGCAAAGTACGCAAGTTGTTATATAATATTCGATTGGTCGGGGAATATTCGTTTTAGCTGGGAATATTCGTACAACGGCACAATCATTGGTGGACCCCATTAATGTAATTATTGTTTGGATTGAGAAAACGACAAAAATATTTTATGAAAATAACGGTAGGAAGTTTTATTGTTAAAACTGTTGAACTACTCATTAGTAAAAGTATAGAATAATCTGCTGGTCGCATAAAAGTAGCACACCAGTATCGATTATTGATGCTTACGTGATAAGTCACTCAGCTTTTGTTTTATTAGTATTATTAATGTAATAAAATGTAAAAGCTTTTTATATAAAATGTAATACTTTTATAAAGTTATTCGTTTTATTAGACTATAAATAGAATATATAATATTCTATTATGCATAGTGTTTTGTATAGTAATATCTTTTTATATAAAATGTAATACTTTAATAAAGTTATTTATTTTATTAGACAATAATTAGAATATATTATATTTTATTATGCATAGTGTTGCATAGTGCTGCTGATAAAGTAGTTTTCAGATAGTAAATCTTTTTATATAAAACATAATACTTTTATAAAGTTATTCGTTTTATTAGATTATAAATAGAATATATTATATTTTATTTAAAAGATTTTGTTTTAAATCTGACCGTCTGCTTAAAGTAAATTAATCTGGACCGTTCATGAATTAGTTACTATTCAAGTCCATTCTCCTATAAATAGAAGCTCATTCCTTCATTATTTCTTACGAATTCAATTGAAACTCTAGAGAGAAATTCTTCTTCTATAATCTTGAGCATTTTTTTTAGAGTTTAAGAAAGCTTTGAGCGTAGTACAAGTTTTCTTCAAGTATATCCCCGCCTTACCCGTCGAAGTACTCTTCTTTATAAGGTAAGGGATATTATTTGTTGTACTCGTAAGGGATATTATTTGTTGTACTCGTAAGGAATATTATTTGTTGTACTCGTAAGGAGTATTATTTCTTTCGTATTCATGAAGAGAACTTCATTTATTCCATTCTTTATTATTATGTTGAATAACTTTGCCTATGCTGTAATACCGCATACATGGTGAAATTCTTCATTTATTCCATTCTTTATTATTCTATTGGAATAACTCGTGCATCGCATGGCCTATCGCATGCATGGTGATTTCTTCATTATTCCATTCTTTATTATTCATTGGAATAACTTTGCCATGTGGATTATCACATGCATAGTGAATGATCCTTTGTATTCATTCCTTATTAAATTGTGAAAATGATCTGTCTAAGTGGATTACCGTATGGCGGCGAAAATCCATTTGCAGTTTCATATATTCTATTATACTCAGTTGGTTAAAGTTTTAGTTTCTATACTCCATGAAATTAGTAGAATATCCTTGATATTTGCGCTTCATCCAGTATTTTTTATAGAAATATTCTTCTGAGCATTCTTGAATTTTACTCTACAAAGAAGTATCATGTGACGCCCCCAAAATAGGTATACATCACCTATTCTGAGTTGTCAATACATGGTACAGAAACAACTACAACTTTATTATTACAACAAGAAATCGTGAGTTTGACTACAAATATTATCTTCTGACAATATCTATACTCAAATAAATCCTCATCACATTTATTGATACATTATTTTACAAAATGGTGAGGACTACTAAACAATCCTTTTCTAAAACCTTCATTCCATACCCCACCTCGTTTTCGCTATATTCTCGCCTCCCGAGAAAAATGGAACAAAAAGGAAAAGGGTGAGCTCAACTAGCTCAAGAAAGAATATTATGAGCTAAGATAATATACAACAAATTATCGTTAGTCTTCAACAGGAAAAATATAATAGAATACAATAGACAACAAATTTTAAATCAATATTCGCAATGTGAAATAATAATTCATTAGAAGAGTTAAGTAGAGAATGCAAACTACTATCTTCTATGTATGAATTTAAAAGTTCATCGCTCATCTTTTATCCCCAGTAACATCAATCAATATACATCTGAATCAAATATTCATCTTTACTACACAGCCAAAGATATTCATCACCGGTCATGTTCATTTAAACACTGCTCATCTTTGCACTACTGGCCAAAGATATTCTTCAGAAATCATTCATCTTTGCACTACAGCCAAAGATATTCTTAAGAAATCATTCATCTTTGCACTACAGCCAAAGATATTCCATAATATCATCATTTAAGACCGAGGATGATGAAAAATATTTTTTAAAGAAACGAATCCAAAGAAAACAAAATGACAAGGATTAAGGATTAAGGATTCGTACTTGGTTTTATCCACGTCAAAAATACCTCAAAAATAATCATAGTGGTGTAAAATTCAAGAATGATCAAAACATGGATACAATCGAGAAAGTTATCCGAAATAGATGTTTTGACGAAAAGAAGAAATTTTATTTTTGGTGAATAGTACCAGATATCGTGAATAGTGTCAGATATCGTGAATAAAGTGCCAGATATCGTGAATAGTAACTCCGACACCAAAAGATAGAAATTCCACAAAAACATCTTCACGCTTCATGAATAGTACTCGTGAATAGTAACTCGTGAATAAGAACTCATGAATAAGAACTCGTGAATAGTAACTCATGAATAATAACCCATGAATAGTAATCCCAGACATGAAAAGTTCCAAATTTGATAAAACTTCGGATCAACATTTCAAAGATAATGATATTGAAGAAATAATATCATTACTGAAAAAAATAATATCCTTTACCTCGAAAGATCAAGATTTCTAGCTAGAATCACTGGTATATAGTCTTTGAAGGAACTTTGCACCGCCTAGCAATACTCAAAGTATACTCAAAATACTCACAAGAATACGCTTCGATAATATAGAGAGAAAACTTCATTTAAAGTGTGATTTTCAATTCTAACCTAAGACCCTATTTATAGAAATTGCTTAGAACAAAAGCGTAAAATTTAATATATTAATAATATTATTTTTCCACATCTTCCCACGCAAAACCATCAAATGAAATCAACCACTAACACATGTCCCATAAGTGACAAAACGTTTTTCATGCAAAAGTTACTTAAAACTCCAAAAAATGATAATCAATTAATCCTAACTTCAATAATTCATAATAAATAGCCCTTTCATCGTAAAATTCAATCTCTCGAGTTATTATAGGAAATTCAATTCTCTACAACTTTGCGAAGAAAGTTTTTTCCAAATTCCAAATAAAATTGATCAAATCCACAAACGCAAGCGATTTTACAAAAGCTATAATCAAATTTCAACCAATAAATGGGGTCCACCGACATGTTTAACATGTTTTAAACATTTATTGCAACAAAAATACTCTTCCTCCTCGTATACTCATATATCCCCCATTCGTTGTAAAAATATCACCGTTAATATATTATTAAAATAATATATTTAAATGAATTATTTTATCGAGAAAAGATAAAATATTAATTTTCAACAATTGTCATTTTAAAAATTTTCTCATCTATATCCACATAAAATCAATATTTTCCTCATCATATAAATCAATAATTAATTATTCACAAATAATATTACAGAATCACAATATTGACAACCGTGCAGCCTCCTGGAAGAGGGCTTTCCAATAAGAATTTCTTCTTCTTGGCGCGCAATTAGGTGACCAAACCTCTCCTTAGATGTAACTTTCTAGACATTGCCAATAATGTTATCTAATAATATTATTCAGATAATATGAATTATTGCTTCGATAATGAAAAATACCGTAATGACAATTATTGAAACAACAAAGAATATAAAATATCAACGCAAAGAATTATTAACTCAATAAAATACCGAATAAGAATTACTTCAGTAACCATTATCGAGTAAAGTGTCTTCTTACGTAAGGATCAATAATTGGTGCAATACTGGTATCTTCTTGCTCAACAACGCGTATTAGTGTGTTTTAACCACCGGGTATTCCAACAAAGATAATTGGTAATAACTACGCTCGTTATTTAAAAACAACTTATATTTGTCGCTTTCTTCATCCAATCGCTTTCAAGCATGGGGCCCACACATGGTCATTTGCTGGTCGTCATTTAATATTCCCCGACAAAGCATTTAATATTCCACGACCAAACGAATATTCCCTAAGCGATAATGAATATTTTATAACCACTTGCTTATTTTGAAATATTTGCGTATTTAACCCTTAACTATCCACATTAATCAAATCAACCCTTACTATTTCAAAATAATAAATAAAGGAAATTCCTTTTTATTTAAAAATTTCGGGGTCTTACATATCACGTTGACAATTTGGACGTTATTGGTTCCTGGATAAATTAATTCTTGAACTTGTTTTATTGAATTATTATGTAATTATCATCATCCTCATGTTTATATTATATTGAAAGTCATCTGTGGCCTGTAGTGTGACGCCCCCAAAATAGGTATACATCACTCATCTTGAGTCGCCAAATACATGGTACAGAATTCAAATACAAACTTAAATATACAACATGAGCTGTGAGTTTTAATACAAATATTATCATCTAGACAATATCCACACTCAATGGAGTCCTCATTACATTTATTATTACACTATTTCACAGAATAATGAGGACTACTAATTCACCATCTAGGACTATCACTTTGTTCCCCGACTAGTCACAGCTACGTTCTCATTTCCTGAAGAGAACAATGAAAGAAAGGGTGAGCTCAACTAGCGCAGTAACAAATATTATGACTAAGATAATGCAGAATAAATTATCATTAGCCTTCAACAATGTTAAACTGATACAATATAACAAACATCAAGTTTAACTGCAGCGGAATAAGCAAACCATTAGAAGAGTCAAGTAGAGAATAAAATCTACTATCTTTTATGATTTAAAAAGTTTTTCATCACTTTTATCATTGAACTCGACAATAAATAATCCACATCATCGAATCACCCCACTACTCTGACGAGGATATTCTTTAAGTATCACGACCACAATTATCCATGCACTACGGGCCAAGAATATTTGTGTATTCATTAATGGTCATGATAATGCCATAAAACAATTCATCTTTGCACCCTTGGCCGAAGAGAATCCATAGCCATAATCATACCAAAAACTTTCCATCAATGCACTACGGGCCAATGAGGACTTTTTCCACATCATTTGTAACATTACGGTCATGATTATACCGAATAATCCCTGGTCATAATCATACCAAGTCCATCTATGCACTACAGGCCACAGATGACTTTCAATATAATATAAACATGAGGATGATGACAATGACATAATAATTCAATAAAACAAGTTCAAGAATTAATTTATCCAGGAATCAATAACGTCCAAATTGTCAACATGATCTTTGCTTTGTGGAGTAAAATTCAAGAATGCTCGTAAGAATATTTCCATGAAAAGATCTTTGGATGAAGCGCAAATATCAAGGATATTCCACTAATTTCATGGAGTATAGAAGTCAAAGTTTTAACTTAACCGAGTATAATAAAGAATGGAATAACAAAAGAAATCACCATGCATGCGGTATTTCGCGATGTATGTGTTTTCCAACCGAATAATAATTAAAGGAACTAGGTCATGCGTAAAGCATGCATGTGATGTTCCAATGTAATAATAACAAAATCACCATGCATGCGATTACATGCGCATTGTGTTATTCCAATGAGAATACCAATAAAGATTTTAACCAAGTCCGCCAGAAAAGCGCCTGATGTGATATTCCAATGTAATAATAATAAAAAGCGGAACCGTGTCCAGGCGTAAAATGCACAAACAGATATTCCAACGGAATAATAATAATAAAGACGGAACCAGGTCCGGCGTAAAACACACAGAAAGGATATTCCAATAGAATAATAAAGAATGAAATAACAGAAGAATTTCACCAAGTATAGGGTATCCCGAGTATACAGGTTGTTCCAACAGAATAATAAAGAATGAAATAACAGAAGTTCTCTTCATAAATAAGAAAGAAAGAGTACCCCTTACGAGTACAACAAGTAATATTCCCTACCTTAGAAAGAAGAGTACTCAATATAAAAGTAGTGAAGTAGTAGAACACTTTTCTTCTTTCTCTTTATAGTTTCTCTCTCTAGAGTTTCAGTGAATTCGTAAGAAATAATGAATGAATGAGCTTCTATTTATAGAAAAATGGACTGCATAGTAACTAACTCATGAACGGTCCAGATTGATTTACTTTAATCTGACGGTCCATATTTAAAGCAAAATCTTTTAAATAAAATATAATATATTCTATTTATAATCTAATAAAACGAATAACTTTATAAAAGATTTTACTATGCAAACACTATTCAGGCACTATGCAAACACTATGCATAATAAAATATAATATATTCTAATTATTGTCTAATAAAACAGATAACTTTACAAAAGTATTCTGTTTTATATAAAAAGATTTTATTATGCAAAATACTATGCAGACACTATGTGTGACGCCCCCAAAATAGGTATACAACACCCATTCTGAGTCGTCAAAATACATGGTACAGAAATAACTACAACTTTATTAATACAACATAAAAACTGTGAGTTTAAATACAAATATTGTCATCTAGACAATATCCACACTCAAATAAGTCCTCATTATAATTATTGATACATTATTTTACAAAAATGGTGAGGACTACTAAAATGACTTTTTAGAACCTTTATTCCATACCCCACTAGTACTTTCGCCACATTCTCGCCTCCCGAGAAAGAAAAATGGAACAAAAGGAAAAGGGTGAGCTCAACTAGCCCAAAGAAAGAATATTATGACTAGGATAACATAGAATAAATTATCGTTAGTCTTCAACAGGGAAAAATCTAATAGAATACAATAGACAACCGCTTTTAAATCAATCTTCGCAATGAAATAATAATTCATTAGAAGAGTTAAGTAGAGAATGCAATCTACTATCTTCTATATATGAATTTAAAAGTTCATCGTTGATATTTTATCCTCGTAACATCAATCAATATATATCTCGAATTAAATATTCATCTTTGCACTACGTGCCAAAGATATTCATCCGCCGATCATATTCATCTAAACACTGCTCATCTTTTGCACTACGGGCCAAAGATATTCATCGAAAAAAATCATTCATCTTTGCACTACTACGCCAAAGATATTCAAAGAATATCATCATTTAGGACCGAGGATGATGAAAAATATTTTAAAGAAAACGAATCCAAAGTGAAACAAAAGAATAAATATTAAGGATTCGTACTTTAAACAATCCAAGTTCAAAAATACTTCATAAATAACCGTGAGGAGTAAAATTCAAGAATGATCAAAACATGGATACAATCAAAGCTAGTATCCATAATAGATATTTTGACGAAAAATGAAAATTTAATTTTTTACGTGAATAGTGTCGATTCGTGAATAGTTCCGTATACGTGAATAAGATCAGATATCGTGAATAAAGACTCTAAACACTAAAAGATAGAAATTTCACAAAAAAAAATCATCATGCTTCGTGAATAGTACTCGTGAATAGTAACTCATGAATAGTAACTCATGAATAGTAACCCTGACATGAAAAGTTCCAAATTTGATAAAAAAAAATCTGACCAATATTTCGGCATAATGATATTGAAGAAATAATATCATTTACGAAGAAAATAACATCCCTTACCTCAAAAGGATAGTACTTCAGACTGGAATACTGGATATAGTGCTGAAAGAACTTGCACCGCATAGCAACACTCAAGTTATCAAAATACTCACAAGAATACGTTCGATAATATAGAGAGAGAAAGAGAGAGAGAAAACTTGTTTCTAGTGTGATTTTCAATTCTAACCTAAGCACCTTATTTATAGAAAAATGTTTAGAACACCAAAGCAGAAAATTTAATAAAATAATAATATTTTTATATAAATTTTCCTTAGCCCACTTTTTTGGTCTAGACATCAGCCACCAACCCACCAAAATCACAAAAAATGTTTTTGTTAAAATAAATATTTAAAACTTCCAAAAATCAATTATTTCGGAACTTCAGTAATTCACAATAAATAGCCCTTTTGTCAGAAAAATTCAAACATCATGTCTTTGTCATAGGAAATTCCATTATCTACAACTTTGCAGAAGAAAGTTTTTCCAAATTCTAAACAGAAATTGACCGAAATCCATAAACGGATGATTTTACAGGCTATAATCAAATTTCAGTCAAGAAATGGGGTCCACCGACACACAAAACATGTGTTAATCATTTAATGCAACAAAAATACTCTTTCTCCTCATATACTCATATATTCCACATTCATTGTAAAAATATCATCATTATTATATTATAATAATATAATAAAATATTATTTTATCAAAAAGATAAAATATCGATTTTTAACAATTGTCACTTTAAAAATTTTCTCCATCTATATCCACATAAAATGAATATTTTCTTCATCATAAAAATCAATAATTAATTATTCACAAATAATATTACAGAATCACAATATCGACGTGACCGTGCGCTTCCTCAGAAACAGGGGCTTTCCAATAAGGGTCTCTCTTCTCATGGTAGCCTTGATTAGGTGACCAAACCTCTCCTTAGACAGAACTTTCTAGACATTGCCAATAAGGTTATCTAATAATATTATTCAGATAATATGAATTATTGCTCCGATAATAGAAAATATTATGTAGTGACAATTATTGAAACAACAGTAATATAAAATATCAACGTAGCAATTATTGAATCAATAAAATAAAATAATCGAACAATAATTAATCAGTAACAATTATTGAGTAGTGTCTTCTTACGTAAGAATCAATAATTGCAATGCAATGCGTGTCATCTTGTCAACAATGCGTATTCTTGTTTTTAACCACCGGGTATTCCAACAAAGATTAATTGCAGAATAACTATGCCGTTATTTATAAACAACTTATATTTGTCGTTTTCTTCATCCAATCATTTTTCGTAATGGGGCCCACACAAGGCTGCGTCGTCGTATGAATATTCCCCGACAGTAAGAATATTCCACGACCAAACGAATATTCTCCGATAAAAATGAATATTTTATAACCACTTGCTTATTTAAAATATTTGCGCATTTTACCCATAACTAACCACATTAATCAAATCAACCCTTACTATTTCAAAATAATAAATAGAGGAATTAAATTTTATTTATTAATAATTTGGGGTCTTACACTATGCAACACTATGCATAATAGAATATAATATATTCTATTTATAGAATAACTTTATAAAAGTATTATGTTTTATATAAAAAGATTTTACTATACAAAACACTATGCAGATATTTATGCATAATAGAATATAATATATTCTATTTATAGAATAACTTTATAAAAGTATTCTGCTTTTATTACATTAGTAATACCAATAAAACAAAACCGAGTGACTTATCACGTAAGCATTAATAATCAATACCGTAGTACTACTTATGCAACCACGCCAGACATTCTTGTGCTTTTTTACTACCGAAAGTAGTTCAACAAGATAATCTGTGAAAACTTCCGTCGTTATTTTCATAAAAATATTTTTGTCGTTTTCTCATTCCGACAATAATTTCGTTGTGGGGTCCACCAATGATTGTACCGCCGTACGGATATTCCCTGACAAAAAGAATATTCCCCGACCAATTGAATATTATACAACAACTTGCATACTTTTCAAAATTTATAAGTACTACCCACAACTATAACATTATATCAAATCCACGCCATAATATTCAAAAAATTATTTTGAGAAAATTAAATCTTTATTCATAAAATCTGGGGTCTTACAATCTCCCCTCCTTATGGAATTTCGCCCTCGAAATTTACGTGCGACGCACTGTATCTTTGAGCGGTGAGGATACCTTGACTTCACTTTAAATTCTAACTCTTGAGGTATAACCTTTGAGCGTCGAATATGATCCTTCTTATCCAAGATGTTAACACGTATCTCCTCATACATTAAATCTTCTGCTATCTCGTCCGGTTCTAAATTAATAATGTGGTTCGGGTCGTCCACATATTTAAGTAACATCGATACGTTAAAAACGTTCTAAACACGCAACATATTTGGCGGTAAAACGAGTCTATAGGCCACAGTTCCTACTTCATCTAGGATTTCAAATGGGCCAATTAAATCGAGGGTTGAGATTTCCTCTCTTCGTCGATTCTTGCTTCTAGAATAACGCCCTCTTGAACCTTCTTCTTCACATTCATCAGCTCCGGGTTTGTAGCTTGAGCGGCTTTAACTTTATCGATTTAAAGTCGATTCTACTCGTATATTCGTTATCTTCACGTGGGTTCGTATATTCGTACTTATAACCGCATACGATCTTTTACTCAACGAGTTAGCTACCATGTTCTTTTTTCCTACGATGGTATTGCATGGTACGATCGTAATCTTCAACAGCTCGAGTCAACGTCTTTGGCACGTTATACGTTCATTTTAGTTGAAGAAATATTTGAGGGTTTTAGAAATGGGTTTTGTACTGGGGTCAATACAAAATTCGATTTCACGATCTAGGGGTACGCTAAGAAGTCTTCAAGAATACGCCAAGAAATTTTTTAACAATAGAAATATCATTCAAAATTGTGACCCTCATCCAAGACTTGGATAATACGTCACATTGCTACTTATCAACTTTCCATCTTCATTCACTACGTTGCTTACAGAAAGTCTGGCTTCGGTGCATTCCACACTAGGAAGTCAACAACGAAAGGACCGGGGCTCTTTACTTATGACTTGATATGACAATGATTGACTTTAGTGGTTTGGTTGCTTGAATTTCTATAACAGGTTGGTTAGGAGTATGAAAGCTAACAACCTTACGAAAAGCATGATGAGTAGTTAACCAATCGATTCCTAAAATTGCATCAAAGGCAAGTATTTTCAAAGAGATAAGATCGACAGGTAACGTGAAAGTGTCGATTTGAATCAACAAGATTTATAAACGGTGGAGTTAACGAAGGTTTCTACTATCGAAGTTTCAACCAATAAGTCAAAGTCTAATTTCTCCGAAGTCCAATTTAAACGTTGAGCGCAAGCAAGAGAGATAAAAGAATGGGTAGAACCGGTATCTAATAAGGTATAGACTTCGCAAGAATTTATAATTAACTAACCTGTGCTAACTTTGTTGGGTCACTCGCTTTTTTTTGAGAAGTCACGAAAAATGCTCTTCTTGAGACCACCGACTTTGTTTTGTCTGTATCCGCCTTTGGTATCACCGTCCCAGCTGGACTTGACTTCACTATACGACAAAATTGATATAAATGACCTTCTCTTCTTGAAATTTCCACTTCTATTATCTTGGCCATTATTACCACCGAAGTGGTTACCATTCTTGGCATGATAATTTCCCTCACGATGGTTATCATTGTTCTGATGGATGTTGCCACCGGTATGATTATTATCGTGTTGTTGGTCATTACCTTTTGGTTGAGCTGACCCAACGGTCTCATGTGCTTCATTGCTATTCTCAACATTCTCGGATGTCATTTTCAAATACTGCCACAAAACAAGGGTTAATTAACATATCACATATTATCCCTATACTCTGACCAACCAATTAAATACTAAATAAACTTAGGTAGGTCATACTAGCAAAAGAATTCCCCGTCTCTCCCCTCCTAGTTCTTGTTGTGACACCCCAAATCCAGGTACTTTATTCCCACAGGATTCGGTGTTCACTTAATCAAAACATTCATTTCTAACTACCCAATATTATAATAAAATTGAATAATCAAAACCCCGCCTTGCATCGAGTTAAACTTAAATAAAAATCTCCCAGGTTATCTAACCATTAACAACAATCATTCAAATGCGGAAATTTAAATAGACTTCATTACAATCTTTAAATCAAAGTTTGATAATAAAACTATCAAAACTATTACAAGTCTTCATCACTTGTACATTTTTCCCTTCCATTTGCTAGTAGTAGGTTCACCTACCTTCTCTTCTTTAGCTGCAATGAGTTTATAAATGTGCAAGAGTGAGCAAAACAATTGCTCACTGAGTATAATATGGAATCACATGAGTATAACAATAATAACTGTCGAAATAGACTCATCAAAAGTGAATAGTACTCTATCAATAACAATTAGAAACTGAAATCCCAAAATATGGAAAAATATACATCACTGAAGGTCATAAGACCATGAACCACGTCCACAGTTGCAAGTAATCTTTCAACTCCAACTTTAACAGTCATAAGACTATAAGGACCTTGTACTTAGGGGGATCAGCCTTTTGTACAATGTATTGTGCACAAATATTTTAACGTTATGCAGAAGTTAACCCCTAATCATAACAATAGGGTTGTTCATCTCAGTATTTAGAGTACAAGTCCGTACCAAAGGAAGTTTGGTTTGGATAAGCTTTCAAGGTAATTTAGAATTCAACGAACATCAACTAAGGGACTAGTTGGATAAAATCAATAATATTATATTATAGAATTATCGTGATTGAATCAATCATAGTAACTAAAATCATTCTTTAGGAATAATCTAATACCATACAATTTGAATAACTATAGCATACCTTGCTCGAACAATAATAAGCCAAGGTTAATTAGAACTGAATACTAAACATGCATAGCAATTTAGTTATGCATGCTAATCAACAAGTGAAATACAAGAATAACTTGTTCAACATCAAACCAAAGTTTAGACAGCTTGCATCATTATAAGGTATTTGAATTGAAAACAATAATTAGTTCAATAAGATAAAGGATTAGAAAACTTGCCTTGCCCGTAGGCTAAACTGAATCAATTCGAATCATAATACCCTATATAAATATATATATATATATATATATATATATATATATATATATATATCGTCATCATGACATAGTTAGTCACTACCACTTTACAAACTTAACTAACTACATTCATCATGTATGTTTGATTATTTAATTACATAATCAAGTTATAACGCAAGTTAATCTTTAATAACATAATTATTCCTAGTATAGAAATACTAAAATCAATATTTTACAATCCTACTATCATCACATAATGTTTTTTCTTAAAATTTACGTACAAAAGTACAATCGTCGATCATTCTGCTAACTCAGTGTAAGGCGCCACCACGATTTACATCGTGGTCGTCACATGCATGCTATCAGATGATGAAATATTGCGCTGTGAATACACTATGAAGCCATGTGGCGGCGTGGTGATGGCAGGATGATATCATACATCAAGATCTTCTTTGAAATTGGTCAGCCATTGCACGAAACTTTCAAAGATGTCGACCGCGACTTGACAGAACAAGACAAGAAAAACCAATTTGGCCTACAAGCTCATTTCTAACAGACTAATTCACATGCAATTCCTACAAAAACTTCATGTAGACATAATTCAAGAACTTCTAACATGTTTCTACCCATACAACAACATAAACAACGAATTTAAAACATCCAATTTCAATGTTTTTGACAAAAACTCCATTTTTGATATTTCATTGAAAACCAACACTGTAAATTTTGTTTTTCAACTAAAATAATTAATTCAAAGCATCTTATCAATAATTTTACATACTCTATCAAATTAGATGATCAATTTATCAACTAAACAACTAATTAACCCTCAATTTCTACTTTAAATTAACCCATACTCATTCACCAAAAATTCTCTGTAAAAAGGTTTTCATCACAAACTACATACATAACAACAATACATTGACTATAACTTATAAAAATTATTTTAACATCACTAGTATGTCATATAAAGCCACATAGCAACAAAAATTCATGTTTACACAAGGATTCTACAGAGAATTTGGGAAGAGAAAAACTAAACTTTTAAAAACTAAAAGAATAGGAGAAATACCTTGAAGAAGATGATGATGATGATGGCTATTCCTTTCTATTCTCAAGCTTCTTCTTCTTCAATCTCTAGCCTTTCTTCCTCTCTTCTCTTCTTCTTCTCTTCTTCTTCCTTTGAGTTTTTCTTTTCTTTTCTCTAACCTCTCTCCTCTATTCTTACGTCTTATGATATAACGTATAAGATATAATATATATTTATTATATGATATAAATATAAAACATATAACTGATATCAGTTATTTGAGTTTTGAAAATCAAAAGTCATAAGGCTTGTTTGGCTAACCACTAAAAATATAACCAATTAATCTTTATGCCTTGTTTGGAAAAACACAATTATATTAAAGACTTAATAGGCATTAGGCCTTGTTTGGCAAAAACTAAATTAAACTCTTTTAATTTATTTTAATAACTCCTTTATAGCAAGGTTATTTGTCACACTCCTTATTAAATTAAATAATCAATTTAATCAATTAAAATATTAATCTATTAAATTACTTTAACACATAAATCATTATCACAAAACTATAATTTCTTTATAATTATAATTTTATTCAACCAACTAACACTTTATTTTAATCACAAATTCCAATTAAAATACTATAATTTATTTAATCATTAGTAGCTCTCTAACTTAATTATTAAATTAAATTAGTATATAATCTCATAGCAAGTAAATTTTCTTAGCTCCTAAATTATTTATTCAACAAATAATTAACTAAACCACATCAACTCAAATTGCCATTAAATACTTATATAATTCAATAAATATTTAATATATATTATTTAATTATTTATTCAACAAATAATTAACTAAACTACATCAACTCAACTTGAACAATTATTTATTCAACAAATAATCATATCCATTAAATACTTATATAAATCAATAAATATTTAATATTACACTTTAAAATTCTGGATTGTTACACTTGTCTCACATCTCAGCCAGGGATCATATCCCTAAGCTTTGATATCAACTGTGATGCCCCCAAAATAGGTATACATCACCCATCTTGAGTCGCCAAATACATGGTACAGAATTCAAATACAAACTTAAATATACAACATGAGCTGTGAGTTTTAATACAAATATTGTCATCTATAAATATCGAAACTCAATGGAGTCCTCATTACATTTATTATTACATTATTTCACAGAATAGTGAGAACTACTAATGCACCATCTAGGACCATCACTCTGTTCTCCGACTAGTCTCAGCTACGTTCTCATTTCCTGAAGAGAACAATGAAAGAAAGGGTGAGCTCAACTAGCCCAGTAAGAAATATTATGACTAAGATAATGCAGAATAAATTATCATTAGCCTTCAACAATGTTAAACTGATACAATATAATAAACATCAAGTTTAACTGCAGCGGAACAAACAATCCATTAGAAGAGTCAAGTAGAGAATAAAATCTACTATCTTTTATGATTTAAAAGGTTTTTCATCACTTTTATCGCTGGGACTTGGCTTAATAAATAATCCACATCATTGAATCACCCTTGCACTACGGCCAAGGATATTCTTTAGTATCACGACCACAATTATCCATGCACTACGGGCCAAGAATATTTGTGTATTCATTAATGGTCACGATCATGCCATGAAACAATTCATCTTTGCACCCTTGGCCGAAGAGAATCCATAGCCATAATCATACCAAAAACTATCCATCAATGCACTACGGGCCAATGAGGACTTTTTCCACATCATTTGTAACATTACGGTCATGATTATACCGAATAATCCCTGGTCATAATCATACCAAGTCCATTTATGCACTACAGACCATAGATGACTTTCACCATAATATAAACATGAGGATGATGACAATGACATAATAATTCAATACAACAAGTTCAAGAATTAATTTATCCAGGAACCAATAACGTCCAAATTGTCAACATGATACTGCTTTGTAGAGTAAAATTCAAGAATGCTCAGAAGAATATTTCAATGAAAAGATACTGGATGAAGCGCAAATATCAAGGATATTCCACTAATTTCATGCAAGATAAAGTCAAAACTTTAACCAAATGAGTATAATAAAGAATGGAATAACAAAAGAAATCACCATGCATGCGGTGCAGATGCATAGATAAGTTATTCAACGAATAATAATTAATCGAAACCAGTCAATGCGTAAAAGCACGCATGTGATGTTCCAACGAAATAATAAAGAATGGAATAATAATGAAATCACCATGCATACGGTATTTCGCATGTATGAGTTATTCCAATGTAATACCAATAAAGATTTTAACCGAGTTCTAAGATAAAATGCATGAGCATGTGATATTCCAATGTAATAATAATAAAGATTTAAACTAGGTCCCATAGTAACGCATGCATGACGAGATATTCCAATGTATAATAATAAAAATTTTAACCAGTGCATGAAACACACGATGTGATATTCCAATGTAATAATAAAGAATGAAATAATGTAAGAATTTCACCAAGTATAGGGTATCCAGCATGTACGAGTTGTGTAAGACCCCAACTTTATAAATAAAATTGAATTCCTCTATTATTATTAGCGAATAATAAGGTATTAATTTGATATAATTCTCTGGTTATGGGTGAAATGTGCAAATTTTGTAAAATATGCAAGTGGTTATAAAATAATCATTGTTGTTGGGAATATTAGTTTGCTTGGTGGAATATTCTTGTTGTCGGGGAATATTCGTATTTACATCTTAGTCATTTGTGGGCCCATAATGTAATAATCGTCCGAATGAAGAAAACGACAAGTTTGAGTTTTTATAAATAACTTGGTAGTAGTTATTCACATTATTAACACCGTTGGAATACCCTTGGTTAAAATACGATGAATACGCGTGGATGCACGTAGATTAATGAATTATTGATCCTTACGTAAGAAGGCACTACTCAATAATTATAACGATGAATTCTTGCTCAATATTTTATTTTATTGATTCAATAATTGTTGCGTTGATATTTTATATTATTGTTGTTTCAATAATTGTCACTACACAGTATTTCCCATTATCAGATCAATAATTCATATTATTTGAATAATATTATTAGATAGCATTATTGGGAATGTCTAGAATGTTCTGTCAAGGAGAGGTTTGGTCACCTAATTGCGCGCCAATAAGGAGAAATTCTTATTGGAAAGCCCCCTCTTTCCTTGGAATGGCCTGGTTGTCATAAATGTGATTCTGTAATATTATTTGCGAATAATTAATTATCGATTCATATGATAAGGAAATATTTATTTTATGTGGATATAAATGTTGGATATATTTATTGTGGTTAAAAATAAAGGAGTTAATGTTGAGGTGTTTTATCAGTATTTTTGTCGGAATGAAGGTATTAAAAATTAAACCAGTGTTTTTGAGATATATTGTGTGAGTTATAATTTTTAATCCGACCGTTGGATTGTTGTAATTTTTGGATATGTTATACATATATAAGTTGAGTATATGTCCACAAATTTTGAACCGTTAAAAATGAACGTATGATTTGTTATGAATTTTAAGAGGTGACTAATTCAGAAATTAGGTTTATAAATGATTTTGGTGGAAAATTCTAGAATTAAGTGGACCCCACTTGTGGTTGGTGAAGAAATGTGCTGAATTTATTTCAAATGTGTTGGGTGGGAATAGTAGCAGGTAAAGCCATCCGGTTGAAGGTCAAGTCTGCTAACATTTTCCTATAAATAGAGGGCTAAGTTAGAATTAAAAATCACACCAGAAACAAGTTTTCTCTCTTTCTCTCTCTAGATTATTGAGTGTATTTTGTGAGTATTTAGATACTTTGTGAGTTTATATTCATCAGTGCAAGTTTCCTTCAACCTTATACCGATATTCCGATCAGAAGTACTGATATTTTGAGGTAAGGGATATTATCTTCTTCTTAAATGATATTTTCTTCAATATCATTATGCCGAAATATTGGTATGAACTTTTTATCAAATTTGGAACTTTTTGTGTCGGGGTTACTATTCACGTATACGACCTTATTCACACGAATATCTGACTATTCAATTAGAAAAATAAAATTTTTTTCTTTTTGTCCAAGATGTCTATTATGGTTACTATCTTCGATTGTATCCATGTTTTGATCTTTATCTTGAATTTTGCTTCAAAATTGGTTATTATGGAGTATTATTGATCTTGGATAAACTATTATACGAATCCCTACTATTTGTCCTTCCGTTTCACTGGATTCGTTTTCTTTAAAATATTTTTCATCATCCTCAGTCCTAAATGATGATATTACTAAATATCTTTGGCCTGTAGTGCAAAGATAAATGATTAATTGATGAATATCTTTGGCCGTAGTGCAAAAGATGAACAAGTGTTGAGATGAACATGACCAACCGGGTGATACAAATGAATATCTTTGGCTTGTAGTGCAAAGATGAATATTTGATTAAAGATGTATATTGATTGTTGTTACAGGGATAAAATATTGATGATGGACTTTTAAATCTTAGAAGATAGTAGAACTCATCCTCTACTTGACTCTTCTAATGGATTGTTGTTTCATTGCGCATTGTTGATCTAAAACTTGTTGGCTATTATATTTTATCAAATTTTTCCCTGTTGAAGACTAACGATAATTTGTTGTATATTATCTTAGTCATAATATTCTTTACTGGGCTAGTTGAGCTCACCCTTTTTCTTTTTGTTCCATTTTCTCAGGAGGTGAGAACATAGCAGGAACTAGTCGGGGTACGGAGTGATGGTTCTAGAAAGATATTTTAGCAGTCCTCACTATTTCTGTAAAATAGTGTTTGAATAATTGTAACGAGGAATTATTTGAGTGTGGATATTGTCTAGAAGATAATATTTGTATTTAAACTCACAGTATGTGTTGTCGTATTTTGCACGACAATTGTATTATTGAAGTTGTAGTTTGCTTTCTGTACCATGTATTTGGCGACTTAGAATGGGTGTTGTATACCTATTTTGGGGGCATCATAGTTGGTATCAGAGCTTAGGGTTATGGTCTCTGGCGGAGATTGGGGAATAGAACTAGGAGGGGAGAGATGAGTAAATCCTTTGCTAGTGTGTCTTATCTAAGCTTATTTGTTGGTCAGTTATAATATAGGGATATTATGTGATATGTTAATTTGTTTAATTAACCCTTTTTTATGACAGTATTTAAGATCTGATAACGTTAACAATGGAGTGTATGAGACTGTGGAACAACCTTTAGTTACAAAGCAGGAGAACGTGCAACAGGAAGACAATATTCCTCTTGTAAACAACACTACCGAGCAAACGATGAATGATGGAATGTTTAGGAGCTTTTTGCGATTCATGCAAAACCGCACGAGAGGAGACTTCGTGCACAAAATACGGGTGGAAATGATAGCAATGCGCAGCTTGTCACAGCCAAGCAGCTCAAGGAGTTGGGACCACTAGAATTTAAGGGAAAGCCGAATGTGATCATGGCGGAAACGTGGGTCAAACAAATTACCAAGATATTCGATGTCTTGGGATGCACGGAGAAACGAAGGTTCCATTCGCCACCTTTATGTTCCATGGTGAGGCGAATAACCGGTGGGAGTCTGCATGAAGTGTACCCACCAACCGACCTCACTCAAAGATGTGTCTTGGGAAACGTTTGAAACTATTCAATGACAAGTACTTTCTGAAAGTATTCGCCATATACGAAGGAGGTGGAGTTTATCGATTTGAACAAAATAATGACGACGGTGTCCCGATGCACGCGGTAAGTTTTGCAGAGTTATCCAGTTTGCACCTCATTTGGTGAAAATGAGGAACGAATGACGAGGATGTTTCGAGAGGTCTAAAGCCCTAGATTCTATATATCTTATATCTCATAAATTTTCTTTATATTCGGATGTTGTAAAAGCAGGGCTCAATTATTAGAGCTAGATAATAAGTATGTTCAACCGAGGGACCACAACCGTGGTCATACCGATGACAAAAACGATCATTAGAGCAATGATAACCAACGAGGAGGAAAAATACTGAACAAAGCGGAACCACTCGGGTGGTCATCGTGGGCCATGATAATAAGAGAGGTGAGTCAGTGGAAATTTCGGAAGAGGAAATTTAACAATGACGAAAAGACATCAACAAAGAAGACCAAAGACCAACAACAAATTCTAGGGAGGAGAACGACCGCCGCTTAGATGTTACAAATCTTTGGATAGAGGAACATATCACCTAAACCGTCCACAACAATCCAAGGTATGTTACAACCGTGGAAAGGAAGGCCACATAGCTCGGGATTGTTCTCAGAGAAAACCAAGTTCAACGGGGATGGTGACTCCAAGGGTCATCCCTGATAAGTCGAAATCAATCTGTTCTGGAAGAAGCGTTTGTCGTGGTCGCCAAAACGCGAGGAACCCGACGAGGTGATTACATGTAAGCTAATCTTGAACTCTTGCGAAGTTTATACCTTACTAGATTTGCTTCTACCCATTCTTTTATCTCTCCCTTTTGTGCTCAACGTTTAAACTTGACTCGGAGAAATTGGACTTTGACTTATCGGTTGAAACTTTCACTGGTGAAACCTTCGTTACATCTACAGTTTATAAATCTTGCATGATCCAAGTTAGCACTATCACATTACCTGTTGATCTTATATCTTTAAAGATACTTGCTTTTGATGTGATTTTAGGAATTGATTGGTTAACCACTCATCATGCCATAATTGATTGTTTTCGTAAGGTTGTTAGTTTTCATATTCCTAACCAACCTATCATACGAATTCAAATAACTAAACCACTAAAATCAGTCACTATCATATCAAGCCATAAAGCTATTCGTTTATTGAAAAACGGATGTCAAGCTTTCTTAGCCCATGTTATGGATTTGAACAAAGAGAAGTCAGATTTGAATAATATTTCTGTTGTTAGAGAATTTTCTGATGTATTTCCTGAAGAACTTCACGGTCTACCCCCAGAACGTGATGTTGAATTCTTTATTGACCTTAAGCCGGGTACAAAACCCATTTCTAAAACCCCATATCGAATGGCTCCTATTGAACTTCAGGAGTTAAAAGTCCAACTACAGAAATTGTTAGACATAGGTTTCATTCGTCCCCAGTACATCTCTTTGGGGTGCTCTGTTTTTATTCGTAAAGAAGAAAGACCGGAGTATCGCGACTTTAGATTGACTACCGAGAATTAAACCATGTCACCATCAAGAATAGTATCCGCTACCTCGCATTGATGACTGTTCGACCAAATTCTGCAAGGAGCACAATTCTTTTCAAAGATCGTTCTTCGTTCGGATATCATCAGCTGAAGATTAAAACTGAGGATATTCCTAAAAGCGCCTTCAGAACTCGGTATGGGCATTATGAATTCTTAGTCATGTCTTTTGGATTGACTAATGCTCCTGCTGCTTTCATGGATATGATGAACCGTGTATTCAAGGAATATTTGGATCAGTTTGTTGTTGTCTTTATTGATGACATCCTCATCTATTCCAAAAGCCGTGAAGATCATGAGCACCATTTGAAGCTGATACTTGAAAGGCTTCGTGAAAACAAACTTTATGCCAAGTCAAGAAAAATCGAGTTACGGCTTGAGGAAGTAGCATTCCTTGGGCATGTGGTGTCAAAACATAGAGTATCTGTCGACTGGCGAAGATTGAAGTAAGTACAAAGTTAGAGCAACCAAAGTCGGTGGCCAAAGTGCGTAGCTTTCTCGGGCTTAAATTGGTTATTATCGGAGATTCGTGGAAGGATTTTCTCGAATCGCTATCTCGCAGAACTTCGCTTAACTCGGAAAGATACAAAATTTTTATGGAGCGAGGAATGCGAGAAGAGTTTCCAAGAGCTCAAGAGGAGACTCATTTCTGCACCTGTTCTTGTAATACCATCTGGTACGGATGGATTTGTTATGTACAGCGATACTTCAGGCAAAGGGTTAGATGCGTTCTCATGCAACTTGGGAAATTCATAGCCTATGCCTCACGACAACTTAAAGAATATGAGAGGAATTATCATACTCATGATCTAGAGTTGGCAGCAGTCGTATTCGCGTTGAAAATTTGGAGACACTACTTGTATGGGGAGAAAGTGGAGATTTATACGGACCATAAAATCCTCAAATATTTCTTCACCCAAAAAGAACTCAACATGCGGCAACGACGTTGGCTTGAACTATTGAAAGATTACGATCACACTATTCAATATCATCCTGGAAAAGCGAACGTAGTAGCTGACGCGTTGAGTAGAAGATCATATGCGAGTACGAGTGCGATATTGTTAATGCAAAGGCCCATTCTGTATGACTTGCAAAGGATAGAGATAGAATTAAAGACTCCAGGGACCCACATGATGATGGAGAATATACGAGTAGAACCGACTTTAATCGATAAAGTTAAAGTCGCTTAAGCTACTGGACTGGAGCCGATACGTATGAAGAAGAAAGTGCAAGAAGGAGCTATTCCAGAAGCAAGATTCGATGAAGAAGGAATACTTAGATTCAACTCCAGACTTTGTGTTCCTAACGATTCTGACTCAAAGCATAAAATTATGATGGAGGCACACAACACCCCGTTTGTAATCCATCATGGGAGTACCAAAATGTATCATGATATTCGACATACATTTTGGTGGAACAATATGAAGAGAGAGATCGCGAGTTTATTTCGAGGTGTTTAACTTGTTAACGTGTAAAGCGCGAGCATCAAGTGCCAAAGGGTCCATTACAACCACTTGAGATTCCGAAATGGAAGTGGGAACACATTACTATGGATTTCGTTCTGGTCTTTCCCAAAGTTTCTCAAGGCATAGATGCGATTTGGGTTATTGTTGATAGATTAACCAAGTCCGCCCATTTCTTCTTACCGTACGTGAGACTTATTCCTTGAACGTATTGCTCGCGTGTACATGAATGAGATTGTGAGATTACATGGCATGCCAAGATCCATAGTTTGGATCATGACCCAAGATTCACTTCACGATTTTGGGTTAGCTTGCGAAAAGCTATGGGCACGCGATTTCTGATTGATTCTGGCGGCGATATCATCCTCAAACGGATGGACAATCAAAGAGGACTATTCAAACCCTTGAAGATCTATTAAGACTTTGTGTCCTAGATTTTAAAAAAGAAGTTGGGATAAGTACTTACCATCGGTGGAATTCTCCTACAACAACAACGCTTATCAAGCAAGTATAAAATGGCTCCATTTGAGGCGTTGTATGGATTTAAAGTGTCGTTCTCGAAGATCTTTGGGACGAGGTGGGAGAAGCAACGTTGTTGGGACCAGAATTAGTACGCATGACTACAGAAAAGATCCAAATTATTCGACAACGTATACAAACGGCACAAGATCGATAAAAAAGTTATGCGGATCTTCATCAAAAAGACGTGGAATTTAATATTGGGGATCATGTATTGTTACGTGTTGCACCATGGGAGGGAGTTACAAGATTTGGGAAGAGAGGAAAGCTCAATCCACGATTTATTGGTCCATTTGAGATTCTTGACCGAATAGGAAATGTGGCCTATAGACTCGCATTACCTCCAAGTATGTCTCGTGTTCATAATGTTTTTCACATATCCGTTCTTCGTAAATATGTGAAAGACCTGAACCATATTATTGCATTAGAACCAGACGAGATAGCCGAAGATTTAACGAACGAAGAAGTACCTGTTAAGATCTTGGATAGGAAAGAGCATGTCCTACGCACCAAGGTTATACCACAAGTTAAGGTTTTGTGGAGAAACCATCCTATTGAAGAAATGACCTGGGAGTTGGAATCAGAAATGAAAGCGAGGTATCCTCACCTTTTCGAAATTCCAGGTACGTATGTCAATTTCGAGGATGAAATTTCATAAGGAGGGGAGGTTGTAAGACCCCAACTTATTATAAATAAAATCGAATTTCCTCTATTTATTATTGTGAATAATAAGGTATTAATTTGATATAATTCTCTGGTTATGGGTGAAATGTGCAAATTTTGCAAAATATACAAATGGTTATAAAATAATCATTGTTGTCGGGGAATATTCGTTTGGTCGTGGAATATTCTTATTGTCGGGGAATATTCGCGATTTACCAGACGCCATCATTTTTGGGCCCCATATGCGTAATAACTTTTCGGATGAAAAAAACGACAAGTTTGAGTTTTTATAAATAATTACGTAGTTGTTCACCGTTAACACTTTGTTGGAATACCCGTGGTTAAAATACTGATGTCTGGCGTGGATGCACAATGTATTGATGAATTATTGATCCTTACGTAAGAAGGCACTACTCAATAATTGTTATAGTAATTCTTCGCTCAATATTTTATTTTATTTATTCAATAATTGTTGTGTTGATATTTTATATTATTGTTGTTTCAATAATTGTCATTGCATGATATTTCCCATTATCGGATCAATAATTCATATTATTTGAATAATATTATTAGATAGCATTATTGGCAATGTCTAGAAAGTTACACGAGGAGAGGTTTGGTCACTAAATTACGCTTGATAAGGAGAAATTCTTATTGAAAGCCCCTCTTTCTGAAACTACCGTTGTTATAAATGTGATTACAGTAATATTATTTGTGAATAATTAATTATTGATTCATATGATAAGGAAATATTTATTTTATGTGGATATAAATGTTGGATATATTTATTGTGGTTAAAAATGAAGGAGTTAATGTTGAGGTGTTTTATCGGTATTTTTGTCGGAATGAAGGTATTAAAAATTAAACCAAAGATATTTTTGAGATATATTGTGTGAGTTATAATTTTAATCCGACCGTTGGATCGTTGTAATTTTTGGATATGTTATACATATATAAGTTGAGTATATGTCCACAAATTTTGAACCGTTAAAAATGAACGTATGATTTATTATGAATTTTAAGAGGTGACTAATTCAGAAATTAGGTTTATAAATGATTTTGGTAGAAAATTCTAGAATTGAGTGGACCCCACTTGTGGTTGGTGAAGAAATGTGCTGAATTTATTTCAAATGTGGTGGGTGGGAATAGTAGCAGGAAAAGCCATCCGATTGCAGGTCATGTCTGCTAACATTTTCCTATAAATAGAGGGCTAAGTTAGAATTGAAAATACACCAAAAACAAGTTTTCTCTCTTTCTCTCTCTAGATTATTGAGTGTATTTTGTGAGTATTTAGATACTTTGTGAGTTTATATTCATCAGTGCAAGTTTCCTTCAGCCTTATACCGATATTCCGATCGTAAGTCTTGATATTTTGAGGTAAGGGATATTATCTTCTTCTTAAATGATATTTTCTTTCAATATCATTATCTTGAAATATTGGTATGAACTTTTTATCAAATTTGGAACTTTTTGTGTCGGGGTTACTATTCACGTATACGACACTATTCACGTATACGACACTATTCACGAATACGGCACTATTCACCGAAAAATAAAATTTTCTTCTTTTTGTCCAAGATGTCTATTATGATTACTATCTTTGATTGTATCCATGTTTTGATCTTTATTCTTGAATTTTGCTTCAAAATTTGTTATTATGGAGTATTATTGATCTTGGATAAACTATTATACGAATCCCTACTATTTGTCCTTCTTCGTTTCAATTTGGATTCGTTTTTTTTAAATATTTTTCATCATCCTCGGTCCTAAATGATGATATTACTAAATATCTTCTACTGTAGTGCAAAGATAAATGATTAATTGATGAATATCTTTGGCCAGTAGTGCAAAAAGATGATGAGCAGTGTTGAGATGAACATGACCAACCGGGTGATATAAATGAATATCTTTGGCTGTAGTGCAAAGATGAATATTTGATTAAAGATGTATATTGATTGTTGTTACAGGGATAAAATATTGATGATGGACTTTTAAATCTTAGAAGATAGTAGAACTCATCCTCTACTTGACTCTTCTAATGGATTCTTTATTTCATTGCAGCTTGTTGATCTAAAACTTGTTGGCTATTATATTTTATCAGATTTTTCCCTGTTGAAGACTAACGATAATTTGTTGTATATTATCTTAGTCATAATATTCTTTACTGGGCTAATTGAGCTCACCCTTTTTCTTTTTGTTCCATTTTCTCAGGAGGTGAGAACATAGCAGGAACTAGTCGGGGTACGGAGTGATGGTTCTAGAAAGATGTTTTAGCAGTCCTCACTATTTCTGTAAAATAGTGTTTGAATAATTGTAACGAGGACTTATTTGAGTGTGGATATTGTCTAGAAGATAATATTTATATTTAAACTCACAGTATGTGTTGTCGTATTTTGCACGACAATTGTATTATTGAAGTTTTGTTTACTTTCTGTACCATGTATTTGGCGACTCAGAATGGGTGTTGTATACCTATTTTGGGGGCGTCACATGTTGTTCCAACAGAATAATAAAGAATGGAATAACAGAAGTTCTCTTCATAAATAAGAAAGAAAGAGTACCCCTTACGAGTACAATGACAAGTAATATTCCCTACTTTAGAAAAGAAAAGTCTTTGGATATAAAAGTAGTGAAGTAGCGAGAACACTTTTCTTCTTTTTCTCTATAGTTTCCTCTGTAGTTTCATGAAATTCGAAAGAAATAATGAATGAATGAGCTTCTATTTATAGAAAAATGGACTTGCGTAAGAACTAACTCATGAACGGTCCCGAGCATTGATTTACTTTAATATTACGGTCCATATTTAAAGCAAAATCTTTTAAATAAAATATAATATATTCTATTTATAATCTAATAAAACGAATAACTTTATAAAAGATTTTACTATACAAACACTATGCAGTACTATGCAAAACTTATGCATAATAAAATATAATATATTCTAATTATTGTCTAATAAAATGATAACTTTATAAAAAGTATTACATTTTTATATAAAAAGATTTTACTATGCAAAAACAACATCACAGACAATTATACGACACACTATGCATAATAGAATATAATATATTCTATTTATAGAATAACTTTATAAAAGTATTCATTTTATATAAAAAGATTTTACTATGCAAAACACTATGAAGATACTATATGCAACATTATGCATAATAGAATATAATATATTCTATTTATAGAATAATTTTATAAAAGTATTATGTTTTATTACATTAATAATACCAATAAGACAAAACCGAGTGACTTATCACGTTAGCATTAATAATCAATACCGGTAATACTACTATGCAACCACGCCAGACATTCGCATTTTTACTACTGAAAGTAGTTCAACAAAGATAACGGTAAAACTTTTGCCGTTATTTTCATAAAAATATTTTTGTCATTTTCTCATTCCGACAATAATTCCGTTGTGGGGTCCACCAATGATTGTACCGTCGTACGGATATTCCCAATGTAAAAAATATTCCCAGGAGCCAATCGAATATTATACAACAACTTGCATACTTTTCAAAATTTATAAATACTACCCACAACTATAACATTATATCAAATCCACACCATAATATTCAAAAATTTATTTTGAGAAAATTAAATCTTTATTCATAAAATCTGGGGTCTCATATGTAGTGCATAGATGGATTTGGTATGATTATGACCAAGGATTATTCGGTATAATCATGACCGTAATGTTACAAATGATGTGGAAAAAGTCCTCATTGGCCCGTAGTGCATTGATGGACAGTTTTTGGGATGATTATGGATATGGTTTCTCTTCGGCCAAGGGTGCAAAGCTGAATTGTTTTATGGCATGATCAGGACCGTTGATGAAAACATGATTATCTTTGGCCCGTAGTGCATGGATAATTTGTGGTCATTATACTAAAGAATATCATTGGCCTGTAGTGCAGGGATGATTTGATGATGTGGATTATTTATTAAGTTGACTCTCAGCGATAAAAGTGATGAAAAACCTTTTAAATCATAGAAGATAGTATATTTTATTCTCTACTTGGCTCTTCTAATAGATTGCTTGTTCCGCTGCAGATAAACTTGATGGTTGTTATATTGTATCAGTTTAACACTGTTGAAGGCTAACGATAATTTATTCTACATTATCTTAGTCATAATATTTCTTACTGAGCTAGTTGAGCTCACCCTTTTTGTTTTCATTGTTCTCTTCAGGAAATGAGAACGTAATGTGGGACTAGTCGGGGAGCGGGTGGCGGTCAGGATGATAGCATTAGTAGTCCTCACTATTCTATGAAATAGTGTGATTATAAATGTAATAAGATTGAATTTGAGTGTGGATATTGTCTAGATAACAATATTCGTGTTAAAACTCTCAGATTATTTTTTGTTGTATTTTGAGTTTGAATACTGTCTAGAAGACAATATTTGTATTAAAACTCACAGCTCATGTTGTATAATTAAGTTTGTATTTGAATTATGTACCATGTATCTGGAGACTCAAGATGGGTGATGTATACCTATTTTAGGGGCGTCACACAATACGACACACTTATCTAAAGTTCTCAACAAAATTATTTTCATACTATTTAGGGAGAACCTCAACAACTATAGTCCACCGTTCTATTCGCCTGTTATCCCCGCTCTACCCGGCAACACTCTTATTACCTGAAAGGAATTGTGAAGAAAAAAGAGTGAGCACAACTAGCCCAGTAAAGAATATCATGACTAAAGATAATTTACATCATCAATAGCATTCATCAGTAATAAATCAGAGATTTAGAACATATGGTAGATGATAAAACTTTTTAACCATAGTCAAGCAATGGTGAACGAGCAATCCATTAGAAGAGTCAAATAGACCATCGAGTCTATTATCTTCTCCATGTTAAAAGTCCACCAATAATGTTTTATCCTCAGAACATCAATCAACAATTCCTCATCCCACAATCATATGAATAACTCGTAATCATAATTGTGATTTTAAATTCCTCTTCGCACCGAGGACGGAGATAATTTTCATCACCTATCTTCACCTGAAACATAAAAAATCATGGTTATACCAAATCACAATTCCTGCTCATAATCATACTAATAAATTCATCTTTGCACTATGGCCAAAGATATTCATTAACAATTCATCTTTGCACTACAGGCCAAAGACATACAACTGTATTTTAGAAGAGTCAAGTAGAGCATGATATCTACTATCTTCTATCTTCTACGAATTAAAAGTTTTTCGTTAACTTTATCGCTGAGACTCAACTTAATAAACAAACTGTAAGACCCCAGCTATTATAAATAAAGATGAATTTTCTATAAATATTATTTTTGAATATTATGGAATAAATTTGATATAATGTTATAGTTGTGGGTAATATTTATAAATTTTGCAAAGTATGCAAGTTGTTATAAAATATTCGTTTGGTCGGGGAATATTCTTTTTGTTAGGGAATATTCGTGCAACTACTCAATCATTGGTGGACCCCACCTAATGTAATTATATTAGTCGGATTGAGAAAACGACAAAAATATTTTATAAAAATAACTACGGAGGTGTTACCGTTAAAACTGTTGAACTACCCGGTGGTAAAAGTACAGTAATACGCGTGGTTGCATAGTAGCACACGGTATTGATTATTGATGCTTACGTGAGAAGTCACTCAGCTATGCTCAATTATTACTATAGTAATTGCTGCATCATATCTCTTATATTATTGATTCAATTATTGTCACAGTATCATCTGTATAATATGTTATATTATTAATTGAGACGACAAGTTATAAATGATTAATAATTGTTGAAAGATTAAAAATGTGTTGATTAAAAATAAAATGATTTGTGGTAATATTTATTCAATCCTTAATGTATATAAAGAGTCATTATGAGGCGTTTGTGGTAAGTTTGATTATTTTATGGGGGGGCCATATGTCATCATCTAAGAGTCTCTTCGTCGATAGTAATTACCTTTGTGAATAGTAATTACCTTCTTCAATAGTATTTACCTTCACGATAGTATTTACCTTCGTCGATAATAATTACCTTCGTCGATAGTAATTACCCTTGTGAATGGTAATTACCTTCGTCAATAGTAATTACCTTTACCAGACGTCAAACCACTTGCCGTTTCACATTCTGCGTCGAAACCACTTGTCGTTTCACATTACGAAAGCGCCGAACCACTTGTCGTTTCACATTACAAAGCGTCGAACCACTTTTCTTTTCACATCACCAATTCGTCGAGCCACTTGCCTTTTCACATGGTAGGTCTTAAGCTAGAAATCTTCTATAAATAGAGGCCTAGTGCTTCATTATTTTCACTTAATTCATTCAAGCTTTAGAGAGAGAAGTATAGAGAATAAGAGAGAAGAAGAAGAGTATTTTGTTACTACACTACTGCAGTATTCAATCTCCTACCAAAAGTAAGGGGTGTTATTCTTTCTTAATTCATGAAGAGAACTGTTGTTATTCCATTGCTTATTATTCTGTTGGAATAACCTGTATACGTGGTCTACCCTATACTTGGTGACATTCTTCTATTATTACAGAGAACATCCTGTGCGTGTGTTTTACAGGACTTCGGTTTCGTCTTATTATTATTACATTGGAACATCACATCATGTGTTTTACACCCGGACTGGTTCCGCTTTTATTATTATTCTGTTGGAACATCATGCATGCATGTGTTTTTACGGACTGGTTCCATTCTTTATTATTCTGTTGGAACATCCACATGCATGCGTTTCTGTGGGACTGGTTCCGTTATTTATTATTCTGTTGGAATAACTCACTGCTGTCGCCTATCGCATGCATGGTGATTTCTTTTGTTATTCCATTCTTTATTATACCCAGTTGGTTAAAACTTTGACTTCTATACTACATGAAATTAGTGGAATATCCTTGATATTTGCGCTTCATCCAAATCCTTTCATGGAAATATTCTTCAAGATTCTTGAATTTTACTTTACAAAGCGATGATCGTGTTGACAGTTTGGATGTTATTGGTTCTAGATAAATTAATTCTTGAACTTGTTTTATTGAATTCTTATATCATTGTCATCATCCTCATGTTTTATATTATGTTGAAAGTCATCATGGCACATGTAAGTGCATAGATGGACTTGGTATGATTATGACCGAGACTATTCCGATTGTAATCATGGCCGTAATGTTACAAATGATGTGGTAAAAAATCCTCGATGGCCCGTAGTGCATTGATGGACGATTGTTGGCATGATCATGACCATTAATGAATACACAAATATTCTTGGCCCGTAGTGCATGAATAATTGTGGTCGTGATACTAAAGAATATCCTTGGCAGTAGTGCGGGGTGATTCGATGATGTGGAATATTTATTAAAAGTTTGAATCTCGGCTATAACGATGATGAAAAACCTTTTAAATCATAAAAGATAGTAGATTTTATTTTCTACTTGACTCTTTTAATGGATTGCTTGTTCATTGCAGTTAAACTTGATGTTTATTATATTTTATCAATTTAACACTTTGTTGAAGGCTATTGATAATTTATTACGCATTATCTTAGTCATAATATTTCTTCTTCGGGCTAGTTGAGCTCACCCTTTCTTTCACTTTGTTCCCTTGAGAAATAATGAGAACATAGTTTGGGACGAGTCGGGGAGCGGAGTAATGGTCCAGAGGATAGCATTAGTAGTCCTCATTATTACGTGAAATAGTGTGATAATAATTGTAATGAGGACTCCTTTTGAGTTTGTATAATATCTAGTAGACAATATTTGTATTCAAACTCACGATTTATGTCGATTATTGTACCACGCAGCTTATATTAGTAAGTTGTATTTAAATTACATACCATGTATCCGACTACCCAAGATGGGTGATGTATACCTAATTTTGGGGCGTCACGGTTGGTATCGAGCTTAGGATATGATCCACAGCTAAGATGTGAGAATAGTACTAGGAGGGAGAGACGGGAATACCCTTGCTAGTATGACTACCTAAGTTTATGTGCTATTTTATTGGTTGGTCGGAAGATAGGGATAATTTGTTACATGTCAATTAACCTTTTGTTTTGTGGCGATGTCTCGAAAATGACATCCGAGAATGTTGAGAATAGCAATGGAGCGCAGCGATCGTTGATTCACCACATATCAATAATCGGGATAATGTGCATCGAGGAGGCGACAATCCTCATGCAAACAACACCGACCAAATGATGAATGATCAAATGTTCGGAGGCTTTATGCAATTTATGCAACAATGGCGAGAGCGACTCTGTCCAAAACGTGGGGTGGAAACACGGAAAACTCTCGGTGGTCACCGCTAAACAATTCAGGAGGAGCCGACCACCGGAGTTTAAGGGAGAGCAAAACCACTTCCAGGCGGAAGCATGGATAAAGCAGATTACCAAGATATTTGATGTCTTGGGATGCTCCAAGAGCAAAAGGTCCCTTCTTCTTTTTATGTTGCGGCGGAGAGCGGATTCTTGGTGGGAATCGGTAAAACGTACTCAACTTCTCTTGTCATTGAAGATATCTTGGGAGAAGTTCCGGGGAGTCGTTCAACGACAAATACTTTCACGAAAGTATTACATACACGAAGGAGGTGGAGTTTATCAAGTTGGAACAAAACAATATGGCCGTGTCGCATGATCGAGGCAAAATTTGTGGAGTTATCACGGTTTCACGTCCCACTTGGTGGATAATGAAGAGAGAATGGCGCGAATGTTTTTAAGAGGTTTGAAGCGGGAGATACGTCAACATCTTATTTCTCATAAACCGTGTTTGTATTCGGATGTTGTAAATAGGGCTCGATTAGTGGGCGCGATAATGAGTCAACCTTAACTAAAAAGAGAGCGGTAAGCAAAATTATAATTCCAAATGAGTAGTAGTCATCGAGCGGTGACAACAAGCGTGGAGGGAATCAACGGGCGGATATATGTAACCACTTGGTGGTAATCGAGGCCAAAACAATAAGAATGGACATTTCAAGAAAAGGAGATTCAACATGATGGAAAGACGTCGACACCAAAGACCGTTGTTAAGGAAGGAGAAAGACCACCTATCATATGCTTCAAATGCGGAGGAGAGGGACACATCGATCCAAATCTGCGCCATGTCATCGTCAAAGCATGTTATAATTGTGGAAGAGAAGGTCACTTAGCTCGATTTTGTCATTTCACGAAGACAAATTCAGCTAGGATGGAGGCACCAAAGGTCAGTCCCGAAAAAGTCAAACCCAGAGTGCAAGGAGAGCGTTTGTTGTGACCTCCCAAAGAGCAAAGAATCCGAATGAGGTCATCACGGGTAAGCTTATCATAAACTCTAATAAAGTCTATACTTTATTTGATCTGGGATTCTACCCATTCTTTTATTTCTCTACTTGCGCTCATCGATTAAATTTGACTCAGGAGAAATTAGATTTTGACTTATCTGTGGAAACTCCGTTGGGAGAAACCTTCATTACATCCACCGTTTATAAGTCTTGTTTGGTTCGAATCGGTACCCTCACATTACACCTGTCGATCTTATTTCATTAAAAATACTTGCATTTGGCGTGATTCTAGGGATTGATTGGTTAACTACTTATCATGCAAAAATTGATTGTTTTCGTAAGGTTGTTAGCTTTCATATTCCTAATCAACCTATTATCTAATTCAAACGACCAAACCATTAAAATCAATCACGGTTATCTCAAGCCATAAAGCTATTCGTTTATTGAAAAAGCGGATGTCAAGCTTTCTTAGCTCATATCACGATTTAAACAAAAATACGCCGTTTTGAATGATATTTCTATTGTTAATAAATTTCCTAACGTATTCCCAAAGAACTTCTGGCCTACCCCCCAGGCGTGAAATTGAATTTTGTATCGACCTTGAACCCGTTACAAAACCTATTTCCAAAGCCCCATGTCGAATAGCTCTATTGAACTTCGGGAGTTAAAGACCCAACTGCGAGAATTTGTTAGACATTGGCTTTATTCGTCCCTAGTACTTCTCCTTGGGGTGCTCTGTTCTATTCGTGAAGAAGAAAGATGGGAGTATCGACTTTGTATTGATTATCGGGAGTTGAATCATGTCACCATCAAAAATAGGTATCCATTGCCACGTATTGATGACTGTTTTGACCCGATTGCAAGGAGCCAAATTCTTTTCAAAGATTGATCTTCATTCCGGATATCACCAATTGAAGATTAGAACCGGCGACATTCCAACGACGGCTTTCGAACTTCGATGCGGGCATTATGAATTTCTAGTCATGTCCTTTGGATTGACTAATGCTCCTCTTGCCTTCATGGATATGATGAACCGAAGTATTCAAGGAATATTTAGATCACTTTGTGGTCGTCTTTATTGATGACATCCTTATTTATTCCAAAAGCCGTGAAGATCATGAGAAACACTTGAGGTGACACTCCAAAAGCTTCGTGAATATAAGCTTTATGCCAAGTTGAAGAAATGTGAGTTACGGCTCAAGAAGTAGCATTTCTTGGGCACGTGGTATCAAGTCATGGAATATCTGTTGACCAAAGAAAGATTGAAGCTATTCAAAGTTGGGAACAACCTAAATCGATGGATCGAAGTCGTAGCTTTCTCGGTTTAGTTGGTTATTATCGGAGATTCGTGGAAGGATTTTCTCGAATCGCTACTCCATTGACTTCAAATTAACTCGGAAGATACAAAGTTCGGTTGGAGCGAAGAATGTGAGAGGAGTTTTCAAGAACTCAAGAGGAGACTTATTTCAAAGACTTTTGTTACGACAATACCATCCTGCTCGGATGGATTTGTCATCTCTGTGATGATGCTTGAGGCAAAGGGTTGGGATGTGTTCTCATGCAACATGGAAAAGTTATAGCCTATGCCTCGCGACAACTCAAAGAATATGAGAGGAATTATCCTACTCATGATCTAGAGTTAGCGGTTTGTTATCTTCTGCACTTAAAATTTGGAGGTATTACTTGTATGGGGAGAAAGTGGAGATCTTTACGGATCATAAAAGCCTCAAATATTTCTTCACTCAAAAGGAACTCAACATGCGACAATGGCGTTGGCTTGAACTGTTGAAAGATTATGATCATACCATCCATACCATCCCGGAAAAGCGAGCGTGGTAGGCGACGCGTTGAAGCGAAGATCGTATGCAAATCTGAGTGCGTTATTGTTAACACAAAGACCCATTTTGTGTGACTTGCAAAGGATGGAGATAGAGTTAAAGACTCTAGGGACGCATGTGATGATAGCGAGTATCTGAGTAGAACCGACTTTAATCGATAAAGTTAAAGGCGCTTTCAAGCTACGACACACGGAGTCGATGCGTTATGAGGAAGAAAGTGCAAGAAGGTGCTATCTTGGGAAGCAAGAATCGATGAAGAAGGAATACTTGAGTCAACTCCGGACTTTGTGTTTCTAACGACCACGATTTAAAGTATAATATCATGATGGAGGCGCACAACACACCATTTGCAATCCATCACAGGAGTACCAAATGTATCATGATATTAAATCATACATTTTAGTGGAGCAATATGAAGAGAGAGATAACGTTGTTTATCTCAAGGTGTCTAACTTGTCAACGAGTTAAAGCGGAGCATCAAGTACCAAAAGGTCCATTACAACCACTTGAAATTCCAAAATGGAAGTGGGAGCACATTACCATGGATTTCGTTCTGGCCTTCCTAAGGTTTCTCAAGGCATTGATGCGATTTGGGTCATTGTTGATAGATTGACCAAGTCTGCTCATTTCTTACCGTCGAAAAACTTATACACTTGAACGTCTTGCTCGTATGTACATAAACGAGATTGTAAGATCGCATGGTATCTTAGAGGTATCCATAGTTTACGATCGAGACCCAAGATTCACTTCACGATTTTGGGTTAGTTTGCAAAAAGCTATGGGCACAGACTTCACGATTTAGCTTCGGCATATCATCCTCGAGACGGATGGACGATGGAGAGGACTATTCAAACTCTTGAAGATCTATTAAGACTACGTGTCCTTGATTTCAAGGGGAGTTGGGACAAGTTCTTACCATTGGTGGAGTTTTCCTACAACAACAGCTTATCAAGCAAGTATTGGCATGGCTCCATTCGAGCGTTGTATGGAAGAAAGTGTCGTTCTCGGTATCTTGGGATGAGGTGGGTGAAGCAACGTTGTTGGGACCGGAGTTGAGTACGTATGACTACGGAAAAAGATTCAAACGATCCGACAACGTATAAAAACCTCACAAAATCGACAAAAGAGTTATCTTGATCTTCATCGAAAGGACGTGGAATTCGATATAGGAGATCATGTGTTGTTAAGAGTTGCTCCATGGAAAGGAGTTACAAGATTTGAAAAGAGAAAAAACTTAATCCTCGATTCATCGGTCCATTTTAATCCTCGATCGAGTAGGAACTGTGGCTATAGACTCGCTTCTACCGCCAAATATGTCTCGTTTTCATAACGTTTTCACATATCCATGTTAAGTAAATATGTGAAAGACTCAACCATATTATTGAGTTAGAACCGGACGAAAATAGCGGAAGATTTGACATATGAAGAGGTTCTGTTCAAATTTTGGATAAGAAGGAACATATTCTATGCTCCAGGTTATACCTCAAGTCAAAGTTTTATGGAGAAACCACGATGTTGAGGAAATGACTTGGGAGTTAGAATCGAAATGAAATCAAGGTATCCTTACCTCTTGACATACCAGTCACGTACCCTAATTTCGAGGGTGAAATTTCATAAGAAGGGAGGTTGTAAGACCCCAACTATTATAAATAAAGATGAATTTTCTATAAATATTATTTTTGAATATTATGGAATAAATTTGATATAATGTTATAGTTGTGGGTAATATTTATAAATTTTACAAAGTATGCAAGTTGTTATAAAATATTAGTTTTGGTGGGGGAATATTCTTTTTGTTAGGGAATATTAGATATAACTGACTCAATCATTGGTGGACCCCACAACAGAATTATTGTCGGATTGAAAAAACGACAAAAATATTTTATAAAAATAACGGCGGAGGTGTTACCGTTAAAACTGTTGAACTACCCGGTGGTAAAAGTACAGTAATACGCGTGGTTGCATAGTAGCACACGGTATTGATTATTGATGCTTCGTGAGAAGTCACTTTCGGTTATGCTCAATTATTACTACGATAATTCTTTGCATCATATCTCTTATATTATTGATTCAATTATTGTCACAATATCATCATCATATAATATGTTATATTATTAATTGAGAGCGACAAGTTATAAATGATTAATAATTGTTGAAAGATTAAAATGTGTTGATTAAAAATAAAATGATTTGTGGTAATATTTATTCAATCCTTAATGTATATAAAGAGTACATTATGAGAGGCGTTTGTGGTAAGTTTGATTATTTTATGGGGGGCCCATATGTCATCATCTAAGAGTCTCTTCAATCGATAGTAATTACCTTTGTGAATAGTAATTACCTTCTTCATAGTATTTACCTTCCGTCATAGTATTTACCTTCGTCGATAATAATTACCTTCACAATAGTAATTACCCTTGTGAATGGTAATTACCTTCGTCGATAATAATTACCTTTACCGGACGTCAAACCACTTGCCGTTTCACATTACGAAAGCGTCCAAACCACTTGTCGTTTCACATTTCACATTACGGCTTCACATTACAAAGTCTTGAACCACTTTTCTTTTCACATCATCATCGTCGAGCCACTTGCCTTTTCACATGGTAGGTGCTAAGCTAGAAATCTTCTATAAATAGAGGCCTAGTGCTTCATTATTTTCACGAATTCATTCAAGCTTTAGAGAGAGAAAGTATAGAGAGAATAAGAGAGAAAGAAGAAGAGTATTTTGTTACTACACTCTTCTGCGATATTCAATCTCCTACCAAAAGTAAGGGGTGTTATTCTTTCTTAATTCATGAAGAAGGCTGTTGTTATTCCATTGCTTATTATTCTATTGGAATAACTTTTATACATCGCGATTTACCCTATACTTGGTGACATTCTTCTATTATTACTGTTGGAACATCCCGCATGTGTGTGTTTTACAGGACTGGTTTCGTCTTATTATTATTACATTGGAACATCCTCATGCATGTGTTTTGCAGGACTGGTTCCGTCTTTATTATTATTACATTGGAACATCACATGCATGTGTTTTTCTGTGGGACTGGTTCCATTCTTTATTATTACATTTGGAACATCCTCGTCTGCATGCGTTTTCTGGGACTGATTCCGTTATTTATTATTCTGTTGGAATAACTTTTGCTGTCATGCGGTCTATCGCGTGCATGGTGATTTCTTTTGTTATTCCATTCTTTATTATACCCAAATTGGTTAAAACTTTGACTTCTATACTACATGAAATTAGTGGAATATCCTTGATATTTGCGCTTCATCCAAAGATCCTTTCATGGAAATATTCTTCTCGATATTCTTGAATTTTACTTTACAAAGCAAAGATGTCGTGTTGACAGTTTGGATGTTATTGGTTCCTAGATAAATTAATTCTTGAACTTGTTTTATTGAATTCTTATATCATTGTCATCATCCTCATGTTTGTATTATATGTTGAAAGTCATCAGTGGCTTGTAGTGCATAGATGGACTTGGTATGATTATGACCGAGAGACTATTCGATTGTAATCATGGTAGTAATGTTACAAATGATGTGGTAAAAATCCTCGATGGCCGTAGTGCATTGATGGACGATTGTTGGCATGATCATGACCATTAATGAATACACAAATATTCTTGGCCCGTAGTGCATGAATAATTGTGGTCGTGATACTAAAGAATATCCTTGGCCGTAGTCGAGGGGGTGATTCGATGATGTGGAATATTTATTAAAGTGAGTCTCGGCTATAACGATGATGAAAAACCTTTTAAATCATAAAAGATAGTAGATTTTATTTTCTACTTGACTCTTTTAATGGATTGCTTGTTCATTGCGCAGCTTAAACTTGATGTTTATTATATTTTATCAATTTAACACTTTGTTGAAGGCTATTGATAATTTATTACGTATTATCTTAGTCATAATATTTCTTCTTTGGGCTAGTTGAGCTCACCCTTTCTTTCACCGTTCCCTTGAGAAATGAGAACATATAGGCCGGGACGAGTCGGGGAGCGGAGTAATGGTCCGAGAGGATAGCATTAGTAGTCCTCACTATTACGTGAAATAGTGTGATAATAATTGTAATGAGGACTCCTTTTGAGTTTGTATAATATCTAGTAGACAATATTTGTATTCAAACTCACGCTTTATGTCGTATTGTACACGACAGTTATATTAGTAAGTTGTATTTAAATTCTGTACCATGTATCTGACTACCCAAGATGGGTGATGTATACCTAATTTTGGGGGCGTCACACAAACCACATCATCGAATCATCCCTGCACTACAGGCCAAGAATATTCATTTGTATCACGACCACGAATTATCCATGCACTACGGGCCAAGGATAATCGTGTTTTCATCAACGGTCATGATCACGCCATAAAATAATTCATCTTTGCACCCTTGGCCAAAGAGAACCCATGGTCATGATAATACCCAAACTGTCCATCAATGCACAACAGGCCAATGAGGACTTTTATCACATCATTTGTAATATTACAGTCATAATTATATCGATAAATTCCTGATCATAATCATACCAAGTCCATCTATGCACGTAAGCCACAGATGACTTTCATCACAATATAAACATGGGGATGATGACAATGACATAATAATTCAATAAAATAAGTTCAATGATAAATTTTAAAGATTTATAATTTAATTTATCCAGAAATCAATAATGTCCAAATTGTCAACATGATACTGCTTTGTGGAGTAAAATTCAAGAATAATATTCATGTACTAAAAATAATTTGGACATAAAAGAAATATATTTTTTGGGTAAATAGTACCTCATAATAGTTACTATATGAATAGTACTTGAGAATAGTACCTCGTGAATAGTACCCAAGATGAAAAGTACCCCAAATACAGGTGAATAATATTCGGTGAATAGTAATTTGGGTGAATAGTAACTTGAATGAATAGTACTTCAAACCTAAAAGTGCCCTAATACCCGAGTGAATAATACTAGAGTGAATAGTAACTTTGTGAATAGTAACTCGTAAAAATACCAAAGAAAGTGATATTCCATGGCGAGTATAAAAGAAATGATATCTCATACGAGTATAATAGAATATATGAAGTACGAAATGGATTTTCACCCGCCATGCGGTAATCCACGTAGACGCATCATTTCCACAATTTAATAAAGAATGAATCTGAAGGATCATTCACCATGCATGTGGTAATCCACATAGGCGAAAAAGTTATTCCAATGAATAATAAAGAATGAAATAATGTAAGAATTCAACGGGCATGTGATAGGCCGCACAAACAAAGTTATTCCAATGAATAATAAAGAATGGAACTGTGTCATGCGTGAATCCGCATGCATGTGATATATTCCAACTGTAAGACCCCAACTTTTTGAATAAAGATTAAATTTTCTCGAAATATATTTTTGAATATTATGGTGTGGATTTGATATAATGTTATAGTTGTGGTAATATTTACAAATTTTGCAAAGTACGCAAGTTGTTATATAATATTCGATTGGTCGGGGAATATTCGTTTTAACAGGGAATATTTGTACAATGGCACAATCATTGGTGGACCCCCACAACGGAATTATTGTCGGATTGAGAAAACGACAAAAATATTTTATAAAAATAACGGCGGAAGTTTTACCGTTAACTGTTGAACTACCCATTAATAAAAAACAAGATATACTGGTGGTTTATAGTAGCACACGGTATTGATTATTGATGCTTACGTGAGAAGTCACTCAGTTATACTCAATTATTGCTACAGTAATTGCTACATCATATCTCTCATATTATTGATTCGATTATTGTCATAGTATCATCTGCATAATATGTTATTTTATTAAATCAATAATTGAGACGACAAAGTTATTCATATTATTAAATTACAATATTTACAATGTCTAGAAGTTCTGTCAAGGAGAGGTTTGGTCACCTAATTGCGCGCCAATAGGGAGAAATCCTTATTGGAAAGCCCCCTCTTTCCTGGGAACGTCCTGGTTGATAAATATTGTGAGTTATAATATTAATGATGAATGTTATTAAAATTGAAGTTGTGTTCAGAGTTAAATTTGGAGACGCGGACGTGATATTTGAGTCCAGAACGATGAAATTAGTAAAAATAGTCAATAAACACAAAAAATTTCGAAATTCACTATTTGGTCAAAAAGTCAACAGTTGACTTTTTCGAGAAAAGTCAAACTTTGAAATTTCAAAATTTATATTTTTGATAAAAATGGTTTCATTGTGTTGGAATTATTTGTGTTAGTGAAAATCGACAATCATTTCGATAATAATTGATGTCTGGAGGTTATATTGACCAATCCAATTATTTAATCAGAAGAAATGAAAGCATTGATTGCTATTATTTCACATGATTATAACTATTTGTTCACATGTGTATACTATTGTTTCACATTCTTGTTACTATTAGGGGATTTGGTGCAAGATTGATAATACTTGCATGAATAAGTTAAAAATAGAGGTATAGATGGAGGTACTATACTGTAATTCGTATTTTCAGATGTCTAGAACTATTGATTCACATAATTTACTATTTAATCACATTATTTACTATTAGGGGAGGTGGTGCAAGTTTGATAATACTTCCATGACTAAATTAAAAATAAAGGAAAAGTTGGAGGTATTGTACTATAATTTTTCGAGCCCCAAAATGTGCAATTATCGAAACTATATTTTTCTATAAATAGAAGCTCATTCTTCCTTCATTTCTCACCAATTCACAAAAGCTTTAGAGCGATTATTATAGAGAGAAATTATAGAGAGAAAGAAGAAGAGAAAGTCTACCCTCACTATTTCAAAGATCCAGTTTTTCCAAGGTAGGGGTAGGGAGTATTATTTTTTCTTATCCATGAAGAGAACTCCCATTATTCCATTCTTTATTATTACATTGAATAACTCAGATACGCTGGATACCCTATACTTGGTGAAATTCTTCCATTGTTCCATTCTTTATCATTCTGTTGGAACATCCACATCATGCGTTTCTACGTTCTGGACTGGTTCCGCCTTTATTATTCATTGGAATATCCTCGTCTGCATGCGTTTTATGCCGGACTGATTCCATCTTTATTATTCTCGTTGGAATATCCTCGCATGCATGCGTTTTACTGGCCGGACTGATTCCGCCTTTTTATTATTCTATTAGAATATCACATCATGCAATTTACTGCCGGACTGATTCCGTCTTTATTATTACATTGGAATATCTCTTGTGCATGCGTTTTACGGACTTGATTCCATCTTTATTATTTTGTTGGAAAATCCGTTTCTGTGCGCGTTTCGCCGGACCGATTCCGTTATTTATTATTCTCATTGGAATAACTTTTGTCTGCGCCTATCGCATGCCTGGTGATTTCTTTTGTTATTACATTCCTTATTATACTTAGTTGGTTAAAGTTTTGACTTCTATACTCCATGAAATTAGTGGAATATCCTTGATATTTGCGCTTCATCCAGTATCTTTTCATGGAAATATTCTTCTGAGCATTCTCGAATTTTACTCTACAAAACAGTATCATGTTGACAATTTGGACGTTATTAGTTCCTGGATAAATTAATTCTTGAACTTGTTTTATTTAATTCTTATATCATTGTCATCATCCTCATGTTTATATTTTTTTGAAAGTCATCTGTGGCCTATAATGCATAGATGGACTTTGTATGATTATGACTGTGGATTATTCGATTGTAATCATGGCCAGTATTGTTACAAATGATGTGGAAAAAGTCCTCATTGGCCCGTGAGTGCATTGATGGACGAGTTGTTGGCATGATCATGACCATTATTGAATACACAAATATTCTTGGCCCGTAGTGCATGGATAATTGTGGTCGTGATACTAAAGAATATCCTTAGCCGTAGTGCAGGGGTAATTCGATGATGTAGATTATTTATTAAGTTGAGTCTCAGCGATAAAAGTGATGAAAAACCTTCTAAATCATAAAAGATAGTAGATTTTATTCTCTACTGACTCTTTTAATGGATTGCTTGTTCACTGCAGCTTAAACTTGATGGTTGTTATATTGTATCGGTTTAACATCTTTGTTGAAGGCTAACGATAATATATTCTGCATTATCTTAGTCATAATATTTCCTACTGGGCTAGTTAAGCTCACCCTTTTACTTTTATTATTCTCTTCAGGAAATGAGAACTTAGTAAGGACTAGTCGGGGAATGGAGTGACGGACCAGATGATAGCATTAGTAGTCCTCACTATTCAGCGAAATAGTGGAAAATAAATGTAATAATATTGAATTTGAGTTTGTATATTGTCTAGACGACAATATTTGTATTAAAACTCACAGCTTATGTTTTGTCGTACTTTACACGATAGTTGTATAATTAAGTTGTATTTGTATTCTGTACCATGTATTTGACGACTCAGAATAGGTGATGTATACCTATTTTGGGGACGTCACAGTTGGTATCAAAGCTTAGGGATATGATCCCTGGCTAAGATGTGAGACTAGAACTAGGAGGGGAAAGACGGAGAATTCCTTCGTCTAATATGACCTACCTAATTTTTTTTGGTATTTAATTGGTTGGTCAGAGTATAGAGATAATATGTTGCATGTCAATTAACCTTTGTTTTGTGGCAGTATTTGAAAATGGTATCCGAGAATATTGAGAATAGCAATGGGGCACAAGAGATCGTTGAGTCCCCACAGATCAACAATCAGAATAATGTGCATCAGGAAGGCGACAATCCTCATGCAAACAACAACACTGACCAAATGATGAACGATGGAATGTTCAGAGGCTTTATGCAATTCATGCAACATCAGGCGAGAGCGGCTCCTGTTCAAAATGCAGGTGGAAACACTAGAAACTCCCGAACGGTCACCGCTAAACAGTTCAAGGAGCTGGGACCACCCGAGTTTATTGGAGAGCCAAAACCACTTAAGGTTGAAGCATGGATAAAGCAGATCACCAAGATATTTGATGTCTTGGGATGCTCCGAGGAGCAAAAGGTTCCCTTCGCCTCCTTCATGTTGCGTGAAGAGGCAGACTTCGGTGGGAATCAGAAAAAGCATTACTGACTGGCCTTACTCAAGATGTCTTGGGAGAAGTTCCAAGAGCTATTCAACGACAAGTACTTTCCGAAAGTATTCGTCACATGAAGGAGGTGGAGTTTATCAAGTTGGAACAAAACAATATGGCCGTGTATGCAATACGAGGCTAAATTTGCGGAGTTATCTGGTTTGCATCCCATTTAGTTTATAATGAGGAGCGAATGACACGAATGTTTTAAGAGGTTTGAAACCGGGAGATACGTCGATATCTTATTTCATAAACCGTGTTTGTACTCGGATGTTGTAAATAGGGCTCGATTATTGGAGCCTTGAACGAGTCAACGCAACCAAGAGAAAGCGGCCGTAATGAAAATACAAGTAAGAATGATCATCGAAACGGTGACAACAAGCGTGGAGGGAATCAACATGACAGAAATGGTAACCACTTCGGTGGTAATCATAGCCAAGACAATAAAAATGGACATTTCAAGAAAAGGAGATTCAACAATGATGGAAAGCGTCAAAGACCAAAGACCCATTGTTAAGGAAGGAGAACGACCACCTATCATATGCTTTAAATGCGGAGGGGAGGGACACATCACCAAAACAATCTGGCGATGACGTCCAAAGCATGTTATAATTATGGAAGAGAAGGTCACTTAGCTCGATTTTGTCGTTCACCGAAGACAAATTTAGCTAGGATGGAGGCACCAAAGGTCGTCCTAGAAATGTCAAAGCCGGTAGTGCAAAGGAGAGCGTTTGTTGTGACCTCCCAGAAAGCAAGGAACCCGAACGAGGTTATCACGGGTAAGCTTATCATAAACTCTAGTGAAGTCTATACCTTATTTGATACAGGTTCTACCCATTCTTTTATTTCTCCTACTTGCGCTCAATGTTTAAATTTGACTCCGGAGAAATTAGACTTTGACTTATCTGTTGAAACTCCATTAGGAGAAACCTTCATTACATCCACTGTTTATAAGTCTTGTTTTATTCAAATCGGTAATCATGCGTTACTGTCGATCTTATCTCCTTAAAAATACTTGCATTTGACGTGATTCTAGGAATTGATTGGTTAACTACTCATCATGCTAAAATTGATTGTTTTCGTAAGGTTGTTAGCTTTCATATTCCTAATAAACCTATTATCTTAATTGACGACCAAACCATTAAAATCAATCACGGTCATCTCAAGCCATAAAGCTATTCGTTTATTGAAAAACGGATGTCAAGCTTTCTTAGCTCATGTCACGATTTAAACAAAAATACGCCGATTTGAAGGATATTTCTATTGTTAATAAATTTCTGACGTATTCCCTAAAGAACTTCCCAGGCCTACCCCAGGCGTGAAGTTGAATTTTGTATCGACCTTGAACCCGATTACAAAACCTATTTCTAAAGCCCCATATCGAATGGCTCCTATAGAACTTCAGGATTTAAAGACCCAATTGCAGGAATTGTTAGACATTGGTTTCATTCGTCCTAGTACGTCTCCTTGGGGTGCTCCTGTTCTATTCGTGAAGAAGAAAGATGGGAGTATGCGACTTTGTATTGATCATCGGGAGTTGAATCATGTCACCATCAAAAATAGGTACACATTGCCACGTATTGATGACCTGTTTGATCAGTTACAAGGAGCACAATTTTTTTTAAAGATCGATCTTCGTTTTGGATATCATCAGTTGAAGGTTAAAACTGAGGATATTCCAAAGACTGCCTTCAGAACTCGGTGCGGGCATTATGAATTCTTAGTCATGTCTTTTGGATTGACTAATGCTCCTGCTGCCTTCATGGATATGATGAACCGAGTATTCAAGGAATATTTAGATCATTTTGTGGTCGTCTTTATTGATGACATCCTCATATATTCCAAAAGCCGTGAAGATCATGAGCAACACTTGAGGCTGATACTCCAAAAGCTTCGTGAAAACAAGCTATATGCCAAGTTGAATAAATGCGAGTTCTGGCTTGAGGAAGTTGCATTCCTTGGGCACGTGATATCAAGTCATGGAATATCTGTTGACCCAGCAAAGATTGAAGCTATTCAAAGCTGGGAGCAACATAAATCGATGATCAAGAAATCGTAGCTTTCTCGAATTAGCTGGTTATTATCGGAGATTCGTGGAAGGATTTTCTCTAATCGCTACTCCATTAACTCAACTGACTCGAAAAGATACAAAGTTCGATTGGAGTGAGGAATGTGAGAAGAGTTTTTAAGAACTCCAGAGGAGACTCATTTCAGCTCCTGTTCTGACAATACCATCTGGCTCGAAGGGATTTGTCATCTGCAGTGATGCTTCGGGCAAAGGGTTAGGATGTGTTCTCATGCAACATGGGAAAGTCATAACCTATGCCTCACAAAAACTCAAAGAATATGAGAGGAATTATCCTACTCATGATCTAGAGTTGGCAGCTATCATTTTCGCACTTAAAATTTGGAGGCATTACTTGTATGGGGAGAAAGTGGAAATCTTTACGGATCATAAATACCTCAAATATTTCTTCACTCAAAAGGAACTCAACATGCGACAACAACGTTGGCTTGAATTGTTGAAAGATTATGATCATACCATCCAATACCATCCTGGAAAAGCGAACGTGGTAGCTGACGCATTGAGTAAAAGATCATATCTGAAGTCTGAGTGCGATATTGTCAACGCATGAAGCCCATTTTGTATGACTTGCAAAGGATGGAGATCGAGTTAAAGACTCCAGGGACCCACATGATGATGGCAAACATACGAGTAGAACCGACTTTCATCGATAAAGTTAAAGCTGCTCAAGCTACAGACCTGGAGCTAATGCGTATGAAGAAGAAAGTGCAAGAAGGTGCTATGCCGGAAGCAAGAATCGATGAGGAAGGAATACTTGAGTCAACTCCGGACTTTGTGTTCCTAATAACCTGCTTTTAAAGTATAAAATCATGATGGAGGCGCACAACACACATCGCTTGCAATCCATCCTGGGAGTACCAAAATGTATCGTGATCTTCGACATACATTTTGGTGGAGCAATATGAAGAGTGAGATAGCAAAGTTTATCTCAAGGTGTTTAACTTGTCAACGAGTCAAGTGCGAGCATCAAGTACCAAAAGGTCCATTGCAACCACTTGAAATTCTAGAATGGAAGTGGGAACACATTACTATGGATTTCAATTCTTGGTCTTCCCAAGGTTTCTCAAGGCATAGATGCAATTTGGGTCATTGTTGATAGATTGACCAAGTCTGCTCATTTCCTACCTATACGAGAAACTTATACACTTGAACGTCAAGCTCGTATGTACATAAACGAGATTGTAAGATTGCATGGTATGCCAATATCCATAGTTTCTGATCGAGACCCAAGATTCACTTCAAGATTTTGGGTTAATTTGCAAAACGTTATGGGCACGGATCTATGATTTAGCTCGACATATCATCCTCAGAAAGACGGGAAGTCAGAGAAGACCATTCAAACACTTGAAGATCTATTAAGACTCTGTGTCCTTGACTTCAAGGGAAGTTGGGATAAGTTCCTACCATTGGTGGAGTTTTCCTACAACAACAGTTATCAAGCAAGTATTGGCATGGCTCCATTTTAGGCGTTGTATGGAAGAAAGTGTCATTCTCCAGTATGCTGGGATGAGGTGGGTGAAGTAACGTTGTTGGGACCGGAGTTGGTACGTATGACTATGGAAAAGATTCAAACGATCCGACAACGTATAAAAACCTCACAAGATCGACAAAAGAGTTATGCTGATCTTCATCGAAAGGACGTGGAATTCGATATTGGAGATCATGTGTTATTACGTGTTGCTCCATGGAAGGGAGTTACGAGATTTGGAAAGAGAGGAAAGCTCAACCCTCGATTCATTGGCCCATTTTTAATCCTCGATCGAGTAGGAACTGTGGCGTATAGACTAGCTTTATCGCCATGTATGTCTTGTGTTCATAACGTTTTTCATATATCTATGTTACGTAAATATGTGAAAGACCCAAACCACATTACTGAATTAGAACCAGACGAGATAGAGGAAGATTTAACGTATGAAGAGTTACCTGTTAAAATCTTGGATAAAAAGGATCATATTCTACGCTCCAAGGTTATACCTCAAGTCAAAGTTTTATGGAGAAACCATGATGTGGAAGAAATGACATGGGAGTTAGAATCTGAGATGAAATCAAGATATCCTTACCTCTTCGACATACCAGGTACGCACCTTAATTTCGAGGATAAAATTTCATAAGAACGGGAGGTTGTAAGACCCCAAATTTTTGAATAAAGATTAAATTTTCTCAAAATATATTTTTGAATATTATGGTGTGGATTTGATATAATGTTATAGTTGTGGGTAATATTTACAAATTTTGCAAAGTACGCAAGTTGTTATATAATATTCGATTGGTCGGGGAATATTCATTTTAACGGGGAATATTCGTACAACGGCACAATCATTGGTGGACCCCCACAACGGAATTATTATCGGATTGAGAAAACGACAAAAATACTTTATAAAAATAACGGCGGAAGTTTTACCGTTAACTGTTGAACTACCCTAGTAAAAAAAGTACGATGAATACTGGCGTGGTTGCATAGTAGCACACGTGATTGATTATTGATGCTTACATGAGAAGTCACTCGCTTATACTCAATTATTGCTCATGATAATTGCTACATCATATCTCTCTATATATTATTGATTCGATTATTGTCATAAGATCATCATCTGCGATAATATGTTATTTTATTAAATCAATAATTGAGACGACAAAGTTATTTATATTATTAAATTATAATATTTATAATGTCTAGAAGTTCATCAAGGAGAGGTTTGGTCACCTAATCATGCTGCGAATAGGAGAAATCCTTATTAAAAGCCCCTCTTTCCTGAGGAGCGACTGGTTGATAAATATTGTGAGTTATAATATTAATGATGAATGCTATTAAAATTAAAGTTGTGTTCGGAGTTGAATTTGGAGACGCGAACGTGATATTTGAGTCCGGAACGATGAAATTAGCAAAAATAGTCTATAAACACAAAATTTTCCAGAATTCACTATTTGGTCAAAAAGTCAACAGTTGACTTTTTTGGGAAAAGTCAAACTTCGAAATTTCAAAATTTATATTTTTGATAAAAATGGTTTCATTGTGTTGGAATTATTTGTGTTAGTGAAAATCGACAATTATTTCGATAATAATTGATGTCTGGAGGTTATGTTGACCAATCGGGTATTTAACTGGATAAATGTGCAATTGATTGCTATTATTTCACATGATTATAACTATTTGTTCACATGTGTATACTATTGTTTCACATTCTTGTTACTATTAGGGGAGTTGGTGCAAGATTGATAATACTTGCATGACTAAGTTAAAAATAGAGGTATAGATGGAGGTACTATACTATAATTCATATTTTCAGATGTCTAGAACTATTGATTCACATAATTTACTATTGAATCACATTATTTACTATTAGGGAGGTGGTGCAAGTTTGATAATACTTCCATGACTAAATTAAAAATAAAGGAAAAGTTTGAGGTATTGTCTTGTAATTTTTTGAGCCCCAAACGTCTGATTATCGAAACTATATTTTCTATAAATAAAGCTCATTCTTCCTTCATTTCTCACCAATTCACAAAAGCTTTAGGCGATTATTATAGAGAGAAATTATAGAGAGAAAGAAGAAGAAAAGTCTGCTACCTCACTATTTCAAAGATCCGGTTTTTTCCAAGGTAGGAGTATTATTTCTTTTTATCCATGAAGAGAACTCCTGTTATTCCATTCTTTATTATTACATTGGAATAACTCAGTATCATGCCGAGCTACCCTATACTTGGTGAAATTCTTACATTGTTCCATTCTTTATCATTCTGTTGGAACATCCTGTCACAATGCGTTCTCTGCCGGACACAGTTAAAATCTTTATTATCTTGTTGGAATATCCCATGCATGTGTGTTTCGCCGGACTAATTCCGCCTTCATTTGTGGCCTGTAGTGCATAGATGGACTTGGTATGATTATGACCAGGGATTATTCGGTGTAATCATGACCGTAATGTTACAAATGATGTGGAAAAAGTCCTCATTGGCCCGTAGTGCATTGATGGATAGTTGTTGGCATGATCATGACCATTATTGAATACACAAATATTCTTGGCCCGTAGTGCATGGATAATTGTGGTCGTGATAGTAAAAAATATCCCTGGCCGTAGTGCAGGGGTGATTCGATGATGTGAATTATTTATTAAGTTTGAGTCCCAAATGATAAAAGTGATGAAAAACCTTCTAAATCAAAAAAAGATAGTAGATTTTATTCTCTACTTGACTTCTTTTAATGGATTGCTTGTTCATTGCAGCTTAAACTTGATGGTTGTTATATTGTATCGCTTTAACACTTTGTTGAAGGCTAACGATAATATATTCGCATTATCTTAGTCATAATATTTCCCTCTTGGGCTAGTTGAGCTCACCCTTTTATTTTATTGTTCTCTTCGTGAAATGAGAATGTAGCGAGGACTAGTCGGGGAGCGGAGTGACGGACGGATGATAAGCATTAGTAGTCCTCACTATTCAAAGGTGAAATAGTGGAAAATAAATGTAATAATATTGAATTTGAGTTTGTATATTATCTAGGCGACAATATTTGTATTAAAACTCACGACTTATGTTTTGTCGTACTTTACCTACATTTGTATAATTAAGTTATATTTGTATTACATACCATGTATTTGATTTACTTCGTAATAGGTGATGTATACCTATTTTGGGGGCGTCACACCAACAGAATAATAAAGAATGGAATAACAGAAGAATTTCACCATGTATGCAGTACTTCACATAGACAGGTTATTCCAACATAATAATAAAGAATGAAATAACAATAGCTCTCTTCATGAATACGAAAGAAATAATACCCTTACTATACTAATAATATCCCTTACTATAATAATAATATCCCTTACCTCAGAAGAAAACTGGATACTGGAATAATGAGGTAGCAGACTTCTCTTCTTCTTTCTCTCTATAATTTCTCTCTATAATAATTGCTCTATAGCTTTAGTGAATTGGTAAAAAAGAATAAAAGAATGAGCTTCTATTTATAAGAAAATATAGTTTCGATAATACTTACACGTTTTGGGGCTCAAAATATTACAGTATAATACCTTCCTCTTTTTCTTCATTTTTAATTTAGTCCTACTGTAACGATCGAGAAATTTGTAATTTAATTTAAATATTTAAATTAAATAAATATTTTAAATAATTTATTTAATAAGGCAAATAAATAATTGATAATTGTGGTGAATTAATTTAGTAATTAAATTGAATAATGATAATTTTATTGAAGGATTTAATTTAAGAAAATAATTAAATTAAATCAATTGTTTAATATTTAAGAGAATAATTAAACTAAATGAATTATTTAATTTAATGAAAATAAATAAATTAAATAAAGTGATGTTTCTAATTTATTAATTAAATTAGATATATAATTATTTATTAATTATAGGTATAATGATAATAAGATTTTATTTTTAAACTAAAGTTATCTAGGTTAACTAAATTAGGGTGTGACACAAAGTAACTATATAATATAATAATATAATAATAATTTGGTTTGAGAATTATATGGTTAGCCAAACATGGCCTTTGGTTTTTTTTAACTAACGCTATCTGTTGGGTTTTTACCTGACGTTAGTGGGAGTTAGTATAATTTTTGTACGCGTCTTATTTCTTTCCTTGGCTAAGTCTGAGAGTTGAGAGAAAAATAAGTAGAGCTTAACAGAGAACTTGAGAGATTGAGAGGAGATCTAAGCAATTTCAGTGTTTAACCAAATGGATTACCAAGCTAAGTAAATGTATTTTCTAAACCTTAGTATTATATATATATATACATATATATGAGTTTACGACATAATTTATATGTTCTGTGAATTCGATTTTGTTGAATTGTTGCTAGACAATTGAATTGTGGTGATTATATGTGTTGGTTATGTTTGAGTTTATGTGTAAAGCAAGAATTCGTACGTAAATTACAGTTTAAAAAGGAAGAAAAGTATGACAGTGTATATTTTTCCATACTGTAAAACCCCAACTTATTATAAATAAAATCGAATTTCCTCTAATTATATTTGTGAATAATAAGGTATTAATTTGATATAATTCTCTAGTTATGGGTGAAATGTGCAAATTTTGCAAAATATGCAAGTGGTTATAAAATAATCATTGTTGTCGGGGAATATTCGTTTGGTCGTGGAATATTCTTGTTATCGAGGAATATTCGCATTTACTTGCCAGCAGATCATTTGTGGGCCCCATAAGTAATAACTTTCGGATGAAGAAAACGACAAGTTTGAGTTTTATAAATAACTACAGCGTAGTTATTACTGCAATTAACACCGTTGGAATACCCTGGTTAAAATACGATATACGCGTGGATGCACAGATTGATGAATTATTGATCCTTACGTAAAGAAGGCACTACTCAATAATTGTTACAAGATTATCGCTTACTATATTTTATTTTATTGATTCAATAATTGTTGCGTTGATATTTTATATTATTGTTGTTTCAATAATTGTCACTGCACAGTATTTTCCATTATCAGATCAATAATTCATATTATTTGAATAATATTATTAGATAGTATTATTGGCAATATCTAGAAAGTTCTTTCAAGGAGAGGTTTGGTCACCTAATTGCGCGCCTATAAGGAGAAATTCTTATTGGAAAGCCCCCTCTTTCCTGGGAACGGCCTGGTTGTCATAAATGTGATTCTGTAATATTATTTGTGAATAATTAATTATTGATTCATATGATAAGGAAATATTTATTTTATGTGGATATAAATGTTGGATATATTTATTGTGGTTAAAAATGAAGGAGCTAATGTTGAAGTGTTTTATCTGTATTTTTGTCGGAATGAAGGTATTAAAAATTAAACTAGTGTTTTTGAGATATATTGTGTGAGTTATAATTTTTAATCCGATGAATTGGATCGTTGTAATTTTTGGATATGTTATACATATATAAGTTGAGTATATGTCCACAAATTTTGAACCGTTAAAAATGAACGTATGATTTGTTATGAATTTTAAGAGGTGACTGATTCAGAAATTAGATTTATAAATGATTTTGTTGGAAAATTCTAGAATTGAGTGGGCCCCTGGCCAGGTTGGTGAAGAAATGTGCTAAATTTATTTCAAATGTGGTGGGTGGGAATAGTAGCGAGTAAAGCCATCAGTTGCAGTTCAAGTCTGCTAACATTTTTCTATAAATAGAGGCTAAGTTAGAATTGAAAATCACACCGTAAACAAGTTTTCTCTCTTTCTCTCTAGATTATTGAGTGTATTTTATGAGTATTTAGATACTTTGTGAGTTTCTATTCATCGCTGCAAGTTTCCTTCACCTTTTATACTTAGATATTCCATCGTAAGTATCGATATTTTGAGGTAAGGGATGTTATTTTCTTCATATATGATATTATTTCTTCAATATCATTATCGCCAAGTATTGATATGAATTTTTATCATATTTAGAACTTTTTGTGTCGTGGTTACTATTCACGATACTCACTGCACTATTAACCTAAAAATAAAATTTTCTTCTTTTAATCCAAGATGTCTATTATGGTTACTATCTTTGATTGTATCCATGTTTTGATCTTTATTTTTGAATTACGCTTCAAAATTGGTATTTATGAAGTATTATTGATCTTGATAAAATCGTTATACTTAATCCTTACTATTTGCCCTTCCGCTTTCAATCGGATTCGCTTTCTTTAAAATATTTTTCATCATCCTCGGTCCTAAATGATGATATTACTAAATATCTTCTATTCAGTAGTGCAAAAAGATAAATGATTAATCGATGAATATCTTTGGCCAGTAGTGCAAAAGATGAAAGCAGTGTTGAGATGAACATGACCAACCTGGTGATACAAATGAATATCTTTAGCCTTTTGTGTAGTGCAAAGATGAATATTTGATTAAAGATGTATATTGATTGTTATTACGGTGGATAAAATATTGATGATGGACTTTTAAATCTTAGAAGATAGTAGAACTCATTCTCTACTGACTCTTCTAAATGGATTGTTGTTTCGCTCATTGCGATTGTTGATCTAAAACTTGTTGGCTATTATATTTTATCAAATTTTTCCTGTTGAAGACTAACGATAATTTGTTGTATATTATCTTAGTCATAATATTCTTTACTTGGGCTAGTTGAGCTCATCCTTTTCCTTTTGTTCCATTTTCTCGTGAGGTGAGAACATAGCGAGGAAATAGTGGGTAACGGAGTGATGGTTATAGAAAGATGTTTTAGCAGGTCCTCACTATTTCGTAAAAATAGTGTTTGAATAATTATAACGATGACTTATTTGAGTGTGGATATTGTCTGAAGACAATATTTGTATTTAAACTCACAAAGATGTGTTGTCGTATTTTGCATACGACAATTGTATTATTGAAGTTGTAGTTTGCTTTCGGTGCATGTATTTGGCGACTTAGAATGGGTGTTGTATACCTATTTTGGGGGCATCACAGGTTAGTATCGTAGCTTAGGGATATGGTCTCCAGCGAGATCGGGAAATAGAACTAGGAGGGAGAGATGAGTAAATCCTTCATTAGTGTGTGTCTATCTAAGCTTATTTGTTGGTGGTCACCATAATATAGGGATATTATGTGATATGTTAATTTGTTTAATTAACCCTTGTTTTATGGCAAGATTTAAGAATGGCCACGAGAACGTTAACAATGAAGTGTATATGATGTGAAACAACCTTTAGTTACAAACCAGGAGAACGTATAACAGGAAGGCAATATTCCTCCCGTAAACAACACTTTCTTGAGCAAACGATGAATGATGGAATGTTTAGGAGCTTTTTACGCTCATGCAAAACCGCATTTGAGGAGACTCACGCACAAAATACGGGTGGAAATGATAGCAATGCGCAACTTGTCACAGCCAAGCAGTTTAAGGAATTGGGACCACCAGAATTTAAGGGAAAGCCGGATCCAATCATGGCAAAAACGTGGGTCAAGCAAATTACCAAGATATTCGATGTCTTGGGATGCAAGGAGGAACAGAAGGTTCCATTCACCACCTTTATGTTTCATGGTGAGGCGGACTCATCGGTGGGAGTCATGAAGCGTACTGACAAATTAAGACTCAAAGATGTCTTAGGAAACGTTTCAGAAACTATTCAATGACAAGTACTTTCCTGAAAGTATTCGTCATATGAAGGAGGTGGAGTTTATCAGACTGTAACAAAACAACATGACGGTGTCCCAGTACGAGCCGAAGTTTGCAGAGTTATCCAGGTTTGCACCTCATTTGGTCGAAAATGAGGAACGAATGACGAGGATGTTTCTAAGAGGTCTAAAGCTCGTGATTCGTCAATATCTTATATCTCATAAATTTTCTTTATATTCAGATGTTGTAAAATGTGGCTCAATTATTAGAGCGAGATAATGAGTATGTTCAACCGAGGACCACAACTGTATTAGTCATAATGGTGACAATGCATTATTCAGCGATGATAACCAACGAGGAGGAAAAAATATGAACAAAAGCGGTAACCACTCTCGGTGGTCATCGTGGCCATGATAATAGGAGAGGTGAGTCAAGTGGAAATTTCGAGAAAGAGGAGATTCAACAATGACCGGAAGACATCAACAAAGACACCAAAGACCAACAACAAATTCTAGGGAGGAGAACAACCACCGCTTAGATGTTATAAATGCGGAAAGAGGGGACATATCATTAAACCGCCCACAACAATCCAAGGTATGTTACAACCGTGGAAAGGAAGGCCACATAGCTCGGGATTGTTCTCAGAGCAAAACCAAGTTCAACGGGGATGGTGACTCCAAGGGTCGTCCCTGATAAGTCAAAATCACGGTTCTCGGAAGAGCGATTGTCGTGACCGCCAAAACGCCAAGAATCCTGGGACGAGGTGATTACGGGTAAGCTAATCTTGAACTCTTGCGAAATTTATACCTTACTAGATAATCTTGCTTCTACCCATTCTTTTATCTCTCCCCTTGTGCTCAACGCTTAAACTTGACTCGGAGAAATTGGACTTTGACTTATCTCATTGAAACTCCGTTGGGTGAAACCTTCGTTACATCTACGCTTTATAAATCTTGCATGATCCAAGTTGGCACTATCACATTACTGCCGATCTTATATCTTTAAAGATACTTGCTTTTGATGTGATTTTAGGAATTGATTGGTTAACCACTCATCATGCCAAAATTGATTGTTTTAAATAAGGTTGTTAGTTTATATATTCCTAACCAACCTATCATACTGAATTCAAACAACTAAACCACTAAGATCACCACTATCATATCGTCCATAAAGCTATTCGCTTATTGAAAAATGGATGTCAAGCTTTCTTAGCCCATGTTATGGATTTGAACAAAGACAAGTCGATTTGAATAATATTTACATTGTTAGAGAATTTTCGATGTATTTCTGAAGAACTTTCCTGTTACCCCCTTTAACGTGATGTTGAATTCTTTATTGACCTTGAGCCGTACAAAACCCATTTCTAAAACCCCATATCGAATGGCTCCTATTGAACTTCAGGAGTTAAAAGTCCAACTACAGGAAATGTTAGACATAGGTTTCATTCGTCCAAGTACATCTCCTTGGGGTGCTCTTGTTTTATTCGTAAAGAAGAAAGACGGGAGTATGCGACTTTGTATTGACTACCGAGAATTAAACCATGTCACCATCAAGAATTGGTATCCGCTACCTCGCATTGATGACCTGTTCGACCAGTTGCAAGGAGCACAATTCTTTTTAAATATCGATCTTCATTCTAGATATCATCAGCTGAAGATTAAAACTGAGGATATTCCAAAAACTGCCTTCAAAACTCGGTATGGGCATTATGAATTCTTAGTCATGTCTTTTGGATTGACTAATGCTCCTGCTGCTTTCATGGATATGATGAACCGTGTATTCAAGGAATATTTGGATCAGTTTGTTGTTGTCTTTATTGATGACATCCTCATCTATTCCAAAAGCCGTGAAGATCATGAGCACCATTTGAAGCTGATACTTGAAAGGCTTCGTGAAAACAAACTTTATGCCAAGCTGAAGAAATGCGAGTTCTGGCTTGAGGAAGTAGCATTCCTTGGGCACGTGGTGTCAAAACATGGAGTATCTGTCGACCCGACGAAGATTGAAGTAGTACAAAGTTGGGAGCAACCAAAGTCGATGACCGAAGTGCGTAGCTTTCTAGGCTTAGCTGGTTATTATCGGAGATTCGTGGAAGGATTTTCTCGAATCGCTACTCAGATAACTCACCGACTCGAAAAGATACAAAATTTGTATGGAGCGAGGAATACGAGAAGAGTTTCCAAGAGCTCAAGAGGAGACTCATTTTGGCATCTGTTCTGGCAATACCATCTGGTACGGATGGATTTGTTATGTACAACGATGCTTCAGGCAAAGGGTTAGGATGCGTTCTTATGCAACATGGGAAAGTCATAGCCTATGCCTCACGACAACTCAAAGAATATGAGAGGAATTATCCTACTCATGATCTAGAGTTAGCGGCCGATCGTATTCAAGCGTTAAAAATTTGGAGACACTACTTGTATGGGGAGAAAGTGGAGATTTATACGGACCATAAAAGCCTCAAATATTTCTTCACCCAAAAGAACTCAACATGCGGCAACAACGTTGGCTTGAACTATTGAAAGATTACGATCACACTATTCAATATCATCCTGGAAAAGCGAACGTAGTAGCTGACGCATTGAGTAGAAGATCATATCGAATACGAAAGTGCGATATTGTTAATACAAAGGCCCATTCTGTATGACTTGCAAAGGATAGAGGTAGAATTAAAGACTCCAGGGACCCACATGATGATGGCGAATATACGAGTAGAACCGACTTTAATCGATAAAGTTAAAGTTGCTCAAGCTACGGACACGAGCGTACGTATAAAGAAGAAAGTGCAAGAAGGAGCTATTCCGAGCGAGAATCGATGAAGAAGGAATACTTAGATTCAACTCCGGACTCGTGTTCTAACGATTCGACTTGAAGCATAGAATCATGATGGAGGCACACAACACCCCGTTTGTAATCCATCTTGGGAGTACCAAAATGTATCATGATATTCGACATACATTTTGATGGAACAATATGAAGAGAGAGATCGCGAGTTTATCTCGGCGTGTTTAACTTGTCAACGTGTAAAGGCGAGACATCAAGTACTAAAGGGTCCATTACAACCACTTAAGATTCTCGAAATGGAAGTGGAACACATTACTATGGATTTCGTTCTGTGTCTTCCCAAGTTTCTCAAGGCATAAATACGATTTGGGTTATTGTTGATAGATTAACCAAGTCCGCCCATTTCTTCTGATACATGAGACTTATTCCTTGAACGTCTTGCTCGCATGTATGCGTGAATGAGATTATAAGATTGCATGGCATGCCAAGATCCATAGTTTCAGGATCGTGACCCAAGATTCACTTCACGATTTTGGGTTAGCTTGCGAGAAAGCTATGGGCACGATTTACTGATTCAATTCTATGCATACCATCCTCAAACGAATGGACAATCGTAGAAGACTATTCAAACCCTTGAAGATCTATTAAGACTTTGTGTCTTAGATTTTAAAGGAAGTTGGGATAAGTATTGCCATCGGTGGAATTCTCCTACAACAACAATTATCAAGCAAGTATAAAATGGCTCCCTTTGAGGCGTTGTATGGGCGAAAGTGTCGTTCTCCAAAGATCTTTGGGGACGAGTGGGAGAAGCAACGTTGTTGGGACCGAATTAATACGCATGACTACGAAAAAGATCCAAATGATTCGACAACATATACAAAGCGGCACAAAGATCGACAAAAGAGTTATGCGGATCTTCATCGAAAAGACGTGGAATTTAATATTGGGGATCATGTATTTTTACGTGTTGCACCATGGAAGGGAGTTACAAGATTTGGGAAGAGAGAAAAGCTCAATCCACGATTTGTTGGTCCATTTGAGATTCTTGACGAATAATAGGAGATGTGGCCTATATACTCGCATTACCTCCAGTATATGTCTCGTGTTCATGATGTTTTTCACATATCCATGCTTCATAAATATGTGAAAGACCCGAACCATATTATTAAGCGTTAGAACCGCATTTAGATAGCCAAAATTTAACGTCTGAAGAAGTACCCATTAAGATCTTGGATAGGAAAGAGCATGTCCCTACGCATTCAAGGTTATACCACAAGTTAAGGTTTTATGGAGAAACCATGCTATTGAAGAAATGACCTGGGAGTTGGAATCAGAAATGAAAGCGAGGTATCCTCACCTTTTCGAAACACTAGGTACGTATGTCGATTTCGAGGACGAAATTTCATAAGGATGAGAGGTTGTAAGACCCCAACTTATTATAAATAAAATCGAATTTCCTCTAATTATATTTGTGAATAATAAGGTATTAATTTTATATAATTCTCTGGTTCTGGGTGAAATGTGCAAATTCTGCAAAATATGCATGTGGTTATAAAATAATCATTGTTGTCGAGGAATATTCGTTTGGTCGTGGAATATTCTTGTTGTCGGGAAATATTCATACGACGGCGCAGTCATTTGTGGGCCCCATAACAGAATAACTATCGGATGAAGAAAACGACAAGTTTGAATTTTTATAAATAACGGCGTAGTTGTTACCGTTAACACTATTGGAATACCCGGTGGTTAAAATACAATAATACGCTGGGATGGATAGATTGATGAATTATTGATCCTTACGTGAAGGCACTACTCAATAATTATTACGATGAGTTCTTGCTTCAATATTTTATTTTATTGATTCAATAATTGTTGCGTTGATATTTTATATTATTATTGTTTCAATAATTGTCAACGCAAGATATTTCCCATTGTCAGATCAATAATTCATATTATTTGAATAATATTATTAGATAACATTATTGGCAATGTCTAGAAAGTTCTGTCAAGGAGAGGTTTGGTCACCTAATTGCGCGCCAATACGGAGAAATTCTTATTGGAAAGCCCCCTTTTTCCTGTGTAAAGCCATCAGGTTGCAGGTAAAGTCTGCTAACATTTTCCTATAAATAGAGGGCTAAGTTAGAATTGAAAATCACACCAGAAACAAGTTTTCTCTCTTTCTCTCTCTAGATTATTGAGTGTATTTTGTGAGTATTTAGATACTTTGTGAGTTTCTATTCATCGATTGCAAGTTTTCTTGACCTTTATATCGATATTCCGATCGTAAGATCGATATATTTTGAGGTAAGGATGTTATTTTCTTCATATATGATATTATTTCTTCAATATCATTATGTCAAGTATTGATCTGAATTTTATCAAATTTGGATCTTTTTGTGTTGGGATTACTATTCACGATACTGAGACTTTATTCACGAATACGACACTATTCAATTAAAAAATAAAATTTTCTTCTTTTGTCCAAGATGTCTATTATGGTTAATATATTTTATTGTATCCATGTTTTGATCTTTATTTTTGAATTACTTTTCAAAATTGGTATTTATGAAGTATTATTGATCTTGGATAAACCGTTATACTGAATCCTACTATTTGTCCTTCCGCTTTCATCGGATTCGCTTTCTTTAAAATATTTTCATCATCCTCATCCAAATGATGATATTACTAAATATCTTCCTACTTTGTAGTGCAAAAAGATAAATGATTAATCGATGAATATATTTGGCCCAGTAGTGCAAAGATGAACAAGTGTTGAGATGAACACGACTAACTGGTGATACAAATGAATAACTTTGGCTCATGAGTGCAAAGATGAATATTTGATTAAAGATGTATATTGATTGTTGTTACAGGAATAAAATATTGATGATGGACTTTTAAATCTTAGAAGATAGTAGAACTCATTCTCTACTTGACTCTTCTAATGGATTGTTGTTTCCGCTGCAGTTGTTGATCTAAAACTTGTTGGCTATTATATTTTATCAGATTTTTCCCTATTGAAGACTAACGATAATTTGTTGTATATTATCTTAGTCATAATATTCTTTATCAAGCTAGTTGAGCTCACCTTTTCCTTTTTGTTCCATTTTTCTCGGGAGGTGAGAACATAGCGAGAACTAGTCGGGTGCGGAGTGATGGTTGTAGAAAGATGTTTTAGCAGGTCCTCACTATTTCGTAAAATAGTGTTTGAATAATTGTAACGAGGACTTATTTGAGTGTGGATATTTTCTAGAAGACAATATTTGTATTTAAATTCACGAAGATGTGTTCATTTATTTCGTATTTTACACAATTGTATTATTGAAGTTGTAGTTTGTTTTCTGTACCATGTATTTGGCGACTCAGAATGGGTGTTGTATACCTATTTTGGGGGCGTCACACATACGACTTGTGAATAGTTCCAATTCTAGTGGCCAATTCGTATGTTAAACTGTAAAGTGAGTCTTGTTTATGCTAGCTTATTAAGTAACGAGCATAACGTAATTTGAATTAAGTGTTTTGGCCAAGTTTTGAGATGTCAGTGATGATTTTGTGTAAGAAGATCAAAAATGGACTTTTATTTGAAAACATGGAATTTTGAAAAATTAAACTAGTTTTAGTTGATGATAAATTATGTTAATTGGTTGTAAATGTTAGCAAACATGTTTGTAATAGTCTGTACCAATTGTAGATGTTAATTTCACTGTTTGGTGGGTGAAATTGGTGTTGGTTGGGCTAAAGTCAAGCCTTTGTTCACTTTCAGTTTTACGCCTCTGTCGTACTGCCTTAAGTATAATGCATTGTAAAGGCAAGAAATCAAGCAATTTTTACCTGATTCAAGCTTAATGTATGTACAATTGCATACACCTACTGAATCGTGGCAATCTTGATCTTAATAATTGCAAATCATGTGTAACAGACTTGTATTGGTTTAGCATGCATGTTAATTATGTTAAGACACAATATAGACTACAATAACGGGTTGTCATGCGTTGTAATACAAAGTGTAAATTTTTTTTAAATAATTGTTAAATAAGTTATAAAATGAAACCAAATGTGGTGTTTTCAAAGTTAGAGGTGAACGATTAAGTTATGTTGGCTCGTAGTGAGATTTCAAATTCGTTAAGTGTGTTAACCTATATGGTTAGATGCTAAGTTAAGGTTAGGACCTAAATGATGGTTTAAATCCTTAAAGCTAATGTTCATACAACTAATTGTTGTTGCGGTTTTAATGATGTATGTAGGATAATTGGATATTGTTTTACATTTGTGTAGCTTACAAACAAGGTAAGTTCTTTAACCCTACTCTTATAATAATTGTACAAGTTTCTAAACCTTATCTTTGTCATTGAGCAAGACTATTGATTCTATTCTGATGAATAATGGAATAAGCTCATGTAACCTAATTCCTTACATCGAATGAGTTTCACATTTTCATTTCTTGATATTAGTATTCAAAACATATATTGTTCTAACACATTGATTCAAAAGAGATTGTTTTAACTCTTTGAATATAATACTTTGTATATATATCATGCTTATTCAGTTATATATTGTTGATATCCGATCTTTGACTTTGATAGCCTTGTTCAGTTACACATTCTTGTATTAAGCCTTTATTGATGGAAATTGAATAAGTGTTCTAAAATTCTAGAAACACTGATAAGCTAGTTCCAAACTAAACTTTCTTTAGTGCGGAAATTCTAAATTCAAACTAAGACGAACATCCCTAACATAGGGGATTTTATACGTGTAACGTTTAGATGTTTGTGCACAATACATGGTACAAAGGGCTGATCCCCCTGAGTACGTTAAGAAGAGTCTGTACAGTCTAATTACTGTTGAGGTTAAGGTAATAATACTTAAACACCGTGAAAATAGTTCGTGGTCATAAGACCCTCAGATAATTAAAGTTCGAACTTGTTTTCTATTTTGATTCGTAGAACAAGTTCTTTATTATTCAGTATTCGTTGTTCATTCTCATGTTGTTGTTATACTATCGTTATGCCAGTAAGAAATTGTTTGCTCACTCTTGCAATTAAACAATGCAGCTAAAGTTGAAAAAGGTGATGATCCATCTACTAGCAAGGGAAAGGACAAGATGTCTAAGTGATGAAGAATTAGTTAAAGTTTATTTAAATGCTTGAAGTTTTAAGACTTGTTTTATTTTATAATGTATTCCGTAAACTGATGTAATAATTTTAAGGTTAGATTACCTGGGATTTATTTTGAGATTATGATGTAACACGTTGGTTGATTTTGCAATCAATAAATACGTGCAAGTATACACGGTCAACAAGTAATAAAGTGATAGAATAGAGTGTCGATCCCACAGAGAATTCTAATTAATAAATTCCAACTACTAGCACTATATCACCAATTTTATTTAAACAATGATAAATTATGATTTTCTGAAATATTGAAATTAAGTTAAACAATTAAAGATATTACTCTAAAATAGGCAATTAAATAAACTAAGATTTGAATGAAAGATTTCCGATAAATAAGGATTAAGACTTCAATACCCCCAATTATGAACTATAACTCAATTATCCAATTATCTCAATTATTATGTCTACTGAATTGTTAATAAAAATTCTCAATTGTCAAAAGTCCTTTTCCAAGTAATCAACTAACTTCTATTTAATCCAGATTAATCTTGCTATATTCCTATGCAAAACAAGTGAATTAAACTCCTTCAATTCCAATTCCTTATGTGTTACATGCGGTGAACAGATATTTCCATTCAATTCATAAACCTAATTATTCACTGTGCAAATAAATAAGTCACACGTTATCAAGCCCAATTCTAACCCTAGAATTCCTCTTTCAATTCCTTCTAGAGTAACACGGTAATTATTGGCCAAATAATTAATCAATAGATGCAAGGCATGATAAATAATTTACTTCAACATAAATAATTGGAATAAATTGAATAACTAATTTATAGCCATAAAAGGTTCAATTTAAATCTTAATTAAAGAATTAGTTCATAACGGAAATAAAAACCAATAATCATTTGCAAATCATCCTTAAAGAATTACAAATTGAAAATAAGGAGAAGAAGAAGAAAACTCTTTAGCCAATCCTTAGTCGTCAAGTAATCCTTTGTGTAGCCTCCAATGAATGAATAATTGATACCTAATTTCAGCACTAAATCTCATTTTATAGCTTGCCACAATCCCAATCCAATTAGGCTTCAAATAACCTTCAATAATCAAGTCAACCAAAAAGTCAACATAATCGTCCCGATCGATGCCAAGTCCCGGTACCCGATATTACCGGGATAAAGCTCATTTAACCGTCCCGGCCACAACCTACTTTAAAATTACCATTTTTCCCTTTTTAGTTTAAAATCCACCGTTTGCTCCTACAGCTCCCAAATCTGCAAAATAACAACTAAACACAATAAAAATGCTTCTAAATACTCTAAGAATACAATAATTTAAGCCCAAACATATCCAATTCATGGGTATATTACCCAATCATCAAATACCCCCAAACTTAAATCGTTGCATGTCCTCAAGCAACAAAACACAAGACATGAAAAACTAACCACATGCAAATGCAAACTATCTAAATGTTCTTAATTCCAGCAATCAAATAGCACAAATATATTCATAAGCCTCAGAAAAATCACAAAAACATACTAATACATCATGTTAAGGCAGCTCAATAACATCCCCAAAAATCAATGAATCTAAATCAGCTATTACCGATACCGTGAGTGTGTGTGTTCAACAACCATGCTAACCCATGAAAGGCAAAAATATGAAAGATAATAAATTTCTTAGTAGGCATCATACAGTGCAAACTTGAGAACTCATTAAATATACTTGTTTCAACTGAAATCAAACAATTACCCAAATTAAAGAGTCAAAATGGAATACTTATGCTTTTCTTTCTTTTTTTTTTTTATATATAACGGGGGCTTTTTGCACTTTTTCCGCTTTATTTGTATTTATTTTTTATTATTATTTTTTCTATCTCATGACTATGCATTATCTTATTCCCTTAGGCTTTTCAGTGTTACCTTAACGAGCTTTCGACCAACGACTCCCAGACCATTAAGACCTTAGGGCGCTAGGTGTAAAGATAATCCCATCGGGCTTACTTACTCAAGTAACAAAGGCCACAAAACTAGACAAGCATGCCACGGTGTTTATTCTTTTTTTTAAGCTTATATATTCCAAATATTTTTCCCCCAAACTTGAGTATATGTCTAAATTCAGTCTTCTCTAGCTATTCAAATTGTCCTTACATTTCACTAGCAATCGTCCTTTAGAACTCTATTATCTATCCATTTAAACTATCATAGCCAACATGGTCGTTTTTCAAAGTATTTTCCTATAATATCAGTGTCAAACAGATAAAGATTCAAATCATGTCAAGAAAATCATATAACTGACTCAACAATCCGTACTAGACTTGTTCATGCAATTCTAATTTCATCATTAGCCCCCAAATAAACGCACTATCAAACGCTGAAATTATCATGCAATCCTAAATGCAATGCTTAACTGACAATTACAATCCAAATCCACAAACTAATAACAAACTACAACTTAGAAATAAAAATTAACTACCCCCAAACTAATCCAGAGCAATGTCCTCATGCGCAAAATATAACAAAATAAAACAGAGGACTTCCTTGACGCACTTATTCTTCGGGAGGTGCATCATCATCCTCGCTCATCTCTTGATCGGAAGGGGAAACATACAGTAGAAACAGAGTAGTTGAAACGGCTAAGGTGAACGCCCGGATGTAATTGGACGGTCAATGCATTCTGTGCAGTTAATTGGTCAACTAAGAATTTGAAAATCACGTCTTGACGTTCAGGCAAGCGTACATTCTGGGACTCCATGTTGTAAAACCAAATAGCCTATTTCCCATTGGATGACCTTCTGAACCACCCCACGATGAGTCATCATGCGGATGGGCCATAAGTAGGTGGAGCTTGAGGTGGTGGGGCTTGTGTAGGTTCAACTTGGGGAATTATGAAACCCAATCCCCTAGGGTGATTTGCCCCACCTGTCCACACTTTATACCGGCTGATCAACTTGTGGTCCAACACGAGCATAGGCGTTTGAATCATCTCATCCGATTTCCATTTCACTCCAAACTTGGAACATAGAACACAATTTAAAGAAGGATGGGGTAAACCTCCTGTGGTTCCACCTCGAGATGCTAGGAGAATGGACTGTTGGATCACGTGACCGACATCTATCTACAAGCCTTGAATAATGGAATATAGCAGTACCGCCTTCTCTTTGGTGACATGACTCACATGTGTGCATGGCATGAGTTTGGCACAGATAAAGGCATACCACGCCTTCCCATATAGACTGAGGTGAGAATGGGGGAAGGTCATGCTGCCACGTTCATGCACTCTCCATGTGGTGCCTGGTTGACAAAGATCACGTATTATCTTCTCATAGTCTGGACCTTAACTCAGAAGACCGGCATACTCATCGTTAACCTCTTCCAAATTCAGTTGGTAACACCCATTGATGTCCTCTTCTCCGATTTCCACGGTTTTTCCCCGCACAAACACTTCATAGTGATCGTGTTCTGAAACGTTGGCATAGAATTCTTTCACGACTGCGATCACTGCCGGGTCAGGTTGTTTGGTTAGGGAGAACCAATTTCGTTCAGCAATCATTACCGCTATTTCCCCATCTTTGGTTTGGTCGGGCTGTAAACCACGTTCAGGGAGGAGAGAGCGGGTAGCCATGCGGTTATAGCGTTCCTGTGCCTCGGCGGAGACAAATTGGCGGTAATCAAATCTCGGCGGGGCCGAGACTGTCCCAGAACCGTCGCCACGTTGACGCTTGGAAGCCATTTAAAAATCTCTGTAAAAATTTTCATACACATGGATTAGACTTGGGCATAACTCGAATACCACCCCCAAACCTCAAATTATGTGCACATGAAGTACATGATTGGGGGCGTTGCACAACAGAGTGACCCGATCGATTGCAGGTACTATGCATACGGTGCAATTTGCATAGAAGCACGCTATGTAAAAGCATAGTATGACAAATAACGGCAACATTCGGTGCATGCAACTATATAGGCTGAACTTTTGAGGAATTCCAATAATGTACATACAAGTTTGACAACATATTAGTCCCATAGAAAATTTGATTCGACACTATACATCAATACAGTTCCAACCCCCCATATTAATGATAACTCTGTAGTCCCACGATATTGGGATGGTTAGAAGCCCGTGTATGCAATTTCGGATATGATTCTATGCATGAACATTGGGTCAGACAAAACATCAAACACGTTGTGGGCAGTTTATATTTTGATGTGAACACTCCCAATACACACATCAATCCTAGCCTTTAGCAGTTCATCATCATTGACTCATAATATATGTATATTAATAGGACTCAGAAGTGTTTCACTCGCATGCAACAAGAATTTAACCACGCGGAGAATGATAATATGCAATCTTAGTCATTGGAGGGATGAATCTAGATTAACTTACTATGTTGCGATTACCTGTGTGCAATGGAGATATGTGAAGTAACCAAGATTGGGAATTACACAATACATATCATGGATATGGAAATAAATGATGAAGCTTTGTTACACAGGAATGAATGGAGGAGATAATGTTGAAATTGACGATATAACAGAAATTATTGAGTTACCATGTGAGACACAAAATGGGTATGAGATAAACAAGTGGGGAGAAGTTAAAGAAAAGAAGTGGAACCGAGCAGTTATGTAATTGAAGATGGAACGACAAACCTGGAACCAGCGCCGGGGATCTGGCGTTTGTACTAGCTGGAGCGCCAGGGCGCTGAAGGTCAGTGGCTTCAAGAGGCTTGCAGCGTCGGGGTGTTGTGGCATGGCTTGTGAGTAGCGTCGGGGCGCTGGCCTGGGTTGTCGAGTCTGGACCTCAGCGCCGAGGCACTGAGTCCCTTTTATTTTGGGCTTCGGGGCGCTGGGCCCGTCTTGGAGTTTCTGCTCCTTAGCGCAGGGGCGCTGCGAAATGTTTATATTTGAGCGTCGGGGCGCTGAACATTCTTGCAAGCTTGGTTTGGCTGAAATTTTTGCTCATCTGTAACCCAATAAAAGTGCATAAAGTCAAATAAAATAAAATAGAATAAGAATTAAAAATAAAAATAAAACTCTTGGGGTTGCCTCCCTATAGCGCTTGGGTTATAGTCGTCAGCCCGACTTTGCGGTGATGCTCAGTTGGTCGCTGGATCGGCGAGGTACATGACCGTAACTTGACGTTCGATGGGTCCACTCCAATAATGTTTCAGACGTTGGCCGTTAACCTTGAATGTACATTTTGAATTCGGTTCCTCAACTTTAATGTTTTCGTGTGGAGCGACAGATATAATCACAAATGGTCCGGACCACTGGGATTTCAATTTCCCAGGAAATAAACGTAGTCGAGAGTTGAAAAGCAAAACTTGTTGGCCTGGTTCGAATGTCCGATCGAGAATTTTTTTATCATGGCAGGCTTTGACTTTCTCCTTGTAGAGTTTTGCATTCTCATAAGCATTGAACCTAAATTCGTCCATCTCATTTAATTGCAATAGCCTTTTCTCACCTGCTTCTTGTAAATCGAAGTTAAGTTTACGAATGGCCCAATGTGCACTATGTTCTAATTCGACCAGGAGATGGCACACCTTTCCGTAGACCATTCTATAAGGTGACATACCGATCGAATTTTTGTACGTTGTTCGATATGCCCATAGAGCATCGTCAAGACTCAATGACCAATCTTTTCGTGACGGATTGACCACTTTTTCCAGAATTCGCTTGACCTCCCTATTTGAAACCTCCGCTTGCCCATTGGTTTGGGGATGATATGCGGCAGCAATTTTATGACGAACCCCGTACTTTACAAGCAATTTAGTGAACTGCTTATTACAGAAATGAGTCCCCTCGTCACTTATTATCGCCCTCGGCGTCCCAAATCGTGTGAAGATGTTTTTCTTTAAAAATCGGAAGACCACGTTGGCATCATTTGTGGGTAGAGCTGCGGCTTCTACCCATTTGGAAACATAATCGACCGCCAACAAGATGTACTAATTATTGAAAGATGATGGGAAAGGTCCCATAAAGTCGATCCCCCATACGTCGAACAGTTCTACCTCTAAAATTATGTTGAGTGGCATTTCATTGCGCTTAGAGATATTACCTACTCGTTGGCACCGATCACATTTCAGCACATAAAGGTAGGCATCTTTGAATAGAGAAGGCCAGAAAAATCCCGATTGTAGCACTTTTGCTGCTGTTCGATCGCCGGAATAATGACCTCTGAAATCTGAGGAGTGGCAATGTCCTAATATGTTGTCCATTTCTTCATGAGGCACAGAACGTCTTATCATTTGATCTGAATAAGCCTTAAATAGAAATGGTTCGTCCCAATAGTATTGCTTCACATCGTAGAGGAATTTCTTACGTTGCTGTGAGGTCAAATCCGGGGGTAACACCTTTGCAACCACGTAATTCACATAGTCAGCATACCAAGGCAATATTGTGGTTACTCGGAACAGTTGTTCATCCAGAAACTTTTCATTAATCAATATGTTGTCTTCCTTCTGTACCTCTGCGTTTTCCAACTGCGAAAGATGATCCGCCACTTGATTTTCGGTACCTTTTCTATCCCGGATCTCCAGATCAAATTCTTGTAACAATAGTACCCACCGTATTAATCGCGGTTTGGCATCCTTCTTCTCAATCAGATATTTAATGGCAGAATGATCAGTGTAGACAATTACCTTGGTGCCAATAAGATAAGCTCTGAATTTGTCCAAGGCAAACACAACTACAAGTAACTCTTTTTCGGTGGTTGTGTAGTTCAACTGGGCGTCCGTCAACGTCTTACTAGAGTAATAGATAGTGTGAAAAATCTTTCGTGACGTTGTCCCAACACTTTGCTCCCATCACAGTAATCATCAAGGCGTCGCACATCAATTCAAATGTGTAAAGACCAATCGGGCGCCACAATGATTGGAGCGAGAGACCAATTTCTTCTTTAATACCTCAAATGCCTCGATACATGACCGATCCATCTTGAACGGCACATCTTTCTCCAAGAGTGAACATAAAGGTTTCGAGATTTTGGAAAATCTTTAATGAAAGCGTCTGTAGAAACCCGCATGTCCCAAAAGCTTCGTATTCCCTTCACGAGATGATGGAGGAGGTAATTTCTCAATCGTCTCTATCTTTGCTCTATCCACCTCTAATCCGAATCGCGAAACCCTATGCCCAAGAATAATCCCTTCTTGCACCATAAAGTGACATTTTTCCCGATTAAGCACCAAGTTAGTCTCCACGCATCGCTTCACACTAAAATCGATTTTGTAAACATAAATCAAAACTATCACCAAACACAGAAAAGTCATCCATAAATACCTCCAAATTATGTTCGACCATATCAGAGAAGATTGCCATCATACATCATTGAAAGGTCACCGGCGCATTACATAAACCAAAAGACATACGCCGGAATGCAAACATACAGTATGGACATGTGAACGTGGTCTTATCTTGATCTTCCGGAGCTATGGCAATTTGATTATACCCGGAATATCCATCCAATGACAGTAAATTGATGTCCCGCTAACTTTGTCCAACATCGATCAATGAGCGCAGCAAGGAAAGTGATCCTTGCGTGTGGCTTTATTTAGCTTGCGGTAATCCATACATACTCTCCAGCCTGTAATAGTTCTAGTAGGGATGAGCTCATTAGCTTCGTTCTTCACCACCGTCATACCCCCTTTCTTTGGTACACACTGTACATGACTTACCCACGAACTGTCTGAGATTGGGTAAATAATACCGGCATCCAACCATTTTATTATCTCCTTTTTCACCACATCCTTCATAATGGGGTTTAGCCTTCTTTGCATCTCAATGGTTGGTTTTGACCCCTCTTCCATTAAAATCTTATGCATACAGAAAGATGGGCTAATACCTCGAATATCCGCTATATTCCACCTAATCGCTGTTTTGAACTCTCGCAAAACCCGTAGCAGTTTCTCCTTTTGCGTGTCAGTTAACTCCGTAGAAACAATGATGGGTAGAGTCGCATCTTTCCCCAAATAAGCATACTCTAGATGAGAAGGAAGTGGCTTTAATTCCAACACTGGTGGCTCTTCTATTGAAGGTTTGCACTTTTTACCTTCCGTTTCGGACTTATCAAGGGTATCGAATGGTTTATTGTTTTTCTGGAAGAGCGATGTTGTATCTAGCCATTTGATATGCTCAATGTCCTCGTCAATATTGTAGTCGTCTATGCCGAACAATATGGATTCTATCGGGTCCTCTGAGTAGTTTCCGCAGAACTTGTGATTAATTAACTCATCCATTAAATCCACCCGCAAACACTCACCTTTTTCCTTCGGATAAGACATTGACTTAAACACATTAAAACTGACCTGTTGATCTTCAACTCGCATCTTGTACGTCGATCAATGTTCTTCCCGTTGCTAAAAATGGTCGCCCGAGAATGATGGGAATTTCCTTATCTACTTCATAATCCAAGATAACGAAATCTGCTGGGAAGATGAATTTATCCACCCTTACTAATACGTCTTCAACGATACCTCGGGGATATGTAACTGATCGGTCCGCCAACAATAAACTGATATTTGTCGGTTTTGGTGCCTTGAGTCCAAACTGACTGTAGACTGATAATGGCATCAAATTTATACTGGCCCCCAAATCACACAATGCTCTCCCCGAAAACTGATTACCAATGTCGCACGGAATAGTAAAACTACCTGGATCTTTTAACTTCGGAGGCAACTTGTTCTGGATAATTGCGCTGCATTCTTCGGTTAGCGCTACTGTTTCAAAATCACCCAATTTCCTTTTCTTTGATAACACATCCTTCATGAACTTAGCGTAGCTCGGCATTTGTTCTAAAGCTTCGACAAATGGGATGTTGATATGTAATTTCTTGAAAATATCCAAAAATCTTGAAAACTATTTATCTAACTTGGATTTCTGAAACCTCTGCGGATATGGTATGGGCGGCATTGTGATAGTTGGTTCCGGTGCATTCTGCTCTACGATTTCATCTTTATCTTTCCCGGTTTCCACAACTTCTTCTATTTCAACTTTGTTGTTGTCCCCTTTTCCTTATCCTTAACTGCTTTTTTCTTGCAAGTCCTTCCCATGCGTAAAATTCTGACCTTGCAATGCTCGTTTCTTACGCCTAATTATTTACAGTATCACTCGGGAGTGTTCCTTGTGGATCAGTTATTCAATGCATGTCTATTTGCCCCACTTGATTTTCCAGATTCTTTATCGATGCACCTTGGCTTTGCATATTCAGCTCTATTTGATTCAATTTTTTGTCTTGTTCCTCGTTCCTTTTGTCAGATGCTCTAATAAATTTTTCCAAGGCTTCTTCCCAACTCGATTTCCTCTCTGGTTGTTGTTGAGTCTGATTTTGAAATCCGGATGTGTTTTGTTGTCTAGGTGCTTGGGCTGCTGCTTGAGTGTTACTCCATAAAAACCCCGGGTGATTTTTCCAACCTGGATTATATGCATTTTGAGTCGGATACGGTTGAGTTGAGCGATTATAGCTCCCTACGAACTGTGCTGATTCAGAATTTATGGCACACTGATCCGTAGCATGACTCCCAGCACACAATTCACAAACCATCGCTACCTGCTGTGTGGATTGTGGATGCCATATTTCCATTTGCTTAGCCATTGCGGCCACTTGTGCTGTTAATGTTGTCATCGCATCCACTTCATACTTTCCCGATGCTTTCGGATGATTAGACCTAGTCATAGGCCACTGATAGTTGTTGGTGGCCATTGTCTCTAACAACTGATATGCCTCATCAAAACTCTTAGACATGATCGCTCCTCCTGCTGCTGCATCAATACTAGACCTCGTGGACGCGTGCAAACCATCACAAAATATCCCTAATTGCATCCACTGCGAAATTCCATGATGAGGGCACTTACGGAGCATATCCTTGAACCTTTCCCACGCCTCATATAACAACTCTGGATCAAATTGTTCGAAAGTGTGAATATCGTTCCGTAGTTTTGCCGACTTCGCTGGTGGGAAGAACTTAGCTAAAAATTTTTGAGCTAAGTCGTCCCAAGTGGTGATTGAGCCAGGAGGCAAAGAGTGTAACCAACTTCGCGCTTTATCTTTCAAAGTAAACGGGAACATCCTCAACCTTGTAGCATCTTCCGATACATTGTTAAATTTGAAGGTGTCGCAAACTTCCAAGAAACTCAAGATATGCTCATTAGGATCATCTATCGAATTACCCCCAAACTGACATGTATTCTGTAGCATCTGAATTGTTCCCGGTTTTATCTCGAAACTATTCGCATTGATTGTCGGCCTCCTAATACTCGACTGTATATCCGTGACATTCGGCATGGCGTAATCCCTAAGTGATTTCTGTTCGTTCCCTGCCATGTTCACGGGTATTTCCTGGTCTGCCAGTTCTTCTTCCAAATGTATAACCTCACTATTCAACCGCAATTTCTGGAACTTCCTTTCGATATCGTCTGTATACGGAAAAAGTTCTTTTTTAGCTTTTGATCTAGTGTGCATACACTCACAAGAATTCTTGCCAATTCCAGAAGAAAAATAAGTAATGTTTAAATTAAGATCGAATTGATTATAACTAATATGAAATTAATATTAATAAAAATTCCCCGGCAGCGGCGCCAAAAACTTGTTGGTTGATTTTGCAATCAATAAATACGTGCAAGTATACACGGTCAACAAGTAATAAAGTGATAGAATAGAGTGTCGATCCCACAGAGAATTCTAATTAATAAATTCCAACTACTAGCACTATATCAACCCAATTTTTTTAAACAATGATAAATTATGATTTTCTGAAATATTGAAACTAAATTAAATAATTAAAGATATTACTCTAAAATAGGCAATTAAATAAACTAAGATTTGAATGAATGATTTACGATAAATAAGGATTAAGACTTCAATATCCCCAATTATGAACTATAAATCAATTATCCAATTATCCCAATTATTATGTCTCTTGAATTGTTAACAGAAATTCTCAATTGTCAAAAGTCCTTTTCCAAGTAATCAATTGACTTCTATTTAATCCAGATTAATCTTGCTATATTCCTATGCAAAACAAGTGAATTAAACTCCTTCAATTCCAATTCCTTATGTGTTACATGCGGTGAATGAGATATTTCCATTCAATTCACAAACCTAATTATTCACTTTGCAAATAAATAAGTCACACGTTATCAAGCCCAGTTTCTAACCCTAGAATTCCTCTTTCAATTCTTTACTAGAGTAACACTTGTAATTATTGGCCAAATAATTAATCAATAGATGCAAGGCATGATAAACAATTCACTTCAACATAAATAATTGGAATAAATTGAATAACTAATTTATAGCCATAAAAGGTTCAATTGAAATCTTAATTAAAGAATTAGTTCATAACGGAAATAAAAACCAATAATCGTTTGCAAATCATCCTTAAAGAATTACAAATTGAAAATAAGGAGAAGAAGAAGAAGAAAACTCTTTAGCCAGTCCTTAGTCTTCAAGTAATCCTTTGTGTAGCCTCCAATGAATGAATAATTGATACCTAATTTCAGCACTAAATCTCTTTTTATAGCTTGCCACAATCCCAATCTAATTAGGCTTCAAATAACCTTCAATAATCAAGCCAACCGAAAAGTCAACACGCAATCTGAGTCAATGCCAAAGGAGGCCCAATACCTTGCGTTGGGATAAGATCTTGCTTAGCCTTCCTACCGGCCATCCCAAAAAAAACCATTTTGCCCTTTTTAGCTTAAAATCCATCGTTTGCTCCTGCAGCTCCCAAATCTGCAAAATAACAACTAAACACAATAAAAATGCTTCTAAATACTCTAAGAATACAATAATTTAAGCCCAAACATATCCAATTCAATAGTTTAGACATGTGAAAATATGAATTACAATATAAGTACCTCCATCTATACCTCCATTTTAACTTAGTCATGCAATTATTATCAATCTTGCACCACCACCCCTAATAATAGTACAAGAATATGAATCAATAGTACACATACGTGAACAAATAGTTATAATCATGTGAATTAATAGCGCAATTAATTGCTCATTTACCCGATTAATTACCCGATTGGTCAATATAACTTTCAGACATCAATTACTATCGAAATAAATGTCAATTTCCACTAACATTAATAATCCCAACACAATAGAAATATCAATTTTATCTTTAATCAACACGAACTTATTCATCATTAATATTATAATTCACAATATTTAATAACCGTGTCGTTCCTGTGAAGAGGGCTTCCGATAAGGATTTCTCCTTATTAAGCGCAATTAGGTGACTAAACCTCTCCTCGACAAAACTTCTAGGCATTGTCAATATTGCAAATAATAATATGAATAACTTTGTCATCTCAATTATTGATTTAATAATATATCATATTATACGATGATACTTGTGACAATAATCAATCAATAATATGAGAGAGATATGATGCGTGAATTATCGTGAGCAATAATTGAGTATAACCGAGTGACTTCTTACGTAAGCATCAATAATCAATACTGGTGTGCTACTTACGCAACCACGCCAGACATCGTATTTTTTACTACCGGGTAGTTCAGCGCTTTTAACGGTAAATACTTTCGCCGTTATTTTTATAAATGATAACTCGCGTGCTTTTCTAACTACGACAATACTTTCGTTATAGGGGTCCACTAAATGATTGTGCATGTCGTCTAATATATTCCTGTTAAAACGAATATTCCCCAATTAATCGAATATTATATAACCACTTGCTTACTTTGCAAAAAAATTCACATATTACCCTTAACTTTAACCTTTTATCAATCTAACCATTTACGAAATAAAATAATAATTATAAGAAAATTGAATACTTTCATTTAATAAAATTCAGGGTCTTACATGTAGTACTAGTGTTAGGGAGTATTTGTAACTTTCTTTTATTGATCTAATAGAAATTATATTTTTAATTATTGTTCTTATTTCATGCAATTAGTAGTATTAATTTTTAAATTCATGGCTAGCTAAATTTTGAATACCTAGGATGTTGATAAAATTAGGTATTTCATAATAATATTTTCTTTCCATTCTGAAATTAGTGTCTAATTATTTTCGCCTTCGTATTTTCCTTCGCACAAATTACTTATGATTCTTATATTGATTATGATATTTTGATAAGTTATAGTTAATATGTGATTTTTTCATAATTTATGTTTTCCATATTAATTATATGAATCAATATTTTTAAAGGAAAGAAAAATAATTTGGGAATTAATTTGATAAATAAGAAATTATTTATTATGTTAATATTTAGTGAATTGGATTCCTAGATAAGTTAGTTTCAAATCGTTAATTTTTTAATTTGTATTATTTAGTTTGTTAATTATCTCCACTATATTTATTTCTAATTTATCTAAAATATTAATTAAAAATATATTAAAGAATTAATTTAATCTTTGTAATTCAACATGTACTTACAAAATTTACAATAAACGTTATAAAATTTACAATAGACGTTGTAGACTTACCGGACATAATTTTATCACATCAATGCACAAATGTTACATTCATAGTTATATCATGTATATAAAGCTTATCTTTGTTAAAAAATAATTTTACGTACACTTCAAAATATCAGCATGCTTAAATTGAAGAGAGAGAGAGAGAGAAGTTCGCCTAAAATTAAGACACATAAAAAAGGGATGATTTGTTTGATTTGCACAAAATAATTTACTCCCTCCTTTCCATAATATATCACGTTTATAAATAATTTTATTTTTTTTAAATTATTTGTCATTTTATATAATCTAGGATAATTAAATATAATTTTTTCAAAATTACTCCTCATGAAAAATTATTACAGATAAAAGAGAACATAAAATAAGTATGATAATTATAAAAATTTAAATATATTATAGATAATTAATATTATATTTAATATTATACAATCATTTTTTTAATTCTTACTAAGATATTAATTTTGTAGTTATATAGCAGTACCAACCCCGGCTATTAGGTACTAGTCCAATTCAATGACGACCGTATTGGTCGGTGAGACTAATAAATGACAAACTTTCCGAAAGAGTTGAAATTGTACGGCTAGGGTTGGACTATACAAAAGCTTAGCTCAGTTCTTGTAGTTATGAAGATGGTTGTGAAGGTAAGGGTCCTGAGGGGAGTGGCCGAGGGGAGAGACATGTGTCAGTTGGGTATTGGGTAGACATGTGTTGATCATCACACTGCATTCATGGCAAAGATGAGTTAGCTATAGATTCAGTTACTTGTATATATATATATATATAGTACTTTGGAGAGAAAACAAATTAAGGAGAGATAAACTTATAAGTTTTATACAAGGAAGAAAGAGAGAAAGAATGGCTACCAAACCAGGGATCCTTACTGACTGGCCATGGACACCCCTCGGAAGCTTTAAGGTACATTATTTATTCCAAGAGAAAATGGTTGTAGAATAATATATTTATTGTAAGACCCCGAAAATTTTTTAAATAAAAAAGGAATTTTCTTTATTTATTATTTTGAAATAGTAAGGGTTGATTTGATTAATGTGGATAGTTAAGGGTTAAATACGCAAATATTTCAAAATAAGCAAGTGGTTATAAAATATTCATTTTTGTCGGGAATATTCGTTTGGTCGTGGAATATTCGTCTCGTCGGAGAATATTCGCACGACTCAGCAGACCATAATGGAGCCCATAACTGAAAGCGATTGGATGAAGAAAAACGACAAATATAAGTTGGTTAAAAATAACGGCGTAGTTATTCTGAGTTAAGATCATTGGAATACCCGGTGGTTAAAATACGATAATATCGTTGGTTCTTGCAAGAAGACACTTGTATTGCACAATATTGTTGAATTATTGATCCTTACGTAAGAAGGCACTACTCAATAATTATTACGGTAATTCTTGCTCAATAGTTTATTTTATTGATTCAATAATTCTTTGCGACGGTATTTTATATTATTTATGCTTCAATAATTGTCATCGCACAAGATTTTCCATTATCGGATCAATAATTCATATTGTTTGAATAATATTATTAGATAACATTATTGGCAATGTCTAGAAAGTTCTGCATAAGGAGAGGTTTGGTCACCTAATCAATTAATTGCAGTAGAGAGAGATCTTATTGAAAGCCCCTTCCTGAGGAACGACATGGTTGTATAAATGTGATTCTCAGAATATTATTTGTGAATAATTAATTATTGATTCATATGATAAGGAAATATTTATTTTATATGAATATAAATGATGGATTTATTTATGTGGTTATTAATGAAGGAATTAATGTTGAGGTGTTTTATCGGTGTATTTTATCTGATTGGAGGTATTAAAAATCAAATCGGGGTTTTTGAGATATATTGCGGGGTTATAATTTTTAATCCGACCGTTAGATTGTGGTAATTTTTGGGTATGTTATACATACATAAGTTGAGTATATGTCCACAAATTTTGAACCGTTAAAATTCACGAATGATTTGTTATGAATTTTAAGAGGTGTCGATTCTAAATTAGGTTTATAATTGATTTTGGTGGAAAATTCTAGAATTGGTGGGCCCCACTTGTGGTTGGTGAAAAAATGTCTTGAATTTTATTTCAAATGTGGTGGGTGGCAATAGTAGCGAGTAAAAGCCATCGTGCTTGTGTCAAGTCCAGCTTGGTGGGGCTAACATTTTCCTATAAATAGAGGGCTAAGTTAGAATTGAAAATCACACCGAAACAAAGTTTTCTCTCTTTCTCTCTCTATATTATTGAGCGTATTTTGTGAGTATTTAGATACTTTGAGAGTTCTTTGTTGAAGATAAGTTTCATTCAAAGATCACTTGAGCCTTTCCTTCCGAAGTCTTGATTCTTTGAGGTAAGGGATGTTATTTTCTTCTCAAATGATATTATTTCTTCAATATCATTATCTTTGAAATATTGGTTGGAACTTTTATCAAATTTGAAACTTTTTCATGTCGGGGTTACTATTCATGAGTTACTTATTCACGAGTTACTATTCATGAGTTACTATTCACGAGTTACTATTCACAAGTACTATTTATGAAGCGTGAAGATGTTTTTTGTGGAATTTCTATCTTTTGGTGTGAGTTACTATTCACGATATCTCAAGACTATTCACGATATCTGACCTATTCACGAATCACGGCACTATTCAATCGAAAAAATGAAAATTTTTCTTTTAAATCTAAAATATCTATTCGGATACTATCTTTGATTGTATCCATGTTTTGATCATTCTTGAATTTTACACCATTGTGATTATTTTTGAGGTATTTTTGACGCGTGGATAAAACCAAGTACTGAATCCTTAATCCTTGTCATTTTGTTTCATTGGATTCGTTTCTTTTAAAAATATTTTTCATCATCCTCGGTCTTAAATGATGATATTATTGAATATCTTTGGCTTTTGTAGTGCAAAGATGAATGATTTCTGAAGAATATCTTTGGCTTTGTAGTGCAAAAGATGAATGATTTCTGAAGAATATCTTTGGCTTTAGAAGTGAAGATGAAAGGTGTGTTTAAATGAACATGACCGATGATGAATATCTTTGGCCTTTAGTGCAAAATGAACAGTGTTGAGATGAATACATGTGGATTGATGAATATCTTTGGCTGTAGTGCAAAGATGAATATTTGATTTGAGATGAATATTGATTGATGTTACTGAGGATAAAATATTGATGATGGATCATTAAATTCATAGATTATAGTAGATTTCATTCTCTACGTAACTCTTCTATGAATTATTATTTCATTGCGAATATTGATCCGAAACTTGTTGTCTATTGTATTCTATCAGATTTTTCCCTGTTGGAGACTAACGATAATTTGTTGTATATTATCTTAGTCATAACATTCTTTACTGGGCTAGTTGAGCTCACCCTTTTCCTTGTTGTTCCATTTTTCTTCTCAGGAGGCGAGAATGTAGCGAAGTACTAGTCGAGGTATATGAAATGAAGGTTCTAGAGAGAGTTGTTTAGTAGTCCTCACCATTATTGTAAAATAATGTATCAATAAATGTGATGAGGATTTATTTGAGTATAAATATTGTCTGAAGATAATATTTGTATTTAAACTCACGCTTTTATTGTTGTGATAATAAAGTTGTAGTTGTTTCGTACCATGTATTTGGCGACTTCGAGAATGGGTTGGATGGAATGGACCTATTTTGGGGTCTTCACGGTTGGTATCGAGCTTAGGGATATGATCTCTGGCGGAGATCGGGAATAGAACTAGGAGGGAGAGACGAGTAAATCCTTTGCTAGTGTGTCCTACCTAAGCTTATTTGTTAGTTGGTCAAGATATAGGGATATTATGTGATTGATTTCCTTAATTAACCCTTGTTTTATGACAAAGAATTGAGAATGTCGATCGAGAATATTAATAGTGGTGTAAATGAGACCGTGGAGATGCCTCGTATTTAACAACGAGGAGAACGTGCAACAGTGGCAATGTACCTCCCGTGAATAACACCAACGAAAGCGGATGATGAACGAGGGATGTTTAGAAGCTTTTTGCGATTCATGCAAAAATCGCAGACGAGGAGACTCGTGTTCAAAATACTGAGGAGGAGATGATAGCATTCACGGGTGGTCACAAACACCGAGCTTCAAAGAGTTGGGACCACCGAATTACAGGGAAAGCCGGATCCGATCATGGCGGAAACATGGGTCAAGCAAATTACCAAGATATTCGATGTCTTGGGATGCACGAAGAAACGAAAGTTCCATTCGCTACTTTTATGTTCCGTGGCGAGGCGATTCTTGGTGGGAATCATGAAGCGTACCCATTCACCGCACTCGGCATGTCATGGGAGACGTTTGAAGCAGTTCAATGACAAGTACTTCCACGAAAGTATTCGTCGTATGAAGGAAGTGGAGTTTATTAGATTGGAGCGAGAATAACATGACGGTGTCCCGAGACGAAAGCGAAGTTTGCGGAGTTATCCAGTTTGCACCTCATTTGGTGGAGAATGAGGAACGATGACGCGGATGTTTACGAGAGGTTTGAAACCCGCGATACGTCGAAGATCTCATTTCTTATAAATTTTCTCTATTCAGATGTTGTAAGCAGGGCTCGATTGTTAGAGCGAGATAACGAAATACGTTCAACCGAGGGACCATAACCGAGATCATACCAAAGATAGCGATCATCGTAATAACGATAACGGTGGAGAAAGAAGAATACGGACAAAGGCGGTAACCACTCACTCGGTGGTAATCGTGGCCATGAAAATAGAAGAAGCGAGTTGGGAGGAGATTTTAAAAGAGGAGATTCAACAACGACCATGTGAAGACGTCGGCGCCAGATGGGCAACCGGTTCCAAGGAGGAGAAAGACCATCGGTCAGTATGTTACAAATCTGGAAAGAGGGACATATCATTAAAACGCCTACAACAGCTTTAAGGTATGCTATAATTGTGGAAAAGAAGGACATATCGCTTTCGAGATTATGCGATATCGAAACCCAAATCCAACGGAATGGTGACTCAAAAGGATGTCCCGAAAAAGTCAAAGTCAACGATTCACGGAAGAGCGTTTGTCGTGACCGGTCAAAATACGAGGAACCCGAACGAAGTTAGCACGCGGTTAGTTAATTACAAATTCTTGCGAAGTTTATACCTTACTAGATACTGGGTTCTACCCATTCTTTTATCTCTCTTGCTTACTTTGCTCAACGTTTGAACTTGACTACGGAGAAATTAGACTTTGACCTATTTATGGAGAATCAGTTAGGAGAAACTTTCATTACATCCGTTGTTTAGAAATCTTGTTTGATTCAGTTGGCACTATCACATTACCATTAACCTTATTTCTATAGAGATATTTGCTTTTGATGTGATTTTAAGGTTAACTACTCATCATGCCAAATTGATTGCTTTTGTAAGGTTGTTAGTTTTCATATTCCTAAGCAACTTGTTATTCAATTCAAGCAATCAAACCATTGTAGTCAAACATTTTCATATCAAGCCATGAAGTCATTCGTTTATTACGGATGTCAAGTTTTCTTAGTCCATGTTATGGATTTGAATAAAGACACGTCAGATTTGAATAATATTTTTGTTGTTATTGATTTTTCCCGACGTATTTCTGAAGAATTTATTAACTTACTCCCAAAGATCGATATTAAATTTTGTATCGACTTTGAACCCTAAGACAAAACTCATTTCTAAAATCTCATATCGAATGGCTCTATTGAACTTCGTGAGTTAAAAATTCAACTATAGAATTTGGTACATGAGCCTTTATCTTGTGACTTCCTTTGTGGAATTCACCTAAGCCAGACTCTCTGTAGGGGACGTCATATTCGTGCGATAGTAAACTGATAGGTGTCATTGTGACATGCTATCCAAGGTTGAGATATGAGTCACAGTTGAGAACAACCTAAGTCGGTAATCGAAATACGTAGCTTTCTAGGTTTAGTTGGTTATTATCGGAGATTCGTTGAAGGATATTCTCGAATCGCTATTCCATTAACGTAGCTGACTCATAGAGATACAAAATTCAAATGGAGCAAGGAATGTGGGAAGAGCTTCGAAGAACTCAAGAGGAGACTCATTTCAGCATATGTTCTGACCATGCCATCCTGGAAAAGCGAACGTGGTAGCTGACGTGTTGAGTAGAAGATCGTATACAAGTACGAGTACAATATTGTCAAAGACTCATTTCGTATAATATACAAATAATAGAGATGGAGATGAAAACTCTAGGTACCCACGTGATGATATACGATGCATTGATGATATCTGAGTATAATCGACTTTAATCGATAAAGTTAAAGTCGCTCAAGCTACACAATCGGAGATGATGAATTTGAAGAAGGAGGTGCAAGAAGTTGTTATTTTAAAAGCGAGAATCGGTGAGGTGAGGAAAGCTCAAACCTTCGATTTATTAATCCATTTGAAATTCTCGATCGAATAGGAACCGTGGCCTATAGACTCGCTTTTACCCCAAGTATGATGGCGTGTTCATAACGCTTTTTCACGTATCGATGTTACGTAAATATGTGGACGACCGAAACACGTCATTGAGTTAGAACCAGACGAGATAGCCAAGACTTAACGCATCGAGGAGGTACTGTCAAGATTTTGTAGAGGAAAGAACATGACTATATGTCTCGAGGGTTATACCATAAGTTAAAGTTTTGTGGAGAAACCATGCTTATTGAGGAAATGACACGGGAGTTGGAAACGAAAATGAAAGCGAGGTATCTTTACCTTTTCAAACACCGTAGTCGTCACGTCAATTTCGAGGACGAAATTTCATAAGGAGGGAGGTTGTAAGACCAAAAATTTTTAAATAAAAAAGGAATTTCCTTTATTTATTATTTTGAAATTTTAAGGGTTGATTTGATTAATGTGGATAGTTAAGGGTTAAATCATAAATATTTCAAAATAAGCAAGTGGTTATAAAATATTCATTTTGTTGGGAATATTCGTTTGGTCGTGGAATATTCGCATCTTTGTCGGAATATTAAATGCGACCAGGTAGCGACCATGTGTGTGGGCCCATAACGGAAAGCGATTGGATGAAGAAAACGACAAATATAAGTTGGTTAAAAATAACGGCGTTGTTATTCTGAATTAAGACATTGTTGGATACCCGGTGGTTAAAATACGATGAATATGCGTGGTTGCACGAAGAAGACACGATATTGCACAATATTGTTGAATTATTGATCCTTACGTGAAAGGCACTACTCAATAATTATTACGATGAATTCTTGCTCAATAGTTTATTTTATTGATTCAATAATTGTTGCATTGGTATTTTATATTATTGTTGTTTCATAATTGTCATCGCACAATGTTTCCCATTATCGATCAATAATTCATATTGTTTGAATAATATTATTAGATAACATTATTGGCAATGTCTAGAAAGTTCATCTAAGGAGAGGTTTGGTCACCTAATTGCGGCGCCAAGAAGAGAGAGATCCTTATTGAAAGCCCCTCTTTCCTTAGGAATGACTTTGGTTTGTCATAAATGTGATTACTGTAATATTATTTGTGAATAATTAATTATTGATTCATATGATAAGGAAATATTTATTTTATATGAATATAAATGATGGATTTATTTATGTGGTTATTAATGAAGGAATTAATGTTGAGGTGTTTTATCGATTATTTTATCTGATTGGAGGTATTAAAAATCAAATCGGGGTTTTGAGATATATTATGGGGTTATAATTTTTAATCCGACCGTTGGATTGTGGTAATTTTGGGTATGTTATACATACATAAGTTGAGTATATGTCCACAAATTTTGAACCGTTAAAATTCACGAATGATTTGTTATGAATTTTAAGAGGTGTCTGATTCGGAAATTAGGTTTATAATTGATTTTGGTGGAAAATTCTAGAATTGGTGGGGCCCACTTGTGGTTGGTGAAAAAATGTCTTGAATTTTATTTCAAATGTGGTGGGTGGCAATAGTAGCGAGTAAAGCCATCGTGTGGCAGTCAAGTCTGCTTGGTAATTAACATTTTCCTATAAATAGAGGCTAAGTTAGAATTGAAAATCACACCGAAAACAAAGTTTTCTCTCTTTCTCTCTATATTATTGAGCGTATTTTGTGAGTATTTAGATACTTTGAGAGTTCTTTGTTCAAGATAAGTTTCATTCAAAGATCACTTCCGACCTTTCCTTCAAGTCTTGATTCTTTGAGGTAAGGGATGTTATTTTCTTCTCAAATGATATTATTTCTTCAATATCATTATCTTTGAAATATTGGTTGGAACTTTTTATCAAATTTGAAACTTTTTCATGTCGGGGTTACTATTCATGAGTTACTATTCACGAGTTACTATTCATGAGTTACTATTCACGATTACTATTCACGAGTACTATTTATGAAGCGTGAAGATGTTTTTTATGGAATTTCTATCTTTTGGTGTCGGAGTTACTATTCACGTATCACGGACTATTCACGATATCTGACTATTCACGAATCACGGCAAGATATTCAATCAAAAAATAAAAATTTTTCTTTTAAGTAAAAAATATCTATTCGGATACTATCTTTGATTGTATCCATGTTTTGATCATTCTTGAATTTTACACCACCGTGATTATTTTTGAGGTATTTTTGGACGTGGATAAAACCAAGTACGAATCCTTAATCCTTGTCATTTTGTTTCACCTGATTCGTTTTTTAAAATATTTTTTCATCATCCTCGCCTTTAAATGATGATATTATTGAATATCTTTGGCTTCAGAGTGCAAAGATGAATGATTCTGAAGAATATCTTTGGCTGTAGTCAAAGATGAATGATTTCTGAAGAATATCTTTGGCTTCAGTAAGTCAAAAGATGAGCGTGTTTAAATGAACATGACCGATCGATGAATATCTTTGGCCTTTAGTGCAAAGATGAACAGTGTTGAGATGAACATACGACCGATTGATGAATATCTTTGGCACATGGTCTGAAAGATGAATATTTGATTTGAGATGAATATTGATTGATGTTACGGGGATAAAATATTGATGATGAATATTAAATTCATAGATTATAGTAGATTTCATTCTCTACGTAACTCTTCTATGAATTATTATTTCACCGCGAATATTGATCTCAAACTTGTTATCTATTGTATTCTATCGATTTTTTCCTCGTTGGAGACTAACGATAATTTGTTGTATATTATCTTAGTCATAACATTCTTTCTTTGGGCTAGTTGAATTCACCCTTTTCCTTGTTGTTCCATTTTTCTTCTCGGGAGGCGAGAATGTAGCGAGTACTTAGTGGGGTATGGAATGAAGGTTCTAGAGAGAGTTGTTTAGTAGTCCTCACCATTATTGTAAAATAATGTATCAATAAATGTGATGAGGATTTATTTGAGTATAAATATTGTCTAGAAGAAAATATTTGTATTTAAACTCACAGTTTTATTGTTGTGATAATAAAGTTGTAGTTGTTTCTGTACCATATATTTGGCGACTCAGAATGGGTTGGATGGAATGGACCTATTTTGGGGTCGTCACATTTATATATATAACTAACTAGGGTTGTAGAAAATGGTTGTAGAATAATATATTTAGTAATATATTGCATGGAATTTTTTTATTTTTTTTTTCAAAAAATTTTTATTGTTCCATAACATGCATTATCTTGAAAGGTAGCGGTTTGTAGAGAGTAATATATCATAATTACATTGCGTATAATGCTATACAAAAATAAATCTTCTTCTTTAGATGCAATTTTTTTATATGAAAGTTGCATCAATATTCCTTTTCGTGTTTTTAATTTGGTGTCTCTATTTTTATTATATTTTAATGAGAATACTGCCAATATATTCGTGTGTTTTTTACTAATAAAATGTTCCATTTTCATAGTCGTGAGTCGTGTTTTTATTTTATTTTATTTTTATATAATGAGTGAAGAGGTGTGAAAGATTAACTAAAGAAATAAAAGGATAAAAACATGAAGCAACGTGTATTAAGGAAATATATTAATTAGTCTCGAACTAATAATCTCTTTTTAATCTCAATCGTCCGTGATTAATTATAATAAGTAGTCACGATCATTCCCATATATATATATATATATATATATATATATATATATATAGTTGTTGAGGTATACTACTATTTTATAAAGAGCAGTCGCATTAAAAGCACAAGTTTTTTTATCATAGTATGATACTAATGTGTTGTTAATCGGAGAGTTTGATGAATAAATGTATTTGCATTAAATGGATCACGTACAATTTTAACTTTTGTACCCTCATCTCTCTTTAGTACATAATTTAACTTAGTCAAATTTTTTTTTTGGCTTCCGAAAATACCCTTCAACTTTTAAAATAATTCCTATTTTTTTCTTTTTATATTATTATTCTTACCTTTCTATTTAGGCCTTTTAATTTTAAAAAAAAAAATTATATTTTATCTTATATAATTTACACACGCAACGCGTGCCACTAAATACTAGTAATAGTAAAAAACTGAGGGATGCAAATGAGATGAAAGAACATAAATTTCTCCAATAAATTTTAAACACTAATCAAGATTTATATCTTTCTTTTTATTTTGAAAAATGACATATATATATATATATATATATATGTGAATATTTGTATTAATTTTTTGTTGAGATAAATATAATTGAGTATATATATATATCAACCCACGTGTGTTATGTTTCGCAATATTTTCATTAATTTTTTGTTTTTATTTTTTAGATAATATATATATATACTTGTAACTAAAATTATTCTTGGTTTGTTAATTTGTAGTACGTGGTTTTGTCTCCATGGGTGATTCACAGCATACACTCATACAAAACAAAGGACGAAAATGAAAGGGATTTATCCAACTTTCTGATATTTCCCTTTCTCCTATCAAGAATGCTTCACAACCAGATTTGGATTTCACTTTCTCGCTACCGAACTGCCAAAGGCAATAACCGAATTGTTGACAAGACTATAGAATTTGAGCAGGTTGACAGAGAAAGAAATTGGTATTAATGATCAATCTTACTTCTTCTTTGTCTTTTATATACACCTTTTTATTTTATTTTTTGTACGATCTTATACATACACACAGTATATATTTTTGAAAAAAAGAAGTCACATTTAACTTTTTTACATATATTAATTAAAGCTGTCTAAATTTTACTTGGACCTATATTTTTAAATACTAAAATTTCAAGATCGAGTTATTATTTCTATTTAGACAAATTTGTACTTGACAATTAATTAGCTTTAGTTATGGTAATTTTGATGCCACACCATTTAAATGACAAAGGAATGCACATGCACACACACAAACACCCCCCCGCATATGCCACACACACACACACACACACATATATATATATATATATATATATATATATATATATATATATACACACACATATACGATCCGTCTCTAAAGCGAACCTTAAAGAAGCGAACCAAAGACGAGGCAAATCGTCTTTGGTGTCTGTGGCGACGGTTCGATCGATCAACATGTAACCATGTAATCTTTGACGACGGCCGAACTGTCATTCGCCATAGACACCAAAGACGACAGTTAAATCTTTGGCTTTAATTTAGCTTTTTAAGATTCCGCTATATATATATATATATATATATATATATATATATATATATATATATATATATATATATGCATGACGGGATCAAGAGTAGACCTCTAAGTAGTAGAACTCTTTTAAATAATAGAACTTTATCAAAGCGACGTGGTTTTGATAAGAGGCATGGCATTTTGTAAATACCATGCCACCGCGTATTTAAAAAAATGCTAACGCGCGTCTTATCAAAACTACGTCGTTTTGATAAAATTCTATTATTTAAGGCATTCTGCTATTTAAGAATTCTACTCTTGATCCTTTCTGTATATATATATATATATATATATATATATATATATATATATATATATATGAGAAATGATCCATAACATCTACTCCCTCCGTTCCTTAATATAGGTCGTTTTAGACATGTGCACAAAAATTAAGGAAATGATTGAAAAGTATTAACTATACTATCAATTGTCTATAATACCCTTTATCTCACTTATCTCATAATGAAAGAGTTTTATTGAGAGAAGGAGAAAAAGACTTAAGAGTAAAGGAGTAGTATAGAATAATGATAAATATGGATCAAAAAATTAAGTGGAGTAATAAGGGGCAATTTGAGAAAAATAGTGATCAATTCTCCTAGATAACCACAAACGACAAATAATTAGGAATAACAAAAAAAGTCTAAAATAACCTACATATAAGAATGGATGAAGTATTTGTTATGGATCAAAAATTGATATATATAGCATTTATACCTTCGATTACAAAAATAAAGGGTTGAGATTTAAAAAGACCTTACATCGTCTGCTAGTTATTCTAGCGGACATGATTAAAATTAATTTTGAACATTTATGCCCCCACTTTCCTGTTCATTGTAAAACCTCTTCCCTGTTACTCTCTGTTCTCTGTTCTCTGCTCATTGCAAAACCTCTTCCCTGTTCTCATGTTCAAGTTAGGATGTTTGATTCTCAAAAACCTAATTTCTAGTTAATTAATTTCATATGGGTTTTTAACCATCAAATCAAATAATGGGCAAGGATAAGAGGCGAAAACGCCGCGAAGATTCTTCATCATCATCGTCAAAGATTGTTAAGCACAACCTTGAATTTCGCCTCTCATCGAGAACAAGTAGGTAAGCGTCCAACTTTCGCTTCATACAATGATACACCCAATTTGCCACCAAAAATAAGTATTGAAAAAGATCTTGATGATACGGGCATTCGGGTTTCCCAAAAACATGTTAAAGAAGTCTTGAAATTGTCTTATGGGTCCCCAGGTCCATCCGTCAAGTTTTTCAGGTGGGCCGATGATACAAACCTTAGCCCATTTGACTAGTTTATGTGGGACTATTCCTTACGATCTAGTAAGACGACGTCCTTGTCGGCTCATCTACCCAGCTATGGCGGCTTTCATCCTAGCGACACTTACCCGACACCTTTTGCACTTATCAGTATTTTAATCCGGCCTCTAGATAGCCCTTTCCATAGGTCGCCCCGTTTACGAGTCCCGACTTGCAAGTAGGGCTCTCAATAAAAGAGCCAATGATACAAACATTAGCCTCTTTGACCCACCTTGAAAAACTAACTAGTCAAGGGAAGAGGCTAAGGCCTATATCAACCCACATCATGTTGAATTTGTAACTGATGTGGGACTATTCTTTACGGTCTAGTATGGAGTTCGCATCAGCCGACTATCAGCTCAACGACAAGCATAGTCTATATTCATGGAACTTGGCTGTTGATTTGGGGTCATAATTGTCTAAATTTTTCATTAACCCAGTCTATACTGTGTAAGGCCATTTTAAATCTCAGCCCTTCATTTTTTGTAATGGAAGGTATAGATACTATATGTTAATTTTTGATCCATAACAAATAGATGTTATGGATTATTGACATATATATATATTGAGTCCATCTATAATGAATGGTGAGTATAGTGCTTTAGTTGGTCACCAGATCTTGCATTGTCTATTTTGCATTGTCCACTGTAAAATCTGATAGTTAGGATTTTAAAAAAAAAATAAGAAAGACAGCCCTTCGCACAGTTGTAGAACAATTAAATTAACTACCGAAATAGTGTTGTAGAAAGAAGTTGAAGTTATGTTTTGTTAATTTGAAAAAGTGATGCTAGACACCAACTATATACAAAAATTATGCACAAACACTATAAAAAAGAAAAGAAAAGAAAATAACAAGACCTACTATTAAATTCTTTACACATTTCTATCGGTAAACAATACATAACAATACATGCATATTCTTTTTATAGGACTTTTTGTATATAGTTTGTACACATACTATTATTCAATTTGAAACTAGTAATTCTTCTTAATTTCCACAACACTATATTGTATTAATATAATTAAGTTCTTCTGCAACATAGTGTTGCATGCGGAGACCCGTCTTTTCTTAAATTTAGGCAGTAAGATGTTTGAATAGATCTTACAATGAACGTGGTAAGGTCATAACTCTCATGAATCCAGAATTTTTGCCCTGTTGATATGAACTCCCAAAAAATACTTGAGAATATGTGATAAAAAAGAGAGTTAAAAAATGAGATTTTTGTTTTGGGATGTTAAGAGTCTAAAGTGCATGTAATCTTGGGTGCAGGGATGATCAAATATTGTTTAACGGGATACTGTTCTTTTTGGGAAGCTTGACTCTGAAGGGAGGGTCACATTTGCCATTTTGGAGAACTGATGGTGTTATTATCACAATTTTGCTTCATGCTGGTCCTGTGGAGTTCCTCTACTATTGGCTTCACAGAGCTTTGCACCACCACTACCTCTACTCTCGCTACCATTCTCATCACCGTTCCTCTATTGTCACTGAGCCTATTACTTGTAAGTTCCTCATGATCTCATTTTCTCTAATCATTATTATTCATTTAAAACAAATAATAAATATGTAGTTCATAATTTTTATTAACTTTTCATAATTATTGTTGAAGTTCTGCTTGTATTGCTATAAATTTATTCTAACTTACAATTGCAAAGCTTATCGATACATGAGATTGATATAAATTATAAGAAGACCTTACTTATTACACATTTCTCCCAAAAATATACCAATACTAATTAATACTTATCTATATATATATATATATATATATATATATATATATATCAGTTTCCTTATTGTTATTCGGAATGTTTGCCCTCTCTCCTCCTTTGCTCTTTAAATTAAAATTTAGTTTTGGTACTATTTAATTTATTTTAGTTGATTTTTGTACCTTTCACACCCACAATATTAACAAATATAAACTCTTACGTACAAATATATAATTTTAAGCATCTAACCATACATTAAAAATGACCACATATCAGCAGTCCGCTTCTCCAACGAACTAAAAGAAGAACGAATCGGTTATAGCGACGGTAGTGACGGTTTTTTCCGTCGCTATAACATAGAAAACCGATTTTTTATGATATACCATAATCTCACATCAAAATATTTAGATCGATATGTATAAACCTTAAATTGTACTACTAAGAGTACAATTAATAATTTATTATGAATTTTGGCGGGCTATATATAATGACCTAACTGACACTCATAAAAAGTGAATAAATTAAATCTTGATTCAAATTCATATATATGTAATGTAAGAGGTATTAACTGGCTGTACATATGTTTGGGATGCATGCAGCTGTGGTTCATCCATTTGCAGAACACATAGCATATTTCACGCTGTTCTCCATACCAATGTTGACGGTAATGTTGACGGGGATTGCCTCAATTGTTTCATTTGCTGGTTATGTCACTTACATTGATTTAATGAACAATTTGGGACACTGCAACTTTGAGTTTATTCCAAATAAACTCTTCTCCATCTTTCCTCCTCTCAAGCACCTCATGTATACTCCCACGTATGTTTCCTCATCTCTTAATTCTCTCTTTAAAGTACTACTTTTTTTTTAATTTCTTCCCAAAATGAGTGTTTATTTTTTAAAAAATTAAGCCTTTTAGGATAGAGATTTAATATAAAATGCTCGGAATTTGATGCCTGGATTTCCTGAAAATGCATTAATATTAGTATTGTATGGTACAACATTTTAATGCAGACATCAAATTTCTACTTGAGCCATATAATTTTATTTTTAATATTAGATGAAAGCTAAGTTTAGCTACATTTCAGTACAATCAACTTTGGTACATTATGTCATTTTTTATTAAATTTTTCTATAAAGTAAATTATCGTTTAAAAAGTAAAAATGAGATTTTTATTTTTAAGACAGAAAAAGGCAAGTGCATATATATATATATATATATATATATATATATATATATATATATATATATATGTGTGTGTGTATATACACAATTATATTTTTATTAAAAGTCTTTAGAACAACAGCTTGAGGTATTTCACTTATTAATAACAAACAAAACATGATTGTGGACATCAAATTATTCCAAGTAAGAACTTTTGATTTATTAGAGTTCATAAAGGTAGCCATCCAACATAATAAATTAATAATGATATATATACTAGTATTTTGAATTAGATGTATATATCCTACTGAATTTGCTCAACCGTACCATGTTGCAAGTTAGACCATCAATTAATGATGGTACTATTATTGATCTGTTGAGGTTCGACGTGCCATAGTCATAGCAATATGTCAAGGCCTTATGCTACGTTTGGATCGATGAAATAGAAGAGAAAATGGAATGAATCATTCCAATAGAATGATAAAAATATTATTTAATTTGTTTATTCTAAATTTTACTGTGCGGATTTAGATAATAATCTCTTTAGAAAATAAATATAATTTTTTTTATTAGAGATAGTTAACTTTGATATATGTAATGAGCATATTTATTACTAAAGTTCATGGGAGTCAGCAAATTAATGCATATTTCATTCAAGTCTGTATAACACATTAAATTAATGCATATTATTACCTCCGTTCTTTAATATAAGTTATTTTAGAGAAATATTTTTGTTCTTAAATATAAGTCGTTTGAGAATTTCAAGTAATCATTAATTGCTTAGTTTCTAATATTACCTCAAGTAATAAATACTCCCTCCGTTCCTAAAAGATTGTCGTTTTAGAAGAAAAAATTTGTTCTAAAAAGTTTGTCGTTTACAACTTTCGAGAAGAATAAATTATTTATTTTCCTATATTACCCCTACCAATAAATTATCTCTCTTATATTAATAGTTTTCAATTTTTCATAAAGGGGTAGTGATGGAATTTCAAACAAATTTTACTTGGTAAATGACACTTTCTTAATCCATGTGCCAAAACCTTAAACGACAATCTTTTAGGAACGGATGGAGTATAACTTTGGTTCTCTCACTATTTTTTGCCTAATAAATAACACTCTCTTTTTTCAATACAAGGGTAATATAGACAATTGATAGTATATTTAATGTTTTACAATCATTTTCTTAATACTTGTGCACAACTCTAAAACGACCTATATTAAGGAACGGAGGGAGTACATTGTAGTAGTACGTCCATGTAGTATGATCTATCATTTATTACCTCCGTTTCTTAATACCTCCGTTTCTTAATATAAGTCGTTTTAGAGAATTATTTTTATTTTTTAATATAAGTCATTTAAGAATTTCAAGTAAGTATTAATTGTTTAGTTTCCAATATTACCCAATGTAATAAATATAATTTTGGTTCTCTCACTATTTTTTGCCCAATAAATAATACTCTTTTTTCAATACAATGGCAATATAGACAATTAATATTATATTTAATCTTTATAAAATTATTTTCTTAATCTTTATACTGTACTCCTGAAAAGACTTATATTAGAAACGGAGGGAGTATGACTAATCACTTTCATGATAAAAAGAATAATACTATAGATGTGCACAAATTGTACACAAAAAATTATGCACAAATAATAGAATCAATGTATTACTTACCAATAAAATATATAAAAACCTAATTATAGATCTCAGTTGTTAATTTATCTCTTTTGTTGAACTATATATGTGCACAGTTTTTTAAATATAAATATTTGTGTTCATATCATTAGTATACTCTCACAAAAATATTAATGATGCCCACTTGTTGCTACTCTCTTTCTCTCAAGTCATGTCCCTAATTTGTTTGTAACTAATTAACTAGGTTGTTTATAGGTATTCTTGAAAGGACATGTGCTAACTTTTCAGTTGAGTAGCCAGGTTACTTCAATTATTTGGATAACTCAGTTTTTGAATATGATTTAGTGAACATGGCACGACTTTTTTTATAAAAAAAAATTAATGCTATCTATTGCAATAAATTAAATTATGTCAAATAATAATTGTCAAGCTTATCGATATATGTAATTGGTAGAAATTATAAGATGAACTCACTTATTACATATCTCTTTAAAAAATAACTATTAATATACTTATTCACATAACTTACAATCAAAAAGTAACATCAAATATATATATATATATATATATATATATATATATATATCATTTTCTATTTTTGAAATACTCGCATTTAACTTGCATACAACTTTAATTTCCAAGCAACAAATTGATCAGAATCTAAAATAGGGTCCGATTAATTAGCGTGGATTAATCTAGCTATTCCGATTTTAAATGATTCAAATTATTTGTTAAAGGGTTGAAAATGCACACATTGATAAAAGTTAGTACATTTTTTATGTCATTCTATGACTACATATATGAGTTAACTAACTAAGACAATTGAACAAAAAAAAATTAAAAAATATGTTGCCTAATTAATTAACATATTTGCTCTTATTGAACAGGTTTCATTCTTTCCATCACACACAATTCCGAACAAATTACTCACTTTTCATGCCATTCTATGACTACATATATGGCACCATGGACAAATCTTCAGACACATTATATGAAACTTCACTCAAAAGAGAGGAGGAATCGCCAAATGTGGTGCATTTGACACACCTAACAACACCGGAGTCCATCTACCATCTCCGGCTCGGATTCGCCTCCTTAGCCTCTAAACCCCAAACTTCAACTTCCCGGTGGTACATTTGGCTAATGTGGCCTGTCACACTTTGGTCCATGATGGTTACATGGATTTATGGTCGAACATTTGTTATGGAGAGAAATATTTTCAAAATTCTCAAATTACAAACATGGGCTATTCCGAAATATAGCATACAAGTAACCAAGGCTTAAATTTATGTTTACAAGTTTTAATTTAAACTTTTTGGTGCAAGTTTCATGTTTATATTAGGGTTTGTAATAATTCTTTGATATGGTTACTGCAGTACAATATGGAATGGCAAAGAGAGTGTATCAATAGCTTGATTGAGGAAGCTATACTAGAAGCTGATGGAAAAGGCACTAAGGTGTTAACTTTAGGTCTACTTAATCAGGCAAGTTCTTTCTATCTTTGACCGTTTAAAAATGAGAGTCAACAATTAAATTTCTTTTCAAAACTACATCTTAAGATGAAATTTTGTTATTTGAAAAAAGGTTATTAAAAAATTATGTTGAAGCGTGTCACGGACTAATCTTGATATGAAAATAACATGATAATTAAAGTCAAACAGAACTCTCATTTTCAACATATGTATATATATGAATATGAATTAATTATATATATAAAATGGAATTTATGTGAATATTTTGCAGGGAGAGGAGCTCAACAGAAATGGTGAGCTTTATATAAGAAAGCAGCCTCAGCTAAAAGTGAAATTGGTGGATGGGAGTAGCCTAGCAGTTGCTGTTGTGTTGAATAGCATTCCCAAAGAAACAAAACAAGTGGTTCTTAGAGGCAACTTATCAAAGGTCTCTCATTCCATTGCCATTGCTTTGTGCCAAAGGGGCATTCAGGTAAATGGCATTCATTGTAGGCCGAAATGTTTAATTTATATATTTATGATAAATTTGGGAATAGTATTCAAGGTTTCTTAATACTCTAATACTATTTTAAAACTACAATAGGTATCCATTCCATTCGAGGATGAGTATATAAGGCTTAAAGGAAAATGTGATACTGAGGCTCAAAGTAATTTAATCATTTCAAAAGGTAGATAATCTTAATCTTTTATTTTTCAAGTTTATTTTTTTTGTGTGTTATGGCCTTTTATTTCCTTAATAAATGGAGTATATACGACTCCATAGCTTCTTAAGATTAATTGTCACATGACCATCTCTAGAGGATATAATATTTTTTTTCTAATATATTGAGATTTCAATTTTTTGAAAGATATGGCTAGTAGGAGATGGATTGAGTGAACAAGAACAAATGAAGGCATCAAAGGGAACATTATTCATTCCTTTCTCTCAATTTCCTCCAAAGAAAATGCGCAAAGATTGCTTTTACTACTACACTCCAGCAATGTTTATTCCAAAGCATCTCGAAAATCAAGACTCTTGTGAGGTTAGAAATATTCTAAATATATTTTATAAGACCTATAATCAAATTCTTAATAATAAAAAAAGAAAAAAAAAAGAATGACTTTAACCGATCAAAAAACCATTGAATTCTTGTTCAATCTATCAAAAAAATATACATATTATTTTGTTTTGTACTAATTAAATTATTGAACTTTTAAACAATTCTCAAATACCCTAAATTTGACCATATGAGCAAAAGTGTACATATGGTCTGGTCAATTTTTGGGCAATTTTTTTTAAATTCAGTGATTTTAGTGCAAAAGAAAATAACTTATATGTCCTTTTTGATAAATTGACCAGAGTTCAATGTTTTTTCAGATTTTTAATGGAATTTTTGTGTGTGTAAATGTGTGACAGAATTGGTTACCAAGAAGGGTGATGAGTGCACGTCGCATAGCTGGGATACTGCATGCATTAGAGGGATGGGACGTGCATGAATGCGGCAACACGATGTTCAGTATTGACAAAATTTGGCAAACTAGTCTTCAACATGGCTTTCGTCCACTGATGATGTCAATGGAACCAGTGAAGAATTAATCAATATAAGGCTTTATTAATTAGTAATTCCATTTGTTTTAAAAAGAATTTCAATTATTTATGTATCTTGAACTTGTTTACTTGGTTTGAAGGGATATGCAAGTATGTCAATTTTTTTTAAATGTTCTAATCTATTACAATAAATCGAAGACTTCACTTTTCATGGGCGAGGAAATCGTCATTCTACTTTAGGTTAAGGTTTTGTGTTGGTGAGGAGGAAAAATCCACGAAAAGACGGAATTGATTGATTGATTGATTGAAGAGGAGAACGATGCGAATGGGCGATTACTCTAACGACGCTGCGAAGCTCTACTCCTAGAATTCGGGAACCGTGTTAGGGTAACAGGGATTCCAAGAGCCTTCTTGAGTCCTTCAAGTTGAGAGAATATCCAAACCTCTTTGGTGCTTTTAGATGGAATCTCCAAGCCTTTAAGTCACCAAAAGGGTCCCTTTGATCTTCCAAGAGTCCAAGTCTTGAGTCTGAAGAGAAGTCTAAAGTGAGGTCCCCCTTCCCAATGGAGTGGAAGGGGTATTTATAGGATTTTCTAGAGTGGTCATGTGCTAGGCACATGCCCTCGTGGAAATTCCAAATTTACTCTTAGTCATCAAAGTAATGCCCAGATCTTCCAGTCCTTCTAGCCACCAATCCAATCCCTCAATCAATTCTCAAAATGAGTCGCCTCCACGTGTCTTCTGCCTCGGGACACGTGAAAGATTCTCTTAGGTCTTGCTTCTTTATTTTCGACTCTTCTGTCTTTTTATTTAATCATAATGCGAACATTAGTTTGTGCATTTAATTCAATTAGGTCAAGTGAACCCTAATTTTCACTTGGGCCCACATTTGCCCCCTATGCGAGAGTCACGTCTTTGGAGTGACGATCGTGCAAAATAATTTAATTCTGTGAATCTTGCTTCAAATTTCTGGAAAATCCGCAGCGCTCGATCTTGCAAGTCTTGAAAACAGAAAATTCTTGGAAAAGGAACTCTAGGAGAACTCTCCCAAGATATCTTGAAAATCTTCCCCAAAATCCTGCTTAATCTTTGTTTTCTTAATTTTTCTAGAAACTAAGATAAGATAAATCACATTAAATTTGAAAGTCACATGTTACCAAATAAAATAAAATTTTATTTTATTTTTGGAAATAAAATATTTTCTTATTTTATTTTGAAAACAAGATCAAATCTTCCCAATATATATATTATAAATTTGGTATTGTATATTAAATATTAATTAATTAATAACTTGATCCCAAGAATTATTAATATCATATGAAAAGTATGTGGGGATATATTATATATGTATAATAGAGTATTGCAGACAAAATTATATACGAACTTCAACAAAACAACTTATCATGTGTTGAATATAATATATTGCTATTTACTTAATATATAATTAGCGCTACATGCATGCATATATATCGTTGCAAGACACAATCAGAGAGTAGTACTGTAATACAACTAAAATTTTTAGACATGTGGATAATTTGGTCACTACCATTATTTATGCAATTTGCTCAATTAGGATATTACCGGATGAGCGAATCAAGGATTCTTCCCTTCGGTGGGCGCCAATCTCCATGAATCACAACAGGGTATATATATCTATGTAATAATATTTCATGGTAATATTACACATTCCTCCATTAAAGTCATTCTCACTTGATATTATAATAGACTTTAAATTCTAAATGACCATAGACCATACTCACAACAATCAGAGGCAATCAATATTTATACTCAGCTAAGTCTCAATCCCTTTCATCATGCCTTTATCACTGTGAATGGATCACGTTTTTTTTTAAACTAAATCAAATTAAATTTGGAAACTTAATATAACCAAATCGAATTGTCCCTTTTTTCTATTTTTTTTTAATATCAGGCTATCAATGAAAATCATAGACCAACTTTGAAAATAATTCAGCCCAACTTTGAAAATCATAGACCAACTTAGCAGCCAGGAAGTAAGGAATATGAGTCAGGAAAAAAAATAAGGAATATAAGTAAGGAAAAAAGTAAGCAAAATGAATCAGGAAAAAGTAGGGAAAATGAGTTGGGAAAAAGTAAGGAAAATGAACCAACTTCCCACAATCCTGCCGTCATCTTCCTTTCTTTAAAACATTGGCATTACCTCATTGGCAACAGACTGTCGACAGAAAATTAGGATTGTGACCATACTTTCACCAATAGGTAATTAAGCAATTTAAATCCTTAAACAAAACAGTGAGTCTCGGATTTGTTTGCTCCAATTCATCCACATCTACTTTAAGGGATATGACCACGTCAGTCATCTTCTTAGCAAACTCGGCGAGAATTGGGATAATGAACCGACAAAGCCCACATCATGAAGCAGTGAAATCCACCACACGACCTCACCTCTATCGATAAGTACTTCATGTAGTATGTTAAAACCGTATGACAACTGTCGTTGATATCAATTGCCCCTCCTGAAAGAATGCAACCCAAACCATGTCCAACGAAAGCCGATTTCGAGCAATAAACATAAAAGAAATAATGAGCTTTTGTACGGTCAGAGGATACTCATTGTGATAAAGTCTAGCAGGTAATTTTGATCCGATTGTTTCATCGATTTCTCTTTTCAGGTGATTGTAGTTTTTCCTTTTCTGGGCCATTTCACCTTAACAGGATCTTGGCTCGGATATTCTCAAAGAGAAAGCAACACTGCAAGGAGGAGGCCTCTATTCCGAGCCATTTCACCTTAACAAGGATCTTGGCTCGGATATTCTCAAAGAAAGGACAACACCGCAAGGAGGAAGGATTTATTCCGAGCCATTTCACCTTAACAAGGTCATTGGCTCGGATATTCTGAAAGAAAGGGAACACTACAAGGAGGAAGGATCTATTCCGAGCCATTTCACCTTAACAAGGTCATTGGCTCGGATATTCTAGAAGAAAGGAACATCGCAAGGAGGATGAATTTATTCCTAGCCATTTCACCTTAACAAGGTCCTTGGCTCGGATATTCTGAAAGAAAGGACAACCCCGCAAGGAGGAAGAATTTATTCCGAGCCATTTCACCTTAACAAGGTCATTGGCTCGGATATTTTGAAAGAAAGGACAACATCGCAAGGAGGAAGAATTTATTCCGATCCATTTCACCTTAACAAGGATCTTAGTTCGGATGTTCCTGTGAAGTAGTATTCATTCCAATCGGTTGATTCGACGAGTAAGGAGAAGTTAAATGTAAGAGGAGAGCTCCTTGGGTGGCTAAATCCTACGAATTCAACCCTTAGGGAACCGACCTAATGGCCTCCTTTTTCACATTTCCCGCTCTTCTTTTACCCTTTTTATTTGAATGGCTCCTAATTCTTGTGCTCTTTTCTTCTTTCAGTGTTCGTGATCTTCCTTTCCCGAATCCAAGGTGTCCGTGATCTTCCTTTCCCAAATCCAATCTTCTTATTTAAGTTTCATACCTTCTCTCTTGTTATGGTAAGCACTTAATTTCAAATGCTCATTCACTTTCTTTCCTTATTTCTAGAATTCTTATGTTATGTTTTCCTGTTGCAGGCCAACTCCAGTGAACATTCCACGAATTCAAAACTACTAAGGAGGTTCCTTTCATCACGATCGGGAAAAGGCTCCCTTTATGGGTCTTCGGCGTTTTTGGGAGCAAGTGAAGAATTATGATCGTCTGACCTTTCCTCCTCCCGAAAAGCGAGCTTATTTCTATATGCTACTTGCTTATGCAGTTTAGACGACTTTCCTGCTACGCTGCGCATTCCTCGTATGTGTATAAAACAGAATACCCTACAATCCCATTCATTTCATATCCGACTCATCTAATTGTCTTCAGGGGTGGCAACATTGGACCGACGAGGTTCTCGCAAATTCTGATTATGTGGATATACTGAAGAGGGCCGACATTTTGCGTTGTATTCAATTATGTAGGGATCTTCGTATCCGACAGGACCAAGATGCTCTTACCGTCTTGATTTCACGCTGGTGTTCTTCCACATGTACATTTGTCACTGCTTGGGGGGAGTTCACCCCAACTCTAGAGGACGTTTATGCTATTTACCAGTAATCTTTTTTTTTATTTCGTTCATTTTTTTTTTTTTTTTTTTTTTTTTAAAGTATGAACTCATTCTAGATTATATCTTGTAGCCTTCCTGTTGTTGCATCGGCTTCCGATAGCATATCTATCTTGTCTCCTAGAGATGTTGAGTGCATTGCTTATTTAACAGAAGCTTCCAAGCGAGCTCCCAATTATATCTCGCGATTTCAGGGTGACATGCTCCTCCTAAACTTTGAGACTTCTAACCGGCAAAAGAATTCCTGGTTATCTTGGGTGCGCTACTTCTTCAGGGATTACCGACCCGGACACGGAAATAGTTCTGACTATAACAAGTCTGTCCTCACTTTCCATGAAGAGCCTTGCCCTTTTCCCTTAGCTGCTTATTTGGATATGTGGTTATCCCGCTTCATTTTTCCCGGGTCTCCTATAGATGGTCCTTCGACTCGCATGTTTGGTTTAGCTTCTATGTTATCTCGAGGTCTAAATGTTCCTCTCGCTCCTCTCTTCTTAGGAACATTGTATTGTCGTTTGGACGAAACTATTCTCACTATGAAGGAATCTGTTGGGAGGTATCCATTTTTCGTATTTTTATTAACTGTCTTTCACACTCGCATTTTTTTCTTATCAATCTTTTGTTTCTTTACTCGGTATAACGAATTGCTTCACTCCTGCTCCTTTCTTCAAATCTTTCTCTTGAGCACTTTTTGAGATATTCTACTCCCCACATTTTCCTAAGAAGAAAAAGCAAGATTCGTGATCCTTCTTCATTCACATGACATTGTCCTCGCTCAACATTTCGCTAGATTGATCACCGATCTAATTCAGATTCACGACATTTTATCGATGATTCTTCATGCTTCTGACTCGTCCATACACTATTGTTTCGAGACGATGGCGATGCGTCGCCCCCTTCTATAGGCATCACTTTTGCTCCTACCCGATATCAACGAATTGAGTGGTTCTTCGATGTCTTGGTTAGTCTTCCTTCGTGTCAGGAGCTTCCTTTACCGTCGAAGATAATGGTTTTGCATCGTGCTTTATTCTCCTCACGGGGTCATGAGGCGCTTGATTTAACCAGAGCGTCCTTTTGGCCACACTTGTCGAGAGCCTTATGAGATCGCCTTCTCAACTTTGTCTCTACCTCTCCCTCTTTACGTGGGCATTTCCAAGGCCTCCAAATGCTCCTCATAAATCCTTCCTTTTGTCATCTTGAATGATTCTCGAGATTGGGCAATATACTACCAAATGAAAGCGTAATTATTGGCAGGTTAATCTTAAAAGATGGGGGATGATACTTCGATTTGTTCTCTACCAGTTTCTATTCCCGAACGTCTCCAATGGGCCAGGTTGCTATGTTCTCCTAAGACCACTATCCGTTCAGAACGTTGGTCAACCAGTAGTCGGCTCATTGAGCGTGAGGCTCTGATGCTTAAGTCTTCTCATCCTCGGTCAGTAGGCATTCATCCTCGAAGTGACCCAATTATTCTTCAGGCACATGTCCCTACTACCTCTAGAAGTCTTCCACCACGGGCTTCGTCTCATGCATCTCTATCACAGATACCTCCTTCAGTTCCTCCCCAAGGATCCTCTGGTGCCGAGGAAATGAGAATCACCCGTTCTAAAGCGAAAGCATCTACCACTACTGATTCTGAGGTGGATCCTCCTATTACTTCTATCGTGGTTCCGGTTAGTCGTCCCTGTGACGCCCCCAAAATTAGGTATACATCACCCATCTTGGGTAGTCAGATACATGGTACAGAATTTAAATACAACTTACTAATATAACTGTAATGTACAATACGACATAAACCGTGAGTTTGAATACAAATATTGTCTACTAGATATTATACAAACTCAAAAGGAGTCCTCATTACAATTATTATCACACTATTTCACGAGAATAGTGAGGACTACTAATGTTATCCTCTCGAACCATTACTCCGCTCCCCGACTCGTCCCAACTATATTCTCATTTCACGAGAGAACGGTGAAAGAAAGGGTGAGCTCAACTAGCTCAAGAAGAAATATTATGACTAAGATAATGCGAGAATAAATTATCATTAGCTTTATAACAAATGTTAAACCGATAAAATATAATGAACATCAAGTTTAACTACAATGAACCAAAGAATCCATTAAAAGAGTCAAGTAGAAAATAAAATCTACTATCTTTATTATTTAAAAGGTTTTTCATCAACGTTATAGCCGAGACTCGACTTTTAATAAATATTCCACATCATCAAATCACCCCCGCACTACTGCCAAGGATATTCTTTAGTATCACGACCACAATTATTCATGCACTTCACGGCCAAGAATATTTGTGTATTCATTAATGGTCATGATCATGCCAACAATCGTCCATCAATGCACTACGGCCACCGAGGACTTTTACCACATCATTTGTAACATTACTGGGCCATGATTACAATCGAATAGTCTCTCGGTCATAATCATACCAAGTCCATCTATGCACTACATGAAATACGATGACTTTCAACATAATATAAACATGAGGATGACGACAATGATGTAAGAATTCAATAAAACAAGTTCAAGAATTAATTTATCTAGGAACCAATAACATCCAAACTGTCAACATGATCTTGCTTTGTAGAGTAAAAAATTCAAGAATCTTGAGAAGAATATTTCCATGAAAGGATCTTTGGATGAAACGAAAATATCAAGGATATTCCACTAATTTCATGGAGTATAAAGTCAAAGTTTTAACCAACTTGGTATAATAAAGAATGGAATAACAAAAGAAATCACCATGCATGCGATAGATCCGACAGCAAAGTTATTCCAATGTAATAATAAATAACGGAACCAGTCCGGCGTAAAACGTCTGAGATGAGATATATTCCAACAAGATAATAAAGAATGGAACCAGTCCCACAGAAACACACACGTATGTGATGTTCCAATGAATAATAATAAAAGATTTTAACGAATTAAGGTGTAAAACACACGAGCGTGATGTTCCAATGTAATAATAATAAAGATTTTAACCAGTCCTGTAAAACACACGACATGGATGTTCCAATGAATAATAGAAGAATGTCACCAAGTATAGGGTAAACCACGTGATACAAAGTTATTCCAATGAGATAATTTTTATAGAAAGATAATTTTGTACTTTTACTACGGGTAGTTCAACAGTTTTAACCGTAACACCTCTGCCGTTATTTTTATAGAAAGATAATTTTGTCGCTTTCTAACTACGACAATACTTCCGTTAATAGGGTCCACTAATGATTGAGTAGTCGTCGAATATTCCCCCGACAAAAAGAATATTCCCACCAAACGAATATTTTATAACAACTTGCTTACTTTTGCAAAATTTATAAATATTACCCACAACTATAACATTATATCAAATTTATTCCATAATATTCAAAATAATATTTATAAAAATTCATCTTTATTTATAAAAGTTGGGGTCTTACAACCTCTCCTTCTTATGAAATTTAAGCCCTCGAAATTAGGCGATACACAGTATGTCGAAGAGGTAAGGATACCTTGATTTCATTTCAGATTCTAACTCCCAAGTCATTTCCTCAACATCGTGGTTCCTCCACAAAACTTTAACTTGAGGTATAACCTTGGAGCGTAGAATATGTTCCTTCTTATCCAAGATTTGAACAGGAACCTCTTCATACGTCAAATCTTCCGCTATTTCGTCCGGTTCTAACTCAATAATGTGGTTCGGGTCTTTCACATATTTACGTAACATGGATATGTGAAAAACGTTATGAACACGAGACATACTTGGCGGTAAAAGCGAGTCTATAGGCCACGTTTCCTCTTCGATCGAGGATTAAAATGGACCGATGAATCGAGGATTGAGTTTTCCTCTCTTTCCAAATCTTGTAACTCCTTTCCATGGAGCAACTCTTAACAACACATGATCTCCTATATCGAATTCCACGTCCTTTCGATGAAGATCGGCCATAACTCTTTGTTGATTTTGTGAGGTTTTTATACGTTGTCGGATTGTTTGAATCTTTTAAAAGTAGTCATACGTACCAACTCCGATCCCAACAACGTTGCTTCACCAACCTCATCCCAAATCTAATCGAGAACGACACTTTCTTCCATACAACGCTCGAATGGAGCCATGCCAATACTTGCTTGATAACTATTTGTTGTAGGAAAACTCCACCAATGGTAAGAACTTGTCCCAACTTCCTTGAAATCAAGGACACGAGTCTTAATAGATCTTCAAGAGTTTGAATAGTCCTCTCCGATCGTCCGTCCGTCTGCGAGGATGATATGCCGAAGTCTGTGCTTCATATCTTTTTGCAAACTAACCCAAAATCGTGAAGTGAATCTTGGGTCTCGATCAGAAACTATGGATACCGGCATACCATGCAGTCTTACAATCTCGTTTATATACATACGAGCAAGACGTTCAAGTGTATAAGTTTCTCATATCGGTAAGAAATGAGCAGACTTTGTCAATCTATCAACAATGACCCAAATCGCATCTATGCCTTGAGAAACCTTAGGAAGACCGTGAATTGAAATCCATGGTAATGAGCTCCCACTTCCATTCTCGGAATTTCAAGTGGTTGCAATAGACCTTTTGGTACTTGATGCTCCGCTTTAACTTTCGTTGACAAGTTAGACACCTTGATATACGCCGCTATCTCTCTCTTCATATTGCTCCACCAAAATGTATGCCGAATATCATGATACATTTTGTACTCTGTGATGGATTGCAAATGGTGTGTTGTGCGCCTCCATCATGATATTATACTTTAAATCGTGGTCGTTAGGAACACAAAGTCCGGAGTTGACTCAAGTATTCCTTCTTCATCGATTCTTGCTTCCGCGTAGCACCTTCTTGCACTTTCTTCCTCATACACATCGGCTCCAGTGTCCTGTAGCTGAGCGACTTTAACTTTATCGATTAAAGTTAGTTCTACTCGTATACTCGCTATCATCACACGCGTCCCCGAGTCTTTAACTCTATCTCCATCCTTTGCAAGTCACACAAAATGGGCCTTTGCGTTGACAATATCGCACTCGTACTTGCATATGATCTTCTACTCAATGCGTCAGCTACCACGTTCGCTTTTCCAGGATGGTATGATCATAATCTTTCAATAGTTCAAGCCAACGTCGTTGTCGCATGTTGAGTTCCTTTTGAGTGAAGAAATATTTGAGGCTTTTATGATCCGTAAAGATCTCCACTTTCTCCCCATACAAGTAATGCCTCCAAATTTTAAGTGCAAAGACAACAAATGCCACTCTAGATCATGAGTAGGATAATTCCTCTCATATTCTTTGAGTTGTCATGAGGCATAAAGCTATAACTTTTCCATGTTGCATGAGAACACATCCCAACCCTTTGCCCAAGCATCACTATAGATGACAAATCCCTCCGAGCCGGATGGTATTGTCGAAATAGGTCTTTGAAATAAGTCTCCTCTTTAGTTCTTGAAAACTCTTCTCACATTCTTCGCCTCCAACCGAACTTTGTATCTTTCCGAGTCACCGAGTCGATGGAGAGTAGCGATTCGAGAAAATCCTTCCACGAATCTCCGATAATAACCAAATTAAACCGAAAAGCTACGTACTTCATCACTGATTTAGGTTGTTCCCAGCTTTGAATAGCTTCAATCTTTGCTGGGTCAACAGATATTCCATGACTTGATACCACGTGCTCAAGGAATGCTACTTCCTCAAGCCAGAACTCTCATTTCTTCAACTTGGCATAAAGCTTATATTCACGAAGCTTTTGGAGTGTCAGCCTCAAGTGTTGCTCATGATCTTCACAGCTTTTGGAATAAATAAGGATGTCATCAATAAAGACGACCACAAAGTGATCCAAATATTCCTTGAATACTTTGGTTCATCATATCCATGAAGGCGGCGGGGAGCATTAGTCAATCCAAAGGACATGACTAGAATTCATAATGCCGTCATCTAGTTACGCAAAGCCGTCTTTGGAATGTCGGTGGTTCTAATCTTCAATTGGTGATATCCTAAATCTAGATCAATCTTTGAAAAGAATTTGGCTCCTTGTAATCGGGTCAAACAGTCATCAATACGTGGCAATGGATACCTATTTTTGATGGTGAAATGATTCAACTCCCCGATAATCAATACAAAGTCGCATACTCCCATCTTTCTTCTTCACGAATAGAACAGGAGCACCCCAAGGAGAAGTACTAGGGACGAATAAAGCCAATGTCTAACAATTCCTGCGGTTGGGTCTTTAACTCCTGAAGTTCAATAGAGCCATTCGATATGGGGCTTTGGAAATAGGTTTTGTCTGGGGGTTCAAGGTCGATACAAAATTCAATTTCACACTGGGGTAGGCCAGAAGTTCTTCGAGGAATACGTCGAGAAATTTATTAACAATAGAAATATCGTTCAAAATCGGCGTATTTTGTTTAAATCATGACATGAGCTAAGAAAGCTTGACATCCGTTTTTCAATAAACGAATAGCTTTATGGCTTGAGATGACCGTGATTGATTTTAATGGTTTGGTCGCTTGAATTAGCATAATAGGTTGGTTAGGAATATGAAAGCTAACAACCTTACGAAAATAATCAATTTTGCATGATAAGTAGTTAACCAATCAATCCTAGAATCACGTCAAATCTGAAGTATTTTTAATGAAATAAGATCGACAGTGTAATGTGAGGTACCGATTTGAACCAAACAAGACTTATAAACAAAGGATGTAATGAAGGTTTCTCCCAACGGAGTTTCCACAGATAAGTCAAAGTCTAATTTCTCCTGAGTCAAATTTAATCGATGAGCGCAAGTAGGAGAAATAAAAGAATGGGTAGAACCCAGATCAAATAAAGTATAGACTTCATTAGAGTTTATGATAAAGCTTACCCGTGATGACCTCATTCGGGTTCCTTGCTCTCTCTGGGGAGGTCACAACAAACGCTTCTCCTTGCACTACTCTAGGTTTGACTTTTCTAGGACGACCTTTGGTGTCTCCATCCTAGCTTTGAATTTGTCTTCTGATGGCGACAAAATCGAGCTAAGTGACCTTCTCTTCCACAATTATAACATGCTTTGACGACGGCGCAGCTTGACCGATGTGTCCCTCTCCTCGCATTTGAAGAATATGATAGGTGATCTTTCTCCTTCCTTAACAACGGGTCTTTGGTCGACGTCTTTCCATCATTGTTGAATCTCCTTTTCTTGAAATGTCCATTCTTATTGTTTTGGCCTGATTACCACCGGGTGGTTACCATATTTGGTCCATTGATTCCTCTCACGCTTGTTGTCACCGCTCATGACTACTCTCATTTGTATTATAATTTTGTCACCGCTTCTTTTAGTCAGTTGCGTTGACTCGTTATCACACTCCACTAATCGAGCCCTATTTACAACATCCGAATACAAACACAGCTTTTATGAGAAATAAGATGTTGACGTATCTCCGCTTCAAACCTCTTAAAAACATTCGCGCCATTCTCTCTTCATTATCCACCAGTGGGGCGAAAACCGTGATAACTCCGCAAATTTTGCCTCGTATTGCGACACTGGTCGTATTGTTTTGTTCCAACTTGTTAAACTCCACCTCCTTCATGTGGCGAATACTTTCGGAAAGTATTTGTCGTTGAATGACTCTGGAACTTCTCCCAAGATATCTTCATCTGAGAAGTTGAGTAATTTCTGGAATTCCCACGATGAATCCTCTCCGCCAAGAACATAAAGGCGTGCAAAGGAACCTTTGCTCCTCGAGCATCCCAAGACATCAAATATCTTGGTAATCTGCTTTATCCATGCTTAGCCTGAAGTGGTTTTGGCTCTCCTTTAAACTCCGGTGGTCCCAACTCCTTGAATCTGCTTAGCGGTGACCGCCCGAGAGTTTTCCGTGTTTCCACCTACGTTTTGGATGAGAGTCGCTCTACTTTCTTTGTTGCATGAATTTCATAAAGCCTCCGAACATTTGATCATTCATCATTTGGTCGGTGTTGTTGTTTGCGTGAGGATTGTCGCCTTCGATGCACATTATCCTGATTATTGATATGTGGTGAATCAACGATCGCTTTGTGCTCCATTCTTATTCTCAACATTCTCGAGATGTCATTTTCAGATCTTCGCCACAAAACAAAAGGTTAATTGACATGTAACATATTATCCCTATATTCTCGTGACCAATAAAATAAGACATAAACTTAGGTAGGTCATACTAGCGAAGGTATTCCCCGTCTCTCCCCTCCTAGTACTATTCTCACATCTTAGCGAGGGATCATATCCCTAAGCTCTGATACCAACTGTGACGCCCCCAAAATTAGGTATACATCACCCATCTTGGGTAGTCAGATACATGGTACAGAATTTAAATACAACTTACTAATATAACTCGTAATGTATACAATACGACATAAACTGTGAGTTTGAATACAAATATTGTCTACTAGATATTATACAAACTCAAAAAGAGTCCTCATTACAATTATTATCACACTATTTCACAGAATAGTGAGGACTACTAATGCTATCCTCTGGACCATTACTCCATTCCTCGACTCATCCCGGCTATATTCTCATTTCACGAGAACAAAGGTGAAAGAAAGGGTGAGCTCAACTAGCTCGATAAGAAATATTATGACTAAGATAATGCGAATAAATTATCATTAGCCTACAACAAGTTAAAACGATAAAATATAATGAACATCAAGTTTAACTACAATGAACCAAAGAATCCATTAAAAGAGTCAAGTAGAAAATAAAATCTACTATCTTTTATGATTTAAAAGTTTTTCATCAACATTATAGTTTGAGACTCGACTTTAATAAATATTCCACATCATCGAATCACCCCTTTTACTGGCCAAGATATTCTTTAGTATCACGACCACAATTATTCATGCACTACGGGCCAAGAATATTTGTGTATTCATTAATGGTCATGATCATGCCAACAACTGTCCATCAATGCACTACGGGCCACTGAGGACTTTTACCACATCATTTGTAACATTACGGTCATGATTACACCGAATAGTCTCTGGTCATAATCATACCAAGTCCATCTATGCACTACAGGCCACAGATGACTTTCAACATAATATAAACATGAGGATGACGACAATGATGTAAGAATTCAATAAAACAAGTTCAAGAATTAATTTATCTAGGAACCAATAACATCAAGCTGTCGACATGAATCTTCGCTTTGTAGAGTAAAATTCAAGAATCTTTGAGAAGAATATTTCCATGAAAGGATCTTTGGATGAAGCGCAAATATCAAGGATATTCCACTAATTTCATGGAGTATAGAAGTCAAAGTTTTAACCAACTGGTTATAATAAAGAATGGAATAACAAAAGAAATCACCATGCATGCGATAGAGCCATACGCAGGCGGAGTTATTCAACGAATAATAAATAACGGAACTAGAATTCCCAAGCGTAAAACGTCTGAGATGAGGATATTCCAACGGTATAATAAAGAATGGAACCGAAGTCCCGTAAAACACACGATGTGGATGTTCCAATGTAATAATAATAAAGATTTAAACCAGTCCTAGGTGTAAAACACATGCATGTGATGTTCCAATGTAATAATAATAAAGATTTTAACCAGTCCTGTGTAAAACACACGAGATGTGATGTTCCAATGAATAATAGAAGAATGTCACCAAGTATAGGGTAAACCACGATATCTGAGTTATTCCAATGAATAATAAGCAATGGAATAACAAGTTCTCTTCATGAATAAGAAAGAATAACACCCCTTACTTTTAGTAGGAGATTGAATACTTTGCGAGAAGTGTAGTAACAAAATACTCTTCTTCTTTCTCTCTTATTCTCTCTATACTTTCTCTCTCTATAGCTTGAATGAATTTGTGAAAAATAATGAAGCACTAGGCCTCTATTTGTAGAAGATTTCTAGCTTAAGACCTCCGTGAAAAAGCCAAGTGGCTTGATGACCGTGATGTGAAAAGAAAAGTGGTTTGATGCTCGTAATGTGAAGCGACAAGTGGTTCGGCGCTTTCAGAATGTGAAAACGACAAGTGGTTTGACGTCTGGTAAAGGTAATTACTATTGATGAAAGGTAATTACTATTCACAAAGGTAATTACTTATCGACGAAGGTAATTACTTATTGATTTAAAAAGACTCTTAGATGATAACATATGGGCCCCCATAAAATAATCAAACTTACCACAAACGTCTCATATGAGACTCTTTATATACATCAAGGATTGAATAAATATTACCACAAATCATTTTATTTTTATTCAACACATATTTAATCTTTCAACAATTATTAATCATTTATAACTTGTCGTCTCAATTATTGATTTAATACTATAACATATTATACGAGATGATCTTGTGACAATAATTGAATCAATAATATAAGAGATATGATGCGGCAATTCATCGTAGCAATAATTGAGCATAGGTGAGTGACTTCTCACGTAAGCATCAATAATCAATATCGTGTCTACTATAAAACTACGCGACATTCTTTGTACTTTTACTACTAGGGTAGTTCAACGGTTTTAACCGTAACACCTCTGCCGTTATTTTTATAGAAAGATAATTTTGTCGCTTTTCTAACTACGACAATACTTCCGTTAATGGGGTCCACCAATGATTGAGTAGTCGTCACGAATATTCCCAAAAAAAGAATATTCCCGACCAAACGAATATTTTATAACAACTTGCTTACTTTGCAAAATTTATAAATATTACCCACAACTATAACATTATATCAAATTTATTCCATAATATTCAAAAATAATATTTATAGAAAATTCATCTTTATTTATAAAGTTGGGGTCTTACGGTCCGTTATTAGGCTTCGCTTAAAGCCATCATCGAAACGTCCTCTTGATGATCTTTGGTTCTAGTATCTTAAATGGTAGGGTCCTGTCGAAGCAACGTAGAAATTTGGTAAATTTTTTGTGACATTTCCATTTTTTTTTATCCCTCGTATAGTTGTTTTCGTGTTTCCTTATGTATTTATTTTCTTGATTTTCAGATTGTAGAGGTCAATGAAGAGGATTATGATGTTCCTCTTGGGTTTATTTCTGGTACTACACATGAGGTAGCTGCAGCGGTTTCTGCCAGTCGTGAGCCTTCTCAACCTATCCTTATTGGTGTCGAGTCGTCTTCTTCGCATAATGATTGTGTTAGCCTTGATGCTAAAGACACTTTATCCGATGTAAGCCCAAGTCCTGCTGTGGGTGATACACCGATTTCTTCAATCCTTCCTATGACTTCTCCATATGATGGGCCTAAAAATGCTAATAAGGCTCCTACCTCCTCGAGGGGGAATCCTTCTAAGACTATTGTTGATGTCCATCCTCCCCAGAAGGAGTCTGCCGAGTTAGAGATCGATCTGGAGGGCATTATTGATAGTACTATGGGTGGCTTAAATGACATTCCCGTTTCCGTGGCATCTCCTGACTCCTTTTCCATTGGCTATATTGTGAGTATCTTTCTTTCAATATATTGTGAGTATATATATATATATATATATATATATATATATATATATATATATTTCATAATATATTATGCTTTGACATTTTTTATTTTCAGAGTGAGAAGATGAAAGATTTGCCTTTGCCTGTTGAGGCCCTGGCTTTGTTTGATGTTCTCCATCCGAATGTCGCCCACTCGCCTTATAGTGACCTTGGTTATCCTCCAGGTGGCCAAGGCTTCGAGGAATCATCAGCCATACAGCATCTTTCTGATCCTCCATCTCTTGTCTTGTCAAATTCTATGGTGGCGTCTAAAGTGGCTTCTGCCAGAGCTTCCTTCAATCCAAGTGGGGATCTTATTCCGTGGAGGGGTTTTTAGATATCATCTCCTAGTTAGGAAAATCTGGAGCGTCTCCTAGCTCGGTTTCCACAGATACTTGACCGATTGATTATTAAGACAGCTTCCACCCAAACCTTCTTCTACCTGCGACTTAAGAAGCCTTGTTCTTGGGTTGCACACTCAGTCTTTATATTCCTTCCGAACCGAGGACTTGAAGAGGTTTAGTGATGATGTGAACGACCTTGAAGCTGTGGGTGTTGACATGTCTCCTTTTCGTGTTTGGCTGGATCTTCTCAAATCAAGTTTTAATCTTGTTTCACTACGTTCGGAGGTTGCTGTACGTAAGTGTGAAGATGATTCCTTTTCGGCAAACTTTACGAGCTTGATGAAGCCGGAAACAAATCAAGATCTAGTCTCAAGATTTAGAGGACCGCCGGGGATCTAAATGCTAAATTTCGGGATGTGGAGTGCCGCCGACGACTTTTAAAGTAATTACCCAACAAGTTGGGGAGTGAAAATTGCAAATCTTAAGGTTCGAGATGCGGCCATTCTTTGACTTGGAAGCTTTAGCTATGCCTCCTCTTGCTTTGATATGTCTTGGCCTTTAGATCATAACTTGTTGTAGTAGTTTTTTTTTTGATTTCCGTTTGAAAACTCATTTACGTTTCATTTATCAAAATGTAGTTTCTTCAACCTTGTTGATTGCTTTTAATTTGAATGATTCCTTAAAATTCAATATTTATCATTGAATCTCAAGTTATTCAAATTAATATTACAAGACAACCACAAGTAAATATGAATTTTATCAAAACATGTATATATAGTTTTCACAAACCAAAACTTGACTTTATACTCTTTTTCTTAAGAAATTTAAAAATAACATTCAAGTATAAGTGAAAGTTTGTAAATTTATTGATAATAAAATTGCTTTTAACTTAAAAGCATAACGTTTCATTAGTAAATCTTGATTTTGTCGAAGAAAGCATAACGATTGCCACTTTTAGAGGTAAAGTGTAACTTTCTTGCTTTTGTCGAATAAAGCATAAAGTTTGTCACTTTTAAAGATAAAGTGTAACTTTTTGGGGTTGAGGGCTTAAACTCAGTGTGCCTCGATCACTTTTGGAGTTGAAAGTGTAATCTGCCGAGATTCATTAATCGGTTCCTCGATCACTTTTGACGTTTAAAAGTGTAACTTCCAAGGGCTGTACTTAGTCAGGTGCCTCGATTACTTTTGAAGTTGAAAGTATAACTTTTTGTGATGCTCTTCTCATGTGTAATATTTCTTTACCCACTTCAAGTTCAATGGGCCTAAGACAGCATCTAATCCCACACGAGATATCTTGCAATACCCGCTTTTAGAGATCTCTCGTACCCTATACGGGCCTTCCCATTTGGGGTAAAATTTGGTGGTTGGGGTCCCCCTCATGACTTGAGTTATTTTTGAGTACAGTGTCCCCCACCGAGAATTAAGTCGTAGTCTTCTGCGGTATTGTATTGTCGTCATGATCTTTCATGGTGCAGATTCGAAGCTTTTCTTTAGCCTTATCTCGAAAGTCAACTAAGGCCTCCGTGGTAATTGCTGGTCGGTTTTCTTCCTCGAGCAAGCTTGAAGTCTCATTCGAGTAGAAGGTATTTCTATTTCAATGGCAAGCATGACTTCTTCACCATAAACCAAAGCATATGGGGTCTCGCCTGTAGGCTTCCTTTTTGAAGTTCGATATGCCCATAACGCTATTGGTAATTGTTCTGCCCATGTCTTCGGATGATCGTCTAGGGTTTTTGATAAAATTTTTATCAAGGTTTTGTTTGTAGCCTCTGCTTGTCCGTTGCCTTTCGGGTAATATGGTGATGACTTGTAATGTTTCACCCTGTATCTTTCAATCAGGTTTTTGACATCCCTATTGATGAAGGGAGTTCCATTATCCGATAAAATTATCTTCGGGATTCCGAAACGACAAATGATGTGCTCCTTGATAAAATTGGCCACCTTTGGTCCGTGGCCTTCTTCAAGGGTATTGCCTCCACCCACTTTGTGTACATCTCTATGGGCGCTTAAAATCCATATATTACCCTTGGAATTAGGGTGAACAGGACCTATAAGATCCATTCCCCATGTATGAAAGGGCATTGGGTGTTGCTTGCCAGGTTCGCAAATCCATGGTGGGAGCATGGATCAGTTTTCCATGTATTTGACAAATGTGGCACTTTTTAACAAATTCTAGACTATCTCCTCCATCTTTGGCCAGTAGTAACCATGATCGATAAGTTATTTGTACAACTTGGCTCCCCCTTGGTGTTCATCCTTGTGCATTTGGTAAACCAAATCTTTGGCTTCACCTAGTTCCAGACACCGTAGGGGCTTGCCATTGAATCCCCTTCTAAACAATTCTCCATTCTGCAAGAAGAAACGTTGTGACTTCCTCTTGATTATAATTGCGTCCTTCTTTTCGGTTTAAGAGTCCCGTCTGCAAAGAACTCCACATAAGGGATTCGTCAATCCACTATATCTTCAATGAAGGCGCATTCATCCTCCCCAGGGTATTCTTGGCATGAAACACATTGGCGTTGTAGGGCATCTGCTTCCTTCTTCATTTCAGGCCAATAATACCCTTGACGTTGCAGCCTACGATACAAGCCTATGTCTGTCAATCTGCAGTTCTCGTCATGCACCTGTTGCAAGACTCTATTTGCTTCCTGCCTCCCTAAGCATCGTGTCAACACACCATCTGCTTCTTTGTGATACAAGACACCTTTGATGATGTTGTACTTCTGTAACTTTACGGTAGGTATTGTTCCCTCCTTTGTTTGCAATTGATTGGAGATGTCGTATCGCCAATCATCTATCATGTCTTTGGGGAACAAATTTAGCACTGTGGTTGGGAGGGTTCTCTTCATTACCTTTACATCCAAATTCTCACCTTGGACATAGACTCGAGATGCTACTGTTGCTAGTGCATCAGGTTGTTTATTCTGTCCTCTTGGCACATATTCAATCACCACCTTCTTGAAAGCCTCCATCACCTTTTGTGCTACAGTTCGATATGGCGCCAAGATAGGTTCCTTCACTCCAAATTGGCCTCTTATCTGTTGCACTATGAGGTTTGAATCTCCCTTTACTTTAAGATATTTGGCTCCCAATTCTTGAGCTGCCAACAATCCTAGTATGAACGCCTCATATTCTGCTTCATTGTTTGTGCAAGGGAAATCCAATTTGTATGACAAGGCCACTTCATTTCCTTCTTTAGTGGTCAACACCACTCCTGCTCCGCCTTTACCTTCTGCGGATGATCCATCAAAAGCCAAACTCCACCATTCTGGGTCCTCATTTTTCAACTCGATTGATTCTACTTCTTCACCCTAAGATCCTCGGAAGGGGTTCATATTCTCCATTTGGAAATTGAGCGGCCAGTGCGCGAAGGCTTGACATCGGATCGCCTTGATTGTTACACATTTGATGTCGTACTCAAAGAATCATCATCCATCCGGCAGTCTTCCTACTAATGCTGGCTTAGTTAATAGGTATCTGATTGGATCAGTTTTTATTGCAAGCTTTATTTCGTGTGCTAAAAAATAATGCCGCATTTTCTGCGCAATGAATACTAGTGCTAGGCAATGCCTCTCCACTTGTGAATACCTGGTTTTCGGTCCTCGGATTATCCGGCTAATGTAATATACTGAGTTTCTCTTCTCCGTCCCACCTCTGCGTGATCAATCCACCTATGGACTTCTTGGTAGATGTGATGTACAACCTATGACGGTATTCCTCTTTGTGCACTACCATTGTTTGTCTTTGAAGCCAAAATTCTTTTCACCTTCTCAAACGCTTTGTTGTTGGTCTTGCCCCAGTCCCATTGTGCCTTTCCTTTTAGTAATTTGCCAAAAGGTTACGTGACTTGACTAATCTTGGCATGAATCTTCTCATGTATGAAACTTTCCTGAAAAGCTCTTCAACTGTTTACGCATTTTTGGTGGGGGCATCTCATGATTGCTTTCGCTTGCTTGGGTCCACCTCTAAGCCTATCATTGTGCACCAAGAAGCCCAAGAATTTTCCAGTAGTCATCCCAAAGGCACACTTCTTCTGGATTCATCCTCAACTTATACCTTGATTGTAAGACCCCAACTTTTATAAATAAAGATGAATTTTCTATAAATATTATTTTTGAATATTATGGAATAAATTTGATATAATGTTATAGTTGTGGGTAAAATTTATAAATTTTGCAAAAGTAAGCAAGTTGTTATAAAATATTCGTTTGGTCTGGGAATATTCTTTTTGTGGGGAATATTAAATGCGACTACTCAATCATTAGTGGACCCCACAATGAAGTATTGTCGTAGTTAAAAACGACAAAATTATCTTTCTATAAAAATAACGGCGAGGTGTTACCGTTAAAAGCTGTTGAACTACCCTTAGTAGTAAAAAGTACGATGTCTGGCGTGTAGTTGTATAGTAGCACACGATATTGATTATTGATCTTTGCGTGAGAAGTCACTCACCTATGCTCAATTATTACTACGATAATTGCTGCATCATATCTCTTATATTATTGATTCAATTATTGTCACAAAGATCATCATCATATAATATGTTATAGTATTAAATCAATAATTGAGGCGACAAGTTATAAATGATTAATAATTGTTGAAAGATTAAATATGTGTTGATTAAAAATAAAATGATTTGTGGTAATATTTATTCAATCCTTGATGTATATAAAGAGTCATTATGAGACGTTTGTGGTAAGTTTGATTATTTTATGGGGGGCCATATGTCATCATCTAAGAGTCTCTTCACAATAGTAATTACCTTCGTCGATAGTAATTACCTTTGTGAATAATAGTAATTACCTTCGTCGATAGTAATTACCTTTACTGACGCCAAACCACTTGCCGTTTCATATTACAAAGGCCGAACCACTTGTCGTTTCACATTACGGCGTCGAACCACTTGTCGTTTCACATTACAGGCGTCGAAACCACTTTTCTTTTCACATCACCAATTCGTCGAGCCACTTGCCTTTTCACATGTGGCGGTCTTTAAGCTAGAAATCTTCTATAAATAGAGGCCTAGTGCTTCATTATTTTTCACGAATTCATTCAAGCTATAGAGAGAGAAAGTATAGAGAGAATAAGAGAAAGAAGAAGAGTATTTTGTTACTACACTATCGCAGATTCAATCTCCTACTAAAAGTAAGGGGTGTTATTCTTTCTTATTCATGAAGAGAAGCTGTTGTTATTATATTGCTTATTATTACATTGGAATAACCAATTTTGTATCGTGGTTTTACCCTATACTTAGTGACATTCTTCTATTATTCATTTGGAACATCCTGTGCATGTGTTTTACACGGACTGGTTCCGTCTTTTATTATTATTCTTTGGAACATCCTCATCGTGTGTTTTACACCTAACCGGTTCCGCCTTTATTATTATTACATTTGGAACATCACATCATGTGTGTTTCTGCCGGACTGGTTCCATTCTTTATTATCTTGTTGGAATATCCTCACATGCATGCGTTTCTGGCGGACTGGTTCCGTTATTTATTATTCTGTTGGAATAACTTTTGCACATGCGATCTATCGCATGCATGGTGATTTCTTTTGTTATTCCATTCTTTATTATACCCGGTTGGTTAAAACTTTGACTTCTATACTCCATGAAATTAGTGGAATATCCTTGATATTTAAACCATCCAATATCCTTTCATGGAAATATTCTTCTCGATATTCTTGAATTTTACTCTACAAAGCGATGATCATGTTGACAGTTTGGATGTTATTGGTTCCTAGATAAATTAATTCTTGAACTTGTTTTATTGAATTCTTACATCATTGTCGCCATCCTCATGTTTATATTATGTTGAAAGTCATCTCAGGGCACAGAGTGCATAGATGGACTTGGTATGATTATGACCAGAGACTATTCGGTGTAATCATGGTAGTAATGTTACAAATGATGTGGTAAAAGTCCTCGGTGGCCGTAGTGCATTGATGGAATGATTGTTGGCATGATCATGACCATTAATGAATACACAAATATTCTTGGCCCGTAGTGCGTGAATAATTGTGGTCGTGATACTAAAGAATATCATTGGTCAGTAGTGCGGGGTGATTCGATGATGTGGAATATTTATTAAAATTTGAGTCTCGGCGATTATATGATGATGAAAACCTTTTAAATCATAAAAGATAGTAGATTTTATTTTCTACTTGACTCTTTTAATGGATTCTTTGGTTCATTGTAGTTAAACTTGATGTTCATTATATTTTATCGGTTTAACATTGTTGTAGGCTAATGATAATTTATTACGCATTATCTTAGTCATAATATTTCTTCTTCGAGCAAGTTGAGCTCACCCTTTCTTTCACTTTATTCTCTTGAAAATGAGAATATAGGTTGAGACGAGTCGGGGAACGGAGTAATGGTCCAGAGGATAGCATTAGTAGTCCTCACTATTCTATGAAATAGTGTGAAAATAATTGTAATGAGGACTCCTTTTGAGTTTGTATAATATCTAGTAGACAATATTTGTATTCAAACTCACAGTTTATGTCGTATTGTACATGACAGTTATATTAGTAAGTTGTATTTAAATTCTATACCATGTATCTGACTACCCAAGATGGGTGATGTATACCTAATTTTGGGGGCGTCACATTCGGCACCGCTCAAACACTTTTCTCAGGTCCTATACATGAGTTATCGCCTTCTTGGATTTCACTACTATGTCATCTACGTAGTCCTCCACTATATCATGAATCATGTCATGAAATATGGCGTGCATTGCCCTTTGATAAGTTGCCCCTGCATTCTTCAACCCGAATGGCATTACTACATAGTAGAAATTCCCAAACGGGGTACGAAAGGCTGTCAACTCTGCATCTTCTACGGACATCTTTATCTTATTGTAACCCATAAACCCGTCCATGAATGACATCATCTCATGATTAGCCAGCATCTACCAAAGTGTATACATGTTGGGTAATGGGTACATGTCCTTTGGGCATGCCTTGTTCAAATCTCTGAAATCCACACATATTCAGTAGTATGTCCATTTGACTTCTTTACCAAAGACAATCTGGATAGCCATATTGGATGTTGAATTGGCTTGATGAACCCTACTCCAAGGAACTTCTTGATTTCTTCCTTTATTTGAGTTTCTACTTCGGGTGCATAGTTGCGAGGTGCTTGCTTTACTGGCTTCATTCCCGAACTTATGTTTAGATTGTGCTCCACAAGATCCTTGTCAATTCCGGGCATCTCGTCGTAATTCCAAGCAAAGACATCCCTATATTCTCGCAATAATTGTACGAGCTTCTCCTTCTATTTAGCATCCAACTCCTTGTTGACATAAGTCGGTCTTGGCGTTCCTTCCTCTGTTGCCAAATTAACTTCCTCTAATTCATTTTGTTGAGGTTTTGGCCTATCCTCGAAGCATTCTGGAGCTGGTTCTACCTTCTGTTGTACAGCTTCTTCTTCTTCATTATTGCTGGAGTGGGGGACACCTCCTGAGCCATTGGGTTCACACGCTTCCAAGGGCTCTTCCCCCTCAGCATCGTCCTGAATCGAAACACCACCTTTCCGTCGGGTTTAACAACCCTCTCCCATTTTGTCTTCTAGCCTCCTCGAGTTGTGCCATCCGCTTGACATTTATTATATTTACGGCATCTTGAGGATCTCTGCCGGCCTTTTCTTTTCTTCTCTTCCTTCTTCCACCGCTTCTTTTTTTAGAACATTCTCCGCGTTAGGGTCTTCTTCTTTTCTTTTTTGACGCGCAGTACGAACTTATCTTCCTACACTTCCTCCCGAATTGCTAGTCTTAGGGAATCGGTCTTGCAATCTGGTTCTCCCTCTTCGGTGACATCATCAAAGAAAGTTGCTTCGGTGATGTGTGCCTCCTCCGTCCAAAGGGATTAGGAGTTCTTTGGTACCTTCACTTCTCTCCTTTCCAAATAGCTTTAAGGCATTGATGAAAGACCAGGGGTACCACCCGTAGTCGTTTTTGCCAAACCCTTCCCAAAGAAGACATGATATGATGCATCCACCTCGGCAACATGGAACATTACAGGCCCTCGAATCTTCCCAACTTGCATGTCCACCTTAACGTGTCCTAGGGTTCTCGTGCTTTGATTGGCGAATCCGATAATGTTCATTTGTTCCTTCACAATCTTCTTCTCTGGCAGGCCTAACCGTTTGAACACGGTGTAGGGCATAATATTTACAGACGCTCCATTGTCAATGAATGCCCTCCGCACCTCAATGCCGTTGATTACTGCTGTCACATACAACGGCCTGTTATGCGGGTATCTTATCTCTCTATCAGCTTTAGAGAAAGATATCTTATTTTCTTCTTCCTCCATCGTCTTCGTAAATCCTTTGCTTATGGCCATGCAAGTCTCCTGCGTTTCGGCAGCCTTGATAATTGCCCTGGTTGCCTCAATCCTTGCTTCCTTGGCCAATCCTATCTGATCAAAAAAAATTCTGAACTTGGCTCCATTCATCAATGCCGTCACCTGCAGGCCTGGATCACACTCCTCCTTTTCTTCCATCATCATCTCCACTTCTAGGCCTGTGTTGTGAATAACAGTGTTGCACATTTCCTTCCCTTTGTGGTTTGGCAGCGGCTTGTCATGAACACTACTTTCTTTTCCAAGTTCAATCTCCCCATTTGCCAGCTTCTCGTGGAATATCCTTCGCAGGCTATAACAATCCATCGTTGAGTGTCCCGCGTATTGGTGGAATACACAGAAGTCTGGTCTTCTCTTTATTTCTTTCGTCACTGCAAATCTAGGTCTTGGGGGTTTCACCACTCCATGTTCAACCCATTGTTCATACAAACCCCTGAATGCTTTCTCACTACATGTGATAGCCTCCGGGACTGGCTTTCTTGCATATTTGTCTCCAGGCTTTCCTCTGCTTGGTCCAAAAATTTCTCGTGTTTCTCCTTTTCGCCCCTTGTGGTTTTTGGTGAGTCGACCAAAGCCACGATTCTTCGTCCTCTTGCCCTTCCATGTAACCGTCGCATGGTTAGTGGGCAATGTCACGATTCCTCCCAAGTCTTGTGCAAAAGATGAGAGGGTCGCGAAGGAATCACAAGCCTTGGTGATGAGGTGGGGCTTGAAAGAATCCAAGGCACCATTGTTGCAAATGCTGACTAAGTTCTTTTCTTCAATCGGTTCTGCGCACTTCTGTGCCTGGGCCCTGAACCTGTCAACATAATCTGACAACTCCTCATTCGGTTTCTGCTTGAACCGCATAAGCTCCACAATGGTTACCTGTTTCTGCACATAGAAAAATTTCTTGAAAAATTGTAATTTTAAGTCATCCCAATCATGGACTGACCCCTTCTCCAAATTGTAGTACCAACTAAAGGCACTATCCATCAAAGTCTTGTTGAATTCCCGCATCAACAAGTTGTGGTTGTTCACTTCGTCATATCCGAGCCACGGAGACATTGACTCTACAAACCTGGCGATATGTTCCCTAGCATTTCCTTTCTCCCCGTTGTATTTTGGAAATTGCGGGGGGTGCTCAATATACCCTGTTGGGTAAGGTTGCCTCCGAATGTGTGCAGGGTAAGGAGGAGTAAAGTCCAACTCCGAGGGTCGAGATGTGCATCTGCGAAGTTGATTGATCACGTCAATCATATCATCCTTCGTCATCATGTCTGGGCTTATGGCGTGAACTCTCTGGGGTGTTGTGATATACTGCTGCATCGGCGGTGTGTGTGGTAGAGAAATTGGTTGATGAACACTTGCATCATGAACAGCTGGCACTGGTGGAAGTTGTTGGCTCATTCGCTGGACATTGCTTGGAATGGTTGGCATTTGCACCTGTGAAAATGATGGAATAGTAGCTGAGATGATGTTTGCCTGAGGTTGGCTTGCTTCCATCCTAGGTTGTGGCACGTCACCACTGTTCTGGGCTTCCAAGTTGATTATTGGAACCAATTGACTTTCCGTTAATGGAGGTACAATCTGGTTCTCTTTGTTGTTGCTACCATTATTGTTGTCTTCCACACCTGTTTGTTCCCTATGCGAACTTCCTGGGAACATGGCCTTGAAAGTGGGAATCTGCATCAACTGTTGGCGGAAATTCCCCATCTCCTCTTGCTTCCTCTGCATTTCCAGCATCATGGCCATCATCATTCCTTGCCCTTCTCGTGCTTCCTTCAATGCCTTGAGCATCTCCAGTTGCACATCATTCGTCGGGTATCCACCTGCATCCTCGCCTTGCCTTCCTGCGTTGGTTTGTTATTGATTGGCCATATGTGGTGATGTCGAACTTCCTTTTGAGCGTCTTGATAAGTGGTTGGTCAAAATCGAGGTTTGCGCCTTGGAAAGCTTGAGTGGCTTGCCTTGGGCCGGATCTGGTGAGGTAATCTTTGTTTGTTGGTGAAAGCGGCTCTTCCTGTAGTTCTCCCACTTCGAGTTGTGGGCATACCTTTCACGAATTCTATACCTCCCAAAGTGATCGCCAAATAAATGTGGGCAAGGAAATCGTACCTTGCTAGGTTAAGGTTTTGTGTTGGTGAGGAGGAGAGAAATCCACGAAAAGTACGGAATTGATTGATTGATTGAAGAGGGAGAACGGCAATTGGGCGATTCTCCAACAACGCGTGGCGAACTCCTAGAATTCGAGGAGCCGTGTTAGGGTAACAGGATTCCAAAGGCCTTCTTGAGTCCTTGAAGTTGAGAGAATGTCCAAACCCCTTTGGTGCTTTTAGGTGGAATCTCCAAGCCTTTAAGTCACCAAAAGGGTCCCTTTGATCTTCCAAGAGTTCAAGTCTTGAGTCTGAAGAGAAGTCTAAAGTGAGGTCCCCCTTCCCAATGGAGTGGAAGGGGTATTTATAGGATTTTCTAGAGTGGTCATGTGCTAGGCACATGCCCTCGTGGAAATTCCAAATTTACCCTTAGTCATCAGAGTAATGCCCAGATCTTCCAAATCATTTCAACCCACCAATCCAATCCTCAATCAATTCCCAAAATGAGTAAGCCTCCACGTGTCTTCTACTCCTTAGGACACGTGAAAGATTCTCTTAGGTCTTACTTCTTTATTTTCGACTCTTCTGTCTTTTTATTTAATCATAATGCGAACATTAGTTTGTGCGTTTAATTCAATTAGGTCAAGTGAACCCTAATTTTCACTTGGGCCCACAACCTTTATATGAATAAAAATAAGGAAACTAATATTTCTATGTATTTGGAATTTTTGTCCGTATCAAGAAATATGGTCTCTGTCAAAAAATGGCTCCCAACGGGTCCTATCCGAATCAAATTTTGCAGCTAAAGTCTGACACAACTAATATAGTCGGTGAGGATAAATTAGTGACGAATATCAACGACGGAACTAACTGCGACCACCATTAGCTACCAACTTCTTCGCTAATCCATGACATCAAGCTGACGACGTGTTGCAACGTGTCAGTACTGAAATTAACTATCGAATTCTGTCACTAATAAATAATTTTTTTAATAGAAAATTCGTCGCTAAGTTGAATTAGCTACCGAATTCCGTCGCTAATGCGTAATTATTATTTTAAAAAAAGTCAGTCGCTATCATTAGCTACACAATCGGTTGTTAATTGGTTAATTTGTACATGTTGTTTAAAGAAAAGAAATTTGTCACTAAATGGTATTAGCTACCACTATCGGTCGTTAGTTCGATTTTTTTGTTTTTATGGGTTTCCCAAAAAATGAAATTGTACTTGTATTCATGTTCCAACACAGCACAACATATATATAACAACCCAAACCTTATTAAAAAAAATAAGAATACGTGACGGAACTTTATGACAATTTTTAAAAACAATCACAAAAAATAATAACTTGTGATGGACTTTTTGAATAATCACAAAATAGTAATATATATGATGGCTCTTAGTGATGGCTAATTTTGCCATCAATGCATTATAATTATGAGACCCCAGATTTTATCAATAAAGATTTAAATTTTGTCGAAATAATTTTTAATATTATGGTGTGAATTTGAGATAATATTATAGTTGTGGGTAGTATTTATAAATTTTGCAAAGTATGCAAGTGGTTATATTATATTCGATTGGTTAGGAATATTAGGTTTAGCGAGGGAATATTAATAACTAATAATCATCCAATCATTGGTGGATGTACATAGAAATTATTGTCCGGATTGAGAAAAACGACAAAAATATTTTATTGAAATAACGGCGGAAGTTTTACCGTTGATCTTGTTGAACTACTTCGGTAGTAAAAAAAATACGATGTCGTGTGGTTGCATAAGTAGCACGGTATTGATTATTCGAATCTTTATGTGAGAAGTCACCTCGGTTTGATTAATTATTATCGATTAATAATATGAATTATTATAGCGATAATGACGTTTTGTTTTATTAAGTATTATTAACGTAATAAAAGCGAAACATCTTTTATATAAAATGAATCTTTTATTAAAGTTATTCATAAATAGAATATATTATATTTTATTATGCGTAGTGTTGCGTAGTATTTTTGCGTAGTGTTTTTTTGCGTAGTGTTGCGTAGTGTTTTGCGTAGTAAAAATGTTTTTATATAAATAGAATGTATGATATTTTATTTAAAAGATTTTGCTTTAAATATGGATGGTCGATTAAAGTAAATCAATCCGGGCCCGATTCATGGATTAATTACTATGCATTATATTTTCCTATAAATAGAAGCTCATTCCTTATTATTATTTTCTTACTAATTCAATTGAAACTCTGAGAGAAAATTATAGAGAGAAGCTATAGAGAAAATCTATAGAGAGAAAGAAGAAGAGTATTACAGTGCTTCACTACTTTGATATCCAAATATCTTTTACGTTAAGGGTATTATTTGTTGTATGTAAGTAAAAGTGTTATTCTTTCTTATTCATGAAGAGAATTTACATTATTCCATTCATTATTATTCATTGGAATAACTTTGTAAAAGTGGCGTACCCTATACATAACTTTTGTATATGCCAGATACCCTATATTTGGTGAAATTCTTATATTATTCCATTCTTATTTATTACATTGGAATAACTCAGATCTGTGAATCCCCATACTTGGTGATCTTCTTCATTTATTCCATTCTTTATTATTACATTGGAATATCACATGCATGTGTTTTACACCGACACAGTTCCATTGTTTATTATTAGTATTTATTATTCTCATTGGAATATCCTCGTCGTGTGTTTTACAGGACTTTCCAGTTCCATTGTTTATTATTATTCAAACATTTATTATTACATTGGATCATCCATGTCGGTGTGAATTTCACGACTGGTTCCGATTATTATTATTACATTGGAATAACACATACATCTGCAATCTGCGTACATGCATGGTGATTTCCTTTGTTATTCCATTCTTTATTATACCCGGTTGGTTAAAACTTTGACTTATATACTCCATGAAATTAGTAAAATATTCTTGATATTTGCGTTTCATCCAATATCTTTTCATGGAAACATTCTTCCGATCATTCTTGAATTTTACTCTACAAAACAAGATTATCTTGTTGACAATTTGGGCGTTCTTAATTCTGGATAAAATAATTCTTGAACTTGTTTTATTGAATTATTATGTCATTGTCATCATCCTCATGTTGTATTATGTTATCTTTGGCTTTACGTGCGTAGATGAACTTAGTATGATTATGACCGAGGATCATTCGGTATAATCATGGCTTGTTATAAATGATGTGATAAAAGTCCTCGGTGGCACATGTAATGCGATGATGGATAGTTTTTGGTATGATTGTGACCGGGGTGATTCGGTATAGTCATGACCATTGATAATTTGATGAAAATCCTTGGCCAAGTGAGTACGGGGATGATTAGATATTGTGGTTTATTCATTAAACCGAGTCTTAGTGATAAAATTTATGAAAACCTTTTAAAACCTAAAAGATAGTAGACTTTATTTTCTACTTGACTCTTTTAATGGATTGCGTGTTCATTGCAGATTAAACCGGTTGTCTATTGTATTTTATCGGTTTAACACTCATTGAAGGCTAATGATAATTTATTACGCATTATCTTAGTCATAATATTTCTTCTTGGGCTAGTTGAGCTCACCTTTTTCTTTCACTATTCTTCTCTGAAAATGAGAACATAAATTTGGGGACGAGTTGGGGAATGGAGTAATGGTCTAGAGGATAGCATTAGTAGTCCTCACTATTCTGTTAAATAGTGTGACAATAAATGTAATGAGGACTCCTTGAGTATGGATATTGTCTAAATGACAATATTCCTATTAGAACTCTCAGTTTATGTATTGTCGTATGTTACACGACAGATGTATAATTAAGTTTGTATTTGAATTTATGTACCATGTAAGTGGCGACCCAAGATGGGTGACGTATACCTAATTTTGGGGGCGTCACAATAATTGTGATGACCATGTCAATCACCAAATTTTTCACGCAAAATAAATTTCTTTTTGTGACGCACTAAGCCATCACTTATAGATATACCTTTTTTGTGATTGCATTTAAGTTATCAGCAATATTTTAATGAAAAAAATAATCAAAACAATATTTATGGTGGTCATAACAATCATTAAAAAAGAAAGATTTTTGTGACGAATTTTATTTGCTTACAAAAAGAAGGTATTTTGTAATGGAATTTTCAAGCCATCACAAAATAATAAAATATATGATAACTCTCAGTAACGACTAGTTTTACCATCATTATAGAGTCATGATCCCAAGTTGATGTAATGGTATTAGAGCCCAAGTACAAATTAGGGTTCACATACGACCTAAAGCATTGAATGACAAATAGAAAAGTCAGAAATAAATGTGCGAGATCCGAGAGACGCCTCCACGTGCCCCGAGGTAGAAGACTCGTGTAGGCGACTCATTTTGAGAATTGATTGAGGGATTGGATTGGTGGCTAGAAGGACAGGGCAATATGGGCATTATTCTAATGACTAAAGGGTATTTCTAGAATTTCCCTGAAAGCATGTGCCTTGCACGTGATTACTTTTCCGAGAACCCTATAAATTCCCCTTCCATTCCATAGGGAAGGGGACTTCTCTTCAGACTCAAGACTTGGACTCTTGGAAGATCAAAGGAACCCTTTTGGTGACTTAAAGGCTTGGAGATTCCACCTAAAAGCACCAAAGGGGTTTGGACATTCTCTCAACTTGAAGGACTCAAGAAGGCTCTTGGAATCCTGTTATCCTAACACACGGTTCCGGATTCTAGGAGTTCTACCACGCGTCGTTGGAGATGTCGCCCACCGTCGTTCTCCCTCTTGATCAATCAATCAATTTCATACTTTTCGTGGATTTCTCTCCTCCTCAACCAACACAAAACCCTAACCCTAGCAAGGTATGATTTCCTTGCCCATATTTATTTGGCGACTCTACTGGGGAGGTGTAGAATTCGTGAAGGGTATGCCCACAACTCGAAGTGGGAGAACAACAGGAAGATCTTCACCAACAAATAGCATTACCTCACTGGGTCCAGTTCTAAGGCAAGCAAGTCAAGCTTTCCAAGGCGTGAATCTAAATCTCGATCAACCTATCCCTGAAGACGCATCGGAAGGAAGTTCAACATCACCATACATGGTCGATCAACAACCAAATAATGTCGAAGTAGAACGGTAGCGGAAAGCAAATCGAGGAAGAAAGAGGAGAGCAGGCAAATGATGTGCAACTGGAGATGCTCAAGGCGTTGAAAGAATCACAGGAAAACAAGGGATGATGATGGCAATGATGCTGGAGATGCAGAGGAAGCAAAAAGAAATGGGAAATTTCCGCCAATAGCTTGATCTGATTCCGCTTTCAAAGCCATGTTCCCAAAAAATTCACAAGGAGAACTGGCAGGAGTGGAGGACAACAACAACGATAGCAACAATAAGGAGAATCAGACAGCACCTCCATTGATGGAGAATCAGTTCGTTCTAATCATCCACTTGGAACCTCGTAATAGTGGTGGTGACGCGCACACAACCCGATCGAAAGTCACCACCTTTCAGACAAATATCATTCCGACCACTATCCCCACATTTTCACAAGTGCAGATACCAACCATCCCAAACATTGTGCAACGAACCAACCCACAAGCACAACCGATACAAAATTTACTTGATGCCAGTGTACATAAACCAATTTCTGTACCATACACACGACCAATGCCGCCATACATCACAACACCACAGAGAGTCCACACCACAAGCCAATATATCACAAAGGATGATATGATCGATGTGATCAATCAACTTTATAGGCAGACATCCCGACCTTCAGAGTTGGACTTTACTCCACCTTACTCGGCACATATTCGGAGACAACCTTACCCGACAAGGTATATCGAGCATCCCCCGCAATTTCCAAAATACAATGGGGAGAAAGGAAATGCCAGAGAACACATTGCCAGGTTCGTGGAGTCGATGTCTCCATGGTTAGATATGATGAAGTGAACAATCACTATTTGTTGATGAGGAATTCAACAAGACTTTGACGGATAATGCCTTCAGTTGGTACTACAACTTGGAGAAGGGATCAGTCCATGATTGGGATGATCTAAAATTGCAATTTTTTAAGAAATTTTTCTATGTGCAGAAACAGGTAACCATCGTCGAGCTTATGCGATTTAAGCAGAAGCCAAACGAGGAGCTGTCAGATTACGTGGATAGGTTCAGGGCCCAAGAACAAAAGTGTGCAGAGCCAATTGAAGAAAAGAATTTGGTTAGCATATGCAACAATGGTGCTTTAGACGCCTTCAAGCCCAACCTCATTACCAAAGTTTGTGATTCATTTGCGACCCTCTCATCTTTTGCACAAGACTTGGGAGGAATCATGACATTTCCCAATAGCCATGCGATGGTTACATGGAAGAGCAAGAGGACAGCAACTGTGGCTTTGGCGGATTCTCGACCAAACCACAAGAGGGGACAAGAGGAAAAATGAGAAATTTGAACGAAGCAGAAAAAACATGGTGACAAGTATACGAAATGCGCCCGAGACTATCACATGCGGTGAAGAAGGCATTCAGGCATTGTATGAAACAATGGGTTGAGCACGGAGTGGTGAAGCCTCCAGGCCCCAGGTTGGTTATAGAAAGAAGAGATGAAAAGAAGGTCGGACTTTTGTGTATACCACCAATATACAGGACATTCCACTATGGACTGTTATAGTCTGCGGAGGATATACCATGCGAAGTTGGCGGCCAGAGAGATTGAACTAGGAGAAGAAACGTGCAACACTATCACTCATGGTGCAGTCCCGGAAGTCAAGAACTCAAATACTGGCTCTACGTACCATCAGAAAAAACTCTGAACTACAGATGAGTTAAAAAATCCACCCAAGATAGTGGTCCACCAAAAATGGTGGTTTAAGTCCTCAGGGGTATCCCTTGCCAAACAATTGGATGACCAAGGGAGGAGGCACAAGAATTGACAAATAATAAAAAAAAACACCCAGGATGGTGGTCCACTCTAAACGGTGGTCAAGTCCTCATAGACTGCACTTGCCAAGAAATTGGACGACCCAAGTGACGAGGCACCCGATTTCAAGTCCTCGTAGACTGCACTTGCCAAGATATTGGACGACCCAGTGACGAGGCACCCGATTTCAAGTCCTCGTAGACTGCACTTGCCAAGATATTGGACGACCCAAGTGACGAGGCACCCGATTTCAAGTCCTCGTAGACTACACTTGCCAAGAAATTGGATGACCCAAGTGACGAGGCACCTGAGTGTTACACTTTATCATCAAAAGTGAATGAGGCACTTGACTATAAGCCCTCAGACCCAAAAAGTTATACTTTCAACTTTAATAAAAGTAATTGAGGCGCCTGAGTATAAGCCCTCAACCCCGAAAAAGTTAAACTTTATCTCTAAAAGTGATAAACGTTATGCTTTCGTCGACAAAAGCAAGATTTAGTATATGAAATATTATGCTTTTCGTTAAAAGCAATTTGATTATCAATAAATTTGTCAAACTTTCACTTATACTTGATTATTTCTTCTGATTTATAAAAATATATATATATATATACAAAAAAAGAAGAGGAAAGTATAGATTCAAGTGTTAGTTTGTATGAAATATATGCACATGATTTTCTGATACAGGAAATGAAAAAAAAAACTACGAAAGTTCATGATCTAAAGGCCATGACCTGTCGAATTGAAGATAGAGGAATACCTAAATCTTGGTCTTCGGGACTATCAGGCCTTCGAGGCTATCAGCAGGTCTGCGAAGCTATCAGCAGGTCTTCAAGGCTATCTTTCGGTCTTCGATGCTATCAGGCCTTCGAGACTATCAGCAGGTCTTCAAGGCTAACAGCAGGTCTTCAAGACTATCAGCAGGTCTTCAATGCTATCAGGTCTTTCGATCCTATCAGGCCTTCAAAGCTATCAGGCCTTCGAATTTATCAGGCCTTCGAAGCTATCAGCAGGTCTTCAAGGCTATCAGCAGGTCTTTGAGGCTATCAAGCCTTCGAGGCTTTCAGGTCTTCATGGACTTCTTGGATTTTTAAAATATTTAGAGCTCCTCTAAGGTTCGCCCTTCTAGGGTTTGCTCCCCTAGAGGTTCCTTCTCCCAGGACTTTCATTTTTGAGGCTTGCAAAACATCAAGCCCCGCGAAGTGTTCAGACACTGGAATCAAGACTTCAACACTTACAATATTTTGCGCGATCATCTCACCAAAGGCGTGACTCACGCGCAGGGGGAAAATGCTTACTGATAGATGACATAGACAGTCTCCAGAGTAGAGGTGCATTCCCCCCCAAGAAGTGATGAATACGCATGTAGAGGAGCACCATGGTCATGTTGGATACAAAGGTCCCTGCATAGCTGGATGCAACGAAGAATGTTAGCTTTTTCTTTAGTACATCCACATAATCAACATTTCTAAGTATCTCGTTGATCCAATGATGCCATTCCTGAAGGTGGCTAGATGAATTAGACAAAAAGTGAAGGGGACTAAAAGGGTACTCTGGTTTCTTTATGCATATGCGGTGAATGCAAACAGAATGAGGAAAGTCACCCAAATCTTCCACAAGCCGCTGGAAATAGAAACAAGCCTTCCTTCTCTGGTGGAGAAAAAGTTGTACGGTCATAAGTTTGGACTTGCTTCCTAAAGACGTCGAAAAGACCAAAGGAGGGGAGCCCTTCCCCAATCATTGAGAAATGGGGCCTCCTTGGTTGTTCCCTTCATCCTTAAAAAAAAAATTGCCTATAGGGTTCGGCCACCTAAGGGTTATTCTTTTCATCCATTAAAAAAAATCCGCTATAGGGTTCGACCATGTTGGCTTACCCCTGGGTTTGGCCATGTTGGCTTCGACCCCTAGGGTTGTTGTTCTTGGCTACCTTCCTTTTCCTTTGAGGTCTTGTTGCTCCCACAAATCAACCGTTTGGAACAAATTCTTTTTCATCGCGAAAATTATAGCCTTTCTCTGATGAATTCTGGGGGAAAAAACCAAAATATAATCAAGGTAATAGGGTTCGGAAGACGAAAGAAAGATTCGAGGTACCTGAAAAGAAAAAAAAAGAGAAAAAAAAAACTGGCCACACTGCAGATCAAGCAACTCCTCGATTTGGCGGTTTTTGGGATCTACCCAATGGGGATCCACCCAAAGTAGGTACAAGAATGTTCATGCCGTCTCCTACAACCGTTGACATTGTTTCTGGTTGTTTTGTCGTCGGAGAATAAGGTGGTTCCGGTGGGCCAAAGCATGGGAGGTGTCGCCTTGTCTGGTTCTATGGAAAGGCTCCTTCAGAAAATTACTGTTACAATTTTTATCATCGCTTTAATGCTCGGTCCGGACCTTAACTTGCTTATCATCTCGAAATAGGATTTGAGCCTAGCAAATTCAGTGGGTTCGGTTCGTCCAGTTTATGCATGGTGTGGTTGAACAAGATATATATACATATTGTATTTTTCCGAGGAGTCCAAATTAAAGTGGATGATTAAACTTGAGAGCACATTGTCTCACAATTTTATGTGTTATGGTCTTATGGGCTATTGTGAAGAAGAGATGGTGGAACATCTTCTCATTTATTTTCAGACCACGAGGAGCCTTTGGACGCTTGTGTTCTCATTGAATCATTGTGCAGAATCACTTGGGTAATGCCAGGATCGATCAAGAATGACGGGGAAGGAGTGGAGAAGGCTACATGACTTGATGACTCATGGGATATAGCAGACAATTTGAAAGGAACCAAATAATTGGCATTGGGAAGCAAGAGTGGGGTTAATCATGTTCATTCTTTTCATGGGCCTTATTTTCTTTTAGTTTCATGAGGTGTTAATCTGATAGTCATTGGATGAGGTGAAGGTAATCAACGGTTCGGATCACATGTTCATGTTTTCCCAACCCCACGAGCTAGCTTAATCTCTTTTTTTCGTTTCTAATCCTCTTGGCAATGGGGGAGTACTAGTGATTCATTATACCATATAATTATTATTATTACTTTTTTTTATTTTAGTATATTTTATTGAATATATATTTTACTTAATTAGTAGGAAACATTGACATGAATTACTATATATATATATATATTAATTGCGATATTTCATAAAATAAAAAAATATATGGAAAAAATATATTATTTTCTAAATATAGAAAAAATTTGATTTGATTTGATAAAAAGAAAAAATTTAAGCTGTATATATATTTATATAAGCTGCATATTTATTTATATAAGTTGCATATATATAATAATAAGTATAAAATCCCAACTATTGGATACATGTGCACGCAAGCAAGAGAGACTTTTTATTTATATGGCTATATAATCATCATATCTTGATGTATATAAAAAATGGATCTTTCTTATGGCAAAAAAGCAGCAGCACAGTAATTAATCATGGAGCAACAGGACCTCTCAAAAATAAGATAAATAAATGTTTTATTTATTTATTTATTTATATTTTTTTAAAAAAAAATAAAATAAAATTTTATTTTTTTTTATTTTCAAAAAAAAATGGTTACCTCATTTTGTATAGGGTTCGGCCAAAAAAAAAAAATATATTGGACTAAGGGTTCGGCCGCCGAACTTTGGCTTGAATAGAAAGGGATTGTGGCTATCATGCATAATCATATGATTTTAGTTTATTTCATATGATTTTGTGATTTTGATTTGTTTTAAAAAAAAATCTCTTTTCAAATTAAGAATGATTTGATTTGATTTCCCAAAATAAAGAAAGATTTAATTTCAAAAATAAAATTAAGATTTGATTTTATAAAATTGAGATTTGATTTTATTTTGGAAATAAAATTAATATTTGATTTGATAAAAGGAAAGACTTGGTGTATCAAGATAAAGATTTTTATTAGGAAGATTATTGCATATATATATATATATATATATATATATATATATATATATATATATATAATGAGTAAGATCCTATGGGTTTTAATTATAAATGTATCATATGGTTGATTATTACTTTTACAAAAGTCAATCAATTATGCATACATATAGATTATAAAACAATATTTTATATATTAGCTCCATTGAGCATTGAGCATGCCTATATATCTTTAGGGAATTCTATATAAAGTTTGTTGTATCATACTATCTGGAGTACTACTCGAATTAATTATTAATAAGAATGTGTTGAATTTGATAAAAAAAAAAAAAATAAAGAATTTCTAATAAAGTTCTCCCCGGAGATTAGCGATTACTGAAAATATATATGAACGATGGAATATTTTATGGGGTCTTACAATTTGGAAATTACAGCAGTAATTGTGATAAATATAAGGTAATTAACTAGACAATTAGGCGTTGCTGGATTTACGCCTTCAATCATAACTAGAGAATTATATGCATGGGATATAGGATTTGTCATTTGTATATCCATTTTATAAATTGAGGAAAAGAGGTTGTTTATCATTTCCGACTGACCCAAGCATAATACCATTATTCTAGAGTCCTTCCCATAATATTACTTATGGAAAGTTAGAATTATAGCCAATCAAAAAGATGCCTTGATTCAATCACTTTAGTATCCTAACTTGCAGAACTTTTATTTCATTTTATATGGAAATATTTTGCAATGACCAATCACAGTTTCACAAGGAATTCCTATAAAAGCTAAAATAATGATTTGGTTTTGAAAATGAATCCCGCGTTCACAAGATTTGGGAAGGATCTTCAAAATATCTTGGGAGAACTCTCCTAAGTGTCCCCTCTCCAAGGATTTTCTGTTTTCAGGGCTTGCAAGATCGAGCTCCGCGATTTGTTCAAAAATTTGAAACACGACTCAAAGACTCGAAGTAATTTGCACGATCGCCACTCCAAAGGTGTGACTCACGTGCAGGGGGCAAATGTGAGCCCAAGTACAAATTAGGGTTCACATACGACCTAAAGCATTGAATGACAAACAAAAAAGTCAGAAATAAATGTGCGAGATCCGAGAGACGCCTCCACGTGTCCCGAGGCAGAAGACTCGTGGAGGCGACTCATTTTGAGAATTGATTGAGGGATTGGATTGATGGCTAGAAGGACAAGGCAATATGGGAATTATTCTAATGACTAAAGGGTATTTCTGGAATTTCCCTGAAAGCATGTGCCTTGCACGTGATTACTTTCCCGAGAACCCTATAAATACCCCTTTCATTTCCATTGGGAAGGGACTTCTCTTGCACTCAAGACTTGGACTCTTGGAAGATCAAAGGACCCTTTTGGTGACTTAAAGGCTGAGATTCCACCTAAAAGCACCAAAGGGTTTGGACATTCTCTCAACTTAAAGGACTCGAGAAGGCTCTTGGAATCCCTGTTACCCTAACACGGTTCCCGGATTCTAGGAGTTCTGCCACGCGTCGTTGGAGTAATCACCCACCTGTCGTTCTCCCCTCTTCAATCAATCAATCAATTCCGTACTTTTCGTGGATTTCTCTCCTCCTCAACCAACACAAAACCCTAACCCTAGCAAGGTATGATTTCCTTGCCCACAGTAACTATTTAGTTTGCAAATGGGGGAGTCGAATCCTACAAGTATTAATTATTTGATATAGTTAATATAGTAAAATAAATTATCCGTAAAAAGAGATTCACGTTCTTACCTTTGATCTCTAAAGTCATGTGTTTTTTGTGTGATAGTTTTGACAATTATAATAGATTACGTGTTATTGTATCAATCATAACAAAAACACTAAACGTTTGTGTGATGGGGGTATACAAGATGGCCTTCATGACAGCTAAAGTCATCACAAAAAGGTTTTTGTAATGATTTTTTGAATTAAATGATGGATTTGAGCCATCAAAAAAGACCCTTTTTCTTGCAGCATGAAGCACCAAATAGAAAGAACGAAATCGAAGTTCGTACATATATGTAATCAAATCCGATGATACTTAACTACAAATATATACCATCAAAATATCAAACTAAAGTTGAAATATAATAGGATCCGATAAATATCTAAACGTATGTGGTACAAAAGAAATGAAAAATAACTAATACTTGATCCTAGCTAGCTACCTCATCATGTATCATCGTCTAGACGCTTCTGTAATAAAAGAAAAAAACATGTTTACTATACTATATATGTTGACTAATATGATTTAATATTAATTCTAACAAAGAACTTATATATAGTAAATGTTAAGATTACCTTGTCGTGCTTAAGTTTCTCCCCTTCCTGTCGACATGGTACCTCCCCCTCTTGTTGTCGGGCTGCTGTCATGGAAGTTGTTGTTAACATTCCAAAATTAAATTCTTACTCTTACTCTACTAACACAAAGATCAGTATAGTAACAAACAAAGGTCGATCCCATAAAGAGTGGTGTTGTCTTAATTTATTCTATAGTTTCCTAAATCAAAATAATACTAAATATAAATTTGGGTGTTTTGAATAGAGTTTGACCAACTAATGTAACTGAAAATAATTAACAAGAATAACCAATAAATTAAAGACTTCAGTTCTTTAGTCCGGTATCACCTTCTTACAATAGCAAAGTAACCAAGTTTAACAAGATTTATCATTCAATGAAATTAATAACCCTAGATAACCGCAATCACTTATTATACGAAATTCTCCTTAATTTTAAATCCAAAGAAACAATCGCCTCAGTAGATCCTAACTATCATACAACCTAGATCTATCAGTCTAAATTTAATATAACAACATTAAGAATTAGAGAATTAGGATATTCCAAATAACAATCACACAATCAGAAATTATTTAACTTGTCTTCCGATAATCTTATAAGCAATACTCAAAAGCTTGTCCACAATCATGTATTATTAATTGTTACTTATGATCAGATACAATATCGTTTGCTAAATATATATTATATCTTAATATAGCAGATGATATAAACTAGATTAATCTAACTGGTCATATCAAATCAATCCAATCATATTCCATGCAATAAATTAATTAAATCAGATTATCAAGAATAAATCTCATGTAAAAATGAACAAATAATGTTAATTCAAATCCAACACGTTTTACATATTTTTTATAAAAAAAATTAGCATCTTCCAACGTATCAAAAATTTGACCAACATAAGGAATGGTATCATCAACTAAACTTGTTACATCATTATTATCATGTATTTTTTTTCCTCATTACTTTAAATTGAATAAAATAATTCATCAGCAAACAAATTCATGGCAAAACAAATCAATTACTTATAAAAATTATATTACAAATTACCGTCTTTTACTTATGTTCGTCTTCTGGTATACTTTCTAGTTGGATATTCTCTTTCTGTGGTATAAGAAGGTGAGGAAAGAAGAAAGAAAAGTGATCTAATATGCTCAGTACTTGTTCTGCTCTCTTAAGTTGATTAAAACTTTGACCGAAAAAAATAATCATTTAGCTGACTAATAACGACGGACCAAACCGTCGCTCGAACTGTCGCTATAGGTGGTCCGCATGCGGACCACCCGCACCTAAAGCTCTATCTCTGTGTGTGTGTGTGTGTGTGTGTGTGTGTGTGTGTGTGTGTGTGTGTATATATATATATATATAGCGGATCAGGTCCGAACTCCCGGACCTGATTAAAATCCGGACCCTATTTTATTTTATTTTTGCTTTTTTTTAAAACAACTAAAAATTTCAATTTCATAAAATATTAAACTTTTTTTTAGTTGTTTTAAAAAAAAATAAAAAAATTCTAAATTTTAAAAAATCCTGGACTCCCCCATTTGAACCAGGACTCTCTCTCTCTCTCTCTCTCTCTATATATATATATATATATATATATATATATAAGTACTAGTTTATAAGGAGAGATTCTCCATGACCGATTAGATAATGATCGGTCTGTGGAGAACCTCTCTACTAGTTTATATAAGTATGGATAATGATTTATAGCATGTATTTGTTATAGATTAAAAATGAACATATATCATTTTTATCATTCAATATAGAAATCAACGACTAAAAAATTCACGTCCTACGTCTGCTATTAATAGTAGCGAATATAAATTTTTCAATTTTAATCTGACTATTAATTCTTGTATCTGACATTAATGATAATATTTACCTATTTTTAATTCATAACAAGGGACGGGTGTCTTTCCCATAAATTGTCAACATTTTCTTTCTTATTATAGTTTCCCTCCAAATCCAAGCGCCTCCAAACAGTCCATAAGTCCCCATTACCTTTCCCCTTCCCCTTCCCCTTCCCGCCATTTCTAGCCCTAGCTAACTGGACGCTTGATTCGACCAGATCAAGGGCGCCATCGCCATTAAAGGTAAAATCTTTGTGTTTTCCTCATACTCTGCTTATGGTTTACTGTATCTGATTTTTCCCTTGTTCGATTTGGTTTCTGAAAGTGGGTTTTTTTTTTCTTTAATTGTGAAATTATTTGGCAAATACTAGTTGCCAATTGTTCTGCAATCTGATCTCCAGTTTATGTCACTCTTGGTGCTGCTAATGTTATCTGATCCGCTTTAATTGTGGGTATTACTTAATTGTTGCATATTCAGAAACTTATAATGGGTTAATAGATTAAGAGGTGATTAGTATACTGGCTTTTGAGTTTAGGGGGTGATTTGATGGTAAATTTACGCTTGATGAATTAGTAATAGGTTTAAATTAAATCAACATGATGTTTGGAATAATAAAACTTGTTTTGGTTCTGGGTGTTGTTTTTATTTTTTGGTAGTGAAGACACTTTTCTGACATTTTTTTGACCTTGAAAGTCGTGTTTGTTAAACAAGTTATGATGTTTAACTTAAAGAGATGTTCTGAGTGACTAAAATTTGTTTGATGCAAGTAAATTAGGAAAAGAAGGTTGACACAAATACTGATTGTGGAAAGGGAATTTGTTATTTATATTTAGTGTTGGTCTGTTGCAAGAGGGGTTCAGCATATTTACATAATATGGATTGGTTGATTATGTTTTTAATAGAGGATAATTATACATTCCAATTAAGACCGACTTTAGCAGCTTGATTTAGACATATGGAGAGCATGTATATGATGTAATAGTAGTACAGTGTATGTTTTCTTTAAAAACATTATAAAACAAAAATTCCAAGCCAACAATCGGAGCATTTCAAGGAACTGCAGTTGAGGTGAGTTCATCAATGGATTAAGGCAGTTTGCTTTTTTGTCTGACGAGTTTGTATTTTTTTAATAAGTAAATGTTATCTGTTGAAGGCTTCTGATTAGTGAAGTTAATAGCTTTATTGTTTGTTGAATATGAAGGTTCTACTTTGATTATCATCAAAATCCATATTTTCCCCTTATACCCTGTAATCAAGATGCTGTTACACAGGTTATGCTCATGGAGTCATTTTTGGATAGGTGCAGTAGAGTGTGTTGTGATTGCACTCTTAAATTTCTGAGATTTACTTATTCTTTCCCAGCAAGCTCAATATACAAATATTAGCACATCGGTGTCTCAATGTTTACCTAATTTGAGACTAGTTGTCCTATTACTGATGAAACTGGCTTTATTTTTAGTAACCTCCGGTTTGCTTTTGTCATTTTTTGTCCACATTTGCTGTTATTTGCAGTACTAAAAGACACTGGATTTTCTATACAGTAGCTAGTTTTGTAAGATTCTACGGATTAAAATGTTGAGTTGGAATCTAACTGAAAAGGTGATAGTGAACCTAATGTTGAAGCTACATTATAATTTTTAATCTGTGTAACAGTCTGTTTTGAACGTTAACAAATACTGATGATTAAATTGGTAGAGAGCACCATTTAACCCGAGTATTGTGAGGTTAACAGTTATGTTGATAGTAACAGAGCAATCCTATTATAGTCAATTCCCCCTCTTAGTCCTGTAATTTTTGCTGATTTTAGCGTTAACCTCATGTTTGGTCTAGTTCTTTTTGTGGCTAACTGCCCCCCCACCCACCTCTTGAAATTTCATGGCTAAAAGAATGATAAGGGATCTCTTTGTTCTACTAAGGAGGTCAATATTTGCATTTTTTTTGTTTTGATTGCATCTGATTGTAATTTCTTTGTGTTTGGTAAACTGCAGGCGTGCTTATTTGGCAGCTCTACCTAATATAGATGGAGTCACCACAGCCAGGTTGTAATGGAGGATCAGAAGCAGTAATAAACCTCCAACCCAATTCGTCAATTTCTGTTGCATATCACCCTCTTTTTGGTCCTCATGATGATCTGATTCTCCTTGAGCTTGATGAGAAGCTCCTCCCTGATGTTCTCCACCAAAGGTTTGTATAACTTCAATTCCATGTTCTTGGAAATGTTTTTTCTCTTCATTTTCAGCACCTTCTTTAGCTTTGTTACTTAAATTGATGACCTCTAGAATAAGCTTAAGAGGACAGCCAGATGAAGATGCAGTTCTCTGTACTCAGTCAAAGACCTATGCTGTTAAGTTTGTTGGAAACTCCAACTCTGTATTACTTATACCCCCTGCAGATCAATCATCACATGAAAATCCAAAAGATTGTGATAGGAAAGATCTTGACAAAGTAGTTGTTGCATCTGTAATCAAGGTGGCACCTGGCAACATGGAGCTTATCGAGGTTGCTCCCAAAGTAGATAAGCTAAAATCGCTGCTATATGTGAACCCACTCAAATTGGGTGAGGTGACTGATATAAATGAGGTGAATGGGATGATAGAAAATAACACAAATTTGTATACATGGGATGATCTTACTGAAAGGATACAAGCTAGTGACGAGGAATTGAAGACTGCATTACATGCTTTTTCAGCAGTAGAGATTGACGGATATTGGAGAATCATGGACGAGAATTATATGGATGGGATCCTAAACATGCTTTTGCAAAACTCTATATTGAACGACTGGTCCTTAAGTGCACTTAATGAAGATGAGGTTGTGGGTGTGCTGGAATCAGATGGGTATCCGCGCAAAATTACAAGCCATTGTTTGCAAGTTTTTGGTAATAAGATGGATGCGGATATAGGTGCAACTTGTATGTGGAGGTTGGATGAGAGAAAGGTGTGTGTGCATTTTGCAAGAGGAATCTTGAGAGGAAAGATGAAGATGGAAAGTTTCATGGAGGAGTGGACGCGCAAAGTTCCTGATGGAATGCAAGTGAATTTTGACATGTTGGAAGGAGAAGTTCTAACAGAAAAACTTGGGATTCAAACATGGGTATATGCCTTCAGTATTTCTTCTCTACCCTCCAACCCTGCTGAGCGTTTCTCTGCACTTTTCCATGAGCGGCAAAAGTGGGAATGGAGGGATCTAAATCCTTACATCAGGTGTGATCTCCTGTCTTTTAATACCTTTAAAATGTTTTAAAATTGCTCCTAGATTTTGTAGTTTGATTATCCTTGTTGACATATTTTGTGCAGGGATTTGAGTGTGCCGGGACTGACTTCAGAAGGTTTGCTCCTCAAGTACACTCGAAGAACTCAGCCGACACCAGATTCAGAGCCAGTTTTCACTGCTAGATAGTTTTGATTAAATATTCCTAGTAGTTACTTCAACTGTTTTGCCTGAACTGAAGTACATGGCTAGCATATCATCTTGAACATTATCACTTTGATTGTCACATGATTCAGATGATGATAATTATCAGTTTCACCTGTTGCTTACCTCTTTTATCACTAAGCAGTTATTTATGGATCTTAGCTGCTGATCCGAAATTCTCAACTCTTACTCCTTCTGTTCTTAAATAACTGATGTTTAAGGATGTTGCACACAGATTAAGAAAGTATTTAATATTTTAAAACATTCCTAATATACCCTTAATTAATACCCTATTAAATTATTTATCTCCACCATTACTCTACAACTTTTCAATTTCTTCAAACGTTACACCATTAAAAATTATTTCCCACCAAAATTTTGATACATTAAACAAGTTCTGTAATCTTATTCAAGTTAAAACAACATGAACATGGCTCCAAAGAAAAGTCGAATCCCCTTAGTTGAAATAGATTTAAATGTGGACTTAACACCTTCTGAAATTGGCAATGGAGATGAACAGCAAGACGAAGCAGAAATTCATTTTTCAGATCTTAATGTTGATGCAGAAGATTTAGGCTTTAAAACAAATTTCTTAAAGTAATGTTAAATGGAGTATAGTTTAAAAAATATGAAATATCAACATTGAAAAAGAGAGTGAAAAATAATTAAGGTAAGTATTAACGAAGCTAATAATGACAAGGGCAAAATTAGAAAAAAGGTAATGAAAACATTAGTTTCTTAAAACATCAAATATTTTGGAACAAAACCATACAATTATAATAATCATATCAACTAAAATTAAATAAATTCACATTAATTTAAAGTTTAATATGTTGTCATTTGCCCTCAAAAGTCAACTTGTATATCTAATTTTGGAACGGATGAAATAGTTTTTAAGTAGTTTGTAAGATCATTTTAACAAAAGTTGAATGGAGTCATAGCAACATTTAAAGAAAAATACAGAGGAATATCTAAAATATATGTTGTCACTGGAAGTATGAATTACATCACACCATGATCTTAACATTTGTAAAAGGTAGAAGAAAAGATAAAAGTACTTGAACGAATATAACAAGTTCAAAAAATCTGAAAAACTTGACTAAAACCCATCCAGTTTTGAGTAGTGGGGAATGAAATAATTGGAAGCATCAGCCAATAGTAGGAAAGTTAGGATGAAAGTTTCAAGCTTCTTAAGGTGGAAGTAAGGAGAGAGAGATTGCTGGGAGATCTCTCCTTGTAGTCTTTCTCCAACACAGTCGCCGCCAGAGATTGTAGCTCTGAGCTGTCTTTGTCCTCCTTGTTCCGCCCTTTAGTCAGCTGTGCGATTGCAGATGAACACTACATCAAAGGAATAAGACATTTATTCAGATGCACAAGATAGGAAATCAAATCTAATGGTTCGCATTGGGGCGTGGGGGGGACATAGACAGAGCCTAAGGTGCACATATCAGTATGCACACATCCTTCCATGCAAACACATACACACACACACACACACACACACACATATATATATATATATATATATATATATATATAGAGAGAGAGAGAGAGAGAGAGAGAGAGCTCACCAAGCAGATGCCAAAGAGTGCTCTGGTGTTCTTACCACCAGTCAACTCTATGGTGGACGCATAATATTTCTTAGCTATTTGAAGGTTCTCAAGTCCACCTAGTGTATATAGCACCTATTCAAGCCAAAGACACCAAAAAGAGATTATCTAGGGTAACGCTTGCTGCTAGATATATGCATACAAATTGATATATATATATATTCCCTCTTCTCAGGATAAAAGTTATGATTGACTTTTTGCGCATATTAAGAAAGAGGATAAAATGACAAAATTGTCCAAATTGAAATTCTGATTTAATTGCATAATTTTCTGCACATTACTAGTGATGCTCTATATTTATGCATATAGAATAAAAATATAACAATTAATAATAAGGGTAATATAGGCAAATTATTGTAAAAAATAGATCATTTAAGGTAAGTAGACATTTAATTTGGGACTACCCAAAATAATAATAAAGACTTTTATCCCAAAGCGGAGGAGAGTATATATATATATATATATATATATATATATATATAGGGAGAGAGTTGGAGAGAAAAGTCGACTAGAATTAATATTGAATTTTGAAACTGATATTCATAGAAGTGGGACCCACTCACTATTCATGTGAGGGATCGTGTGAAAATATCAATTTTTTATGTGAAAATATCAGTTCCTTGAATTATCATATTTCTACCAAAAATGACCATTTCAACCCAATTCTGTAGAATTGAGTGTAATAAACATGTAGTCCTTTACTTTAGTTATTGAATAAATCAGTGTTTCTATGGATATTTATGCTGAAATATTATTTATAAGAGTTTTTCAAAATTTACTAAAACCTAAGAAATGAATATATCCCAATATAAGAATCCTTCTTTCCTTTCCTAAATTTCGCAAAATAAGAGTGCCTTTTAGATGATTAACTTTAGTTACCAAATATCCAAATATTGTGAAATATAACTGTAGCATCGAATAATTTTATACATTCTTTTTCTTGATAGGTTCTAATATTATACTTGTGTACACGTCATATACATAGGGTTGTAAATGGTAATCGAAAAATTCGTATTCGTCCGCATCCGTATTCGAAAAAAACGAATATTATTCGCATTCAGGAAAAAACGGATATATCCGTATTCGGTTTAAAAGTATCCGCAAATAAACGGATACGGATATAGGCGTATTCATATTCGTTTAACATCCGACCGTAAATATATCCGGCGGATAACGGATATCCGAAATCCGATATTCGGATTCGTACCCGTATCCGAATAACTTATATATATATATATATATATATATATATATATATATATATATAACTCACATAGTTAATTACATATGTATATATATAAGTTATTAATATATATACTTAAATTAATTATATAAATATATAATTAAGTTATTATATATATATATATATATATATTTATCTAATAACTTACATATATATATATATATATGTGTGTGTGTGTGTGTATAAGTTATATATACTTACATTCATTTATTAATAACTTATATTCATTGATTAATAATTTATATATATATATTAACTTACATATATATATATACACACACACACACACACACATATATATAGGATGAATCTAAAATATCTCTCTTAAATAACATATCTTTATTAAAAATTTAAAACTACGACATTTTGAAGATTCTTTTAAAAAACAAGTAGAATCATGGGTGGCATTTTGTAAATTAAAGAAAAGCAAATGAGACCACTATTTTTAATATTATTTTATTTTTAAAAGAATTTCCAAAATGACATGTATAGTTTTAATAAATGTATGTTATTTAAGAGATGTATGCATATTATATATATATATATATATATATATATATATATATATATATATATATAACTTCTTCAAAACTATAACTAGTACCTTGTTACATATATATTAATAACTTACATTCATTAATTAATAATTTACATTCATTAGTATAACTTTACATTCATTAATATCTAGTAATTAAATAAAATCTTAGTAATTTAGCAACAAAAAAAATCTTAGCTTTTAAATTTGCTTGGATCTGAAAGCGGATATTATCTCAGATTCGGATATTATTCGAATCTGGGATACGGATAATATTTTTAAATCCACGGATCTTTGGATACGAATCTGATTAATTTTTTTCGGATACGGATACACTGGTATCCGAATCCGTAAATATCCGTTTACAGCCCTACATATACATGTAATTGTTTGTACTCCTTTGATTAGTTAAGCTATATTACAAACTCCAGCCTTTTTCTTTAAAATTACTCTCCGATCAGAGTTTATTTGGAATTGAGGAAGCAGCATAGAAACTATATATGTAATAAAGTTCCACCGACAAAAGGAATGTGTGTGCATTTGAAAAAGATTTAAGTAGTAAAATGAATTCTTTTATATTTTTCATCTATATAGATAATACATATACTATCATATATGTGAGACGCAAACAAATGGTACCTTCATTCCACTCCGAGCTCCATGTTTTGGCACAGATTTTCAGACGTTCAAAAAACCACATTTAGAAAAAAATTGGAATATAGTTTTCTCTAAATTAGTTTTAAGCATCTAAAGTGGAAGGTTAAGCAAATAAACATGGAAAACATTATGCTTACATGCGCTTACCAGCATGACAAACTTCAAGCCATAAACATGATTATGAACAACCACCATCTCAGCTTTTTTATTCATATTAAGCCAATATGAACAAAAATGTCATTTTGAAGATGAAAAGATGGCTAATTACACAAAGGTTACATAATCCTCCCTCCATCCAACTTTAATTGTCCTAGTTTGAAAAAGCACGCCTATTAAGATTTTTTTTTCTCCAAATTACCCTTCTTAATTACTCTACTTTAATCTCTTTCATTAATTAATCACCTAACCTCTTTCTTTTCATTTTTTGAAATCACAAGCCAACACATTTATAGTGGACTAACTTTTTAAAAATTTCAGCTCCCTTACTTCTTTTATGTACGCCTTCAGGCGCCATGCATATAAAGAAAATGAATGGCTAGCTGATGACACTAGTTGGCATGTATAGAGGAGAGAGAGGAAGAAAAAAAGGAGGGAAAAAACTAAACAGTATTGTTGTTAGTGTTCCTTTTCCAATGTCAAAATTATTAGTGTTCCTTTTTCAATGTATTTTGTGTTATTTTTAGTAAAAGAAGATGACAGATTTAAATGAGGAATGAGGGGTAGTAATGAAAAAATAAGGTCAAAAATAGTATTAAAATGGAAAGAGGAAAAATAGATTTGGACAAACCAAAATAGAAATTAGGACAAGTAAACTAGGATGGAAGGAGTAATATATTCTATCTGATGGGCAGCATGACGAAGTACTTGCCTTTGGTGTATGTTTATTGTTTTGTTTGGAGTACTATTTTAGAAGTAAAATTTTATGTATGAAAATATTTATAGAAACGATGTTCTTAAACACAGTAACCAAAGCCCTAAAATATGATGACAAGAAATATAAGTGGCAAAGGAATGCACTTACATCAGCATAAGTTAGATGGTAGAGAGGAATCATTGGTTGAGATAATATTAACTCCTCGTAGCAGAAAGCTGCTTGCTTGTACCTAAAGTAGTTAAAATACAAGGAGAAATAGCTAAGCATAGGTTGGCCATAATTTGAATAAGAATGAAAAAAGAATCTTCTCACATTTGTAGGGAGACATATATTTCAGCAAGTTCCCTCCAGGCATCATGATCTGCCATGAACCTGCAAAAGACCAAAATCTCAGCTAAGTTAATTGTGCCGAATGTTATACATTTATTGAAAAATTATCCTTTAGAGATCTTTCTCACGTTTCAAGATATTGATTGAGCCTTTCAATGGTCCCTGAAATGTTTCCCTGAGCTTTTGTCATAGCTGCCCTTCTCTTGAGTATTACCTGAATGACAGACTGAGTGAGTTGTAAACTAAAGAAAATAGAGAAGAATTAGAACTTGATACAATTATCAAAACAAAATGTCCCTTTTTCCATAATGGAAGATCAATTATGTTATCATGTGAGAAAATTATATGCACGCCAATAAAATTGATTGGAATTCCATTGATAACTCGTGAAAGAACTAACCTGATCTAATGGATTATCCTCTAAAAGACTTGAGTATGCTTTTTCAGCCTCGGCCCAGGATCCCTTTGCTTCTAATAGCATTGCTTCTAACCTACCTGCAAGTGACATCACAATAATATCCTAAGCCACTCAAATTTATAGCTATAAAATGTACTGCATGCACATGATCATGATTCAATAAAGACCCTATCATCACAAATGTTTGGTACTTGGTTACATCCACAACGTGATAAAATCGCAAAATATATCCCCACAACAATTAAGTTTCAGATTTTTTAAGGATTAAATAAGATTTTATTATAAACAAAAATTACTATGCAATAGGTGAATAAGTAGTCCAACAAAAAATAAAAAGAAGATAAAAAGAAAACAACACAACCCAATGTATAACATCCCCTCAACCCATATGTAAATCCCAGAAAAAAAAAACACATGAAAGCATGACATAGGTGTTTATATAACAAGTTGGAACCCATGAAAGTTTGCCTCATCAAGGCCCAAAGAAAAAGGAAGAAAAGGTGTTTTTATAACAAGTAGGAATTCTACAAAATGGGAGTAGAGACTTGCAGAAAATGAGAAAATCACAAGATAAGAGACATGATATTGGGTTCCATATGTATCTTTTAATCTTATAATGTTAAATTATTCACCCAACAAAAGACAAATACAGAGCTAATGAAAACCAACAAATCCAATGAAAATTTGTATAGAAATACACCCTCTCCACCCCCAATTCACTCATTGTAGAAACCCAATGGCATGCAAGAAATGTGAACCCAGGATAGCAAATTTGATAGTAATGAACACTAAATTACGACCATTATTCTATATCAATATACCCCAGAGAATTGCAAAACATCCACCATAACCCCCACCCCACCCTGGCGCGCACGGCGGTTCATAAAGTTTAAAAGATGTAAGCTCCTCAAAATTCCAAGGGAAACACAATACTAAATTAGAAACTCCCATGTCCAGAAACTAGTCCTTATGCCATATATACATAAAGAAGATAATTAAACCTACTAGATAAATATACAATCTCCAATACCTGAATTTAACTTGCAATCCCATACAACTTTACTAATTAAAAGTCCCAAATTTCAAGTAGGCAAAAATATCACAACTCTTCATTTTTTGCTCAGCGAGTTATGAAAATGATTTTGTTGGACTAATATCAATGTGTTTTTGACAAGTCTTAAAATGTGTGCCACACTTCAAAAAAGGGACAAGTAAAATGAGTAGGAGAGAGTAGTAATTTATACTTCAAAGAGAGTTCAATTTATGAGCTTTGCATATTAACTAGGCTTTCAGAGTTTTGGAGCATAAAGTTACCAGTTTAGAATAAAAATGTTTGCTACAAGTAACCACCTTGGTCCAAAATTATATTAATCTACACAATCAACTTTCCAACGGTGCCATGGAATATTTTGAGTTGAAACTTTCACTATTGGATTTGGACTATTAAAAAGGAAAGCTTTTTGTCAGGCTTTTCAATTGGAGAATTTTAAGGATACTTTTGTTATTTTTCACTAAGATTTAAGAATAACTATTCCGTAAATTGATCCATGGCCTCTGCATTACTATATCATTGGTGGTCAACAGTATTAATAAAGTGATTTTGGTAGGGAATCTCCAGATTCGTTATAGTGATCCCCACATTATGAGCTGAATTTTTTGTGATAATTCAATGACCAGGATGGCAGATACAAAAGATGGACTGCATATCCACATCATAATTACCAACAACAACAAACATTGGAAATTTGTGAAGATACATTCACTTATTAAAAAATATAATAAAAAAGAACTTTACTCGTACCAAAATAAACACATCCACCTGCAGAAACAAATATGAGGTCAATGATTTATTAAACTCACCAACCCTCTTGCTCTCTGGGAACTTCTTTTGTAAAACCTTTATGCAATCCTGCAAAAGAATTCCACAGCAAATAAAGAGTCAAACATAACTGCCTCAGCAATAAGAACAAGCAGATTGATAGTACACATAGGCAGGTAGTAAAGCTTTTTTCATCTTGAAATTGGGTTCAACCTCTCGGACACTTTTGTAAAGAAATACAAACTAATCCAAAAACCAAAATAAATAAATAAATAACTGCTGAAATTATTATAAATAAACTAAGCATAGCTTCCAGGATACATAATTCTGAAGAAAAGAGTTATACCTTAGCAACATCAGTGCATTGACAGTCCATAGCTGCAATTGCTACCTGTTCATACAGAGTCCATTCTGCAAAATTTAAAATCAAGATCCTCATTAATTTAAAGAAATGTTCAGTAAAGAATCTGTGGAACAAAAAGTGCTTTTCAATCTGTATAATTATATCAGATATAAAAAACAATCTTAAACTGCCTCTAAAATTACAACATTTAACATATTTACTAAAACAAATATATAGCAATTTTCTTGTCTAACAAAACAAATCATGTAACAGATACTAAAGTTTATTCATTACGACTTCATCTTTTTTTCATTTGATATGTATAGAAGTAATATAATAATATGACATAACATTCAGAAGTTGACAAGTATTTATTAACGATTTCAGTGGTGAGAAAATTACAATCTTCCTAGGATTATTAGGTGACAATGTCGGTGGAAAGAAGATAACATCTTCATAGGCTATGTCCTAGGTAATACTACTACTTATCCAAATAAAAAAGGTAATACCATACAATAATGTTTCCAACATACATGGGGTACTTTTATGTAAAACGGACTTAGGGACTTGTACACTTATGACTTATGCACCTGTTTAATAAACAGCATAGCATGTTCTTAGAACTATGCTCCCTCAGTTCTAAAATATGTGATTAATATCAACTTTTGAAGTAAATTTACAATATTTTCAACTTCAAAATTGTAAACTATTTAAAAGTACTATTAATTTCAACATTGACTGTCTTCAAAAGTTCAACAAATCAAATTGATTTTTGACTAGAAAAGTAATACTTTATCAATTACAGTATTTAGGAACTGAAGGAGTGTATTATCATAAGTGGTTCAAGCATACAATAATTGAAGTTCAATTAGAAGGCAAACTTCCGTTGCAATTGGAGTTTAAAAAGAACACACCCACACAACAACAATCTCCTACCCAGCCTTTAGACAGGTGATAAGTCAAATATTTTAACTTAAAAGTTTCCATTTTTATTATTCTCAATGCTTGATTAACTAATAAATTTTGAACATCAACCAATAAAAATCAATAGAATCAATCATCAGTAACATATCAAAAACACCCAAATAACTCTACCAAATTCAAGACCCAGAATTCAATCAATCATCTAAATTATAGTACAAAACCTAGAGAATAAATAAAGGAGAAAAAAAAATTGTACCTTCAGGACCAAGAGCAGATCGCTTCTGGGAGTCATTCAAAATCGATAATCCGTGCTTTAAGACCTTATCGGAGCGTCGAAGCTTTAGCTTCCGTACAAGAGAGAGGTACTCCCAAGCCCCTCCGCCGCCATTATCGACCTGATTCTCCAACCGGTTCACTTGTACTTCCTCTGTTTTACTAACCATTTTCCCTCACCAGATTCAATCTCTCTCTTTCTATTTATGTATATATCTTTTGGGTATATGTATATTTATGTGATTGTCTTGTATTGGGCAGCCGGCTTTTGGATCTATTGCTGGGAGAGAGAAAGAGATGGCAACGGCAGGGGCAGGGGCACTCACTCACTAGTGGTCTGTCATCAACTAGTACGGACTTTATACCGTATAGTTAGTGCATACATACATACAGTTGTAATTATGATATTTATTGTTTCTCGAAATTTAAATGAATTACGTTAATTTATTTAAAATTATTTTTAATTTATCTTTTAAAAGATAATATTATTAAATTTTATTTTAAAAAATCGTTATTAATTTTATATTTATATCTGAGAACAGAAGGACTAAATAGTTTTCTATAAGAATTAAGAAGTACTCGTGTACAACTTTAAATGAATAAAATGGGAAATGATACAAATTTTTTCAATTTTATAGCCAATTTCATATATTAATATACGTAGTAATTATAAATTGATAAAAAAGTTTCACAATACATAGAAAAGACTCTTAAAATTATATTTCTTCCATTCTACAAGCAATTTTTTTGTTTAATCAAATATCACTTTTTAACGATTGTATTATTCTCAATTTTACTAAATTAAATATTTAAATAATATAGAGATAAACATAGAATGAAAAATATATAAATTCTGAATATTAGACTAATAATAATCCCCTTTGGCTCAAAACAATAAATATAGTTATTTTAGTAGTTTCTGTTAGGATTAACAAAATTCCTTCTAATCGAATATTCTAAAAAAAACAAATATATTGCAAATAAATTAAACACACACTTTCCCCAAAACCTATAGAATAACAGAATTAATCAAGGGCCCGAAAACTGTAGGATGATGTGGGTATATCAAAATCTTGATCCACATGATTTAAGAGCTTAAAAAGGATACTAAATAACAACACTCTCATTCCTGCCCAAAGTCCAAAGAAAGAACCTCCTCGGTGACATGCAACAATTCCTCCACTTCAACTTCTTTGGCTTCGTACTCCTCTTCTTCGTCGCTGGCTTCCCCGTCTCTCAGCTTCTGTCTCTCCAACTTCTCTTCTTCATGCCATTGCTTCCAACGACCGACCCACATATCCCACTCATCCTTCAGCTTCTTCCGCTTCTCGCGGTCTTGCTCACTCAATAGCAAGGAGACATCCTGATCCTCGGCCTCGTACTTCTTGCTGTACTTCTTCAGGTTCTTAGCAATCTCTTCTTCTTTCTCGGGGCTCAAGAAAGATGGTGGTCTTGGGCGCCACAAGTACTGCAAAAGCCAACAGGATATTAAGCTTCTGTAGGAAGCAACAGCAAAGAGAGGGGTGGGTGTATAAACTTAATCTCACATGCTATGTAACATCATGAATAGATTAGGACAGAAAATCCTTCTCTGATTCAAACAAAAGAAATGCCCAAGTAGAAAGGTTAAATTATCCTCTATAGGTCATTCTTATGTCCGGCTCAAATACGAGTCTAAAGACCTCTTAATATTTGAAATATGTGGACTGTTAAGATGCATTAAGAGGTGATCAATTAAAATGCATTAAGATGCAATCAAACACTACCGTAGCAGTTGTTCTACAGTGTCGTACACTGCTTAACGCTTCTAGAACAAGTAGGAAGCGAATTTTTGGTATAACAAGGTCATTTGCCAAAAAAGAGAAAAAACATTATATAGCACAATATCATCTTACCTGAAAGAAATGATCCTTCAATATTCGATAGAGTAGCTTTCCATTAAAGGACCATATGTTGAAACCATTTTCCATCTCATGGACTGAAGTAACCGCAGTAGCAACATACCTACAGATACCAAAACAGATTCAAAATAAATTTACTTCATTAAAATTCAAAAGCTAGATTATATAAGAGGGTGATGAACACTATGGATGTGCAACGTCAAAGTTTACTAAAAGCGTTCCCTTAACAAACTTGAATACGATCAAACAATCAGTTCTTCACAAATTTGAATTTAACACGAAATAAGTTATATTTCAGATCAGCAAGTAAAACAATTCACATTGATTTATATTAGCATTATAATATAGGTCTAATCGCCTACACAACGATATTTGCCAAGTATTAGCAACATTACCTTCCTGTAGGATCCCAGTCAATATCTGTTGCCATAAAATGCTCAGCTGTAGCCATGGTTTCAAGCTCATCTACATTGTAGAATTCCAATTGTCCATTGAAACCCTTCAACCCAGCCAAAATAATAAAACGACCGCCTGGGGACCAAAAAAGAGCATTAGCCTGCTTGCCCTTGAGGGTTGTGAGCTTTGACACTCGACCTGTATTGGTCCCACTCCGCATAGAGTAAAAGCTTATGTCAGGCCTTGGGTTATCGCCATGAATAACAGCAAATCTGTGTCCCTTTGGCTCCCAAGCAAATGCAATAATCTTATCATTCTTGTTCTCAAGCTCCAAAACCTCAATGGGTATGTCCCTCTCTTTGATTCTGAAGAGCTCAAAGCCAGTGTAAGTGCTTTTCTTAGTTTTCGTATATCTGTCAACCTTAACAGCAAGATAATCCCCGTTGCTTTGCCAATACATTTTACAATCACTAACACTGAAGAGATTCTTCTGCCTTAACTCTTCTTTGCCCGGGATTTGGATTAGGCTCACCTACAGAAGGAAATCAACATTGAAATCACACTGCAATAGAACATAGACAATGGGTGAAGTAAATCATCAAGATGAACATTTATACTTACTCTTGCAGGTTGGTTCCCACCACCAAGTTCAGGAACAAAGAGAGCAAAGATGGGATCAGTAGGTGACCAGCTAAAGTCCATCACATTTTCAACCTTAATTGATTTTTTGTCAATAAGAGCAAATGTCTCAGTTTCATAAACAGAAATGACATTTTTGCCAATTCTAGCGAAGTACTTATCATCTTTTCCACCACCCCATCTGCAAAATAACAAATTTCTCATCCATTATACATATTTACAATGACAGAATCAAGAATGCATGTAAATTAATAACAGAACTTATTGAATACCTGAAAACAGGCCAGGAGACCCCAGCAAAACCTCCAGTTCCCCCAACTGCAAACTCATCTGCGCTTCCTTTGAAATCTCTCATTACTTTTCCAGTTCTCACGTCAAATATATTTAGCACAACCCTCTAGAATGGAACTCAAATTAAAAGACGTCTCCAAGGAAGTAATAAATTAACATATATACAATGGTGGCATAGTTGAAAATCTTACATGAGTATCACGAGGATTGCTTGGCTCATGGCTGCTGTAAGTCACCAAAAATCTCTCGCCAGGAGAAAAATCAATCAATTTTACCTTCAGTAAATTAATTCATGTCAATATTATAATAACAAATGTATAATTTATCATAAAATTATAAACATGAGCAAAAAGTAACCTGCGGATGAGCATAACGCATAAGACGATTAAAGGTAGAAGCCCCACCCCAAACAGCAGCTCCCTGCCTATGAACTGTGGCTAAGTAGGTCCCTAAAGGGGACCACTGCACAAAACTTTCAGTCCAGTACTGCATAGAAATACAAAATCATCAACATTAAGCAATAAAGTTGCAAGAAAGCACAAGAACAATCAGTAATAGCAAGGAACAATCAGAAATCGTAAGGAACAATACAATATTACCTCCAAATGAGCACCAAAGAAAGTACTATTAAAAGAAATGGACGCACCATAATAAAACCCACACAGGCCGATTACAAAGACTTGAGAAGATATAATAGAAAAATAATTCATCTTACATCACGTTTGTAAACAGGATCAGCCTTCAACTGTCTGGCATCATTCCACAAAACCTCCGTGACCGAGCCAGCACGAATAACAAACTGATCTCTAGCTTTCTCATCAGTAAGCCAGTGTTGTAAATTTTCCTGTATACCAATACACAACAGATGTGATAAAAGGGAATCTTTAAGACCTTCAATGTCGGTGTATTTCTGTGTGAGAGAGAGACATCTTACACAATTACATGGACCCATTATACTGCAGAATATACATATCTTCTTTTTTTTCTACGGTAACTGATTTTATACGTAACATAGAGAATTCAAAATAAGCACACCACCTCAACATAAGGCAATTATATATCGAAATAAACATTATAGAGATAATGCTATATTATCTGACATGGGTATGACATGAGTACTCAACCCAACAATGCTACATATATACACATATACATATATATATAGACAGAGAGACAGACAAACAAAGAGACAGGGAATACTCATGCCTTTTACGGTTCAAGTTAAGCTAAGGGCTTTAAGCAAAATAAGAGTTAAAAAAATGCCAAGAAGATTGATCCAAATTGATATGGTATAAAACTGCTCAGATGCGTGTAGTAGTGGAAGAGACTATATACTTAGCTTGTACTTTCATATTAGCATTCCCCAAAACTCTTCGCGCCAAAACCTATAGAACGAAGAGGAACCAAGAAAAAACACAAAACATAATAGAACAGCGTTAAATGCCTACCCCTGATGTATATGGCTTGGTTTCTGGAGGGGCCCATTCATCTGGAACTTTCATGAACTTCTCTATTTCATCAAACATGTTCACAGCAAATACGTGTGCCCTGTCTAACTTGTATCCATTTGTCTTCTCCTTTGCGAGCTCTGCTTCCTATAACAGCAACCAACTAAATCAAATAGAAACAAAAGCACTACACAAGAAACAATGTGATAACCAAAAGATACCCAGAATTTACTAACAGCATAAATGAAAAGAGAAATCTGGTCAAAAAAATGTATTACAGACATCTAGTCATCAGTGCCTAGCAGATCACGTGCCTCCAGTTTCAGCACTGAGATAAATTTGTAACTCAACTGTATCACGATAGTTCAATTCCAATACATGGACAACAGGAATCAAAATAATATGGATATAAGTTCATACATGCCACCATATCTAATAGAAGCTAACTAGTAGTTCCTGATATTAACAGATGCTAGTCATTTGCCAGAGTCGATGAATGAATACAACTATACAACTTTACCAAGTGAACCCAGTTGTAGAAGGTAATTGTTCAATTAAGTTTCACTAGCATCTAACCCTTATATGCAGAATAATTAAATAACTGTTATTTGATGGGTAATACAATAATTAACATTTAGGAAAAAAACAAAATAACAGATTTTAATTAACAATAAACAAGGAGACCCCAAAAGGGATCAAACATGACTGAATCCCCCAATAACAGATTTATAGGGAAAATGCTCCTCTCTGCTTGATATTATCAGTATGTAAGTACAGGAAACCCAAATATATTTAAGGGTTAGAGCTGCCTTTTAAGACCTGTATTATATTTTTATTTATTTATTTTTACTTTGTTACAAAAAAGTAACCCCGATGCCTCATTTTTACAATTTGACACCCAGCCAGGGTCAAGAATTTTCTTTGTAGTTTAGACCGTTGCTGAATTATTTTCTTTGGTTATGCAACTTGCTTCGGCCCCTTTCAGAACTTTCATAATATACTTTGTTTTTCAGAATATTTTACAAAACTTTATCTTATGAATAAGCATAGGGGGTTAAATCCTCCACATATTTTCACTAAAAGTATTTATCCCAAACTAGTTGGGCTTTTATCCCAAACTATTTGGGTATGCTCATTCCAAAACAAATATATTTCTCCAGTATCATAACATAAGCTAAAACTACAATTTATACATCTATATGGCTGTCTACAGAATATAAATAAAGTAAATTTAGACTCTAAAGAATAGGATAAATGTGTACCTGAGGAGTGTTATACTCAATGAAGCAGTAACCAAGGGTTTTCTGAGTGGAAGGATCAACGGGCATCCATAGCCCATCCTCTTTAATCACACCAATTTGGCTGTAAATCTTACGGACCACTCCTTCCAATTTTTCAAATTTCTCTTTCGGAACAACCGGTAAGTTATCCACAACAATTATGTTACCAAATCCGCCTTCAAATTCCATCGAATCCTCTTCATAAAGATCCTCATCGTCACTTCAATCAAAAACAAAATAAAAATTCAATACACAAACGATTTATTTCAAGCAATCTAGGGTTCTGTTTCAGTAAAATAAAGATAAAAAAAGGATACCTTTTTATGCCAAAATCTTCACCAGGAGGAAGGTGAATTGAGTCCCAATCGACGCTGGAGAGGTCAATTCCGAGGCTACCAGCTGTGGCTCGGATGTCCTCCATAGAAATTGTATCCGCCATGATTGCAGAAAGGAGAGAGATTAAGAGACCAGATTTTGCTGGTCTCAATACAGAAAAAAAAGGGGGGGTTTGATGCTGCTAGCTTCACAGAGCTCTTGGCTCGCTAGAGGGAGTGTGTGTTAGGGTTTTTTCAGAGAGAGAGAGACTGAAAAAGCAAGTTTGGTTCGGATTTTACGTGGGTTTTTTTGCTATTGGGCCTAACCTGTTTTATATTTTGGCTACTTAACACTAATATACAATAATTAGAAAGTAATTATAAAAATAAAACACAAATAACATAATTACAAAAATAATACAACATAATATTAGGCTTGCTAAAATTACGGATCTTTTTTCTCCCTACACGTCAGTTACCGACTCTCTCATCTCCAACCGCTCCTAGAATCAAGCGACTGAACATAACATTCATCTTTGAAATCGGAGAAATCCAAATCTTCTATCATGACCCACATCTGAGATCGGAGAAGACGGAAATTTTTCTCGCAACGACACTCTGAGATCGCAAAATAGCATACAATATCACATCAACTTCGATACAAAACTGAATACAGAGGTATGTGAGTTTCAAATTGTTGTACATATAGTTTCTTATGATTACTACGAATTCGTATATTGATTATCTTTCTTAAGTTTTTCACACTTAAAATGGTTACTACGAATTCCTATAACGATTGCTTGATTCACTGATATGTTTTATTTATATTATGGTTACTAAATAGATATAAATTTGTTACTATTTATTGTGTATTTGTTTGCTAAATAATGTTTATTTGATTACTTTATAAATTTTAATTGAGTTTTACTGATTTTTTTTATATTAATGGTTACTAATCAAATACATTGGTTACCTTCCTGCAACTGTTGGTTACTGTCTAATGTTGTATTGGTTACTGAATAACATTATATCGCTTCGCTTTTTTAGTTCTTGTATAACAATATATTGATTCTTGACTAATCTTGACTTCGCCATCGTATAACATTATAATGGTTACTGACTAATGCTGTCTTGGTTACTGTGTAAAATTATAGTGCTGACTTGGTTATTGTGTAAAATTATTTAGTGACTAATGTTGACTTGGTTACTGACTAATGTTGACTTGGTTACTGACTAATATAAACTTACTTACTGCAGAGATTAATTGGTTACTGTAATATTGGTTGCTGAAGCATATTAATGTACACTTCTACTTATGTTTTTTATATTAATGGTTACTTGTTATCTACATTGGTTACATTCTTACAAAAGCTTGCCTTTAGTTGGTAACAAACAAATTATACTGGTTATTTTGTACTATAAAAATGCAATGCAGAATGTATTTATCTTGTGGTTACTAAATAAATGTGTTGGTTACAATTTAAAATGGATTTGGTTACTGTATAATGTTGTTATGATTAATGTATAATGTTGTCATGATTTTGGTTTGTTTTAATATGGTGGTTACTTATTGGCTACATTGGTTACCTGCATACAACTGTTATAATTTAATTGGTAATAAATATCAATATACAGATTATTTCTATTGTAAAATGAATGTATAAATGTGTTTTATGTTCTGGATACCAACATCATGTAGTTTGATTACTAGCTAACATTGATTTGGTTACTTTACAATGCTTATTCTCATTGTCGAATGATGGAGATGATTCCAAAGTACTTTATTTCAACTGAGACATGGATGATAGTAACTAATACACCAAATTTGAAGTTACTTAGCATACTAGTTCCGTCAATTTGTTCGTTTAGAGAGATACAAAACATGATATGCAGTGCAAAACATGATAATCCAGTGACCATTTGACAATCTCTGTCAAGTTTGGAGTGTCGAATTTGGGCATTTTTGGAGCTTAATTTCATTGGAAACGGGTGATTCAAAGTCACCACTTTCTTTGGTGAACTATAGGCTTTTTGGTCAAATTCCATCATTTAGGCCTTCAAAATTGCATGTAAAATGTGGTTTATATTCAGTTACTAAGATTATGTAATTTGGTTCTTTGTCAATATTGATTTGGTTACTTTATAATGTTTATTCAGGTTGTTATACAATGGAGACCCACGATAAATAATACAATAAATTTAATTGTTTACGTGAATATATAATTGTTTTCTTAAGTAACCATTAACCACATGGTTGGTAACATTTTGATGGTGTCAAGAATTAAAATTGATGTTGATTAATATTTTAATTTTTTATTCCATCATGAGTTATCAATATAAAGTAAACATATACATCAAATAATTGGTAACTGTTCTGAAACATTTTTATGTAAATTTGGTTACCCATCTAAAATAAAATGGTTACCTCTATATTCATATTTAGTTACCAACTGGCATGAACCATTTCCAAATAACTTTTATAACTACGTAATTTAAAAGTATCCATCAACTAGATAAATGAGAACCCTCACATGTACATTAAGCACTTGATAATTGTTCTGATATAAGTTTTTAATTATTTGGTTACTAACAAAAACTAAAATGGTCACCCTTATATGCAAGTTTGGTTACCAACTGCACCTCTTAACCTATTTTTATTTTAATATGAGATCTATAAGTGACCATCATATATATAAATGAGAACTCTTAATTGGAGTTTCTTATTCTATTATGATGATAGGGTATAAATAAAACATATACATTTAACACTTTATAACAGTCTTGATACAAGCTTATAATTATCTAGTTACTAATAAGCTTGCAACTATATCTATGATAATTATCTGGTTACTAACAAGCTTGCAGATAAATAGGACACTCACACATGTACATTTAACAATTGATGTTTGTCCTTATACAAGCTTGTAACTATCTGGTTACTAATAACAGTAACCATAATGTAACATAATAAAACAGTAACCACATAATTATATGATAGTAACCAGAGGAGGTTTTAATGTAACCAAAATAGAAACATCATGTAATGAAACCCAATTTAGACAATCCATGTTTACTAAACAATTTACAATTACATATTAACCAGAATAAAAAATAAAAGTATCTGAAATCCCACATTGAGGACACAATAATAATAGCCAAACCATAAGTAACAGTAACCAAAACATAATAATGAAGTAACCAAATTGCTATATGAAAGTAACCAGAACATGTTTTAATGGTAACCAAAACAAAAACAACATGTATGTCCAACCAAGTTTAGGCAACCCATGTATACTCTCACATGTACATTTAACCATAAATTTTCCAATGAATTTTCTAGAAGAGCATAACCCTTGTAGAATATATTTGAAGGAATTTACAAAAAATAATACATCAATGTATACTAAGCAAATACATGGTTTATTATGACTTGGGTTTATTATTTACAAAAATAAAACATCCACAAACTAATGATGCCTTAAACTTCTCCAACTAACTTGGGTTCAATTTCTTAGTAATAATGCTGGAGACTTCCGTGTCACACCAATATATAACTTTTCCAGTTAATTTTCTGTTGCATTCCTCATAGTAAAGATCCCATAATCGCAAATAAACAAAATCGATTTACATACCATTAGTAACAGATATAAACAATATTTATAACATAAATAAAGCATATGTAGTGACCAAACAAATAAAAGCATACTAACCAAAATATAATATAACAATTACACAGTAGTCAAAACAGATAATAACAAATAACCAACATCCCACATCGATCGCATGATAATAGTTATCATATCATAATATAACATTAACCATACCATAATAAAGCAATAACAAAAAGTTATATTATATAATCTAATGGTGACCAAAATATAAACAACATGTAGTACAGACCATTTTATGCAGTAAACAAATAGTTATATATATTATTAACCAAAACATAATTTAAAGGTCACCAAAACAAAAATATGTATACCAAAAAATATACTAAAGAAGTAACCAAACAGTTATATGATAGTAACCAAACCATGTTTTAATGGTAACCAACACATAAACAACATGTATACCAAACCCAGGTTTAGTCAACCAATGTATACTAAGCAAATACATTGAACCAAAACAACATATAAAAGTAACCAAAATTAATCCCAATTGAGAAAAAAAAAGGGAATCCAAATCATTAGCCAACAACAACAAAAAATATACTAATGAAGTAACCAAACAGTTATATGTTAGTAACCAAAACATATATTAATGGTAACCAATACATAAACAACATATAAACCAAACACAGTTTAGTCAACCCATATATAATAAGCAAATACATGGTAACCAGAACAACAAAAAATAGTAACCAAAATCCCAACTCAAGGAAACAAAAATAGAATCCAAATCAGAAATTAACAATAACCAAAAACATACTAAAGAAGTAACCAAATATTTATATGATAATAACCAAAACATGTTTTAATGGTAACCAATACATAAACAACATATACACCAAAACCAGTTTAATCAACCATGTATACTAAGCAAATACATGGTAACTATAACAACATAAAAAAGTAACCAAAATACCAAATTAAGGTAACAAAAATGGTATCCGAATCACAAGCTAACAGTAACCAAAACATAATGCAGAAGTAACCAAACAGTTATATGATAGTAACAATAACAAAATTTAAATTAGCAAACCTTTCAAAAATTTTGGGTTGGAAATATCTTCTGGCTATGAACTTGAGCTTCTGTCTTAACTACAGAAATATCAAAATCAGAATCCAACTGCACAAACCCAAACAAATTTCTTCAAGTCCTGAATAGAATCACCCTATGTGATTCTTTTCCTCTTCTTCCTTGTATCAACCATTCTATACAAAACATAAAAACAACACAAATCCAAACAATCAATACCCCATTCTGTTAGAAACATAGCGTATATATATATATGATCATATTGACAATTAATTAGTAAAATGAGAATTAACAGAAATTAGAAGCATACCTTAGAGAGAAACCAGAATCCTTTCAGTTGTGATAGAGTTGGAGAGAAAATCACGTATTAGCTTTGAACATAGCTTTGAATGTCACGTATTCAATTTTCTCATCGAGTTGAGAGACTATGGTGTTACTTGGCGCAAGGCGGCCAAGAAGAGACGACGAGTGGCTTCGAAAGGAGAAAGAGAAGTAGTAAGGGAGAAGAGAGAGAAATAGTAAGGGCGTAGATAGAGAGAGAGACCGAAGGAAGATGAAAACTAATTTGCTATGTCAGCTCATTAATATTAATCCCTTAATTTAAGGAATCTTAATTGTATTAGTATTGTAAATATATATGATGAAGTGTCATATTTTTGTAATTATTTTATGAATGTATGATTTTTGTAATTACTTTTAAAAATGTACTATAATATGTAATTGTTCTTTATATTTTTTGGGTTACTTGTTACGTTTTATACTTATAGCCCATCTCGATCCATGGGACTATATTATATATATTTTGAATATTTTATATAGATTTTTGTTTGTCAATTATGTTATTTAAATAAATATTAATGATAATTTTTTAAATAGATATATAATAAATAGGATTCTTCTATAATTTTACAAATTTCATATATTAATTAGTTTTGTAATTATGACTCGTGTGATGCCCCCAATACAGGTATACATCACCCACCTTGAGTCGCCAAATACATGGTACAAAATACAAATATAATCTTAAATATACAACATGAGCTGTGAGTTTAAATATAAATATTGTCATCTAGACAATATACAAACTCAATGGGGTACTCATTACATTTATTATCACACTATTTCACGCAATAATAGTGAGGACTACTAATGCACCATCTAGACCATCACTCCGCTCCTCGACTAGTCTCTCGCTACGTTCTCATTTCAAGAGAGAACAATGAAAGCAAAAGGGTGAGCTCAACTAGCCCGAAGAAGAAATATTATGACTAAGATAATGCAAAATAAATTATCGTTAGCCTTCAAAGTGTTAAGCGATAAAATATAACAAACATCAAGTTTAATCTGCGATTAGAACAAGCAATCCATTAAAAGAGTCAAGAGAGAATAAAATCTACTATCTTTTATGATTTAAAAGGTTTTTCATCACTTTTATCACCGAGACTCAACTTAATAAATAATCTACATCATCAAATCATCCTCGCACTACAGTGCCAAGGATATTCTTTAGTATCACGACCACAAATTATTCATGCGCTACGGGCCAAAGATAATCGTGTTTTCATCAACAAAACGATCATGCAATAAAACAATTCATCTTTGCACCTTGGCGAAGAGAATCCATAGCCATAATCATACCAAAAACCATTCCATCAATGCACTACGGGCGATGAGGATTTTTTCACATCATTTGTAACATTACTGGCCATGATTATACCGAATAATCCTTAAATCGTAATCATACCAAGTCCATCTATGCACTACAGCCACAAAAACGACTTTCAACATAATATAAACATGAGGATGATGACAATGACATAATAATTCAATAAAACAAGTTCAAGAATTAATTTATCCAGGAACCAATAACGTCCAAATTGTCAACATGATACTGCTTTGTGGAGTAAAAATTCAAGAATGCTCAAAAAAATATTTCCATAAAAAGATACTGGATGAAGCGCAAATATCAAGGATATTTCACTAATTTCATGGAGTATAGAAGTCAAAACTTTAACCAACTAAGTATAATAAAGAATGGAATAACAAAGAAATCACCGGACATCGCGATGAGATCATGACAGATGAAGTTATTCCAACAGAATAATAAATAACGGAACTAGGTCATGCGTAACTCATAGACAAGATGTTCCAACAGAATAATAAAAATGGAATAACAGAAGAATTTTACCATGTATGCGGTACTTCGCATAGATAGGATATTCCAACATAATGATAAAGAATGGAATAAAAGAAGAATTTCACCAAGTATAGGGTAGCCATATACAAGTTATTCCAACAGAATAATAAAGAATGGAATAACAGAAGTTCTCTTCATGAATAAGAAAGAAATAATACCCCTTACGAGTACAACAAATAATATCCATTACCATAAAAGAAGAGTATCCCGACTGGTAGGGCGAGGATATACTTGAAGAAAACTTGCACTACGCTCAAAGCTTTCTTAAACTCTAAAGAAATACGCTCAAGATTATAGAAGAAGAACTCTCTATAGTTTCTCTCTCTGAGTTTCAAAGAATTAAGTAAGAAATAATGAAGGAAATGAGCTTATTTATAGAAGAATGGACTCGCGTAATAATTGGTCCGATTGATTTACTTTTAACAGACGGTCCCAGATTTAAAACAAAATCTTTTAAATAAAATATAATATATTTTATTTATAATCTAATAAAATGAATAACTTTATAAAAGTATTACATTTTATAAAAAGATTTTACTATGCAAAACACTATGCAGGCACTATGCATAATAAAATATAATATATTCTAATTATTGTCTAATAAAACAATTAACTTTATAAAAGTATTCTGTTTTATATAAAAAGCTTTTCTATTTTATTACATTAATAATACTAATAAAACAAAACTGAGTGACTTATTACGTAAGCATCAATAATCAATATCGTGTGCTACTATGCAACCACGCGTATTACTGTACTTTTACTACCGAGTAGTTCAACAGTATTAACGGTAAAACTTCCACCATTATTTTCATAAAATATTTTTGTCGTTTTTTCAATGCGATAATAATTCTGTTGCGGGGTCCACCCATTATTGTGCCGTTGTACGAATATTCCCTGATAAAACGAATATTCCCCTACCAATCGAATATTATATAACAACTTGCATACTTTGCAAAATTTATAAATACTATCCACAACTATAACATTATATCAAATCCACACCATAATATTTAAAAAATTATTTCGAGAAAATTAAATCTTTATTCGTAAAATTTGGAATTTTACAATCTCCCTTCCTTATGAAATTTCGCCCTCGAAATTTATGTACGTACCTGGTATGCCGAACAAATGAGTATACTTCGTCAGATTCTAACTCTTGAGGTATAAACTTTGAGCGCAAAATATATTTCAAGATTCTAACATGTACACCTTCATACGTTAAATTATCTGCTATCTCGACCGGTTCTAAATTAATAATGTGGTTCGGGTCGTCCACATATTTACGTAACATCGATACGTTAAAAACGTTATGAACACGCGACATACTTGGCAGTAAAACGAGTCTATAGGTCACAATTCCTACTCGATCGAGGATTTCAAATGGGCCAATTAAATCGAGGGTTGAGATTGTTGGGAGAATGCATATTATGATTTGATGTTTTAATGTATATGCTCATGATTATTTGTAAAGTCCTTCCAAGTAAGATATATACAAGGACTTAGTGATAGATCAAATTTGTTAGGTTGATCTTAGATCTTAACGTGTATCATTCTGTAATAAAATGTATAGATAGAAAGATCAAAACTGTTAGGTTGATCTTGAGATGTAATAGATAGGCTTCGAAGAAATCGTAGTGTATCATCTGATCAACATTGCAGAAGTCAAGGCAGAAACGTAGAGCTTCAAAGATCGTAGTGTGCCTACCTTGAAGGGACTCTTTGGAAATCGTAGAGTGGTCCCAACGTTTGTCGAACCATCTTAACGATCGTAATGTGCTGAAGGAAACATGGAGTTTATAAGTCAACGATCGTAGTGTGCTCTTGGAAACGTAGAGTAACAACACGAGCAAGTGATGATCGTAGTGTGCAAGGGTTTAAGAGAAACCGTAGTGCTCTCAGCTGATAGCATCAGATCGAGCACCAAAGCAACAAGTCACTACGATCTGAATCGTAGAGCATCTGTCTTATGTCAAAAAACGTCGAGCCTCATGTTATGTGTGAAGACAGATTCCAATATATGAGGAATGGATTCTAGACGTTGCAGTACTCATTAGTCCCAAAGTAATATGAAATATCCTTAGTATGCAACAAAGAAGCGTATTGAAGAAGCTAAGGAAAGTACCATAGGTAATGGGGCAAAACACCTTTTCAGGTGTTAGGTGAGAAAGCGATCTCTTTGTGTCGGTGGGCCAGAATGCAGTTTCAGAAGATGTGCAGAAATGTCTCCATCAAAGATCAGAAAAGTCAAATGCATTTAATGTCTCAACGGATGGATCTAACGGATAGTTTTCAAGATCACATATATGCAGATTAGACAGATGAGAGAGAACCAAACAAGCATTGAACAAACAACGTGAACATCTCTCTCAAGCTCAACTCTACGATCTGAGATATTACAAAGCTTGCTCAGCTACTCAGTTCTTTAGAACAAGTGCTTACACAATAACTGAGTAGCAACCATCAAGAACTCAACATTATCAACCAACTGAAGAAGAGTACCAAGTCTGCTGGACTTGAAGAGTTCAAGAGTGAACTAAGAAGTTCTGGGATCACGTCTAGAAGGAATCAATGTGATTCGGAAGTTGTAAAAGACATCCTTAGTGGATTACCTACTTGTCAAGTAGAAGAGTGGACTAGGAGCTTTAAGTGCTTTCTCGAACCACTTAAAACGATTTGTGTCTTTTACATTCATACCATAACTCTTTATATCTATTATAACTGCCATAACTTCCTCACTCTCATAACTCCATTGCTTGGTAAAGAAGATTAAAACAAACATTTATTCCGCTAAGTTTTAATCATTATCAAAGAACAAGTTTAAAACGAAAGGATTTTTAAAATATCTATTCAACCCCCCCTTCTAGATAACTATTGTGCCAACTAGGAACTAACAATTGGTATCAAAGCGGGTTCTATTTTACAGCTTACAAGCTTTAGTAGATCCAATGGCACTCGTACCAAGCGAATCCAGACCTGGGAGCGTGAAGCCACCGATGTGCAACAAGGATAAATTTGCTAACTGGAAAATCGGGATGCTGGCGTCGACATGGACTCAATAGATGAAGATCTATTTGAGACCGCTTCAAAATGGGCCCTATATTCCAACAAAGCTTGCACCAACCAACCATGATGATCCAAACCGAATGCAAATCAAGGTTAAAGAAGAATGGACAGAGAACAAACGAGAGAGAGTCATCGAACTTGACAAAAAGGCGAAGAACATCCTGTTCCAATCCTTAGAAGATGATCTGTTTGAAAATGTTGTCAACAGCAAAATAGCTAAGGAAGTTTGGGAAGCACTACTGATCATGCACGAAGGAACTGAAGAAGTTAGAGAGAACAAACAATCTCTTCTGACACAACAATATGAAATGTTTGCTCATGTCCAAGGAGAAAACGTAATCACACACCTATGAAAGATTCAACGTTACGCTTTCGACTCTCTACGAGCATACGGAAAGGTCTATCCTAACAAAAATCTGACCATAAAGTTCATGAGAGCCCTACCAAGCAGGTGGGATGCCAAGACCACTGCAATAAGAGAGTCAAAGAATCTTAATGAGATGATAGTTCAATAGCTATATGGCAATCTCACGATATACTGAACTAGAAGTGACCCAACGTCTTTGAAACCTTATCGGAAGGAAGAAGGAAGGATAAGGTGTTGCTCTCAAGGAAATCAAGGTGCATCAAAGGTCAACACCGAGATTGACTCGATTATGATGAAGACGATGATGAAGACCTTGCTATCTTTGGTAAAAAGACTGAGAAGATTCATGCGTCAAGGCAAAACCAGCAAGCCAAAGAAGGTCAGCAACTACAGCAGCCAGGAGCAAATAAATGATCTATGCTATAACTACAAGAAGCCTGACCACTACATTGCCAACTGCAACAAACCTCTAAGAGAAGAACTAAAGAAGAAACAGCATGCAAAGAAGGAATTCAAAGGAAACAAAAGGCCTCAGAAGAGAGACAAAGGCACGGTAGGCGGAGGATCATGGAGTGATTCAGATAATGACTCAAATGCTGACTCCGGAGATGAATAAGAACCACAAATGGCCAATCTGTGCCTAATGGCCAAACATGCAAAGGACAAACAAAACCTCAACATACATAATGTAAGTCTCGATGAGGTATTTGACTTCACTTTCACGATGTAGATATAAATGACTTAAGAATCGACTTGCATGACATAACCACTGATCTACATCAATATATGAAGTGGTTCAGAATTTTGTCTAAGGATCATTCACTTCTTCAAGAGTAAAAGAAGAAAGTACAAGGAGAGCTTGAAACAGTCCTTCTAAGTATTAATCTTCTCTCCAAGCTTAAGGCTGAGAATGAGACCTTAAGACAGACAAACACACTCAATGCACAAAGAGAGTCTAATCCAACCTCTAAAATTGAGGATCTAGAAAAGACCATCTCTACATGAAACAAATCCTCATCATCCATGGACTGCCTGCTCTCTAGTCAGAGAAGCACATTCGACAAGACAGGCCTAGGCTTTGGGGAATCCATCTCAGAGCCTTGTGTGGAAAAGACAAAGGAAACTAGCACTAGTAATGCCTCAAGTTTCAGTAGAAGCATTGCCTTTGTGAAATCCTCACAGAAGGAAGAATAAGTTCAACCTTGTCCTACTGTCTCCATTCTTACTCTTAGGAATAAAGGATCTCAATGTTTGATGCAGTGTTCATAAAGAGAGAGAGTAACCTAACCTCTACTCACCAACCTTGAAGAATCGTAGAGTCAAGCAAGACCAACTCTACGAATCAACCGGGAAGGTATAGTAGAGGTAAGGCACACTCATCACTATTTATAAAATCCAAGGACACGTGGAAAAATGAGAATCAGTTTAACAGAAGGATAATTAAAGAACCACACAAGTCCAAATGGAGGGTGAATCATCATGCACACACTGGCATGCATCATACTAGGTATTTTATATGCAATAAATATGGTCACAAGGCTGCCAAGTGTTATTATAATTTCATGCATATGAGACCCAAGATTAAACAGATTTGGGTCCCCAAAGGCACTAACAAAGAAGGACCTATGCAAATATGGGTACCAAAATGAAGGTTCAATATTTTAACAGGAAAAGAGCTCCACGATCACTACATGGTATCTGGACAGTGGATGCTCAAGGCACATGACCGGGAACAAAGCTCTCTTATCTAACTACATAGAAAAGGAGGGTACCTCAGTCATCTTTGGAGACAATGGCTCGGGCAAGACAAGAGGATATGGCTCTGCTGGCAATGGTGCAGTATCTTTCAGCAAGGTAGCATATGTAGAAGGTCTGCAACACAACCTTCTAAGCATCAGTCAACTCTGCGATAAGGGTCATCAAGTGACATTTCTCAACAACCAATGTCAAGTCAGAGATTTAAAGACATCTGCTGTAAAGCTAACTGGAACAAGAGAAGGAAATGTCTATATAGTGGATCTTGGTCAACTAAGCTCAGATGAGACAATATGTTTTCTGGCAAAAGCATCTGAAGAAATGAGCTGGCTATGGCATAGATGGTTGTCTCACTTAAACTTCAAGAGCATGTCCAAACTGGCATCAAAAGATCTTGTAGCTGGCCTACCAAAGTTCAACTTCGTAAAAGAAAGGCCATGCAATGCCTGTCAGCTTAGAAAGCAAACCAGAAGCTCATTCAAAAGCAAAACTGCCAACTCTATCGACAAGCCCCTGCAGTTGCTTCACATGGATCTATTTGGGCCAATTCCAACAACTAGTCTTGGAGGAAAAAGATACTCTCTAGTTATAGTCGACGACTACACCAGATTCACATGGGTATTCTTCCTAACTTCAAAGGATGAAACGAGCTCTCAATTAATCAAGATGTTCAGACTGGTGATGAACGAGAAAGTAGAGAAAATCAAGGTCATAAGGAGTTATCACGGCAGAGAATTCGACTTCTTAGAAATGGACCAGTTCTGCACAGACAATGGGATCAGTCATAACTTCTCAGCTCCACGAACTCCTCAACAAAATGGAGTAGCTGAAAGAAAGAACAAAACTTTGATAGAGGCTGAAAGAACTCTACTTGCAGCAGCACATCTGCCTGAATATTTCTGGGCAGAAGCTGTCAACACTGCATGCTACACGCAGAACAAATATTAATGATAATCTTTTGCATGTTACGTTCGCTTTAGTTGAAGAAATATTTGAGGGTTTAAGAAATGGGTTTTGTACTGGGGTCAATACAAAATTTAATTTCACGCTCTAGGGGTAGGCTAAGAAGTCTTCAAGAATACGTCAGAAATTTATTAACAATAGAAATATCTTTCAAAACTGTGACTCTCATCCCAAGACTTGGATAGTACATCACATTATCAACTTGCCATCGTCATTCACGACGTCGCCTACTGAAAGTCTGGCTTAGGTGCATTCCACTCAAGGAAGTCAACAACGAAAGGATCGGGGCTCTTTACTTATGGCTTGATATAACAATGATTGACTTTAGTGGTTTGGTTACTTTAAATTCGCATAACAGGTTGGTTAGGAGTATGAAAGCTAACAACCTTACAAAAAGCACGATGAGTAGTTAACCAATCGATTCCTAAAATCACATCAAAGGCAAGTGATGAATGAGTTTTATACACATGAATTGGATACATTCGGGCTTAATTTATTGTTGTTCTCAAGTCTTTTAGAATATTTTTTAAGTGTTTGTGTCCATTCATGCATGTTTTACATTGTTTTATAGGATTCGCATTTTCGTCTTGCCATTTACACAGTAGTCACTTCAGAGCCAATTTGAGTATTTCTACGGACCTTATTTCGAATAACTTAAAGAACGAAAGTTGTAGATCTACTTCTCCTCTTTCCGGATCATCTTGAATCATCGAAATCAGAGTTTGGACGAAGACGTTATGGCCATTTTCCCAAAGGACGTCGGAACAGAAAAAATGTCGAACATGTGTGGCGTGGCAAAGGCGCCCATTTTGGGCTATGCCTTGAGCCAAGGAATGTCTGTGGGAGCAAGCGATGTTTGAAGCGTCATACCAGTATTTGAAGGCGCTGGGGAAGAGGTTGGTGCGGCCTGGATACGTTTTGGGGCGAATTTTGACACCTTTTTGATTCCAAATTGGATTGAGTTTGTTCCTAAGCTAAAAATTGGACTTGTAACCTATAAATACATGATGTAAGGCATAAAATAACGAGAGATGACATAGATTAGATTAGAGATACACTCCATTAGATTAGACATTAAACCTAGTTCTTATTAGTTTTGGAGATTGAAACAACTTGGAGATCATCAAAGATCGAGAAGCGAAGAAGCAAGAGGGAAGACAGATTTCTTGACAATGATTCTATTCTCTTCTCTTATCATACTTCTATCTTTTAATGTCTATTCAATTGTGGATTCTTGGTTTTAATTCATTAATTATGAACTAACTCTTTTATTGAGATTTTAATTGAACTTTTTATGGCTATGAATTAGTTATTCATTATATTCTAATTATTTATGTTAAAGTGAGTTGTTTATCTTGCCTTATGCTTATTGATTAATTATTTGATCAATAATTACCTTGTTACTCTAGAAGGAATTGAAAGAGGAATTCTAGGGTTAGAACTGGGCATGATATCATGTGACTTAGTTATTTGCACAGTGAATAATTAGATTTTTGAATTGAATGGAAATATCTGTTCACCGCATGTAACACATAAGGAATTGGGATTGTAACGAGTTTAATTCAATTGTTTTGCATAAGAATATTGTAAGACCCCAGTTTTTATAAATAAAGATGAATTTTCTATAAATATTATTTTTGAATATTATGGAATAATTTGATATAATGTTATAGTTGTGGGTAATATTTATAAATTTTGCAAAGTATACAAGTGGTTATATTATATTCGATTGGTCGGGAATATTCTATTTAGCGGGAATATTCGTATAAACTGGCTCAATCATTGGTGGACCCCACAAATGTAATTATTGTCGGATTGAGAAAAGACAAAAATATTTTATTGAAATAACGGCGGAAGTTTTACTGGTTGATCTTGTTGAACTACTCGGTAGTAAAAAGTATAATGATGTCGTGTGGTTGCATAGTAAAGACACGGTATTGATTATTGATGCTTATGTGAGAAGTCACTTAGTTTGATTCCATTATTGTCGATTAATAATATGAATTATTATAGCGATAATGACGTTTTTGTTTTATTCATATTATTAACGTAATAAAATGAAACATCTTTTATATAAAATGTAATACTTTATTAAAGTTATTTTATAAATAAAATATATTATATTTTATTATGCATAGTGTTGTATATAGTGTTTTGCATAGTGTTTGCATAGTAAAATGTTTTTATATAAATAGAATATATTATATTTTATTTAAAAGATTTTGCTTTAAATATGGACCGTCAGATTAAAGTAAATCAATCTGACCGCTTCATGGATTAGTTACTTATGTATTCCATTTTCCTATAAATAAAGCTCATTCCTTCATTATTTTCTTACGAATTCATTGAAACTCTAGAGAGAGAAATTATAGAGAGAGAAGTTATAGAGAGAAAGTTATAGAAAGAAGAAGAGTATTCTACTACTTCACTACTTCTTTATTCAGTTTTTTACTAGTAGGGGTGTTATTCTTTCTTCTTGAAGAGACTTCATTTATTCCATTCACTATTATTACATTGGAATAACTTTTGTAAAAGTGGCATACCCTATACATAACCTCAGATATACGGTATACCTATACTTGGTGAAATCCTTATGTTATTCCATTGCTTATTATTCTGTTGGAATAACTTTTGTCTGCCATTTACCCTATACTTGGTGACATTCTTTTATTATTACTGTTGGAACATCCATGCATGTGTTTTACACCCGACCGTTCCGCTTTTATTATTATTCATTTGGAACATCCATGCATGTGTTTTTACACCGGACCGGTTCCGCTTTTTATCATTCTCGCTTGGAATATCCTATCTCGTGTGTTTTACACCGATCCGGTTCCATCTTTATTATTCATTGTTGAACATCACAGCCGGTGTGAATTTCACCCGACCGGTTCCGTTATTATTATTACATTGGAATAACTTTGTCTATCATCTTGTACCGCATGCATGGTGATTTCTTTTGTTATTCCATTCTTTATTATACCCAAATTGGTTAAAACTTTGACTTCTATACTCCATGAAATTAGTAGAATATCCTTGATATTTGCGTTTCATCCAAAGATCTTTTCATGGAAATATTCTTCCGATCATTCTTAAATTTTACTCTACAAAGCAAAGATCATGTCGACATTTTGGATGTTAAAATTCTGGATAAAATAATTCTTGAACTTGTTTTATTGAATTCTTATATCATTGTCATCATCCTCATTTTATATTTTTTTAAAGTCATCTGTGGCTGTAGAGCATGGATGGACTTGGTATGATTATGACCGTGGATTATTCTAGTGTAATCATGACCAGTAATGTTACAAATGATGTGGTAAAAAAAAAAATCCTCGATGGTAGTAGTGCATTGATGGACCGATTGTTGGCATGATCATGACCATTAATGAATACACAACTATTCTCGGCCGTAGTGCGAGAATAATTATGATCGTGATACTAAAGAATATCCTCGGCCAGAGTAGTGCGGGGTGATTCGATGATGTGGATTATTTATTAAAGTGAGTCTCAAATTTATAACAATGATGAAAAACCTTTTAAAATCATAAAGGATAGTAGATTTTATTTTCTACTTGACTCTTTTAATGGATTGCAGATATTCATTGCAGCTTAAACCGGTTTGTTTATTGTATTTTATCGCTTTAACATTGTTGAAGACTATTGATAATTTATTTTGCATTATCTTAGTCATAATATTTCTTCTTGGGCTAGTTGAGCTCACCCTTTCTTTCACCGTTCTCTTCAGAAATGAGAATATAGCCGGGACGAGCCTGAAACGAGTGATGGTCCTGAAGATAACATTAGTAGTCCTCACTATTCAGTGAAATAGTGTGATAATAATTGTAATGAGGACTTTTGTTTGAGTTTGTATAATATCTAGTAGATTTATATTTGTATTTAAACTCACGATTTATGTCGATTGTACACCCACAGCTTATGTTAATAAGTTGTATTTAAATTTTGTACCATGTAAGTGGCGACCCAAGATGGGTGATGTATACCTAATTTTGGGGCGCGTCACGATTGATCGTCGAGCTAAGGGATATGATCCTCAGCTAAGATGTGAGAAAAGTACTAGGAGGGAGAGCGGGGAATACCTTCGCTAGTATGACCTACCTAAGTTTTTGTGCTTATTTTATCGGTCGGTCGAATATAAAGATAATTGTTAAATGTCAATTAATCTTTTGTTTTGTGGCGATTCTCGAAAATGACATCCGAGAATGTTGAGAATAGCAATGGAGCACAAAGCGATCGCTGATTCACCACATATCAATAATCGTGGATAATGTGCATCGAGAAGCGATAATCCTCATGCAAACAACAACACCGACCAAATGATGAATGATCAAATGTTCGAGAGGCTTTATGCAATTTATGCAACAAAGAAAGCGAGAGCGACTCTGCCCAAAACGTGGGTGGAAACACGGAAAACTCTCGGCGGTCACCGCTAAACAATTCAAGGAGCCGGGACCACCGGAGTTTAAGGGAGAGCCAAAACCACTTCTCGCGGAAGCATGGATAAAGCAGATTACTAAGATATTTGATGTCTTGGGATGCTCCGAGAGCAAAGGTTCCTTTCACGCTTTATGTTGCGCGGAGAGGCGACATCTTGGTGGGAATCGGTAAAACGTACTCAACTCTTTGTCTTCAAGATATCTTGGGAGAAGTTCCAGAGTCGTTCAACGACAAATACTTTCCCGAAAGTATTCGCCATATGAAGGAGGTGGAGTTTATCAAGTTGGAACAAAACAATATAACCGTGTCGTAATACGAGGCAAAATTTGCGGAGTTATCACGGTTTAAGGTCCCCACTTGGTGGATAATGAAGAGAGAATGGCGCGAATGTTTTTAAGAGGTTTGAAGTCGGAGATACGTCAACATCTTATTTCTCATAAACCGTGTTTGTATTCGGATGTTGTAAATAGGGCTCGCGATTAGTGGAGCGCGATAACGAGTCAACGCAACTAAAAAGAAAGCGGTACAAGAAAGTTATAATACCGGCGAGAGTAGTCATCGAGCGGTGGACAATAAGCGTGAGGGAATCAACAGCCGATATGGTAACCACTTGGTGGTAATCGTACCAAAACAATAAGAATGGACATTTCAAGAAACGGAGATTCAACAATGATGGAAAGACGTCAAAGACCAAAGACCCGTTGTTAAGGAAGGAGAAAGACCACCTATCATATGCTTCAAATGCGGAGAAGAGGGACACATCGGTCCGAATCGTGCCATGCCAGTCAAAGCATGTTATAATTGTGGAAGAGAAGGTCACTTAGCTCGATTTTTGCCATCAAGACAAATTCAACTAGGATGGAGGCACCAAAGGTAGTCCCCGAAAAAGTCAAAACCAAGAGTCTGGCAAGGGAGAGCGTTTGTTGTGACCTCCCAGAGAGCAAGGAACCCGAATGAGGTCATCACGGTAAGCTTATCATAAACTCTAACGAAGTCTACACTTTATTTGATAATTGGTTCTACCCATTCTTTTATTTCTCCTACTTGCGCCATCGATTAAATTTGACTCGGAGAAATTAGACTTTGACTTATCTGTGGAAACTCCGTTGGGAGAAACCTTCATTACATCCACTGCTTATAAGTCTTGTTTGGTTCAAATCTGTACCCTCACATTACCCGTCGATCTTATTTCATTAAAAATACTTGCATTCGACGTGATTCTAGGGATTGATTGGTTAACTACTTATCATGCAAAAATTGATTATTTTCGTAAGGTTGTTAGCTTTCATATTCCTAATCAACCTATTATGCGAATTCAAACGACCAAACCATTAAAATCAATCACGGCCATCTCAAGCTATAAAGCTATTCGCTTATTGAAAAATGGATGTCAAGCTTTCTTAGCTCATGTCACGATTTAAACAAAAATACGCCGGTTTTGAGCGATATTTCTATTGTTAATAAATTTCCTGACGTATTCCCCGAAGAACTTCCTGGCCTACCCCCAGAGCGTGAAATTGAATTTTGTATCGACCTTGAACTCGGTACAAAACCTATTTCCAAAGCCCCATATCGAATGGCTCCTATTGAACTTCGTGAGTTAAAGACCCAACCGCAGAATTGTTAGACATTGGCTTTATTCGTCCTAGTACTTCTCCTTGGGGTGCTCCTGCTCTATTCGTGAAGAAGAAAGATGGGAGTATGCGACTTTGTATTGATTATCGGGAGTTGAATCATGTCACCATCAAAAATAGGTATCCATTGCCACGTATTGATGACTGTTTGACCAACAAAGAAGGAGCCAAATTCTTTTCAAAGATCGATCTTCGTTCCGGATATCACCAATTGAAGATTAGAACCACCGACATTCCAAAGACGGCTTTCGAACTCCTAAGACGGGCATTATGAATTCTAGTCATGTCCTTTGGATTGACTAATGCTCCTACCGCCTTCATGGATATGATGAACCGAGTATTCAAGGAATATTTAGATCACTTTGTGGTCGCTTTATTGATGACATCCTTATTTATTCCAAAAGCCGTGAAGATCATGAAAGCAACACTTGAGGTCGACACTCCAAAAGCTTCGTGAATATAAGCTTTATGCCAAGTTGAAGAAATGCGAGTTCGGCTTGAAGAAGTAGCATTCCTTGGGCACGTGGTATCAAGTCATGGAATATCCGCTGACCCGCAAGAAAGATCAAAGCTATTCAAAGTCGGGAACAACCTAAATCGATGATCGGCGAATGTAGCTTTCTCGGTTTAAATTTGGTTATTATCGGAGATTCGTGGAAGGATTTTCTCGAATCGCTACTCCATTGACTCAGCTGACTCGAAAAGATACAAAGTTCGGTTGGAGCGAAGAATGTGAGAAGAGTTTTCAAGAACTCAAGAAGAGACTTATTTCAGCACCTGTTCTGACAATACCATTTGGCTCGGAGGGATTTGTCATCTACAGTGATGCTTCGAGCAAAGGGTTGGGATGATATCTTATGCAACATGGAAAAGTTATAGCCTATGCCTCGCGACAACTCAAAGAATATGAGAGGAATTATCCTACTCATGATCTGGAGTTGGCAGCTGTTGTCTTTGCACTTAAAATTTGGAGGCATTACTTGTATGGGGAGAAAGTGGAGATCTTTACGGATCATAAAAGCCTCAAATATTTCTTCACTCAAAAGGAACTCAACATGCGACAACGACGTTGGCTTGAATCTGCTGAAAGATTATGATCATACCATCCAATACCATCCCGGAAAAGCGACGTGGTAGGCGATGCATTGAGTAGAAGATCGTATGCAAGCACGAGTGCGTTATTGTCAACACAAAGGCCCATTTTGTGTGACTTGCAAAGGATGGAGATAGAGTTAAAGACTCTGTGGACGCATGTGATGATAGCAAATATACGAGTAGAACCGACTTTAATCGATAAAGTTAAAGTCGCTTTCAAGCTACGCACTGAGTGATGCGTATGAAAAGAAAGTGCAAGAGGGTGCTATCTTAGGAAGCAAGAATCGATGAAGAAGGAATACTTGAGTCAACTCCAGACTTTGTGTTCCTAACGACCCTCGATTTAAAGTATAATATCATGATGGAGGCGCACAACACACCATTTGCAATCCATCTCGGGAGTACCAAATGTATCATGATATTCGCTATACATTTTGGTGGAGCAATATGAAGAGAGAGATATATTTATTTATCTCAAGGTGTCTAACTTGTCAACGAGTTAAAGCGAGCATCAAGTACCAAAAGGTCCATCAGAACCACTTGAAATTCCGTAATGGAAGTGGGAGCACATTACCATGGATTTCGTTCATCGATCTTCCTAAGGTTTCTCGTGGCATTGATGCGATTTGGGTCATTGTTGATAGATTGACCAAGTCTGCTCATTTCTTACCGATACGAGAAACTTATACACTTGAACGTCTTGCTCAGATGTACATAAACGAGATTGTAAGATCGCATGGTATCTGCCTAGATCCATAGTTTCGATCGAGACCCAAGATTCACTTCACGATTTTGGGTTAGTTTGCAAAAAAGCTATGGGCACGGACTTACGATTTAGCTCGGCATATCATCCTCGAACGGACGGACGGACAATGGAGAGGACTATTCAAACTCTTGAAGATCTATTAAGACTCGTGTTCTTGATTTCAAGGGAGTTGGGACAAGTTTTTACCATTGGTGGAGTTTTCCTACAACAACAGCTTATCAAGCAATATCGGCATGGCTCCATTCGAGCGTTGTATGGAAGAAAGTGTCGTTTCCAAGATATCTTTGGATGAGGTGGGTGAAGCAACGTTGTTGGGACCGGAGTTGGTACGTATGACTACGGAAAAGATTCAAACGATCCGACAACGTATAAAAACCTCACAAAATCGACAAAAGAGTTATGCTGATCTTCATCGAAAGGACGTGGAATTCAATATAGGAGATCATGTGTTGTTAAAAGTTGCTCCATGGAAAGGAGTTACAAGATTTGGAAAGAGAGGAAACTTAATCCTCGATTCATCTGGTCCATTTTAATCCTCGATCGAGTAGGAACTGTGGCCTATAGACTCGCTTTTCTGCCAAATATGTCTCGTGTTCATAACGCTTTTCACATATCCATGTTACGTAAATATGTGAAAGACCGAACCATATTATCGAGTTAGAACCGGACGAAATAGCGGAAGATTTGACGTATGAAGAGGTTCCCTGCTCAAATTTTGATAAGAAGGAACATATTCTACGCCCAAGGTTATACCTCAAGTCAAAGTTTTGTGGAGGAACCACGATGTTGAGGAAATGACTTGGGAGTTAGAATCAAAATGAAATCAAGGTATCCTTACCTCTTCGACATACCAGGTACGTACCCTAATTTCGAGGGCGAAATTTCATAAGAAGGGGAGGTTGTAAGACCCCAGCTTTTATAAATAAAGATGAATTTTCTATAAATATTATTTTTGAATATTATGGAATAATTTGATATAATGTTATAGTTGTGGGTAATATTTATAAATTTTGCAAAGTATACAAGTGGTTATATTATATTCGATTGGTCGGGGAATATTCAGTTTAGCAGGAATATTCGCATAACTACTCAATCATTGGTGGACCCCACAATGTAATTATTATTTGATTGAGAAAAGACAAAAATATTTTATTGAAATAACGGCGGAAGTTTTACCGGTTGATCTTCGTTGAACTACTCCTAGTAGTAAAACAAGAATGTCGTGTGGTCGTTGCAAGTAGCCACCAGGTATTGATTATCGATGCTTATGTGAGAAGTCACTTAGTTTGATTCCATTATTGTTATTAATAATATGAATTATTATAGCGATAATGACGTTTTGTTTTATTCATATTATTAACGTAATAAAAATGTAAACATCTTTTTATATAAAAATGTAATACTTTATTAAAGTTATTTTATAAATAAAATATATTATATTTTATTATGATATAGTGTTGCATAAAGTGTTTTGCATAGTGTTTGCATAGTAAAATGTTTTTATATAAATAGAATATATTATATTTTATTTAAAAGATTTTGCTTTAAATATGGATGATCGATTAAAGTAAATCAATCTGGACCGCTCATGGATTAGTTACTTATGCATTCCATTTTCCTATAAATAAAGCTCATTCCTTCATTATTTTCTTACTTAATTCATTGAAACTCTAGAGAGAAATTATAGAGAGAAGCTATAGAGAGAAAGTTATAGAAAGAAGAAGAGTATTCTACTACTTCACTACTTCTTTATTCAGTTCTTTTTACTGGTAAGGGGTGTTATTCTTTCTTCTTGAAGAGAACTTCATTATTCCATTCACTATTATTCATTGGAATAACTCCGTAAAAGTGGCATACCCTATACATAACCTCAGATACGCCAGTATACCCTATACTTGGTGAAATCCTTATGTTATTCCATTGCTTATTATTCTCATTGGAATAACTTTGATACGCTGGCTTTACCTATACTTGGTGACATTCTTTTATTATTCGCTTGGAACATCCTCGTCATGTGTTTTACACAGGACCGGGTTTCCGCTTTTTATTATTATTCCATTGGAACATCCATGCGTCATGTGTTTTACACCTTGACCGGTTCCGCCTTTTTATCATTCTCGTTGAATATCCTATCTGTGTGTTTTACACCGGATCCGGTTCCATCTTTATTATTCTGTTGGAACATCCTCGCTTGCGCAGAATTTCACCCGACACGGTTCCGTTATTATTATTCTGTTGGAATAACTCCGCCTATGCGGCACCGCATGCATGGTGATTTCTTTTGTTATTCCATTCTTTATTATACCCAAATTGTTTAAAACTTTGACTTCTATACTCCATGAAATTAGTAGAATATCCTTGATATTTGCGTTTCATCCAAAGATCTTTTCATGGAAATATTCTTCCGATCATTCTTAAATTTTACTCTACAAAGCAAAGATTATGTTGATGCTTTGACGTTAAAATTCTGGATAAAATAATTCTTGAACTTGTTTTATTGAATTCTTATATCATTGTCATCATCCTCATTTTATATTTTTTTAAAGTCATCTGGTGGCCTGTAGAGCATGGATGGACTTGGTATGATTATGACCGTGGATTATTCGATTAAATCATGACCGTAAATGTTACAAATGATGTGGTAAAAAAAAAAAATCCTCAATGGGGTAGTAGTGCGTTGATGGACGATTGTTGGCATGATCATGACCATTAATGAATACACAACTATTCTCGGCCAGTAGTGCGGGAATAATTGTGATCGTGATACTAAAGAATATCCTCGGCCGTAGTGCGGGGGTGATTCGATGATGTAGATTATTTATTAAAGTCGAGTCTCAAATTATATACAAAGATGATGAAAAACCTTTTAAAATCATAAAGGATAGTAGATTTTATTTTCTACTTGACTCTTTTAATGGATTGCATATTCATTTATGAGCTTAAACCGGTTGTCTATTGTATTTTATCGGTTTAACATTGTTGAAGACTATTGATAATTTATTTTGCATTATCTTAGTCATAATATTTCTTCTTGGGCTAGTTGAGCTCACCCTTTCTTTCACCGTTTCTCTTGTGAAATGAGAATATAACCGGACGAAGCCGGGGAAACGAGTGATGGTCCTCAAGATAACATTAGTAGTCCTCACTATTCTGTGAAATAGTGTGATAATAATTGTAATGAGGACTTTTGTTTGAGTTTGTATAATATCTAGTAGATTTATATTTGTATTTAAACTCACAGCTTTATGTCGATTGTATACCCATGCTTATGTTAATAAGTTGTATTTAAATTTTGTACCATGTAAGTGGCGACCCAAGATGGGTGATGTATACCTAATTTTGGGGGCGTCACAAATATAACAAAATTAATCTGGGTTAAATAGAAGGCAAATGATCACTTGAGAAAGGGCTTTTTGCATTTGAGAATTCCTGTTAACAATTCAGTAGACATAATAATTGGGATAATTGGATAATTGGTTTATAGTTCATAATTGGGGATATTGGAGTCTTAACCTTTATTTATTTGAATTTATTTATAAAGTAACCTAGTTTTAATTGTTTAATTTAATTTTCTTAATTATAAAAATCACATTTTATGGTTGTTTAAATAAAATTGATTTGGTTAAGAGTTAGTACTTGGTAATTTTTATTAAATAATTCCTCGTGGAAACGATACTTTTCTTATCACTTTATTACTTGTTGATCAGTGTATACTTTCAAGACGTATTCATTGATTGATTGAAATCAATCAACAAGTTTTAAGCGCCGATTCTTGGGGACTTAATTTAATAATTTTTTACCAATATTAATTTCAATCAAATTAGTCTTAATTTAAACATTTTTATTTTTTTATTTTTAATTCCCTTCCTATATTTCTCTCTTTTTAGGTACCATGGATGACTTTCACAGATCAATGGCCATACACGAACATGACTCGACCAATGGAAACATGGAGTCCAAAGATCCACACGACAAGTAGCAATGGTTTGTGAGTTATGTCTTTGGGAGTCATGCTACAGAGCAATGTGCCATCAGTTTTGAATCAGCTCAGTTTATAGGGAGCAACAATCGATCTACCCAACCGTATCCGAATCAAAATGCATATAATCCAGAGCCAGTACAAATTGAGGTAACTTCGAAGACGTTGGAGGTTATCGGGCTATCACGAGTCGAAGGATGGCAATATAATGACTCAAATGCAAGGGGAGCGGAGAATGATGGACTCGCGACAGCATTTTCTGAATTATCGGCACAAATTGAGACACTTTCGAAGATGGTCGACGCTTTTGTAGCTCAACGTCGTCAAAGTGTGGCGGTTACTTGTGATTATTGTGCTGGAAATCATATGAATCATCAATGCACCACCAGTTTCGAGTCGGTACAGTATGGTGGTGATTACCCCAATAATTATGTCTATCCCAACAACTATTATCAGGATTGGGGGTATCACCCGGATTTTTCATGGAGCCATACTCATCAAGATCAATTTTATGCTCCAAGTCCAACATACCCACCGGATTTCTCGTGTCCACCTCCACTACAACAGGAAGAACATTCAAATTTGGAGGAAGTTTTGTCCAAGTACATAGCTTCATGTGAGGAGAGGAGGATTAATCAAGAGATATTGAGTCAAAATTTTACGAACCAAATGGAACAACTAACCAATGCCTCGAACATTTGTCCTCAATACACTTGGATCTATGACATAGATGCCGAGACTGATGCTGAGCCCGAACCAAATCTGCAACCGGATGTGCCAAATGATATCGATATTGAAAGAGAAGAAAGACTTGTGGACCAAGAAAAGGAGATCGGCGAAGATCTAACTTTGAGTACCAATGAAGATGAGCCAATTTTGATAGTGTCACATGTACCTTCTCCACCAAAGTTCAAGAATCCGGGTAGTTTTGCAAAACCATGCCCAATTGGCAGTCATGTCGTAGGCAAAGCTCTTTGTGACATAAGAGCTAGTACAACTGTGGAGTCATGGTGGGTTGAAAAGGAGAAGATAGAGGAAGAGCCCTTTCTGTTTGACAAGCTTCCATGCTATAATTTGATCACAAACACAATAGGGAAAGCACCTAGTGGTTTGCCGTACTTAATGCGGATCCTATCTAAAAAGATCATGTTAGGTGACTTAAACTCAATGGCCATTACAATTGGGAACCTCCCAAAAGAGACATTGTTACTGATGGATGGAGGGTTCCTCAATTTTCGTAGGGGAATTGGATAGAGAATTGAAGAAGTCAGGCTGGGACTATAAAACAAGCGCTTATTGGGAGGCAACCCAAGTTTAATTTTTATTTTTAGTTTTTATTAGGTTTTATATTAGCAGTTTTGAATTTGTATTTTTTTTAGGATTTAATAAAATTGCTTCTATCATGGTTTTACAGGTTATTCAAGTCAAATTCAAGTGTGGTTCCCAATTTGTCTCATGTGCTTAGCCTATTCTCCAAACTTAGTGGACAAGGAGGAAGATTGCTATATTTTCAGGGAAGTCCTCTGGTTTACTTTTTTATATTTCATCCATTGAGTACAATGTCTAGTTTAAGTTTGGGGGCATTTTAGTGCCGTATTGCATATAGTTAGTTATCTTCATGGTAGTTCATTTTTTTTATGTGTTAGCATTGTTTTTTTTTAGGTTGCATATAATACACGGTTTTTTTTTGCATATTCATATATGTGTTCATGTAGTATAATTGCATTTTTTTTTGCATGAATCTGTGTGATCGGTTAGTGTGGTTTTAGCTCGGCCTATGATAAGATTGGTTCGCATTTTAACTTGAACAGTGTTGATAATTGATGATGAGTTCTAATTTTGATCATGATGATAATCTGAGCCTGTCTTAAACTTATGTAATCGGTTAGCACTTAAAGTTTAACTGTTTGAATCCACTTGGTTCAAGGGTTTCATAATTTGTTTCTGAGGGAAAATCTTAGTTAAAATTTAAGGAAAGTAGTGAACTGGCGGTAAAGGTTGGAATGACGCAAAAGCTTGAGTTTGGGGGAATCTATGGGATATATATATTACAAAAAGAAAAACAAAAAGAAAAAAAAATGAAGAAAAAAAAAGAGAAAAAAAGAAGAAGAAAAGAGATGATGAAAAAGAAAAAAAAAAGAGAATAAACACCATGGCATGCTTGTCTAGTTTTGTGGCATTTGTTACTTGAGTAAGTAAGCCCGAGGGGATTGTCTTTACACCTAGCGCCCTAAGGTCTTAATGGCTTGGGAGTCGTTGGTCGAAAGCTCATTAAGGTAGCACTAAAAAGCCTAAGGGAACAAGACATTGCAGAGCCATGAAAAAAAAAATGAATAAAACACGAGAAAGAGCAAAAATCCCCTCGTGATTGAATAAAAGTATAAATAAATCCTATATTTACCCTAAGACTTGGTAATTGCTTAGTTTTAACTGGAGTTGTCATGTTCATGAAAGTAATTGAATTGGAACTAAAATTTTCCTTTTAAGAAGTTTGTTATGTGATTATCTTGAATTGTGGTTGGTTAGAATGGTTAACAAGCACACACGCACAACATGGGTGATGACAGGTTTGGATTGACTAATTGGTTAGAGTTATGGATTTTGACTTGATTGGATATATTGTTTGAGTACCAATGGTATCTTTGAGGCCAGTTGCTATATATCATATTGATTTATTACTGGGTTGGTAGGTATATTAGGAAGTAGATCATGCATATGCATTCATGTAGTTGAGTTAGTTTGTTTATTTTTAGTTCTTTTGTGTTTTTGCTTGAGGAAAAGCAAAGGTTTAAGTTTGGGGGTATTTGATGAGTGAGTTGTATACACATGAATTGGATACATTCGGGCTTAATTTATTGTTGTTCTCAAGTCTTTTAGAATAGTTTTTAAGTGTTTGTGTCCATTCATGCATGTTTTACATTGTTTTGTAGGATTTGGGACAAAAGTTACTTGGATCGACGTTAGGGGTGGCTAGATTCGCGTTTTCGGCTTGCCATTTACACAGCAGTCACTTCAGAGCCAATTTGAGTATTTCTACGGACCTTATTTCGAAAAACGTAAAGAATGAAAGTTGTAGATCTACTTCTCCTCTTTCCGGATCATCTTGAATCATCGAAATCAGAGTTTGGACGAAGAAGTTATGGCCATTTTCCCAAAAGACGTCGGAGCAGAAAATATCAGAACATGTGGCGTCCGGGCACCCATTTTTTTGGCTATGCTTATGCGCCGCGGGCGTTGGGTTGCAAATACCGGCGCTGGGGGAAGAGGTTGGTGCTGCCTGGACGCGTTTTGGGGCGAATTTTGACACCTTTTTGACTCCAAATTGGATTGGGTTTGCTCCTAAGCTAAAAATTGGACTTGTAACCTATAAATACATGATGTAAGGCATAAAATAAAGGGAGATGACATAGATTAGATTAGAGATACACTCCATTAGATTGGACATTAAACCTAGTTCTTATTAGTTTTGGAGATTGAAACAACTTGGATATCATTGAAGATCGAGAGCAGGAGCAAGAGGGGAGCAACAGATTTGCTGACAACAGATTCTATTCTCTTCTCTTATCATACTTTTATCTTTTAATGTCTATTCAATTGTGGATTCTTGGTTTTAATTCATTAATTATGAACTAACTCTTTTATTGAGATTTCAATTGAACTTTTTATGGCTATGAATTAGTTATTCATTATATTCCAATTATTTATGTTAAAGTGAGTTGTTTATCTTGCCTTATGCTTATTGATTAATTATCTGATCAATAATTACCTTGTTACTCTAGAAGGAATTGAAAGAGGAATTCTAGGGTTAGAACTGGGCATGATATCATGTGACTTAGTTATTTGCACAGTGAATAATTAGGTTTATGAATTGAATGGAAATATCTGTTCACCGCATGTAACACATAAGGAATTGGGATTGTAACGATTTTAATTCAATTATTTTACATAAGAATATAACAAAATTAATCTGGGTTAAATAGAAGGCAAATGATCACTTGAGAAAGGGCTTTTGGCATTTGAGAATTCCTGTTAACAATTCAGTAGACATAATAATTGGGATAATTGGATAATTGGTTTATAGTTCATAATTGGGGATATTAGAGTCTTAATCTTTATTTATTTGAATTCATTTATAAAGTAACCTAGTTTTAATTGTTTAATTTAATTTTCTTAATTATAAAAATCACATTTTATGGTTGTTTAAATAAAATTGATTTGGTTAAGAGTTAGTAATTGGTAATTTTTATTAAATAATTCCTCATGGGAACGATACTTTTCTTATCACTTTATTACTTGTTGACCGTGTATACTTGCACGTATTCATTGATTGCGAAATCGATCAACAAGTTTTTGAGTATTTTCAAAGAGATACGATCGACAGGTAACGTGAAAGTGTTGATTTGAACAAGATTTATAAATAGTGGAGGTAACGAAGGTTTCTCTTAACAAATATATCAAAGTCTAACTTCTCCGGAGTTAACTTCAAACATTAAACACAACTAGGTGAAATAAAAGAGTGAGTAGAACCGGTATCTAACACGATATAGACTTCGCAAGAGTTTATGACTAACATACCCGTGATAATTTTATTCAGGTTCCTCGTCCCGAAAAAAAAACGCTCTCTCTTAAACTACCGGCTTTGGCTTGTCTGGGACATTCTTTGACATCACTATCCCAGCTGGAATTGACTTCACCATACGACAAAATTGAGCTAGGTGACCTTCTCTTCCGCAATTAAAACACGCGTTGGATTGCTGCGTACAGTTTGGACGGATGTGTCCCTCCTGTCCGCATTTGAAATATACGACCGGTGGTCATTCTTCTTCCTTTGGTGCTGGTGTCGACGTCTTCACGTCATTGTTGAACCTTCTCTTCTTGAAATGTTCATTCTTATTGTTTTGGCCATGATTACCACCGAAGTGGTTACCATTTCTGGCATGTTGATTCCTCCATGCTTATTGTCACCGCTTTGATGACCAAGTATCGGTATTATTATCATTTTGTTTCTTACATTCGCTTCTCTTTTTAATTGGGATGACTCATTATCGCGCCCAATAATTGAGCCCTATTAACAACATCCTCGAATACAAACACAATTTATGAGAGATAAGATATTGGCGTATCTCGTGTTTCAAACCTCTTAGAAACATTCGCGTCATTCTCTCCTCATTATCAACCAAATGGGACGAAATCGAAATCGGGAACAACTCTCGATGTAAACTTGGCTTCATACTGCAACACGGTCATGTTGTTTTGCTCCAGCTTGATAAATTCCACCTCCTTTATGTGACGAATACTTTCAAAAAAGTACTTGTCGTTGAACAATTCTTGGAACTTCTCCCAATACATCTTGAGTCGTCCAGTCAATGTACGCTTTTGATTCCCACTAATGATCTCCTTCTTCACGCAACATAAAGGTGGCGAATGGAACCTTTTGCTCATCCCGAGCATTTCAAGACATCAAATATCTTGGTGATCTATCACTTTATCCACGCCTCTCGCCTTAAGTGGTTCTCGCTTCTCCCAAAAAGGATCCAAAGTGGTCCCAGCTCCTTGAACCTTAGCGGTGATCGATCGTGGGTTGCCATTATTTTATACTCGCATTGAGACCCCAACTTATTATTAATGAAATTTAATTTTCTATTTATTATTTTGAAATAGTAAGGGTTGATTTGATTAATGTGGATAGTTAGGGGTAAAATACGCAAATATTTCAAAATAAGCAAGTGGTTATAAAATATTCATTGTTGTTTGGGAATATTCGTTTGGTCGTGGAATATTCTGATCGCTTCAGAATATTCGCATTTACCACAAGCAGCCCATGTGTGGGCCCCATAACTAAAAAGCGATCGATGAAGAAAACGATAAATATAAGTTGTTTAAAATAATCTACAGTAGTTATCAAGCTATACCGTTAAAATACTCTATGGTTAAAACACAAGAAGATTACCAGATTGCACCAATTATTGATTCTTACGTAAGAAGGCACTACTCAATAATGGTTACAAAGAATTACCGCTCAAAGATTTTATCGATTTAATAATTGTCATAGGCTTGATATTTTATATCATTGTTGCTTCAATAATTGTCATTACACAAGATTTTTCATTATCGAAGCAATAATTCATATTATCCTAATAATATTATTAGATAACATTATTGGCAATGTCTAGAAAGTTCTGCTTCAAGGAGAGGTTTGGTCACCTAATCATGCGCTACCAAGAAGTGAGAAATTTTATCGAAAGCCCCTCTTCCTGAACCGCCTCGTCATTCAATATCAGTGATTTTGTAATATTATTTGTGAATAATTAATTATTGATTCATATGATGAGGAAAATATTGATTTTATGTGGATATAGATGGAGAAAATTTTTAATGTGACAATTGTTGAAAATTGAAATTTTATCTTTTCTCGATAAAATAATTTATTTAAATATATTATTATATTATAATAATATAATAATGGTGATATTTTTACAACGAATGTGGGATATATGAGTATACGAGGAGGAAGAGTATTTTTGTTGCAATAAATATTTAAAACATGTTAAACATGCTCATGGACCCCATTTATCGATCGAAATTTGATTATAAATCAGTAAAATCGCCTGCTTGTGGATTTCTTGGCCAATTTCGCTTGGAATTTGAAAAACTTTCTTCCGCAAAGTTGTAGAGAATTGAATTTCCTATAAAAACTAGCGAGATTTGAATTTTCCGATAAAAGGGCTATTTATTATGAATTATTGAAGTTCAAGTTCAAATAATTAATTTTTGGGAGTTTTAGTTAATTATTTTGAGAAAAACGTTTTTGTAACTAAGTTGGCCTCTTATGTGATTCAAATGGGCTGAGATCAGTTGTTCTAAGAAGGGGCTAAAGAAAATGTGAAAAATATATTAATATTATATTCAATTTTCTACTTTTGTGTTTCTAAGCATTTTCCTATAAATAGGTGCTTAGGTTAGAATTGAAAATACACCGTAAACCCAAGTTTCTCTCTCTATTTCTCTCGATATATTCTTGTGATTCTTGTGAGTATACTTTGAGTATTGTTAGACGCAAGTTCAAGTTCCTTCAAAGACTATACCCTAGATTCCAAATGTAAAGTACTAATCTTTCGAGGTAAGTGGATGTTATTTTCTTCTCAAATGATATTATTTCTTCAATATCATTATGTCAAATATCGTTGAAACTTTTTATCAAATTTGGAACTTTTCCATGCTCTGGGTTACTATTCATGAGTTACTATTCATGAGTTACTATTCACGAAGTTACTATTCATGAAGTTACTATTCACGAAGTTACTATTCACGAGTACTATTCATGAAGCGTGAAAGATATTTTTTTTTGGGAAATTTCTATCTTTTGGTGCTCTGAGTTACTATTCACGATACTAAGACTATTCACGATACTTACATTATTCAATCTAAAATAAAATTTCTTCTTTTGTCCAAAATATCTATTCTCGATACTAGCTTTTGATCAGATCCATGTTTTGATCATTCTCAATTTTACACCACTATGATTATTTTTGAGGTATTTTTGAACATGGATAAAACAAAGTACTAATCCTTAATCCTTAATCCTCGTCATTTTGTTTCACCGATTCGCTTTTTTAAAAATATTTTTCATCATCCTCGCCTTTTAAATGATGATATTATTGAATATCTTCGGCCAGAGAGTAAAAAGATGAATGATTTCAAGAATATCTTCGGCCAGTAGTGCAAAGATGAACAGTGTTTAGATGAACACGACTAATCGATGAATATCTTCGGCCTCAGAAGTGCAAAAAGATGAATATTTGATTCCGTATGTATATCGATTGATGTTACAGGATAAAAGATAGACGATGAACTTTTAAATTCATACATAGAAGATAGTAGTTTGCATTCTCTACTTAACTCTTCTAATGAATTATTATTTCACCGCTAATATTGATTTAAAATTTGTTGCCTATCAGATTCTATTAGATTTTTCCCTCGTTGAAGACTAACGATAATTTGTTGTATATTATCTTAGTCATAATATTCTTTATCGGGCTAGTTGAGCTCACCCTTTTTCTTTTTGTTCCATTTTTCTTCTCGTGAGGCTAGAATATAAATAGTACGAAGCCTGGGTATGGAATGAAGGTTCTAGAAAGAGTTATTTAGTAGTCCTCACCATTTTTGTAAAATAATGTATCAATAAATGTGATGAGGATTTATTTGAGTATAGATATTGTCTGTAAGATAATATTTGTATTCAAACTCACGCTTTTCAGTAGTAATAATAAAGTTGTAGTTGTTTTCGCACTCACGATCGACAACTCGTAATGGGTGATGTATACCTATTTTGGGGGCGCCACAACTGGTATCGTAGCTAGGATATGATCTCCATGAGATCGGGGAATAGAACTAGAGGGGAGAGAGACGAGTAAATCCTTCGCTAAAGGTGTCCTACCTACTAAGCTTATTTGTTAGTTGGTCAAGATATAGGATATTATGTGATATATTGATTTCTTAATTAACCCTTGTTTTACGACAAGATTTGAGAATATCGAATCGAGAATATTAACAATGGAAATGAGACCGTGGAGACGCTCAGACTCACCAACGAGGAGAACGCGGCAAACAACAGTCGGGCAATGTTCCTCCCGCGAACAACACCACCGAAAGCGTATGATGAACGAGGGGATGTTTAGAAGCTTTTTGCGCTCATGCAAAATCGCATTTGAGGAGACTCGTGTTCAAAATACAGAGGAAATGATAGCAATTCACGGTTGTCACAAAATGCAAGCAATTCAAAGAGTCAGGGACCACCGAGATTTAAGGGAAAGCCGATCCGATCACGGCGGAAACATGGGTCAAGCAAATTACCAAGATATTCGATGTCTTGGGATGCACGGAGGAACAGAAGGTTCCATTCGCCACCTTTATGTTCCGTATGCGAAAGGCATCATCGGTGGGAGTCTCAGGAAGCGTACTCCATCCAAATTGACTCAAAGATGTCTCGGGAAACGCTTTCAGAACTATTTAATGACAAATACTTTCCGAAAGTGTTCGCTATACGAAGGAAGTGGAGTTCATCGATTAGAGCAAAACAACACGACGACGGTGTCTCAAAGACGAGGCAAAGTTTGCAGAGTTATCCGTGTTTGCACCTCATTCGGTGGAGAATGAGGAACGATGACGCGCGGATGTTTCTTAGAGGTTTGAAACCCTAAGATACGCCAAGATCTCATTTCTCATAAACTTTCTCTCTATTCAGATGTTGTAAATGTGGCTCAATTATTAGAGCGAGATAACGAGTACTACCAACCGAGGGACCATAACCGTGATCGCACTCGTAGATAGCAACAATGTAATGTAATAATGATAACCAAATGAGAAAGAAAAAGACGGACAAAAATGGTAACCACTCTGTGGTAATCATGGCCATGAAAATAAAAGAAGCGAGTCGAGGAGATTTTAAAAGAGGAGATTTAACAACGACTATGTGAAGACGACAAAGGCTTAAAAAGAATCGGTTCTAAGGGAGGAGGAGAACGACCACCCATTATATGCTATAAATGCGGAAAGAGGGACATATCACCCAAACCGCCCACACAACAGCTCAAGGTATGCTATAATTATGGAAAGGAAGGACATATCGCCGAGATCAGACGCAGAATGTAAAACCTAGTTCAATGGGGACTATGACTCAAAAGATCGTCCCCGTAAAAGTCAAAGTCAACGATTCCGGAAGAGCGCTTTGTCATGATCGTCAAAATGCGAGGAACCCAAACGAGGTGATCACGGTAAGCTATTTATAAATTCTCAAGTTTATACCTTACTTGATACCGGTATACCCATTCATTTATCTCTCCTACTTGTGCTCAACGCTTAAACTCGACCGAGAGAAATTAGACTTTGACCTCATCTCGTGGAAACTCCGTTAGAGAAACTTTCATCACATCCACCGCTTATAAATCTTGTTTGATTCAAGTCGGCACCATTACCTTACCCGTCACCTTATCTCTTTAAAGATACTTGCTTTTGATGTGATTTTAGGGATTGATTGTTAACTACTCATCATGCCAAAATTGATTGTTTTCGTAAGGTTGTTAGTTTTCATATTCCTAACCAACCCGTTGTAGACGAATTCAAGCAACTAAACCATTAAAATCAATCACCGCTATATCTAATCATAAAGCTATTCGCTTATTGAAAACTGATGTCAAGCTTTCTTAGCCCATGTTATGGATTTGAATAAAGACACGCCAAATTTGAATAATATTCCTCGTTGTTATCGACTTTCCCGACGATTTCTCAAGAACTTCCCTGCCTACCCCGTAACGTGAAGTCAATTCTTTATTGATCTTGAACCCGTATAAAGCCCATTTCTAAAACCCCATATCGAATGGCTCCTATTGAACTTCAGAGTTAAAGGTCCAACTACGTGAATTGTTGGACATCTGCTTCATTCGGCCCTAAGACATCTCCTCGGGTGCTCCTGCTTTATTCAGAAAGAAGAAAGACGGAGTATGCGACTTTGTATCGACTATCTGAATCGAACCATGTCACCATCAAGAATAGGTATCCTCTACTCGTATTGATGACTTGTTCGACCAAATGCAAGGGGCACAATTTTTTCAAAATCGATCTTCGCTCGATATCATCACCAAGATTAGAACCGAGGATATTCCAAAGACCGCCTTTAGAACTCCTAGACGACGGCATTATGAATTCTTAGTCATGTCTTTCTGACTAACTAATGCTCCTCATGGCTTTCATGGATATGATGAACCGAGTATTCAAGGAATATTTGATCAATTCGTTGTTGTTTTTATCATGACATCCTCATATATTCCAAAAGTCGTGAAGATCATGAGCACCATTTGAAGTCGGTACTCCAAAGGCTTCGTGAAAACAAACTATATGCCAAATTGAAGAAATGCGAAGTTCGCTCGAGGAAGTAGCATTCCTCGGGCACGTGGTGTCAAAACATGGAGTATCCGTGGATCCCGCCAAGATCAAGCAATACAAAGTTGGGAGCAACCAAGCTCATGGATCAAGTACGAAGCTTTTGGGCTTAGCCGGTTATTATCGGAGATTCGTGGAAGGGTTTTCTCGAATCGCTACTCCATTAACTCAAATTAACTCCTAAGGATACAAAATTCGCTTTGGAGCGAAGAATGCGAGAAAGTTTCCAAGAGCTTAAGAGGAGACTTATTTCTAAGACTGCTTCTAACAATACCATCCGGTTCTTGATGGATTTGTTATCTACGCCGATGCTTCGTGCAAAGGGTTAGGATGTGTTCTCATGCAACGTGGGAAAGTCATAGCCTATGCCTCGCGACAACTTAAAGAGTATGAGAGGAATTATCCTACTCATGATCTAGAGTCATGCAAAGCAATGTTTTCTGCTAAAAAGATATGGAGGCACTATCTATACGGGGAGAAAGTGGAGATATATTCGCACCATAAAAGCCTTAAATATTTCTTCACTCAAAAAGAACTCAACACGCTAAGCAATGACGCTGGCTCGAGCTATTGAAAGACTACGACCACACTATTCAATACCATCCCGAAAAGCGAACGTGGTAGCCGACGCGCAGAGTAGAAGATCATATGCAGGAACGAAAAGCGATGATGTCAAGTATACGACAGAGCCAACTTTAATAGAAAAAGTTAAGGTTATTCAAGCCACCGAATCTTGAAATGATGCGTATGAAGAAGAAAGTACAAGAAGGAGCTATTCCTAAGCGAGAATCGATGAAGAAGGAATACTTCGAGTCCACTCTAGACTTTGTGTTCCTAACGACTGATTTAAAGTACAAGATTATGATGGAGGCACACAATACACCATTTGCAATCCATCTCGAAGTACCAAATGTATCGTGATCTTCGACATACATTTTGGTGGAACAATACGAAGAGAGAGATTGCAAAGTTTATCTCAATGTGTTTAACTTGTCAACGTAAAGGCGAGCATCTAGTACCTAAGGGTCCGTTGCAACCACACTTGAGATTCCGAAATGGAAGTGGGAACACATTACCATGGATTTCAAGTTACGGTCTTCCTACGGCTTTCAAGGCATCAATGCTATTTGGGTTATTGTTGATAGATTAACCAAGTCTCGCTTATTTCTTGCCGACACGGAGACTTATTCACTCGAACGCCTTGCTAGTATGTACGTGAATGAGATTGTGAGGTCGCATGGCATGCCCGATCCATAGTTTTGATCGTGACCCAAGATTCACTTCAAGATTTTGGGTTAGCTTGCAAAAAGCTATGGGCACGGATTATTTATTCTGATTCGCAACCATACCATCCTCAAACCACGACGACAATCGAAAGAGGACTATTCAAACTCTTGAAGATTTATTAAGACTCGTGTCCTGTACTTCAAGGGCGCTTGGGATAAGTATTTACCATCAGTGGAATTCTCCTACAACAATCAAGAATATCGTGCAAGTATATAATGGCTCCATTTCCATTCAAGCATTATATGGACGAAAGTGTCGCTTCCAAAAGATGTTGGGACGAGGTGGGTGAAGCAACACTTGACCATGATTGTCAAGGTGAAAGTAAAGTATATTGCACAAGCCAATCATGTTTGATGATAAAGCATATACTTTGTAATAATCTTATTCATTTATTAATAAAAGTATTAATTTATTAAAGGCTTTTAATTATCTACATGATGTCGTTTTATAATATGTGATAAACCCATAGTTTTAAGCAATGCTTTTAGAATAATGATGATGATCATTCTAATGAGATCTAAATTCTTAGAAAGCTTAAAACTAAAATAGTTCCCAATCATCGATTACTAAATCGGGGATTAGTGAATCCTGATAGATCGGTACATACGCTGTTTTGCTTCATCGATGAGGATGATTGATCTCACGATCATTTGTGTGGAGACACTAAAGCAAGTACGTAGTGCTTATTAGAGAATAAGTTCACCGAACGCGGCTCGCTAAGGAATACCTAATGGAGTTTTATTTGCTCGTCAATAGGAATTCTCAGAGTGATAGTAGAGACAAGTAATCCTTGACTCGAGATCATCATAAGATCTCGTGTATGATGAGTTATACTTTGACTTATTCCTTAAGACCCTTAGGGTATATCAAAGGGTATGCTTGGGTATAATAAGTCAGTATACGGAGATAATGTATGATCAATAAAGAATCTACCACTTCTAATAAAAGAAGAGAAATGTCCTATGTGATTCGATAAATGACAACCCAAAGAGTCCTCGGGTTAAGGCGTAATGAAATTAGAAAGGAGTTTCTAATTGCATTATTTGAGTCAGGTATTTAAGAGTCGAAATACATATAATTAAATAAAATAAGACTTTGACAAGAATTCCACGCCTTATATTTAATCGGGACATCAGATGGTGGAAAGGATTGAATTGCACTTGCAAGAACTATTTACTCAAAGGTTCTTTAATGATTAATGTTGAAATCTATATTATCCGGAAAGTCGCCGATCGCTAGGAGGCTTATCCCTATCAGAATAATAATATTATTTATTTAAATAAATTAATTGTTTAATTTATTTATTTAAATAAGATTAGAATTGTTCTAATTGATTTATTCACAACCTATTAATACGGAGAACCTAAAGGGTCACACCATAAAAAAAAGAAGAATAATTATTTAAGAAGTTAATGGCATAATCGTAATAATATAAAGTTATGTATATTTAATTTAATCTATGGTGATAGAATAAATTAAATAGCTTAATATTTATTATTTAATATTTTAGAAATATTAAATATAAATTAATAAGAGGAGTCTTATTAATATTATTACAATTATTATTATTTTAATTTCTAAAAGAGTTTAGGAATTAATTTAATATAAGTATTTCATTTATTCCTAATTGATTAGGAAGGAAAAATTAGTTAAAGGAGTTTAATTAATTATCCCTAATAAGATTAGGGAGCTTAATTAATTAAAAGAATTTAATTAATTAAATAAACCCAATTCCTTAATTGTTAAGGTGGGTTGCCCACATCTATAAATAAGAGGAGTCTTATTATGGGTGGTATGGGTTGTTGATTTTTCAACATACGCATATAATTCCAATTGTTGGGAGAGTACACCTTTTCTATGTAGATAGAAAACTAGGGTTTAGCCAACCACCCTTCTTCTTGAATTTTCTTCTTCCTCGTGGATCACCTCTGAGGCCAAACATTCGGGTGGCTAACGCCGATCAAAGGAAGGAACCAAACCCGTGGATTCAAGATCGAACGCGAAAAGATTTGGAGGTGAACTTGTACTGGCGGAAGCTCGATCTTCAAGGGTATGATTTATTCTTTATCTTTTCGCTTAATTAATAATTATGCATAAAGGGTGATCCGGGTTTATGGTTTGTAAATAATTTTAAACTCGATTTTTACACGCTCGCATTTTTTATGCAATTTGATCATATTGATGAATATTACAAACCTAAATAAAGGGCATCGTGAGCCAAACCTTTATGCTAATTATTAATTGTTTTAATTTAATATGTATATTGATATGTGTTTAGAAATAATTTAATTGGGCATAATTTTATCAGATAAAATTTAAATAAATTAAAAAAAAAAAAAAAAAGGTCAGCACCTTTTATTCAAGCTGTGCACGGTTTTTACAGGAAGTTTTTTTTTTTGTGAAATATACTACTAATTGTATTATATATATATATATATTATTATTATATGTAATCATTAGCATGCTAGAAAGATTTTTAAAAGCTGAATCATGGAAAGCAAAAGGCATGCACGGAAATCAAATTAAAAGGAACTTGCCACAAAAATTTTTTTGGAAAAGGGATAGCACGGTAATCTTAAAAAAAAAAAAACAAAAGGGCCACATGCTTCTTATTATTTTAAGGAAGCCACGGTTTTATTATATAAGAAACAGGAACGGATATATATATATATATATATATATATATATATATATATATATATATATATATATATATATATATATATATATATATATATATATAAATTATTTTAATTAAAATAAAATGTTAATTTTAATTTTAAAATAAAAGTTTATTTTAATATTAAAATATAAAGTTTTATTTTAATTTTAATAATTTTATAATTAAAATAAAAAGGTTTATTTTAATCTTAAAATAAAAGGTTTATTTTAATATTAAAATAAAAGATTTATTTTAATTTTAAAATTAGAATTTCATGCTAACTAATTGTAGTTGGAATTGGATTCCATGATAACTAATTGGAGTTGAAATTGGATTTTATTTTTCCTTAAATAAAGGAGTTTATTTAGATATGAAATAAGATTTCATATTATTCAAAATAAAAGAGTTTATTTGTGAATAGAAAAAAGAAATCCATGCTTCCTTAAATAAAGGAGTTTATTTAGATATGAAATAAGATTTCATATTATTCAAAATAAAGGAGTTTATTTGTGAATAGAAAGAATATCCGTGTTTCCTTTAATAAAAGATTTTTTTACATGGAATCGATTCATAATTAATTAAAATAAAAGAGTTTATTTTAATTAAAGATTTTTTTATTACTTGGAATTGATTCCATAATTAATTAAAATAAAGGAGTTTATTTTGATTATAGATTTTGATTAAAATAAAATAGTTTATTTTATTCAAAATTGGATAAATTAAAATAAAATAGTTTTATTTTGATTTAAATTTGATTAAAATAAAGGAGTTTATTTTGATTCAAAAATAGATTTTATACTAATTAAATTTGCCCATTAAATGATATCAATATATATATTAAATGTTTATTATTCATGAGATGAATGTTATTTATCGATGCATATATGGTGATGTGTATGATAATAAATGGGATTGATTATGACTATCGACCAATGTGATTGGATTTTATTTTAGTTAGATGCATGAGAATGTATGGGTTTTATTAAATGGGTCTCTGCAGACTGCCTTCTCTAATTTTTCTTAATGTAAATTCTATCTCCTCCTATGCATTTCCCTCGATCACGATCAAGGTTTCTATTTATTTTAAATAGTTTTGTAATAGGAATAGTTAGAATTAATTTTGAAAAATTGGAGATCAAAGGACAAGAAGCGCTTGAAGACCCGCTTTGTAATGGAGCCCTAAGTTTAAATGTAATAGTTATATTTAAATATTATTTCTTTCACCCCTAGAGTTCAACCTTTTGTTCACTTGGTGGCTCTAGTGAACCAAACTAGAATAAAAGTCCATAATCAATCCGGGTAGAATATAGTATTCTATACGCATGCATGCTTATACTATATATATATATATATTATGCAAACATGCTTCGCATGTTAATTAATACGACGCGTATTTTATATATATATATATATGCGCCGCTAAAACAAGATGAGACAAATTAATAACAAACCCCTCAATTTTTATATTAAGTCCTAAGCGCTCAAAGATATTTGGAATATCGAACGTCGCTTTCAGCATGATAAAATTAATAGAGTATTAAATATTTAATATGAGTTTGTTGTGTCACCACAAGGCAAGTATTAAGTATTTAAGATGTTAATTTATCACATTTGATGCTTATAAAGAAAATTGAACAATATTATTTTGTTGTGTCACCACAAGGATGATATTTTTCTTTTTTGAATATATGGAGTGCTAGGTTGACTTAACTTGGATAATTTTGATTCTTGGATGTGCCACCACTGATCAAAATAATCTAAGAGGCAAAATACAAGGAGTCAGATAGTTGATGTAATCGACAAAAGTTGTCTACCTATTTATTTATATATAGTTTGTTGTGTCACCACAAGGCTATATACATTTGAAATGGGATCCTTATTCTCACTAGCAAATCTTTAATTAGATTTTGCCAACTATATAAGTGAGGGTAATATAGTTTGAAGAAAATAAAGGGGAGATACCAATTTAAAACAAGACCTAAATTATTTTGGTAATTAATAAAAGAATGTATGTTAAAATGTTGTTAATTACAAATTCATTTACGTAATTTTACAATGTCTAAATTACTATCATCACGAAGCATATTAGATGCTATTTAATCTAATCAATTAAACGGATAAGTTAAGGAATTTGAGAATAGTTCTCATAGTTTAAAAAGCTATCTTATGTCCTTAATACGCCTATCCTCGCAATGGTTGCGCATAATGCCTCGAGAGGAAGAGATTGCTACTTTTAGAAAGTGGCAAAATGATGCACATTGGCTCAATGCATCATGCTCAGATCCACGAAAGTAACGAAGCTTCAAATACAAGATGAAACTATGGATACTTCTACTATATTCCCGCACGCCAAGTAGTTGATGGTGAGGAAAGTAGGACCGATAGATATCGACATCTAAGGAGCTCTTCCGATCTAGAACGGCCAATGGCACTATAAGATGCATAAAAAGTTCTTAACATAATCAATTTGATTGATCAATTAGACAACTGGTTTTGTCATGGATGGAGAGTTGAGCCAAGATTTGATCTTGCCTCACTCCCTTTCTCTTTCACAATTGTTGTGAAATTTTCATATGAACAAGCTAGATATCGCCTTTCGATTTGGCTTAACATGTTGAAAAATGTCGAGAGTCACTTTCCAACCAAGAAAGACCAAGTCTTACCGGTAGGGCCAAAGGATCTTCCTCAAAAGAAGAACGATTCAAAGAAGGTAAATAGAAAGGCGTAAACAAAGGATAATAAGAACAAAACCGATACGGATATCAAAGGAGTTTGCTTCCACCGCAATAAGCCCGGATAATCGGAAAGAAATCATGAGAAGCATCTTGCAGAGGCTAACCAAAGAAGCTTAGTGAAGTTTCTGCACAAAATACAATTTTGTTCATGATTGAAATAAATTTTTCTTTAAGTCAAGGTTCTACTTGGGTATTGATACCGACTTTGGTTATCATAAATATAGATTTATGAAGGACCAAGCAAGTAGAAAGCTAAACAAATATAAGTAATCCTATGTGCGGAAAATATAGCAAAGGTTGCCATATTAGCCATAGAAACTTATAGTTTAGCAATGCCTACGCGGCAAATCTATTAAGTCAATAAGTTGGTATCAGTATTCCAGCTTCTTGTTAAAATATTATTTCCATTTTATTGTTGGACAATAAAATTTTTGGTATTATAATTAAGAACAATTGTTGTTCTATTTATAATGATAAGACCCCGCTTTTTAAATAAAGATGAATTTTTCTATAAATATTATTTTGAAATATTATGGAATAAATTTGATATAATGTTATAGTTGTGGGTAATATTTATAAATTTTGCAAAAGTATGCAAGTTGTTATAAAATATTCGTTTGGTCCTGGAATATTCTTTTGTTAGGGAATATTCGCATAACGGCTCAATCATTGGTGGACCCCATGAATGTAATTATTGTTTGGATTGAGAAAACGACAAAAATATTTTATAAAAATAACTACGGAGGTGTTACTGCTAAAACTGTTGAACTACCCGGTGGTAAAAGTACAAAGAATATGTCTGCCAGAATTGACAAGAAGACACTTACGGATTGATTATCGATGCTTACGTGAGAAGTCACTTTATGCTCAATTATTACTACAATGAATTCTTTGATCATATCTCCTATATTATTGATTCAATTATTGTCACAAAGATCATCTCAGATAATATGTTATAGTATTAAATCAATAATTGAGACGACAAGTTATAAATGATTAATAATTGTTGAAAGATTAAATATGTGTTGATGAAAAAAATGATTTGTGGTAAGTTTGATTATTTTATGGGGGGCTCATATGTCATCATCTAAGAGTCTCTTCACAATAGTAATTACCCTTGTGAATAGTATTTACCTTCGTCAATAGTAATTACCTTCGTCAATAGTAATTACCATTGTGAATAGTATTTACCTTCACGATAGTAATTACCTTCACAATAGTAATTACCCTTATGAATAGTATTTACCTTCACAATAGTATTTACCTTCGTTAATAATAATTAATTACCTTTACCACGACGTCGAACCACTTGTCGCTTCACATTACAAAGCGCCGAACCACTTGTCGCTTCACATTACAAAGGCCAAACCAACCGTCAAGCCACTTGCCTTTTCACACTAAGAAAAGTGCTAAGCTAGAAATCTTCTATAAATAGAGGCCTAGGGCTTCATTATTTTCACTTAATTCATTCAAGCTATAGAGAGAGAAGTATAGAGAGAATAAGAGAGAAAGAAGAAGAGTATTTTGTTACTACACCGCTTTGCAGAGATTCAATCTCCTACCAAATGTAAGGGGTGTTATTCTTTCTTATTCATGAAGAGAACTGCTTGTTATTCCATCGCTTATTATTCTCATTGGAATAACTTTTGTATAAGTGGTTTACCCTATACTTGGTGACATTCTTCTATTATTCTCGCTGGAACATCCTGCATCGCAATGTGTTTTACACCTTGACTGGTTCCGCCTTTTATTATTATTCTGCATTGGAACATCCTGTGCTCGTGTGTTTTACACCCACTGGTTCCGCTCTTTATTATTCTCATTGGAACATCCTGCTCATGTGTTTTTTACACCGGACCGGTTCCGCCTTTATTATTCTCGTTGGAATATCCTATCTGTGTGTTTTACACCGGATCCGGTTCCATCTTTATTATTCTCATTGGAACATCCTCGCTTGTGAATTTCACCGACCGGGTTCCGTTTCTTTATTATCCCGTTGGAATAACTCATCTGCATGCGATCATCGCATGCATGGTGATTTCTTTTGTTTTCCATTCTTTATTATACCCAATTGGTTAAAACTTTGACTTCTATACTCCATGAAATTAGTGGAATATCCTTGATATTTGCGTTTCATCCAAAGATCTTTTCATGAAAATATTCTTCCGGTCATTCTTGAATTTTACTCTACAAAAAGCAAAGATTATGTTGATAATTTGGACGTTAATAATTTCGGATAAAATAATTCTTGAACTTGTTTTATTGAATTCTTATATCATTGTCATCATCCTCATGTTTATATTTTTTAAAGTCATCTCGTGGCTCAGTAGTGCATAGATGGACTTGGTATGATTATGACCGAGAGACTATTCGGTAATCATTAACCGTAATGTTACAAATGATGTGGTAAAAATCCTCGATGTCAGTAGTGTATCGATGGACAGCTTGTTGGCATGATCATGACCATTAATGAATACACAAATATTCTCGGCCCGTAGTGCATGAATAATTGTGGTCGTGATACTAAAGAATATCCTCGTCAGAAAAGTGTGGGGTGATTCGATGATGTGGAATATTTATTAAAGTCGAGTCTCAAATATAACAAAGTGATGAAAAACCTTTTAAAACCTAAAAGATAGCAGACTTTATTTTCTACTCGACTCTTTTAATGGATTGCATATTCACCGCAGCTTAAACCGGTTGTCTATTGTATTTTATCGCTTTAAAATTATCAAGACTATTGATAATTTATTCTCGCATTATCTTAGTCATAATATTTCTTCTCGGGCTAGTTGAGCTCACCCTTTCTTTCACCGTTCTCTTCGTGAAATGATAATATAGCCGGGACGAGCCTGGGAAACGAGTGATGGTCCTCAAGATAGCATTAGTAGTCCTCACTATTTTGTAAAATATAGTGTGATAATAATCAGAATGAGGACTTTTTGTTTGAGTTTGTATAATATCTAGTAGATTTATATTTGTATTTAAACTCACGCTTTATGTCGATATTGTACACTTACGCTTATGTTAATAAGTTGTATTTAAATTCTGTACCATGTAAGTGTCGACCCAAGATGGGTGATGTATACCTAATTTTGGGGGCGTCACAAATGTTTTGTATAGAACTGAAATATTACTTAATAAATTTTGTATACTTGATTTACATGAAAATAATTTTACAAATTGAACAAACTAGTATAAGAAAAAGAGATGATCATTCAAAGAGTTGAATGTGTGTATTTGCTGAAATACAAGTGTGAATTATTTGAAAGGTTCAAAGAGTTCAAAAGTGAAACAAATTGGCAAAGTATTAAGATTCTTTGATTAGATCAAGGAAGGAATACTTGTGCAATAAGTTTCTAGATCATCTCAAATGGTTTTTCTCATAATGGACACATCCTGATACGCAATAATTGATTGATGTATCTGAATGAAAAATCGTACCTTGTTGGACATGGTGCGGTCCATAATGATTTTACCGACATTCCAAAGATCCTTCTAGGATCATGTCCTAGAAATGGTCGTGCATATCTACGAAAAGGTAACCTCTAAATCCAAATTTCAAGACTCCATAAAAGTTATGGATGTGGATGATTCCTAATCTTAAGTATGTTAAGATAAGGGTTGTCCAACTTATGTGAAAAGGTTTCAAAGGATAAGTTTGGGACAAGATTTGACAAGTACAATTTGTGGGACATCCTAAAGTAAGTTTAGGGCATATGTTCTATAATCCTACATAGCAAAAAGGTGTTTATTATGAACACACCGCCTTCTAAGATAAAGGTGTTTATCATTAAAAGGGGGCTAGTGGGAGGATAATAGATCTTGAAGAGTTCAAGAACCACAAAATACTATAAGTCAAATAAGAGGAACCTCAGAGAGATGGACCTATTATACCACAACCTAATCAGAAATCTGAATAGTACCAAGATACCTAGAGGTATGGATTCATCATAGATGATGATGATGAGGTACACATCATGTAAGATGATGATCTAGTTACATACGATGAGGTAAGTGTTGTAGACACTCGTAGAAATGGATTGAAGCAAGTTTCTCAAATATGGAACATTCGTTTTGATGAGGCAATCAAAAGTTTGATTTTATCAAAATAAGAATGAACATAGTGTGTACAAAAGGGTCAGATGGGAGCGCCATGACATTTCTAGTATTATATATTGATATACTACTTGATAAGGAATGACATACTAATGCTACAATCAAGAATGATAAAGTTGTCTAAACATTCCTCCATGAATGGTTTGGGAAGAGTATCTTAATTGGGGATAAAATCTATATAGATAGATTTAATAGGATGCTCGACTTAACCCAAGGAACGATATTCATTTGATGCTAAAGTCGCTTAGCATGGAAAACTCCAAGAGATGTCTCATGTTGATGAGCCATGGAGTGTATCTCTCTAATAGTCCCCATAGACTCCAAAAAGAGAGATCGCATGAGTGACAATCATGTATGCATTGAAATGTACGAGACCCGATGTCGATCACCATATTCGGAGAAGATCACTACGAAGACGTTGAAAAACATCTTAAAGTGCTTAACCCAAGCACTAAGGATGTGATCATATTCATTGTGGGTCTAAATTAAAACTAGAGGGCTTAACAGACTCAAGTTTTTCGACGCACCAAGACGAATCGAAAATCCACTTTAAGGTAAAGCGTTATCTTGAACAAAGGTGCGCAGTTGAATCGAAAGGTTCCAAACAAAGAAAGAGTTGTCATTGGTTTAGTGATAAAGACAAAGTAAATAGCTATAAATGAAGTCGCAAGTTGATTGTTTGGATTAAAAGTTCATTACGTAACTAGAATAGTTCCTAAGTCTCATCTTGGATCTAAACATGTGTTGTGGCACTTTCATTTGATTATTAGAATCATCGAAAGATGGGAAATCACTATAGAGATAGTGGACTCTCATGAACAACATTACATATCCATTAACTAAAGCTTATCCAATGTTAGGGATAATCGCCACTTGTAGAAGAAGAGTATGAGTTACCATGGCGATTGGCTTTAGTGCAAGTGGGAGATTGAAAGTAATATGCATACAAGCCAATCATGTTTGATGATAAAGCATATACTTTGTAACAATCTTATTCATTTATTAATAAAAGTATTAATTTATTAAAGGCTTTTAATTATCTACATGATGTCGCTTTTATAATATGTGATAAACCCAAAGTTTTAAGCAATGCTTTTAGAATAATGATGATGATCATTCTAATGAGATCTAAATTCTTAGAAAGCTTAAAACTAAAATTGTTCCCAATCATTGGATTACTAAATCGGGGATTAGTGAATCCGGATAGATTGGTACATACGCTGTCTTCTTTTCATCGGATGAGGATGATTGATCTCACGATCATTTGTGTGGAGACACTAAAGCAAGTATGTAGGTGCTTATTAGAGAATAAGTTCACCGAACGCGGCTCGCTAAGGAATACCTAATGGAGTTTTATTTGCTCACAATAGGAATTCCTGTAGTGATAGTAGTCTGAAGTAATCCTTGGACTTGAGATCATCATAGATCTCGTGTATGATGAGTTATACTTTGACTTATTCCTTAAGACCCTTAGGTATATCAAAGGGTATGCTTGGGTATAATAAGTTGTACATGGAGATAATGTATGATCAATAAAGAATCTACCACTTCTAATAAAAGAAGAGAAATGTCCTATGTGATTCGATAAATGATAACCCAAAGAGTCCTCGGCGAAGCGTAAAGAAATTAGAAAGGAGTTTCTAATTTGCATTATTTGAGTCAGGCATTTAAGAGTCGAAATACATATAATTAAATAAAATAAGACTTGACAAAGAATTCCATGTCTTATATTTAATCGGGACATCAGATGGTGGAAGGATTGAATTGTATTTGGAACTATTTACTCAAAGGTTCTTTAATGATTAATGTTGAAATCTATATTATCCGGAAAGTCGCTGATCGCTAGGAGGCTTATCCCTATTGTAGAATAAATATTATTTATTTAAATAAATTAATTGTTTAATTTATTTATTTAAATAAGATTAGAATTGTTCTAATTAATTTATTCACAACCTGGTTTAATATGGAGAACCTAAAGGGTCACACCATAAAAAAGGAAGAATAATTATTTAAGAAGTAAATGGCATAATCGTAATAATATAAAGTTATGTATATTTAATTTAATCTATGGTGATAGAATAAATTAAATAGCTTAATATTTATTATTTAATATTTTAGAAATATTAAATATAAATTAATAAGAGGAGTCTTATTAATATTATTACAATTATTATTATTTTAATTTCTAAAAGAGTTTAGGAATTAATTTAATATAAGTATTTCATTTATTCCTAATTGGATTAGGAAGGAAAATTAGTTAAAGGAGTTTAATTAATTATCCCTAATAAGATTAGGGAGCTTAATTAATTAAAAGAATTAATTAATTAAAACCCAATTCCTTAATTGTTAAGGTGGGTTGCCCACATCTATAAATAAGAGGAGTCTTATTATGGGTGGTATGGGTTGTTGACTTTTTCAACATACGACATAATTCCAATTGTTGGGAGAGAGTACACCTTTTCTATAGAGATAGAAAAACTAGGGTTTAGCCAACCACCCTTCTTCTTCGAATTTTCTTCTTCCTCGTGGATCACCTCTGAGGCCAAACATTTGGGTGGCTAACGCCGATCAAAGGAAGGAACCAAACCCGTGGATTCAAGATCGAACGCGAAAGGATTTGGAGGTGAACTTGTACTGAGGAAGCTAGATCTTCAAGGGTATGATTTATTCTTTATCTTTTCGCTTAATTAATAATTATGCATAAAGGGTGATCCGGTTTTATGGTTTGTAAATAATTTTTAAACTCGATTTTACACGCTCTGCACTTTTTTTATGCAATTTGATTGCGTTGATGAATATTATTACAAACTTAATAAATGGTACGTATGACTACGGAAAAGATCCAAATGATTCGACAACGTATACAAATGGCACAAGATCGACAAAAGAGTTATGCGGATCTTCATCGAAAGGACGTGGAATTTAGTGTAGGGATCATGTATTGTTGCGAAGTTGCTCCATGGAAGGGAATTACAAGATTTGGGAAGAGAGGAAAGCCTAATCCACGATTTATCGGTCTATTTCAAATTCTTGACCGAGTAGGAAATGTAGCCTAGAGACTAAGCGTTACCTCCGAGTATGTCTCGTGTTCATAATGTGTTTCATATATCCAGTATTTCAGAATATGTGAAAGACCCGAACCACGTTATAGAGTTAGAACCGGACGAGATAGCCAAGAAGACTTAACGTATGAGGAGGTACCACCAAGATCTTGGATAGGAAGGAGCATGTCCTACGCCAAGAAAGGTCATACCACAAGTTAAAGTTTTGTGGAGGAATCATGCTATAGAGAAAATGACCGGGAATTGAAACGGAAATGAAAGCGAGGTATCCTCACCTTTTCAAACACTGTGATACGTACGTCAATTTCGAGGACGAAATTTCATAAGGAGGGAGGTCAGAAGACCCCAACTTATTATTAATGAAATTTAATTTTCTATTTATTATTTTGAAATAGTAAGGGTTGATTTGATTAATGTGGATAGTTAGGGGTAAAATACGCCAATATTTCAAAATAAGCAAGTGGTTATAAAATATTCATTGTTGTTTGGGAATATTCGTTTGGTCGTGGAATATTCGTATCGCTTGTCGGGAATATTCGTATTTGACGAGCGCCAAGCCCATGTGTGGCCCCATAACTGAAAGCGATTGGATGAAGAAAACGACAAATATAAGTTGTTTAAAAATAACGGTGTAGTTGTTACTGCTAATATTGTTAAAATACTCTAAGTGGTTAAAACACAAGAAGATACTCAGATATTGCACCAATTATTGATTCATACGTAAGAAGGCACTACTCAATAATGGTTACAGAATTACTTCAAAGATTTTATCGATTTAATAATTGTCACGTTGATATTTTATATTCTATTGTTTCAATAATTATCATTACACAAGATTTTTCATTATCGAAGCAATAATTCATATTATCCTAATAATATTATTAGATAACATTATTGGCAATGTCTAGAAAGTTCTGCCTAAGGAGAGGTTTGGTTACCTAATTGCTACCAAGAAGGAGAGAATTCTTATCGAAAACCCCTCTTTCCTGAACCGCCTCTTGTCATTAATATTGTGATTTTGTAATATTATTTGTGAATAATTAATTATTGATTCATATGATAAGTAAAATATTGATTTTATGTGGATATAGATGGAGAAAATTTTTAATGTGACAATTGTTGAAAATTAAAATTTTATCTTTTCCGATAAAATAATTTATTTAAATATATTATTATATTATAATAATATAATAATGGTGATATTTTTACAACGAATGTGGGATATATGAGTATACGAGGAGGAAGAGTATTTTTGTTGCAATAAATATTTAAAACATGTTAAACATGCTCATGGGACCCCATTTATCGATCGAAATTTGATTATAAATCGTAAAATCGCCCGTTTGTGGATTTCGGTCAATTTCTGTTTGGAATTTGGAAAAACTTTCTTCTGCAAAGTTGTAGAGAATTGAATTTCCTATAAAAACTAGCGAGATTTGAATTTTCTGATAAAAGGGCTATTTATTATGAATTATTGAAGTTCCGAAGTTCCGAAATAATTAATTTTTGGGAGTTTTAGTTAATTATTTTGAGAAAAATGTTTTTTGCAACTAAGTTGGCCTCACATATGATTCAAATGGGCTGAGATTAGTTGTCTAAGGTGGGCAAAAGAAAATGTGAAAAATATATTAATATTATATTCAATTTTCTACTTTGGTGTTCTAAGCATTTTCCTATAAATAGGGTGCTTAGGTTAGAATTGAAAAACACACCGTAAACCCAAGTTTCTCTCTATTTCTCTCTCGATATATTGAGCGTATTCTTGTGAGTATACTTTGAGTATTGTTAGACGGTGTAAGTTCCTTCAAAGACTATATATCCTGTATTCCAAATAAAGTACTAATTTTTCGAGGTAAGTGGATGTTATTTTCTTCTCAAATGATATTATTTCTTCAATATCATTATGCTGAAATATTGGTTGAAACTTTTTATCAAATTTGGAACTTTTCCATGTCGGGGTTACTATTCATGAGTTACTATTCATGAGTTACTATTCATGAGTTACTATTCACGAGTTACTATTCACGAGTACTATTCATGAAGCGTGAAGATATTTTTTTGGGAAATTTCTATCTTTTGGTGTCGGAGTTACTATTCACGTATACGGCACTATTCACGTATACGTCACTATTCACCGAAAAATAAAATTTCTTCTTTTTGTCCAAAATATCTATTCTGGATACTAGCTTTGATTGTATCCATGTTTTGATCATTCTTGAATTTTACACCACTATGATTATTTTTGAGATATTTTTGAACATGGATAAAACAAAGTACGAATCCTTAATCCTTAATCCTTGTCATTTTGTTTCAATCGATTCGCTTTCTTTAAAATATTTTCATCATCCTCGCCTTAAATGATGATATTATTGAATATCTTTGGCCCAGAAGTGCAAAGATGAATGATTTCTGAAGAATATCTTTGTCAGAAGCAAAGATGAACAGTGTTTAGATGAACATGACTAATCGATGAATATCTTTGGCCTATAGTGCAAAGATGAATATTTGATTCCGTATGTGTATTGATTGATGTTACAGGATAAAAGATAGACGATGAACTTTTAAATTCATACATGTAAGATAGTAGTTTGCATTCTCTACTTAACTCTTCTAATGAATTATTATTTCACTGCGAATATTGATTTAAAATTTGTTGTCTATCAGATTCTATTAGATTTTTCCCTCGTTGAAGATTAACGGTAATTTGTTGTATATTATCTTAGTCATAATATTCTTTACCGGGCTAGTTGAGCTCACCCTTTTCCTTTTTGTTCCATTTTTCTTCTCGTGAGGCGAGAATATAGCGAGTGCAGTACGTAGCCTGGGTATGGAATGAAGGTTCTAGAAAGAGTTGTTTAGTAGTCCTCACCATTTTTGTAAAATAATGTATCAATAAATGTGATGAGGATTTATTTGAGTATAGATATTGTCTAGAAGATAATATTTGTATTCAAACTCACGCTTTTTGTCAGTAGTAATAATAAAGTTGTAGTTGTTTCGCATCTACGTATTGACAACTCAGAATGGGTGATGTATACCTATTTTGGGGGCGTCACAATAATTATACCAAAAACTATCCATCAATGCACTACGGGCCAATGAGGATTTTTTTCACATCATTTGTAACATTACGGTCATAATTATACCGAATAATCCTTAGTCATAATCATACCAAGTCCATCTATGCACTACAGGCCACAAATGACTTTCAACATAATAGAAACACAAGGATGATGACAATAACATAATAATTCAATAAAACAAGTTCAAGAATTAATTTATCCAGGAACCAATAACATCCAAATTGTCAACATGATACTGCTTTGTGGAGTAAAAATTCAAGAATGCTCAGAAGAATATTTCCATAATAGATACTGGATGAAGCGCAAATATCAAGGATATTTCACTAATTTCATGGAGTATAGAAGTCATAACTTTAACTAACTGAGTATAATAAAGAATGGAATAACAAAAGAAATCCACAGGCATGCGATAGACCGCACAGACAAGTTATTCCAACGTAATAATAAATAATCTGAACCAGTCACGCGTGAACGCACGCATACGATGTTCCAACAGAATAATAAATAACGGAATCGTGTCATGCGCATGTTATGCATACATGATGTTCCAATGTAATAATAAAATGGAATAATGTAAGAATTTCACCATGTATGCAGACTTCTCATGTATGTGTTATTCCAACATAATGATAAATAATGGAATTACGGTAAGAATTTCACCAAGTATAGGTAGCCACAGATACAAGTTTATTCCAATGTAATAATAAAGAATTGAATAATGTAAGTTCTCTTCATGAATAAGAAAGAAATAATACCCCTTACGAGTACAACAAATAATATCCCTTACTAGTAAAAGAAGAGTATCCCAATCGTTAGATGGCGAGGATATACTCGAAGAAAACTTGCACTACGCTCAAAGCTTTCTTAAACTCTAAAGAAATATGCCAAGATTATAGAAGAAGAACTCTCTCTATAGTTTCTCTCTCTAGAGTTTCAATTGAATTAAGTGAAAATAATGATGGAATGAGCTTCTATTTATAGAAGAATGGATCAGATAAGAATTAATTCATGAACGGTCCAGATTGATTTACTTTAAACGACGATTCAAATTTAAAACAAAATCTTTTAAATAAAATATAATATATTCTATTTATAATCTAATAAAACGAATAACTTTATAAAAGTATTCATTTTATATAAAAAAATTTACTATGTAAAATACTACGCAGTACTATGCATAATAAAATATAATATATTCTAATTATTGTCTAATAAAATAATTAACTTTATAAAAGTATTTTGTTTTATATAAAAAGCTTTTCTGTTTTATTACATTAATAATATTAATAAAACAAAACTGAGTGACTTATCACGTAAGCATCAATAATGTAAGACCCCAACTTTTATAAATAAAGATGAATTTTCTATAAATATTATTTTTGAATATTATGGAGTAAATTTGATATAATGTTATAGTTGTGGGTATATTTATAAATTTTGCAAAGTAAGCAAGTTGTTATAAAATATTCGTTTGGTCGGAGAATATTCTTTTTGTCGGGGAATATTCGTACGACGGCACAATCATTGGTGGACCCCACAACGAAATTATTGTCGAATTGAGAAAACGATAAAAATACTTTATGAAAATAACTCTATGAGGTGTTACCGTTAAAACTGCTTGAACTACCCGGTAGAGTAAAAGTAATCCGTAATAATCTGGCGTGGTTGCATAAGTAGCACACGATATTGATTATCGATGCTTACGTGAGAAGTCACTCACTATACTCAATTATTGCTACAAAGAATTAATTCGATCATATCTCTTATATTATTGATTCAATTATTGTCACAATATCATCCGTATAATATATTATATTATTAAATCAATAATTGAGACAACAAGTTATAAATGATTAATAATTGTTGAAAGATTAAATATGTGTTGATTAAAAATAAAATGATTTGTGGTAATATTTATTCAATCCTTGATGTATATAAAGAGTCTATTATGAGACGTTTGTGGTAATTTTGGTTATTTTATTGGGGGCCCATATGTCATCATCTAAGAGTCTCTTCATTAATAGTAATTACCTTCAATAATATAGTAATTACCTTCGTCGATAAGTAATTACATTACATTCAATAGTAACTACCTTTACTAGACGCCAAACTACTTGCCATTTCATATTACAAAGGCCGAACCAATTGTCGTTTCACATTACAAAAGGCCAAACCACTTTTCTTTTCACATCACCACCGTCAATTCACTTGCTTTTTCACATTTCAAGTGCTAAGCTAGAAATCTTCTATAAATAGATGCCTAGTGCTTCATTATTTTCACGAATTCATTCAAGCTATAGAGAGAGAGTATAGAGAGAATAAGAGAGAAAGAAGAAGAGTATTTTTTGTTACTACACTACTTGCAAAGATTCAATCTACTACTAATGTAAGGGGTGTTATTCTTTCTTATTCATGAAAAGAACTGTTGTTATTCCATTGCTTATTATTCTGCTGGAATAACTCAGATACGCCATTTACCTATACTTGGTGACATTCTTCTATTATTACATTTGGAACATCCTCGTCATGTGTTTTACACCCGACTGGTTCCGCTTTTTTATTATTATTATTACATTAGAACATCCTCGTCTGCGTGTGTTTTACACCTTGACCGGTTCCGCTTTTATTATTATTCGCTGGAACATCCTCATGCATGTGTTTTACCTGACCGGTTCCGCTTTATTATTATTCATTTGGAACATCCTATCGGTTGCAAATTTTTTGCGACTGGTTCCGTTATTATTATTCTGTTGAATAACCAAATATGCTAAGTATCGCATGCACGGTGATTTCTTTTGTTATTCCATTCTTTATTATACTTAGTTGGTTAAAGTTTTGACTTCAATACTCCATGAAATTAGTAGAATATCCTTGATATTTAAGGCTTCATCCAAAGATCTTTTCATGGAAATATTTTTCTAATCATTCTTGAATTTTACTCTACAAAGCAGTATCATGTTGACAATTTGGACATTATTAGTTCCTGGATAAATTAATTCTTGAACTTGTCTTATTGAATTCTTATATCATTGTCATCATCCTCATGTTTATATTATGTTGAAAGTCATCTCGTGGCTCAGTAGTGCATGTATGGACTTGGTATGATTATGACCGTGGATTATTCTATTGTAATCATGACCGTAATGTTACAAATGATATGGTAAAAGTTATCATTGGCCCAGTAGTGCATTGATGGATAGTTGTTGGCATGATCATGACCATTAATGAATACACGAATTTCCTTAGTTTGTGAAGTGCATGGATAATTTGTGGTCGTGATACTAAAGAATATCCTCGGCAGTAGTGCATGGGTGATTTGATGATGTGGATTATTTATTAAAATTTGAGTCCCAAATGATAAAAGTCATGAAAAACTTTTAAATCATAAAAGATAGTAGATTTTATTCTCTACTTGACTCTTTTAATGGATTGCTTGTTCCGCTGTAGTTAAACTTGATGTTGTTATATTTTATCAGTTTAACACTATTGAAGGCAAACGATAATTTATTCTGCATTATCTTAGTCATAATATTTCTTACTGGGCTAGTTGAGCTCACTCTTTCTTTCACTGTTCTCTTCAGGAAATGAGAACATAGCAGGGACTAGTCGGGGAACGGAGTGACGGTCCAAAGGATAGCATTAGTAGTCCTCATTATTTTATGAAATAGTGTGTTAATAATTGTACTGAGGACTCCTTTTGAGTTTGTATAATCTCTAGTAGACAATAATTGTATTCAAACTCACGCTTATGTTTTTGTCGTATTGCATACCCGACAGTTGTATTAGTAAGTTGTATTTGAATTTTGTACCATGTATCGGACGACCCAAGATGGGTGATGTATACCTAATTTTGCAAGGCCACACGGTTGGTATCAAAGCTTAGGGATATGATCCCTGGCTAAGATGTGAGAATAGTACTGGGAGGGGAGCGACGGGGAATTCCTTCGCTAGTATTGTTGATTCACCACATATCAATAATCAGGATAATGTGCATCAGGAAAGCGACAATCCTCATGCAAACAACAACACTGACCAAATGATGAATGATCAAATGTTCAGGGGCTTTATGAAATTCATGCAACAGCAGGCGAGAGCGGCTCCTGTCCAAAATGCAGGTGGAAACACTGGAAACTCTCGGGCGGTCACCGCTAAACAGTTCAAAGAGCTGGGACCACCGGAGTTTAAGGGAGAGCCAAAACCACTTATGGCGGAAGCATGGATAAAGCAGATCACCAAGATATTTGATGTCTTGGGATGCTCCGAGGAGCAAAAGGTTCCTTTTCACCTTTATGTTGCTTGTGAGAGGCGACATCTTGGTGGGAATCGGTAAAATGTACTCAACTCCGTCTTGAAGATGTCTTGGGAGAAGTTCCAAGAGCTGTTTAACGAAAAATACTTTCCCGAAAGTATTCGTCACATGAAGGAGGTGGAGTTTATCAAGTTGGAACAAAACAATATGACCGTGTCACAATACGAGGCTAAATTTGCGGAGTTATCCCGGTTTGCGTCCTACTTGATGGATAATGAAGAGAGAATGACAAGGATATTTTTAAGAGGTTTGAAGCCGGAGATACGTCAACATCTTATTTCTCATAAGCTGTGTTTATATTCAGTTGTTGTAAATAGGGCTCAGTTAGTGGAGTGCGATAACGAGTCAATGAAACTAAAAGAGCAAAACGACAAAATGATAATACTACCGGTGAGAGCGATCCATCGGCGGGTGACAACAAGCGTGGAGGAATCAACATGCGAAAATGGTAACCACTTCGGTGGTAATCGTAATAAAACAATAAGAATGGACATTTCAAGAAGAGGAAATTCAACAATGATGGAAAGACGTCAGCACCAATACCTGTCGTTAAGGAAGGAAAACGACCACCTATCATATGTTTCAAATGCGGAGGGGAGGGGCACATCAGTCCAAACTACGCGATGCCGTCCAAATCATGTTATAATTATGGAAGAGAAGGTCACTTAGCCCAATTTTGTCATTCACCAAAGACAAATTCAGCTAGGATGGAGGCACCAAAGGCCATCCTAGAAAAGTCAAAATCGGTAGTGCAAGGGAGAGCATTTGTTGTGACCTCCCAGAAAGCAAGGAACCCGAATGAGGTCATCACGGGCAAGCTTATCATAAACTCTAACGAAATCTATACTTTATTTGATACCAGTTCTACCCATTCTTTTATTTCTCTTACTTGCGCTCATCGATTAAATTTGACTCCGGAGAAATTAGACTTTGACTTATCTGTGGAAACTCCGTTGGGAGAAACCTTCATTACATCCACTATTTATAAGTCTTGTTTGGTTCAAATCGGTACCCTCACATTACCTGTAGATCTTATTTCATTGAAAATACTTGCATTTGACGTGATTCTAGGGATTGATTGGTTAACTATTCATCATGCAAAAATTAATTATTTCCGTAAGGTTGTTAGCTTTCATATTCCTAATCAACCTATTATGCGAAATCAAGCGACCAACCCATTAAAATCAATCACTGGCCATCTCAAGCCATAAAGCTATTCGCTTATTGAAAAACGGATGTCAAGCTTTCTTAGCTCATGTCACGATTTAAACAAAAATACGCCGCTTTTGAACGATATTTCTATTGTTAATAAATTTCTGACGTATTCCACGAAGAACTTCCCGGCCTACCCCGAGCGCGTGAAATTGAATTTTGTATCGACCTTGAACCTGGTACAAAACCCATTTCCAAAGCCCCATATCGAATGGCTCCTATTGAACTTCAAGAGTTAAAGACCCAACTGCAGGAATTGTTAGACATTGACTTTATTCGTCCTAGTACATCTCCTTGGGGTGCTCCTGTTCTATTCACGAAGAAGAAAGATGGGAGTATGCGACTTTGTATTGATTATCGGGAGTTGAATCATGTCACCATCAAAAATAGGTATCCATTGCCACATATTGATGACCTGTTTGACCAGTTGCAAGGAGCCAAATTCTTTTCAAAGATTGATCTTCGTTCCGGATATCACCAATTGAAGATTAGAACCGATGACATTCCAAAGACGGCTTTCAGAACTCGGTACGGGCATTATAAATTCCTAGTCATGTCCTTTGGATTGACTAATGCTCCTGCTGCTTTCATGGATATGATGAACCGAGTATTCAAGGAATATTTGGATCACTTTGTGGTCGTCTTTATTGATGACATCCTTATTTATTCCAAAAGCCGTGAAGATCATGAGCAACACTTGAGGCTGACACTCCAAAAGCTTCGTGAATACAAGTTTTATGCCAAGTTGAAGAAATGTAAATTCTGGCTTAAGGAAGTAGCATTCTTTGGGCACGTAGTATCAAGTCATGGAATATCTGTTGACCCAACAAAGATTGAAGCAATTCAAAGCTGGGAGCAACCTAAATCAGTGACCGAAGTATGTAACTTTCTCGGTTTAGCTGGTTATTATCGGAGATTCGTTGAAGGATTTTCTCGAATCGCTACTCCATTGACTCAGCTGACTCGGAAAGATAAAAAGTTCGGTTGGAGCGAAGAATGTGAGAAGAGTTTTCAAGAACTCAAGAGGAGACTCATTTCGGCACCTGTTCTGACAATACCTGAAAGTAGTATGCACACAAGCTAATCATGTTTGATGATAAAGCATATACTTTGTAACAATCTTATTCATTTATTAATAAAAAGTATTAATTTATTAAAGGCTTTTAATTATCTACACGATGTTTGTTTTATAATATGTGATAAACCCATAGTTTTAAGCAATGCTTTTAGAATAATGATGATGATCATTCTAATGAGATCTAAATTCTTAGAAAGCTTAAAACTAAAATTGTTCCCAATCATTGGATTACTAAATTGGGGATTAATGAATCCGGGATAGATTGGTACATACGTTGCTTGCTTCATTGGATGAGGATGATTGATCTCATGATCATTTGTGTGGAGACACTAAAGCAAGTATGTAGGTGCTTATTAGAGAATAAGTTCATCGAACGTGGCTCGCTAAGGAATACCTAATGGAGTTTTACTCATCATCAATAGGAATTCTGTAGTGATAGTAAGACAAGTGATCATTGGACTTGAGATCATCATAGTATCTTGTGTATGATGAGTTATACTTTGACTTATTCCTTAAGACCCTTAGGGTATATCAAAGGGTATGCTTGGGTATAATAAGTTGTATATGGAGATAATGTATGATCAATAAAGAATCTATCACTTATTAAAAAAGAAGAAATGTCCTATGTGATTCGATAAATGTCAACCCAAAGAGTCCTCGGCAAGGCGAATGAAATTAGAAAGGAGTTTCTAACTTGCATTATTTGGAGTTGTGCATTTAAGAGTCGAAATACATATAATTAAATAAAATAAGACTTGACAAGAATTCCATGTCTTATATTTAATTGGGACATCAGATAAGAGAAGGATTGAATTAGACGGTAACTATTTACTCAAAGGTTCTTTAATGATTAATGTTGAAATCTATATTATCTCGAAAGTCGCTGATCGCTAGGGAGGCTTATCCCTATTGTAAAATAAATATTATTTATTTAAATAAATTAATTGTTTAATTTATTTAAATAAATTAATTGTTTAATTTATTTATTTAAATAAGATTAGAATTGTTCTAATTGATTTATTCACAACCTGTTTAATATGGAGAACCTAAAGGGTCACAATTATAAAAGGAAGAATAATTATTTAAGAAGTTAATGGCATAATCGTAATAATGTAGTTATGTATATTTAATTTAATCTATGGTGATAGAATAAATTAAATAGCTTAATATTTATTATTTAATATTTTAGAAATATTACATATAAATTAATAAGAGGAGTCTTATTAATATTATTACAATTATTATTATTTTAATTTTTAAAAGAGTTTAGGAATTAATTTAATATAAGTACTCTCATTTATTCCTAATTGGATTAGGAAGGAAAATTAGTTAAATGAGTTTAATTAATTATCCCTAATAAGATTAGGGAGCCCATTTAATTAAAAGAGTTTAATTAAATAATACCTTATTTTAATAGGGTTACTTGATATCTTTATAAGAGGAGTCTTATATCAGATATCCAGACTACGTGATAATTCCAATAGTTGGGAGAGTACGTTTTTTTCTATAGAGATAGAAAACTAGGGTTTGAGCCAAATACCCATCTTCTTGAATTCTTATTATTCCTCGGTGGATCACCTCTAGAGGCCAAACACATGGGTGGCTAACGTTGATCAAAAGAAGGAACCAAAACCGGTGGATTCAAGTTGAACGCGAAAAGGATTGGAGGTGAACTTGTACCTGAGGAAGCTCGGATCTTCAAGGGTATATTTTTATTCATCCTTTTCGTTTAATTAATAATTGTGCATAAAGGGTGATCCGGGTATATGGTTTGTAAAAATTTTAAACTCTGATTTTTACACGTTTCCGCATTATTTTTGCAATTTGATTGCGTTCTTGAATATTACAAACCTAACAGTGGCATCAGAGCCAAACCTTTATGCGAATTATTAATTATTTTAAATTTGATATGTATATTGATATGTGTTTAGAACAATTTAATTGGGCATAATTTTATTGTATAAAATTTAGTTAAAAAGTTAAATTACTCGCGAATCACGTTAATGGCCGCGAATCTTTTTTTTTTCGCTGAATCCGTGCTTCACAGATTTGGGAAATTCAAGGGGAGCTTAATGATTTACGGAAATCAAGGGGCAACCATGTTAATTGTGCAAGGAAATCACGGAAAACAATTGTTAATCAAGCACGGGATTCACGATTTTTCAAAGCAACAGGAGATTATATATATATATATATATATATATATATATATATTCGCGAGCTGCTTGTTTTTATTTTCGGTCAATCTTGTCTATCCTGATACATAAATCTTTTAAGGTGATGCTGGCCATAGCTCAATCATGATTAAACTCACGCACAGTTTTTATATAATATATATATATATTGGTTATTATATATATATATATAATAGTTATATATATATATACACTATATATATATATTATTCCTAATTATTTTATAATTAAAATAAAATGTTTATTTTAATTTTAAAATTAAATTTCATGCTAACTAATTAGAGTTGGAATTGGATTCCATGATAACTAATTGGAGTTGAAATTGAATTTCATGTTTCCTTAAATAAAGGAGTTTATTTAAATATGAAATAAGATTTTATATTATTCAAAATAAAAGAGTTTATTTGTGAATAGGAAAAAGAATCGCTTTCCTTAAATAAAAGAGTTTATTTAGATATGAAATAAGATTTCATATTATTCAAAATAAAGGAGTTTATTTGTGAATAGAAAAGAGAATCCGTGTTTCCTTTAATAAAGGAGTTATTTTCTTTACATGGAATTGGATTCCATAATTAATTAAAATAAAGGAGTTTATTTTGATTAAAGATTTTGATTAAAATAAAATAGTTTATTTTATTCAAAATTGGATAAATTAAAATAAAATAGTTTTATTTTGATTTATATTTGATTAAAATAAAAGAGTTTATTTTAATTCAAAATTAGATTTTATACTAACTAAATGTTGCTTGATTAAATGATATCAATATATATATATTAAATGTTTATTATTCATAAGATGAATGTAATTTATTGATGCATATGGTGATGTGTATGATAATAAATGGGATTGATTATGGACTATTGACCAATGCGATTGGATTTTATTTTAGTTGGATGCATGAATATATGGGTTTTATTAAATGGGGTCTCACAGTACTCGCCTTCTCTAATTTTCTTAATGTAAATTCTATCTCTCTCCTATGTATTTCCCTCGATCACGATCAAGGTTTCTATTTATTTTAAAATAGTTATGTAATAGGAATAGTTAGAATTAAATTTTGAAAAATTGGAGATCAAGGAGCAAGGAGCGCTTGAAGACCCGCTTTGTAATGGAGCCCTAGTTTAAATGTAATAGTTATATTTAAATATTATTTCTTGCACCCCTAGGGTTTGATCTTTTGGTTCACTTGGTGGCTCTAGTGAATCAAACTAGAATAAAAGTCCATAATCAATCCGGGTAGAATATAGTATTCTATATGTGCATGCTTATACTATATATATTATATATTATGCAAACATGCTTCGCATGTGTCATTAATATAACGCGTATTTTATATATATATATGTGCATGCTGCTTAAACAAGATGAGACAAATTAATAACAAACCCCTCAATTTTTATATTAGTCCTAAGCGCTCAAAGATATTTGGAATATCGAACGTCGCCTTCTAGCATGATAAAATTAATAGAGTATTAAATATTTAATATGAGTTTGTTGTGTCACCACAAGGCAAGTATTAAGTATTTAAGATGTTAATTTATCACATTTGATGCTTATAAAGAAAATTGAACAATATTGTTTTGTTGTGTCACCACAAGGATGATATTTTTCTTTTTTGAATATATGGAGTGCTAGGTTGAACTTAACTTGGATAATTTTGATTCGGATGTGCCACCACTTGATCAAAATAATCTAAGAGGCAAAAGAAAAGGAGTTGCATAGTTGATGTAATTGACAAAAGTTATCTACCTATTTATTTATATATAGTTTGTTGTGTCACCACAAGGCTATATACATTTGAAATGGGATCCTTATTCTCACTAGCAAATCTTTAATTAGATTTTGCCGAACTATATAAGTGAGGTAATATAGTTTGAAGAAAATAGTGGGAGATACCAATTTAAAACAAGACCTAAATTATTTTGGTAATTAATAAAAGAATGTATGTTAAAATGTTGTTAATTACAAATTCATTTACGAATTTTACAATGTCTAAATTACTATCATCAATGAAGCATATTAGATGCAACTTAATCTAATCAATTAAACGGATTGGTTAAGGAATTTGAGAATAGTTCTCATAGTCGAAAAGCTATCTTATGTCCTTAATCGCCTATCCTCGCAATGGTTGCGCATACAATGCCTCCGAGGAAGAGATTGCTACTTTTAGAATGTGGAAAAATGATGCACAATTGGCTCAATGCATCATGCTCGCATCTATGAAAGTAACGAGCTTCAAATCGACGCATGAAACTATGGATGCTTTACTATATTCCCGCACATCAAGTAGTTGATAGTGAGGAAAGTAGGATGATAGATATCGACATATCTAAGGAGCTCTTCCGGCCTAGAATGGCCAATGGCACTATAGTATGCATAAAAAGTTCTTAACATAATCAATTTGATTGATCAATTAGACAACCGGTTTTTGTCATGGATGGAGAGTTGAGCCAAGATTTGATCTTGCACTCACTCCCTAACTCCTTTTCACAATTGTTGTGAATTTTTCATATGAACAAGCTAGATATCGTGGCTCACGATTTGCTTAACATATTGAAAAATGTTGAGAGTCACTTTCAAACCAAGAAAGATCAAGTCTTCTTGGTAGGGGCCAAAGGATCTTCCGAAAGAAGAACGATTCAAAGAAGGTAAATAGAAAGGCATAAACAAAGGATAATAAGAGCAAAATCGATACGGATAGCAAAGGAGTTTGCTTCCACCGCTATAAGCCCGGACAATCGGAAAGAAATCATGAGAAGCATCTTGGCAGAGGCTAACAAAGAAGCTTAGTGAAGTTTCTACATAATACGCTTTTTGTTCATGATTGAAATAAATTTTTCTTTAAGTCAAGGTTCTACTTGGGTATTGGATACCGACTTTGGTTATCATAAATATAGATTTATGAAGGGACCAAGCAGAAGTAGAAAGTTAAACAAGATAAGTAATCCTATGTGTGGGAAATGAAACAAAGGTTGCTGCATTAGCTATAGAAACTTATAGTTTAACAATGCCTACGGGCAAATCTATTAAGTCAATAAGTTGTTATTGTATTCCAGTTCTTGTTAAAAATATTATTTCTTTTTTTATTGTTGGACAATAAAATTTTTGGTATTATAATTAAGAACAATTGTTGTTCTATTTATAATAATAATGTTTTGTATAGAATCGAATATTACTTAATGGATTTTGTATACTGACTTACGTGAAAAATATATTTTGTAAATTGAACAAACTAGTATAAGAAAAGGAGATGATCATTCAAAGAGTTGAATGTGTGTATTTGGTTGAAATACAAGTGTGAATTATTTGAAAGGTTCAAAGAGTTCAAAAGTGAAACAAATTGGCAAAGTATTAGGATTCTTTGATCGGATCAAGGAAGGAATACTTCGCAATAAGTTTCTAGATCATCTCAAATGGTTTTCTCATAATGGACGCCTCTCGATACATAATAATTGATTGATGTATCCGAAAGGAAAATCATACCTTGTTGAACATACGGTACGGTCCAAAATGATTTTACCGACATTCCAAAGATCCTTCAGATCATGTCCTAAAAATGGTCGTGACATATCTACGAAAAGGTAACCTCAAAATCCAAATTTCAAGACTCCATAAAAGTTATGGATGTGGAGGATTCCTAATCTTAAGTATGTTAAGATAAGGGTTGTCCAAATTATGTGAAAAGGTTTCAAGGATAAGCTTGGGACAAGATTTGACATGTACTGATTTGTGGGACATCCTAAAGTAAGTTTAGGGTATATGTTCTATAATTCTACTTAGCAAAAGGTGTTTGTTACGAAACACGCCGCCTTCTAAGATAAAGGTGTTTATCATTAAAAGGGGCTAGTGGGAGGATAATAGATCTTAAAGAGTTCAAGAACCACAAAATACTATAAGTCAAATAAGAGGAACTCAGAGATGTAACCTATTATACCACAACCAATCAGAATCGAATAGTCATCAAGATACACGGAGGTATGGATTCATCATAGATGATGATAATGAGGTACACATCATGAAGATGATGATCCAGCTACATACGATGAGGTAAGTGTTATAGACACTCGAGAAAATGGATTGAAGCAAGTTTCTCAAATATGGAACATTCGTTTTGATGAGGCAATCAAAAGAGTTTGATTTTATCAAAATAAGAATGAACATAGTTTGTACAAAAGGGTCGATTGGGAGCATCGTGACATTCCTAGTACTATATGTTGATATACTACTTGATAAGGAATGACATACCAATGCTACAATCGCTAAGATAAAGTTGTCTAAACATTCCTCCATGAATGATTTGGAAGAGTATCTTAATTGGGGATATAAATCTATATAGATAGATTTAAGAGGATGCTCAACTTAACCCAAGGAACGATATTCATTTGATGCTAAAGTCGTTTAGCATGGCAAACTCCAAGAGATGTCTCATGTCGATGAGCTATGGAGTGTATCTCTCTTAATAGTCTCCACAGACTCCTGAAAAGAGAGGTCGCATGAATGACAATCATGCATTCAATGAAATGTACGAGACCCGATGTTGATCACCATATATTATGGAGAAGTTCATTATGAGTCGCTGAAAAACATCTTAAAGTGCTTAACCCAAGACTAAGGATGTGATCATATTCATGGTGGGTCTTAATTAAAACTAGAGGGCTTAATGACTCAAGTTTTTCGATGCACCAAGACGACAGAAAAATCCACTTTAAGGTAAAGGGTTACCTTGAACAAAGGTGCGATGAATTGAAAGGTTCCAAACAAAGAAAGAGTTCTTTGGTTTAGTGATAAAGACAAAGTATATAGCTATAAATGAAGTCGCAAGTTGATTGTTTGGATTAAAAGTTCATTACGTAACTAGAATAGTTCCTAAGTCTCATCTTGGATCTAAACATGTGTTGTGGCACTTTCATTTGATTATTAGAATCATTGAAAGATGGGAAATCACTATAGAGATAATGGACTCTCAAGAACAACATTACATATCCATTAACTAAAGCTTATCCAACAACGGGATAATCGCCACTTAGAGAAGAAGAGTATAAGATACCACGACGATTGGCTTTAGTGCAAGTGGGAGATTGAAAGTAGTATGCACACAAGCCAATCATGTTTGATGATAAAGCATATACTTTGTAATAATCTTATTCATTTATTAATAAAAGTATTAATTTATTAAAGGCTTTTAATTATCTACATGATGTTGTTTTATAATATGTGATAAACCCATAGTTTTAAGCAATGCTTTTAGAATAATGATGATGATCATTCTAATGAGATCTAAATTCTTAGAAAGCTTAAAACTAAAATAGTTCCCAATCATTGGATTACTAAATTGGGGATTAGTGAATCCGGATAGATTGGGTACATACGTTTAACTTGCTCATTGGATGAGGATGATTGATCTCATGATCATTTGTGTGGAGACACTAAAGCAAGTATGTAGGTGCTTATTAGAGAATAAGTTCAATCGAACGTGGCTCGCTAAGCAATACCTAATGGAGTTTTACTTGCTGTCAATAGGAATTCTCAGTAGTGATAGTAAGACAAGTGATCCTTGGACTTGAGATCATCATAGTATCTTGTGTATGATGAGTTATACTTTGACTTATTCCTTAAGACCCTTAGGGTATATCAATGGGTATGCTTGGGTATAATAAGTTGTACATGGAGATAATGTATGATCAATAAAGAATCTACCACTTCTATTAAAAGAAGAGAAATGTCCTATGTGATTCGATAAATGACAACCCAAAGAGTCCTTGGCGGCGGCGAATGAAATTAGAAAGGAGTTTCTAATTTGCATTATTTGGAGTTGTGCATTTAAGAGTCGAAATACATATAATTAAATAAAATAAGACTTGACAAAGAATTCCATGCCTTATATTTAATTAGAACATCAGTATGGTGGAAGGATTGAATTGTCACGTAACTATTTACTCAAATGTTCTTTAATGATTAATGTTGAAATCTATATTATCCGGAAAGTCGTTGATCGCTAGGGAGGCTTATCCCTTGTCAGAATAAATATTATTTATTTAAATAAATTAATTATTTAATTTATTTATTTAAATAAGATTAGAATTGTTTCTAATTGATTTATTCACAACCTGTTTAATATGGAGAACCTAAAGGGTCACACCATAAAAGAAAGAATAATTATTTAAGAAAGAATAATTATTTAAGAAGTTAATGGCATAATCGTAATAATGTGTTATGTATATTTAATTTAATCTATGGTGATAAAATAAATTAAATAGCTTAATATTTATTATTTAATATTTTAGAAATATTAAATATAAATTAATAAGAGGAGTCTTATTAATATTATTACAATTATTATTATTTTAATTTCTAAAAGAGTTTAGGAATTAATTTAATATAAGTACTCTCATTTATTCCTAATTGGATTAGGAAGAAAAAATTAGTTAAAGGAGTTTAATTAATTATCCCTAATAAGATTAGGGGAGCCCATTTAATTAAAAGAGTTTAATTAAATAATACCTTATTTTAATAGGGTTACTTGATATCTTTATAAGAGGAGTCTTATATCAGATATCCAGACTACGTGATAATTCCAATAGTTGGGAGAGTACGTTTTTTTCTATAGAGATAGAAAACTAGGGTTTGAGCCAAATACCCATCTTCTTGAATTCTTATTATTCCTCGGTGGATCACCTCAGAGGCCAAACACATGGGTAGCTAACGTTGATCAAAAGAAGGAACCAAACCCGGTGGATTCAAGTTGAGCGCGAAAAGGATTGAGGTGAACTTGTACGAGGAAGCTCTTGATCTTCAAGGGTATATTTTTTATTCATCCTTTTCATTTAATTAATAATTGTGCATAAAGGGTGATCCGGGTATATGGTTTGTAAAAATTTTAAACTCTGATTTTTACACGTTTCCGCATTATTTTTGCAATTTGATTGCGTTCTTGAATATTACAAACCTAACAATACCATCTGGCTCGGAGGGATTTGTCATCTACAATGATGCTTCGGGCAAAGGGTTGGGATGTGTTCTCATGCAACATGGAAAAGTCATAGTCTATGCCTCAAGACAACTCAAATAATATGAGAGGAATTATCCTACTCATGATCTAGAGTTGGCAGCTGTTGTCTTCGCACTAAAGATTTAGAGGCATTACTTGTATGGGGAGAAGGTGGAGATCTTTACGGATCACAAAAGCGTCAAATATTTCTTTACTCAAAAGGAACTCAACATGTGACAACGACGTTGGCTTGAACTATTGAAAGATCATGATCATACCATCCAATACCATCTTGGAAAAGCGAACGTGGTAGCTGACGCATTGAGTAGAAGATCATATGCAAGTACGAGTGCGATATTATCAACGCAAAGGCCCATTTTGTGTGACTTGCAAAGGATGGAGATAGAGTTAAAGACTCTAGAGACCCATGTGATGATGATGAATATACGAGTAGAACCGACTTTAATCGATAAAGTTAAAGTCGCTTTCGAGTTACGGACACGAGGTGATGCTTATGAGGAAGAAAGTGCGAGAAGGTGCTATCTTAGGAAGCAAGAATCGATGAAGAAGGAATACTTGAGTCAACTCCGGACTTTGTGTTCCTAACGACCACGATTTAAAGTATAAAATCATGATGGAGGCGAACAACACACCGCTTTACAATCCATCTGGGAGTACCAAAATGTATCATGATATTCGTCGTACATTTTGGTGGAGCAATATGAAGAGAGAGATAGCGTTGTTTATCTCAAGGTGTCTAACTTGTCAACGAGTTAAAGCGAGCATCAAGTACCAAAAGGTCCATTGCAACCACTTGAAATTCCGGAATGGAAGTGGGAGCACATTACCATGGATTTCAGCGTTCTGGCCTTCCTAAGGTTTCTCAAGGCATAGATGCGATTTGGGTCATTGTTGATAGATTGACCAAGTCCGCTCATTTCTTACCGATCGAGAAACTTATACACTTGAACGTCTTGCTCAGATGTACATAAACGAGATTATAAGATCGCATGGTATGACGGTATCCATAGTTTCCGATCGAGACCCAAGATTCACTTCACGATTTTGGGTTAGTTTGCAAAAAGTTATAGGCACGGACTTACGATTTAGCTTCGGCATATCATCCTCGACGGACGGACGATCGGAGAGGACTATTCAAACTCTTGAAGATCTATTAAGACTCTGTGTCCTTGATTTCAAGGAAGTTGGGACAAGTTCTTACCATTGGTGGAGTTTTCCTACAAAAACAGCTTATCGAGCAAGTATTGGCATGGCTCCATTCAAGCGTTGTATGGAAGAAAGTGTCGTTCTCCAAAGATCTTTGGGATGAGGTGGGTGAAGCAACGTTGTTGGGACCGGAGTTGAATACGTATGATTTGTTGATCGATTTCACAATCAATGAATACGCAAGTATACACTACGATCGACAAGTAATAAAGTGAAAGTAGAGTATCGTTCCCACGAGGAATTATTTAATAAAAATTACCAAGTACTAACTCTTAACCAATTCAATTTTATTTAAACAATAGCAAATTGTGAATTTTCTAATTAAGAAAACTAAATTAACTAATTAAAACTAGGTTACTTTATAAATGAATTCAAATAAATAAAGGCTAAGACTCTAATATCCCCAATTATGAACTATAAACCAATTATCCAATTATCCCAATTATTATGTCTACTGAATTGTTAACAGGAATTCTCAAATGCCAAAAGCCCTCTCTCGAGTGATCAATCGCCTTCTATTTAACCCAGATTAATTTTACTATATCTCTATGCAAAATAATTGAATTAAACTCGTTACAACCCCAGTTCCTTATGTGTTACATGCGGCAAATAGATATTCTCATTTTATTCATAAACCTACTTATTCACTGTGCAAATAACTAAGTCACATGTCACCATGCCCAGTTCTAACCCTAGAATTCCTTTCTCAATTCCTTCTAGAGTAACACAAGAATTCTTGATCGATAATTAATCAATAAGCTCAAAGCAAGATGAACAATTCACTTCAACATAAATAATTGGAATAAATCAAATAATCAATTCATAATCATAAAAGGTTCCATTGGAATCTTAATAAAAAGAATTAGTTCATAATTAATGAATTAAAACCAAGAATCCACAATTGAATAGACATTAAAAGATAAAAGTAGGATGAAAGAAGAGAATAGAATCATTGTCAAGAAATCGATGCTCCCTCTTTGCTCTTGCTCTTGATCTTCAATGGTCTCCAAGTTGCTTCAATCTCCAAAACTAATAAGAACTAGGGTTATGTTCTAATCTAAAGGAGTTTTTAATCTAGTCTAATCTATGTAATCTTCCTTTTATTTTATGCCTTACATCATGTATTTATAGGTTACAAGTCCAATTTTGAGTTTAGGAACAAATCCAATCCAATTTAGAGTCAAAAAAGTGTCAAAATTCGCCCAAAACGCGTCCCGGGCCGCACCAACCTCTTCCCAAATACTTGGTATTTGAAACGACGCCGACAACGCCTTATAAGCGCCCAGTCTTTGTTACAAGTTCTGACATTTTTTGCTCCGACGTCCTTTGGGAAAATGACCATAACTTCTTTGTCCAAACTCTGATTTAGATGATTCAAGATGATCCGGAAAGAGAAAAAGTAGATCTACAACTTTCATTCTTTAAGATTTTCAAAATAAGGTCTGTAGCAATACTCAAATTGGATCTGAAGTGATCATGTAAATGGCGCAAAACAAAACGCGAATCTAGCCACCCCAAACGTCGATCCATGTAACTTTTGTCCCAAATCCTACAAAACAATGTAAAACATGCATGAATGGACACAAACACTTAAAAACTATTCTAAAAGACTTGAGAACAACAATAAATTAAGCCCGAATGTATCCAATTCATGTGTATAAAACTCACTCATCAATGACTACGAAAAAGATTCAAACGATCCAACAACGTATAAAAACCTCACAAGATCGACAAAAGAGTTATGCTGATCTTCATCGAAAGGACGTGGAATTCGATATAGGAGATCATGTGTTGTTGCGTGTTGCTCTATGGAAAGTTACGAGATTTGGAAAGAGAGAAAAACTCAATCCTCGATTCATCTACCATTTTAATCCTCGATCGAGTAGGAACTGTGGCCTATGACTCGCTTTTACTGCCAAGTATGTCTCGTGTTCATAACGCTTTTCACATATCCATGTTACATAAATATGTGAAAGACCCAACCACATTATTGAGTTAGAACCGACGAAATAGCGGAAGATTTGACGTATGAAGAGGTTCTGCTCAAATCTTGGATAAGAAGAAACATATTCTACGCTCGAGGTTATACCTCAAGTCAAAGTTTTGTGGAGAAACCACGATGTTGAGGAAATGACTTGGGAGTTAGAATCTGAAATTAAATCAAGGTATCCTTACCTCTTCGATATATCAGGTACGTACCCTAATTTCGAGGGCGAAATTTTATAAGAAGGGGAGGTTGTAAGACCCCAACTTTTATAAATAAAGATGAATTTTCTATAAATATTATTTTTGAATATTATGGAGTAAATTTGATATAATGTTATAGTTGTGGGTAATATTTATAAATTATGCAAAGTAAGCAAGTTGTTATAAAATATTCGTTTGGTGGGAGAATATTCTTTTTTGTCGTGGAATATTCGATGACAAGACAATCATTAGTGGACCCCACAAATCGAAATTATTGTCGAATTGAGAAAATGACAAAAATACTTTATGAAAATAACTGGCGGAGGTGTTACTGTTAAAAAAGCGTTGAACTACCCGGTAAAAAGTATCGTGTCTGGCGTGGTTGCGTAGTAGCACTTGCGGTATTGATTATTGATGCTTACGTGAGAAGTCACTCGCTTATACTCAATTATTACTACGATAATTCGCATCATATCTCTTATATTATTGATTCAATTATTGTCACAATATCATCTCAGATAATATGTTATATTATTAAATCAATAATTGAGACGACAAGTTATAAATGATTAATAATTGTTGAAAGATTAAATATGTGTTGATTAAAAATAAAATGATTTGTGGTAATATTTATTCAATCCTTGATGTATATAAAGAGTCTATTATGAGACGTTTGTGGTAAGTTTTAGTTATTTTATGGGGGCCCATATGTCATCATCTAAGAGTCTCTTCAATCAATAGTAATTACCTTCGTCGATAGTAATTACCTTCGTCAATAGTAATTACATTCGTCAATAGTAACTACCTTTACCAGACGTCAAACCACTTGCCGTTTCATATTACAGGCGTCGAACCAATTGTCGTTTCACATTACAGGCGTCAAACCACTTTTCTTTTCACATCACCAGTCGCCAAGCCACTTGCCTTTTCACATGTCAAGTGGTAAGCTAGAAATCTTCTATAAATAGATGCCTAGTGCTTCATTATTTTTCACGAATTCATTCGAGCTATAGAGAGAAAAAGTATAGAGAGAACAAGAGAGAAAGAAGAAGAGTATTTTGTTACTACACTACTGCAGTATTCAATCTACTACTAATGTAAGGGGTGTTATTCTTTCTTATTCATGAAGAGAACTGTTGTTATTCCATTGCTTATTATTCTGCTGGAATAACTTTGTATATCTGATTTACCTATACTTGGTGACATTCTTCTATTATTACTGTTGGAACCTCCTGTCTCTGTGTTTTACACTTTGGACTCAGTTCCGCTCTTTATTATTATTATTACGTTAGAACATCCCGTCATGTGTTTAACACCTAACTGGTTCCGCTCTTTATTATTATTCTATTGGAACATCCTCATGCATGTGTTTTTACACCGGACCGGTTTCCGCTCTTTATTATTACATTTGGAACATCCCATGTCGGTGCAAATTTTGCCCCGACACGGTTCCATTATTATTATTCTTGGAATAACTTTTCTCTGCATGCAATCTTTGCATGGTGATTTTTTTGTTATTCCATTCTTTATTATACTCAAATGGTTAAAGTTTTGACTTATATACTCATGAAATTAGTAGAATATCCTTCATATTTGCGCTTCATCCAAAGATCTTTTCATGGAAATATTCTTCTAATCATTCTTGAATTTTACTCTCTGAAAGCGATGATCGTGTTGACAATTTGGACATTATTAGTTCTGGATAAATTAATTCTTGAACTTGTTTTATTGAATTCTTATATCATTGTCATCATCCTCATGTTTATATTATGTTGAAAGTCATCTCGTGGCTTTGTAGTGCATAGATGGACTTGGTATGATTATGACCGAGATTATTCTTATGTAATCATGGTACCGTAATGTTACAAATGATGTGGTAAAAGTTATCATTGGCCGTAGTGCATTGATGGGCGATTGTTGGCATGATCATGACCATTAATAAATACACGAATGTCCTTGGTCAGTAGTGTATGGATAATTTGTGGTCGTGATACTAAAGAATATCCTTAGTAGTAGTCATGGGTGATTCGATGATGTGAATTATTTATTAAAATCGAGTCCCAAATGATAAAAGTCGTGAAAAAACCTTTTAAATCATAAAAGATAGTAGATTTTATTCTCTACTGACTCTTTTAATGGATTGCTTGTTCATTATAGATTAAACTTGATGTTGTTATATTTTATCGGTTTAACACTTGTTGAAGGCTAACGATAATTTATTCTCGCATTATCTTAGTCATAATATTTCTTCTTTGGGCTAGTTGAGCTCACCTTTTCTTTCACCGTTCTCTTCGAAAATGAGAACATAGCATGGACTAGTCGAGGAGCGGAGTGACGGTCCGAACGATAGTATTAGTAGTCCTCACTATTTTGTGAAATAGTGTGTTAATAATTGTAATAAGGACTCCTTTTGAGTTTGTATAATAATCTCTAGTAGATAATAATTGTATTCAAACTCACGATTATGTTTTGTCGTATTGTACACACGCATTGTATTAATAAGTTGTATTTGAATTTTTAGTACCATGTATCCGACGACCCAAGATGGGTGATGTATACCTAATTTTGGGGCGTCACAAATAATCAATACCATGTCTTCTTATGCAACCACGCGTACATCTTGTACTTTTACTACCGAGTAGTTCAACAATATTAATCTGTAAAACTTCCACCGTTATTTTCATAAAATATATTTTTGTCGCTTTTCTCGATCCGATGATAATTACATTATGAGGTCCACCAATGATTGTCTTGGTTATACGAATATTCCCGATAAAACGAATATTCCCCTAACCAATCGAATATTATATAACAACTTGCATACTTTTGCAAAATTTATAAATACTATCTACAACTATAACATTATATTAAATTCACACTATAATATTTAAAAAATTATTTCGAGAAAATTAAATCTTTATTCGTAAAATTTGGAATTTTACAACTCGACCTAAATTTATCACAATATATAGTCGACTCTTCAGAAGAAAAAAAATTAATTTTTTAGACGAGAATACTCTAATATAGTAAATTTAGGAATATATTTTTCAATTATAATGGTACAAGGAGAGCATGCACAATAAGCTATAAAATGATATATGTTGTAAATTTATATGTAAATTTTTTTATACGTGAATAAATAAAATTAATAATATTTTGATGATATATTTAATATAATAAATTAATTTAATATTCATATACGTCGTAGTCATAATTTGGCATAATATATAGCTTGACTTGAGAGAAATTAATACTAGACTATCACAAATATAAAACTCTTTTGTTTTAAAATATGAATTTTATTATTTTTTTAAAAATATTATTTAATTTAAAATTAATGTAATTATAAAATAATAAATTTTATAATTAATAATATTTTTTAAATTATTAAGTACTCCACTAACTAAATAAATTTATTTATTTTCTTTGCTTAATATTTTTCTTTTATTTGGCTATATTTAAGATTCTCTAAGCTGTTCGAGCAAGGACAAAAGAACTGAAGTAGTCCTGCGGTTAGGGGTCGCCGGAAATCACACAGACTATTCGCCGGCGGCTTGCTTGGTGGACGGTGGCGATTCCAAGAATGACGTTGATTAGAGGACCCACTGTCTTAACAGCCGTTAGATTCGAATCCACAAATTCATCAAGTAACGGTGCACCACCCCAACACAATCAAAACCCACCTGGGCAGCGTCTTCTCTCTGTCACCAAGCCATCTTGGATCGTTAGAACAGAGGAAAGTCACTTCTTTTTACGTTCTGTCTGCTCAATTAACTTGATGGGTTTTTGGTTCCTGTGAAAAACAATGGAATTTGAGTCATTTCACATGAGATTGAAATTAGTAAAAAATACCCATTTACCAATTAGGCTGATAATGTTTATAACTTTTCTGGCAAAGTGGCAATCATATAAAATCATGTACATATCTTCAATTTGTCATCATTTTACTTGCTTATGTATTTAGTACTACTTGAAGAAATTTCTTTGCCTATTAAGTTGTGGACTTGTGGTATTCAAGCATAATGAAAACAGTGCATTGTAATTTTACAAAGATGTTAAAGTTTTATGTGTATTTTAAATCTTAAATTTTGCGGGTGGAACTCAAATGTTGTTGTTAATTACTGTAGTTAGCTATATACTCTTTAGGCCATTTTTGAAGCATTAGTTTCATCTCCAAGCCACCTGCCTTCAGGTGCAGATGTAGGCTATGAGTAAAATTTTGTCATAATCATCCAAATTTTGGACCTTTTAAGATTTATACATGCAAGATTTGTACTGGATTATGGGATTCCAATGATTTGAAATTTGCGCTGACATCAATTTCCTTGAGTTGTTGACACAGATTATTTTTGAAAGCCAAGTGAGATAAAGAGCACATGAACAAATAAATGTATTGTCTTATACATATATGAGGTAATCATATATGCGTATGACCAATATTGACCGTCCTATTAGGGCAAACAGAAGAGTGAAATTAATTGTGATTGAGGTTTGGAAGGAAATGACTAGCTTGTGCATGGTTCATTTAATTGAAACCAAGTCTCCGGCTTTATTGAGTTAAGTATAAGAACATATCACGCAACATAGGAGAACCATTTGCTTATAACAAGTACATCTTATATCCACTGTGACATGAAGTTTGACCAATTAATAATGATAATCAATCAGCACCACGACCAGCAGACAAAGCAGAGAAAACATACAAAATGATGACGATTCATTTCATTATCCTATTTGCTTCCCCTAATAAAGTTATCCAGTATTTTTTTCCTTTTTGCGTTATACATGATGAGAACTTTCGTATAATTTTGTAAAGATTTTAATTTGATTACTCTTATAATTTGCTTTCATGCTATGGGCAAGTGATAGTGTTGGGTATGCGTCAAAACTCGGAAGTAAGAATATGTTCTTTTGAGATAAATGTCAGCATTTAGAATAGTGTTCTTTAGTTGTGAAAATTGGAAAAATGGCCTCTAGACAACGCATCCGAGGCATGTTGTTGTTGGGTACATGTCCAACACGCTTGATGGAACTATCTGGCTATCCTTGCTAGCCTCTATTCTTAGCTATAAAAATTGGAAGCAAAAAATTTGAAGCTGCTGAGCAGTTTCTCTTTCCTTTTTCTTTTGTCTCAACAGCAAGCAAAGTCAAGGTGATATTAAATTCTGATTTTTGCTAATTGTTTGGGATTTTAACAACCTTCTTTGAACTAGTGGCAGCAATTCGTTAATAATTAGCAATATTTTATGTTTGCTTTAGGTCTTGTCATTAACGTTTTTCTACCATTTGCTGCAGTCAAATGTTTGGAGAGAAAAAATAAAGAAGCCAGACCCACCGTGTGTGGTATGCAGCGGGAGCGGAAGAGTAGATTGTACCCATTGTCGTGGAAAAGGTCTCTCTCTCTCGATGCATACGCATAAAACACGCCTCTACATTCTTCCACATAAATTCCAATCTGATCTAAAATGACAAAAACACTAGTTCTACAGGGGGAGGCCAGTCGTCAGATAATAATAGGTTCAGAAATAATACTCTTACACATAGCAGTGATATCCTCAGGATACGTGATAGGGGGCATGCTGATAGATGGAGGATCTTCCTTAAACATTTGTCCCTATGACACCTTGGAGAGGATGAGCATCAATCCAAACTGAATCCAACTTCTATGTCTGCATACGATATACATGTGTATGTGCGTGTGTGAACTCGAAGGATACACAATTCACCCTATTTTTGGCAACCAAAATCCACTGTCAGAACATCTAATCTAGTAATGATATAAAGAGCTAGGCTTTTTGGTACAACTTAGTATTATAATTTGAGTTGGGTGAAGTCGAAGATAAACTTGTGTTTTGCTTCTTCTGGCCTCACTTCGAACTTTTGTTTTTTTCCTTCTCTAAATCCATGCTTATCTAACACTAAAGGATTTAAATTAGATATCTTGTGTGCTAGATCAGATAATTGTGTGTCATAATCTTTTAGGTTTGTTTTTTTTAATTCCCTTCATATTTCTCCATTTCCCATACTCTCCATATGTTTATTATTGTAGGCAGGACAAATGAAGTTCATTTAGCAATGCTTCCAAAAGGGGAGTGGCCAAAATGGTGAGGTATCATGCTCCTCTTTGATGTTAATTAATAGTTTCATCTATATTGGTTCTCCTACCGACTGTTCTTTCCCGAATCACCCATGCAGGTGCAGGACCTGTGGTGGAAGCGGCCTTGGCTACTGCTCCCGTTGTCTTGGAACTGGAGAGTACAGGTATTTAATGGGCTTTCATTTCATGAACAGAGAAAACAATCGCACCCAAGATTACAAGAACTTTCAAGTTCAAGATAACCTTGGAAAGCATAGAGCAGAAGAGTTTCTTCTAAATAACGATCACTCCGATTCATGACATGAAAACTGAATATCGCATGGGAATTTCTCCTTTGTGCTGTCAAATTGTGGTTCTATTTTTAATCCTGTATTTGATGTTTGTAAATTGGAATTGTATATGAAGTAGTTGCCTCCCAAATTCTATTATAACAAGAGCCAATGCGGATGTAGCTTTGTCAAGAACAATAGAAGAATGAAATGTCGTGGTGATGAACTATCGGAGAATATATTTCTTGATGGGATTTGTCTATGTTTAATATTAGGATAAACTTTTTGCACTTCATTCTGATTTTGAAGCTTGCTCCCATGGTTTCACACTAAGAGTGTTTCCATACTTCTAATTTTATTGTACCTGTCTGGTTTGTGGTTTTAAGGTTTGGTTTGCATTGAGCAAGTATTAAAGGCCCATATATACAAAAATGAATACATTCCCTTCATAAAAATTTGTTGGGATACACTAATTTTTAACTTGAATTAGCAGTTGAAATGAATTTTTTTAATGAGCTTAAAGGGTTCAGCCAACTGATTTACAAGACTATAACCATAAATATAATCATTCATACATCTGCCAAAGAACAAATGAGAACCATTAACTAGCTTTGCCTTCTAAGATGACTGCCCTTTATAATCATCTCAAATGAACCAGAAGCTCAAAATTGACACCAAAATCTTTTCCTTAAGTCATTAATACATAGAGAGTAAGTCTTGAGCATCAGTTAAAAGATGGAAGCTATTGCAACTATTTGAGTAAGCAGATTTACATAAACAAGATTATCACATGCACATGGATCAGGTTTGAAAACAAATTTGTACAAAGAGTTGTGGGACTGCAACAAAATTGATGTCATTGAAATGACTCGATATCCTGACTTCCAAGTAGGCAAGCTGAATAAAAATAACAGAAGCCATGAATCAATCGATGCCCAAGTTGCAGAAGGGTTCAACTCCACCCTGCAATAAGAAAAAAAATATTGAGCCCCTAACAAATGAGGTTGAAGCCAAGTATACTGCGAATGAATTATCCTTTGTATTATGTGTCTCTACCCTCCAAACTAAGATGAATAGAAAATCTTCTGGCAGAATATACTAATATGGGTAGAGGGGGAAGTGGAAATGAAGATCGTGGTACATTTAATAATCTAATTGAAAAGGATAAAAAGTTTTGTATTAATGCTTTTTCCTTTTCTATTTCATTTTCTCCTTTAGCAGGCAAGTTTCCTCATATGGGAATACCATTATTGTGATCAGCTACAAAGGAAAAATAAAAACACAGAACAAATTCAACTTAACTATTTTATAAATCAAAAATTAACAAGATGGTACTCACTGAGCAGTCATCATGGACACGCCATATGGTCTCACCCAGGAGGTTTGCTACGGACAATACTGTCAGCTGAGGAAAATACTTATGCTCAGACAATGGAATAGTATTTGTAACGATCACCTCTTGAAACAAACCGCTTGATAACCTCTCTATTGCAGGAGGACTGCATCAAGGTAAATATTTCGAGTAAAAAACAAGAGGATTTATAAGTATCAAACAAGTTATCTAGATGAAGGTGAGCACCTTGTTTTCCAAAGGAAAAATTGCAGTATTAATTAATAGATCGTAAATAAAGCTCACAGAACTCGCAACCAATAATTTAATTACAAAAAGAGTGTGTAGGTCACTTTATAATACTCAGAGATTTAGCTCAACTCTTCAAGCAGCTAAATGTTTTAATTATCACAATGGCAATTTTCCCGTGGAGGTTGAGAACCAGATAGTCAAATTTATCCAAAAGTTTTTCATAATTTCAAAGCAATTGGATTGGGGTCATTTGGCACAAGATAAAGCAATTTTCAGCTTCATAATTATCTTATCCCACAAGAAAAAGAAGAGAGTCGAGGGTTATGAGGGGGGCAGAAGGGGAGGGGGGCCGCACACTAGTTCTAGCTTCAAGTATTCAACCAGATTTCTCAAGTGCTATAACATTTTTAAGTTTCCAATAACTTAAATTCAATAGCATACTACAAACATATGAAGTAAATCTCATGGGCCAAAGGTCTAAATACCTAAAGACAGCATGTGTGGTGCAAGCATAAACTTCCCTGGCCCCCTCTTGATGCAACAGAGCTGCTCCTTTTGCAATTGTACCTACAAACAAGCAGCCAATTATTATCACATATCAAAACGACCAGCAACGACAAAACATAACACCAGCTACTGGCAAGGAAACATGACAAAATAGTACATGAGCAATCAAGTCAAGGCTTTAGAAGATAAAAAGAAAAACTTCACAGGTACAATTTTATTGTCACAAATGGACATGTGTATTCTCATAATTGTATTTTATTAAGTTCATGAGTCAAGATTGTTTACTAGTTACTACAATATTCATACATTATTAGTAATATTAACAACCAATGAATGTTTGTCATAGACGTTGAAATTTACAACTTTACATAGTCTGTGACCTAGACAACTGTACTTTTCACTGGTGTGTTAATTATGCTGGAATATGGATAACAGTAAACTTAAGGTTGTTAACTACTAACATCTATATGTTCCTTAGAACCAGTCTGCTTCTTTTAAATAGTTGGAATACCAATCTCTTCCAACACCTACTGTTGTGTATTGATACAGAGAAATTAACTAGAATATTGAATGACTAAAAACTAACATAAAATGTGCATATTTTGATTTTACTGATCTATTTATCTGCCCTATCGTATCAACTTACATAAGATGAATTCTCTATCCCAGAACTTAACTATGTTTTAGCTCATTTTGTTCTAATTGAGTTGTCATTTGCTATTTAAATTTAAGCAGCGCTGAATGAGAGCTCTAAGCCTGAACTTCGTCATGTTTTGCAACATGCTATCTTTATAGTTATAGAATACACCTTGGATGAATCACCTATAACTGCGATGAGCAATCTCTTTTGTTATTGTGGAAACATTTAAATTTTATCAAGTATGGTGGAGGTAATGGTGGTTTGAATCTGGGGTGGGGGAAGGACAATTTACCTGCAGTGTCGATCATGTCATCCACCATAACTGCTACTTTTCCCTTAACATCACCAATCAAATTCATTACCCGTGGGAAGAAATATAAATATGTGAGGATATAGTTTCAATATGGAATCATGGTAAGTGATAATAGCAATACATTGTTATACAGATACTCAAAGAATAAGATAACAGTAAGTCAATTGATTAACTCCAGTAATACAAATCATGACACGAGGAGTTCAGAGTAAAAGGGACTTCAGCAATCAGGGTAGCAAACACTCGATGTTTTATTTTGGAAGCAAGGAAGATCTTATCTATGAAGTAGTTTATTAGAAAGATTATATCTCTAATTAGAGTCAGGTTTCTGCCAGAATCCTCGAGGGGGAGGATTCCAAATGACTTCTCAAACCTAAGATTTTCAAATCAAGTTCCTTGAGCACATTAGATCCATATACATGACTTGGTAAGATAAAAACTCAAGCAATGGAATCCAGGGTTAAAGAACTACGAAAGTAAGATCATTTTTTAGTAAAGGAAAGCCAAATCATAAGAAAATTTTAAAATCCACGAGATTTGAAAATTCATCTTCCTGAATGAAACCTGGATGTTGTAGAATTAAGATTTAAAACACATCCAGATCTTTTTGGAATCTTATAACAGTCCATTGAAATATTAAATGCAGTGAAAAATTAAATCCGGCTAAAATAAAAAATACCCTTAAAAATTCTACTGTGACCAAGCAGTGACCTTTGGTAATTATCCAGGTTAAAAAAGTACCCTTAAAAATTATACTAAGACCAAGCAGTGTCCTTTGGTAATTATCCCATTCTTCCCACCCCACTTTTGCTTATAGAACTGTAGTCTGTAGCATGGGATTTTTGATATCTAAAAGTGAATAACATACGGATGCAGCAGACAAACAAATGCTTATCAAGGATCAATACACGTGGCATTTCATTTTAAAAGAAATTTCAAGTTAATACACCATGATCAATGAAAATAGCTTCTGATGTCAATGGATATTAGATGCAACAATGCATATCAGCCTGTCAATAGGCATTGGTGAACAGATTCAAAGATATTCAACATTTTGATCAGCTAAACTACAAACAACCGGCAAAAGCTCTAATAACCTAGCACATTTAAATTTTATAGAGTACCTAAACTTTTTCTTATCCCTTCCCAAAGAATAAAGACGCAGGCAGCTAAGGAAACAAATAATCCAAAAAAGTACAACCATAATCAGAAAAAATTCAGCAGACCTTACCTCTGCAACATTGTGGCCATGACGTCGTTTATCAACGATGGCTAAAGGTGCATCTGATAATTTTTTGGCAAAAGCTCTTGCTCTAGCTACTCCACCAACATCCGGAGAGACCACTACTAAATCATCAGAACAAATGACCTTGCTGGCGAGGTAATCAAGTATTACGGGCTGGTTATGCATAAACAAACAGAAAGAAACAGTAAACAAGCATATTTACGTGTAACCTGTTTGGTTTCACTGAAATCAAGTACTGAAAATTTAAGAGCTAATGAGAGTGCTAAGACTTAAAACTACTAAATTTAAGTATGGAAGAAACAATTGATCTATCTGAATTGTAAGCATTAAAGGAATGAATTCAATTAAACTGCATCATAAATATGAAGAGCTTAGATCATAAAACCATCAAGTTTACAAATTTATACTTTCACTTTTAGTTTGAATATCTATTATGTATAGCATTAGTAAAGCAATTATGAAAACTCTATTTGCAATTATGAACACTCAACTTTTATATATATATCTATGACAATTGTGTAAAGCAACAATAATCAAATATTCCTACTAGATAGATTATGAATTGATGAACATAAGTTCCAATATTCTTATATCCAATCATCATGATCATCATTACACAACAGACTGCCACATGCACATAATAATATTTTTAATAGTAACTACAAGAAAAGTAATAGACGGAGGTAGACAGTTGTAACTTGTAACATATGAAAGTTTAAACCAGGTTATATTTTAGTAATCAGAAGATTCAGAACATTAATTATGGGAAATGGTCAGGCTCAGACACCTAAAATTTCATTTCAAACACCAAAGTCATGTGCCTATGTTTAAACAAAAGCAATCCAAAATATTATTACCTGACCGTGTACATGATCCACTGGAATATCAAAATATCCCATGGACTGCCCAGAATGCAGATCACAAGCAAGAACACGATCTGCACCAGCTTCAGTAATCAGATTTGCAACAAGTTTGGCTGCAATGGATTCACGCCCTTGAGTCTGAAACAGAGTACAGGACATAATAAATCGATCCAATTTTATGTCAACAGTCTAATCTTAACAAAATCAGGTCCATTATATAAATTTTTGTTTTACCATCTGATCTGGCTGGAACCAAAATTTCCAAAAATCCAAGTGGAGACATGACTAGCTAATTCTCTTTTATTTAATTACTGATGCTTTTGAAATCCATATGTAGGTAATCATGAATTCAAGTAAGAAGGATTTAACTTTTTGGTGCTACACAATTGATTGCAGAAAAAGAATACTTGTTAAATGATTATAATGCTTCATCCTATCAGGTCCGGGTCAACAAAAGTGTTATCTAACTAGCGAATCAATCTGTGTGTGCATTTTATCACCTTAACTTGGTTTATTGCCAAACACATAAAATAAATTTATCCATTTAAACTATAAGTTCTTCAAAGATGAAGAAGACTTAAGTTCCTCAAAGATGAAGAAGACTTACTTTACTTCATAAGACTAGGTTACCTTTCGATCAGCTCTGGCATATCCAAAATATGGGATCACTGCAGTAATAGTTTTGGCTGATGCCCTCCGACAAGCATCTATCATTATCAAAAGCTCCATTAGATTTTCATTTGCAGGAGGAGAGGTAGGTTGTACAAGATATACATCACACCCTCTAACACTCTTGCAGCTGAACATAGATCTCGCCATCTGCAAAACGTTTAATCTTGATATTTCCAAGGTCCAGACCCATGTAACAAGCAATTTCCTATTGAAGAAAGAAAATTCCTATCAAATTAAAAAAAAAATCAAAAATTCAATAGCATCAGAGCTCCCTCTTACATTTGCAAACATTAAAGTCAACAAAAATAAATAGGACACTATAGGTACAGGACATTCTCTATCAAGCCTTATTAAATGAAAAACTGAAATGTGAATAAACACGTGGATATACCTGAGAAAGTGAGGGATTAGCAGTGCCAGAAAAAATTCGAAGCCTGGTTTCATTTTTCTGAATGGAATTTCTTTCTATATGTTTTGAAGTCAAGAAACTAGGCAATGTCCCTTGCTCGGCATTGAGGGTCGGCGTGTATGGCTTCCCATTACAGTTAAACTTCAAGGGTTCTGTCCCATTACACCTCTACAACCAAAAACAGCACAAAATCTCACTATGCATACATACATACATACACCTTAGAGATATATGTATTTCAAATCAACAGCCTTAAAAATTATCAGAAATTTAGCCCCAAATAGTGAAATTTAAAACTGGGTCATCAGTTTATACAACATATACACAACGGAACTCACAATCAAGGAGTTTGTAGTAGGAATTTCACAACGAAGCTTGTTAGTAGTAGCAATATTTCCACAAAACACCAAAGAAGCCATGTTTCTCAGTATATGAATGAAATAGCGAGCATGTGATTAACGAAAGAGTGCGAGTGTGTGAGAGAGGAGAGAAAAAAAAAGGTTTTTGGGGTTGTTAGGGTTTCAAATGACTTATCGTCCTTCCATTTTATGATGTTTGAGCTGCCATTGACCCCGGGTACTTCCTATAGTACAGAAATTACGGCAATACTACTTTGGGCATAAAACTAAATACCATTTCTATCCCACCCCCAAATAAAAAATAATAATAAAATTAAAAAATTAATACTCTTATTCCAATGAAATTTTAATTAAAAATGAAATCATGTGATTATTCTCGAAATTAGAAAAGAAAAGGAAAATAATAGATTATATATATAGACAAAAACTAAAATTGAAAAAGACAAAATATTTTCCTATTCATATGATAGAGAAAATGTTAAGTATGTTAAATAAATTTAATACTTCTTTTTCGTTCAAATTACAAGATTATTATTGATTTTTGAACATATTTTTAAACTTAAAATTAAAATAATTTATTAATCGTTACTGAAACCATAAATCTTAAAATGAGTAGCACTTTTATATAACTTACCATAGTTATTATTGTATTGACTAAAAATAATAAATTACATGTTAATTTTAAAATTTAAAATATATTAAGTTGACTTCATTATATTTTAGACTGATGGAGTATAATACAATATGTTTATGCACTATATAATTGCTCACAAATAGGCTCCTTTTCCATTTTTATTTTTTTCTTTTTCCCCTTTTGTCAGAACAGCTAGCCTCAAATTCAATGGAGGTAATATTCTACCTTATTTATAGCCTCAGTAACGCATAATAAATCAAAATAAAAATATTCTGTTAATTTATTACTCCGTCCTAACAAGAAGTAATTGGATTAAAAATAAAAAAAACAAAAACAAATCCACTGATGCTTGTCAGATTACTCGATCACAAATAGTAGCACAGCCTCCCTCCCTCCATACAAAACTTTAGACGGCTGTCCTTGGGAAGAAGCACGAACCAAGCTCAAGTGTTCAACATTTCGGGTTTAAGCTTCAAGAAGTAACTCCGAACGGAAGAAGTGCAGCAGCCACCATTCTGCCTTCCTCATTCAGTATGTTGTAAGTTGATGCAGCGTTTCTCTGCAAAAGAAACGGAAGAAGATTGTGAAGAAAGAAAAAGGTACTCTTTCCGACCCACGTTGAACTTGGTGCAATTCCTAGGTTAATACTTTAAAACATTGCATAAATCCGCATAATAGTTGTGGTGTCGTAAAAGACAGCTGAAGATTCTCAGATCAGTCGGTACTAAGTAAATTACTGGTGCTACAGAAGATTTGGGAAGGAAAATAAGAGAGATTGACATGGCTGCTTGCATAGAAGAAAAAAAGCAGGCCAAGATGGAAAGAAATATCACACAGATCACCTTTTGACTACTGCTGTAACCAAGACTCCCATTTAATGGAATATAACAAAGTGTCAAACCTCCGCCACCTAAACTATTTTTCGTTTAGTTTAGTAAATTTGTCTATAATAGATATTTAATATTATTTCATTCCAAACATTAGTACCTGCACATCTGTTCTAATGACCAACTAGTTATTTATGTGAGAAACAAGCTCTGTAATGTAGAATTTCCAAGACTCTTTTCTGAGCATTAAACGGATCTTTTCGCACCACCAAGGTAAAATAAATAAAAGAAATCGTAGAATCTCGCTGAGATCAAAATGTATAGAAGTAACTCCACTGCCAACTGGTTTTCATGCAACTACTTTCATTGTTATTTAGAAAGATTGTAAGGCATCTAATGCTCATCTAAACCGGGGAGTTCGCGCAATTAATGTTTAAACTTTAGACATATTACAAGTAAAATGAATATTTCCAAACATATTGAGAAACATTGTCCTAGTTCAGTTACATGGTATAATGTTTTTTATTTTTTTTTAATTGGCAGAAGTTATCCTGTGACCTTTTTTTGTTACCTTGGTAATCAACAAGGTTTCTCATATCATATAGGCCAATACCAGTATAGTTGTTCATTTTCACATATCACATTCTCATGGCACCACATTTAAAAAGACAAAAAAAGGTTCTAATATAAACCACACACCTGATCAAAAATAATAAAACAGAAGAAATCAATATGTAGTACTATACCGAGTCAACTGCTTCTAATTTCATGCCAGTAGACCGAATGAAGCGCCGTAGTTCAGGATCTACTTGTTGAATGTGCCTCCCACAGCCAATGATCAAAATTTCTGAAATAAATCACAAGGGTTTAGCTGAATGTAGTATGCAACATGCAGATAAATGGCGCCATTTAAGATCTTTAAAAAAATTATATCTTCAACTCCGTATCAAATAAGTTATCTAAAGAAATCAATACAATTTGAACAAGCAGTGGAAACAAAAAAGAGGAACCAATTCTAGCACCTGTTATCATCCTAATTGCAAGGTATGGGACTTGTGACCCACATCGATAGTATGAGACTTTGATGTGGAGTATTTATAAATTTTGAGCTCTCCAACCTTAACAGCTAACTGTTAAGGTGTGGCTCTCCCATAGTTTGTATCAATTGGTATCAAAGTCGTTCACTATCTCCCGGTTGCAATCGTGCGGAGAGAGTGGTGACGTCGGTATTGCAGTGTTCACCCGGGGCTAGACTAGCGCAAAGTCAACCCGCATGGGCGCCGGGACTGTGGAACATGGTGGAATGTTATGATCCTAATTGCAAGGTATGTGACTTGTGTTCCACATACATGGTATGAGACTTTGATGTGGAATATTTATAAATTTTGGACTCTCCAACCTTAACAGATAGCTTTTAATTGTTACAAACCATAGGAGAGCCACACCTTAAAAGCTAATTGTTAAGGTTGGAGAGCCCAAAGTTTATAAATATCCCACATCAAAGTCTCATACCATGGATGTGGGACACAAGTCCCATACTTTGCAATTAGGATCATAACAACACCCTATGTAACATTTGAGTCTTTCAGGGCCATAATTTACAACACCCTCTCCTGAGTCCAAAGACAGTCCTTTTCGGTTTCTTGATTTTTTTATACATTAAGCTTTTGTCTAGGACAGACTAAACATAATTTTTTCAAAAACTAAATATTAATCTTGAAATTAATATCATAAAAAAAAACTCATTGAAAATATTTGTGCCTATTGTTGTTCTACACAGACCTTAATATCCATAAAAATAAGTCAAATATAACTTTCATTTCGGAAAGGAGAAATATTTATGAATACCATTCACTTGACCATCTAGGGAGAACAGGGGAAACATAAAATAAAAATAAAGTTTGAGAAATTGTTCATTCACTTTAAAAGATAAATCTGGATTGCCTGTTAACTTCAAGTATTATAGCATGCCTTGTGGAGATTTTCAATTTTATACTTTTTTAAGTGTTTTAATGGAACGTATAACACTCGAAGATATATCTCACCTGGTATGGGCCGTACAGTTTGGAAGATAGATAGGCTGCATAACGAAGAAATGTCATATGAGGTACAAAACAATGCTAAGAAAGATAAAATATATAATTCAAGTAATATAAAATTGGCGCAGGGGAGAGCTAAACGCCAACAAATAATTTATATTTTCCACACATTATCTGCAACTACTTTGGAAAAAAAGAGAGTATATTATGCGCATAGGCAACATGTTAAGCATGCATGTTATGTGCAAGAAGAATGGGGAGTTTTTGGATATTCTGCATCGCAAGGTAGTTTGAAATATGTAAAGCACAGTTTTGACTTTGTAGGGATGTCAAAAGCTCGTAATTGAACCATCTCTACCATTCCCATGGGTCATGCCAAAGTTGGTTAAGGATGACTTGTGCTGTTGGACTGATACTTGAATGAAGTTGAAGATCCAGAAGAAATGGGACATGGTGTCTCTGTCCCTCTTCCAGACTATTTAGACGAAATACAATGGGAAGCGTTAGAATGGGAAACTTTCTACGAATAAAGTTTCATATCCTCTGCCAGGTCTTCTTCTATTTTTTATGTGATTCTATAAACTCTATCCAGGGCCTGCTGTGCTGTGTCCAATATGGAATTTTTTGATGATTTACAGCTGGGAACATAATTGTATATAGCTTTTTATTCGATCTGGTGCGTTATAGGAGTTGAGGGTCCTTAAGTGTCAGCTTTTTGTGTCTGCTGCAGTTGAGGGCTGGTGTTCTTTGTGTACATCTTCACTCTTTTATAAAGATCGTGTGTAAATGGTTACCCTCTCTTAAATTCATTGCACAATACTTTACTTGTAAAGAAAAAATAATTAATTCCTAGTAATAAATTAGTTCTCATTATTATCAACTCTAAAATGCTTTTATTTAGATTGGCAATGAAAGCTGGGAAAATTAAGTCACTCAATAAAGTGAACTGAGCATTTTCTTATAGAATTTCATCCCTGTACATATGTAATTGGTCTAATGACATCTGAGTCCCTTGTATATACTTTTTTTTTAGTCCTAGTACTTCCAATTCTTGCAACAGTCACTTTAATTCAAACTACTAACACAATCAAGTCATATTAGTGGCTGCTAGGAAATCAAACAGAAAGTGCCTAAAGGAGTTAGCATACCCTTTTACCCTAAACTGATCAACTCAATTCTACTTCCAAAAATCTCTATTTAGAGCATTCACAATAGTTTCCTTATCTCTATCCCTACTCTGTATTGACCTTTGTATTGACTTCATAGCTTATGATATATGTAATATATTACAACCTCTTGTTTTTAATTATAAAATCGCTATTAATTTATTAATCTTTTTTGAAGTAAGTATGTGATATTTTTAAATTTAAAATTAATATAAATTTAATCAATACATATTGGAACTTATTTAGAAAAAAATACTACTACTTATAAAATTTATTATTTTTACAATTCTTAGCAAAATTATTAAGTTTGAGAATGCATCAAATTGACTTATAAAAATTAATAATAATCTTATAATTTATAAGAGACTACAATTTATCAATTGTATTCCAATGTAAAATAACTTATGGAGTGAGTATTGAATGGATTGTAGTTGCAAATATACATAAAATCAATATTAACTTTTAAAAGTTAATTTGTGATATTTTAAATTTAAAATTAATATGATTCATTTAAATTTTAAAAATAATAAATTTATAATTAATAGTACTTTTATAATATTTATAATTATATTGACATGAATTAAATAAATTTATATCAATTTAAAATTTGAATATGTTTGAAAATAATTTTTAAAAAATAAGTCAATATTAATTTTATAATTTGAAAATGAAGATGAGTTGAATAATGATTGATGAGCTGTCCAGTTAAATGAAATGTCATTTTACATACATAGATAACGGTCTTTTGACTCCCTCATCTTGAAAAGTAAGGTGCTGTTTGTTTACATCTGATTGCCTCTTAATGGATCGTCTCTTATTCGCTAAGAGACATGATGCTGTTTGTTTTATTTTTTGTTATCTCTGAATGCCTCTTAATCGGTAAGACAGAAAATGAAATCTTAATAATTAAGAGGTACCTCTTAATGAATTTTTTTAATATAAATATATTCAACAATATTATGCACTCATTTTTATTAAATTGAATATTTAAAATTATTAAATAAAATTTTACCATTTAAAATGCTAAAATAGTGTCATTAAGAGACAATTTACTTTTTTGTTATCAAACAATTTTTTAGATTCAGACCTCATAACCATTCAGATGATCTAATTTATTAAGACATCATAATCATTCAGATCTTAATTCCCAGATTTATCAAACACAACCTAAAATCCTAAATAGAGATTAAAATAGAGAGTTAAATAAGGATAAGGAAACTGTTAGATAATGATTTGTTGATATATTCTTCAAAGTTGGGGAGAGAGAGTTTATTGGGAAAACTATTGTGAATGCTCTTATTAACTTCTAAAAATACCTAAATTTTTCCAAAATGCCCAGGACGGGCGGGAGGGTCGACCGTCCTTGGCCCCCGATCAGGAAGGCCCCAATTTTTTTTATATATATAGTATATGTGTGAAATTAAAAACATAAATATATAATAATATATGTATACAAAAGTAATTTTCAAAGCCCAATAAATTTTTAAGGACTCAATTGGGCCAACTCTAATATAGTGTTGAAGCTCAACTTATTATGTTTTAAGCTCCAGAAAGTCATTTTTTTGTATACAACTTGTACTTTTTATTTATTTATTTATACATTTTTTGTGAAGACAATGTTTCGACAAGGGTCTCGATTTCATTTTTCGCCCTATGCCACCAAAATCTCAGGAACGACCCTAACGCCACTTACTCTTCAGGTGAAAGAACCTCCCTCTCTTCTTATTGCAAGGTATCTTATATACCTCATGATTACTCATTCTACAAAGTTTTTAGGTTTAATAAATATGAAATACCCTCCTCTCGCTCCAAAATATCGATCATTATTGATGACTTTTGAAGTCAATTTGAGACATTTTTCAACTCAAAATTAACATAAATTCATATAATTTTAGTCAAATCAATTATAAATATTGTAAACTATCTAAAAAGTACTATTAACTATAAGATTAATATTTTCATATTTGTTAACGAATCATCTCAATTTTGAGTTTAAAAATGTCTCAAATTGACTTTCAAAAGTTAATAATAATGTTATAATTTGAACCGCCCAAGAGTTAAAAATAACAAGTTTTTCATTACCCCAAATAGAATAACCACTTAAAATAACAAAACAAATTATATTTGTCGTGAAGTGCACATGTACTCCGCATCTTCACAGACATGTTTATTTAACCGAGAGGCAGTATTATTTATTCATTTAGAAGAATCAACATGGAACACTAGTTATTTCAGCGTCATAGGCTTAATAACATATATCAGTCCACTGACAAATTTTAACACCTTGTGTGACTTGTGCAGGTAAGGTCCAATACAAGTTACAACTCACATCAGTGTAACATAGAACTAATTCCCTAATTTCCAAAATGTCAACAAAACACTTTTATCTATGAATGTTTCATCAATTGAGAGGTTTTATTAATTTACTCTTTATTGTATAAGGCTTCAACTTCTTTCTCTGAATACTAACTCTTAAGGTGGCTTCTGACTTCATGTTATCCCCAAAAACAAAAATAAGGATTAGACACGTATTACTTTAGTTTCCAAATGCAGTTACTTTAATTTTTCAAGTATCTTCTAAGTTCTAAGCTCTCTCTAAGTTCTAATTTCATATTCTCCAAAAAGATTTTGATGTGATACCAAATATGCAATGCAGATTTATTTCAGAACCTTTTATTTGATAGATTTGCCAAGGATTAAAATTAGATCTAAAAAAAAACCTTAAGAGGAACAGTAAAACTAAGAAAGAGTAAGTGAATAAGAAAAATGTGAAAAATGTTCCAACGTTGTTAAATGTTTTAGATACTCCCTCCATTCCACGAAAAGAATCCAACTTGTAAGATTTGCAAACTTTAAGGATATAGTTTATTCCATGTCTACAAATAAATATAATGAATGTTCAGTTAATAAGGTGACTTGATAGTGAAATTGTGATGTCAAACTTGAGAAATTTGTCATTTAAAAAGAGCGACAAGAAAAATGGACTCTTTTTGTGGACCAATTTTTTTTCTTCCATTTTTAAAAATTCTTTTTCAAATGACTCTTTTTTGTGGAACGGAGGTAGTATCTAGTAGACAACCAAATTATGCGCAAGCTCTAAACTAAGTCTAGTATTATCATTATTCCCTATCAAAGGCAATGCAGTATAAACCTCTACAATTACAAAAAGTCAGAGAAAAAAGAGAAATAATTTCTTCATTATGCCAACCTATCTGCAGTGATCTCTGATAATTTCTTTGGAGTCCAAGACAATAGCAAGTTTCCGACACAAAGCACACTACCTTCATACTTATTGCCATTTACTGTGAACCCTGTATCAGTATACCTATAAAATAACATCAAACAAGTCAAGACTGCAGCTTTAAGTCGGATAGAGTGAATTGGTTAATCTAAATGTAGACTATGCAGTATACAAATGAATATGATCCAAAAGATAATTGAAGAGCAAACTCTTATAAGTATATACATACTCATATTACAAGTCAAGTCACATATGCCTGACTATAAATTCATTCATTTTTACATTCTTCGGTATAAGAAAACATTACAAAATATTATATTTGCTTTCTTTTTTGAACATATACCCACAATACTACAAATGTAAATTACATGAAATGGGAAGGAGATTAGGGACCCCATTTCATCTAATGCCATCTATGACCTATCAGTGTGGAAAGAACCCAAGTGCCTAAAATCCTTAGTTGCAACTTCACAATAGTGGTGCCAATTATGAATATAACAACCAGAACAAAAAAGTTACTAACATGAATGAATATTAATTCACATACTATGATACTAGTCAGAAAAAGAAAAAAAGTATGAGAAATATTATTTAAAAGAAATGATTGTAATTGATGTACGAGTTTGAATTACTCAAATCAGGCAAATTTCTACCAAAATACAGTGAATTGAAGAATGAAAGTGAAGAAATGAAGTAAGAATCGTATTATACGCACCCTTGGAAGCGTAATTGATCGTCTGGGACGTTATCGATGAGATTGATTTGGTCGTAGAGAGAGAAAGCTCGTCGGAGAGACGGCAACGGAGTGTTTGGTCTCTTTGGGGATTCCTTTCTTAGGGCTCGCATCAGTATTGGCAGTGCTGCCACTGCTCTCTGTCTCGCTGCCATTTTCCCTATGCCTCTCTTCTCTTCTCTCTCCGCTCGGACCGCTCCTGACTTCAAAGGAGAAGGGAAGAAATGGGGGTATAGTATTTGCTTAGGTAGCCCTTATTCTTTCTTAGTATTATAAATGTTTCCCCATAATTTCCGTAATTTTTGAAATCAATTTGTGATATCTTAAAATTTAAAATAATAAAAAAAAGTGATTTTATTATACTCCTAATTGCTATAACTATTGTAAATGAAAAAAAAAATACTACTAATTTCTATATTTTTTATTTCAAAACAAATATTAATTTATATTAATATTAAATTTTAGAATTTTACGTATTTACTATAAACATCAAAATATATTTTTAATTTTGGAGCAGGAAGGAGTAACCTAATTATAGTTGAATTATTATTTATTTTTTTGTGAAATTTGTTAGTTTGTTTAACATTTGCTTTTTATTTATACAAATGAAGAAACAAAACTATCAAGATATAGATATTGCTAAAAAAAGATTAAGAATCTAAACGAGCAAAATATAATGACATTCATAAGAAATTCTTCCTCGCATAATCCATTCACTTTCCTAAGATGGTATATAGAAATTCTTCCTCTCTCTATATATATATATAGTCCGCTTTTCACATAACCTGGAAGGAAATGCGATTCCAAACTAATCAAATTTACATAGCGACGGTTTTTTGTCATTATAAGCATAGAAAACCGGTTTTGTATGCTATAGCGACAGTAAAAACCGTCACTATTAGTTCGCTGGAGAGCTATATATATATATATATATAGTGGAGTATATTGATAGGTTTGGCTCAAGCTGGACAAAAAATTCATGAGATGGTAGTAAAAGAATACATACATAATGAAACAAAATCCAATTACATAATGTATCTTGCTAGCTAGCTAGTTGTTTAATTTGCTCAACTTAGAGAAGTAGCAATTGTATTTCTTCTCTAGTTTCACTGCAAACTTTCATAACCCACCCATGCCAGTTACATTATTCCATCATTTACATTAATTCCCCTTCAGTACCTCACCTTCCATAACCATGTCACAATTTGAATGATCATATTAAACTCGTAACTCAACGCCCTCGAGGAGTTTGTTATTTGGTTGGCCAGTCTTGATATATTGATACCACTTGGCGCAAACGAGATAAAGCACAAAATCAGCCGCGGTCAACACTGCTAATAGGAAATAAAAATTGTCCAAATGCCCCTTGTTAAGATTCCCCGGAATCCATCCGGGCATCTCCCCATTCTTTGAAATTTTCATCACAATTGTCACTAGCAAACTACTCACATAATTCCCTAGTGAAATAGATGTCATACAAAGTGCACTCCCAAAACTCTTCAACCCATCCGGCGTTTGTCCGTTAAAAAACTCCAATTGTCCCACGTACATAAAAACCTCTGACGCCCCAATTAGTACATATTGAGGAATTTGCCAGAAAATGCTTAGGGATTTAGAATCCTCGGCGTACTTTAGCCTAATATGTTCAACAGTGCCGGCTGCAACCATTGCCATTATTGCTATAACTAGCCCTATTCCCATTCTTTGTAGCTCAGTTAGACCTTTAGGGTTGGGGGATTTTTTCACCCTAGCTACAAGGGGATCGAGAAGTCGCCTGTTGATGAAAATAAAGGCTGCAACGCTAAGGATATCGAAGCTTGACATGCTAGCTGGAGGAATGTGGAACGTTGAGACCGTGGTTTTCATGGCAGCGCCTTGTTCAACAAAAAGGGAGGCCATTTGAGTGAAGACTACAGAGTATAGGATTGTGCAGAGCCAAATCGGAACAAGTCTTAGTATGCATTTTACTTCTTCCACTTGTGTCACTGTGCAGAGGTGCCATGGATTAATATAATTTTGAACATCATCCATGTTTTTTAGATTTTGCTCCTTTGATGTGATAACTGCTGCTTTGTCCAAGAACCTGCAGGTTATACAATATGATCAATTGCAATAAATTAGCTTATACTTGATTGTAACAAGTAGAAGAAAAAATACAAAGATCGAGTTGCATTTTTTTGGTTGGTCGATTTTTGTATGTGAAATATATAGGGAAAAGTTGTATCTGTGTAGAAATAGTATATAGATCGGTGATTTTTTCCCCCTAGTGCTCGTAGTTTTATGGTTCTAATTTTGAGCTTATGCTATGTGTGAAATAACATGATAAGGTAATAACCGAACATAAATTTGAAAATTTGTGAATACTAACATAAAAAGAAAGGTGGATTTAAAGGTATAGGAGAAAAGTGCATTACTCACTTGAAACCATTGGTATGGAGTATTTTCCTTCCCCCATCCTTTGGTACTTCCTTTCCATCCGCTTCATATAGTTCCTCTCCACGTGGCGGGATCTCGACCGTCCATTTCCTAGCTGCCGCAACCACAACTTGAGAGAATCTTGAGAGTGGGTTGCCTCTGGGAATGAAGTGCCTATATCTTGGGGTACCAACAAGAAATAAGGCCAATGCCACAAAGGCAAAGCCAGTAGATGCCCAAAAGCCTAATGCCCACATTCCCTTGTCTTGAAAATAGCCTAAAATTGTGTTGGAAAACAGAGAGCCAAGGTTTAAGGCCAAGTAGAAGTAGCTAAAGAATGCCACCTTTGAGTGTGCTTCCTCAGGGTGATCCTCATCAAATTGATCTGCCCCAAGCGTTGCAATGTTGGGTTGGTACCCTCCATTTCCAAGGGCAATTAGGTAAATTGACACGTAGAATAACGAGATCCCGAATGCAGAGTGGGACCCACACGGTGTTTGTTCGTCGCCACAGCCGTCGGGCTTGACTAGTAAAAAGTAGGATGATAGTGACAATGATACCAAACCCTGCCAGCAAACAAATTCATGTTAGGATTCTTCCCAACATCCTAAAATGTATGTCACGTTTTTCAGTCCGGGGTGTCCCAAAATGTTTGTCATACTTGAAGACAATCGATCAAGATGGTAATTACTTACAACCACGAAGATGGCCTGGAAAATGGCACATGTCTTGTATCGTCCCCAGTACGAGTCGCTGAGGAAGGCGCCAACGAGGGAGAAGAGATAGACAGTGCCAGTCCATTTGCTTACATTGTTGGCCGCTTCCGCATTGTCTTGTCCCATAACTCTAGTCAGAAACAAGACCAAGTTCACCCCTACCCCGAAAAATGCCAATGTAGCAAGCCCTTGGTTCACTGATTAATTTTTCAATCAAACAAACCAAATTATTGAATTAGACAGTATAGACATATACAAAAAATGACAGTGATACTTGTATGGACCATTGTTGCTATGTATTGCCTGCCAGAGTTTCGAATTACTTACAATTATCACGTATGTGTATGTATATATATATATATATATATATATTCATTCTATTTTATCGCATTTTCATTATAAATTTATCGACACATAAATCATTTAAATTATTATTTGACACATTTTTTGTTTATTAGAAAGAAAAACTCAGAAATTTAGGAGGGGCGAGAAGGGAAAATTTGACTCTTATTTTGGGGACAAAATGAGAAAATTGAAAGTGAAAAAAAGTAAAACAATTTATTAGTGTTTATAACATACCAAGAATGAGAATGGCAGCAAACCATTTTCCAGTTCTTCTGCGGATCGCAGGTCGACCATGTTTGTCAACTGTTCCGTCAAGGGTGCATTCCTCCTTCATCTTCACCATCTCTTTATCCATGTTACCCTGTAAATTTAATTTATAAAGAGAATTCATTTATCAATATATTAGTTACTAGCTATATATATATATATATATATATATATATATATATATATATATATATATATATATATATGTAGCAGTCGGTTTCTATATAATGAATACGAACAAACGAACATGGGCTTACATGTCGACATGCTGCATCTTTGTCATATAGCCAAAAACCATCGTCATAGGGCTATGACGACAGTCTTAGTCCATGTTCGTTTGTTCGTATCCCTTGCAGAACCGGACTGTATATATATGTACAAGGTTCCATTGTTTAGGTCATAACTCACACAAATATATTTTTAAAATTTTAAAATATATAAAGTGTATTTTTCTCAAAATTAACTTGTGAAAACTACTCTAAAATATATATCTTTAGCAAAAGAAAAATAAAGTATATATCTTAAGTAAAGGCTTACATGCTTTTGTAGGGTATCTTTTTATACTTTAATTTATCTAGTGCAAATCAGATGTGCAATATTTGCCTAAACATGTTAATACATAACAGCTAATTAGATTAAAAAAGAGTAGCACCAAAAAAACAAATTAGGGCACTTAATTATGAAAGAAACTTGTACGTTTGAACTATATGCATGCAATCTCTAAATAATAAAATTATTTCCTGAGTTGACAGGGGCGGAATAATTTATCAAATCTTTTTAGCACTAAAATGTACGTATATTATATTAAAAATATAAACATAAAGTAAAGTTTTATATATTTTTAGTTTAACATACATATGAATTTCATATATATATAAATATTTTAATAGTAGAATAAAGTTAAGGGTCTCAATTTTTTTTCAAATGCGTCTAAAATACACATGTTATTCTTATATTTTAAATTTTTGAATATCATGGTGAATTCTAAAAAATTCATTACATATATATCAATTCAATACAATGATAACATGTATATTAATCTTATTTATTTGTAAAAGCAAAGTTAATTTTTAAAATTAATATTATTATTTTGCTTTTGAAAATTATAATTAGACTTTGAAATATATTAAAATTTGAAAATGAATTTTACATATCATTTTAGGTATTATATCGTATAAATTTATATTCTCTATATACGAGTCTATCACTAAAAATATTTATACAATGAGTAAGCAACCAATTAATATCAATATTAAGAAAAACTTTATATGCTATGTTATAACTAAACGGGTAAAAGTAGGGGTAGGGGTAGGGGTAGGGGTAGGGGTAGGGTTGGGGTTGGGGTTGGGGTGGGGTGGCCCCCTCCCATCCCTTTCTAACTAAGTCACTGGTTCTCCTCATGTACGAGATGTCGATGCATTATGCATGGCTGAACCATTGTGAAAAACCAAGTTGGTATCATCTTAATTTATTTTTTAACCAGCCAATTAACCAGGTATGATTATGAGCCTAATTAAAGAAAATTTGAACGTAGAACAGATAAATAACATGGTAATATTATGGAGCAAATTAAATATTTGTGTTTTTGAATTATGTATCCAATGGTATCGTGTCGATTATGCTGCCAAGATGTACGTAGCAAACTGAATACATGAATGCAGATGCAGTGATTATTTTTATAAAATTAACAAGAATAGTGATGAATATAATCAACCTCAACACATGCTAATCAACGAGCTAGCAAAGTATCATACTATATATATATGTAAGATGAATATGAAAAAAGAATTAAGCTCTTAATTAGGAAACTAATAAATATTGTCAAATGATCATCAGCTAATTAATTAAAAGAGCCTAATTAAATTGATTTTTTCCTGAACATTGAAAAAACAAAATATATTGAGGGAATATAAATAAAAGAATTACTCCACGAAAGGTAACGTGTGTGTGAATATATATATAGTACATGGAAGATGAAAAAAAGCAATAGGAAAGAAATCTACTGACCAGTTTAACAATATTCAAGCAAGCCATTGATGCTCTTTTACTAGAAAATTATCAAATTAAATCAGAGAGTTGAGAAAGAGAGAGGGAGAAGCAGCTAGCAGCTGAGATATTTTGGAAGATTGAAGAGGTGCTAATGTATATATATATATAGAGAGAGAGATAGATAGAGTGAAGAATGAACAGTAATATATATATATATATATATATATATATAGTCCCTTCACCAAAGTGACTAGAGAACAATGAGAATGAGCAAAATTTATAACGACGGTTCTTTCCGTCGATATATTACGTAAAAAAGTTCGGTTTTTTATCTTTGTGGCAATACGAAAAAAATCGTCGATATAAATGGATTCGTTTTTAGTTGACTTTTTTAGTTACTTGGAGAAAATTCTAACTATATATATATGTGTGTGTATTTATATGTAATGAATAGGTGCATGAACGGCTAAGATTACATGGGAAAGAAGTAGTACTAACGAAGACCACCATGCATTCATGAAAGTCCAGTTAAGTTTAGGTAGGAAAAGAAAGAAGGAAAGATAAAATAGAAAGAAATAGATGACAAAGCGGTGAGTGTGTGGGAACAAATAAGCGTGACATAGTTGGATACAGATCATAAATAATTAAATATAAAATAAATATTAACCTCCAATTTTTTTATATATATATAGTTGTAAGCTGTATTGATATTGACATAATTGAAACATGCAATTCCAATTATCTTCCTTTTGCTAGCTTTTGATTCCTTTTCTTAGGTAGGAGATTAGGGCCCCATGGCTAATTCTGTCGATGGCTAGCTTACTTTCATCGGTGGATCTTCTTGTCTAATCAACATACACTACAAAAAAAAAAGGTTTGTCGGCGAGTGCTTTGTAAATCGCCAATGACTCCACCTCTGCATCGACAATGTAATCGTTGATGAAACACTCGCCACCGTTCTTGCCTCGTTCCGTTGTCGTTAAATCATAAATTATGTCTTGACGACGGGGTCAATCTCGACGACATTTCCCGTCGCCCATGACCTGAGTCCGTCGACCTATATTTTTGGTGCGCGCATAGAGAAAAAATGAGCGCGAAAAAGGAATAAGTACTCTTTAGCGACGACACACAGTATTGACGGCCATGCCGTCGACATTAAGGTCATTCATGACGGCGTTTCTGCCGTCGGTAGTAATCCCGTCGGTAATGCCCTGTTTTTTTATAATGATATATTTACTTTATTTTGTAAGATAATTTTATGATGTCACTTATTATTTAATAATATAATTTTTATTAAGAAAGTGTCAATTAATATTTAAGAAAAAGATCACATTCAAAATATTCTATAGTGATTAAATTACCTTAATTAAACTCACCCGAGTAAATGCATGGCGAATGTGTTAATTTAGTTTGTTTCTTATAATTTACCCTTAGAAAAATAGTTGTTAATTTTTCATTAAATCTCCTAATTAACAGTTTAATAACAATATAAAAATAAATAAAGTTTAATATATAACTCAGTAATTATGGGATGTTTCATTAATCTTTGTATTTAGTTTTTGTTTTACTCATTGTTTCTATATGGTCACAATTTGTATTTCAAATCTTATTAGTCCATTTCTTTTGGACTATAGATTTCTTTCAGTAATATAATTATTTTGCCTTTTGCTATAAAAAAAATACATTTAATTTCTTTCAAGTTTTCATTAAGATCTAATTTTGAAAATTATTTCACTATTTAGTTATGTATTAGAGATAGAACTCTCAAATGCATGAAAAAAGAAGTTAAAATAAATTAAATACTATGCATGCATAATATAATGATTATTATTATTATTTTCTAATATATACAAAATGGTATCTTGATTGGCAACTTTAATTTGATGAATTAATTTTGGTAAATTGTGGATCCCATGAAATCGGGTAATGCAGCCTTTTGGGGCCTAAATAAAGGTTAATGGAGTAGCCATTAGGGTAATGCAGCCTTTTGGGGCCTAAATAAAGGTTAATGGAGTAGCCATTAAGCATATTATATATATATATATATATATATATATATATATATATATATATATATATATATATATTGATTACAGGTCATAAAAACATATTATATATGTAAAAAACACTTTACAATTCTAAAATGTTTTCCAACAGCACACTTATATCCTCACAATTCACTTTATTCTGTCTACGCATATAAGTATAAAAAGTAAGAAATTGATATTTTTACATGAAAAGTGTGACGTTCTCAAAAAATAAGTATACATCACCCATCTTGGGTAGTCAGATACATGGTACAGAATTTAAATATAACTTACTAATATAACTATCGTGTACAATACGACATAAATTGTGAGTTTGAATACAATATTGTCTACTAGAGATCATACAAACTCAAAAGGAGTCCTCATTACAATTATTATCACTTATATTTCACGAATAGTGAGGACTACTAATGCTATCCTCTGGACCATTACTCCGCTCCCCGACTAATCCCAATTATATTCTCATTTCAAAGAGAACAAAGATGAAAGAAAGGGTGAGCTCAACTAGCTCAATAAGAAATATTATGACTAAGATAATGCGAGAATAAATTATCATTAGCCTCTGAACATGTGTTAAACCGATAAAATATAATGAACATCAAGTTTAACTACGGTGAACCAAAGATCCATTAAAAGAGTCAAGTAGAAAATAAAATCTACTATCTTTTATGATTTAAAAGGTTTTCATCATCATTTATAAATTTGAGACTCGACTTTAATAAATATTCCACATCATCGAATCACCCCCACCTTTTCTGACCAGGATATTCTTTAGTATCACGATCACAATTATTCATGCACTACGGGCGAGAATATTTGTGTATTCATTAATGGTCATGATCATACCAACAATTGTCCATCAATGCACTCACGGACCACTTTGAGGATTTTTACCACATCATTTGTAACATTACGGTTATGATTACACAAATAGTCTCAATCATATAATCATACCAAGTCCATCTATGCACTACTGAATACACGAGATGACTTTCAACATAATATAAACATGAGGATGATGACAATGATATTCAATAAAACAAGTTCAAGAATTAACTTATCTAGGAACCAATAACATCAAATCATCGACATGATCTTCGCTTTGTAGAGTAAAATTCAAGAATCTTTGAGAAGAATATTTCCATGAAAGGATCTTGAATGAAGCCCTTGAATATCGAGGATATTCCACTAATTTCATGGAGTATAGAAGTTAAAGTTTTAACCAATTGGGTATAATAAAGAATGGAATAACAAAAGAAATCACCATGTATGCGATAGAAGCGCAGCAGGCGAGTTATTCAAATGTAGAATAATAAATAACGGAACCCAGTCCCACGTAAAAGCGCATGACGGGATATTCCAACGAGAATAATAAAGAATGGAACTAGGTCCCACAGTAAAACACACAAATGGGATGTTCCAATGTAATAATAATAAAAAGATTTTACTAGGTCCTGTAAAACACACGATACATGATGTTCCAATAGAATAATAATAAAAGACGGAACCGGGTTCGATTAAAAACACACGCATGTGGATGTTCCAATGAATAATAGAAGAATGTCACCAAGTATAGGGTAAACCACGATACAACGAGTTATTCCAACGTAATAATAAGCGATGGAATAACAACAGCTTCTCTTCATGAATAAGAAAGAATAACACCCTTACTTTTTTGGTAGGAGATTGAATACTACAATGATGTAGTAACAAAATACTCTTCTTCTTTCTCTCTTATTCTCTATACTTTCTCTCTCTATAAGCTTGAATGAATTAAGTGAAAAATAATGAAGCACTAGGCCTCTATTTATAGAAGATTTCTAGCTTAGCTTTTGCCATGTGAAAAGGCAAGTGGCTTGACGATTTGGTGATGTGAAAAGAAAAGTGGTTTGGCCTTTGTAATGTGAAACGACAAGTGGTTCGGCCTTTGTAATATGAAACGGCAAGTGGTTTGACGTCTGGTAAAGGTAATTACTATTGATGAAGGTAATTACTATTCACAAAGGTAATTACTATTGACGAAAGGTAATTACTATCGATGAAGAGACTCTTAGATGATGACATATGGGCCCCCATAAAATAATCAAACTTACCACAAACGTCTCATAATGGACTCTTTATATACATCAAGGATTGAATAAATATTACCACAAATCATTTTATTTTTAATCAACACATATTTAATCTTTCAACAATTATTAATCATTTATAACTTGTCGTCTCAATTATTGATTTAATACTATAACATATTATACGAGATGATCTTTGTGACAATAATTGAATCAATAATATAAGAGATATGATCGTGATTCTTCATAGCAATAATTGAAAGCATAGGTGAGTGACTTCTCACGTAAGCATCAATAATCAATATCGTGTGCTACTATACTGACTCTGGCGTTCTTGTACTTTTACTACTTAGGGTAGTTCAACGGTTTTAACGGTAACACCTCTCTGCCGTTATTTTTATAGAAAGATAATTTTGTCGCTTTTCTAACTACGATAATACTTTCGTTAATAGGGTCCACCAATGATTGAACCATCGTCGAATATTCCCCGAAAAAAAGAATATTCCCCGACCAAACGAATATTTTATAACAACTTGCTTACTTTGCAAAATTTATAAATATTACCCACAACTATAACATTATATCAAATTTATTCCATAATATTCAAAAATAATATTTATAGAAAATTCATCTTTATTTATAAAAGTTGGGGTCTTACAACCTCCCCTTCTTATGAAATTTCACCCTCGAAATTAGGGTACGTACCTGGTATGTCGAAGAGGTAAGGATACCTTGATTTCATTTCAGATTCTAACTCCCAAGTCATTTCTTCAACATCGTGGTTCCTCCACAAAATTTTGACTTGAGGTATAACCTTGGAGTGTAGAATATGTTCCTTCTTATCCAAGATTTGAATAGGAACCTCTTCATACGTCAAATCTTCCGCTATTTCGTCCGGTTCTAACTCAATAATGTGGTTCGGGTCTTTCACATATTTATGTAACATGGATATGTGAAAAACGTTATGAACACGAGACATACTTAGCGGTAAAAGCGAGTCTATAGGCCACAGTTCCTACTCGATCGAGGATTAAAATGGACCGATGAATCGAGGATTGAGTTTTCCTCTCTTTCCAAATCTTGTAACTCCTTTCCATGGAGCAACTCTTAACAACACATGATCTCTATATCGAATTCCACGTCCTTTCGATGAAGATCAAAGATAACTCTTTTATCGATTTTGTGAGGTTTTTATACTTTGTCCGGATCGTTTGAATCTTTTCCGTAGTCATACGTTACCAACTCCGGTCCCAACAACGTTGCTTCACCCACCTCATCCCAACATACTTTGAGAACGACACTTTCTTCCATACAACGCTTGAATGGAGCCATGCGAATACTTGCTTGATAAGCTGTTGTTGTAGGAAAACTCCACCAATGGTAAGAACTTGTCCCAACTTCCCTTGAAATCAAGGACACGAGTCTTAATAGATCTTGAAGAGTTTGAATAGTCCACTCCATTGTCCGTCTGTCTGGAGGATGATATCTTGAGAGCTAAATCGTAAATCTGTGCCCATAGCTTTTTGCAAACTAACCCAAAATCGTGAAATGAATCTTGGGTCTCGATCGAAACTATGGATACTTAAGATACCATGCGATCTTACAGATCTCGTTTATGTGCATACTGAAGCAAGACATTCAAGTGTATAAGTTTCTCGTGTCGGTAAGAAATGAGCGAGAATTGGTCGATCTATCAACAATGACCCAAATCGCATCTATGCCTTGAGAAACCTTAGGAAGGCCGTGAACGAAATCCATGGTAATGTGCTCTCACTTCCATTCGAATTTCAAGTGGTTGCAATGGACCTTTTGGTACTTGATGCTCTCGCTTTAACTTTCGTTGAAAAGTTAGACACCTTGAGATAAACATTGCTATCTCTCTCTTTCATATTGCTCCACCAAAATGTATGGCGAATATCATGATACATTTTGGTACTCCCGAGATGGATTGCAAATGGTGTGTTATGCGCCTCCATCATGATATTATACTTTAAATCGAATTCGTTAGGAACACAAAGTGCAGAGTTGACTCAAGTATTCCTTCTTCATCGATTCTTACTTCCCAGATAGCACACCTTCTTGCACTTTCTTCCTCATACGCATCGGCTCCGTGCGTAGCTTGAGCGACTTTAATTAAATTGATTAAAAGTCGGTTCTACTTTCGTATACTCGCTATCATCACATGCGTCCACAGAGTCTTTAACTCTATCTCCATCCTTTGCAAGTCACACAAAATGGGCCTTTGCGTTGACAATATCGCACTTTCGTGACTTGCATATGATCTTCTACTCAATAAATACATTACCACGTTCGCTTTTCTAGGATGGTATTGGATGGTATGATCATAATCTTTCAATGCTTCAAGCCAACGTCGTTGTCGCGTGTTGAGTTCCTTTTGAGTGAATAAATATTTGAGGCTTTTATGATCCGTAAAGATCTCCACTTTCTCCCCATACAAGTAATGCCTCCAAATTTTAAGTGCAAAGACAACATTTTATAACTCTAGATCATGAGTAGGATAATTCCTCTCATATTCTTTGAGTTAATCGTGAGGCATAGGCTATAACTTTTCCATGTTGCATGAGAACACATCCCAACCCTTTGCTAAAACATCACTTTGTAGATGACAAATCCTCCGAGCCGGATGGTATTGTCGAACAGTCTTTGAAATAAGTCTCCTCTTGAGTTCTTGAAAACTCTTCTCACATTCTTCGCTCCAACCGAACTTTGTATCTTTTCCGAAGTCAATTTGAGTCGATGGAGTAGCGATTCAAGAAAATCCTTCCACGAATCTCCGATAATAACCCATTAAACCGAGAAAGCTACGTGCTTGATCATTTGATTTAGGTTGTTCCCGACTTTGAATAGCTTCATCTTTCTTTGGTCAATGGATATTCCATGACTTGATACCACGTGCCCAAGGAATGCTACTTCTTGACGAACTTCGCATTTCTTCAACTTGGCATAAAGCTTATATTCACGAAGCTTTTGGAGTGTCGACCTCAGTGTTGCTCATGATCTTCACGGCTTTTGGAATAAATAAGGATGTCATCAATAAAGACGACCACAAAGTGATCTAAATATTCCTTGAATACTCGGTTCATCATATCCATGAAGGCAAGATGATGAGCATTAGTCAATCCAAAGGACATGACTAGGAATTCATAATGCCGTCTGGGGAGTTCGAAAAGTCGTATTTGGAATGTCGGTGGTTCTAATCTTCAATTGGTGATATCCGGAAGCGAAGATCAATCTTTGAAAAAAATTTGGCTCCTTGCAAATCGGGTCAAACAGTCATCAATACGTGGCAATGGATACCTATTTTTGATGGTGACATGATTCAACTCTCGATAATCAATACAAAAATCGCATACTCCCATCTTTCTTCTTCACGAATAGAACAGAGGAGCACCCCAAGGAGAAGTACTAGGGCCGAATAAAGCCAATGTCTAACAATTCCTGCGGTTGGGTCTTTAACTCCACGAAGTTCAATAGAGCCATTCGATATGGGGCTTTGGAAATAGGTTTTACCGGGTTCAAGGTCGATACAAAATTCAATTTCACGCTCTGGGGTAGTCCAGAAGTTCTTGAGAATACGTCGGAAATTTATTAACAATAGAAATATCGTTCAAAAGCGGCGTATTTTTGTTTAAATCTATGACATGAGCTAAGAAAGCTTGACATCCGTTTTTCAATAAACGAATAGCTTTATGGCTTGAGATGACCGTGATTGATTTTAATGGTTTGGTCGCTTGAATTCGCATAATAGGTTGGTTAGGAATATGAAAGCTAACAACCTTACGAAAACAATCAATTTTTGCATGATAAGTAGTTAACCAATCAATCCACAGAATCACGTCAAATGCAAATATTTTTAATGAAATAAGATCGACCGGTAAATGTGAGGTACCGATTTGAACCAAACAAGACTTATAAGCGATTGGATGTAATGAAGGTTTCTCCCAACGGAGTTTCCACAGATAAGTCAAAGTCTAATTTCTCCGGAGTCAAATTTAATCGATGAGCGCAAGTAGGAGAAATAAAAGAATGGGTAGAACAGGTATCAAATAAAGTATAGACTTCATTAGAGTTTATGATAAGCTTACCCGTGATAACCTCATTCGGGTTCCTTGCTCTCTCGGGAGGTCACAACAAACGCTCCTCTTGCACGGGTTTTGACTTTTTCGGGACTGACCTTTGGTGCCTCCATCCTAGTGAATTTGTCTTGATGAACGACAAAAATCGAGCTAAGTGACCTTCTCTTCCACAATTATAACATGCTTTGAATGACATGGCGCAGCTTTGGTGATGTGTCCATCTCCTCGCATTTGAAGCATATGATGGGTGGTCTTTCTCCTTCCTTAACAACGGGTCTTTGGTCTTGACGTCTTTCCATCATTGTTGAATCTCCTTTTCTTGAAATGTCCATTCTTATTGTTTTAGCCCTGATTACCACCGAAGTGGTTACCATATCTGGCCTGTTGATTCCCTCCACGTTTGTTGTCACCGCTTGATGACTACTCTCATTGGTATTATAATTTTTGCTTACCGCTTCTCTTTTAGTTCTTGGTTGACTCGTTATCGCTCCCACTAATCGAGCCCTATTTACAACATCTCGAATACAAACACGTTTATGAGAAATAAGATGTTGACGTATCTCCGACTTCAAACCTCTTAAAAATATTCGCGCCATTCTCTCTTCATTATCCACCAAGTGGGGCCGAAACCGTGATAACTCCATAAATTTTGCCTCGTATTGCGACATACGGTCATATTGTTTTGTTCCACTTGATAAACTCCACCTCTTTCATGTGACGAATACTTTAAGGAAAGTATTTGTCGTTGAAGCGACTCTGGAACTTCTCCCAAGATATCTTGATCTGACAAAGAGGTTGAGTACGTTTTTACCGATTCCCACCGATGTCTGCCTCTCGCGCGCAACATAAAAGGCGTGAAAGGGAACCTTTGCTCCTCGGAGCATCCCAAGACATCAAATATCTTGGTAATCTGCTTTATCCATGCTTCCGCGAAGTGGTTTTGGCTCTCCCTTAAACTCCGGTGGTCCCAGCTCTTTGAACTGCTTAGCGGTGACCGCCTGGAGAGTTTCGTTTTCCACCTACGTTTTGGGCAGAGTCGCTCTACTTCTTTGTTGCATGAATTGCATAAAGCCTCCGAACATTTGATCATTCATCATTTGTCAAGGTGTTGTTTTTATCGAGATTGTTGCCTTCGATGCACATTATCCTGATTATTGATATGTGGTGAATCAACAATCGCTCGTGCTCCATTCTATTCTCAACATTCTCGGATGTCATTTTCGAGATCTCGCCACAAAACAAAAGGTTAATTGACATGTAACATATTATCCATATATTCGACCAGGCCAATAAAATAGCACATAAACTTAGGTAGGTCATACTAGTGAAGGTATTCCCGCCTCTACCCTCCTAGTACTATTCTCACATCTTAGCGAGGATCATATCCCTAAGCTTTGATACCAACTGTGGCGCCCCAAAAAATAGGTATACATCACCCATCTTGGGTAGTCGGATACATGGTAGTGCGTAATTTAAATACAACTTACTAATATAAGCTGCTGTAGGTATGCAATCGACATAAACTGTGAGTTTGAATACAATATTGTCTACTAGAGATCATACAAACTCAAAAGGAGTCCTCATTACAATTATTATCACACTATTTCACGAATAGTGAGGACTACTAATGCTATCCTCGGACCATTACTCAGTTCCCCTACTCGTCCCGGCTATATTCTCATTTCAATAGAGATAAATTGAAAGAAAGGGTGAGCTCAACTAGCTCAAGAAGAAATATTATGACTAAGATAATGCAAAATAAATTATCATTAGCTTCTGAATGATTGTTAAAAGGCGATAAAATATAATGAACATCAAGTTTAACTACAATGAACCAAACAATCCATTAAAAGAGTCAAGTAGAAAATAAAATCTACTATCTTTTATGATTTAAAAGGTTTTTCATCATTTGTTATAAATTTGAGACTCGACTTTAATAAATATTCCACATCATCGAATCACCCCGCACTTTACTGACGAGGATATTCTTTAGTATCACGACCACAATTATTCATACACTACGGGCCAAGAATATTTGTGTATTCATTAATGGTCATGATCATGCCAACAACCGTCCATCAATGCACTACGGCCATTGAGGATTTTACCACATCATTTGTAACATTACGGTCGTGATTACACCGAATAGTCTCTCGTCATAATCATACCAAGTCCATCTACGCACTACAAAGCCCACGTATGACTTTCAACATAATATAAACATGAGGATGATGACAATGATATTCAATAAAAAACAAGTTCAAGAATTAACTTATCTAGGAACCAATAACATCCAAATCGACATGATCTTTGCTTTGTAGAGTAAAATTCAAGAATCTTCGAGAAGAATATTTCCATGAAAGGATCTTTGAATGAAGCGCAAATATCGAAGGATATTCCACTAATTTCATGGAGTATAGAAGTCAAAGTTTTAACCAATTTGGGTATAATAAAGAATGGAATAACAAAAGAAATCACCATGCATGCGATAGACCATACGAGGCGAGTTATTCCAACAGAATAATAAATAACGGAACCCAGTCCGTAAAAAAGCATGCATGAGATGGGATATTCCAACAAAATAATAAAGAATGGAACCAGTCCCACGTAAAACACACGCAGACGGGATATTCGAATAATAATAATAAAAAGAGCGGAACCGAGTCCCAATCCTGTAAAACACACATCTGAGGATGTTCCAATAGAATAATAATAAAAAGATTTTAACCGAATCCGGTGTAAAACACACAGACATGATGTCCCAACAGAATAATAGAAGAATGTCACCAAGTATAGGGTAAACCACGTATACAAGTTATTCTCACATAATAATAAGCAATGGAATTACAACAGTTCTCTTCATGAATAAGAAAGAATAACACCCTTACTTTTGGTAGGAGATTGAATCTTTACTGATGGTGTAGTAACAAAATACTCTTCTTCTTTCTCTCTTATTCTCTCTATACTTTCTCTCTCTATAGCTTGAATGAATTAAGTGAAAAATAATGAAGCACTAGACCTCTATTTATAGAAGATTTCTAGCTTAAGACCGCCATGTGAAAAGGTAAGTGGCTTAACGAATTGATGTGATGAAAAAAGAAAAGTGGTTTGGCCTTTGTAATGTGAAACGACAAGTGGTTCGGCCTTTTAATATGAAAACGGCAAGTGGTTTGGACGTCTGGTAAAGGTAATTACTATTGATGAAGGTAATTACTATTCACAAAGGTAATTACTATTGACGAAGGTAATACTATATTGAGAAGAGACTCTTAGATGATGACATATGGGCCCCCCATAAAATAATCAAACTTACCACAAACGTCTTATAACAGACTCTTTATATACATCAAGGATTGAATAAATATTACCACAAATCATTTTATTTTTAATCAACACATATTTAATCTTTCAACAATTATTAATCATTTATAACTTAAATCTCAATTATTGATTTAATACTATAACATATTATACGAGATGATCTTGTGACAATAATTGAATCAATAATATAAGAGATATGATCACGTGATTATCAGTAAGAATAATTGAGCATAAATGAGTGACTTCTCACGTAAGCATCAATAATCAATATCGTGTGCTCTTATACAACTACGAGTATATTCTTGTACTTTTACTCTTAGGGTAGTTCAACGGTTTTTAACGGTAATACCCCGCCGTTATTTTTATAGAAAGATAATTTTGTCGTTTTCTAACTACGATAATACTTCCGTTAATAGGGGTCCACCAATGATTGAGTAGTCGTCTGAATATTCCCCGACAAAAAAGAATATTTCCCAATAGAAACGAATATTTTATAACAACTTGCTTACTTTGCAAAATTTATAAATATTACCCACAACTATAACATTATATCAAATTTATTCCATAATATTCAAAAATAATATTTATAGAAAATTCATCTTTATTTATAAAAGTTGGGGTCTTACAAAAAGTGTCGCTATAGATATATAGCGATGGTAAAAATCGTCATTATAGAATCTATAGCGACAATTTTCATATGAAAATATCAAAAAATCATATGAAAATATCAGCTTCCTAAAAGTATATGAAATAAAAGAGTATAAAGAAGCTGGAACTTGTATACTATAATTTTATTTTATCATTTATAGTTTTATATTAATCACAATTCACATTTGACATAAAATTAGTTGATATATGAATTATAAAAATTATAAAATTACTCGTTTATGAATAAAAATAAGCTATTTTATTTTTATTATTATTATTATTATTATTATTATTATTATTATTATTATTATCTGATTTGGACTAGGCTCAATGTATATAATTAATTATTATTCATCTGTGTTATTTTGAGGGTAATTTTAGAAATTAATAATGTCGGAAAATTTTGCCCCAAAGAATTCAATAATTTTAGTTTAATCATTACATGTGACAATCTTTGTGTACATATGGAGGTGATTATTTGATAAAAGAAAGCATAACCTGTACCTGGGGAGGTGTTAACTAGTATTTTTATAATATATTTTTAAATAAATGCCAATATTTTTCATTTAAATGAGAAAATAGATAATATGGAGGTGATTATTTAATAAAAGAAAACATAACCTGTACGTAATCAAACCTACTATTTGATTGATTGTACTTGATGGATCGATCAAATTTTGGTGGGAAAATTATATTGAATGACACTTGCAGGCACACACGTTGTACGTATAATTTTTTAAAATAATATATTTTAAAATAAATGTCAATATTTTTTATTTAACCTTCTAATTATAAGTTAATAATATAATGAGAAAATAGATAAAATTTGAAACATCGGGTCACTTTGAAGTCTTAATCATTTACAAAAAGCAGAAAATAGGATTCTTCTTCTTTTATTTTTTATGTGACAAAGGGAATATAATTATTATTAAATAATTGAAATGCAACTAATTAATTATTGGAGGAAATTAATTAAATCTCAACAAGGTTGCGTAATTGGTTTAAGAAGTATATATTGATTGGTAAAATATCCCTAAGAAACGAAACATTACATGCATGATTTTAATGCATCTAATTGATTAATTAAATAATTTCAACAGAAAAATTGACAAAAATGGAACTTCTCATGCCTGATAGTAATAGATTTTGGATATATATTACTTATACGTCACGATATTGTGACATTCTGCAATTAATTGGGAAGAATTTCAACAACATAAGCAACACCAAATCTCCATTTTTGACTATTGTGATTTGTGACATTGCATGCTTAGGTGTTTTCTTCATTAATTCTTTGAAAATGATACTTGTTGGGACAAAAAGAGGATTGTAAATATGTTTTTAGTTTGTCTCGTATTGGTTCCATTACTCTAACCGAATGGTGGAGATTTTTAAAATTGGGATCCTCAATATTTTTAATGTTATAGTATTTATTTATGAGTCATACTATATATTGCGATAAATTTATGTCGAATTATAATTTATCTGTAAGACTCCGAAATTTTTTTAAATAAAAGAAATTTCCTTTTATTTATTATTTTGAAATAGTAAGGGTTGATTTGATTAATGTGGATAGTTAAGGGTTAAATACGCAAATATTTCAAAAATAAGCGAAGTGGTTATAAAATATTCATTATCATCGTGGAATATTCGTGCTCATGAAATATTCGTTTGGTCGTGGAATATTCGTCTTTGTCGGGAATATTCGTATTGGGTATAAAATGCAATGTGTGGTACCCCATAACTGAAGCGATTGGATGAGGAAAAACACACCAAAGTTTGGGTGGTTATAAATAACAGGCGTAGTTATTATCAAGTAAGGTGTTGGAATACCCGGTGGTTAAAATACAAGAATACTGGCGGTGGTTGCAAGAAATGACACCAGACGGTATTGCACGATGTTGTTGAATTATTGATCCTTACGTGAAGAAGGCACTACTCAATAATTGTTACAGTAATTACCGCTTCAATAGTTTATTTTATTGATTCAATAATTCTTTGCGTTGGTATTTTATATTATTCTTTGTTCAATAATTGTCATCTTTTACAAGATTTCCCATTATCGGATCAATAATTCATATTATTTGAATAATATTATTAGATAACATTATTGACAATGTCTCAGAAAGTTCATCTAAGGAGAGGTTTGGTCATCTAATTGCGGCACAAGAAGAAGAAATTCTTATTGAAAGCCCCTCTCACTGGAGCAACTTTGTTTGTCGTAAATGTGATTACGTAATATTATTTGTGAATAATTAATTATTGATTCATATGATAAGAAAATATTTATTTTATATGAATATAAATGATGGATTTATTTATGTGGTTATTAATGAAGGAATTATTGTTGAGGTGTTTTATCGGTATTTTTTATCGGATTGGAGGTATTAAAAATCAAATCGGGGTTTTGAGATATATTGCGGGGTTATAATTTTTAATCCGACCGTTGGATTGTGGTAATTTTTGGGTATGTTATACATACATAAGTTGAGGATATGTCCACAAATTTTGAACCAGATTAAAAATGCACGAATGATTTGTTGTGAATTTTAAGAGGTGTCGGATTCTAAATTAGGTTTATAATTGATTTTGGTGGAAAATTCTAGAATTGAGTGGCCCCCACTTGTGGTTGGTGAAAAAATGTGCTGAATTTTATTTCAAATGTGGTGGGTGGCAATAGTAAGAAGTAAAAGCCATCGCAGTTGGTCAAGTCTCGCTTTACGGGCTAACATTTTCCTATAAATAGAGGGCTAAGTTAGAATTAAAAATCACACCGTAAACAAAGTTTTCTCTCTTTCTCTCTATATTATCGAGTGTATTTTGTGAGTATTTAGATACTTTGTGAGTTTCTAATTAATCTGCAAGTTCTTTTCAAAGACTATATCTAGTGTTCCAACCGTAAGTATATCTTTGTAAGGTAAGGGATATTATTTTTTTTTCGTAATGATATTATTTCTTCAATATCATTATCTTTGAAATGTTGATCTCAAGTTTTTATCAAATTTGGAACTTTTTCATATGGGGTTACTATTCATGAGTTACTATTCACGAGTTACTATTCATGAGCTACTATTCACGAGTTACTATTCACGAGTACTATTCATGAAGTGTGAAAATGTTTTTTTTTTTGTGGAATTTCTATCTTTTGGTGTCTGATTTATTATTCACGTACTCACGGCACTATTCACGATATCTCAAGACTATTCAATTCAAAAAAAAAAATTTCTTCTTTTCAGTCAAAAATATCTATTCGGATACTAGCTTTGATTGTATCCATGTTTTGATCATTCTTGAATTTTACACCACTATGATTATTTTGAGGTATTTTTGAACATGGATAAAACAAAGTACGAATCCTTAATCCTTAATCCTTGTCATTTTTGTTTCACCGGATTCGTTCTTTAAAAATATTTTCATCATCCTCGGTCTTAAATGATGATATTATTGAATATCTTTGGCTGTGAGTGTAAAGATGAATGATTTTTCAAGAATATCTTTGGCACCAGTAGTGCAAAGATGGCGAAGTGTTTAAATGAACATGACCGATCGATGAATATCTTTGGGCCTTTAGTGCAAAGATGAGCAGTGTTGAGATGAACATGAATGGATTGATGAATATCTTTGGCTCAGAAGTAAAAGATGAGCGGTGTTTAAATGAACATGACCGATGATGAATATCTTTGGCCTTTAGTGCAAAGATGAGCAGTGTTGAGATGAACATAATCGATTGATGAATATCTTTGGCTCAGTAGTGCAAAGATGAATATTTGATTTGAGATGAAAATTGATTGATGTTACAGGGATAAACTATTGATGATGGATTTGTTAAATTCATAGATTATAGTAGATTTCATTCTCTACGTAACTCTTACATGAATTATTATTTCATTGCAGAATATTGATCCTCGAAACTTGTTGTCTATTGTATTCTATCGATTTTTCCCTGTTGAAGACTAACGATAATTTGTTGTATATTATCTTAGTCATAATATTCTTCTTGGGCTAGTTGAGCTCACCCTTTTCCTTGTTGTTCCATTTTTCTTCTCGGGAGGCGAGAATGTAGCGAGTACTAGTCGGGGTATGGAATGAAGGTTCTAGAGAGAGTTGTTTAGTAGTCCTCACCATTTTTGTAAAATAATGAATCAATAAATGTGATGAGGATTTATTTGAGTATAGATATTGTCTAGAAGATAATATTTGTATTTAAACTCATTAAGATATATTGTCGTATTTCACCCGACATTTGTATTATTGAAGTTGAGGTTTGCTTCTTGTACCATGTATTTGGCGACTCGTAATGGGTGTTGTGTATACCTATTTTGGGGCGCCACACATTGGTATCGAGCTTAGGATATGATCTCTGGCGATCGGGGAATAAAACTAGGAGGGAGAGACGAGTAAATCCTTCGCTAGTGTGTCCTACCTAAGCTTATTATTTGTTAGTTGGTCGATTTAGGGATATTATGTGATATATTGATTTCCTTAATTAACCCTTGTTTTATGATGATTTGAGAATGTCGATCGAGAATATTAATAGTGGAGTAAATGAGACCGTGGAGATGCCCATGCTTAATAACGAGGAGAACGTGCAACAGCAAGTGGCAATGTACCTCCTGTGAATAACACCATCGGCGAGATGATGAACGAGGGATGTTTAGAAGCTTTTGCGATTCATGCAAAATCGCATTGAGAGACTCGTGTTCAAAATACAGAGGAAATGATAGCAATTCACGGGTGTGGTCACAAACCAAGCGATTCAAAGAGTTGGGACCACTGAATTTAAGGGAAAGCCCGATCCGATCATGGCGGAAACATGGGTCAAACAAATTACCAAGATATTCGATGTCTTGGGATGCACGGAGGAAATGAAGGTTCCATTCGCTACCTTTATGTTCCGTGGCGAAAGCAGATTCTTTGGTGGGAATCGTGAAGCGTACCCATCCACCGCACTCGGCGATGTCGTGGAGACGTTTGAAATAGTTCAATGACAAGTACTTCCCGAAAGTATTCGTCGTATGAAGGAAGTGGAGTTTATTAGATTGGAGCGAGAATAACATGACGGTGTCCCAAAGACGAGGCGAAGTTTGCGGAGTTATCCAGTTTCACACCTCATTTGGTGGAGAATGAGGAACGTATGACGCGGATGTTTCTTAGAGGTTTGAAACCCAAGATACGTCGAGATCTCATTTTCTCATAAATTTTCTCTATTCGAGATGTTGTCAGCGGTGGCTCGGTTGTTAGGCGAGATAACGAGTACGTTCAACCGGGGACCATAACCGAGATCATATCAAAGATAGCGATCATCGAATAACGATAACCAATGGAGAAAGAAGAATACGGACAAAGGCGGTAACCACTCGGTGGTAATCGTGACCATGAAAATAGAAGAAGCGAGTCGGGAGGAGATTTTAAAAAGAGAGATTCAACAACGACCATGTGAAGACGCGTCGGCGCTGCTGTAAACTAGTTTTAAGGAGGAGAACGACCACCCATTCATATGTTATAAAATGCGGAAAGAGGACATATCACCAAACCGTCCCTACAACAGCTTTAAGGTATGCTATAATTGTGGAAAGGAAGGACATATCGCTCGAGATTATACGATATCGAAACCCAAATCCAATGAGAATGGTGACTCAAAAGGATGTCCCGAAAAAGTCAAAGTCAACGGTTCTTGGAAGAGCGTTTTGTCGTGACCGGTCAAATCACGAGAACCCGAACGAAGTTAGCACGGGTTAGTTAATTATAAATTCTTGTGAAGTTTATACCTTATTAGATCTGGGTTCTACCCATTCTTTTATCTCTCTTACTTTGCTTTCAACGTTTGAACTTGACTACGGAGAAATTAAACTTTGACCTATCTGTGGAGACTCCATTAGGGAGAAACTTTCATTACATCCGTTGTTTAAAAAATCTTGCTTGATTCAAGTTGGCACTATCACATTACTGTTAACCTTATTTCTATAGAGATATTTGTTTTTGATGTGATTTTAAGGTTAATTACTCATCATGCCAAAATTGATTGTTTTCGTAAGGTTGTTAGTTTTCATATTCCTAAGCAACTTTTGTTATTCAATTCAAGCAATCAAACCATTGTAATCAAACATTTTCATATCAAGCCATGAAGTCGATTTGTTTATTACGGATGTCAAGTTTTCTTAGTCCATGTTATGGATTTGAATAAAGACACGTCGATTTGAATAATATTCTTGTTGTTATTGATTTTTCCCGGCGTATTTTCGAAGAATTTCTTGGTTTACTCCCAAAACCCGATATTAAATATTGTATCGACTTTGAACCCTAAGACAAAACTCATTTCTAAAATCTCATATCGAATGGCTCCTATTGAACTTGTGGAGTTAAAAATTCAACTATAAATTTGGTACCGAGCCTTTATCTGGTGACTTCCTTTTGGAATTTACCTAAGCGCACTCTCTATAGGGGGACGCCATATTCGTGCGATAAGAAAGGCGATAGGTGTCATTGTGACGTCTTATCCAAGATTGGGATATGAGTCACGATTGAGAGCAACTAAGTCGATGTCGAAATACGTAGCTTTCTAGGCTTAGTTGGTTATTATTATCGAGATTCGTTGAAGGATATTCTCGAATCGCTATTCCATTATCGCAATTGACTCGTAGAGATACAAAATTCAATGGAGCAAGGAATGTGGGAAGAGCTTGAAGAACTCAAGAGAGACTCATTTCAAAGACATGTTACGACCGTGCCATCCTGGAAAAGTTTAACGTGGTAGGCGACGTGTTGAGTAGAAGATCGTATATAAGTACGAGTACGATATTGTCAAAGACTCATTTCGTATAATAGAGATTGAGATGAAAACTCTAGGTACCCACGTGATGATATACGAGTACGTGATGATATACGAGTATAATCGACTTTAATCGATAAAGTTAAAGTTGCTCCACCGAATTCGAAAGGCGATGCGTATGAAGAAGAAAGTACAAGAAGGAGCTATTCCGGAAGCGAGAATTGATGAAGAAGGAATACTACGAGTCCACTCTAGACTTTGTGTTCCTAACGACTCTGATTTGAAGTACAAGATTATGATGAAGGCACACAATACACCATTTACAATCCATCCTGGAAGTACTAAAATGTATCGTGATCTTCGACATACATTTTGGTGGGAATAATATGAAGAGAGATTGCAAAGTTTATCTCGATGTGTTTAACTTGTCAACGTGTAAAGGCGGAGCATCTAGTACCTAAGGGTCCGTTGCAACCACTTGAGATTCCTAATGGAAGTGGGAACACATTACCATGGATTTCGTTACTGGTCTTCCTACGGTTTCTCAAGGCATCAATGCTATTTGGGTTATTGTTGATAGATTAACCAAGTCCGCTCATTTTTTACCGATAATGAGACTTATTCCTTGAACGTCTTTCTCGTGTATGACGTAAATGAGATTGTGAGATTGCATGGCATGCCAAAGATCCATAGTTTTGGGTTAGTTTGTAGAAAGCTATGGGCACGAATTTATTTATCTGGTTTGGCATACCATCCTCAAACGGATGGGCAATCGTAAAAGACTACTCAAACTCTTGAAGATATATTAAAACTCGTGTCCTAGATTTCAAAGGAAGTTGGGATAAGTACTTGCCATTGGTGGAATTTAATGTAGGGGATCATGTATTGTTGCGAGTTGCTCCATGGAAGGAGTTACAAGATTTGGGAAGAGAGGAAAGCTCAATCCACGATTTATCGGTCCATTTCAAATTCTTGAACGCAGTAGGAAATGTAGCCTATGATTTCATTACCTCCAAGTATGTCTCGTGTTCATAATGTGTTTCACATATCTCAGTATTTCAGAAATATGTGAAAGACCCGAACCACGTTATAGAGTTAGAACCTGATGAGATAAATGAAGACTTAACGATGAGGAGGTACCATCAAGATTTTGGATAGGAAGGAGCATGTCTACGCTAAGAAAGGTTATACCACAAGTTAAAGTTTTGTGGAGGAATCATGTTATAGAGGAAATGACCCTAAATTGGAAACGGAAATGAAAGCGAGGTATCCTCACCTTTTCAAACACCAGTGCGTCACGTCAATTTCGAGGACGAAATTTCATAAGGAGGGAGGTTGTAAGACCAGAAATTTTTTAAATAAAAAGGAATTTCCTTTATTTATTATTTTGAAATAGTAAGGGTTGATTTGATTAATGTGGATAGTTAAGGGTTAAATACGCAAATATTTCAAAATAAGCAAGTGGTTATAAAATATTCATTATTGTGCGTGGAATATTAAATTGCTTTGTCAGGGAATATTCGTTTTGGTCGTGGAATATTCGTCATTGCTTGGGAATATTCGTGTATGATCAAAGTGACCAATGTGTGTGGCCCCCATAACTGGAAAGCGATTGGATGAGGAAAGCGAACAAAGTTTGGGTGGTTATAAATAACGGCGTAGTTGTTACTAATTAAGACTGCTGGAATACCTTGGTTAAAATACGATGTACTGCGTGGTTGCACAAAGAAAGACACCAGTATTGCAGAGATTGTTGAATTATTGATCCTTACGTAAGAAGGCACTACTCAATAATTGTTACAGATAATTCTTTGTTCGATAGTTTATTTTATTGATTCAATAATTGTTTGCGTTGGTATTTTATATTATTGTTGTTTCAATAATTGTCAACGCACAATATTTCCCATTATCGGATCAATAATTCATATTATTTGAATAATATTATTAGATAACATTATTGGCAATGTCTAGAAAGTTCATCTAAGGAGAGGTTTGGTCATCTAATTGCGGCGCCAAGAAGAAGAAATTCTTATTGAAAGCCCCTCTTTCCCACAAATGTACTTGTTGTCATAAATGTGATTCTCGTAATATTATTTGTGAATAATTAATTATTGATTCATATGATAAGAAAATATTTATTTTATATGAATATAAATGATGGATTTATTTATGTGGTTATTAATGAAGGAATTATTGTTGAGGTGTTTTATCAAGATTTTATCGGATTGGAGGTATTAAAAATCAAATCGGGGTTTTGAGATATATTATGGGGTTATAATTTTTAATCCGACCGTTGATTGTGGTAATTTTGGGTATGTTATACATACATAAGTTGAGGATATGTCCACAAATTTTGAACCGTTAAAAATGCACGAATGATTTGTTGTGAATTTTAAGAGGTGTCTGATTCGGAAATTAGGTTTATAATTGATTTTGGTGGAAAATTCTAGAATTGAGTGGGCTCCACTTGTGGTTGGTGAAAAAATGTGCTGAATTTTATTTCAAATGTGGTGGGTGGCAATAGTAGCGAGTAAAGCCATCGGTGTGGCAGTCAAGTCCGCTTCTACGGGCTAACATTTTCCTATAAATAGAGGGCTAAGTTAGAATTAAAAATCACACCGTAAACAAAGTTTTCTCTTTCTCTCTCTATATTATCGAGTGTATTTTGTGAGTATTTAGATACTTTGTGAGTTTCTAATTAATCTGCAAGTTCTTTCAAAGACTATATCTAGTGTTCCACCTGTAAGTACTATCTTTGTAAGGTAAGGGATATTATTTTTTCAGTAATGATATTATTTCTTCAATATCATTATCTTTGAATGTCGATCCGAAGTTTTTATCAAATTTGGAACTTTTTTCATGTCGGGTTACTTATTCATGAGTTACTATTCACGAGTTACTATTCATGAGCTACTATTCACGAGTTACTATTCACGAGTACTATTCATGAAGTGTGAAAATGTTTTTTTTTTTGTGAATTTCTATCTTTTGGTGTGGAGTTACTATTCACGATATCAAGACTATTCACGATACTGACACTATTCACGTATACTGCACTATTCAATCGAAAAATAAAATTTCTTCTTTTCGTCCAAAATATCTATTCGGATACTAGCTTTGATTGTATCCATGTTTTGATCATTCTTGAATTTTACACCACTATGATTATTTTGAGGTATTTTTTGACATGGATAAAACAAAGTACTAATCCTTAATCCTTAATCCTTGTCATTTTGTTTCAATCGGATTCGTTCTTTAAAAATATTTTTCATCATCCTCGCCTTAAATGATGATATTATTGAATATCTTTGGCCCAGTAGTGTAAAGATGAATGATTTACAAGAATATCTTTGGCCCAGTAGTGCAAAGATGAGCGGTGTTTTAAATGAACATGACCGATCGATGAATATCTTTGGCCTTTAGTGCAAAGATGAACAGTGTTGAGATGAATATGACCGATTGATGAATATCTTTGGCTGTAGTGCAAAGATGAGCGGTGTTTAAATGAACATTAACCGATGATGAATATCTTTGGCCTTTAGTGCAAAGATGAACAGTGTTGAGATGAACATGACCGATTGATGAATATCTTTGGCCCAGAGTGCAAAGATGAATATTTGATTTGAGATGAAAATTGATTGATGTTACAGGATAAAATATTGATGATGGATCGTTAAATTCATAGATTATAGTAGATTTCATTCTCTACGTAACTCTTCTATGAATTATTATTTCACCATGCGAATATTGATCCGAAACTTGTTGTCTATTGTATTCTATCGATTTTTCCTGTTGAAGACTAACGATAATTTGTTGTATATTATCTTAGTCATAATATTCTTTACCGGGCTAGTTGAGCTCACCCTTTTCCTCGTTGTTCCATTTTTCTTCTCGTGAGGCGAGAATGTAAATGCGAGTACTAGCTCTGAGTATGGAATGAAGGTTCTGTAGAGAGTTGTTTAGTAGTCCTCACCATTTTGTAAAATAATGAATCAATAAATGTGATGAGGATTTATTTGAGTATAGATATTGTCTAGAAGATAATATTTGTATTTAAACTCACAAGATATATTATGTCGTATTTCACACGACATTTGTATTATTAAAGTTGAGGTTTGCTTCTTGTACCATGTATTTGGCGACTTCGTAATGGGTGTTGTGTATACCTATTTTGGGGCGTCACAAATGGTATCGTAGCTTAGGATATGATCTCCAAGCGGAGATCGGGGGAATAAAACTAGGAGGAGAGACGAGTAAATCCTTCGCTAGTGTGTCCTACCTAAGCTTATTTGTTAGTTAGGTCAAGATTTAGGGATATTATGTGATATATTGATTTCCTTAATTAACCCTTGTTTTATGACAATGATTGAGAATGTCGATCGAGAATATTAATAGTGGAGTAAATGAGACCGTGGAGATGCCTCGCATATTTAATAACGAGGAGAACGTCTAACAGTCGGTAATGTACCTCCCGTGAATAACACCACCGAGCGATGATGAACGAGGGGATGTTTAGAAGCTTTTTGCGCTTCATGCAAAATCGACGAGAGAGACTCGTGTTCAAAATACGGAGGAAATGATAGCATTCACGGTGGTCACAACAAGCAGCTTCAAAGAGTTGGGACCACCAGAATTTAAGGGAAAGCCCGATCCGATCATGGCGGAAACATGGGTCAAAACAAATTACCAAGATATTCGATGTCTTGATGCACGGAGGAACGTAAGGTTCCATTCGCTACCTTTATGTTCCGTGGCGAGGCGAGACATCGGTGGAATCATGAAGCGCACTCATCCACCGCACTCAAAGATGTCATGGGAGACGTTTGAGAATAGTTCAATGACAAGTACTTCCCTAAAGTATTCGGGCTATATGAAGGAAGTGGAGTTTATTAGATTGAGCAGAATAACATGACGGTGTCCCAAAGACGAGGCGGTTTATGAGTTATCCGTGTTTGCACCTCATTTGGTGGAGAATGAGGAACGATGACGCGGATGTTTCTTAGAGGTTTGAAACCCTAAGATACGCCAAGATCTCATTTCTCATAAATTTTCTCTATTCGATGTTGTCAATGTGGCTCAAATTGTTAGAGCGCGAGATAACGAAGTACGCTCAACCGAGGGACCATAACCAGGATCATATCAAGATAGCAAATTATCGTAATAACGATAACCAAATGAGAAAGAAGAATACGGACAAAGGCGGTAAATACTCCGGTGGTAATCGTGACCATGAAAATAGAAGAAGCGAGTGGGAGGAGATTTTAAAAGAGGAGATTCAACAACGACCATGTGAAGACGCCATCATCAGAAAGAAACTAGTTTTAAGGAGGAGAACGACCACCCATCATATGTTATAAATGCGGAAAGAGGGACATATCACCAAACCGTCCACAACAGCTTAAGGTATATGCTATAATTGTGGAAAGGAAGGACATATCGCCGAGATCAGACGATATCGAAACCCAAATTCCGGCCGAGAATGGTGACTCAAAAGGATGTCCTGTAAAAAGTCAAAGTCAACGGTTCTTGGAAGAGCGTTTGTCGTGACCAACAAAATGCGAGGAACCCGAACGGTTAGCACGCAGGTTAGTTAATTATAAATTCTTGTGAAGTTTATACCTTATTAGATAATTCTGGTTCTACCCATTCTTTTATCTCTCTTACTTGCGCCAACGCTTGAACTTGACTACGGAGAAATTAAACTTTGACCTATCTCGCGGAGACTCCATTAGGAGAAACTTTCATTACATCCGTTGTTTAAAAATCTTGCTTGATTCAAGTTGGCACTATCACATTACCTCGTTAACCTTATTTCTATAGAGATATTTGTTTTTGATGTGATTTTAAGGTTAACTACTCATCATGCCAAAATTGATTGTTTTCGTAGCGTCATTAGTTTTCATATTCCTAAGCAACTCGTTATTCAATTCAAGCAATCAAACCATTGTAATCAAACATTTTCATATCAAGCCATGAAGTCGATGCTTATTACGGATGTCAAGTTTTCTTAGTCCATGTTATGGATTTGAATAAAGACACGCCGATTTGAATAATATTCTTGTTGTTATTGATTTTCCCAGCGTATTTTCAAGAATTTCTTGGTTTACTCCCAAAACCTCGATATTAAATATTGTATCGACTTTGAACCCTAAGACAAAACTCATTTCTAAAATCTCATATCGAATGGCTCCTATTGAACTTCGTGAGTTAAAAATTCAACTATAGAATTTGGTACCGAGCCTTTATCCGGTGACTTCCTTTTGAATTTACCTGCCGCACTTCTATAGGGGGGCGCCATATTCGATGCGATAGTAAATCGATAGGTGTCATTGTGACGTGCTATCCAAGATTGGGATATGAGTCACAGCTTGAGAGCAACCTAAGTCAAGAATCTCCAAATACGTAGCTTTCTAAGCTTAGTTGGTTATTATCGAGATTCGTTGAAGGATATTCTCGAATCGCTATTCCATTATCGCAAATTGACTCGTAGAGATACAAAATTCGAATGGAGCAAGGAATGTGGGAAGAGCTCAAGAACTCAAGAGGAGACTCATTTCAAAGACATGTTACGACCATGCCATCCTCGAAAAGCGAACGTGGTAGTGACGTGTTGAGTAAAGATCGTATATAAGTACGAGTACGATATTGTCAAAGACTCATTTCAGATAATAGAGATTGAGATGAAAACTCTAGGTACCCACGCGATGATATACGAAATGCGTGATGATATACGAGTATAATCGACTTTAATCGATAAAGTTAAAGTTGCTCAAGCCAACGAATCTTGAAATGATGCGCATGAAGAAGAAAGTACAAGAAGGAGCTATTCCTAAGCGAGAATTGATGAAGAAGGAATACTACGAGTCCACTCTGAGACTTTGTGTTCCTAACGACTCGATTTGAAGTACAAGATTATGATGAAGGCACACAATACACCATTTACAATCCATCTCGGAAGTACTAAAATGTATCGTGATCTTCGACATACATTTTGGTGGAATAATACGAAGAGAGAGATTGCAAAGTTTATCTCGATGTGTTTAACTTGTCAACGTGTAAAGGCGGAGCATCTAGTACCTAAGGGTCCGTTGCAACCACTTGAGATTCCTAATGGAAGTGGGAACACATTACCATGGATTTCGTTCACGGGGTCTTCCTACTACGGTTTCTCAAGGCATCAATGCTATTTGGGTTATTGTTGATAGATTAACCAAGTCTCGCTTCATTTTCTTCCGACACGAGAGACTTATTCCTCAACGCCTTTTCTCGTATGTACGTAAATGAGATTGTGAGATTGCATGGCATGCCAAGATCCATAGTTTTGGGTTAGTTTGTAGAAAGCTATGGGCACGAATTTACGATTGGTTGGGCATACCATCCTCAAACGGATGGGCAATCAGAAAAGACTACTCAAACTCTTGAAGATATATTAAAACTCTGTGTCCTAGATTTCAAAGGAAGTTGGGATAAGTACTTGCCATTGGTGGAATTTAATGTAGGGATCATGTATTGTTGCGAAGTTGCTCCACGGAAGGGAGTTACAAGATTTGGGGAAGGGAGTTACACTCAAATAAGTCCTCATTATAATTATTCAAACACTATTTTACGTAAATAGTGAGGATCGCTAAAATATCTTTCTAGAACCATCACTCCATACCCCGACTAAATCCTCGCTATGTTCTCACCTTCGAGAAGAAAAAATGGAACAAAAGGAAAAGGGTGAGCTCAACTAGCCCAAGAAAGAGTATTACGACTAAGATAATATACAATAATTTATCATTAGTCTTCAACAGAAAAAAATCTGATAAAATATAATAGATAACAAGTTTTAGATCAACAACCGCAATGAAACAACAATCCATTAGAAGAAATCAAGTAGAGAAAGAATTCCACTATCTTCTAAGATTAAAAGTCCATCATCAATATTTTATCCCTGTAACAACAATCAATATACATCTTTAATCAAATATTCATCTTTGCACCACAGGCCAAAGATATTCATTTGTATCACCAGTTGGTCATGTTCATCTCAACACCTGTTCACCTTTGCACTACGGGCCAAAGATATTCATTAGGTAATCATTTATCTTTGCACTACAGGCCAAAGATATTCAGTAATATCATCATTTAGGACTGAGGATGATGAAAAATATTTTAAAAGAACGAATCCAGTGAAAAAAAATAACAAATATTAGAGATTCGTATTACAGTTTATCCAAGATCAATAATACTCCATAATAACCGATTTTGAAGCAAAATTCAAGAATAAAGATCAAAACATGGATACAATCAAAGATAGTAACCATAATAGACATCTTGGACAAAAAGGAGAAAATTTCATTTTTCGGTGAATAGTGCCATATTCGTGAATAGTGTCGTATACGTGAATAGTGCCGTATACGTGAATAGTAACCCCGACACAAAAATTTCCAAATTTGATAAAAAGTTCAAACCAATATTTTGGCATAATGATATTGAAGAAAATAATATAATTTAAGAAGAAATAACACCCCTTACCTCAAAAAGACAGTACTTCTGACTGGAATACTGGATGTAGTGCTGAAGGAACTTGCACCGTATAGCAACACTCAAAGTATCAAAATACTCACAAGAATACGCTAGATAATATAGAGAGAGAAAGAGAGAAAGCTTGTTTCTGGTGTGATTTTCAATTCTAACTTAGCCCTCTATTTATAGGAAAATATTAGCACGCCGAAGCAGACTTGACCAGAACTCCGATGGCTTTACTCGCTTATTCCCACCCACCACATTTGAATAAAAATTCCAGCACATTTCTCACCAACCAAAAGTGGGGCCCACCAATTCTAGAATTTTCCACCAAAATGATAAATTTTGAAACTTCAACCATTTCTGAACGAGTCACCTCTTAAAATTCATAACAAGTAATACGTTTATTTTTAACGGTTCAAAATTTGTGGACATATACTCAACTTATATATGTATAACATATCCAAAAATCACAACGATCCAACTATTCGGATTAAAAATTATAACTCACGCAATATATCTCAAAAACACTGATTTAATTTTTAATACCTCCATTCCGACAAAAATACTGATAAAACACCTCAATATTAACTCCTTCATTTTTAACCACAATAAATATATCCAACATTTATATCCACATAAAATAAATATTTCCTTATCATATGAATCAATAATTAATTATTCACAAATAATATTACAGAATCACATTTATGACAACGAATATGCCGTTCCCAGGAAAGAGGGGGCTTTCCAATAAGGATTTCTCCTTCTTGGCGCAAGAATTAGGTGACCAAACCTCTCCTTGACGAAACTTTCTAGACATTGCCAATATTGCTATCTAATAATATTATTCAAATAATATGAATTATTGATTTGATAATGGAAATATCTTGTGCAAAGGACAATTATTGAAACAACAATAATATAAAATATCAACGCAGCAATTATTGAATCAATAAAATAAAATGTTGAATAAGAACTACATCGTAACAAATTATTGAGTAGTGCCTTCACGTAAGGATCAATAATTGGTGCAATACCATAAATATCTTCTTATCGACAGCGTATGTGGCGCCTCCAAAATTAGGTATACGCCACCCATCTTGGGTCGCCACTTACATGGTACATAAATTCAAATACAACTTACTAATATAATCATTATGCATATAATACATTATATAAATCGTGAGTTTGAATACAAATATTGTCTACTAGATATTATACAAACTCAAAAGGAGTCCTCATTACAACTATTATCACACTATTTCACGTAATAGTGAGGACTACTAATGCTATCCTCTCGGACCATTACTCCGTTCCCCGACTGTCCCCAAATATGTTCTCATTTCACAAAGAGAGCGGTGAAAGAAAGGGTGAGCTCAACTAGCCCAGTAAGAAATATTATGACTAAGATAATGCAGAATAAATTATCATTAGCCTTCAACAGTGTTAAACTGATAAAATACAATAGACAACCAGTTTAACTGCAACGGAATATGCAATCCATTAAAAGAGTCAAGTAGAAAATAAAGTCTACTATCTTTTAGGTTTTAAAAGCTTTTCATAAATTTATATCACTAAGACTCAGTTTAATGAATAAACCACAATATCTAATCATCCCTCGTATTACCACGGCCAAGGATTTTCATCAAATTATCAATGGTCATGACTATACCGAATCACCCCTGGTCATAATCATACCAAAAACTATCCATCACTGCATTACAGGCCACTGAGGACTTTTATCACATCATTTATAACAAGCCATGATTATACCGAATGACCCCTGGTCATAATCATACTAAGTTCATCTATGCACGTAAGCCAAAGATAATATATTATAACATGAGGATGATGACAATGACATAATAATTCAATAAAACAAGTTCAAGAATTATTTTATCCAGGAATTAGTATCATCCAAATTGTCAACAAGATACTGTTTTGTAGAGTAAAATTCAAGAATGATCAGAAGAATATTTCCATGAAAAGATACTGGATGAAACGCAAATATCAAGGATATTCTACTAATTTCATGGAGTATAGAAGTCAAAGTTTTAACCAACCGGGTATAATAAAGAATGGAATAACAAAAGAAATCACCATGCATGCGGTACTTCAGATGACAGCTGTGTTATTCCAATGTAATAATAATAATAACCAAACCAAAGTAGGTGAAATTCACAATCGGCGAGGATGATCCAATGTAATAATAAATGTCAATAATAAACAATGGAACCAGTGTCCAATTGTAAAACACACGATGTGATATTCCAAATGTAATAATAAATGCGAATAATAAACAATGGAACTGTGTCCTGTAAAAAACACGCATGTGATATTCCAAATGTAATAATAAAGAATGGAATAATGTAAGAAGATCACCAAGTATAGGGGATTCTGCATGATACAAAGTTATTCCAACATAATAAATAAGAATGGAATAACATAAGGATTTCACTAAGTATAGGTATGCCGTATATACAAAGCTATGTATAGGGTATACCACTTTTACAAAAGTTATTCCAATGTAATAATAATGAATGGAATAATGTGTTCTCTTCATGAATAAGAAAGAATAACACTTACAGACGGGTACAACAAATAATACCCTTACCGTAAAAGACACTTGGATATCAAAGTAGTGAAGTACCGTAATACTCTTCTTCTTTCTCTCTATAGATTTTCTCTCTATAGCTTCTCTCTATAATTTCTCTCTAGAGTTTCGAGTGAATTCGTAAGAAAATAATGAAGGAATGAGCTTCTATTTATAGGAAAATAGAATGCATAGTAATTAATCCATGAAACGGTCCAGATTGATTTACTTTAATCGACGGTCCATATTTAAAGCAAAATCTTTTAAATAAAATATCATATATTCTATTTATATAAAAACATTTTACTATGCAAACACTATGCAACACTATGCAAAACACTATGCAACACTATGCATAATAAAATATAATATATTCTATTTATAGAATAACTTTAATAAAGTATTCATTTTATATAAAAAATGTTTCGCTTTTATTACGTTAATAATACGAATAAAACAAAACGTCATTATCGCTATAATAATTCATATTATTAATCGACAATAATGGAATCAAACCGGTGACTTCTCACATAAACATCAATAATCAATACCGGTGTGCTACTATGCAACCACACGTGATTCATCGTACTTTTACTACCGAGTAGTTCAACAAGATCAACGGTAGAAACTTCCTCCGTTATTTCAATAAAATATTTTTGTCGCTTTCTCAATCCGACAATAATTACATTAGGGGTCCACCAATGATTGAGTAGTTGTCACGAATATTCCCTGCTAAACCGAATATTCCCCGACCAATCGAATATAATATAACCACTTGCATACTTTGCAAAATTTATAAATACTACCCACAACTATAATATTATCTCAAATTCATACTATAATATTAAAAATTATTTCGACAAAATTTAAATCTTTATTGATAAAATCTGGGGTCTCACAGCGTACTACTGTGTTTTAACCACCGGGTATTCTAACAGTATTAACGGTAACAACTACGCCGTTATTTATAAACAACTTATACTTTTCATTTTCTTCATCCAATTGCTTTCCGTTATGGGTCCCACAAAAGGCTGCGCCGTCGTACGAATATTCCACGACCAAACGAATATTCTCCGACAATATATCCTTGAACTTATTTTATTGAATTCTTATATCATTGTCATCATCCTCATGTTTATATTCTGTTGAAAGTCATCTGTGGCCTGTAGTGCATAGATGGATTTGGTATGATTATGACCAGGAATTATTCGATATAATCACGACCGTAATGTTATAAATGATGTGGTAAAAGTTCTCATTAGCCCGTAGTGCATTGATGAACAGTTTTTGGTATGATTATGGCCATGAATTCTCTTCGGCCAAGGGTGCAAAGATGAATTGTTTTATGGCATGATCATGACCATTGATGAATACACTAATATCTTTGGCCCGTAGTGCATGGATAATTTGTGGTCGTGATACTAAAGAATATCATCGTCAGTAGGCTAAGGGGGTGATAAGATGATGTGGATTATTTATTAAAAATTTGAGTCTCAAATATAAAATTGATGATAAATCTTTTAAATCATAGAAAATAGTAGATTTTATGCTTACTCAGAAGACCCCAACTTTTATAAATAAAGATGAATTTTCTATAAATATTATTTTTGAATATTATGGAGTAAATTTGATATAATGTTATAGTTGTGGGTAATATTTATAAATTTTGCAAAGTACGCAAGTTGTTATATAATATTCGATTGGTCGAGGAATATTCGCTTTTAACAAGGAATATTCTTATGACAAGACAATCATTGGTGGACCCCACAACGTAATTCAATTATTGTCGGATTGAGAAAACGATAAAAATATTTTTATGAAAATAACGACGGAGGTTTTACAGATTAAAACTGTTGAACTACTTTAGGTAGTAAAAGTACAATAATGGCGCAGTTGCATAAGTAGCACTGCACGGTATTGATTATTGATGCTTACGTGAGAAGTCACTCGCTTTTGTTCAATTATTGTTATAGTAATTGTTGCATAGTATCTCACGTTATTTGATTCAATTATTGTCGATATTTTATATATTATTAAATCAATAATTGAGACGACAAAGTTATTAATATTATTATTTGCAATATTAACGATGTTTAGAAGTTCTGTCAAGGAGAGGTTTGGTCACCTAATTGCACGCCAATAGGGAGAAATCCTTATTGGAAAGCCCCCTCTTTCTTGGGAACGACCTAGTCGATTAATATTGTGAATTATAATAAAGGTGATAAATGTTGTTAAAATTATTAAGGTAATTTTTATGAAGTTTTGCTTATTTTATGGACCCCCATTTATCCATTTTTCAAAATAATCAGTAGAAAATTATTTAAAAGTGGGGCCCACATGTAGGGGCCACATGTGGGGCCCATATGTGTGAAAAACTAATTTTGGAAATAGGGGTGGGAGAGAGATACGTATAGGGGAGGGAGTTTATGTATATAAGGTTGTGATGTGTATAATATAATATGTGTGTGAGTGGAAAGTGGTGGGAAAAAAAAAGAGTGAAAGTGATGTGTGTATGATTATAGTATATATGTTTATTATGCGAGTGGGAAATAGTGGGGGAATGAAGTTGATTTATAAAAGAGGTAGTTAGTATTATATATATATATATATATATATATATATATATGTTTATAACATGTGTGGTTTGTATATATATATATATATATATATATATATATATATATATATGTATTATTATTTTTGCTTTATTCTTATTGGTTGGAGGTTTGAAAAATTTGCATCTTGAGTTATCAAAATTGTCATCCGTAAATTTGCATAATTATTGATTCCTAACACAGTAACTTTCCATTCTTCTATAAATAGAAGCTCATTCCTTCATTATTTCTTACTGAATTCACTGAAACTCCAGAGAGAGAAATTATAGAGAAACTATAGAAAAGTATTCTGCTACTTCCCTACTCTTATATCCAGTTTCTTTTACGGTAAGGGGTATTATTTCTTTTGTATTCATGAAGAGAACTTCCGTTATTCCATTATTTATTATTCTCGTTGGAATAACTCAGATATCTGCCAGGCTACCCTATACTTGGTGAAATTCTTACATTATTCCATTCGTTATTATTCTCGTTGGAATATCCTGCGTTTTACGTAACCGCTTTTATTATTCCATTGGAATATCCTTTTGATTTTTATCTTTTAATTATTCTTTTTATTATTCTCATTGAATATCTTGTTTGTAAGTGCGTTTTACGCCGGACCGATTCCTTTATTATTAATTATTATTCTGCGTTTACGAATAACCATTATTTATTATTCTGCTGCATCGCGCTGCTGGTGATTTCTTTTGTTATTCCATTCCTTATTATACTCAATTGGTTAAAGTTTTGACTTCTATACTCCATGAAATTAGTGAAATATTCTTGATATTTGTGCTTCATCCAAAGATATTTTAATGGAAATATTCTTCTGAGCATTCTTGAATTTTACTCTCTACAAAGAAGTATCATGTTGACAATTTGGACGTTATTAGTTCTTGAATAAATTAATTCTTAAACTTGTTTTTATTGAATTATTATATCATTATCATCATCCTCAAGTTTATATTTTTTTTTTTTGAGAAAGTCATCTGTGGCACTCAGATGCATAGATGGACTTGATATGATTATGACCATGGATTATTCTTATGTAATCATGACCGTAATGTTACAAATGATGTGGTAAAGTCCTCATTGGCCCGTAGTGCATTGATGGACGCTTGTTGGCATGATCATGACCATTGATGAATACACAAATATTCCCGCCCGTAGTGCATGGATAATTGTGGTCGTGATATTAAAGAATATCCTCGTCAGTAGTAGTGCGGGGTGATTCGATGATGTGGATTATTTATTAAAATTTGAGTCCCAACGATAAAAGTGATGAAAAACCTTTTAAATCATAAAAGATAGTAGATTTTATTCTCTACTTGATCTTTTAATGGATTACTTGTTCCATTGCAGCTTAAACTTGATGTTTGTTATATTGTATCGCTTTAACAAAGATTTAAGGCTAATGATAATTTATTCGCATTATCTTAGTCATAATATTTCTTCTTGGGCTAGTTGAGCTCACCCTTTTCTTTCACTGTTCTCTTCAGGAAATGAGAACGTAGCAGGGACTAGTCGGGGAACGGAGTGACGGTTCAGAGGATAGCATTAGTAGTCCTCACTATTCTGTGAAATAGTGTGTTAATAAATGTATTGAGGACTTATTTTGAGTTTTAATGTTGTCTAAAAAGACAATGTTTGTATTAAAACTCACAAAAATTTCATCAGTATATTTAAGATTGTATTTGAATTTTGTACCATGTATTTCACGACTCAAGATGGGTGATGTATACCTATTTTGGGGGCATCACAGTTGGTATCAAAGCTTAGGGATATGATCCTTGGCTAAGATGTGAGACTAGAACTAGGAGGGGAGAGACGGGGAATTCCTTCGCTAGTATGACCTACTTAAATTTATTTAGTATTTAATTGGTTGGTCAGAGTTTAGAGATAATATGTTACATGTCAACTAACCCTTGTTTTGTGGCGTATCTCAAAAATGACATCCAAGAATGTTGAGAATAGCAATGGAGCATGTGAGACCGCTGAGTCTCCACATATCAATAATCAAGAGAATGTGCATCGGGAAGGCGACAATCCTCATGCAAACAACAACACTGACCAAATGATGAATGATGGAATGTTCAGAGGCTTTACGCAATTCATGCAACATCAGGAGAGAGCGACTCATGTCCAAAATGTAGGTGGAAACACTAGAAACTCTCGGATGATCACCGCTAAATTGTTCAAGGAGCTGGGACCACCGGAGTTTATTGGAGAGCCAAAACCACTTAAGGCGGAAGCATGGATAAAGCAGATCACCAAGATATTTGATGTCTTGGGATGCTCCGAGGAGCAAAAGGTTCCTTTTGCCACCTTTATGTTGCGAGGAGAGGCAGATTACTAGTGGGAATCGGTAAAGCGTACTCAACCTGCCGTACTGAAGATGACTTGGGAGAAGTTCCAAGAATTGTTCAACGACAAGTACTTTCCCGAAAGTATTCGTCACAAGAAAGAAGTAGAATTCATCAAGCTGGAGCAAAACAACATGACCGTATCGTAGTACGAAGCCAAGTTTGCCGAGTTGTCCCAATTTGCGTCCCATTTGGTTGATAATAAGGAGAGAATGACGCGAATGTTTTTAAGAGGTTTGAAACCGGAGATACGTCAATATCTTATTTCTCACAAACTGTGTTTGTATTCAGATGTTGTAAATAGGGCTCAGTTATTGGAGCGCGATAATGAGTCAAAACAATTAAAAGAGAGCAACCGACAAAATGATAATACTAGTGAGAGCAGTCATCGAAGCGGTGACAACAAGCGTGGAGGGAATCAACAGGCCAGAAATGGTAATCACTTCGGTGGTAATCAGGGCGAAAACAATAAGAATGGACATTTCAAGAAGAGGAGATTCAATAATGATGGAAAGACGTCGACCTGAAAGACCCATTGTTAAGGAAGGAAGAAACGACCACCTATTATATGCTTCAAATGCGAGGGAGGGACACATCACCCAAACCGCATGATGCCATCCAAAACATGTTATAATTATGGAAGAGAAGGTCACCTAGCCCGATTTTATCGCTCACCAGAAGACAAGTTCAAGCTAGGATGGAGGCACCAAAGGTCGTCCCAAAAAAGTCAAAGCCAGTAAGTGCAAGGGAGAGCGCTTTGTAGTGACCTCCCGGAAAGCAAAGAACCCGAATAAGGTCATCACGGGTAAGCTTATCATAAACTCTAGTGGAAGTCTATACTTTATTTGATACCGGTTCTACCCATTCTTTTATTTCTCCTACTTGCGCTCAACGATTAAATTTGACTCGAGAGAAATTAGACTTTGACTTATCTATGGAAACTCCGTTGGGAGAAACCTTCATTACATCCACTCGCTTTATAAGTCTTTTTTGGTTCAAATCGGTACCTACACATTACCTCGTCGATCTTATTTCATTAAAAATACTTGCATTTGATGTGATTCTAGGGATTGATTGGTTAACTACTCATCATGCAAAATTTGATTGTTTTAAGTAAGGTTGTTAGCTTTCATATTCCTAACCAACCTATTATGCGAATTCAAGCAACCAAACCATTAAAATCAATCACCGCCATCTCAAGCCATAAAGCTTATTCGTTTATTAAAAATGGATGTCAAGCTTTCTTAGCTCATGTCACGGATCTAAACAAAAATACATCAATTTTGAATGATATATTCTATTATTAATAAATTTCCTTGACGTATTCCCCGAAGAACTTCCTCGCCTACCCCAGAAGCGTGAAATTGAATTTTGTATCGACCTTGAACCCGATACAAAACCCATTTCTAAAGCCCCATATCGAATGGCTCTATTAAACTTCGTGAGTTAAAGACCCAATTACAAGAATTGTTAGATATTGGTTTTATTCATCCCTAGTACGCTCCTTGGGGTGCTCCTCTGCTCTATTCGTGAAAAAGAAAGATGGGATTATGCGACTTTGTATTGATTATCGAGAGTTGAATCATGTCACCATCAAAAGTAGGTACCCATTGCCACGTATTGATGACCTGTTTGACCAGTTTCAAGGAGCCAAATTCTTTTCAAAGATTGATCTTCGTTACGGATATCACCAATTGAAGATTAGAACCGATGACATTCCAAAGACGGCTTTTAAAAACTTCGACGGGCATTATGAATTCCTAGTCATGTCTTTTGGATTGACTAATGCTCCTACCGCCTTCATGGATATGATGAACCGAGTATTCAAGAAATATTTGGATCACTTTGTGGTCGCCTTTATTGATGACATCCTTATATATTCAAAAACCGTGAAGATCATGAACAACACTTGAGGTCGATACTCCAAAAGCTTCGTGAATATAAGTTTTATGCCAAGTTAAAGAAATGCGAGTTCGGGCTTGAGGAAGTAGCATTCCTTGGGCACGTGGTATCAAGTCATGGAATATCCGTTGACCCAACAAAGATTGAAGCTATTCAAAGTCGGGAGCAACCTAAATCAAGAATCGAAGTACGTAGCTTTCTGGCTTAGCTTAGTTATTATCTGAGATTCGTGGAAGGATTTTCTCGAATCTCTACTCCACTAACTCAAATTTGACTCGAAAATCTACAAAGTTCGGGTGGAGCGAGGAATGTGAGAAGAGTTTTCAAGAACTCAAGAGGAGACTCATTTCAAAACTGCTCGACAATACCATCCTGGTTCGGAGGGATTTGTCATCTACAAAGGATGCTTCTAGCAAAGGGTTGGGATGTGTTCTCATGCAACATGGGAAAGTCATAGCCTATGCCTCAAGACAACTCAAATAATATGAGAGGAATTATCCTACTCATGATCTAGAGTTAGCAGTTATTGTCTTCGCACTTAAAGATTTGGAGGCATTACTTGTATGGGGAGAAAGTGGAGATCTTTACGGATCATAAAAGCCTCAAATATTTCTTCACTCAAAAGGAACTCAACATGACAAATGACGTTGGCTTGAACTGCTGAAAGATTATGATCATACCATCCAATACCATCCTGGAAAAGCAAACGCGTAGTGGACGCATTGAGTAGAAGATCATATGCGGTCAGTGAAAAGATATTATCACAACGCAAAGGCCCATTTTGTGTGACTTGCAAAGGATGGAAATAGAGTTAAAGACTCCAGGGACCCATGTGATGATGGCGAACATACGAGTATAACCGACTTTAATTGATAAAGTTAAAGCTGCTCAAACTACAGACTTGGAGGTGATGCGTATGAGGAAGAAAGTGCAAGAAGGTGCTATGTCGGAAGCAAGAATCGATGAAGAAGGAATACTTCGAGTCAACTCCAGACTTTGTGTTCCTAACGACCTTGATTTTAAGTATAAAATCATGATAGAGGCGCACAACACACCATTTGCAATCCATCCTGGGAGTACCAAAATGTATCATGATCTTCGACATACATTTTGGTGGGGCAATATGAAGAGAGAGATAGCGCTGTTTATCTCAAGGTGTCTAACGTGTCAACGAGTCAAGGCGGAACATCAAGTACCAAAAGGTCCATTGCAACCATTTGAAATTCCATAATGGAAGTGGGAGCACATTACCATGGATTTCATTCTGGCCTTCCCAAAGTTTCTCAAGGCATAGATGCGATTTGGGTCATTGTTGATAGATTGACCAAGTCTGCTTTCATTTCTTACCGATACAAGAAACTTATACACTTGAACGCCTTGCTCAGATGTACATAAACGAGATTGTAAGATCGCATGGTATGCCAAGATCCATAGTTTCCGATCGAGACCCAAGATTCACTTCAAGGTTTTGGGTTAGTTTACAAAAAGCTATGGGCACGGATTTACGATTTAGTTCGGTGTATCATCCTCAGACGGAAGGGCAGTCGGAGAGGACTATTCAAACTCTTGAAGATTTATTAAGACTTTGTGTCCTTGACTTCAAGGGAAGTTGGGGCAAGTTCTTACCATTGGTGGAGTTTTCCTACAACAACAGTTATCAGGCAAGTATTGGCATGGCTCCATTTGAGGCGTTATATGGAAGAAAGTGTCGTTCTCCAGTATGCTGGGATGAGGTAGGTGAAGCAACGTTGTTGGGACCAGAGTTGGTGCGTATGACTACGAAAAAGATTCAAACGATCCGACAACGATAAAAACCTCACAAGATCGACAAAAAGAGTTATCTTTGATCTTCATCGAAAGGATGTGGAATTCGATATTGGAGATCATGTGTTGTTACGTGTTGCTCCATGGAAAGGAGTTACGAGATTTGGAAAGAGAGAAAAGCTCAATCCTCGATTCATCAACCCATTTTAATCTTGATCGAGTAGGAACGTATGGCCTATAGACTCGCTTTTACCGCCAAGTATGTCTCGTGTTCATAACGCTTTTCACATATCCATATTACGTAAATATGTGGAAGACCCGAACCACATTATTGAGTTAAAACCAGATGAAATAACGGAAGATTTGACGTATGAAGAGGTTCCTGTTCAAATCTTGGATAAAAAGGAACATATTCTACGCTCCAAGGTTATACCTCAAGTCAAAGTTTTGTGGAAAAACCACGATGTTGAGGAAATGACTTGGGAGTTAGAATCTGAAATGAAATCAAGGTATCCTTACCTCTTCGACATACCAGGTACGTACCCTATATTTGAGGGCGAAATTTCATAAGAAGGGGAGGTTGTAAGACCCCAACTTTAATAAATAAAGATGAATTTTCTATAAATATTATGGAGTAAATTTGATATAATGTTATAGTTGTGGGTAATATTTATAAATTTTGCAAAGTACGCAAGTTGTTATATAATATTCGATTGGTCGGGGAATATTCGTTTTAACATGGAATATTCGTATGAAGACACAATCATTGGTGGACCCCATAACAGAATTATTGTCGGATTGAGAAAACGACAAAAATTATTTTTTGAAAAGTAACGCCGAGGTTTTATAGTTAAAACCGTTGAACTACTCTCAGAGTAAAAGTACAAAGAATCTGGCTGTGGTTGCATAGTAGCGTACGGTATTGATTATTGATGCTTACGTGAGAAGTCACTCAGTTTTGTTCAATTATTGCTATAGTAATTGTTGCATAGTATCTCACGTTATTTGATTCAATTATTGTCGATATTTTATATATTATTAAATCAATAATTGAGACGACAAAGTTATTAATATTATTATTTGCAATATTAACGATGTCTAGAAGTTCTGTCAAGGAGATGTTTGGTCACCTAATTGCGTGCCAATAGGGAGAAATCCTTATTGGAAAGCCCTTTCTTTCTTGGGAACGACCTGGTTGATTAATATTGTGAATTATAATAAATGTGATAAATGTTGTTAAAATTATTAAGGTGATTTTTATGAAGTTTTGCTTATTTTATGGACCCCCATTTATCCATTTTTCAAAATTATCGGTAGAAAATTATTTAAAAGTGGGGCCCATATGTGGGGGCCACATGTGGGGCCCATATGTGTGAAAAACTAATTTTGGAAATGGGGGTGGGAGAGAGATACGTATAGGGGAGGGAGTTTATGTATATAAGGTTGTGATGTGTATAATATAATATGTGTGTGAGTGGAAAGTGGTGGGAGAAAAGAAAGAGTGAAAGTGATGTGTGTATGATTATAGTATATATGTTTATTATATGAGTGGGAAATAGTGGGGGGTGAAGTTGATTTATAAAAGAGGTAGTTAGTATTATATATATATATATATATATATATATATGTTTATAACATGTGTGGTTAGTATATATATATATATATATATTATTATTTTGCTTTATTCTTATTGGTTGGAGGTTTGAAAATTTTGCATCTTGAGTTATCAAAATTGTCATCCGTAAATTTGCATAATTATTGATTCCTAACACAAGAATTTTTCCATTCTTCTATAAATAGAAGCTCATTCCTTCATTATTTCTTACGAATTCAATTTGAAACTCCAGAGAGAAATTATAGAGAAACTATAGAAAAGTATTCTGCTACTCCCTACTCTTATATCCAATTTCTTTTTACTAAGTGGGTATTATTTCTTTTATATTCATGAAGAGAACTTCATTATTCCATTATTTATTATTCTATTGGAATAACATGTAAACGCTGCTACCCTATACTTGGTGAAATTCTTCATTATTTCCATTCGTTATTATTCTCATTGGAATATCCTATCATGCATTTTACGCGGGACCGATTCCGATCCTTTTTATTATTCTATTGAATATCCTATTTGTGCGTTTACTGTACCGACTCGATTTCGCTTTTATTATTCATTGGAATATCATATCCCGTCTGCGTTTTTGGCGACCGGTTCCGTTAATTATTATTCTATTGGAATAACCTACTCGTATGGCGGTTTATCGCATGCTCGGTGATTTCTTTTGTTATTCCATTCCTTATTATACTCAAATTGGTTAAAGTTTTGACTTCTATACTCCATGAAATTAGTGGAATATTCTTGATATTTTCGCTTCATCCAAAGATCTTTTTATGGAAATATTCTTCCGAGCATTCTTGAATTTTACTCTACAAAGAAGTATCATGTTGACAATTTGGACGTTATTAGTTCCTGAATAAATTAATTCTTGAACTTGTTTTATTGAATTCTTATATCATTATCATCATCCTCAAGTTTATATATTTTTTTTTGAAAGTCATCTGTGGCTCAGTAGGTATAGATGGACTTGGTATGATTATGACCGAGGATTATTCTTTGTAATCATGACCGTAATGTTACAAATGATGTGGTAAAAGTCCTCATTGGCCCGTAGTGCATTGATGGACGCTTGTTGGCATGATCATGACCATTGATAAATACACAAATATTCTCGCCCGTAGTGCATGGATAATTGTGGTCGTGATACTAAAGAATATCTTTAAGTAGTAGTGCGGGGGTGATTCGATGATGTGGATTATTTATTAAAATTCGAGTCCCAAATGATAAAAGTGATGAAAAACTTTTAAATCATAAAAGATAGTAGATTTTATTCTCTACTTGACTCTTTAATGGATTGCTTATTCATCTAGCTTAAACTTGATATTTGTTATATTGTATCGCTTTAACACTATTTAAGGCTAATGATAATTTATTCTCGCTTTATCTTAGTCGTAATATTTCTTCTTGGGCTAGTTGAGCTCACCCTTTCTTTCACTGTTCTCTTCAGGAAATGAGAACGTAGTAGGGACTAGTCGGGGAACGGAGTGACGGTCCAGAGGATAGCATTAGTAGTCCTCACTATTCTGTGAAATAGTGTGTTAATAAATGTATTGAGGACTTATTTTGAGTTTTAATGCTGTCTAGAAGATAATGTTTGTATTAAAACTCACAGCTCATGTTGTATATTTAAGATTGTATTTGAATTTTGTACCATGTATTTGACGACTCAAGATGGGTGATGTATACCATGGCGCAGTACGAAGCTAAGTTTGCCGAGTTGTCTTGGTTTGCGTCCCACTTAGTTGATAATGAGTAGAGAATGACGCGGATGTTTTTAAGAGGTTTGAAACTCGAGATACGTCAATACCTAATTTTTCACAAACTGTGTTTGTATTCAGATGTTGTGAATAGGGCTCAGTTATTGGAGCGCGATAATGAATCTACCCAACCAAGAGAGAGCAGTCGACAAGTCAATATTACCAGCGGTAGTAGTCATCAAAGCGGTGACAATAAGCGTGGAGGGAATCAATATGCCAGAAATGATAATCACTTCGATGGTAATCATGACTATGACAATAAGAGTTGACATTTCAAGAAGAGGAGATTCAACAATGATGGAAAGACATCAACACCAGCACCTATTGTTAAGGAAGGAGAACGACCGCCGGTCGTATATGTTACAAATGTGGAGAGGAAGGACACATCAGTCCAAACTGCGCGATGCAGTCCAAAGCGTACATGTATTAAAACTCACAGCTCATGTTGTATATTTAAGTTTGTATTTAAGTTCTGTACCATGTATTTGGCGACTCAAGATGGGTGATGTATACCTATTTTGGGGGCGCCACAGTTGGTATCAAAGCTTAGGGATATGATCCCTGACTGAGATGTGAGACAAGAACTAGGAGGAAGAGACGGGGAATTCCTTCGCTAGTATGACTTACCTAAGTTTAATTGGTATTTAATTGGTCGGTCTTAGTATATGGATAATATGTGGTATGTCAATTAACCATTGTTTTGTGACAGTAAAATGGCATCAGAAGATGTTGTGAATAGGGCTCAGTTATTGTAGCGCGATAATGAGTCGGCTCAACTGAAGAATAAAGACCAACAACTCGATGATAATCGTACCGGTGGCAACGGTCATCGGAACAATGATAACCATCGTGGAGGAAATTATCATGCCAAGAATGGTAACCACTTCAATGGTAATCATGGCCAAGATAATAGAAGTGAAAATTTCAAGAAGAGAAGGTTCAATAATGATGGAAAGACAGCAACACCAGCAACGAATTTTAGGGGAGGAGCAACACCAGTTAGATGCTATAGATGCGGAGAGGAGGGACACATAAGTCCAAACTGTTCACAGCCTTCCAAGGTATTTTTATTGTTGTGGAAAAGATTCATCCACATACCTCGATTTTGTCCTCAGAAAATCAAGTCCAAATAAAGACAGTGGCACCAAAGGCGGATACGTATAAAACAAATTCGGTGGTTTCAGGAAGAGCATTTTTTGTGACTTCCCAAAATATGAGGAACCCAAACGAAGTTATCACGGGTTAGTTAATCATAAATTCTTGCGAAGTTTATACCTTATTCAATATCGGTTCTATCCATTCTTTTATTTCTCCTACTTGTGCTCAACGTTTAAATTTAACCCCAGTACAAAACCCATTTCTAAAACCCTCAAATATTTCTTCACCCAAAATGAACGTAACATACGCCAAAGACGTTGGCTCGAGCTGTTGAAGATTACGACCATACCATTCAATATCATCATAGAAGAGCAAACGTGGTAGATGACGCGTTGAGTAGAAGATCGCATGCAGTTACGAGTGCGACGTTGTTAACACAAAGACCCATTTCGTACGACTTACTCTAGAGACCCACGTGATGATGTTAAATATACGATTAGAACCAACTTTAATCGATAAAGTTAAAGCCGCTTAGGCTACAGACTCAGAGCTGATGAATATGAAGAAGAAGGTTCAAGAGGGCGTTATTTTAGAAGCAAGAGCTGCTGAATAGAGGAAATCTCAACCCTCGATTTAATTCGCCCATTTGAAATCCTCGATCGAGTAGGAAATGTGGTTTATAGGCTCGCTTTACCGCCAAGTATGTCGCGTGTTCATAATAATTTTCACGCATCGATGTTACGTAAATATGTTGACGACCCGAACCATAATATTGATTTAAAACCAAACGAGATATCGGAAGATTTAACGTATAAAGAGGTACCTGTTAAAATCTTGGATAAGACTAAACATATTCTACGCTCAAAGGTTATACCTCAAGAGTTAGAATCTGATGAGGTATCCTCACCTCTTCGGCATACCAGGTACGTACGTAAATTTCGAGGGCAAAATTTTATAAGGAGAAGAGATTGTGAGACTCCAAATTTTATGGATAAAGATTTAATTTTCTCGAAATATTTTTTTGAATATTAAGGATTAAATTTGATATAATGTTAATAGTTGTGGGTTATATTTATAAATTTTGCAAAATAAGCAAGTGGTTATAAAATATTCATTATTGTCGGAGAATATTCGTTTGGTCGTGGAATATTCTTGCTGTCGGGGAATATTCGTACGACGACGCAGCCTTTTGTGGGCCCCATAACGGAAAGAGATTGGATGAAGAAAACGACAAGTATAAGTTGTTTATAAATAACGGTGTAGTTGTTACCGTTAATATTGTTGGAATACCCGGTGGTTAAAACACAAGAAGACGCGGTGTCAGCACAAGAAGACACTCAATTATTGCACCAATTATTGATTCTTACGTAAGAATGCACTACTCAATAATTGTTACAGTAATTACTGTTCAATATTTTATTTTATTGATTCAATAATTGCTATGTTGATATTTTATATTATTGTTGTTTCAATAATTGTCACTACACAAGATTTTTTTATAATCGGATCAATAATTTATATTATTTTAATAATATTACTAGATAACATTATTGACAATGTCTAGAAAGTTCTATCTAAGGAGAGGTTTGGTCACCTAATCATGCTACCAAGAAGGAGAAATCCTTATCGAAAGCCCCTCTTTCCCGGAGAATGTTCTGGTTTGTCAATATTGTGATTCTCAGAATATTATTTGTGAATAATTAATTATTGATTTATATGATAAGAAAAATATTCATTTTATATGGATATAGATGGATAAAATTTTAATGTGACAATTGTTAAAAATTGATATTTTATCTTTTCTCGATAAAATAATTTATTTAAATATATTATTACATTATAATAATATAATAATGGTGATATTTTTACAATGAATGTAGGATATATGAATAAATGAGGAGGAATCGTATTTTTGTTACTAAAAATATTTAAAACATGTTTTTCATGTTTGTGGACCTCATTTCTTGACTGAAATTTGATTATAGCCTGTAAAATCGTCCGTATGTGAATTTTGGTCAATTTCTGTTTGGAATTTGAAAAAACTTAAACTTACAAAGTTGTAGATAATTGAATTTTCTATGGAAGAACATAAGATTCGAATTTTTCTGATAAAAGGACTATTTATTATGAATTATTGAAGTTCCAAATATTGGGTCTGAATTGATTTTGTTGTATTAAATGATAAAAATGTGTTTTTCATTTTGGTGGGCCCCACATAAGTGGTAAACATGCTAAATTCAGATTCAAGAGGTGGGCGTGAATTTTTTTTATAAATATTATTATTTTATTAAATTTTCTGCTTTGGTGTTCTAAGCATTTTCCTATAAATATGGTGCTTAAGTTAGAATTGAAAATCACACCAGAAACTGAAATTTTCTTCCTATACGGTGCAAGTTTTTTCAGCGTTATATCCAATATTCAGCCAGAAGTACTATTCTTTTGAGGTAAGGGTTATTATTTATTTAACATTCTGATGAGATATTATTTTTCGTATTCATATGAATATTATTTCCGTTCAATATTCATAATAAATTTTATTTCGTTCAATATTCGCAAGAAATATTATATTCGTTTAATATTCGTAATGAATATTATTATCGTTTAATATTCTTAATGAATTTTATTTTCGTTTAATATTCGTAAGGGATGTTATTTTCTTCGTAAATGATATTATTTTCTTCAATATCATTATGCCGAATTATTGATATGAGTTTTATTGTAGAATTTCTACCTTTTTGTGTCGGGGTTACAATTCACGTATACGACACTATTCACGTATACCGCACTATTCACCGATGTTGGTTTGTTAATATTCTAATCTTTTTGTTTTGATGATGACTTAGTATTATAGAATAATTTGTCTATTATGAAATTTCAGGAAGTTGATGAAAGATCATTGTTGAAAGACTTTGAAGATTTGGGTCCTAAGAAAAATATGTAAGGTCATTGCAAATATTTGATTTTTCGATACAAGGCTCTAGGACATTTTATGTGTATTAAATTGTGATTTTATGCATGACTAAAATATGCTAATTGTTTTTAAGTGATCTGATTTTATTAGTATGCATGCATAATAGTTTTGTCCGTATTATTTCTCCATGTGTACTAATATTAGTGTAACACATATCTTGGTAAAATAAAAAGGCAGTATGGCGGTAGAATTCTTAGTGGATGAAATTAGTATAAGCCTTGGAAATTTAAAGTCATGATTATCTTTGAAGTGTTGGAATTTGTTACGATAATTAGTCAAGCAGTACTTTCTATGACTTAGATTATTATTGAAAGAGTCCAACACACTTTTGAAACTTCCAAAGATAATTGGATTTGTCATTCCTTAGCCATTAACGGATGTATTTTTTTAAAACAATACTTATCTTTTGTGATCTGTTGGCAACGTAAATAGTTTGATATTATACAATGGTATTATATAGCAACGGTAATAATATTGGGTTATAAAATGAAACTGATATCAGTGGAAAATTTATAACACCTGAATCAATTTATTGCACTTATATACTGAAAAAGTTATTTGATATTTTGATGCAATTGAAATTTGCTGCGGTGCTACTATAATTCTGCTTATATTCAGCATATTTTCGTGGACTAAAAAATCGGTAATATCCTTATGTTATTAATTGATCATTGCATACATTAGTTGAGCCTTGTATTGTTAAATTGCTTATTTGCTTTGATCATTAAACCTCTATAATTGTAATCTTATAATTTTAGACTAAGTGTTGTCTAAAGGTTTTTAATCCGGGTGGATTAAGGTTTATTTACAAACAGGTTCAAAGAAGCTTAGGTGCTTAAGGGGTGCATTGGTGCACAAGGAGCAAGTGTAATCAAGTGAATTATTGTAATTCAATTTGATTGAATCTGTTTGTAACAAGGGTTATTTAAAGAAATAAAAGTAAGTCTCCAATACTAGTTGGTATTAGACGTGGACTAGGCTATTATTATAGAGGGTAATAGCTGAACCACGTAAAAAATATTGGTGTTATTTTATTGCTTGATTTTCTTTAATATTTCTCAAGATAATTAATTTTCTTAATAATTAAAATATAAACATTTGCTTCATCTTGAGATATTGTATTAACAATTAAGTATTTTATCTGACTTATAAATTCACCAAGATATTTTCTTAAACAAAAATTCAGTTCAGTAGACTGCATTCATTCAACAAGCTGCATTCTTTGATACAGTAGGCTATATTTAATAGTTTGAAATTAAAGTTTAAAAATTGGTCATAGTTTGCTCCCACACTTATTCAACCACCCCTTCTAAGTGTGTCATATCTGAATTCCATTTGGTATCAGAGCAAGGCTCTACTTACTTGGTCTTAAAGGTGACTTGTAGGGAAAGATTCTGACATGGCACAATTCGGGAACAACAATCAAGAAGGTCAAATCCACCAATAGACCTCATTTGTCGCTTGGAATGTAAAATTACAACTTCTAAATTCAATGAGGATCTATCTTAAAAGAGATCCTTGGGAATGGTGGGTTGTGGAGAACGGACCTGTTATTCCACGAAGACATGATGGGACACCAAATATTCTGCTAGAAATGGATTCAACCGAAATCTACATGGTCTCATATGATTCAAAAGCAATGAACACACTTCTCAGCGACATGGTACAATCCGAGATAGATAAAGTCTCTTCATACAACACAACCAAAGGGATGTGGGATACTTTAGTGGTAAGTCATGAAGGCACTTCAAAAGTACGAGGAGTCAAGCTAAGCATGCTCATGCACGATTATGAAATGTTCAAGCTCGAAAAAGATGAAACCATCAAACTAGCTCAAACAAGATTTCTAGTTCTTATAAACTCCTTGAAATTGCTGGACAAGACTATTCCTCAAAGTGAGATCAACCGTAAGTTGCTTCGGGCTATGCCTAAAAGGTTTGCCTCTAAAATCACTACTCTTCAAGATTCCTCTACTATATCTACTATGGACACACTAACTCTTTTTGGTGAACTTGAGGAATATGAACATCAGTTAAAAAGGTATGACGATGAGGACGAAACTCCTCGAAGAAAGGTTTTAGCTCTTAATGCAGGAAATGAAGAAGTGCTTGATGATGATTTTGATGAAGAGGTAGCCATAATGTCAAGGAGACTCAAAGGACTCCTACAATGGAAGAATAAACGAAAGAATATCTTCAACTCAAATAAAGGCAAAGAAAAGCAAACTGAGGAGACATGTTTTGAATGTGGACGCCCAGGGCACTTCAAGAAAGACTGTTTTCAACTAAAGAATAAAGGAAAAACAGGCTTCAAGGATTATAAGAGAAACAAGGCACTAGTCACTTGGAGTGATGATGATGAAGAAGATGAAGTTAAAGTTGATGCCAAGGATGAGATAGCTCAAGTATGCTTCATGGGAATAGAAGGTGAATCAAACGAGGTATCTAATTTTGATTTTAATTCTTTGAAACATGAAAATTATAAATTAAGAGAAAAGAATGCATATTTGAAAGACTTGGTAAATACATTAATGGGTGAAGTAGACTCTTTAATAGATGAAAAGAAAGATATTGAAAAGGAATCTACATGTAAAGAAGAAAAGGTTTTGATTGCTAAAATTAATTATTTAGATAATTACAACAAGATACTTTTCAATAGGGTAAATTTTTTGAATAACGAAATCCAAAAATTGACTAATGAACTGAAAATGAGAGATGTGTGTATTGATGCATTTAGTGATAAATCACCTATTAAAACTTCTCCTAATGACGAACTTCAAAAATGAAATAACTTCACTAAAATCATCTCTTGCTAAATTCGTTCAAGGTGAAGAAAATTTAAATGTCATATTGGGTAAACAAAGACCTAGTTTTGAAAGAGAAGGAATTTGTTATAATTCTATACATAAAAATGGTAATATAAAAATGCTAAAGTCAAAATCATGTTTTAGATTAAATTATTGTTCACCCTTCACAACGTGTAGAAATTGTGGCATTAAAGGTCATTTAGATATAAACTGCTTTAAGAAAAATAAGATTAAAAAGGTATGGGTTAAAAAGGATGATTTACCTGCAAGTAACATAAAAGGACCCAAAAAGATGTGGGTACCAAAAGGATGAATTACTTTTTCTTGACAGGTATGTTTCAAGGCAAGAGTTCTATCTCAAAAATAGATTCTTGATAGTGGATGCTCACGTCACATGACTGGTGACAAAACAAAGTTCGTGGAGCTAAAAATCAAGAAGAAAAATGGTACAAAGCTTACATTTGGAGATAATCGAACCATGAGATAATCTAAAAGGTAAAATAGGAAATGGTAAGGTAAATATTAATAATGTACACCTTGTTAATGGACTTGAATTTAATCTTATTAGTATCACCAATTAATGGATAATGGTCACCAAGTTAGTTTTGATAAAGAAAATGCACTATTTCTCATGGTACTAATAATGTTACTCTAGTTGCACAAAGAGAAGGAAATATATATACTATTAATTTTGAGCAACAGATGAAGAATTATGTCTAAAGATTCAGACAAGATGAGGCTAATTTGTGGCACAAGAGGATGAGGACATGTTCACATGGATTTAATCAAGAAATTATCCTCAAAGAATCTCGCCAAAGGGTCGCCAAAATAAAATATGAAAAGAAGGGATTTTGTGTTCCTTGTCAACTCTGGAAATAATTAAGAACATCATTTACTTACAAAAGAACATGGTATCAACCTCTTCCCTTTACAACTACTTCATCTTGATCTATTTGGTCCAAAAAGACATCCTAGTATAAATGGTAAGTTTTATGCATTTGTAATAGTAGATGATTTCTCTAGATATACATGGGTATTATTTTTGAGAACTAAAAGATGAAGCATTTAAGGAATTTGAGAAATTAATCGTAAACTTGGAAACAAAGTATAGCCTAAAACTTGTAAGGATAAGAAGTGATCATGGTAATCGAAGTTTCAAAAAGACTTTATAATATTTTGTGATCAAAAGGAATCACCATGAATTTTCAGCTCCTAGAACCCCTCAACAGTAATGGAGTTATAGAAAGAAAGAATAGGACATTACAAGAAATGCCTAGAACTTTATTACAAGAAAGTAAACTTCCTAAAAGTTTTGGGGTCAAGTCAGAAACACATCTTGTTATGTTTTGAATAGAGTACTTATTCGTCCAATTATTTTGAAGACTCCTTATGAATTGTTAAATAATAAGATTCCTAATATAAGTTATTTCAAAGTTTTTGGATCTAAATGCTTTATTCTAAATACTAGTGACAAACTCGAAAAATTTGATGCTAAATCTTACGAAGGAATTTTCATTGGATATTCACTGAATAGTAAAGCATATCATGTATTTAACATTAACAAGTTGAGTGTTGAAGAATTTGTTCATATTCGATTTAATGAAACTCACAATGATCTTCCAAAAGAAAGAGATGAGGATGCAGGTACTTTGGAGATCTCAGTAAATCCAGCAAACCGAAAGAATCTATTCAGCAAACCAAATGAACAAATCCAGCAAGATGAATTGGAAAACTCACAAGATATAGAACACGATACAATGTAAGAATTTGAAGCGATTTCAACAACAAGAAGAAGTGATACATGATGTACAAATGCCAAAGACTGCGAGATATCTCAAGAACCATCCACCAGAAAACATCATTGGAGATATAAATAAAGGAATCACTACAAGAAGAGGATTGCAAAATCAATGCGCTTTTTCAACATTTTTATCCCAAGTCGAGCCAAAGAATGCTAAGGAAGCTATTCTAGATGAAAGCTGGCTAATGGCAATGCAGGAAGAACTTCAACAATTTGAGCGATGCCAAGTCTGGGAACTTATGCCCCCTCCTAAAGATGTTTCAAGAACAAGCTTGATGAGCATGGGATTATCACTCGTAACAAAGCAAGGCTAGTAGCTCAAAGATACAATCAAAAAGAAGGGATTGACAATGATGAAACTTACGCCCCAGTCGCCAGACTAGAGTCCATCCGTATCTTATTAGCATTTGTATGTTACAAGAAGTCCACACTTTATCAATTGGACGTAAAAAGCGCCTTTCTCAATGGATACATCAATGAAGAGGTGTATGTAAAACAGCCTCCTGGATTTGAACATGAGAGGTATCCAAATCATGTCTACAAGCTTAAGAAAGCTCTCTATGGGTTAAAACAAGCTCCAAGGGCTTAATACGACAGGTTGAGTAAGTATTTGTTTTCAAATGGTTTTATTAGAGGAAAAATTGATTCTACATTATTTATTAAGCATGAAAATAAATATATTATTATTGTACAAATATATGTAGATGATATAATTTTTGGTGCTACTAATAATTTTCTTTGTGAGTGGTTTTCTAAGTGCATGCACAGGGAGTTCGATATGAGTCTAATGGGAGAACTTAATTACTTTTTGGGACTCCAAATCAAACAAACAAAGAACGATATGTACATCCATCAAACCAAATATACAAAAGAACTTCTCAAAAGGTTTGGTTTTGAAGGATCTAATTCAACGGCTACACCAATGAGCACTTCAATAAAGCTTACGTCTAACGAAAAAGGTATAGATGTGAAGGTAACTAAATATCGAGGTATGATTGGATGTTTATTATATTTAATCGCATCTAGACCAGATATTATGTATAGTGTTTGTTTATGTGCACGTTTTCAAGCAAAACCTAAAGAATCTCATTTACAAGCTGTGAAAAGGATTTTTAAATATTTAAGTGGTACAATCAATTTGGGATTATTTTATCCAATATGCAATCATTTTGTACTAATGGGTTATTCAGATGCTGACTATGCAGGGTGTCAAATTGATAGAAAAAGTATCAGTGGTACTTGCACATTTTTAGGTCACAGTCTTGTTACGTGGCATAGTAAAAAGCAAACTTCAGCTGCTTTTATCAACCACCGAGGGTGAATATCTAGTCACAGGAGTTGTTGCTCTCAAATTTTATGGTTAAAACAAACTCTATGTGACTTTGATATTTTATGTGATAATGTGCCTATATAATCGTGATAATTCTAAAGCTATATAGTATTTCTAAAAATCCTGTGTTACATTCACGCATAAAGCATATAGAAGTTTACATCACTTTCTAAGGGATAATGTTTCAAAAGGATTAATTAAATTAATTTTTATTCCAATGTAAAAACAATTATCGACATTTTTATTAAACCTTTAAGTGAAGAAAGGTTCTGCATATTAAGAAGAGAACTTGGAATGTGCATGGTATATTTGAGATTTACGACATATAGCTTATATTTTATACATATATGTATTATTTATTTTTTTGCATGATATTTGTTAAAATATCTTTGTTTGACATGCTTTATCTATTTAAACTATAGTCTAGATATACGTTTCTATTAATGATCAATGTCTATCGCCGGATATCAATTAATTGGGAAACGTAAAGATTTATACCTTGAAATACGGAATAGCAGCCGAACAATTTTTCAAAATTGAAAAGACGCATCGCCTTTCTCTATGATGCACTCTTAATGGATTTCTATTTATCAGGCCTTTATATCCTCAAATTTTCTTCTTCAATTGGACTTCACATCTCCATCATTTATCAAAAACCCTTCGTTTTCATTTGCACCAATCTGTAACACAATGAAAACCAGAGCTAGCAAGTGGTCTTCCGAAAAGTCAAACGACGAAGGATCTTCGTTGAAGAACCTCACTGGTACAAAAATGAAATCCAAGCGAATGCAAAAGAAATCTTCATGCATGTGTTGTTTTATCCCTTTAATTCACATAATATTATTAACCTACTAATGCCACAATAAAAGGTCATAAATAATATTTATCATTGTATTATCCTCAATCTTTTCGTCGACGATTCAAGCTTTTTTTTTTCTTAAAGGCTACGTAAAACCATCTCATCGGGGAAAATTGAAACAACCAGTGTGTGACGAACATCTTTCTTCACAGCCAGAATCTCCTTCAAATCTGGTAAATCCATTTTTGTTTTCCCCTGATTTGCCAGAAAGTTTCTTTAGAGGGTAAATTTTGAAACTCATTTCAAAAATTTAATTGCTACAAAGCAATTTGTTTATGAAAAATCATTGGATTTATTTTACTTCAAACACTCTGTTTTGGAAAAAGTCTTCACTGATTGCGAAATATCCCCTATGTTGCTTCCTCCTACTATTGCTTATCCTAGGTTAGTTCAACAATTTTACACTAATCTTGAATGCAATGGGGACTGTTTTACAACATATGTTAAGGGTAAGTCATTATTCTTCACTAATATTGATTTCGGTAGCATTCTTGGTGTTTCTTCTGCTGGACCTTGTCCTTTTACTCTTAAAGGTGCTGCTAATATCCCTTTTCCTCTATTGGAACAACTTCATGTTGTTATGAATGATTATTCTCTTACAAATCTGTTTCTTCCAAAAACTGTAAATCTGTGTCCTACTGCCTGTGTGTTACATAAGTTGGTTAGGCATAATTTGTTTCCACGACTTGGTGGAGGAGCATATTTTACTTATCAAGATTTAGTTATTGTGGCTATGATTCTTAAGGGAAAACCTTTCAATTTTTCTCAAATGATGTTGTCTCATATGCAAAGTTGCATTCGTCAAACCAAGAAGTGTCTTCCTTATAGCAAGTTTTTAACAAAACTCTTTCAACATTTCAAAATATCTTTTGATGATGAAATTTCTCACAATAAAATGAGCTTATCGATATCGCTAATCTTGACAAAATCTTATATTACTTTTCATGTCAGGTGAGTTTGTTCGCTCTCCCGATCCTCCTCCTATTTCTCCTACTCACGATTCATCTTCATCTTCTTGCCAAATTCTCATGGGCATGATTGATATTATGAATGTTTTAAATGAGATTCTGCAAAATCAAAATTATGTGAAAGCTGATTTGGTCGAAATAAGACATCGACTTGTGATTCTTGAGAAAGGAAAACTACCGATGGATGCTCCAGAAATTAATAAGCTATATCATCGTGTTGAAGATGAATTCATTCCTCATCAGGCAGGTTTTGAGATTCAAACACTGGCAATGGTTGAAGCACTCCAAAGAAAACTCAATAGGAATACCTGTCAGTTGAGTCAAGAGGTTAAGTTTATTAGTTATCAACTCGGGGAGCTTGCAGATTTCATGGCAACAAGATTCAATGATGTGGGACATCGATTCCATGTTCCAACCATGTATTCTCCAATCCTAGAATGGTCAATGTGTAATTGGATGGCTGAATACAAAGGCGATTTTCTTGACATGACACTTCCTCCTACAACGTTTATACCACGACCTCCTCGGTTTGCAGCTGATTACTCTTTAGAAGAACGTCTTCATTGCATTCGCCATCGTCCTTATTCCACTACCTGTGCTGAACAGAGAGCTAATCTTGAGGACATTGATTGAATTTGATCTTATTTTCCATCCTTTTTGGCTGATGACAAAGGGGGAGAATTAGTTTTAGTTTCAAATCATTTTAATTTTCTGTTTTAAAGACTATTGTTTTTTATAGGCATGTTTGCCTGCATGTTAAGACTGATTGTTTTATTTAAAATTATGATATGTGTTGAATTACATTATTATTTGGTATGATACTAACATATGCAGGTTGGACGAAATTTTTCCTGAAATAAGTTAATATGCATGAATTCAGGGGGAGTTATAATTTTTGGTGTTGTCATCATCAAAAAAGGGGAGAATGTTAGTTTGTTAATATTCTAATCTTTTTATTTTGATGATGACTTAGTATTTTAGACTAATTTGTCTATTATGAAATTTTAGGAAGTTGATGAAAGATCATTGTTGAAAGACTTTGAAGATTTGGGTCCTAAGAAAAATATGTAAGGTCATTGCAAATATTTGATTTTTCGATACAAGGCTCTAGGACATTTTATGTGTATTAAATTGTGATTTTATGCATGACTAAAATATGCTAATTGTTTTTAAGTGATCTGATTTTATTAGTATGCATGCATAATAGTTTTGTCCGTATTATTTCTCCATGTGTACTAATATTAGTGTAACACATATCTTGGTAAAATAAAATGGCAGTATGGCGGTAGAATTCTTAGTGGATGAAATGAGTACAAGCCTTGGAAATATAAAGTCATGATTATCTTTGAAGTGTTGGAATTTGTTACGATAACAGTTGGCGGTTGACTTAGATTATTATTGAAAGAGTCCAACACACTTTTGAAACTTCCAAAGATAATTGGATTTGTCATTCCTTAGCCATTAACGGATGTATTTTTTTTAAACAATACTTATCTTTTGTGATCTGTTGGCAACGTAAATAGTTTGATATTATACAATGGTATTATATAGCAATGGTAATAATATTGGGCTATAAAATGAAACTGATATCAGTGGAAAATTTACAACACTTGAATCAATTTATTGCACTTATATACTGAAAAAGTTATTTGATATTTTGGTGCAATTGAAATTTGCTGCGGTGCTACTATAATTCTGCTTATATTCAGCATATTTTCGTGGACTATAAATCGGTAATATCCTTCTGTTATTAATTGATCATTGCATACATTAGTTGAACATTGCATTGTTAAATTGCTTATTTGCTTTGATCATTAGACCTCTATAATTGTAATCTTATATTTTTAGACTAAGTGTTGTCTAAAGATTTTTAATCCGGGTGGATTAAGGTTTATTTACAAACAGGTTCAAGGAAGCTTAGGTGCTTAAGGGGTGCATTAGTGCACAAGGAGCAAGTGTAATCAAGTGAATTATTGTAATTCAATTTGATTGAATCTGTTTGTAACAAGGGTTATTTAAAGAAATAAAAGTGAGTCTCTAATACTAGTTGGTATTGGACGTGGACTAGGCTATTATTATAGAAGGTAATAGCTGAACCACGTAAAAAATCTTGGTGTTATTTTATTGCTTGATTTTCTTTAATATTTCTCAAGATAATTAATTTTCTTAGTAATTAAAATATAAACATTTGCTTCATCTTGAGATATTGTATTAACAATCAAGTATTTTATCTGACTTATAAATTCACCAAGATATTTTTTTAAACAAAAATTCAATTCAGTAGACTGCATTCATTCAACAAGCTGCATTCTTTGATACAGTAGGCTATATTCAATAGTTTGAATTTAAAGTTTAAAAATTGGTCATAGTTTGCTCCCACACTTATTCAACCCCCCCTTCTAAGTGTGTCATATCTGAATTTCATTTGCATCGAGCAAGGCTCTACTTACTTGGTCTTAAAGGTGACTTGTAGGAAAGATTCTATACATACACGATTCGAACAACAATCAAGAAGGTCAATCCACCAATAGACCTTATTTGCTGTTTGGAACAGAAAATTACAACTTCTGGAAATTCCGAATGAGGATCTATCTTAAAAGAGATCCTTGGGAATGGTGGGTTATGGAGAACGAACCAGTTATTCCACGAAGAGATGATGGGACACCAAAGATTCTGCTAGAAATGGATTCAACCGAAATCTACATGGTCTCATATGATTCAAAAGCAATGAACACACTTCTCATCGGCATGGTACACTCCGAGATAGATAAAGTCTTTTCATGCAACACAGCAAAAGAGATGTGGGATACTTTAGTGGTAAGTCATGAAGGCATTTCAAAAGTACGAGGAGTCAAGCTAAGCATGCTCATGCACGATTATGAAATGTTTAAGCTCGAAAAAGATGAAACCATCAAACTAGCTCAAACAAGATTTCTAGTTCTTATAAACTCCTTGAAATTGCTGGACAAGACTATTCCTCAAAGTGAGATCAACCGTAAGTTGCTTCGGGCTATGCCCAAAAGGTTTACCTCTGAAATCACTACTCTTCAAGATTCCTCTACTATATCTACTATGGACACACTAACTCTTTTTGGTGAACTTGAGGAATATGAACATCAGTTAAAAAGGTATGACGATGAGGACGAAACTCCTCGAAGAAAGGTTTTAGCTCTTAATGCAGGAAATGAAGAAGAGCTTGATGATGATTTTGATGAAGAGGTAGCCATGATGTCAAGGAGACTCAAAGGACTCCTACAAAGGAAGAATAAACGAAACAATATCTTCAACTCAAATAAAGGCAAAGGAAAGTAAACTGAGGAGACATGTTTTGAATGTGGACGCCTAGGGCACTTCAAGAAAGACTGTTTTCAACTAAAGAATAAAGGAAAAATAGTATGTGTGTACTATTGATTCACATACATATACTATTAAAGGAGGTGGTGCAAGATTGATAATACTTGCATGACTAAATTAAAAATGGAGGTATAGATGAAGGTAGTATACTGTAATTATTTTTTTCACATGATTGTACTATTGATTCACATGATGTACTATTAGGGGAGGTGGTGCAAGTTTGATAATAGTTGCAGGACTAAATTAAAAATGAAGGAAAAGATGAAGGTGTTAGTTCCTAGTAGGCACAATAGATCTTGAAGGGGGGGGGGGTTGAATAGATCCTTTTTCATTTCAAATACTTTTCTGGTTTATTTTGTATTGCTAATAATTTAGCTTATGACAAACATAAGAATCTTTTCAAGCACAGCGAAATAAGTAAAAGGTCCCCTTCATTGATATATTCATAATCATACATACATTGTTCGTAGAGTTAGTTCAGTGGTAAGAAGTTAAAACATACATAGCAGTTATAGCAGTTAATGTACATAATATAAATGACATAAAGTAAAAGACACAAGGGGTTTTAAGTGGTTCAGAGACTCAAGTTCCTAATCCACTCTTCTACTTTCAACTAGCAGGATTTCCACTAAGGAAGGGCAGCACCCTGAATCACTAAGATTCCTTTAAGGCCATCAGCTTTGGGACTTTAGTTCACTAAGAAGTCTTTAAGGCCAGCAGCCTTGGAACTTCTCTAGTTCCCTAGGAACTCTTCAAGCCCAGCAGGCTTGGAACTTCATTTAGTCCCTTCGGACAAGGACCCCTCAGGCCCTGGCTTTTTGTTGTTGTTGTTGTAGTTGTTGTTGATGCTGAGCTACTAAGATGTCTTTAAGCTTGATCATCTTTTGTACTTAGCAGCTTGGTGTGGTCCTCTTTGCATTCTTCTTCGAGACTGGACCACATCATCTTTGGTGCATCTGATCTTTTTCTGTTCTGCTCATCTTCATGTAGTGTCAGCTGTGCACCATCACCATTTCCTGAACCCTTCTTAACATATTGACAGACATGGTTCTGCACTTGCTCTGCTTCAACTTTGGGTTCATGGTGAATCGTAGAGTGGCTCTTAGGATCTGCCTTGTACTTTGCCACTCTTCTGAATGCTATCTTCTTGTCCTTCTCGGCTCTTAGCTTAGATGCCAATTTAAGTGGAATTCTCATCTTTGTTGAGTGAAGCTTTGATCTATTTAAGTCCTTCTTCAGAGTTACTTCACTTCCACCTTCGTAGTCTCACTGTCACTGAGACTTGTTCTATTTAAGCTCAGGTGGAACTCGTAGAGTCAACGTTAACATTCTACCAACTCAACGATTCTGCAACATAGCAATCATCAGCAACTCTTGATCTTTGAAGCATTGTTGATTTATACTCCTTCCCAATCTTTTCGTTGGGAAGTAGCCGTTAAAAGCTTTTTGAATTGCTTCGCAGATCTCGAGTTATTTGGTGCAGACTGCGGATGTGACATGACATCTCCTTTTCTGACTTTCTAACACTGCAGTCCACTGTTTCACTTACTCCATCAGAGATGTAACTTTTATGCCTCGGGCAGGTCGACGATTTTATTTTCCCCTTCTAATTTCTCGAGCAGAGGTTGTCCTTTTGCATCGATGCTCTCAATAAGCTCTTGTCCGAATATCAACCTTCAGATTGAACCGTTGCCAATGCTTCAATCTTCAGCTGTTCGAACTCTACGATTCTGATGCATGTCTTCTTGGACCTGATCGTAGTGTCTTGTTGACTGGTAGAGACAACACTACGATCTTGAAGAGTGTTGATTGGATCATCAATATAGAACACCTCTTCCTTCTCTTGTGCAAAGGCTTGACACTTCGCTTACCTCAACAAATTTCTCGACATCGATGGCTCGACTCTTTGTTCTCGGTCCTTTTGAATAGCAAGACACTTCATTTGTGGGCGTGTCCAAATTTCGCTTTCTCCTTGTGATCTCCCGCTCAATTATCATCAATGGATCACCCGATGCTTAATCACTTTAGCCTTGTTCTTCGAGAGGTCGACCAAAGATCTCTGTATACTCCATCGCTCTTTCTTTGTTTGAAAACTCTACGATCTTGAAAGCTTCCAAGATCGTTGTCTTCTATTTACTTGGCAGACTCATGCATCTCATCGACTTTCCTTAGTCGATTCATCAAGTCTTCTTATGATCATCTTGTGGAAGACTTCATCTCGAATGGCTTCATAACTCAATCTGGATGCTGATTGGGTTGACGCTTAGATCTTCTGCTAGCTTGCATGCCATTCGTTGAGTGCTCTCTGGTTTCCTTCAGGTGGGATGTATCTTTGCATTGCCAACCAGAGGCTTTATTCCTTTGGATATTCTGGGAGTGCTCATTTGCTGAGAATCGTGTTTGCTCTACGATTCAGCCTTGGCGTTGTGAGCATATCTGTTGAAGTCTTAGTTCTGCACTCTACGATTCAGCTTTGGCTGTGCAGACACTACGACTCCGAGATCAGATCTTGACACTCTACGATTTCTGACTTTGTGCTCGTTGTCTTCATCTGATCTTGCATGACTACGATCTCTGCATGTAATCAGTAGACTCTACAACTCAGAGTGTAGCCTACGATCCTTGACTTGGCTTTGGCATCAATAGACTCTACGACTCCGAGTGTAGTCTTCGTTTCTGACTTGGCTTCGACAGATGCTCGGTCGGCTTGTAGGCACGCTGTCTCTACGATTCTGAACATGACTTCCTCAGCAGACTACGACCCTGAGAAAGTTCTCCTCGACACACTATGATCCTTCCTCGTCTCTCCTGGCAGTCTACAATGTTATCTTAATTTTAATTGGACATATTTTTATATTACGTGTTAATATTTTTTGAGCTATTTTAATAAATGTTATTATAATGTGTGTTGTAAAAGTATTAAATAAATTTAATAAAATTAAGTAAAAAATATTATCAATATTTGACAAATATAAATCAATTAGTGCGATTTTGATATAAAAAAATCTTGAACCGTTACCAATAAAATACGATTCTGATCAAACTATTTTAATATTGGTGCGATTTCAAATCACTGAAAATCTAAAATCGCAACTCACCATTGTCATTCCTACTTTTCTCTTCAAATTTGAAAAAAAGGTAATTATGGTTTGCACAAATAATGATATGATAATGTAAGATTATGTGCGGGAAAACGTTAGAAAAGAGAGAGGGAAACGAAGAAAAAGAATATACTTAATATTATTGAGCTTCATTAATTAGCAGTCCATTATACTATGCTACAGAATTTAAATAATTTATTCTTTACTATGGTACGATTATTTTCACTTTTTTTTTGTACTTCCAAACATAGTGCTAGCTTGAAACCTCATCATAACCTGAATTAATTTTTTTTAACAAAAGTAGCATATATATAGTTAAGTTCATGCATGCACACTATAAATTTAGAAAAATGAGAATACTCTTGTTTATCAGTGGGGAAAACCAGATTCAGGATCGGTTCTCAGCAGGAGTATATATTTTTGAGCTGAATACTGGGGTGAATGGTTAAAATTTAACGAGTTCACCGAGTGTTTAATTTTTTTTAGAGGAAAAGTAGTTTAAATTTTTTTTTGCTCCTCTAAATTTAATTTTTTTATAAATTTATCCTTTTAAATTTATTAAATTTTATTTTTATCCCTTGTATCTATCGCTATATATAAAAAAACACTGCATATTCTGCTCTGAATAGATCTGCCACTGTAAACATGCATGCATGTAGTGATACAATGAATCATGTGTATTGCAATTCAATATTGTTTTTGTTTTCTTGTTTATAATAAGTCCAGAATCTAATGCTATTTTGCTAATTTGTTTTTGTATGGAACTTGATGAAAAATAGTATTGCATGTTCCTAAGATCAATTTTAATTCTTCAAAACTAATACTACCTCCGTCCCAAATTAATTGTTCACTTTTGACTTTTTAAAGTCAAATTAACTATTTTTAGAATTAATAATTAAGCATATATAAATATATTTCTAAAATTATAAAAATTGGGATTAGTAATAAATTGTATATACTTTCTCTTGGTTATAATCTCTTCACCTATATTTTAACAAAAATAGTAAAAAGATTAGTTTTAAAAATGGTCAATTTGACTTTAAAAAGTCAAAACTGAGCAATTAATTTGGGACGGAGGGAGTATGAGATATTTTTAAATTTAAATTAACGTGATTTATTTAATTTTTAAATTAAAATAAATTTAATAATTAATAATAAATTTTTTTGTTCTAACAATTACCTTAATTTTATTTTCTAAAATTATATATCAAATTTAAATTTAAAAATATCTTAGATTGTCAGTTTGTCAGTGTATAACTTAAACTGATTCTGTATTTTTAAACAAAAGGAGTATTATATTTTAGGACTAATTATACTTTTGTTACACCAAATATCATTAAATTCATAATTCAACCTTAAAGTAATTGAACTTATAAATTACTGCAAAACTACCAAATTATTACATACAATATCCCCAAATTCAGATTCCGGATGAAATTAGTTGGAATACCCGACCCTGACCAACAACCCAATTGGACCGAACTAATTTTATACGGTTTGACACTATTCAAATACAATTTGACTTTATTTAAAACTAAAATACTTCTAAATATAATTAGTCCAAAGTAAAATGTTTTTGAATACAATTCACTACAAATAATGTTGACTTTAAAATATAAAATTAGAAATTATACCAAATAATGTTTACAAAAAATAACAAATTAAAAATAATAATAATATCGTATATGTATTAAAATGTGGTTTATATATATATGAACAACTAATCTTCACTTTCCCAAGGAAAAAATAAATTCTCACATTAAATGTGAGACCCCAGATTTTATGAATAAATATTTAATTTTCTCGAAATAATTCTTTTTGAATATTATGGTGTGGATTTGATATAATGTTATAGTTGTGGGTAATATTTATAAATTTTGCAAAGTATGCAAGTTGTTATATAATATTCAATTGGTGGGAATATTCTTTTTGGAGAAGAATATCCGTGACGACGACTAGACAATCATTAATGGACCCCACAATGGAATTATTGCTTTAATGAAAAACGATAAAAATATTTTTATGAAAATAACTACAGAAGTTTTACCATTAATATCTTTGTTGAACTACTCTTAGTAAAAGTATAAAGATGTCTGGCGTGGTTGCGTAGTACCTGGTATTTGATTATTATTGCTTTATGTGATAAGTCACTTAGTTTTATTTTATTGGTATTATTAATGTAATAAAACGTAAAATCTTTTTATATAAAAATGTAATACTTTTTATAAAGTTATTCGCTTTATTGTGCTAATAGTAAAATCATTTTATATAAAATGATTACTTTTATAAAGTTATCTGCTTTCATTAAACAATAATTAGAATATATTATATTTTATTATCGTAGTATTTGCATAAGTATTCAATAGTGTTTTGCAGATAGTAAAATCTTTTATAAAGTTATTCGCTTTTATTAGATTATAAATAGAATATATTATATTTTATTTAAAAGATTTTGCATTAAATATGGATGGTCAGATTAAAGTAAATCAATCTGACCGCTCAATGAGTTAGTTCTATCTACGTCCATTTTTCTATAAATAGAAGCTCATTCCTTCATTTATTTCTTACTTAATTCAATTGAAACTCTGTAGAGATAAACTATAGAGAAAGAAGAAAAGTATTCGCTACTTCACTACTCATATATCCAAGACTCTTCTTCTTAAGGTAGGGATATTATTTGTTGTAGACTAGTAGGGTATTATTTCTTTTGTATTCATGAAGAGAATTTCGTTATTCCATTATTTTTATTCATTGAATAACTCAGATACGCTGCTACCCTATACTTGGTGAAATTCTTCTATTATTCCATTCTTTATTATTCATTGGAATATCCTCGCCTGCGCGGCTTATCTTTGGACTGATTCCGCCTTTTTATTATTCTCATTGAACATCCTGCTTGCATATATTACGCTTTGACTGGTTCCGTTATTTAGTATTCTGTTAGAATTACCTTTCTATGCGAAATACCGCATGCATGGTAATTTCTGTTGTTATTCTATTCTTTATTATTCTGTTGGAACATCCTATCGGTGCGAATTTTGCCTGACCTGGTTCCGTTATTATTATTCTGTTGGAATAACCTGTCTATGCGAAGTACCGTATGCATGATGATTTCTTTTGTTATTCCATTCTTTATTATACTCAACCGTTAAAGTTTTGACTTCTATACTCCATGAAATTAGTGGAATATCCTCGATATTTCAAGCTTCATCCAATATCTTTTCATGGAAATATTCTTCCCGAGCATTCTTGAATTTTACTCTACAAAAAGTATCATGTTGACAATTTGGACGTTATTGATTCATGGATAAATTAATTCTTGAACTTGTTTTATTGAATTCTTATATCATTGTCATCATCCTCATGTTTATATTATGTTGAAAGTCATCTGTGGCAGAGAGTGCGTAGATGAACTCCTGGTATGATTATAATAGGGATTATTCTGTAATCATCGAATAGTAATGTTACAAATGATGTGGAAAAAGTCCTCATTGGCCCGTAGTGCATCGATGGACAAATACGTGGCATGATCATGACCATTGATGAAAAAACGATTATCTTTGGCCCGTAGTGCATGGATAATTCGTGGTCGTGATACTAAAGAATATCCTTAAATTGTGAGTGCAGGGATGATTTGAGGATGTGGATTATTTATTGAGCTGAGTCTCAGCGATAAAAGTGATGAAAAACCTTTTAAATCATGTAAGATAGTAGATTTTATTCTCTACTTGACTTTTCTAATGGATTGCTTGTTCACCGCAGCTAAAACTTGATGTTTGTTATATCAGATCGGTTTAACCTTCGTTGAAGGAAAACGATAAATTATTCTCGCATTATCTTAGTCATAATATTTCTTATCGGCGGCTATTGAATGAATTCACCTTTCTTTCATTGTTCTCTTGAAAATGAAAATATAAATTTGGACGAAAGTGGGGAATGGAGTGATGGACCGGATGATAAGATTAGTAGTCCTCACTATTCTGTTAAATAGTGTGACAATAAATGTAATGAGGACTAATTAAGAGTGAATATTGTCTGTAAGACATTATTTGTATTAAAACTCACAATTTCTCACATTGTATATTAAAGATTGTATTTGATTCTGCACTATATATTTGGCATTTCGTAATAGGTGATGATACCCTATTTTGAGTATCCACATTTAAATTTATAAACTAAAAAGAATATATAACAAAGAGAGTAATTTTAAATCAAAATTTCAGAAACAAAGATATAATAAAAAAAGGAGAACCACTAATAATTTTAAATTTTCATATATAAAATATAATTAAAGTTTGAAAATTAATCATTACTTTTAGAAAATAATGTTTTAAATTTAAAATTGAGTGAAACTTCATAAAATATATAATGTTGACTTTAAAAATATAAATTAAAATTTATACCAAATAATTAATATTTAACAAAAAATAACAAATTATAAATTAATTTTTTTAAAAAACAAACCCAAAAAATCTCACTACCATCTTCCCTTACCACGACGGCTGCCCCACCACAGTTCGGACCACCATCACCATCACCAATTTCAACTCCTCCATAATCATCATCAACGTACCTATTTATTTCCTAAACCCTAACTTATTATGTGTCTGATAAGGCCTAGTTTTTAGGGGGAAAATGGCTTCTTGTTTTTTTTTTAAAAAAGTAGACTTTAAGAATTAAAAATGACAAGTTAATTTTTAAAAATATAGATAAATTAAGATAGGGACAAACATGCTTAGCCATGATGTCAATAAAGTCAAATTGAGGTTCCTACTTAATAGTGGTAGCAGTCATTTTATAAGGACTTAAGAAAAAAAGCATATATACAAACAAAATAGTAGGTAATATGTTGTACTCCTACTCCTACTTAATATATAGTTCAAGCTCGAATTCAATTCATGGACGTCTCATTTCTGCCAATTGCTTATCACCCCCATAAGCAGAAGTAGATATGTAATAAGGAGAGTGGTTATCACCTGGCAGCCACCATATTTATTTGATAAACTATCAACAACTTACAAATTAATATTTCAAACTTGGTGTCCTATCCTTTTACCATTACATAAAATGTTGGTGATGCATATATAAACAATTAGAACAAGTAGAAGTTTTATTTTATTTTATAATTTTTAATTATTTTAATGGCTTTCTAAAAGTGACTATTTTAATGACTAGTCACTTTTAGAGAATAACAACTTGCACGTATATATAAGAAAGATGGCGGATTTGCTCAGCCGACTCCTTTTCTTATGGAAGTGATAGAAAAGACCGCTGGCTCGAGTGTCACTAGTAAAACCCACGTTTCCAACCATCTGACGTGAGGGGTTATGACACACTGATAGAGAACAATATGTATTTGTTTCTCTCACTTTATATTTGTGATAGTGATGAATAACCACTAGAATACCTACCGGCTACCTACCTTTCAAGTGAAAATGTAAGCCTTTCATGAGAATCCGGTTACTATGAGTTAATTTCATAGTAAATTAGTTAATTGATCAATATAATATTGATATATAGAAAGATTATTTTTTGTCTGTGTGTCAACATTGTATTAATCAATTGACCAACGTTAATTTCATATTTATTAACGCCAAATTTTATACGCCTGATGAAATCACCAAAATAATATGTCAAAATTGCGCTAACGGTTGATTGTATTGTTGTGAAATCAAACTCACGAAATACACTCACATAAACATAAATAAAGAGATATTAATATATGAACACAAGAATTTACGTGAAAACTCAATTGAAAAAAAACCACGGAGACAGAGAAATCCACTATCATCCACTATCATAATATGGAGAGAAAAAAATGTTTATTTGTGTCATATGCTCTTGTGTCTTGTCCACCAGAATCCAATCAGGAGTAGAATTACTTTGTAGAATCACCTTATAACTGTAATTAATGGCTGATAGATTCTTTTCCAAATTAAACCTCCTTATCCCACCAAATAAGGAAACACAATCTTACTTTAATAAGAACGCTCCCACTATCAAAATAAATATATATGATGGGTCAACACCAAATCTAGTCCATTAAATAAATTGGGCTACACCTTGGCTAGACCCAAATAATCACACCCCAACATTGTCCCCCAGTCTTTTATTTATAAGAAATTTAAAATAAGAGAGTATACAAATTTATCCCAACAAAAATATTTGTATCTATCGAAGACGAATTGTCACACCCAAACGCCATACGCCGAACAGAAACTGTGACGCCCCCAAAATAGGTATACATCATCTATTCTGAGTCGCCAAATACATGGTACAGAATAAAAATACAAACTTAAATATACAACATGAGCTGTGAGTTTTAATACAAATATTATTTTCTAGACAGTATTCAAACTCAAAATAAGTCCTCAATACATTTATTATCACACTATTTCACAGAATAGTGAGGACTACTAATGCAACCATCTGGACCGTCAATCCATTCCCCGACTAGTCCCAGCTATATTCTCATTTCACAGAGAACATTGAAAAAAAGGGTGAGCTCAACTAGCCCAGTAAGAAATACTATGACTAAGATAATGCAGAATAAATTATCCTTACCCTTTAACAGTATAACAACTGATAGAATATAATAGACACCAAGTTTTAGATCAACAACTGCAGCGGAATAAGCAATCCATTAGAAGAGTCAAGTAGAGAATAAAATCTACTATCTTCTATGATTTAAAAGATTTATCAACAATTTTATCGCTGAGACTCAGCTCAATAAATAATCCACATCATTAAATCATCCCTGCACTACAGGCCAATGATATTCTTTAGTATCACGACCACGAATTATCCATGCACTACGGGCCAAAGATAATCGTGTTTTCATCAACGGTCCTGATCATGACATAAAACAATTCATCTTTGCACCATTGGCCAATGATGACTTTTTCCACATCATTTGTAACATTACGGTCATGATTATACCGAATAATCCCTGGTCATAATCATACCAAGTCCATCTATGCACTGCGCAGCCACGTAGATGACTTTCAACATAATATAAGCATGAGGATGATGACAATTCAATAAAACAAGTTCAAGAATAAATTTTAAAAATTTATAAATTAATTTATCCAGGAACCAATAACGTCCAAATTGTCAATATGATACTGCTTTGTGGAGTAAAATTCAAGAATGGTCAGAAGAATATTTCCATGAAAAGATACTGGATGAAGCGCAAATATCTAGGATATTTTACTAATTTCATGGAGTATAGAAGCCAAAACTTTAACCAACTGAGTATAATAAAATATATGAAACTATGAATGGATTTTTGCTCGCCATGCAGTAATCCACGTAGATGAGATCATTTCAACGAGAATAATAAAAATGGAATAATGTATGAATTTCACCACGTATGCGGTACTTCACATGTATACATGTTATTCCAACATAATAATAAATAATCTGAACTGTGTCATGCGTAATCCGCATGCATGGATATTCCAAATGTAATAATAAAGAATGGAATCAGTCATGCAGTAATCCGCATGATGGATGTTCTAATAGAATAATAAAAATGGAATAACAACAAAATTCACCGTAATGCGATAGATCAATACATGCGGGTTATTCTAATGTAATAATAAAAAATAAAATAACAGAAGAATTTTACCATGTATGCGATACTTCGCATAGACAGGTTATTCCAACATAATAATAAAGAATGAAATAACAACTCTTACGAGTATTGAAGGAATAATACCCCTTACAAGTATTGAAAGAAAATAATTCTCTTCATAAATACGAAAGAAATAATACCCCTTACAAGTATTGAAAGAAAACAATTCTCTTCATGAATACGAAAGAAATAATACCCCTTACCTTAAAAAGAAGAGTATTCAAACGAGTAGGGCGGTGATATATTTGAAAAAAACTTGCACTATTTTCTACGCTCGAAGTTTTCTTAAACTCTAAAGAAATACGCTCAAGATTATAGAAGAAGAATTCTCTGAATTTCTGGTGTGATTTTCAATTCTAACTAAGCATCCTATTTATAGGAGAATGGAAAGGATACTATTCTGCACTATGCAATAAAATATAATATATTCTATTTATAATCAAATGAAACAAAACTTTATTAAAAGTATTCTGTTTTATATAAAAAGTTTTTACTATACAAACACTATGCATAATAAAATATAATATATTTTATTTAAAATCTAATAAAACAAATAACTTTATAAAAGTATTCATTTTATAAAAAAAGATTTTACTATCTGCAAACACTACGCATGCACTATGCAAAACACTATGCATAATAAAATATAATATATTCTATTTATAATCAAATAAAACAAAACTTTATAAAAAGTATTCTGTTTTCTTTAAAAAGTTTTCTGTTTTATTACATTTATAATAATAATAAAATAAAATTTATCACCATTATTATAATTCACATTATTAATCGACCAGGTCGTTCCCAGGAAAGAGGGGGATTTCTCCCTATTGGCGCGCAATTAGGTGACCAAATCTCTCATTGACAGAACTTCTAGACATCGTTAATATTGCAAATAATAATATTAATAACTTTGTCGTCTCAATTATTGATTTAATAATATATAAAATATCGACAATAATTGAATCAAATAACGTGAGATACTATGTAATAATTCATCAGAGCAATAATTGAACAAAACCGAAAGTGACTTATCACGTAAGCATCAATAAACATTACTGCAGTATTGCTACTATGCAACCACGCCAGATTCATCATACTTTTTTACTACCGAGTAGTTCAACAGTTTTAACGGTAAAACTTCCGCCGTTATTTCATAAAAAGATAATTCTGTCATTTCTAACTACGATAATACTTCCGCTGTAGGGTCCACTAATGATTGTGTCGTCATACGAGTATTTCCTGTTAAAACGAATATTCCCCGACCAATCAAATATTATACAACAACTTGCATACTTTTTAAAATTTATAAATATTACCCACAACTATAACATTATGTCAAATTCACACCATAATTTTGAAAAAAATATTTCGAGAAAATTAAATCTTTATTCGTAAAATTTGGGATTTTACAATCTCCCCTCCTTATGAAATTTTGCCCTCGAAATTTACGTACGTACCTGGTATGCCGAAGAGATGAGGATACCTTGACTTTATTTCAGATTCTAACTCTTGAGGTATAACCTTTGAGTGTCGAATAAGATTCTTCTTATCCAAGATTTTAACAGGTACATCTTCATACGTTAAATTATCCGTTATCTCGTCCGGTTCTTAAATTAATAATGTGGTTCGGGTCATCCACATATTTACGTAACATCGATACGTTAAAAATGTTATGAACACGCTACATACTTGGCGGTAAAATGAGTCTATAAGCCACAGTTCCTACTCAATCGAGGATTTCAAATGGGCCAATTAAATCGAGGGTTGAGATTTCCTCTCTTCAGTAACTCTTGCTTTTAAAATAACGCCCTCTTGAACCTTTTTCTTCGTATTCATCAGCTCCGGGTCTATAGCTTTAGCAACTTTAACATTATCGACTAAAGTCGGTTCTAATCATATATTTGTTATCTTCACATAGGTTTGTATATTCGTACTCGTAAATGCATACGATCTTCTACTCAACGCGTCAGCTACCACGTTCGCTTTTCGACGATGGTATTGAATGGTATTATCGTAATCTTTCAACAACTCGAGCCAACGTCTTTGGCGCATAATACATTTGTTTTAGTTGAAGAAATTAATATTTAAGGGTTTTAGAAATGGGGTTTTGTACTGGGGTCAATACAAAATTCGATTTCACGTTCTAGGTGTAGGCTAAGTCTTCAAGAATATGCCAGGAAATTTATTAACAATAAAATTATCATTCAAAACTGTGACCCTCATCTAAGACTTGGATAGCACGTCACATTGATACCTATCAACTTGCCACCGTTATTCACGACGTCTCCTATGGAAAGTCTGGCTTCGGTTCATTCCACACAAGGAAGTCACTAGATAAAGGCTCGGGGCTCTTTACGTATGGCTTAATATGACAATGATTGACTTTAGTGGTATAGTTGCTTATAATAGGTTGGTTAAGAATATAAAAGCTAACAACCTTACGAAAATAATCGATTTTAGCATGATGAGTAGTTAACCAATCAATCCCTAAAATAACATCAAATGCAAGTATTTTCGAAGAGATAAGATCGACAGGTAACATGAAAGTGTCGATTTGAATTAAACAAGATTTATAAATAGTGGAGGTAACGAAGGTTTCTCCCAACGGAGTTTCAACAGATAAATAAAAGTCTAATTTCTCCGGAGTCAAATTTAAACATTGAGCGCAAGTAGGAGAAATAAAGGAGTGGGTAGAACTGGTATCGAATAAGGTATAGACTTTGCAAGAGTTTATAATTAACTTACCCGTAATAACTTCATTCGAGTTTCTCAACAAACGCTCTCACTTAAACTACCGGATTTGACTTTGCTATAGATTACATTTCACCCTTACTTGCTTCGTCACATTCCCGATCCATGATTCGAATCATTACTCTCCGATCTATATCGAATTGGGATTTACCGCTCTGCACAGGGTAATTTCGAATTCGATGTTGGATTCTCCGAATTGTTGTGCAAAAAGCAAAATCCATTTCATCTATTTTGGCCTTATTGGATCGGACGTCTTTTTCTACAATATCTACACATCGTGCGGCTTTTACCCATGCATCATCTATTCTCCTTCGATCAGTTATTTCTTCTTTCATCAGAACTTGGATCATAGCATTCTCAGATTCCAGCTCTAATATCTTATACTCTGCCAAAGAGTGCTTCTGCTCAAGCATCGCACATCGGGTAACACAATTTTGAATTGTTACATCTCTTTGCTCCACGACCGCCTGCCGTTCTTCAGCCTGCTCTTCTATCTCATGAATACGATTTTGTAATTCTAAATTTCGATCGTAAAATTCTTCTAATAAATTCTCCTCAGGTTCCTCTTCTTCCTCTTCTTCCCCGCTCTCAGCTGCTACCTCTGCAACTAGCTCGGGTACAACTATTAGTTCTTTACTCACCACGTAGATATCTCTAATTTCTTCTTCTTCTGACATCACATTAACCTGGTTAGTGATTAAAGGTGTCTCAACGGTCTCATTCACTCCATTGTTAACATTTTCAGCTGCCATTTTCAAACACTACCACAAAAAGGGTTAATTATCATATCACATATTATCCTTATACTTTGACCGACCAATTAAATACCAAATAAACTTAGGTAGGTCATACTAGCGAAGGAATTCCCCGTCTCTCCCCTCCTAGTTCTTGTCTCACATCTCAGCTAGGGATCATATCCCTAAGCTTTGATACCAACTATGACGCCCCCAAAATAGGTATATGTAAGACCCCAACTTTTATGAATAAAGAATAATTTTCTCGAAATATATTTTTTTGAATATTATGGTGTCGATTTGATATAATGTAATAGTTGTGGGTAATATTTAAAAATTTTGCAAAGTAAGTAAGTGGTTATATAATATTCGATTGGTCGGAGAATATTCGTTTTAACAGAGAATATTCGTACGGTGGCACAATCATTGGTGGACCCCACAACGGAAGTATTCTCGTAATTAGAAAATGACATAATTATCTTTTTATAAAAATAACGGCGAAAGTGTTACCGTTAAAACTCTTGAACTACCCAGTAGTAAAAGTAGAGTACTACGCGTGGTTGCATAGTAGCACACGGTATTGATTATTGATGCTTACGTGAGAAGTCACTCAGTTATACTCAATTGTTGCTACAGTAATTGCTACATCATATCTCTTATATTATTGATTCAATTATTGTCACAGTATCATCTGCATAATATTTATTATTATTAAATCAATAATTGAGACGACAAAGTTATTCATATTATTATTTGCAATATTGACAATGTCTAGAAGTTCTGTCAAGGAGAGGTTTGGTCACCTAATTACACGCCAATAAGGAGAAATCTTTATCGGAAAGCCCCCTTTTTCCTGGGAACGACCTGGTTGTTAAATATTGTGAGTTATAATATTAATGATGAATAAGTTGTGTTGATTAAAGATGAAATTTATAGTTCCATTGTGTTGGGATTATTAGTGTTAATGGAAATTGACATTTATTTCGATAATAATTTATGTCTGGAGGTTATATTGACCAATCGGGTAATTAATCGGATAAATGAGAAATTAATTGCTATTATTTCACATGCTTATAACTATTTATTCACATGTGTAAGACCCCAGTTTTTATAAATAAAGATGAATTTTCTATAAATATTATTTTTGAATATTATGGAATAATTTGATATAATGTTATAGTTGTGGGTAATATTTATAAATTTTGCAAAGGTATACAAGTGGTTATATTATATTGATTGGTCGGGGAATATTCGGTTTAGCAGGGAATATTCGTATAACTACTCAATCATTGGTGGACCCCACAATGTAATTATTGTTTGATTGAGAAAAGACAAAATATTTTATTGAAATAACGGCGGAAGTTTTACCGTTGATATCTTTGTTGAACTACTCTAGAGTAAAAGTACAATGAATACGTGGGTCGCATAAGAAGACACTACCAGTATTGATTATTGATGCTTATGTGAGAAGTCACTTAGTTTGATTCCATTATCATCGATTAATAATATGAATTATTATAATGATAATGACGCTTTTGTTTTATTCAGATTATTAACGTAATAAAATGTAAACATCTTTTATATAAAATGTAATACTTTATTAAAGTTATTTTATAAATAAAATATATTATATTATGCGATAGTGTTTTGCATAGTGTTTTGCATAGTAAAATGTTTTTATATAAATAGAATATATATTATATTTTATTTAAAAGATTTTTCTTTAAATATGGACCGTCGATTAAAGTAAATCAATCTGACCGCTTTCATGGATTAGTTACTATGCATTCCATTTTCCTATAAATAAAGCTCATTCCTTCATTATTTTCTTACGAATTCATCAAAACTCTAGAGAGAGAATTATAGAGAGAAGTTTATAGAGAGAAAGTTATAGAAAGAAGAAGAGTATTCGCTACTTCATTACTTCTATATTCAGCCTCTTTTTACTAGTAAGGGGTGTTATTCTTTCTTCTTGAAGAGAACTTCATTATTCCATTCATTATTATTCTCGCTGAATAACTCCGTAAAAGTGGCATACCCTATACATAACTCATACACGCTGTATACCCTATACTTGGTGAAATCTTTATGTTATTCCATCGCTTATTATTCTCTTGGAATAACTCAGATACGCCATTTACCCTATACTTGGTGACATTCTTCTATTATTCTCATTGGAACATCCTCGTCTGTGTGTTTTTACACCGGACCGGTTCCGCTTTTTTATTATTCTACTTGGAACATCCTCGCTCGTGTTTTTACACCGACCGGTTCCGCTTTTATTATTATTATTCGCTGGAACATCCGTCATGTGTTTTACACCGGACCGGTTCCGCTTTTATCATTCTCGTTGAATATCCTATCGTGTGTTTTACAATCGGATCCGGTTCCATCTTTATTATTCTGTTGGAACATCCTGCTTGTGTGAATTTCACCCCGACCGTTCCGTTATTATTATTCTGTTGAATAACCGCCTATGCGCAGTACCGCATGCACGGTGATTTCTTTTGTTATTCCATTCTTTATTATACCCAAATGTTAAAACTTTGACTTCTATACTCCATGAAATTAGTAGAATATCCTTGATATTTCAAGCTTCATCCAAAGATCTTTCATGGAAATATTCTTCTCGATCATTCTTGAATTTTACTCTACAAAGAAGTATCATGTTGATAATTTGACGTTAAAAATTCTCGGATAAAATAATTCTTGAACTTGTTTTATCAATTCTTATATCATTGTCATCATCCTCATTTTTATATTTTTTAAAGTCATCTGTGGGCCTCAGAGAGCATGGATGGACTTGGTATGATTATGACCAGGATTATTCTATGTAATCATTTAACCGTAATGTTACAAATGATGTGGTAAAAAAAAAATCCTCGAAGGTCAGTAGTGCATCGATGGATGCTTGTTGGCATGATCATAACTATTAATGAATACACAACTATTCTCGGTCGTAAAGGTGAATAATTGTGATCGTGATACTAAAGAATATCCTCGGCCGAAAAGTGCGGGGTGATTCGATGATGTGGATTATTTATTAAAGTGAGTCTCAAATTATAACAAAGGATGAAAAACCTTTAAAATCATAAAAGATAGTAGATTTTATTTTCTACTTGACTTTTTTAATGGATCAGATATTCCGCCGCAGCTTAAACCGGTTGTCTATTGTATTTTATCGCTTTAACATTGTTGAAGACTATTGATAATTTATTTTGCATTATCTTAGTCATAATATTTCTTCTTTGGGCTAGTTGAGCTCACCCTTTCTTTTCACCGTTTCTTCGTGAAATGAGAATATAGCCGGGACGAAGCCTGGGAAACGAGTGATGGTCCTCAAGATAAGATTAGTAGTCCTCACTATTCTGTGAAATAGTGTGATAATAATTGTAATGAGGACTTTTTGTTTGAGTTTGTATAATATCTAGTGTATTTATATTTGTATTTAAACTCACAGCTTATGTCAGATTGTATACCTATGCTTATGTTAATAAGTTGTATTTAAATTACATACCATGTAAGTGGCACCCAAGATGGGTGATGTATACCTAATTTTGGGGGCGCCACAATTGGTATCAAAGCTAAGGGATATGATCCTGCTAAGATGTGAGAAAAGTACTAGGAGGGGAGAGACGGGAATACCTTCGCTAGTATGACCTACCTAAGTTTTTGTGCTATTTTATTGGTTTCACGTAATATAAAGATAATTGTTAAATGTCAACTAATCTTTTGTTTTGTGGCAAGATCTCAAAATGACATCCGAGAATGTTGAGAATAGCAATGGAGCACAAAGCGATCGCTGATTCACCACATATCAATAATCGTGATAATGTGCATCGTGAAGGCGACAAATCCTCATGCAAACAACAACACCGACCAAATGATGAATGATCAAATGTTCGAGGCTTTATGCAATTTATGCAACAAAGAAAGCGAGAGCGACTCCTTCCCAAAACGTAGGTGGAAACACGGAAAACTCTCGGCGGTCACCGCTAAACAATTCAAGGAGCCGACCACCGGAGTTTAAGGGAGAGCCAAAACCACTTCAAGCGGAAGCATGGATAAAGCAGATTACCAAGATATTTGATGTCTTGGATGCTCCGAGAGCAAAGGTTCCTTTGCCGCCTTTTATGTTGCGCGGAGAGGCAGATTCATCGTGGGAATCGGTAAACGTACTCAACTCCATCAGATCAAGATATCTTGGGAGAAGTTCCAGAGTCGCTCAACGACAAATACTTTCCGAAAAGTATTCGCCATACGTGAAGGAGGTGGAGTTTATCAAGTTGGAACAAAACAATATGACCGTGTCGCAATACGAGGCAAAATTTGCGAGTTATCACGGCCATATCCCACTTGGTGGATAATGAAGAGAGAATGGCGCGAATATTTTTAAGAGGTTTGAAGTCGAGATACGCCAACATCTTATTTCTCATAAACCGTGTTTGTATTCGGATGTTATAAATAGGGCTCGCTTAGTGGAGCGCGATAACGAGTCAACGCAACTAAAAGAGAGCAAATTTAAGCAAAGTTATAATACCAAATGAGAGTAGTCATCGAAGCTGTGGACAACAAGCGTGAGGGAATCAACAAAGTTAGATATGGTAACCACTTTGGTGGTAATCGTACAAAAACAATAAGAATGGACATTTCAAGAAACGGAGATTCAACAATGATGGAAAGACGCCAAGACCAAAGACCTTGCTGTTAAGGAAGGAGAAAGACCACCTATCATATGCTTCAAATGCGGAGAAGAGGGACACATCATCCGAATCGTGCTATGCCATCAAAGCATGTTATAATTGTGGAAGAGAAGGTCACTTAGCTCGATTTTGTTGCCATCAAGACAAATTCAACTAGGATGGAGGCACCAAAGGTCATTCCCGTAAAAGTCAAAACCAAAGAGTGCAAGGGAGAGCGTTTGTTGTGACCTCCCGGAGAGCAAGGAACCCGAATGAGGTCATCACGGTAAGCTTATCATAAACTCTAATGAAGTCTACACTTTATTTGATACCGGCTCTACCCATTCTTTTATTTCTCCTACTTGCGCCATCGATTAAATTTGACCGAGAAATTAGACTTTGACTTATCTCGTGGAAACTCCGCTGGGAGAAACCTTCATTACATCCACCGCTTATAAGTCTTGTTTGGTTCAAATCGGTACCCTCACATTACCGTCGATCTTATTTCATTAAAAATACTTGCATTTGACGTGATTCTAGGGATTGATTGGTTAACTACTTATCATGCAAAAATTGATTGTTTTCGTAAGGTTGTTAGCTTTCATATTCCTAATCAACCTATTATGCTAATTCAAACGACCAAACCATTAAAATCAATCACTACCATCTCAAGCCATAAAGCTATTCGCTTATTGAAAAATGGATGTCAAGCTTTCTTAGCTCATGTCACGATTTAAACAAAAATACGCCGGGCTTTGAGCGATATTTCTATTGTTAATAAATTTCCGACGATTCTCAAGAACTTCCCCGCCTACCCCAGAGCGTGAAATTGAATTTTGTATCGACCTTGAACCCGGTACAAAACCTATTTCCAAAGCCCCATATCGAATGGCTCCTATCAACTTCGTGAGTTAAAGACCCAACCGCAGAATTGTTAGACATCGGCTTTATTCGCCCCAGTACTTCTCCTTGGGGTGCTCTCGTTTCTATTCGTGAAGAAGAAAGATGGGAGTATGCGACTTTGTATTGATTATCTGGAGTCAAATCATGTCACCATCAAAAATAGGTATCCATTGCCACGTATTGATGACCTGTTTGACCAGCTTGCAAGGAGCCAAATTCTTTTCAAAGATTGATCTTCGCTCCGGATATCACCAATTGAAGATTAGAACCACGACATTCCAAAGACGGCTTTTCGTAACTCCCCAGACGGGCATTATGAATTCCTAGTCATGTCCTTTGATTGACTAATGCTCCCGCCGCCTTCATGGATATGATGAACCGAGTATTCAAGGAATATTTAGATCACTTTGTGGTCGCCTTTATTGATGACATCCTTATTTATTCCAAAAGCCGTGAAGATCATGAGCAACACTTGAGGTCGACACTCCAAAAGCTTCGTGAATATAAGCTTTATGCCAAGTTGAAGAAATGCGAGTTCGGCTCAAGAAGTAGCATTCCTTGGGCACGTGGTATCAAGAAGTCATGGAATATCCGCTGACCCGTGAAGATTGAAGCTATTCAAAGCCGGGAACAACTCTAAATCAAAGGACCAAGCACGTAGCTTTCTCGGTTTAATGGTTATTATCTGAGATTCGTGGAAGGATTTTCTCGAATCGCTACTCCATCGACTCAAATTGACTCGAAAAGATACAAAGTTCTATTGGAGCGAAGAATGTGAGAAGAGTTTTCAAGAACTCAAGAAGAGACTTATTTCAAAGACTGCTCGACAATACCATTTGCCTCGGAGGATTTGTCATCTACAAAGGATGCTTCGAGCAAAGGGTTGGGATGTGTTCTTATGCAACATGGAAAAGTTATAGCTTATGCCTCATGACAACTCAAAGAATATGAAAGGAATTATCCTACTCATGATCTGAGTCAGCAAATTGTTGTCTTTGCACTTAAAATTTGGAGGCATTACTTGTATGGGGAGAAAGTGGAGATCTTTACTTGATCATAAAAGCCTCAAATATTTCTTCACTCAAAAGGAACTCAACATGCGACAACGACGTTGGCTTGAACTCGCTGAAAGATTATGATCATACCATCCAATACCATCCCGAAAAGCGAACGTGGTAGCCGATGCATCGAGTAGAAGATCGTATGCAAGTACGAAAAGTGCGTTATTGTCAACACAAAGGCCCATTTTGTGTGACTTGCAAAGGATGGAGATAGAGTTAAAGACCTGTGGACGCATGTGATGATAGCAAATATACGAGTAGAACCGACTTTAATCGATAAAGTTAAAGTCCGCCAAGCTACGCACTGAGCCGATGCGTATGAAAAGAAAAAGTCAAGAGGGTGCTATGCCGAAGCAAGAATCGATGAAGAAGGAATACTTCGAGTCAACTCCGCATTTTGTGTTCCTAACGACCACGATTTAAAGTATAATATCATGATGGAGGCGCACAACACACCATTTGCAATCCATCTCGGGAGTACCAAATGTATCATGATATTCGCTATACATTTTGGTGGAGCAATATGAAGAGGGAGATAGCATTGCTTATCTCAAGGTGTCTAACTTGTCAACGAGTTAAAGCGGAGCATCAAGTACCAAAAGGTCCATTGCAACCACTTGAAATTCCGAATGGAAGTGGGAGCACATTACCATGGATTTCGTTACACGGCCTTCCTAAGGTTTCTCAAGGCATTGATGCGATTTGGGTCATTGTTGATAGATTGACCAAGTCCGCTTATTTCTTCACCGATACGAGAAACTTATACACTTGAACGCCTTGCTCAGATGTACATAAACGAGATTGTAAGATCGCATGGTATGCCAAGATCCATAGTTTCCGATCGAGACCCAAGATTCACTTCAAGATTTTGGGTTAGTTTGCAAAAAGCTATGGGCACGGACTTACGATTTAGCTTCGGCATATCATCCTCGAGACAGACCTGACAATGGAGAGGACTATTCAAACTCTTGAAGATCTATTAAGACTCGTGTTTCTTGATTTCAAGGAGTTGGGACAAGTTTTACCATTGGTGGAGTTTTCCTACAACAACAGCTTATCAAGCAAGTATTGGCATGGCTCCATTCAAGCGCCAGATGGAAGAAAGTGTCGCTTCTCGGTCCAAAGATGCCGACGAGGTGGTGAAGCAACGTTGTTGGGACCGGAGTTGGTACGTATGATCTACTTTAAAAAGATTCAAACGATCCGACAACGATAAAAACCTCACAAAATCGATAAAAGAGTTATGTCGATCTTCATCGAAAGGACGTGGAATTCAATATAGAGATCATGTGTTGTTAAAAGTTACTCCATGGAAAGGAGTTACAAGATTTGGAAAGAGAGGAAACTTAATCCTCGATTCATCTGGTCCATTTTAATCCTCGATCGAGTAGGAACTGTGGCCTATAGACTCGCTTTTACCGCCAAATATGTCTCGTGTTCATAACGCTTTTCACATATCCATGTTACGTAAATATGTGAAAGACCCGAACCATATTATTGAAGTTAGAACCTGACGAAATAGCGGAAGATTTGACGTATGAAGAGGTTCCTGCTCAAATTTTGGATAAGAAGGAACATATTCTACGCCCAAGGTTATACCTCAAGTCAAAGTTTTGTGGAGGAACCACGATGTTGAGGAAATGACTTGGGAGTTAGAATCAAATGAAATCAAGGTATCCTTACCTCTTCGACATACCAGTACGCACTCTAATTTCGAGGGCTTAAATTTCATAAGAAGGGAGGTTGTAAGACCCCAGCTTTTATAAATAAAGATGAATTTTCTATAAATATTATTTTTGAATATTATGGAATAATTTGATATAATGTTATAGTTGTGGGTAATATTTATAAATTTTGCAAAGTATACAAGTGGTTATATTATATTCGATTGGTCTGGGAATATTCTTTTTTAGCAGGAATATTCGTATAACAACTACTCAATCATTGGTGGACCCCACAATGTAATTATTGCCGATTGAGAAAAAGACAAAAATATTTTATTGAAATAATCGGCGGAAGTTTTACCGCTGATCATCGCTGTGAACTACTCGGTAGTAAAAGTACAAAGAATACGTGTGGTTGCATAAGAAGACACCAGTATTGATTATTGATGCTTATGTGAGAAGTCACTTAGTTTGATTCCATTATCATTTATTAATAATATGAATTATTATAATGATAATGACGCTTTTGTTTTATTCAGATTATTAACGTAATAAAATGTAAACATCTTTTATATAAAATGTAATACTTTATTAAAGTTATTTTATAAATAAAATATATTATATTATGCATAGTGTTTTTAAAGCATAGTGTTTTTGCATAGTAAAATGTTTTTATATAAATAGAATATATTATATTTTATTTAAAAGATTTTTTTTTTAAATATGGACCGTCGATTAAAGTAAATCAATCTGGACCGCTCATGGATTAATTACTATGCATTCCATTTTCCTATAAATAGAAGCTCATTCCTTCATTATTTTCTTACGAATTCATTGAAACTCTAGAGAGAAAATTATAGAGAGAAGCTATAGAGAAAGTTATAGAAAGAAGAAGAGTATTCGCTACTTCATTACTTCTATATTCATCTTTTTTACTAGTAGGGTGTTATTCTTTCTTCTTGAAGAGAACTTCATTATTCCATTCATTATTATTCTGCTGAATAACTCAGTAAAAGTGGCATACCCTATACATAACCTCAGATACGCCAGGTATACCCTATACTTGGTGAAATCCTTATGTTATTCCATTGCTTATTATTCTCGCTGAATAACTCAGATACGCTGCCATCCCCTATACTTGGTGACATTCTTCTATTATTCTCATTGGAACATCCTCGTCTCATGTGTTTTACAATTTACCGGTTCCGCCTTTTATTATTATTCTGCTGGAACATCCTCGCATGCAGTGTTTTACACCCGACCGGTTCCGCTTTTTATTATTATTCATTGGAACATCCATGCATGGTGTTTTTACACCCGGACTCGTTCCGCTTTATCATTCTCATTGGAATATCCTATCCGTGTTTTTACACCGGATTTGGTTCCATCTTTATTATTCTGTTGAACATCCCGCTTGCAGAATTTCACCCCGACCGTTCCGTTATTATTATTCTGTTGAATAACTTTGCCTGGCGCGAAGTACCGCATGCATGGTGATTTCTTTTGTTATTCCATTCTTTATTATACCCAAATAAGTTAAAACTTTGACTTCTATACTCCATGAAATTAGTAGAATATCCTCGATATTTCAAGCTTCATCCAAAGATCTTTCATGGAAATATTCTTCCGATCATTCTTGAATTTTACTCTACAAAGAAGTATCATGTTGACAATTTGACGTTAAAAATTCTCGGATAAAATAATTCTTGAACTTGTTTTATCAATTCTTATATCATTGTCATCATCCTCATTTTATATTTTTTAAAGTCATCTCGTGGCTCAGAGAGCATGGATGGACTTGGTATGATTATGACCAGGATTATTCTTGTAATCATGACCGTAATGTTACAAAATGATGTGGTAAAAAAAAAAATCCTCAATGGTCGTAGTGCATTGATGGACAGCTTGTTGGCATGATCATGACCATTAATGAATACACAACTATTCTCGTCGTAGTAAGGTGAATAATTGTGATCGTGATACTAAAGAATATCCTCGGCCGTAGTGCGGGGGTGATTCGATGATGTGGATTATTTATTAAAGTCGAGTCTCAAATATAATGATGATGAAAACCTTTTAAAATCATAAAAGATAGTAGATTTTATTTTCTACTTGACTCTTTTAATGGATTGCATATATTCACCGCAGCTTAAACCGGTTGTCTATTGTATTTTATCGCTTAACATTGTTGAAGACTATTGATAATTTATTTTGCATTAACTTAGTCATAATATTTCTTCTCGGGCTAGTTGAGCTCACCCTTTCTTTCACTGCTTCTCTTCGTGAAATGAGAATATAGCCGGGACGAGTCCTGGGAAACGAGTGATGGTCCCAAGATAGCATTAGTAGTCCTCACTATTCGTGAAATAGTGTGATAATAATTGTAATGAGGACTTTTGTTTGAGTTTGTATAATATCTAGTGATTTATATTTGTATTTAAACTCACGCTTTATGTCGTATTGCATACCTACGCTTATGTTAATAAGTTGTATTTAAATTCTGTACCATGTAAGTGGCGACCCAAGATGGGTGATGTATACCTAATTTTGGGGGCGTCACAACATGTGTGTACTATTGATTCACATTCATGTACTATTAGGGGAGGTGGTGCAAGATTGATAATACTTGCATGACTAAATTAAAAATGGAGGTATAGTTGAAGGTACTATACTGTAATTAGTTTTTTTACATGATTATACTATTGAGTCACATGAATGAACTATTAATTCACATTATTTACTATTAGGGGAGGTGGTGCAAGTTTGATAATACTTGCAGGACTAAATTAAAAATAAAGAAAAAGAGGAAGGTATTATACTGTAATATTTTTGAGCCCCAAAATGTGCAATTATCAAAACTATATTTTCCTATAAATAGAAGCTCATTCCTCCTTCATTTCTCACCAATTCACAAAAGATTTAGAGCAATTATTATAGAGAGAAATTATAGAGAGAAAGAAGAAGAGAAGTCTGCTACCTCACTATTCCAGTATCCAATTTTTCTAAGGTAAGGGGTATTATTATTTCGTATTCATGAAGAGAGTTATTTTTTTCAATACTCGTAAAGGTTGTTATTCCATTCTTTATTATTATGTTGGAATAACCTGTCTATGAAAAGTACCGCATACATGGTGAAATTCTTCTATTATTCCATTATATATTATTTTGTTGGAACATCCTGTCTGTGCGGATTACGCATGACCTGGTTCTATTCTTTATTATTACATTTGGAACATCACATGCATGCGGATTCGCATGACTGGTTCCATTCTTTATTATTCTGCTGGAACATCACATGCATGCGGATTATGCATGACTGGTTCCATTATTTATTATTACATTTGGAACATCACATGCATGCGGATTCGCATTTACTTTGATTCCATTCTTTATTATTACTGTTGGAACATCACATGCATGCGGATTACGCATGGCGTGATTCCATTCTTTATTATTACGTTGGAATAACTTTGCCCGTGTGGATTACGCACGCTGGTGAATTCTTACATTATTCCATTCTTTATTATTCTTACATTGGAATAATCTGTCACGTGGATTACTGCATGGCGGCAAAAAAATCCATTGCGATTTCATATATTCTATTATACTCAGTTGATTAAAGTTTTGGCTTCTATACTCCATGAAATTAGTGGAATATCTTTGATATTTGTGCTTCATCCAGTATCTTTTCATGGAAATATCCTTCTGAGCATTCTTGAATTTTTCTCCACAAAGTAGTATTATGTTGACAATTTGGACGTTATTGATTTCTGGATAAATTAAATTATAAATCTTTACAAATTTAACCTTGAACTTGTTTTATTTAATTCTTATATCATTGTTATCATCCTCATGTTTATAATATGTTGAAAGTCATCTGTGGCCTGTAGTGTATAAATGGACTTGGTATGATTATGACCAGGGATTATTCGGTATAATCATATCCGTAATGTTACAAATGATGTGGTAAAAGTCTTCATTGGCTGTAGTGCATTGATGGACAGTTGTTGGCATGATCATGACCATTGATGAATACACGAATATCCTTGGCCTGTAGTGCATGGATAATTTGTGGTCGTGATACTAATGAATATCCTTGGCCGTAGTGCAAGGATGATGTGGTTTATTTATTAAGCAGAGTCTCAACGATAAAAGTGATGAAAAACCATTTAAATCATAGAAGATAGTAGACTTTATTCTCTACATGACTCTTCTAATGGATTGCTTGTTCCGCTGCAGTTAAACTTGATGTTTATTATATTTTATCAGTTTAACACTGCTGAAGGCTAAGGATAATTTATTCTGCATTATCTTAGTCATAATATTTCTTCTTGGGCTAGTTAAGCTCACCCTTTCTTTCACTTTGTTCTCTTGAAATGAGCGTGTAATAGAAGACTAGTCGAACTGAGCGGAGTGACGGTCGAGATGATAGCATTAGTAGTCCTCACTATTACATTAAATAGTGTGACAATAAATGTAATGAGGACTCCATTGAGTGTGGATATTGTCTAGATGACTATATTCTTATTAAAACTCTTAGATTATGTTTTGTCGTATTTTACACGACTATTGTATAATTAAGTTGTATTTGAATTTTGTACCATGTATTTGGCGACTCAAGATGGGTGATGTATACCTATTTTAGGGGCGTCATAGTATACATCACCTATTCTGAGTCGCCAAATACATGGTACAGAATACAAATATAAACTTAAATATACAACATGAGCTGTGAGTTTTAATACAAATATTGTCTTCTAGACAGTATTCAAACTCAAAATAAGTCCTCAATACATTTATTATCACACTATTTCACAGAATAGTGAGGACTACTAATGCAACCATCTGGACCGTCAATCCATTCCCCGACTAGTCCCAGTTATATTCTCATTTTCTGAAGAGAACATTGAAAGAAAGAGTGAGCTCAACAAGCCCAGTAAGAAATATTATGACTAAGATAATGCAGAATAAATTATCCTTAGCCTTCAGCAGTGTTAAACTGATAAAATATAATAAACATCAAGTTTTAGATCAACAACTGCAGCAATTTTAATAAGCAATCCATTGTAAAGAGTCAAGAGAATAAAATCTACTATCTTCTATGATTTAAAAGATTTATCATCAATTTTATCACGAGACTCAAATTTCAATAAATAATCCACATCATTAAATCATCCCTACACTACAAAAGCCAATGATATTCTTTAAGATCACGACCACAAATTATCCATGCACTACGCCAAAAGATAATCGTGTTTTCATCAACTATCTGATCATGCCATAAAACAATTCATCTTTGCACCCTTGTCAAGAGAATCCATAGCCATAATCATACCAAAACTCGTCCATCAATTCACTACTACGGGCGAATGATGACTTTTTCCACATCATTTGTAACATTACTACCATGATTATACCAATAATCCTCGGTCATAATCATACCAAGTCCATCTATGCACTACTGAGCCACGATGACTTTCAACATAATATAAGCATGAGGATGATGACAATTCAATAAAACAAGTTCAAGAATAAATTTTAAAGATTTATAAATTAATTTATCCAGAACCAATAACGTCCCAAATTGTCAAAATTCATGCTCGGAAGAATATTTCCATGAAAAGAGTAAAATTCAATATCTAATATTCTACTAAGAATATAAGTTCCATGAAAAGATATTCGATGAATAATAAATATATAAAACTATATTCTACTAATTCAGTCACAGAATGGAATAATGTAAGCCAAAACTTTAACCAACCGGTATAATAGAATAGATATTGAAACTACAAATGAATTTTTGTCCGCCATTCAACAGAATAATAAAGAATCCACCAGAGATGCATCATTTCAATGTAATAATAAAGAATAACAATAATGTAAAGAAGAATTTCACCACGTAGAGATTTTCAATTCTAACTAAGTAAATTAATTTTTAATATTTATTGAATTAAATAAATATTTTTAAATGATTTAATTATTAGATTAAATAATTAATTGATGCAATTGTGGTAGATTAATTTAATTATATGTGTTACATTTATTAAATTAATGTAGAGAATAATTATTATTCAAATATGTAATTATGTGAGCTTATTGTATTAAAAGAAATATTTAATTAAGCATGATGTTATTTAATTAATTTAATTATTAATTAGAGAGTTAATAATTTGACATTATTTATTAATGAGAAAATTATTTATGTGACTATGTGGATTTATGAGAAATTATTATATTTTATTTAAAATATATTAAATAAAATATTGGAGTTATTTTATAAGGAGTGTGACATTAATTAAACTATATTATAAGAAGTTTATAAAATTAAATGAGAATGAATTATATCGAATAGCCAAACAAGACCTTAGTAGTGGTTGAGGGCAGTTAGCCACGAATTGGTTAACTGACCACAACTACGTCAGTTTAATTATTATATGCGACGTCTTCTTCTTCATTCATTCCATTATTGCTAAGTCTGAGAAATTATCACAGAGAGAGAGAGAATTAAGAAATTGAGAGAATTGTGAGTTGTTTGATTGATTGAGAAAGTTTAATTCCTCCTATCTACACTAATCTGTGAGTAATTCTCTCCAACCCAAATTCTACTTTTACGTCATTTAGTTTTTTATGAAAATGGCTTTGAATCAAGTTACTGTGGAATTTACGTAAATTGGGAAATTGAGTTAGGAATATATGTAATAATTGAGTAGCATAACATGTTTTATATATATTTTATATGATTCCATATCATAAGTTTGATAAATGATGACTTGTTATTTCAAAAATTTACTGAGTTTGGGTTTTGGCCATATGGCCTTATCGTGATATTTCATGTATTGAGCGTATATTATCCTAAATTTTACATTAAGTATGTTGTTATGCATGTTGATCTGAAGAGACCAAAGTTTAAATAAGCGGATTCGATGTTATAACTTGAATCCGTAGTGATAATTTTCATGTTTTATTTTCAAAACCTTGAAGAACATCAAGAACAGTGGAAGTAAATGTGTTGATTTTGCAAATTATGTGTTGTAACTTGTTAAAAATCATGCTAGATGGGTTAAGTAATGATTATATATGTATTACAATGATTGGGTAAGTCTAAATTAGTGTAAAAATAACTAATTGGAAGTTATGGCCATATTAATATATAATTTTACCTGTGATTGATTTTTTGCTAATTTGGCCTTGTTATGTTATGAATGAATTATGAGCTATGAAAAATGCTAGAAAAATGAGCACAGGTAACTTAGCCCTACGTGTATGTTACCAAACTAAATTACCACTTAAAAAAATAAATAAAAATAATAAAATAAAAAAAATAAAAAAAAAAAAAAAAAAAAAATAAATATTTGATGAAAATTATTATTAAAATATTTATAAAATAAATTAAATATTTTAATTGAGATATTTATGGAATAAAATAAATATTTGATGAAAATTATTATTAAAATATTTATAAAATAAATTAAATATTTTAATTGAGATATTTATGGAATAAAATAAATATTTGATGAAAATTATTATTAAAATATTTATAAAATAAATTAAATATTTTAATTGAGATATTTATGGAATAAAATAAATATTTGATTAAAATTATTATTAAAATATTTATAAAATAAATTAAATATTTTAATTGAGATATTTATGGAATAAAATAAATATTCGATGGAAATTATTATGAAATAATTTATTAAGTGTAATAATAATAGTAAGAGAATGAAAATATTCTAATTTAATTAAGTAATTAAATTAGAAGGGTAATAATTTGTTAAATAAAGTGGAGTTTATATTAAATAATTAAGTGAAAATGTAACTAATGAATATAAATGAATACATATGGTATGTGTGTAGGATTTGTGGTGAGCGGAAGTAGTAATCGTTTAGCTTCTGCGAGGCAAATTTCTTAACCCTACTTGTCATTATTGTTCAAGTTTATTATTTACCTCGAGTAAATTATCATTACTATTATTCAAGTTCAATTGTTATATTAAAGATTTATTATCTTTTCAAAGCATGATTCAGTTATACAATAATTGTTCTATTGTATACTTCTTGAGATTATTATTCAATTGAATATCATTATTGTTGAACCTTATTAGACTAGTGAACTTTATTGATTCAACTAGTCCTTAGTTGATGAACGTTCTAAATTTGAACCCTTATTGAATTATCCAAACCAAACTTCTTTTGAGTGCGGACTCGAATGTCAAACCGAGATGAACAACCTTGTAAAGGGATTTACTTATGCGTTAGCGTTAAGATATTGTGCGCGATGTATGTACTAAGGTTTGATCCCCCTAAATCGAGAAGAAAGGTCCATAGTCTTATGATATTAAAGGTTTCAAGTATAACCCTTGATAACCTAGGACATAGTTCAAGTCTTATGACCTTCGAAATTCTTTTGATTCTTGTTATTCATTCTTGATTCAAAAGTTGAGCTTTCATTCGGATGTTTTTGATTTACTCGCATGTTATTATCTTTGTTATTTCATTATTATACTTGTGGGCAATAATGCTCACTCTTGCTTAATAATAACATTGCGATTAAGAAACGAAAGAACCAGATGAACCTTCCACTAGTAAAGGCGAAGGCAAAGTTAGCAAGTGATGAAGACTTGTTATTTTATTAGATGATGTATTTATGTTTAAGACTTGAGTTAATGATGTTATTTAAGACTTATTTGTTTATGATTCATAGCGTGAGATGTTTAAGGTTAGTTTAACTTTGGATTGTATTATTATTATTTGGATGTTGTAACCCTTAAGGGAAGATTTTTATTCTATCTATTGCATGGTTTGCATTTATTATGGGTAGATAGATAGATGATATTTATCTGATGAACACCGGATCACGTGGAATCGAAGTACGGTTTGGGGTGTCCTGAAGTTAGTATCAAAGGCATGAGGTTATGAACCTTAGGTGGGAAACAACCTTAGGTAGTAGCCTTATAGAAAGAAGATAGTGATGGAAAACTCTTATCGAGTTATAAGAAATGAATTTATGTAATTCATTGAAGATAATAAAAGACCTTATGTGTTTATGTGTTAAAGTATCGTTAGATGATCGACTTAGTATCTAAAACTTAAAATTTTGTTGTCGGGGATGTCGAATGTTGGAGAAGCTAGTCAAGCTAAGGAGGAAGAACCCGTGTACCTATAGTCTGCAAATGGAGGAGGAGCCCCAGAGACATTCATGTCGTTAGGGAGCGGTGAGTGCAGAGGAATCATCTCCATTGATCACCGTTGTTGGTCGGGAGCATGAACACGAGGCCGATCTGAGGAGGATCTGAGGAGGAATTTGTTGAGGAAGAGGAAGAGGAAGAAGAGGAGTTACCACGGTACAGATTGATCTTTGAGATGTATGACACGTTATCTGACCGTAACGTGGAGTTACGAGATGAGGTCGAGAGATTTGGTGAAAGCGGTTATTCAACATATTACTCTAAAGCGAAGGAGAGGAGATTTCGACTCTTCACTCTCGGTAGCAAAATGTAGAATGGGATTTGGTCCATGAGAAGGGTCAAATGAAGATAAGGCCAGGAGATAGAAAAATCGAAGAATGAATCAAGGAAACATCCGAAAATTTGAACATAGCGAGAGGAAGGTTTGGGTAAGAGAATCGCGTCGAGTGATCGTCACGCGAGAGGATGATAGTCGTCTGAAAGCGAAAGATTGGGAAAACGTACTCTACACTTAACAAGGCAATGAATGAGACCCAAGATCGAGTTTTGAGGTACCCAATCCGATTCGAAGGACTACCATTATACATGATGGATCGCAAGACGATGCATCACATCTTAGAAGAGGAGCGTAGCAAGGCTAATCGATACCTTGATCGACAGTGATATGATTTATTTAATTATGTGAAGAACTTAATTAGTTTTAGATGTAAATTACGGCGTGTTTATGAGCGAAAGAATATTTGAATGTTTTAAATCTTGTGGATTCTTTATTCGGGATAGTTGATGTAAATAGCGGTTATCTTTATCGTTTAATGTTTAAAACTTTGATTTGAATGCAAATATATCAAGTTATTTGAGATGATGTGTTAAGTGATATGTTAAATTGTTGAGTAATGCCTTAACTATATAGAGAAATAAATAAAGTTCTAATAAAGCGTTTATTTAACAGAAAAATGCCGCCAAAGAGAAGACAACAACGTCAACCGGATCAGGAAGAGTCAACCAATAATAACAATAATGCCAACGCAAATCCCGTTCAACAGTTAGTTAACTTCTTGATGGGAGCAATGAAAAATCAACCTCAAGCTCCACGAAACACAACGTTTAAAGACTTCAAGGGTGGGGACGCTTGAGTTCAAAGGTTCCATGAACCCAATCGAGGCTCAAACGTGGGTTATGGAAATGGAGAAGGTTTTCAACGTTGCTAGGGTTAGAAGACCAAAAGACCGCTTTTGCAACATTTATCTTTGAAGTGCGAGGCTAGCTCTTTGGTGGCAAAGCAAACAAAGTGCGAGGAGGTGAAGGTGTAATTACGTGGGAGAGATTTAAAGAGATGTTCTTGAGATGTACTTCCCAACTAGTTCACGAGAATCGGATGGAAGTTCAATTTCTAGGCCGATGCGAGGAAACATGAGTGTACTGACTACGCGGCTAAATTCAATGAGTTAGCGAGGTTACGCCCCATATCAAGTACACACGCAGACGAAAGAAAAGCGAAAGATTGACGAGGACTAAAGCCTTGGGTGTCTGACAAGGTATCAATGTTTTGATAAACACGTTTCTTGGAGTCTTTGAAAAAGGCCATCCTCACCAGAAGGAGAGAGCGATCACGATGACCAAGTATAATCAAGATCGAAAGAAGAAGAAAGAGTGAAGGTGAAATTAATAACAAGGCCGATGGAAGTAGCACGATGAAGTGGAAATTTCAATCGGAAGAAAAGGTGGAACGACAACTCATCATCGGGAAATCAACAAGGTAATCAGAAGAAACGAATTGAAGCATGCCCGACCTGCGGGAAAGCTCATCTGGGAGTATGTATGAAAGGGAAGCGAGTGTGCTACAATTGTGGTCAGGAAGGCCACATAGCACCAAACTATCCAAACCCAAAGAAGGGTGCTTGTTTTAACTGTGGTTCGAAGGATCATCTAGCAAGAGACTGCCCTAAGAAGGGATCAGGAGGAGCAGTACCAGGAGGTAACAGTGGAAATAACAGTGGAAATGCCTTAACCATCATCGGACCACATGCAACAAACCGAATAAACCGCGAACTTTCATATATGCGGGTGCGAGGATGCAATCCGATCTCGTGATGTGGTGTCGGTATCATTCCGATCAATGAAATTAATGCTTATGTTTTATTTGATTTGGGTGCTACTTGTTCCTTTATATCCAAGACTTTGCTAATAGTTTAGATTTGCTTATGGATGAGTTGGAATATCCCATGAATATAAAAATTGCGAATAGAGATAATTCTGTTAAGTAAGTGTTTAAGAAGCGTAGAGTGAATATTAAGGGTAATATCATGAGCGTAGATCTTATCCTATTCGACTTGGAGAATTTGATGTTATTTTGGGAATGGATCGGTTATTCAATTACTGAAATTTGTAATTGATTGCTAAAAGAAGCGTATTAACCTTATGACTCAAATCGAAGGTTGTATTTTATGGTAGCAAGTCGCTGAGACAAGCGAGTTGTCGGCGATGATCGAGCGGAAGTTGTTGAGACAAGGCATGTAGGATACTTAGCTTACATAGTCGATAGTCGAAAAGAAAATCCGAAGGTAGAAGAAATACTGATTATGAGGGACTTCATTGACGTATTTCGAGATGATTTACCAAGACTTCCACGGATAGAGAGTAGATTTACGTGTCGATTTGGCGCCCGAATCTGCTCGAATATCGAAGGCACCATCTTAGAATGGCACCGATAGAGATGAAGGAATTAATGGTATAATACAAGAATTGTTGGACAAGAAGTACATTCAATGGCGTATCGGCCGTGGGGGGCGTGGGTGTTGTTTGTGAAAAAAAGAAGGATGGATCGATGCGACTCTGCATTGACTCTGAGAGAATAATAAGGTCACGATTAAGAACAAATATCCATTACTGGGGATCGACGACTGTTTGATCAATTGAAGGGCGAGATACTTTTCAAAGATAGACTTGAGAAGCGGTTATCATCAATGAAGGTGAGGCCGGAGGATGTCTTAAAGGCGCGTTCAGAACGCGATATGGTCACTACAAATTTTTAGTAATGTCGTTTGGTCTTACGAATGCTCCTGCAGCATTTATGGGACTAATGAATGGTGTGTTCAAGCCGTTTTTGGATAAGTTTGTAGTGGTATTTATAGATGACATTTTGGTCTATTCGAAAACCAAGGAAGAACATGAAGAGCATTTGAGATTAACATTGGAAGTATTGAGAAGGGAAAAGTTTTATGCCAGTTTTTGAAATCACGAATTTTGGATTGAGCAGAGTGCAATTTCTTGGGCGCGTGATCGATAAAATGGAATTTGGTAGATCCATCCAAAGTCGAAGCCGTGATCAATTGGGATCAGCCGAGGGCGCCATCGAATCTGAAGTTTTCTTGGATTAGCGGGGATATTATAGAAGATTCATTCAAGATTTTTCCAAGATCGCAACTCATTATGAATTTAACTTTCGAAAAGCTATAAAATTTGTTTGGGCGGATAAGTGTGAGAAAGCTTTCAAGAATTGAAGAAGAGGTTGAGTCTGCCCTGTGTTATCTCTTCCGGATGATCTGAAATTTTATTGTTTATAGTGATTCGTCGCATAAAGGACTTGGTGTGTCTTGATGCAAAATGACAAAGTCATTGCGTATGCATCCACGACAATTGAAGGATTACGAGAAGGATACCCTACCCACGATTTGGAGTTAGCTGCGAGTTGTTTTTGCTTTAAAAATTTGGAGCACTATCTCTACGGGAGAAGTATGAAATATATACTCGGACCACAAGAGTCTGAAATATATTTTCACGTGAAAGGACTTGAATATCGTCGAAAGAAGGTGGTTGGAGTTAATTAAGGACTACGACTGTGAGATTTTATACCATCCGGGTAAAGGCGAATGTCGTTCTTGGATGCCTTAAGTAGAAAGGGTCGGGAGAAGTTGATGATGTTGTTGCTCGGGACAAGCTAATTGCATAAATGGAGAAACTGGAATTGGAAGTGAAGTATCCTATGGAGATTGATGAGAAAATATTTGGATGCAATCTGGTATAACCCTCTTGGATAAAGTTAAGGAGGCTCGACTTGAGGAAGAAGAATGTAAAAAGGTGACAAAGAAGATATCAAGAAGGCAGAACCAAGATTTAAGATGGATAAGGAAGGAATCTTTGAGATTTGAGAGTAGAATTTGGGTACCTCTTGATTCAAGAGATTAAGGAAGATATTTTAAGCGAGGCTCATAGTTCACGATATTCGATTCACCACAGGTAGTACCAAGATGTACCAAGATCTTAGACAACATTTACGGTGGCGAATTTGAAGCGTGATGTTGCGAGAATGTGTTGCCAAGTGTGTCGACACATCGAGAAAGTGAAAGCGGAACATCGGAGACCAAGGTGGATTACTACTGACCGTTAGAGATCCCAGTGGAAATGGGAACATATTACAATGGACTTCGTGGTTGGCCTTTCGACGACTTCGGAAAAGGCTACTGACATAGTATGGGTTATCGTTGATGATCGACGAAATCGCACACTTCCTTCCGATCAAAATAAGATTTAACTTAGATCAGTTGGCGAGGCTATACGTAAAAGAGATTATTTCAAGGCACGGAGTTCCGGTATCAATTATTTATGATAGGGATCCGCGCTTCACATCAAATTTCTGAAACGTCTTGAGGAATGCATGGATGCGCAATTGCGAATGAGTCTGACTTACCACCCTCAAATGAATGAGACGGTGAGAGAGAACGATTCGAGACATTAGAAGATATGCTAAGAGCACATGTGATGGACTTTAAAGGAAATTGGGATGATCACCTACCATTAGTAGAGTTCGGCTTTCTGACAACAGTTACCACGCTAGTATTGGCATGCCACCTTACGAAGCGTTATCTGTGAAAAGTCACGAGAACTCCACTTTCTTTGGGATGAAGTTGGTGAAAGACAATTCTTAGGGCGAAATTAGTACAGCAGATGGCGAAAAATAGTCAAAGTGATCCGAAACCTGGTTGGTAGCGGCTCAAGATCGACAGAAGAAATCTGTTGATCCACATCGTAAAAAATATCGAGTTTGAATCAGGTAGTTATGTTTTCTTGAAGGTCTCTCGCTGGAAAGGGAAGATTAGGTTCGAAAAGAAAGGGAAATTGAGCCCAAGATTCATTGGACCCTTTGAAGTATTGAGAAGAATCAGAGAAGTTAAGCGTGCGGTGGTAGCCTTACCTCCAGCACTCGAGAATGTCCACAACGTCTTCCATGTTTCTGTATTACGACCATACAAAGCCGATTACAAGCATGTAATTGAATATGAACCCCTGCATTTTGAGAAAGACTTATCTTACGAAGAAATTCCTGTCCAAATTATATACCGAAAAGAACAAGTTCTCAGAAATAAAGTTATACCTTCTGTTAAGGTAATTGGAGGAACCACAACGTTGAAGAAGCTATGTGGGAACTCGAAGAGAATATGATGAAGAATTACCCTCATTTATTTACTTAGTTATTTGTAAACGATTTTGGGGACAGAATCTTTGTAAGGAGGGGAGAATGTAACAGGTCGAATTTATTGAGTCGTGATTACGGGGACATAATCCTTTTAAGGGGAAAAGATGTGATGAGCGAGATTTTTAAATTAATTTTAATATTTATTGAATTAAATAAATATTTTTGATAATTTAATTATTAGATTAAATAATTAATTGATGCAATTTTGGTAGATTAATTTAATTATATGTGTTACATTTATTAAATTAATGTAGAGAATAATTATTATTCAAATATGTAATTATGTGAGCTTATTGTATTAAAAGAAATATTTAATTAAGCATGATGTTATTTAATTAATTTAATTATTAATTAGAGAGTTAATAATTTGACATTATTTATTAATGAGAAAATTATTTATGTGACTATGTGGATTTATGAGAAATTATTATATTTTATTTAAAATATATTAAATAAAATATTGGAGTTATTTTATAAGTAGTGTGACATTAATTAAACTATAGTATAAGAAGTTTATGAAATTAAATGAGAATGAATTATATTGAATAGCCAAACAAGGCCTTAGTAGTGGTTGAGGGCAGTTAACCACGAATTGGTTAACTGACCACAACTACATCAGTTTAATTATTATATGTGACGTCTTCTACTTCATTCATTCCATTATTGCTAAGTCTAGAGAATTATCACACAGAGAGAGAGAGAGAATTAAGAAATTGAGAGAATTGTGAGTTGTTTGATTGATTGAGAAAGTTTAATCCCTCATATCTACACTAATATGTGAGTAATTCTCTCCAACCCAAATTCTACTTATACGTCATTTAGTTTTTTATGAAAATGGCTTTGAATCAAGTTCTGTGGAATTTCTGTAAATTGGGAAATTGAGTTAGGAATATATGTAATAATTCGAGTAGCATAACATGTTTTATATATATTTTATATGATTCCATATCATAAGTTTCAGTAAATGATGACTTACTATTTCAAAATTTACAGAGTTTGGGTTTTGGCCATATGGCCTTATCGTGATATTTTCATGTATTGAGCGTATATTATCCTAAATTTTACATTACGTATGTTGTTATGCATGTTGATACGAAGAGACCAAAGTTTAAATAAACGGATTCGGTGTTATAACGAATCCGTAGTGACAATTTTCATGTTTTATTTTCAAAATCTTCAAGAACATCAAGAATAGTGGAAGTAAATGTGTTGATTTTGCAAATTATGTGTTGTAACTTGTTAAAAATCATGCTAGATGGGTTAAGTAATGATTATATATGTATTACAATGATTGGGTAAGTCTAAATTAGTAAAAAATAACTAATTGAAAGTTATGGCCATATTAATGTATAATTTTACCCGTGATTGATTTTTGGCCAATTTGGCCTTGTTATGTTCATGAATATGAGCTATGACTAACCGAAAAATGAGCACAGGTAACTTAGCCCGTGTGTAGCGTTACCAAACTAAATACCCTCCACCCAACAAAAAAATAATAATAATAAAAATAAAAATAAAAATATGGCGCCCCCAAAATTAGGTATACATCACCCATCTTGGGTCGACACTTACATGGTATGTAATTTAAATACAACTTATTAACATAAGCGTAAGTATATAATACGACATAAACTGTGAGTTTAAATACAAATATCGCCTACTAGATATTATACAAACTCAAACAAAAATCCTCATTACGATTATTATCACACTATTTTACGAGATAAGTGAGGACTACTAATGCTATCTTCGGACCATCACTGCTTCCCAGGCTCGTCCCGGCTATATTATCATTTCACAAGAGAACGGTGAAAGAAAGGGTGAGCTCAACTAGCCCAAGAAGAAATATTATGACTAAGATAATGCGAATAAATTATCAATAGTCTTGATAATGTTAAACCGATAAAATACAATAGACAAACCGCTTTAAGCTGCGGTGAATATGCAATCCATTTAAAAGAGTCAAGTAGAAAATAAAGTCTACTATCTTTTAGGTTTTAAAAGGTTTTTCATCATTTGTTTATAGTGAGACTCAAACTTTAATAAATATTTCACATCATCGAATCACCCCTACCTACTGACCAAGGATATTCTTTAAGATCACGACCACAATTATTCATGCACTACGGGCCGAGAATATTTGTGTATTCATTAATGGTCATGATCATGCCAACAATCGTCCATCAATGCACTACTACCATGAGGATTTTTATCACATCATTTGTAACATTACTATTATCATGATTACAACCGAATAGTCTCTCGTCATAATCATACCAAGTCCATCTACGCACTACAGAATGGATGACTTTCAAAAAATATAAACATGAGGATGATGACAATGATATAAGAATTCAATAAAACAAGTTCAAGAATTATTAACGTCAAATTATCAACATGATCTTTGTTTTGTAGAGTAAAATTCAAGAATGATCGTAAGAATATTTCCATGAAAAGATCTTTGGATGAAACGCAAATATCGAGGATATTCTACTAATTTCATGGAGTATAGAAGTCAAAGTTTTAACCAACTGGGTATAATAAAGAATGGAATAACAAAAGAAATCACCATGCATGCGATAGAATCGCATGACGAGTTATTCCAATGAATAATAAATAACGGAACCGTGTCGGTGAAATTCACAATTCCAACGAGGATGTTCCAACCAGAATAATAAAGATGGAACCGGATCCGATTGTAAAACACACGAATAGGATATTCAACGAGAATAATAAAGAACCAGACCGAGTCAAATGTAAAACACCTTGATGCATGTTCCAACGTAAAAATAAAAGATTTTAACCGGTCCTGTAAAACACAGACAGGATGTTCCAACGCGTAATAATAAAAATTTTAACCAGTCCTGGTGTAAAACACACGCATGTGGATGTTCCAGCGAATAATAATAGAAGAATGTCACCAAGTATAGGGTAAACCACTTATACAAAGTTATTCCAACGAATAATAAGCAATGGAATAACAACGATTCTCTTCATGAATAAGAAAGAATAACACCCCTTACATTTGGTAGGAGATTGAATCTCGCAATAGTAGTAAGAACAAAATACTCTTCTTCTTTCTCTTTATTCTCTCTATACTTTCTCTCTCTATAAGCTTGAATGAATTAAGTGAAAATAATGAAGCCCTAGGCCTCTATTTATAGAAGATTTCTAGCTTAGCACCTCTTAGTGTGAAAAAGGCAAGTGGCTCAATTTGGTCGTTTGGCGCTTTGTAATGTGAAAACGACAAGTGGTTCGGCCTTTTGTAATGTGAAACGACAAGTGGTTCGACGTCTCGGTAAAGGTAATTACTATTAACGAAGGTAAATACTATTGACGAAGGTAAATACTATTCACAAGGGTAATTACTTTTGTGAAGGTAATTACTATCGAATGAAGGTAAATACTATTCACAAGGGTAATTACTATTGACGAAGGTAATTACTATTAATGAAGAGACTCTTAGATGATGACATATGAGCCCCCATAAAATAATCAAACTTACCACAAATCATTTTTTTTTCATCAACACATATTTAATCTTTCAACAATTATTAATCATTTATAACTTGTCGTCTCAATTATTGATTTAATACTATAACATATTATACGATGATGATCTTTGTGACAATAATTGAATCAATAATATAAGAGATATGATCGTGATTTATGTAGTGATAATTGAGCACCGTTGGTGACTTCTCACGTAAGCATCAATAATCAATACCGGTGTAGCTACTATGCAACTACGCCGTATTCATCACTACTTTTACCACCGGTAGTTTCAACAGGTTTAACGGTAACACCTCCGTAGTTATTTTTATAAAATATTTTTGTCGTTTTCTCAATCAAATGAATAATTACATTATGGGGTCCACCAATGATTGAGCCATTGTATGAATATTCCCTAACAAAAGAATATTCCCAACCAAACGAATATTTTATAACAACTTGCATACTTTTCGCAAAATTTATAAATATTACCCACAACTATAACATTATATCAAATTTATTCCATAATATTCAAAAATAATATTTATAGAAAAATTCATCTTTATTTATAAAAGCTGAGGGTCTTACAAAATAAATAAATAAACATTTGATGAAAATTATTATTAAAATATTTATTAAATAAATTAAATATTTTAATTGAGATATTTATGGAATAAAATAAATATTCGATGAAAATTATTATTAAAATATTTATAAAATAAAGTAAATATTTTAATTGAGATATTTATGGAATAAAATAAATATTTGATGAAAATTATTATTAAAATATTTATAAAATAAATTAAATATTTTAATTGAGATATTTATGGAGTAAAATAAATATTTAATGAAAATTATTATTAAAATATTTATAAAATAAATTAAATATTTTAATTGAGATATTTATGGAATAAAATAAATATTCGATGGAAATTGTTATGAAATAATTTATTCGAGTGTAATAATAGTAAGAGAATGAAAATATTTTAATTTAATTATGTAATTAAATTAGAAGGGTAATGATTTGTTAAATAAAGTGGAGTTTATATTAAATAATTAAGTGAAAATGTAACTAATGAATGTCGTGAATACATATGGTATGTGTGTAGGATTTGTGGTGAACGAAAGTAGTAATCGTTTAGCTACATGACGAGGAAAGTTTCTAACCCTACTTGTCATTATTGTTCAAGTTTATTATTTACCTCGAGTAAATTATCATTACTATTATTCAAGTTCGAATGTTATATTAAAGATTTATTATCTTTTCAAAGCATGATTCAGTTATACAATAATTATTCTATTGTATACTTCTTGAGATTATTATTCGAATTGAATATCATTATTGTTGAACCTTATCAGACTAGTGAACTTTATTGATTCAACTAGTCCTTAGTTGTTGAACGTTCTAAATTTTAGAACCCTTATTGAATTATCCAAACCAAACTTCCTTTGGTGCGGATTCGAATGTCAAACTGAGATGAACAACCCTGTAAAGGGATTTACTTATGTGTTAGCGTTAAGATATTGTGCACATGATGGTACTAAGTGATCCCCTAAAATGCGAGAAGAAAGGTCCATAGTCTTATAGTTGTTAAAGGTTTCAAGTATAACCCTTGATAACTTAGGACATAGTTCAAGGTCTTATGACCCTCAGAATTCTTTTGATTTTTGTTATTCATTCTTGATTCAAAAGTTGAGCTTTCATTTAGATGTTTTTGATTTACTCGCATGTTATTATACTATTATTTCATTATTATACTTGTGGACAATAGTGCTCACTCTTGCTTAATAATAACATTGAAGTTAAGAACGAAAGAACCGATTAACCTTCCACTAGTAAAGGCAAGGGCAAAGTTAGAAAGTGATGAAGACTTATTATTTTTATTAGATGATGTATTTATGTTTAAGACTTGAGTTAATGATGTTATTTAAGACTTATTTGTTTATGATTCCGCACAGATGTTTAAGGTTAGTTTAACCTGAGATTGTATTATTATTATTTGGATGTTGTAACCCTTAAGGGGAAGATTTTTATTCTATCTATTGCATGGTTTGTATTTATTATGGTTAGATAGATAGATGATATTTGTATAATGAACACGGATCCCGTGGAATCAAGTACGGATTTGGGGTGTCATCAACGATCTTATCTTTGACTATGAATAAAATATAATATATTCTATTTATAATCAAATAAAATAAAACTTTATAAAAAGTATTATTTTTTATATAAAAAAGTTTTACTATGCAAATACTTACGTGCATGCATTATGCAAATACTATACATAATAAAATATAATATATTTTATTTAAAATCTAATAAAACAAATAACTTTATAAAAGTATTACATTTTATAAAAAAAAGATTTTACTATCTGAAACACTATCTGAAAGCACTATGCAAACACTATACATAATAAAATAAAATATATTCTATTTATAATCAAATAAAACAAAACTTTATAAAAAGTATTCTATTTTATATAAAAAGTTTTCTATTTTATTACATTTATAATAATAATAAAACAAAATTTATCACCATTATTATAATTCACAATATTAATCGACCAGGTCGTTCCCATGAAAGAGGGGGCTTTTCAATAAGGATTTCTCCCTATTGGCGCGCAATTAGGTGACCAAACCTCTCATTGACAGAACTTCTAGACATCGTTAATATTGCAAATAATAATATTAATAACTTCGTCGTCTCAATTATTGATTTAATAATATATAAAATATCAAAAATAATTGAATCAAATAACGTGAGATACTATGCAATAATTACTGTAGCAATAATTGAACAAAACTGAGTGACTTATCACGTAAGCATCAATAAACAATACCGTGTGCTACTATGCAACCACGCGTATTACTGTACTTTTACTACCGAGTAGTTCAACAGTTTTAACGGTAAAACTTCCGTCGTTATTTTCATAAAAAGATAATTCTGTCATTTTTTAAATACGATAATACTTTTGTTGTGGGGTCCACTAATGATTGTGTCGCCGTACGAATATTCCCTGTTAAAACGAATATTTCCCAACCAATCGAATATTATACAACAACTTGCATACTTTTCAAGATTTATAAATATTACCCACAACTATAACATTATCTCAAATCCACACTATAATTTTGAAAAAAAATATTTCGAGAAAATTAAATCTTTATTCGTAAAATTTGGGATTTTACAATCTCCCCTCCTTATGAAATTTTTTCCTCAAAATTTACGTACGTACCTGGTATGCCGAAGAGATGAGGATACCTTGACTTCATTTTAGATTCTAACTCTTGAGGTATAACCTTTAAGTGTCGAATAAGATTCTTCTTATCCAAGATTTTAACAGGTACATTTTCATATGTTAAATTATCCGCTATCTCATCCGGTTCTTAAATTAATAATGTGGTTCAGGTCGTCCACATATTTACTTAACATCGATACATTAAAAATGTTATGAACACGCAACATACTTGGCGGTAAAATGAGTCTATAAGCTACAGTTCCTACTCAATCGAGGATTTCAAATGGGCCAATTAAATCGAGGGTTGAGATTTCCTCTCTTCAGTAACTCTTGCTTTTAAAATAACGCCCACTTGAACCATCTTCTTCGTATTCATCAGCTCCGGGTCTGTAGCTTTAGCAACTTTAACATTATTGACTAAATTCGGTTCTAATCATATATTCGTTATCTTCACGTATGTTTGTATATTCGCACTCGTAAACGCATACGATCTTCTACTCAACGCGTCAGCTACCACGTTCGCTTTTCCACGATGGTATTGAATGGTATTATCGTAATCTTTTAACAGCTCGAGCCAACGTCTTTGGCGCATAATACGTTTGTTTTAGTTGAAGAAATATTTAAGGGTTTTAGAAATAGGGTTTTGTACTGGGGTCAATACAAAATTCGATTTCACGTTCTAGGAGTAGGCTAAGTCTTCAAGAATACGCCAGGAAATTTATTAACAATAGAATTATCATTCAAAACCGTGACCCTCATCTAAGACTTGGATAGCACGTCACATTGATACCTATTAACTTGCCACCGTTATTCACGACGTCTCCTACGAAAAGTCTGGCTTCGGTGCATTCCACACAAGGAAGTCACTAGATAAAGGCTCGGGGCTCTTTATTTATGGCTTGATATAACAATGATTGACTTTAGTGGTATGGTTGCTTATAATAGGTTGGTTAGAAATATATAAGCTAACAACCTTACGAAAATAATCAATTTTAGCATGATGAGTAGTTAACCAATCAATCCCTAAAATCACATCAAATGCAAGTATTTTCGAAGAGATAAGATCGACAGGTAACATGAAAGTGTCGATTTGAATTAAACAAGATTTATAAATAGTGGAGGTAACGAAGGTTTCTCCCAACGGAGTTTTAACAGATAAATCAAAGTCTAATTTCTCCGAGTCAAATTTAAACATTGAGCGCAAGTAGGAGAAATAAAGGAGTGGGTAGAACTGGTATCGAATAAGGTATAGACTTCGCAAGAGTTTATAATTAACTTACCCGTAATAACTTCGTTCGGGTTTCTCGACAAACGCTCTCACTTAAACTACCAGATTTGAATTTGCTATAGAGTACATTCCACCCTTACTTGCTTCGTCACATTCCTGATCCATGATTCGAATCATTACTCTCTGATCCATATCGAATTAGGGTTGATCGCTCTGCACAGGGTAATTTCAAATTCGATGTTGGATTCTCCTAATTATTGTCCAAAAAGTATTCTGTTTTAAATAAAAGTTTTCTGTTTTATTACATTTATAATAATAATAAAATAAAATTTATCACCATTATTATAATTCATAATATTAATCGACCAGGTCGTTTCCAGGAAAGAGGGGGCTTTCCAATAAGGATTTCTCCCTATTGGCGCGCAATTAGGAGACCAAACCTCTCCTTGACAGAACTTCTAGACATCGTTAAAATTGCAAATAAAATTTTTTAATAACTTCATCGTCTCAATTATTGATTTAATAATATATAAAATATCGATAATAATTGAATCAAATAACGTGAGATATTATGCAATAATTACTGTAGCAATAATTGAACAAAACTGAGTGACTTCTCACGTAATCATCAATAATCAATACCGTGTGCTACTATGCAACCAAGCGTATTACTGTATTTCTACTACCGAGTAAAACTTCTGCCGTTATTTTCATAAAAAGATAATTCTGTCGTTTTCTAACTACGACAATACTTCCGCTGTGGGGTCTACCAATGATTGTGTCATCGTACGAATATTTCCTGTTAAAACAAATATACCCCGACCAATCGAATAGTATACAACAACTTGCATACTTTTCAAAATTTATATATATTACCCACAACTATAACATTATCTCAAATCCACACCATAATTTTAAAAAAAAATATTTCGAGAAAATTAAATCTTTATTCGTTAAATTTGGGATTTTACAGAAACTTCTTGCTCTCAATATTTCCGCCCACTCCTCAATTCATTAATAAGATATACATAAAGATCCACAAGCCACGAGCCACGTGCTTTGAGCCACGAGCCACAAGCTTTGAGCAACGTGCCACGAGCAATGAACCAAGTGCTTCGAGCCATGAGCTACGTGCTTTGAGCCACGAACCACGTGCTTTGAGTCACGATTCACGAGCCATGAGCAACAAGCCAAGTTCTTTGAGCCACGAGCTACGTGCTTTGAGCCACAAGCCACGTGCTTTTAGCCATGAGCCACGAGCAACGAGCCACGAGCCACGAGCCACAAGCCACGAGGGTTTGAAACATGACTTGGCTAGATCCTCTCCGTTTCACAAAAGACCACACTTACTACCATTTTTGGATTCAATAGCTTTATGTTTCCCCCAATTTTAAATTCCCCCATCTACACTCCTTTGCACCCGACAATCCAAGTCCAGCAAATTCGTAGCATGCCCACGAAACCCACTTGCCGAAGCCTCGAGAAATGTCATGAGCAATTTAGATCCGAGTGCCGAAGCCGAGTCTATTGTACAATTTTCTTTAGCATGCCGAAATGAAGATGGGCATTGTAATAATGAGCGGGCTCTGCTTCTTTTGGTAAACCGGCTACAACAACTTCTTTTTTTATGTCCTGCTTTTTTTATTTGAAGACAATGACCCTATGTATAAAAGTACATGACAAGGTAACAGTGGGCATTAATAGGCATAAAAGGAATGGATTTTATAATATAAATCATGTTGCTCCATACACAAACCCCTAACTCATGAAGTATATTTTATATGAACGATTATACATAATATGTATATGTGTAAAGTAGTATCAGGAATAATGATGATGATGCTGCAATTATACTTTTAACAAGCAAGTTATTAACACAAGGTGCATGCACGTGTGTGTGTGTATATATATGTAATACCCGAAAAAAAAAAATATTTAAATCTCTATTTTAATTGGGCTTTTCTTATGTTTGGGTCAAATTGTATTTAATTTGTTTGAACTATAATAAGTATGTGATTATATTAATTTGGGCTTGTATACTAATTGAGTCTATTTTGTATTTGGGTAATATTAAAATTTTATTAAAATTAGAAGAATTAATAAAATTTGTTAATAAATAAACGCATAACTAGACCTAATCTTATTTCATTATCAAATCAAGAAAAAGTGATGGAAAGAAAGACAAGCGGCAACTGCAAAAGGGAAAAAAAAAATAATTGACGATCAAGTGGAACAAGTCTGGTACGGTTTGAAAATTATTTTAGCAGTATAGATTCTTTAAGTAGTATAATGATGATAATGACTTAATCTAAATGGCAAATGATCTGCGGATATATATATATATATATATATATATATATATATATATATATATATATATATATATATATATATATGCTTGTGCAGTAACTAGAAGGACAAGGTTTGACATTAATTTATTATATATATTGTGATTTAATTACATGGGTGAATTCAAGGCATTTTAATAGGACCATGTTTTATTATTATTATTATTATTAAATTGGCGATGATGTTTCGATTGGGTATGACCTTTCATTTGTGATCTGTAAGTGCTAGATATTTTTTTATTAACAAATCAACTACGGAAAAAAAAAGTTAGTTAGATTTATTATTATAGACATGTATATGTAATAATAATATTATGTATAGTATTATAACGGAAAATCACATAGATTGTGGTGGAAAATAAATATAGTTTCAATTATGTATCTAAAATAAAGTCATGTTTGGGGACGAAAAAAGAGTTATCAATTAGAGGTTTATAATTATAGAATTTATAAATTATGACAATAATAATAATAATAATAATAATAATAATAATAATAATAATAATAATTTACTAATTGTACTTAATTTATTATTTTATTTAATTAGTTCGGACAGGAGGAATTTAACGAGTTATATTCAGATTATAATTTTGGGTATGACGTTGCTTAATTCAGGTACGAATATTCATTGTGTCGGGGAATATTCGTTTGGTCGGGGAATATTAAATGCGACCAATGCCAAGACCATTTGTGGGCCCCATAACGGATAAGCCGCCGGATGTAAAATGACAAAGTTTGGGTTGTTATAAATAACGGCGTAGTTATTCTGATTAAGATTGTTGGAATACCGGTGGTTTAAAATACAATAATACGGCGTGGATGCACAGTATTGATGAATTATTGATTCTTACGTAAGAAGGCACTACTCAATAATTATTACAGTAGTTACTATTCAATAATTTATTTTATTGATTCAATAATTGCTGCGTTGATATTTTATATTATTGTTGTTCAATAATTGTCACTGCATAGTATCTCCATTATCGGATCAATAATTCATATTATTTGAATAATATTATTAGATAGTATTATTGGCAATGTCTAGAAAGTTACATCAAGGAGAGGTTTGGTCACCTAATTGCGGCCAAGAAGGAGAAATCCTTATCGGAAAGCCCCTCTCCTGGAACTACTTTTGGTTGTCATAATTGTGATTACGAAATATTATTTGTGAATAATTAATTATTGATTTATATGATAAGGAAATATTTATTTGATGTGGATATAAATGATGGGTTTATTTATGTGGTTATAAATGAAGGAGTTAATGTTGAGGTGTTTTATCGAGATTTTGTCCGGATTGGAGGTATTAAAAGATCAAATTGGTGTTATTACAGTTTTATTGTGTGAGTTATAATATTTAATCCGACCGTTGGATCATTGTAATTTTTGGATATGTTATACATATATAAGTTGAGTATATATCCACAAATTTTGAACCGTTAAAAATGAGCGTATAATTTGTTATGAATTTTAAGAGGTGACTGATTCGGAAATTAGGTTATAAATGATTTTGGTGGAAAATTCTAGAATTGGTGGGCCCCACTTGTTGTTGGTGAAGAAATGTGCTGAATTTTATTTCAAATGTGGTGGGTGGGAATAGTAGCAGGTAAAGCCATCAGGTTGTAGGTCAAGTCTACTAACATTTTCCTATAAATAGAGGGCTAAGTTAGAATTGAAAATCACACCAGAAACAAGTTTTCTCTCTTTCTCTCTCTATATTATCGAGTGTATTTTGTGAGTATCTAGATACTTTGTGAGTTTCTAATTAGCGGTACAAGTTCTTTTAGCACTATATCTAGTATTCCAGTCAGAAGTACTGTCTTTGCAAGGTAAGGGATGTTATTTTCTTCATATATGATATTATTTCTTCAATATCATTATACCGAAGTATTGATCTGAATTTTTATCAAATTTGGAACTTTTTGTGTCGGGGTTACTATTCACGTATCGCACTATTCACGAATCTGGTGCATTATTCATAGAAAAATGAAATTTTCTTCTTTTTGTCCAAGATGTCTATTATGGTTACTATCTTTGATTGTATCCATGTTTTGAACTTTATTCTTGAATTTTGCTTCAAAATTGGTTATTATGGAGTATTATTGATCTTGGATAAACTGTTATACGAATCCCTACTATTTGTCCTTCCGTTTCACTGGATTCATTTTCTTTAAAATATTTTTCATCATCCTCAGTCCTAAATGATGATATTACTAAATATCTTCGGTTTTTAGTGCAAAGATAAATGATTAACTGATGAATATCTTTGGCCCGTAGTGCAAAGATGAACAGGTGTTGAGATGAACATGACCAACTGGTGATACAAATAAATATCTTTGGCCTGTAGTGCAAAGATGAATATTTGATTAAAGATGTATATTGATTATTGTTACAGGGATAAAATATTGATGATGGACTTTTAAATCTTAGAAGATAGTAGAACTCATTCTCTACTTGACTCTTCTAATGGATTGTTGTTTCTGCTGCAGTTGTTGATCTAAAACTTGTTGGCTATTATATTTTATCAGATTTTTCCTGTTGAAGACTAACGATAATTTATTGTATATTATCTTAGTCATAATATTCTTTCTTGGGCTAGTTGAGCTCACCTTTTCCTTTTGTTCCATTTTCTCGGGGAGGTGAGAACATAGCAGGAACTAGTCGGGGTACGGAGTGATGGTTCTAGAAAGATGTTTTAGCAGTCCTCACTATTTCTATAAAATAGTGTTTGAATAATTGTAACGAGGACTTATTTGAGTGTGGATATTGTCTAGAAGACAATATTTGTATTTAAACTCACAGTATGTGTTGTCGTATTTTGCACTACAATTGTATTATTGAAGTTGTAGTTTGCTTTCTGTACCACGTATTTGGCGACTCGGAATGGGTTGGATGGAATGGACCTATTTTGGGGTCGTCACAGTTGGTATCAAAGCTTTGGGATATGATCCACATCCGCGATGTGTGAGACAAGAACTAGGAGGGAGAGACGGGAATTCCTTCACTAGTATATGACCTACCTAAGTTTATTTGGTATTTAATTGGTCTCATTGTATAGGGATAATATGTGATTTGTTAATTAACCCTTGTTTTATGGCAGTATTTAAGAATGGCATTAGGAAATATTAACGATGGAGTGAATGAGACAGTGGAGACACCTTTAATCAATACCCAGGATAAAGTGCAGCAGGAAGACAATAATCCTCAGGTAAACAATAACACCGATGAAATGGTGAATGATGGGATGTTCAGAGGCTTTATGCAATTTATGCAACATCAGGCGAAAGCGGTTCCTATTCAAAATGCAGGTGGAAACAATGGCAACCCACAGTCGGTCACCGCTAAGCAGTTCAAGGAGCTGGGACCACCGGAGTTTTTGGGAACGCCACCGTTGATGTTCAAAAATTTCCAACTCATGTTGACGAGGTGTATTGGTGATTTTAATTCAACATTAGAATAACGTTTCTCACATACGGCGCCAATATTTACGCCAAATTTTATACGCCTGACGAATTCACCAAAATAGCAGGCCAAAATCGCTCTAACGGTTGATTGTATTATTGTAAAATCAAACTCACGAAATACACTCACATAAACATAAATAAAGAGATATAAAATATGAACACAAGAATTTACGTGGAAACCCAATTGAGAAAAAATCACGGAGAGAAAAATCCACTATCATCCACTATCTTAATATGGAGAGTACAAAATATTTATTTGTGTCATATGCTCTTGTGTCTTTTCCACCAGAATCCAATCAGGAGTAGAAGTACTTGGTAGAATCACCTTATAACTGCAATTAATGGCTGATAGATTCCTTCCCAAATTAAACATCCTTATCCCACATTTCCACCAAATAAGGAAACACAATCTTACTTTAATAAGGACTCTCCCACTATCAAAATAAATATATATGATGGGTCAACACCAAATCTAGTCCATTAAATAAATTGGGCTATACCTTGGCTAGACCCAAATAATCACATCCCAACAATGCTAATCTGTGACGCCCCCAAAATAGGTATACATCACCCATTCTGAGTTGTCAATACATGGTACAGAAACAACTACAACTTTATTATTACAACAGTAAAACTGTGAGTTTGAATACAAATATTATCTTCTAGACAATATCTATACTCAAATAAATCCTCATCACATTTATTGATACATTATTTTACAAAAATGGTGAGGACTACTAAACAACTCTCTCTAGAACCTTCATTCCATACCAGAAGCTACTGCATTCGCTATATTCTCGCCTCCTGAGAAGAAAAATGGAACAAAAAGGAAAAAGGGTGAGCTCAACTAGCCCAGTAAAGAATATTATGACTAAGATAATATACAACAAATTATCGTTAGTCTTCAACAGGGAAAAATCTAATAGAATACAATAGACAACAAATTTTAAATCAATATTCGCAGCGAAAATAATAATTCATTAGAAGAGTTAAGTAGAGAATGCAAACTACTATCTTCTATGTATGAATTTAAAAGTTCATCGCCTATCTTTTATCCCCAGAACATCAATCAATATATATCCGGAATCAAATATTCATCTTTGCACTACTGTGCCAAAGATATTCATCATTAGTCATGTTCATCTAAACACTGCTCATCTTTACTCTACGGCCAAAGATATTCTTCGAAATCATTCATCTTTGCACTACAGAATGAGATATTCAATAATATCATCATTTAAGACCGAGGATGATGAAAAATATTTTAAAGAAACGAATTCAAAGAAACAAAATGACAAGGATTAAGGATTAAGGATTCGTACTTTGTTTTATCCATGTCCAAAAAATACCTCAAAAATAATCAAAGTGGTGTAAAATTCAAGAATGATCAAAACATGGATACAATCAAAGCTAGTATCCACAATAGATATTTTAGACGAAAAAGAAAAATTTTCATTTTCGATGAATAGTGCCGATTCGTGAATAAGTAGATATACGTGAATAGTCTGCAGTATCGTGAATAGTAACTCAGACACCAAAAGTTCCAAATTTGATAAAACTTCGAGATCAATATTTCAAAGATAATAATATTGAAGAACTAATATCATTACGAAAAATAATAATATCCCTTACCTCGAAAAATAGTACTTAGCCGAATACCTGGTATAGTAGTCAAGGAACTTGTCCTGCCTAACAATACTCAAAGTATACTCAAAATACTCACAAGAATACGCCGATAATATAGAGAGAAAACTTCGCTTACGTGTAATTTTCAATTCTAACCTAAGCACCCTATTTATAGAAAATTGCTTAGAACACCAAAGCGTAAAAATTTAATTTAATATTATTATATATATCAAAATTCCTACGCCACTCTTGAAATCTGATTTCAGCTCAATAAGCACATGCCACATTCTAGAAAAAGTAAGAAATAACGTTTTTCTAATTTAAAATAATTTAAACTTCCAAAATCAATTATTTGAGCTTTCTAACTTCAATAATTCATAATAAATAGCCCTTTTGTCGGAAAATTCAAACTCGCAACTTTTTATAGGAAATTCAATTCTCTACAACTTTGCGGAAGAAAGTTTTTCAAATTCCAAACAAAATTTGACCGAAATCCACAAACAAGCGATTTTACGGTATAATCAAATTTCACGATAAATGGGGTCCACCGACATGTTTAACATGTTTTAAACATTTATTACAACAAAAATACTCTTCCTCCTCGTATACTCATATATCCCACATTCGTTTGTAAAATATCACCATTATTATATTATTAAAATATAATAATATATTTAAATGTATTATTTTATCGTAAAAAGATAAAATTTCAATTTTCAACAATTGTCACATTAAAATTTTCTCCATCTATATCCACATAAAATTAATATTTTCTCTCATCATATGAATCAATAATTAATTGTTCACAAATAATATTACTGAATCACAATATCGATAACCGTGCGCCTCCTGTGAAAGAGGGGCTTTCCAATAAGAATTTCTCCTTATCGTCACAGCGCAATTAGGTGACCAAACCTCTCCTTAGATAGAACTTTCTAGACATTGCCAATAATGTTATCTAATAATATTATTCGAGATAATATGAATTATTGCTTCGATAATGAAAAATCTTGTGTAATGACAATTATCAAAACAACAAAGAATATAAAATATCAACGCAAAGAATTATTAAATCAATAAAATCTTGAATGAAGAATTATCGTAACCATTATTAAGTAGTGCCTTCTTACGTAAGAATCAATAATTGTACAATACCGGTGTCTACTGTGTTTTTAACCAATTTAGTATTTTAACAAAGATTAATCTATGAACAACTACGCCTGTTATTTTTAAACAACTTATATTTGTCGTTTTCTTTATCCAATCGCTTTCCAGTTATGGGGCCCATAAAAGATCGCGTACGTTGCATTTAATATTCCCTCGACAATACGAATATTCCACGACCAAACGAATATTCCCAACAATCACGAATATTCCACCACCAAACGAATATTCCCCAATAATAATGAATATTTTATAACTACTTGCTTATTCAAATATTTGCGTATTTTACCCATAACTATCCACATTAATCAAATCAACCCTTACTATTTCAAAATAATAAATAGAGGAAAATAAATTTCATTTATTAATAATTTGGGGTCTTACATAATCACTCCCTTATCATGAAATCAAACCTTTTAGTCACTTTAATGGTTAAAATGTTGAAAATTTCACAAACAAATTCACAACATCAACGAGTTGATATTTTCATATGACTTCTTCTTATATGAAAGTGAGATTCACTGTATGTTCATGTGAGAAGAGACCATGTAAAAATATCAAAAATATATATAAAAATGTTTGTCCCCATATATATTTATATAGGCTCCGCATCCATGATAACCGGTTGCTGGGAGCAACCAAAAAAGCCATGACACAACAACTTATAGTGGCTGAAACAATTAAAAAGGGATATGTCCCATTTTAATTGTCTCAGCCGCTACAAGTTGTAGCAGCATGTTACTATTCATATTAATAGTTTATAATATTATTAATACTATTATATTAATATTTTGAAATATTAATATTTATAATATTTATATTTATAATATTTTGTAATATTAGTATTAATAATATTTATATTAGTAATATTAATATTAGTATTATTAATAATACTCTGCTTGCTTTTTTTCGTAGTCGAACTATTCATATGAATCTTGGTCGAGTTTCACATTGAGCTGGACAAAAATTGCAAGCTTAAATTACAATGAAATATTAGTTAGTAATATTAATATTAATATTATTAATATTTATATTAATAGGAATAATACTAATATTAGTATTAATATTAATATTCATATTAGTTATTACTATTACAATTATTAATATTATTAATACTAATATTACAAAATATTAATATAAGTATTAATAATATTACAAAATATTATTATTAATATTAATATTGTAAATACAAATATTATAAAATATTAATATAATAGTATTAATAATATTACAAAATATTAATATGAATAGTAACAAGCCTCTATAGTTTGTAGCGACTGGGATAATTAAAATGGGACATGTCCCTTTTTAATTGTCTCACCGCCATAAGCTATCATAATCATGACTTTTTAATTACTCCCAAAGAATCGATTACCATGGATGCGAACCATATATATATATATATATATATATATATATATATATATATATATATATATATATATATATATACTACTTTCATGTCTTGCATCATCAAGATTTTAGACATTAATTTTCAACCATTGGTTATTGAGAAGTTGTTATTTCGCACGATGGGTGTGGCTTTCGGCCCTTTGTTTGAATTTATTAATTAGTTTTTGTAGAAATTTGTACCATAATCTGTACGACACCTACTAGAGTCAATTATATATCATGATGTTCATTAGCTGTTGCTTAAGCAAAACCCTTGTGCTAAACGTATACAATTGGATGGATATTTTTTGAATTTTGTGGGCCCAAATATAAATTAGGGTTCACATGATTTAATTGAATTAAGTGTACAAATTAGAGTTCATATGATCTAATTAAATAAAGACGAAAAAGTCAAAAATAAATGTGCGAGACCCGAGAAAAGTTTCCACGTGTCCCGAGACAGAAAACTCGTGGAGGTGACTCATTTTGGGAATTGATTGAGGAATTGGATTGGTGGCTAGAAGGACATGATGATCTAGGCATTATTCTGGTGACTAAGGTTATTTCTAGAATTTCTCCGAGGAAATGTGCCTGACACGTGACCACTCTCTAGGAAACTCTATATATACCCCTTGCATTACATTGAGAAGGGACTTTTGACTCTTTTGGACTTTGGACTTTTGGAGTTTGTACCTTCTCTCTCAACCCAAAGCACTCAAGAGAGCTCTCTGAATCTTGCTACCATAACTAGGTTTCCGAATTCTAGGAGTCTTTCTCAACCCGAAGCACTCAAGAAGGCTCTTGAAATCCCTGCTACTCTAACAAGGTTTCCAGATTCTAGGAGTTCTGCCATGTGTCATTGGAGTAATCGCTCACCTGTTCTTCTGGCCTCTTAGATCCATCAATCAATTCCGTGCTTTTCGTAGATTTCTCTCCTCCTCAGCCAACACGAAACCCTAACCCTAGCAAGACATGATTTCCTTGCCCACATTTCTTTGACGACTCTGCTGGGGAGGTGTAGAATTCGTGAAGGGTATGCCCACAACTTGAAGTGGGAGAACTACAAGAAGAGTTTCATCGAAAACTAGCATACTTCACCAGATTCGGTTCAAAGGCAAGAAAATCAAGCTTTCCAAGGTGTAAATCTTGATCTCGATTAACCTATTATTGAAGACGCTTCAGAAGGAAGTTCAACATCACATAAATAGCTAATTAACAACAAACTAATGTTAGGCAAACAAGCACAGGAAGGCAAGGCGATGATGCAAGCGGAGAACAGATAAATGTTGTGCAATTAAAGATGCTCAAGGCATTGAAGGAAGCACGGGAAGGACAAGAAATGATGATGGCTATGATGCTGGAGATGTAGAGGAAGCAAGAGGAAATGGGGAATTTCTGCCAGTAGTTAATGCAAATCCCCATCTTCAAGTCCATGTTCCCGGGCAATTCGCAGGGAGAACAAGTAGGGGTGGAGGACACCAACAATGACAACAACAACAAAGAGCATCAAACTGTACTTTCATTGACGGAGAATCAGTCAGTTCCTATCATCAACTTGGAATCCCAAAACAGCGGTGACGCGCCACAACCTAGACTGGAAGCAAGCAGGCCTCATACGAACATATATCATCCCGACCACTCTCCCTGTATTTTCTCAAGTGCAAATACCAACCATCCCGAGCCACGTCTAACGAATAAGCCAACCAGTAAAACTAACACAAGCTTTAAACGATGCAAGTGTTCATCAACCAATCTCTTTACCATACACATCGCCAACGCATCAATAGATTCCAACACCCCAAAGAGTCCATACCACGAGCCAATATGTGATGAATGATGATATAATCGATGTGATAAATCAACTTCGCAGGCAAACACCCCAACCTTCAAAGTTAGACTTTACTCCACCTTACTCGGCACACATTCAGAGGAAACCTTACCCGGCAGGGTATATCGAGCATTCCCTGCAATTTCCAAAATACAATGGGGAGAAAGGAAATGTCAAGGAACACATTGCCAGGTTTGTGGAGTCGATATCTCCATGGTTAGGATATGAAGAAATGAACAATCATAATTTGTTGATGAGGGAATTCAACAAGACCTTAACGGATAGTGCCTTCAGTTGGTACTACAACTTAGAGAAGGGATCAGTCCATGATTGGGATGATCTAAAATTGCAATTTTTAAAAAAGATTCTATGTGCAGAAATAGGTAACCATTGTAGAGCTTATGCGATTCAAGCAGAAGTCGAACGAGGAGCTGTCTGATTATATGGACAGATTTAGGGCCCAAGCACAGAAGCGTGTAGAACCGATTAAAGAAAAGAACTTGGTCAGCATATACAACAATGGTGCCTTAGATGCATTCAAACCCCATCTAATTACAAAAGCATATGACTCATTTGCGACCCTCTTGCCTTTCGCGGAAGACTTGGGAGGAATCATGACATTGCCCACCAGCTATGCAATAATTACATGAAAGGGCAAGAGGACAACAACTGTGGCTTCGGCAGATTCTCAATCAAAACCATAAGGGGCCAAGAGGGAGAAGAATGAGAGAAATTTTGAAAGGAGCAGAGGAAGGCCTAAAGACAAATATGCAAGAAATTCAGTCCTGAAGGCTATCACATGTAGTGAGAAGGCATTCAAGGCCCAGATTTGTTGTGACGAAGGAGATGAAAAGAAGACCTGACTTCTGTATATACCACCAATACGCGAGATATTCCACTATGGACTGTTACAGTCTACAGAGGATATACTATGAGAAGCTGGCAGCTGGAGAAATTGAACTAGGAAAGGAAAGCAGCATGCATGACAAGCCACTGCCAAACCATAAAGGAAAAGAAACATGCAATACTATTACCCATGGTGTAGTCCTAGATGTTGAAATGATGGAAAAATTTAAAGATGACAGAAGAAAGAGAGGAATGTGACCCAGGCTTGCAGGTGACGACATTAATAAATGGAGTAAAGTTCAGAAAGTTTTTCGATCAGATAGGATTGACCAAGGAAGCAAGGATAGAAGCAACCAAGGCGATCATTAAAGCCGCCGAGATGCATGAGACCTACATGGCTAGAAGTATAGGATTAGTGAGGATGATAGAAGAAGAAGAAGAAAGCAAAATATCTTTTTCTAAAGCTGATAGAGGGATAAGATACCCGCACAATAGGTCGCTGTATGTGACAGCAGTACTCAATTATATAGAAGTGTGGAGTGCGTTCATTGACAATAGAGCGTCTATAAATATTATGCCCTACACCGTGATTAAACGGTTAGGCCTGCCAGAGAAGAAGATTGTGAAAGAAAAAAAAAACATTACAGGGTTCGCCAACCAAAGTAAAAGAACCCTTGGACACATCAATGTGGATATGCAAGTCGGGAAGATCCGAGGACCTGTGATGTTCCATGTAGCCGAGGTGGATGCAGCATATCACGTTTTACTAGGAAGGGCTTGGCAAAATGATATGGGGTAGTACCCTCTGTCTTTCACCAATGCCTAAAAGCTATTTAGAAAGGAAGAAAAATGAAGGTACGAACAACGAGAAATCCCTTCGGACCGGAGGAAGCACACATCACCGAAGCAACCCTTTTTGATGATGTTGCTGAAGAGGGAGAAAACCAGATTGCAAAGCCTGACTCCCTAAGGATAGTAAGCTAGGAGGAAGTGCAGGAGGATAAGTTCGTACCTACAGAGAAAGAAAAGAAGAAGACGGCTAACAGATCCTAAAGATGCTAGAAACATAATAAATGTCAAACAGATATCACAACCAAAAGATGGCCAGAAGATGAAATGAGAGAGGATTATTAAACCCGGTGGAAAGGTAGTGTTTTGCTTATAACGATGCAAGGGGGAAGAGCCCAAGAGAACATTCAATCTTGATGGCTCAAGAGGTGTCCCCCACTTCAGCAGTAGTGAAGAAGGACAAGTTGTACATCAGAAGGTAGAGCCAGCTCCAGAATGCTTTGAGGATAGGCCAAAACCTTAACAAAATGAATTGAAAGAAGTTGATTTGGCAACAAACAGAGGAATGCCAAGACTGACTTATGTCAACAAAGAGCTAAATGTTAATGAGAAGGAGGAGCTTGTGAAATTACTGCGAGAGTATAGAGATGTCTTTGCTTGGAATTACGATGAGTTTCCCGAGATTGACATGGAGCTTTCAGAGCATAATCTAAACATAAGCCCGGGAATAAAACCAGTAAAGCAAGCACCTTACAACTATGCACCAGAATTTGAAAGAAAAATAAAGGAAGAAATCAAAAAATTAATGGAAATAGGGTTCATCAAGCCAATTTAACATCCAATTTGGCTATCCAGTATTGTACCAATAAAGAAATCCAATGGACGGTTGCAAATATATGTAGATTTTAGAGACTTGAACAAAGCATGCCCAAAGGACATGTACCCGCTACCCAATATAGACACTTTGGAAGATGTAAAGACTAATCATGAGATGATGTCATTCATGGATGGGTTTATGGGTTACAATCAAAGAAAAATGTCCATAGAAGATGCATAATTGATAGCCTTTCATACCCCGTTTGGGAATTTCTACTATGTAGTAATGCTATTCGGGTTGAAGAATGAGGGAGAAACTTACCAAAAGGAAATTCACGCTATCTTTCATGACACGATTCATGATATAGTGGAAGACTACGTGGATGACATAGTGAAGAAATCCAAAAAGGTGATGACCCATGTGGAGGACCTGAAAAAGGTGTTTGAGCGTTGTCGAAGGTACAAGTTGAAGATGAATTCGAAGAAGTGTGCCTTTGGGATGACGGTTGTAAAATTCTTGGGATTCTTAGTACATAATAGAGGTCTAGAGGTAGACTCAAGCAAGGTGAAAGCTATTACAGAGATGCCACCACCAAAAACGCAAAAACATTTGAAGAGCTTTTTGGGAAATGTTTCTTACATGAAGAGATTCATGCCAGTGTTAGCAGAAGTCACAAAACCTTTTGAAAAATTGCTAAAAGGAAAGGCAGAATGGAACTGGAGGCAAGACCAACAACAGGCCTTCGAGAAGGTCAAAACAATTTTGGCTTCAACATAAACGATAGTAATGTCACAAAAAGGAATACCATTGCAGTTGTACATCACATCTACCAAGAAGTTAATAGGCGGAATAATCACACAAGAGCTTGATGGAGAAGAAAAGCCCGTTTAATACATCAGCCGGATAATTAAAAGGCTAGAAACCCGATATGCACATGTGGAGAGGCATTGCCTAACATTAGTGTTTAATGCACATAAAATGCGACATTACTTTTTGGCGCACGAAGTAAAGCTTGCAACGAGAACTGATCCGATCAGGTATTTTTTTACTAGGCCAGTATTGTTGGGAAGACTTATCAGATGGATGATGATCCTTTCAGAATTATGACATTAAGTGTGTGATACCAAAGGAAATAAAATTTCAAGCCTTGGCAGACCTGCTAACTAAATTTTCGAATGGAGAGTATGAACCTCCCTCTGAGGATCTTCCAGGTGGAGAAATAGAAGAAATCGAGTTAATGGATGAAGACCTAGAATGGTAGAGTTTGGTTTTCGATGGATTATCTGCAGAAGGTATAGGTGGAGCAGGAGTGGCGTCGATCACCAAAGAAGGGAAGGAAGTGGCCTTGTCGTACAAACTAGATTTCCCTTGCACGAAAAATGAAGCAGAATATGAAGCGTTTATATTGGGATTGTTAGCAACTCAAGAGTTAGGAGCCAAACATCTAAAAGTAAAGGGAGATTCAAATCTTATAGTGCAACAAATAAGAGGACAATTCGCGGTGAAAGAACCTATCTTGGCACCATATCGAACTGTAGCACAGAAAGTGATGGAGGCTTTCAAGAAGGTGGTGATTGAATATATGCCAAGAGGACAAAATAAATAACTTGATGCACTAGCGATAGTAGCGTCTCGAGTATATTTCCAAGGAGAAGACTTGGATTTGATGGTAATAAAAAGAACCCTCCCAACCACGGTGTTAGATTTGTTCCCCATAGACATGACAACTGATTGGATATATGACATTTCCCACCAATTTCAAATAAAGGAAGGAACAATACCAATCGTGGAGCTACAGAAGTATAACATTATCAAAGGTGTATTATATCACAAAGAAGCAGATGGTGTATTAACACGATGTTTGGGGAGGCAAGAAGCGAATAGAGTCTTGTATGAGGTGCATGATGAGAACTGCGGATTGGCAGATATATGCCTATATCGTAGGTTACATCGCCAAAGGGTATTATTGGTTCAAAATTAAGAAGGAAATAGATGCCCTACAACGCCAATGTGTTTCATGCCAAGAATACCATGGGGAGGAGGAATGTTCAATCATTGATGACATTGCGGATTAGCGAATCCCTTATATGGAGTTCTTACAAAACGACAATCTTCCAGCTGAAAAGAAGGACGCAATTATAATAAAGAGGAATTCATAACGATTCTTCTTACAAAATGAAGAATTTTTTAAAAGAGGGTTTAATGGCAAGGCCTTATAGTGTTTGGAACTAGGCGAAGCCAAAGATTTGGTTTATCAAATGCACAAAGATGAACACCAAGGGGGAGACAAGTTGTACAAATAGCTTATCGATCATGGTTAATACTGGCCAAAGATGGAAGGAGATTGTCTAGAATTTGTTAAAAAAGTGCCACATTATTCAAATACATGGAAACTTGATTCATGCTCCCGCCGTGGATTTGCGAACCTTAGCAACACTATGGCCCTTTCATACATGGGGAATGGATCTTATAAATCCTATTCACCCTAATTCCAAAGGAAACATTTGGATTTTATCTGCCACTGAGATGTACAAAAAGTGGGTGAAAGCAATACCCTTGAAGAAGGCTACGGGACGGTCAGTGGCAAATTTTATCAAAGAGCACATCATTTGTCATTTCGGGATCCCGAAGATCATTTTATCAGATAATGGAACTCCTTTCATCAATAGGGACATCAAAAATTTGATGGAAAGATACAGTGTGAAAATCTATAAATCATCACCTTATTACCCTATAGGCAACGGACAAGCAAAGGCCACAAACAAAACCTTGATTAAAATCTTATCAAACACCCTAGACTATCATCCGAAGACATGGGAAAAATAATTACTAATAACGTTATGGGCATATCGAACTTCAAAAAGAAAGCCTACATGCGAAACCCATACCTTTTGGTTTATGGTGAAGAAGCTATTTTGCCCGCCAAAATAGAAATCCTTTCGGCTCGGATGAGACTTCAAAGGTTAGTCGAAGAAGAAAAAAGAACAACTTCCCTGGAGGCCTTAGCTGACTTTTGAGACAAAGCTAAAGAAAAACTTGAACGGTATCATGAAAGACTACGACAAAAATACAATACCGTAATGGTACTACAACAAATTCTTGTGGGGGACTTGGTGCTCAAGACGGCAACTCAAGTCATAGGGGGAACACCAACCACCAAATTTTACCCCAAATGAGAAGTCCCGTATAGCGTACAATAGATCTCCGAAAGCGGGTATTGCAAGATATCTCGTGTGGGATCAGATGTTATCTCATACCCATTAAACTTGAAATAGGTAAAGAAATATTATACATGAGATGGTATGGATTTAATTTTCTCTAAATATTTTTTTTGAGTAATAAGGTATGGATTTGATATAATGTTATAGTTGTGGGTAATATTTACAAATCTTGCAAAGTAAGAAAATTGTTATAAAATATTCAATTGGTCGGGGAATATTCTTTTTAATAGGGAATATTCGTACGACGACATAATCATTGGTGGACCCCACAATGGAATTACTGTCGGAGTGAGAAAACAATAGAAATATCATTTTATAAAAATAACTACGAAAGTTTTACCGATAACTGTTGAAATACTCAGTGGTAAAAGTACAATAATACGCGTGGTTGTATAGTAGCACACGGTATTGATTATTGATGTTTACGTAAGAAGTCACTATGTTTTATTCAATTATTACCACAGTAATTGCTACATAGTATCTCACGTTATTAATTCAATTATTGTCACAATATTTTATAATATTAAATCAATAATTGTGACGACAAAGTTATTCATATTATTATTTTCATTATTGACGATATCTAAAAACTTCTGTCAAGGAAAGGGGTTTGGTCACCTAATTGCGCGCCAATAGGGAGAAATCCTTATCGAAAAGCCTTTCTTCTCTTTCCTAGTAATTATCTGGTTATTAATATTGCGAATTATAAGATTAATGATGAATTTTATTAAAAATTTGTTTTGTGAAGCCAAGTGAGTTGAGATAAATAGAGGGGATTTTATGAAGTATTTGTTGTAAATTTTGCTTATTATTTGGACCCCCACTTACCTATTTTTCAAAATTATTGGTAGAAAGTTATCTCAATTTTATTATTATATATATATATATATATATATAATAAGTTTTGTTTTTTTATGTAAAATAGAATATATTATATTTTATTATGCATAGTATTTGCATAGTGTCTGCATAGTGTTTTCATAGAAACATAAAATAAAATCAGAATTCATCTGTGATTTTGTATGAAAATTACTGTGCAGTCCGTGATTATTCTTCCTAAATATTATCCTGCCATTCTCCTATAAATAGGATGCTCAGTTTAGAGAAGAAAATCACACTAGAAACAGAGAATTTTTCTTCTATAATATCGAGTGTATTTCTTTTGAGTTTAAGGAAGCTTTGAGTGTAGAAAATAGTGAAATTTTTCTTCAAGAATATATTCGCTATATTAGTTAGAATTGCTATCTTTTTGAAGTAAGGGGTATTATTTATTTCATATTCGCTTACGATATTATTTTTCGTATTCGTAAGAAATTTTATTTTGTTCAATATTCGCAAGAAATATTATCTTCGTTTAATATTTGTAAGGAATATTATCTTCGTTCAATATTAGTAAGGAATATTATTTTTCGTTCAACAGTTGTAAGGGATGTTATTTTTGTTCAATATTCGTAAGAAATAATATTTTCTTCCATACTCTGTAGTATGTAAGTAATATTATTTCGTTTCTGATTCCGAATTCTACACTTATTTTATTAAGTATTGCTTATATACTCCTTGAAATTAGTAGAATGTCCTTGAAATTTGCGCTTCATCTAGTATCGTTTCACAATGATATTTTTATGAACATTCTTCTTCATTTTTAAGCTTTTCAAGCCGGAGTACTATTCATGGGTACTATTCATTTATACGACACTATTCATGCGTACGACACTATTCATATGTACGTGTACTATTTACGAAGTACTATTCATGGGGTACTATTCATGACAAAAATTGATTTCTTTTCTGTCCAAATTATTTTTGATACAATATTATTCTTAAATTTTACTCCACAAAGCAGTATCATGTTGACAATTTGGATATTATTGAATTCTTGATAAATTGAAATATAAAATTTTAAAATCTATCATTTGCTTTCATTTAATTGAATTCTTATATTATTGTCATCATCCTCATGCTTATATTGTGATGAAAGTCTTCTTTGGCCCGTAGTGCATAGATGAACTGTTGATTGGTATGATTATGACCAGGGATTATTCGGTATAATCATGACCTGTAATGTTACAAATGATGTTGTAAAAGTTCTCATTGGCCCGTAATGCATTGATGGACAGTTGTTGGTATGATCATGATCATGCGTTCTCTTCGGCCAAGGGTGCAAAGATGAATTGTTGTTTGGCATGATCATGACCATTAATGATAACACGAATATTCTTGGCCCGCAGTGCATGGATAATTCGTGGTTGTGATACTAATGAATATCCTTGGCCCGTAGTGCAGGGATAATTCAGTGATCTGGATTATTTATTAAGCTGAGTCTCAATGATAAAATTGATGATAAACTTTTAAATCATAGAAGATAGTAGATATTATGCTCTACTTGATTCTTCTAATGGATTGCTTGTTCCGCTATAGTTAAACTTGTTGTTTATTTTATTCTATCAGTTGTTATACTATTGAAGGCTAAAGATAATTTATTCTACAATATCTTAGTCATAATATTCTTTACTGGGCTAGTTGAGCTCACCCTTTTCTTTCACTGTTCTCTTCAGGAAATGAGAATATTGCTGGAACTAGTCAGAAAATGGAGTGACGGTTCGTGATGGTTGCCATAGTAGTCCTCACTATTCTATGAAATAGTGTGATAATAATTGTAATGAGGACTTACTTGAGTTTGGATATTGTCTACGAGACAATATTCGTATTAATTGAAACTCAGTTATTGTATTGTCGTATTTTGCACGACAGTTGTATAAATTAAGCTTGTATTTAAGTTATGTACCATGTATTTAGCGACTCATAATGGGTTGTATATACCTATTTTGGGGGCGTCACAATAAGTCCTCAAAAGTTACACTTTCAACTTTAAAAGTGATCGTGGCACCTGAGTATAAGCCCTCAACCCCGAAAAAAGTTACACTTTATCTCTAAAAGTGGCGAGCGTTATGCTTTCTCCGACAAAAGAAAGAAAGTTATAGTAAAAGTGGCCAACGTTATGCTTTCTCCGACAAATGCAAGATTTATTATTTGAAACATTATGATTTTCGTTAAAAGCAATCTTATTATCAATAAATTGTCAAAATTTCACTTATGCTTGAATATTTTTTCTGATCTCTTTAAACAATAAGTATAGATTCAAGTGTTAGTTTGCATGAAATCGGAAAAAAAACATGTTTTTTTCTTGAAAAGATTCATGTTTGCTGTTTTATGAGGACTGTCGTTGTCTTGGAGTATTAATTTGAACAACTTAAGATAGTATTATTATTTAATTTGCATTTTTATATTACTGGTGATGTGGTTGTTCAGATAGTTTGCTTGAGGACAAGCAAAGGCTTAAGTTTGGGGGTATTTGATGAGTGAGATTTATACCTGCGAATCGGATCATTTATTGCTTAAGAAGTTGCTTGTTCGTCGTAATTTATATCGCTTTTATATTATTTTGTTATTAGTTTGATTAATATATGTGTTGTAAGGCTTATTAGGTCATTTCCAGCTTTTAGGGGCAAAAAGGCCATTTTTCTTGCACCAAAGATCAAGTCATAGCCATTGCCAAAGCTTAAACTTTGTGTTTGCGCCTTTCCTGGCAAGCAGTGATAACAATTCAGTGCTGCAGTGCCCCAGTTCCTTCCTGCCTCTTCATTAAACCTTAAATTGACCTAAGGTTTGACTCATTAAGGTTCATGCCATTAAAAGGCTAAATCTTGGCTAAATTGCTTATTTCACCTTCAATTCTAAGCGCATAAGAGCGAGGATTTGGCCTAGCTAAAAGGAATAACACACACACACACACACACACACACACACACACACACACATATATATATATATATATATATATATATATATACATTGGGGGCAACCTCCTTGATATATATCACATTATCCCCTCTGGGATACTCCACCTCTCTATTTCTTTTGTAATTAATTTCCTTTCCATTTTCTAGTAGGTAATGATTGTACATATAGTTTAGGTAGATTAGAGACGTGTTTAGGATTTCATGGAGCTCAAAAGCACTTAGAAACATGGATTGGAAAGCTTGAAAGGAGTGGAATTCTTGGAGACTTAAGAAGCTTTGACATAGTTTATTTTTCTCTATTTGTTTCTTTTGATTTTGTAATCCATAAATGTTGTTTATATTGCTACTTCTGTCTAGTTTAAGAGCTATGAACTAATTATTGGCTCTAAGGTTATAATGGAACCCTTTGTTAATTTGAATTGAATATCTTATCTATTTGGTTGGCACCATATGGTTTGGATCAATATATTTATGCTTAATGATTCTTACTAAAGAATTAGTGATGATTTTGGTAATCTATATGAAATTAAAATAGGGATTTTAGATTTACACCTTGATATATTGGCATGTGATTATAAGTTGTCTACTAGATTCGACTGCATAGTTTGTGTATAGAATAGGAATAAATATGTGCATCGTGTGCGACCGAATTGAGAACTTATGCTTTAAATCCTTGTTATAGTTAATTCGCATAGAAATGTGTAGGATTATTTCCTAGCTTGGATGTTCTTTTCTATTCTATTCCCTATATATTGGGTGGACCTAGAGAGGATATGTTTGTACATACCTCGGAAGAGGTGTATGAGAACTTGTGTGTTCTCGGTCGACAAACCGTCGTGACCACTAAGACAAAAGAGAGAAAGTTAGGTAGTTTGATGAAACATAGCACCAAGTGTTTGACAAAATACTAGTGTGGGTGAAATTATGATCTTAGCTTGTAACGCCTTAGATACCATTCGTTATTCAATTACTTGCTTTGATAATTAGATATAACTATAGATTAATTACACATCTGTTATTCTGTTGTTCGAATAAGACTTAAGCAATACAAATTTGGTATTTGGTAAATATTAGTGATAATTCCTCGTGGGTTCGATACTCATCATTATATTACTTGTTAGACCGCGTATACTTGTGCGTGTTTAGTGACCGGTAATCCGAATAACATCTATCATGTATGGGATGATATGTACGAGACCTGATGTTTCTTATGAACTTGGAATGACAAGAAGATATCAGTCAAATCATTGAGAAGAACACTGAAAAGTGGTGAAAACATCCTAAAGTACTTAAGAAGGATTAAGGATATGTTTCTCGTGTAAAATGGGCCTGATTTAAAATGAGAGGGTTGTACAGACTCAAGTTTTAATACTAACCAAGACGACTAAAAATCTACCTCAGGTTATGTCTTTACCCTAAATATTGGTGCAGTGAGTTGGAATAGTTTCGACCAGCAAACAGTTGTTAATTTAGTGACAGAGGTAGAATATATAGTTGCAAGTCAAGCTGCAAAGTAAATTGTTTGGATGAAGAAGTTCATTACTGAAATTGGAGTGGTTCCTAGCATACGAGGACCAGTGTATGTATATTATAACAACACTTGGGTTGTTGCACAAGCCAAGGAACCCAGGTCTCATCAGAAATTCAAGCATGTGTTATGGCGCTTTCATTTTATTTGAGAAATCGTTGAAAGGGGAGATGTCACCTTATAGAGATTGGACTCTCAAAATAATGTTTTATATCTATTTACTAAAGTGTTAACTCAGCAGCAGTTTGATCATCACTTGGACATGATGGGTATTAAATATCAGAGTAATTGGCTTTAGTGCAAGTGGGAGATTGAAAGTAATATGCCCTCAACATTAGATGTGATCAACATTTAATTTGTAATCTTATTCATTTATTAATAAGAGAATTTAATTAATATAAAAGTCATTCTTTATTCATGTTAATTAGTTGAATTAATAAATGTGATAAACCTATACTTTTGGAGCAATTAATGCTTTTAGAATCATGATGATAATCATGCTAAAGAGATCTAAATTCTAGATAACTCAAAAAATAAAATGTTCCTAATCGTATGGATCACTAATGTGGGGTTACTAATTCTGGATAGATTAGTACATATAATTCTTGCTAAAACCCTAATGGAGTTTTACTTGTATAAAGGAACCCTAATGGAGTTTTACTTTTCTGTCAATAGGAGTTCCTAAAGTGATAGTAGTGCAAGTGATCTTTGGACTTAAGATCATTATAGTATATTGTATATACTGAGTTATGTTTTGACATATTACTTAATACTCTAGGGTATGTTGTAGGGTATATTCAGATATAATAAAGTATATATGGAGATAGGTGAATGATCAATAAATGATCTACCACTTCCAGTAAAGGGAGAGAATGTCATATGTGATTCGATAAAGTGACAACTCGGAAATCATTGGTCAGGGTTGAATGGAATTTCTAATTTACATTAACTAGAGTTGTGCATTTTAGAATCGGAATACATATAATCAAATAATTAAAACTTGACAGTAATTCTGTGTTTATATTTGATTGGGATATTGTATGGTAGAAAGATTGAATTGTACAGTAACTATTTCACGGAATATGTTATTTGTATTCTTTGTGATAATATTTGTAATTGAACGTTGAATTCATATTATCCAGATAGTCATGATACATTATTTATAAGGTGTTACTCATGATGTAAAATAAATATTATTTATTTATATTTGAATTAAAGGAGTTTAATTCATTATAAATAATATTAGAATGGTTGTAATTTATTTATTCTACTATTTGGGTTAATATTTTACCTAGAGGTCACACCATAAAAATGAGAAATATAATTTAAGAAATGATTTACTTAATGATAATAAATTAAGTTTATTTAATTTATTAGTGGAATAAATTAAATTGATTAATATTTATAATTAAGTATTTGGAGAAATCTTTAATTATAAATTATTATTATTATTATTAAATTAATTAATGGTAATAATATAGTATTTGGAGAAATACTAATATTTATAATTAAGTATTTGCGTAAATACTAAATTATAAATAAGAGGAATCTTATTATTATTATTATTATTATTATTATTATTATTAAAGTTCCTAATTAGATTGGGAAATTAAAACCCTAATTTCTAAAAGGTTTAAGAAAAGGGTTAGTCTATAAATAAGAGGAGTCTTATTGTGGGATAGACTAATACTAATGCAACTTGCATCTCTCTTGCAAGTATTATCAAAACCCTTAGGTGTTAGGATAGAGAAAATTAGGACTAGCCATCTAAGATCTAGTAAAATCTAAAATCACATCTTCAATCAGTGTCTCTTGGTGGATCACCTCTTGGGCGTTGCACACTTTGAGTAGTGAACATTTGATCCGAGGATTATAGAGATCGCGAAGGAGAGAAGATTGAAATTTGAAGATTGCATCAAGGCGTTGCTCTTCTTCAAAGGTATATCTTTTATCTTTCCTCAATTAATGATGTTTCATAAGGTGATTCATGGGATTGCAAAAAAAAATTAAATTATTTTTATTGCATGTTTTCCGCTACGTTACAATTCAATTGTATAATTTGATCTTGTTTCTGCAGACATACATTTTCCTCTAGTTTGGCTAAGTGGGACACGCGTTGAATAGTTATTGGAGATGCTCTTTGGCTTAACTACAACTTACATCTTTGAGGTAGTTACTTTATCTGCTTACGCGATTACACTTGATTTGTTTTGCACGTGACTTAACTTCTGATTGTCCACTCAACAATTTAATAGATATCGTAGAGCGTTCTCTCATAAGACAGCTTTTACTCTACGATTCCTTTTTACTTTACGATTCACTTTATTGCTTTACTTTCTCTTGTTCTACGATTTTCACTTGCAAAGTTAGTTTCTCCAAGGTATAACCTTAAGTACATAAATTAAATATTCCTAATTCATTTATTAATTTATTCAATTTGTATCCATCCAATGATTTAGTAAACACATCTGCTAATTAATTTTTAATAGAGCTAAGATATAAAGAAATGTTTCTATTATGAAAATGATCTCTTATAAAGTTACGCCTTATATCAATGTGTTTGGTTCTAGAATGCATAAAAGAATTGTGTGTTATTGTAATTGCACTGCTGTTATCACAAAATATAGGAATAAATTTAAATTCAAACTCATAGTCAGCTAGCTGGTTCTTTATTCAAAGAATTTGAGCACAACAACTACCAGCAACAATGTACTCAGCTTCTGCAGTTGAAGTTGATACTGAGTTTTTCTTTTTGCTAAACCATGAAACCAATTTATTTCCAAGAAATTAACATGTTCCACTAGTACTTTTAATATCTATCTTGTATCTTACAAAATCAACATTTGAGTATTCAATTAAATCAAAAAGAGACTCATTGAGATACCATAATCCCAAATATAGAGTGCCCATGAGATATTTGAAAATTCTTTTATCATTCATTAAATGAGATTTTTTAATATTAGTTTGAAACCTAGCACAAATAAATGTATATATTATCCAATCTACTATAAGTTAAGTAAATGAGAGATTCAATCATACATCTTTATTGAGTAATATCAACACTTTTATGAGTAATTGATTCCATTCCATACTTCTTTATTAAGTTTTTGATGTTCTTGGGTTGGTTGATTATGCATTCATCAGTTTGTTTCACTTTTAATCCAAGGAAGATGTCCAGCTCTCCCACCATGTTCATCTTAAAATTGCTCTGCATAAGCTTAACAAATCTCTCAACAACTTTTCATCAATAGAACCAAATGTTAAGGAAGATCACTTGGTTCCCTTTATCACATAGTTGGCTGATGCTCAGGAGATTTTCCTTCAAACCTTTAACAAATGCTACCTTGCTAAAAGAGACTATACCATTTCCTATTGTATCATATCATCTTGTTTTTCCTAAATTATTTTCTCTAAAGACAATAATATGACCATCCTTCTCTTTGAAATTTGATTAAATAACTTTGTTCCCTGTCATATGTCTTGAGCATCCACTATCTAGATACCAAATTGAATTAGTGGAGTTATTATCCTGCAAAAGAACTTAGATTTTACTTTGGTACCCAGATTTATTTGAGTCCTGATAGGTTAGTGCTCTTAGGAACCCATACCTGCTTAACTCTAAGCTTCCTATACACATTATAATCATAAAAATCACACATTTCAACAATATGAACATAATGATAAGATGTATAACATTTACTATGATGAATGCTTGTGTATGTATGGATTCCTTCTCTTTGAGGACATGTGTGGTGTAAAGAACATTTAACATTTTTTCTTGGCTCAAACTCTCTTTGCTTTCATACTGTTATGTGATTTTAGAGTTAGTAAGGTGAAACTTAACTCTACGATTCATGCCTGGTTAGTTAGTAGGGTAAGTGTGAGCTAACTCTACGATCCTTTGATGCTTGAAGGTAATTTTAGCTTTACACTGTAATTTCTTAAATTCTAGACCATTATGTGATCTGTTGTTCTCTGGGATCACAATCTAATCAACAAAAATAGTATAACTTTGAGTATTTGGTTCAACAACCTGTGTGGACTTTACAAACACAATACTTCTATGGGAAGTAGAAGCATTGTTGTTTCAAGTCTCTAAAGTTGTATCCACACTACGATCTAGGGATAAGTCCCCAAATCCTAAACCTGATCGATATGAGATACATCTCTAACTGGTGATCAGGAGTCCATAGTAGAAGAAGACCTTTTCTAAGTAGAGATTGTCTTTTCTAACTCCTCAACTTTGTAAATTAGAATTGACTCTCTATGTGTGTAATGCTTTGTGAGTTTTATTAATCTCACCTTCTCAGCTTCAATTGTGGAGATAGAGCTAGCAGTTCGTTGAGTTGTTTCCAATTTAATTTGTACTTTCTCTTTCTCCTCTTGAAAAAGAGAATGATCTCTTAATAGAACCTTTAACCACTTCATATATTTGTGTAACTTAGAAGTTATATCACATAAAGATGTTTTAAGATCAGATATATCAACATCAGAAGATTTCAGTCAACTACCTCATTGATATCAACTTCTTGATGATTAGTGGTGTTGTTTGTAGGAACTTCCATAGCCATTAGACATAGATTTACCATTTAAGGTCATTCATCATCACTTGACTTAGAATCTAAGTCATTAGCTGAATCACTCCATGATCCCTCAGCTATTAGGCCTTTCTCCTTCTTCTGGTACTTCTTGTATCCTCCAAAATCTTTCTTTGATGTTGATTCCTTTTTCTTCTTGTCTTTCATCAACTCGTCTCTAAGAGTTTTGTTGCATTCAACAATATTATGACCTGACTTTTTGCAGTTGTAGCACAAATCCTTTGAAGAGTCTATTTTGTTATTGTTGTATCTTCTATTATTGTTGTTTCTGCCTTTCCTCATAAACTTCTCAACTTTCTGGCCTGCAGAGCAATGTCTTCATCATCATTCATCCATATCAGATTCATCTTGAATATGGGCTTTAAAAGATGTTTCAGCAGCTTTAAGGGTTACGCCCTTATCACTCTTGATTATTATTGTAGTCTATGTTCTCTGATTATTTAATTCAAGTTCATATGTCAAGAGATTCCTATAAAGCTTTTACACTGTCATCTCATGTAGATTCTTTGATTCCCTTATAATAGTGGTTTTAACATCTCACTTGTTTGGTAGAAGTCTCATGTTCTTGTCATTAAGATCCTTATTGGGATAAATCTTTCCAAATACTTTGAGGGATTTGAGCAAAATATTGAATCTTTCATAAGTGGAAGTAATGTCTTCTCTAGGAACATGGGAAAATATTTCATACTGTTAAGTGAGTAGGGATTGCTTATTTTCACAAACTTCTTCAGTACCTTCATGCATGACAAGATGGACTTCCCATACTTTGGACAATTTTGCAGTTTACCACATTCTCAAACAGTTCATCTTCAAGCGCCATGAACAGAATGTTCTTAGCTCTTTTGTCAAGAGCTACAAGCTTCTTCTCATTCTTAGTCCATTTTACTCTTCGTTCGACTGCTACTTTGTTTGGATCATCAAAGGTATGAGCTAGTTTCGTTGGAACGTATGGGCCATTAATTAACACAACATCATTTTGGTTAGTTCTGTGGATCTACTCAAGCGATTAAGCTAGTTTAAGATAACCAATGCTCTAATACAATGCACTTGTTATTCCCAAAAGCACAAAGAGACCTAGAAGAGGGGGGTTGAATAGATCCTTTAAAACTTTTCTTTTAGAGAATATTACCAATGTTAAATCAAACAAGTTAATTTATTAATTATGCACAGCAAAATGATGTTTTGAAAAACCCTTTTAAAGATTAATAGGAAATCACAGCTCTAATTTAATTTAAGAAAGAGCAGACAAGTCACATAAATAAAACATAAAATGCAGAAAGTAAATGCAGTAAAGTAATGATATAAAGATTTTTAAGAGGTTAATTCGCAACACAAAAGTCTTCTAGTCTTCCTTTTTACTCCGCAAGTAGAGATATTCCATTGGTGATCACTCATATTACAGTTCACAAAGAATTATTTTACAACTGATTCACTAAAAATCCCTCAAGTCACACAAACTTAGATTACACTGATCACTAAGATCACAATTACAAATGAATTAAATGATTTGAGGCGCTGCTAAATAAAGTTAAGCTTTTTGATCACAGGACTTAGCAGCAGATAAGATTTCTAAATGATAGAGTGAGTAGACTATGAGTTAGACAGACAACATTTCAACTTGATCAATTTATCTCTTTTTGTGTATTTTTTGATTGTTTGATGTTACTCTCCTTTTATAACTTCACATTGGGATCTTCCCATTATGATTTGACCATTATTCTATTCTGACTTGGACACCTGTCGATATCTAATTATTTGACTTTGAAATGTTCTCGGCTAGGATTAATTCAGGTCGCTTTTATCGTACTCTACCAGTTACAGATGTAGTCACGTGTGTTTGTCTTTAGTAGATATAACGCTTATACACAATTTTAGGAATGTTTTATCCTTATCGACAACCTTTGGGAGGATCGTCCTTAGGATCTTTAATCCTATGTGTATGACATTGTCATAACATGTTAAAAGAGATGAACTCTACTATTATACTTAATCGTAGAGTTATATGTCCAATAGTAGAGTGACTTAACTTGAATGTTTGACTCAACGATCGGTCTCCATACTCTACAATCTTAGAATAGTTTCTTGATTTTCAATTCTACGATCAGTCTTCAGACTTAACTTTTGAGCAATATATTTAAATGAATTAACCTAACAAATTTAATCTTTACAATATGTTCTTTTACATAAATTGACTATAAGACCCCAAATTTTATGAAATGAAAGTATTCAATTTTCTTATAATTATTCTTTTATTTAGTAAATGGTTAAATTTATAAAAGGTTAAAGTTAAAGGTGATGTGAAAATTTTGTAAAGTAAGCAAGTTGTCATAAAATATTCGTTTGGTCGAGGAATATTCGTTTTATCAGGGAATATTCGTACGAGGACACAATTATTGGTGGACCCCATAATGGAATTATTGTCGAAGTTAGAAAACGACAGAAATAACTTTTTATAAAAATAACAGTAAAAGTTTTACCGTTAAATTGTTGAAATACCCGGTTGTAAAAGTACAGTAATACGCGTGGTTGCATAGTAGCACACGGTATTGTACAATATCTTTGATTATTGATGTTTACATGAGAAGTCACTCAGTTTTATTCAATTATTGTCACAGTAATTGCTGCATAGTATCTCTCATATTATTGATTTTATTATTGTCACAGTATCATCTGCACAATATTTTATTATTATTAAATCAATAATTGAGACGACAAAGTTATTCATATTATTATTTGCATTATTGACGATGTCTAGAAGTTTCTGTCGAGGAAAGGGGTTTGGTCACCTAATTGCGAGCCACTAGGGAGAAATCCTTATCAGAAAGCCCCCTCTTTCTTGGGAATGATCTGGTTGTTAATATTGTGAATTATAATATTAATGATGAATAAATCCGTGTTGATTAAAGATAAGAATAATAATTGATGAGTGAAAGATGTTTATTTAATTATCCTTTTAAATTGGTGTTGTTCATTTAGTTTTCTTTAATTCTTCCGTGACCCAATTACCCTCAAAGGAAGTAATTCTGTGATTGACTGGTTTTGTTATTATTGACAAAACGGGTAATTAAATCGGATAAATGAACAATTAATTGCTATTAGTTCATATGTAAATAACTATTTGTTCACATGCGTGTACTATTAGGGGAGGTTGTGCAAGATTGATAATACTTGAAGGATTAAATTAAATTTGGAGGCAAAGATGAAGGTACTAAACTGTAATAATTCGAGCCCCTAAACATGCAATTATTGAAACTATGTTTTCCTATAAATAGAAGCTCATTTCTTCTTTCATTCTCACTAATTCACTAAGACTCAAAAGACCAACTATAGAGAGAGAAACTATAGAGAGGAAGAAAACGAGTATTCTGCTACTTCACTATTGTAGTATCCACTCTTCTGCTAAGGTAAGGGGTATTATTTATTTCATATTCGCTTACGATATTATTTTTCGTATTCGTAAGGAATTTTATTTTCGTTCAATATTCATAAAAAATATTATTTTCGTTCAATATTCATAAGGAATATTATCTTCATTCAATATTCGTTGGAATCTATTTTCGTTCAACAGTAGTAAGAGATATTATTTTTGTTCAATATTCATATGAAATAATATTTTCTTTCATACTCTGTAGTATGTAAATAATATTATTTCGTTTCGTATTCCTAATTCTACACTCATTTTGTTAAAGTATTGCTTCTATACTCCGTGAAATTAGTAGAATATCCTTGAAATTTGCGCTTCATCTAGTATCGTTTCACAAGGATTTTTTTTCTGAACATTCTTGTTAAATTTTAAGATTTTCATGTTGGAGTACTATTCATAGGTACTATTCATTTATACGGCACTATTTATATGTACGACACTATTTATAAATACAGTACTATTCACAAAGTACTATTCACAAAATATTATTCACGGGGTACTATTCCCGAAGTACTATTCATTAGGTACTATTCACGGGGTACTATTCACTCAGGTACTATTCACCTAGGGTATTATTCATGAAAAAAAATTGATTTCTTTCGGTCCAAATTATTTTTGATACAATATTATTCTTAAATTTTACTCCACAAAGCAGTATCATGTGGACAATTTGGACATTATTGAATTCTGGATAAATTGAATTATAAATCTTTAAAATTTATCCTTTGCTTTCATTTAATTGAATTCTTATATCACTGTCATCATCCTCATGCTTATATTGTGATAAAAGTTATCTTTGGCCCGTAGTACATAGATGGACTGTTGATTGGTATGATTATGACCAGGGATTATTCGGTATAATCATGACCTTTAATGTTACAAATGATGTGGTAAAAGTCCTCATTGGCCCGTAGTGCATTAATGGAAAGATGTTGGTATGATCATGACCATGCGTTCTCTTCGGCCAAGGGTGCAAAGATGAATTGTTGTTTGGCATGATCATGACCATTAGTGATAACACGATTATCCTTGGCCCGTAGTGTATGAATAATTCGTGGGTGTGATACTAATGAATATCTTTGGCCCGTAATGCATGGATAATTCAGTGATGTGGATTATTTATTGAGCTGAGTCTTAGCGATAAAATTGATGATAAACTTTTTAAATCATAGAAGATAGTAGATATCATGCTCTCCTTGTCTCTTTTAATGGATTGCTTGTTCCGCTGCAATTAAACTTGTTGTTTATTGTATTCTATCAGTTTAACACTATCGAAGGCTAACGATAATTTATTCTGCATTATCTTAGTCATAATATTTCTTGGCTAGTTGAGCTCACCCTTTTGCTTTCATTGTTCTCTTCAGGAAATGAGAACGTAGCTGGGACTAGTCAGGGAACGGAGTGATGGTCCGAGATGATGGCTATAGTAGTCCTCACTATTTTATAAAATAGTGTGATAATAATTGTACTGAGGACTCCATTTGAGTTTGGATATTGTCTAGAAGACAATATTCATGTCAAAACTCTCAGCTACGTTTTGTCGTATTGTATAAATGAAGTTTGTATTTAAGTTCTGTACCATGTATTTGGCGATTCAGAATGGGTAATGTATACCTATTTTGGGGGCGTCACATTGACTTTATAAGAATTTTACAAAAAGTACTGATTTTACAAATCAAAACCTTATATATAAAGACATCACAACCGATCCTTTAAATTGCATATAATTGGGTGAGTCAACTCACTCAATTTGAAATCAATTAGGAGTTAACTCATTCAATTGAAAAAAACTCACGCTACAATCGACAAAACCGTTCTTCTCTTCAGATTTCCCAATTCTTCCTCTTCCTCTTCCTCTTCCTTTTCTTCACTACGCCCAACTTTTATGAATAAAGATAAATTTTTTCTCGAAATATATTTTTGAATATTATAGTGTGGATTTGATATAATGTTATAGTTGTGGGTATTATTTACAAATTTTACAAAGTAAACAAGTGGTTATATAATATTCGATTGGTCGGGGAATATTCATTTTAACAGGGAATATTAAATGCGACGTCCACAATCATTAGTGGACCCGCAATGAAAGTATTGTCCTAGTTAGAAAACAGCGAATTATCTTTTATATAAAAATAACGGCGAAAGTTTTTACCGTTAAACCGTTGAACTACCCGGTGGTAAAAAGTACGATGTCGTGTGGTTGCATAGTAGCACACGGTATTGATTATTGATGCTTACGTGAGAAGTCACCATCGTTTATACTCAATTATTACTACGATGATTTTTTGCATAATATCTCTCGTATTATTGATTCAATTATTGTCACGATATCATCTGCATAATATTTATTATTATTAAATCAATAATTGAGACAAAAAGTTATTCATATTATTATTTGCAATATTGACAATGTCTAGAAAGTTACATCGAGGAGAGGTTTGGTCACCTAATTGCGCGCATGATAGGGAGAAATTCTTATCGAAAAGCCCCTCTTTCCTGGGAATGATCTGGTTGTTAAATATTTTGAGTTATAATATTAATGATGAATAAGTTCGTATTGATTAAAGATGAAATTGATATTTTCATTGTGTTGGGATTATTAGTGTTAATGGAAATCGACATCTATTTCGATAATAATTGATGTCTGGAGGTTATATTGACCAATCGGGTAATTAATCAGATAAATGAGCAATTAATTGCTATTAATTCACATGCTTATAACTATATGTTCACATGTGTGTACTATTGATTCACATGCATGTACTATTAGGGGAGGTGGTGCAAGATTGATAATACTTGCATGACTAAATTTAAAATGGAGGTACAGATGAAGGTACTATACTGTAATTATTTTTTTCACATGATTTTAATATTGATTCACATGATTGTACTATTGATTCACATGATGTACTATTAGGGGAGGTGGTGCAAGTTTGATAATACTTGCAGGACTAAATTAAAAATATAGGAAAAGATAAAGGTATTATATTGTAATATTTTGAGCCCCAAAACGTGCAATTATCGAAACTATATTTTCCTATAAATAGAATCTCATTCTTCTTTCATTCTCAACAATTCACTAAGACTCACAAGAGCAATTATAGAGAGAGAATCCATAGAGAGAAAGAAGAAGAGAAGTCTGCTACCTCACTATTCCAGTATCCAGTCTTGTTCAGAGGTACGGCATATTATTTTGTTCAGTATTCATAGGAATAATATTTTCTTCCATACTCTGTAGTATGTGAGTAATATTATTTCGTCTCGTATTCATAATTATACCCTCATTTGGTTAAAGTATTGCTTCTATACTCCGTGAAATTAGTAGAATATCCTTGAAATTTGCGCTTCATCTAGTATCGTTTGACAAGGATATTTTCTACACATTCTTGTTAAATTTTAAGCTTTTCATGTCGGAGTACTGTCCATGAGTAGTATTCATTTTTACGGTACTATTCACAAATTACTATTCACAGGATACTATTCATAAAGTACTATTCACGAGTACTATTCATAAAGTACTATTCACGGGGTACTATTCCTGAAGTACTATTCATGGGGTACTATTCACTCGGGTTCTATTCACCCGGGGAATTATTCATGACAAAAATTGCTTTCTTTGCTGTCTAAATCATTTTTGATACAATATTATTCTTGAATTTTACTCCACAAAGCAGTATCATGTTGACAATTTGGACATTATTGAATTCTGGATAAATTAAGTTATAAATCTTTAAAAATTTATCATTTTCTTTCTTTTAATTGAATTCTTATATCATTGTCATCATCCTCATGCTTATATTGTTATAAAAGTCCTATGTGGCTTACGTGCATAGATGTACTATTGATTGGTATGATTATAACCGGGGATTATTCGGTAAAATCATGACCATAATGTTATAAATGATGTGGTAAAAATCCTCATTGGCACCCTGTATTGCATTGATGGACATTTATTGGTATGATTATGACCAGGAATTATTCGGTATAATCATGACCATTAATGATTATGCAGGGATGATTCGATGATGTGGTTTATTTATTAAGCTGAGTCTCAGCGATAAAATTGATGATAAACTTTTTAAATCATAGAAGATAGTAGATATCATGCTCTACTTGACTCTTCTAATGGATTGCTTGTTCCTCTGCAGTTAAACTTGATGTTTATTATACTTTATCAGTTTAACACTGTTGAAGGCTAACGATAATTTATTCTGCATTATCTTAGTCGTAATATTTCTTACTGGGCTAGTTGAGCTCATCCTTTATTTTCATTGTTCTCTTCAGGAAATGAGAATATAGCTGGGACTAGTCAGGGAACGGAGTGACGGTCCAGGTGTTTGCATTAGTAGTCCTCACTATTCAGTGAAATAGTGTGATAATAAATGTAATAAGGACTCCATTTGAGTTTGAATATTGTCTAGAAGACAATATTCGTATTAAAACTCCCAGCTTATGTTTTGTCGTATTTTACACGACAGTTGTATAATTAAGTTGTATTTGAATTTTGTACCATGTATTTGGCGACTCAGAATGGGTGATGTACACCTATTTTGGGGGCGTCCATGATTAATATCAAAGCTTAGGGATATGATCCTGGTGAGATGTGAGACAAGAACTAGGAGGGGAGAGACGAGGAATTCCTTCGCTATTATGACCTACCTAAGTTTATTTGGTATTTAATTGGTCGGTCAGAGTTTAGGGATAATATGTGACATGTCAATTAACCTTTGTTTTGTGACAGTGTTTGAAAATGACATCTGAAAATGTTGAGATCAGAAATGAGGCCCATGAGACCGTTGAGTCACCAACGATCAATACCCACGATAATGTGCAACAGGAAGACCATAATCCTCAGGTAAACAATAATACTGATCAAATGATGAACGATGGGATGTTCAGAGGCTTTATGCAATTCCTGCAACATCAGGCGAGAGCGGCTCTTGTTCAAAATGCAGGTGGAAACACTGGAAACTCTCTGACGGTCATCGCTAAACAGTTCAAAGAGCTGGGACCACCGGAGTTTATTGGAGAGCCAAAACCACTTAAGGCAGAGACGTGGATAAAGCAGATCACCAAGATATTTGATGTCTTGGGATGCTTCGAGGAGCAAAAGGTTCCATTTGCCACCTTCATGTTGCGAGGAGAGGCAGATTACTGGTGGGAATCTGTAAAGCGTACTCAACCTACCGCACTGAAGATGTCTTGGGAGAAGTTCCAAGAACTATTCAACGACAAGTACTTTCCCAAAAATATTTGTCATATGAAGGAGGTAGAGTTTATCAAGCTGGAGCAAAATAATATGACCATGTCATAATACGAAGCTAAGTTTGCCGAGTTGTTCCGGTTTGCGTCCCACTTGGTTGATAATGAGGAGAGAATGACGCGGATGTTTCTAAAAGGTTTGAAACCTGAGATACGTCAATACCTAATTTCTCACAAACTGTGTTTGTATTCAGATATTGTAAATAGGGCTCAATTATTAGAGCGCGATAACGAGTCAACCCAACCAAGAGAGAGCTGCCGACAAAATGATAATACCAGTGGTAGCAGTCATCGAAGCGGTGAAAACAAACGTGGAGGGAATCAACATGCCAGAAATGGTAACCACTTCAGTGGAAATCATGGCCAAGATAATAGAAGTAGAAATTTCAAGAAGAGGAGATTCAACAATGATAGAAAGACGTCATCACCAACACCAGTTGTTAAGGAAGGGGAACGACAACCAATCGTATGTTACAAATGTGGAGGGGAGGGACATATCAGTCTGAACTGTACGCAGCAATCCAAAGCGTGTTATAATTGCGGAAGAGAAGGTCACCTAGCCCAATTTTTTCGTGCACTGAAGTCAAGTCCAGCTGGGATGGAGGCATCAAAGGCGGTCCCAAACAAGAAAAAATCGGTAGTTCAAGGGAGAGTGTTTGTCGTAACCTCCCAAAAAGCGAGGAATATGAACGAGGTGATCACGGGTAAGCTAATCTTAAACTCTAGCGAAGTATATACCTTATTTGATACCGGTTCTACCCATTGTTTTATTTCTCCTACTTGTGCTCAACGTTTAAATTTGACTCCGGAGAAATTAGACTTTGACTTATCTGTTGAAACTTCGTTGGGAGAAACCTTCATTACATTCACTATTTATAAGTCTTGTTTGGTTCAAATTGGTACCCTCACATTACATGTCGATCTTATTTCCTTAAAAATACTTGCATTTAATGTAATTTTAGAGATTGATTGGTTAACTACTCATTATGCAAAAATTGATTGTTTTCGTAAGGTTGTTAGCTTTCATATTCCTAACAACCTATTATGCGAATTCAAGCAACCAAACCACTAAAGTCAATCATTGTCATATCAAGCCATAAAGCTATTCGTTTATTGAAAAACGGATGTCAAGCTTTCTTAGCCCATGTCACAGATTTAAATAAAAATACGTCAGATTTGAATGATATTTCTATTGTTAATAAATTTCCTGACGTATTCCCCGAAGAACTTCCTGGCCTACCCTCGGAGCGTGAAATCGAGTTTGGCATCGACCTTGAACCCGGTACAAAATCCATTTCCAAAGCCCCATATCGAATGACTTCTATTGAACTTCATTCGTCCTAGTACGTCTCTTTGGGGTGCTCCTTAACTATTCGTGAAGAAGAAAGATGGAAGTATGCGACTTTGTATTGATTATCGGGAGTTGAATCATGTCACCATCAAATATAGATACCTGTTGTGACGCCCCCAAAATAGGTATACATCACCCAATTGAGTCACCAAATATATGGTACAGAAACAAATACAACTTTAGTAATACAATTGTCGTGCAAAATACGACAACACATATACTGTGAGTTTGAATACAAATATTGTCTAATAGACAGTATACAAACTCAAAAGGAGTCCTCATTACAAATATTGATACACTATTTTGTAAAATAGTGAGGACTACTAAAACAACTATCCTGAACCATCACTCCAAACTCCGGCTAAATCCTGCTATGTTATCACCTCTTGAGAAGAAAAATGGAACAGAAAGGAAAATGGTGAGCTCAACTAGCCCAGTAAAGAATATATTATGACTAAGATAATATACAACAATTTATCATTAGTCTTCAATAGGGAAAAATCTGATAAAATATAATAGACAACAAGTTTTAGATCAACAACTGCAGCGGAAACAACAATCCATTAGAAGAGTCAAGTAGAGAAAGAATTCTACTATCTTCTAAGATTTAAAAGTCCATCATCAATATTTTATCCCTGTAACATCAATCAATATATATCTTGATTCAAATATTCATCTTTGCACTATAGGCCAAATATATTCATTTGTATCACCAGTTGGTCATGTTCATCTCAACACCTGTTCATCTTTGCACTACAGCCCAAATATATTCATTAGGTAATCATTCATCTTTGAACTACAGGCCAAAGATATTCATTAATATCATCATTTAGGACTGAGGATGATGAAAAATATCTTAAAGAAAATGAATCCAGTGAGATAAAAGATCAAAGATTAGGGATTCGTACTTTAGTTTATCCAAGTTCAAAAATACTTTATAATAATCAATTGTGGAGTAAAATTCAAGAATAAAGATCAAAACATGGATACAATCAAAGATAGTAACCATAATACACAACTTGGACAAAGAAAAGAAAATTTCATTTTTTCTGTGAATAGTGTCGTATTCGTGAATAAATAGTCATAGTATCGTGAATAGTAACCCCAACACAAAAAGGTAGAAATTCCACAATAAAATCCATACCAATATTTCGGTATAATGAAATTGAAAGAATAACACCATTATGAAGAAAATAACATCCCTTACCTAGAAAGAACGATTTCTTAAATGAAATATCGTATATAAAATTTGAAGGAAACTTGCAGACGATGAATAGCAACTCACAAAGTATCTAAATACTCACAAAATACGCCAATAATATAGAGAGAGAAAGAAAAAACTTGTTTCTGGTGTGATTTTTAATTCTAACTGTGACGCCCCTAAAATTAGGTATACATCACCCATCTTGGGTCGCCAGATACATGGTACAAAATTTAAATACAACTTACTAATACAACTGTCGTGTATAATACGATAAAACATAAACTGTGAGTTTGAATACAAATATTATCTACTAGAGATTATACAAACTCAAAAGGAGTCCTCATTACAATTATTATCACACTATTTCACGAATAGTGAGGACTACTAATGCTATCCTCTCGGACCATCACTCCGGTTCTCGACTCGTCCCAACTATATTCTCATTTTCTGAAGAGAACAGTGAAAGGAAGGGTGAGCTCAACTAGCCTAGTAAGAAATATTATGACTAAGATAATGCGAATAAATTATCATTAGTCTCCAACAATGTTAAACCGATAAAATATAATAGACATCAAGTTTAATCGTAGCGAACAAGCGATCCATTAAAAGAGTCAAGTAGAAAATAAAATCTACTATCTTTTATGATTAAAAGGTTTTTCATCATTTATTATCGCCGAGACTCGACTTAATAAATATTCCACATCATCGAATCACCCCCGCACTACTACTGACGAGGATATTCTTTAGTATCACGACCACAATTATTCATGCACTACGGGCCAAGAATAGTTGTGTATTCATTAATGGTCATGATCATGCCAACAACAAGCGTCCATCAATGCACTACTACTACCACTAAGGATTTTTATCACATTATTTGTAACATTACTACCATGATTACAATCGAATAGTCTCTCGGTCATAATCATACCAAGTCCATCTATACCACTCGGCCACGAGATGACTTTCAACATAATATAAACATGAGGATGATGACAATGATATAAGAATTCAATAAAACAAGTTCAAGAATTATTTTATCCGGGAATTATTAACGTCTAAATTGTCAACATGATCTTTGTTTTGTAAAGTAAAATTCAAGAATGATCGGAAGAATATTTCCATGAAAAGATCTTTGGATGAAGCGCAAATATCAAGGATATTATACAAATTTCATGGAGTATAGAAGTCAAAACTTTAACCAACCGAGTATAATAAAGAATGGAATAACAAAAGAAATCACCATGCATGCGGTATCAGAGTAGATGCATTATTCAACGAGAATAATAATAATCGGAACGTGTCGGGCAAAATTTGCACGCAAGCGGGATGTTCCAACAGAATACTAAAGACGAACCCGGTCCATGTAAAACACACGACGGGATGTTCCAACGTAATAATAATAAGATGGAACCAGTCCTGTAAAACACACGAGGCATGTGATGTTCCAACGGAATAATAATAAAAATGCGAACTGTGTCCGTAAAACACACGCATGTGGATGTTCCAATGTAATAATAGAAGAATGTCACCAAGTATAGGGTGAGGCCAGTGTATCTGAGTTATTCCAATGTAATAATAAGAAATGGAATAACAATAGATTCTCTTCATGAATAAGAAAGAATAACACCCTTACCGTAAAAAAGAAAGCTAATATAAAAGTAGTTAAGTAGCGAATACTTTTCTTCTATCTCTATAGTCTCTCTCTATAGTTTCTCTCTCTGAGTTCAAATTGAATTAAGTAAAAAAATAATGAAGGAATGAGATTCTATTTATAGAAAAATAGAATGCATAGTAACTAATCCATGAACGGTCCAGATTGATTTACTTTAATCTGACGGTCCCTATTTAAAGCAAAATCTTTTAAATAATATATAATATGACCTTGAACTTTATAAAAGATTTTACTATGCAAACACTATGCATAATAAAATATAATATATTCTAATTATTGTCTAATAAAAACAGATAGCTTTATAAAAGTATTACATTTTTATATAAAAAGTTTTTACTATACAAAACACTATCTGAGATACTTTATGCAATACTATCGTAATAGAATATAATATATTATATTTATAGAATAACTTTATAAAAGTATTACATTTTATATAAAAAGATTTTCTCGCATTATTACATTAATAATACCAACAAAACCGAGTGACTTATCACGTAAGCATCAATAATCAATACCGTGTATTTCTTATGCAACCATGCGATTCTTCGTACTTTTAACACCGGGTGTTTCAACAGATTAATCGGTAAAACTTTCGCCGTTATTTTCATAAAAATATTTTTGTCGTTTTCTCAATCAAATATAATTCCGTTAATAGAGGTCCACCAATGATTGTGCGGGTTATGCGAATATTCCCTGTTAAAACGAATATTCCCAGGCCAATCGAATATTATATAACAACTTTGCGTACTTTTGCAAAATTTATAAATATTACCTGACAACTATAACATTATATCATTTCACTCCATAATATTCAAAATAATATTTATAAAAATTCATCTTTATTCAAAAAGTTGGGGTTTTACACTAACTAAGCACCCTATATATAGGAAAATACTTAGAACGCCATAGCAGACTAACCTGCTACCTGATGGCTTTACCTGCTACTATTCACGCCCACCACTTTTGAAAATAAATTCCAACACATTTCATTTCTCACCAACCAAAAGTGGGGCCCACCATATTTTAAATAAAAATATTTATTTCTGAAACTTCAATAATTCATAATAAATAGCCCTTTTATCAGAAAAATATGAATTTTATGTCCATTTCATAGGAAATCGAATTCTCTACAACTTTGTAAAAGAAAGTTTTTTCAAATTCTAAACAGAAAATTCCCGAAATCTACACGCGGACTATTTTTAATACTTTCATTCCGACAAAATACTGATAAAATACTGATAACATTAATTCCATCATTTATAACCACAATAAATATATCCATCACTTATATCCACATAAAATAAATATTTTCTTATCATATAAATCAATAATTAATTATTCATAAATAATATTACAGAATCACAATAATGACAACCAGGTCGTTCCCAGGAAAGAAGGGGCTTTCCGATAAAGATTTTTTCTTATTGGCGCGCAATTAGGTGACCAAACCCCTTTCCTAGAAATAACTTCCTTAGACATTGTCAATAATGCTGTCTAACAATATTATTCAAATAATATGAATTATTGATCTGATAATGGAGATACTGTGAAGTGACAATTATTGAAACAATAATAATATAAAATATCAACGTAGCAATTATTGAATCAATAAAATAAAATATTGAATAGTACTTACTGTAACAACTATTGAGTAGTGCCTTCTTACGTAAGAATCAATAATTCAAAAATACTATGCAATACTGGTGCCTTCTTTATGCAACCACACGTATTCTTTATATTTGAACCACCGGGTATTCCAACAGTGTTAACGGTAACCATTACGCCGTTATTTATAAAAACTCAACTTGTCGTTTTCTTCGTCGAATTTTTTTTTCGTTATGGGGCCCATGAAATGATGTCTTGTCGTTTAATATTACCCTCCACGAAAAGAATATTCCATGACCAAACGAATATTCCCCAACAATAATGAATATTTTATAACCACTTGTTTATTTTGCAAAATTTGCACATTTCACCCATAACCAAAGCATTATATCAAATTAACACCTTATTATTCACAATAATAATTAGAAAAAATTCGATTTTATTTATAAAAAGTTAGGGTCTTACACCCGTTACCTCGTATTGATGATCTGTTTGACTAGTTGCAAGGCGCCAAATTCTTTTCAAAGATCGATCTTCGTTCCGGATATTATCAATTAAAGATTAAAACTGATGACATTCCAAAGACTGCTTTCAGAACTCGGTACGGGCATTATGAATTCTTAGTCATGTCTTTTGGATTTATTAATGCTCCTGTTGCCTTCATGAATATGATGAACCGAGTATTTAAGGAATATTTGGATCACTTTGTGGTCGTCTTTATTGATGACATCCTCATATATTCCAAAAGCCGTGAAGATCATGAACAACACTTAAGGCTGATACTCCAAAAGCTTCGTGAAAACAAGCTTTATGCCAAGTTGAAGAAATGCGAGTTCTGGCTTGAGAAAGTAGCATTCCTTGGGCACGCGATATCAAATCACGGAATATTTGTTGACCCGGTAAAGATTGAAGCAATTTAAAGCTGGGAGCAACCTAAGTCAGTGACCGAAGTGCGTAGCTTTCTCGGCTTAGCTAGTTATTACCGGAGATTCGTAGAAGGGTTTTCTCGAATTGCTAATCCATTAACTCAGCTGACTCGGAAAGATACAAAATTTAGTTGGAACGAGGAATGTGAGAAGAGTTTTCAAGAACTCAAGAGGAGACTCATTTCAGCACCTGTTCTGACAATACCATCTGTGTGACGCCCCCAAAATAGGTATACACAACACCCATTCTGAGTCGCCAAATACATGGTACAAGAAGCAAACTACAACTTCAATAATACAAATGTCGTGTGAAATACGACAATATATATCTTAATGAGTTTAAATATAATATTGTCTTCTAGACAATATCCACACGCAAATAAATCCCCATCATAATTATTGATTCATTATTTTACAAAAATGGTGAGGACTACTAAACAACTCTCTCTAGAACCTTCATTCCATACCCCGACTAGTACTCGCTACATTCTCGCCTCACGAGAAGAAAAATGGAACAACAAGGAAAAAGGGTGAGCTCAACTAGCCCAAAGAAAGAATATTATGACTAAGATAATATACAACAAATTATCGTTAGTCTTCAACGAGGAAAAATCGATAGAATACAATAGACAACAAGTTTCAGATCAATATTCGCAGCGGAAATAATAATTCATAGAAAGAGTTACGTAGAGAATGAAATCTACTATAATCTATGAATTTAACGATCCATCATCAATATTTTATCCTGTAACATCAATCAATATGCATCTCGGAATCAAATATTCATCTTTGCACTCTGGCCAAAGATATTCATCGATTAGTCATGTTCATTTAAACACTGTTCATCTTTGCACTCTGAGCCAAAGATATTAATCAATCCAGTCATGTTCATTTCAACACTGTTCATCTTTGCACTACTGAGCCAAAGATATTCTTGAAATCATTCATCTTTGCCTTTACTACGTGGCCAAAGATATTCAATAATATCATCATTTAAGGCGAGGATGATGAAAATATTTTTAAGAAACGAATCCAATTGAAACAAAATGACAAGGATTAAGGATTAAGGATTAAGTACTTGGTTTTATCCACGCCCAAAAATACCTCAAAAATAATCATAGTGGTGTAAAATTCAAGAATGATCAAAATATGGATACAATCGAGTTAGTATCGTAATAGATGTTTTAGACGAAAAGAAGAAATTTTATTTTTCTATGAATAGTACCGTGATCGTGAATAGTCTTAGTATCACGTGAATAGTAACTCAACACCAAAAGATAGAAATTCCACAAAAACATCTTCACGCTTACATGAATAGTACTCATGAATAGTAACTCGTGAATAAGTAACTCATGAATAGTAACTCATGAATAGTAACCCATGAATAGTAACCCCACATGAAAAGTTCCAAATTTGATAAAACTTGAGATCAAAATTTCAAAGATAATGATATTGAAGAAATAATATCATTACGAAAAAAATAATATCCCTTACCTCGAAAGATCAAGATTTAATTTGAAACAGGATATAGGCTATGACTTGGACTTGCACCAGTATAGCAATACTCAAAGTATACTCAAAATACTCACAAGAATACGCTCGATAATATAGAGAGAGAAAACTTCGGTTTACGTGTGATTTTTAATTCTAACCCAAGCATCCTATTTATAGAAATTGCTTAGAACACCAAAGCGAAAATTTAATAAATTAATAATATAATTATATTATTTTCTACACATCTAGAATCTGATTTCAGCCATCAAACACATGCCACCTTCTAGAAAAAAAAAGAAAAAACGTTTTTCTAATTTTAAATATTTTAAACTTCCAAAATCAATTATTTTGAGCTTGAACTTCAATAATTCATAATAAATATCCTTTCATCAGAAAATTCAAATCTTGCGAGTTTTATAGGAAATTCAATTCTCTACAACTTTGCGGAAGAAAGTTTTTCCAAATTCCAATCGAAATTGGCCAAAATCCACAAACGGGCAATTTTACAAGCTATAATCAAATTTCGATCAATAAATGGGGTCCAATCAGAGCATGTTTAACATGTTTTAAACATTTATTGCAACAAAAATACTCTTCCTCCTCAGTATACTCATATATCCCACATTCGTTGTAAAAATATCACCGTTAATATATTATTAAAATAATATATTTAAATGAATTATTTTATCGAGAAAAGATAAAATATTAATTTTCAACAATTGTCATTTTAAAAATTTTCTCCATCTATATCCACATAAAATCAATATTTTCCTCATCATATAAATCAATAATTAATTATTCACAAATAATATTACGAGAATCACAATATTGACAACCCGAGGCGCTTCTCGGAAAGAGGGGCTTTCCAATAAGAATTTTCTTCTTACTAAGCGATTAGGTGACCAAACCTCTCCTTAGATGTAACTTTCTAGACATTGCCAATAATGTTATCTAATAATATTATTCAGATAATATGAATTATTGCTTCGATAATGAAAGATCTTGTGTAATGACAATTATTGAAACAACAAAGAATATAAAATATCAACGCAATTTATTAACTCAATAAAATCTTGATAAAGAATTATCAGAACCATTATTGAGTAGTGTCTTCTTCGTAAGAATCAATAATTGGTGCAATACTGTGTCTTACTATTCAACAACGCGTATTAGTGTGTTTTAACCACCGGGTATTCCAACAATATAATTGTAAATAACTACGCTGAATTATTTAAAAACAACTTATATTTGTCGTTTTCTTCATTCAATCGCTTTCCGTTATGGGGTCCACACATGGTCATACTGGCGTCATCGAATATTCCCGAATCGCATTTAATATTCCACGACCAAACGAATATTCCCAAACAACAATGAATATTTTATAACCACTTGCTTATTTTGAAATATTTGCATATTTAACCCTTAACTATCCACATTAATCAAATCAACCCTTACTATTTCAAAATAATAAATAAAGGAAATTCCTTTTATTTAAAAAATTTGAGGGTCTTCTGAACTGCCTCGGAGGATTTATCATCTACAACATGCTTCAGTGCAAAGGGTTAGGATGTGTTCTCATGCAACATGGGAAAGTCATAGCCTATGCCTCATGACAACACAAAGAATATGAGAGGAATTATCCTACTCATGATCTAGAGTTGGCAGTTGTCGTTTTTGAGCTTAAGATTTGGAGGCATTATCTGTATGGAGAGAAGGTGGAGATCTATACGGATCATAAAAGCCTCAAATATTTCTTCACTCAAAAGGAACTCAACATGCGGCAACGATGATGGCTTGAGCTATTGAAAGATTACGATCATACCATTCAATGCCATCCTGGAAAAACGAACGTAGAAGCTGACGCATTGAGTAGAAGATCATATGTGGGTACGAGTGCGATATTGTCAATGCAAAGACCCATTGTGTATGAATTACAAAGGATAAAGATAGAATTAAAGACTCTAGGGACCCATGTGATGATGGCGAATATACGAGTCGAACCGACTTTAATCGATAAAGTTAAAGCTGCTCAAGCTATAGACCTGGAGCTGATGCATATGAGGAAGAAAGTGCAAGAAGGTACTATTCTGGATGCAAGAATCGATGAAAAAGGAATACTTCGAGTCAACTCCAGACTTTGTGTTCCTAACGATTCTGACTTGAAGTATAAAATCATGCATGATAGAGGCACACAACACACCATTTGCAATCCATCCTGGGAGTACCAAAATGTATAGTGATCTTCGACATACATTTTGGTGGAGCAATATAAAGAGAGAGATAGCGGGGTTTATCTCAATGTGTCTAACTTGTCAACGAGTCAAGGCGGAGCATCAAGTGCCAAAAGGTCCATTGCAACCACTTGAAATTCCAGAATGGAAGTGGGAGCACATTACCATGGATTTCGTTACTGGTCTTCCCAAGGTTTCTCAAGGCATAGATGCGATTTGGGCCATTGTTGATAGATTGACCAAGTCTGCTCATTTCTTACCGATACGAGAAACTTATACACTTGAACGTCTTGTTCGTATGTACATAAAAAAGATTTTAAGATTGCATGGTATGCCAGTATCCATAGTTTCTGATCGAGACCCTAGATTCACTTCACGATTTTGGGTTAGTTTGCAAACAACTATGGGCACAGATTTACGATTTAGTTTAGCATATCATCCTCAAACGGACGGACAGTCGAAGAGGACTATTCAAACTCTTGAAGATTTATTAAGACTTTGTGTCCTTGACTTCAAAGGAAGTTGGGACAAGTTCTTACCATTGGTGGAGTTTTCCTACAACAACAGTTATCAAGCAAGTATTGGCATGGCTCCATTTGAGGCGTTGTATGGAAGAAAGTATCGTTCTCCAGTATGTTGGGATGAGGTGGGTGAAACAACATTGTTGGGACTGGAATTGGTACGTATGACTACGGAAAAGATTCAAACGATCCGACAACGTATAAAAACCTCGCAAGATCGACAAAAGAGTTATGCTGATCTTCATCGAAAGGACGTGGAATTCAATATTGGAGATCATGTGTTGTTACGTGTTGCTCCATGGAAAGGAGTTACGAGATTTGGAAAGAGAGGAAAGATCAACCCTTGATTCATTGGCCCATTTTAATCCTCGATAGAGTAGGAACTGTGGCCTATAGACTCGCCTTACCGCCAAGTATGTCTCGTGTTCATAATGTTTTTCATATATCTATGTTACGTAAATATGTGAAAGACCTGAACCACATTTTTGAATTAGAACCGGACGAGATAGCGGAAGATTTAACGTATGAGGAGTTACCTATTAAAATCTTGGATAAGAAGGATCATATTCTACGCTCCAAGGTTTTACCTCAAGTCAAAGTTTTGTGGAGAAACTACGATCTTGAAGAAATGACCTGGGAGTTATAATCTAAAACGAAGTCAAGGTATCCTCACATCTTCGACATACCAGGTACGCACCCTAATTTCGAGGATGAAATTTCATAAGAAGGGGAGGTTGTAAGATCCCAATTTTTATGAATAAAGATAAAAATTTTCTCGAAATATGTTTTTTAATATTATGGTGTGGATTTGATATAATGTTATAGTTGTGGGTATTATTTACAAATTTTGCAAAGTAAGCAAGTGGTTATATAATATTCGATTAGTTGGGAATATTCATTTTAACACGGAATGTTCGTACGACGACACAATCATTGGTGGACCCCACAACGGAAGTATTGTCCTAGTTAGAAAACGACAGAATTATCTTTTTATAAAAATAACGGCGAAAGTTTTACCGTTAAACCGTTGAACTACCCGGGTAAAAAAATGCGATGTCGTGTGGTTGCGTAGTAGCACACCGGTATTGATTATTGATGCTTACGTGAAAGTCACTTAGTTATACTCAATTATTGCTACGATAATTCTTTGCGTAATATCTCTCATATTATTGATTCAATTATTGTCACAGTATCATCTGCATAATATTTATTATTATTAAATCAATAATTGAGATGACAAAGTTATTCATATTATTATTTGCAATATTGACAATGTCTAAAAAGTTCTGTCAATGAGAGGTTTGGTCACCTAATTACGCGTCAATAGGGAGAAATCCTTATCGAAAAGCCCCCTCTTTCCTGGGAATGATCTGGTTGTTAAATATTGTGAGTTATAATATTAATGATGAATAAGTTCGTATTGATTAAAGATGAAATAAATATTTTCATTGTGTTGGGATTATTAGTGTTAATTGAAATTGACATCTATTTCTATAATAATTGATGTCTGGGAGTTATATTGACCAATCGGGTAATTGAGCAATTAATTGCTATTAATTCACATGCTTATAACTATTTGTTCACATGTGTGTACTATTGATTCACATGCATGTACTATTAGGGGAGGTGGTGCAAGATTGATAATACTTGCATGACTAAATTTAAAATGGAGGTATAGATGAAGGTACAATACTGTAATTATTTTTTTCACATGTGTGTACTATTGATTCACATGATGTACTATTAGGGGAGGTGGTGCAAGTTTGATAATACTTGCAGGACTAAATTAAAAATGAAGGAAAAGATGAATGTATTATACTGTAATATTTTGAGCCCTAAAACGTGCAATTATTGAAACTATATTTTCCTATAAATAGAAGCTCATTCTTCTTTCTTTCTCACCAATTCACTAAGACTCACAAGAGCAATTATAGAGAGATAAGCTATAGAGAGAAAGAAGAAGAGAAGTCTGTTACCTCACTATTCCAGTATCCAGTCTTCTTCAGAGGTAAGGGTGAAAGTAGTATGCACACAAGCCAATCATGTTTGATGATAAAGCATATATTTTGAAACAATCTTATTCATTTATTAATAAAAAGTATTAATTTTTTAAAGGCTTTTAATTATCTACATGATGTTGTTTTATAATATATGATAAACCCATAGTTTTAAGCAATGCTTTTAGAATAATGATGATGATCATTCTAATGAGATCTAAATTCTTAGAAAGCTTGAAACTAAAATAGTTCCCAATCGTTGGATTACTAAATATTGGGGATTAGTGAATCCGGATAGATTGGTACATACGTTGCTTGCTCATTGGATGAGGATGATTGATATCATGATCATTTGCGTGGAGACACTAAAGCAAGTATGTAGGTGCTTATTAGAGAATAAGTTCACTGAACGTGGCTAGCTAAGGAATACCTAATGGAGTTTTACTTTCCTGTCAATAGGAATTCCTGTAGTGATAGTAGTACAAGTGATCCTTGGACTTGAGATCATCATAGTATCTTGTGTATGATGAGTTATACTTTGACTTATTCCTTAAGACCCTTAAGGTATATCAAAGGGTATGCTTGGTGATGAGTGAGTTTTATACACATGAATTGGATACATTCGGGCTTAATTTATTGTTGTTCTCAAGTCTTTTAGATTATTTTTTAAGTGTTTATGTCTATTCAAGCATGTTTTATGTTGTTTTATAGGAATTGGGACAAAAGTTACATGGATCGACGTTCGGGGTGGCTAGATTCGCGTTTTCGGCTTGCCATTTACACAGCAGTCACTTCAGAGCCAATTTGAGTATTTCTATGGACCTTATTTCGAAACACTCAAAGAATTAAAGTTGTAGATCTACTTCTCCTCTTTCCGTAACATCTTGAATCATCAAAATCGGAGTTTGGACGAAGATGTTATGGCCATTTTTCCAAAGGACGTCGGAGCAGAAAATGTCAGAAAAAGTGGTAGCGCCGGGCGCTAATTTTAAACTTAATTCCAGCCTTGAAGCGCTATAAAGCGCGATGTCTGAGCGTCGTTCCCAGCGTTGGGGCACTGGAGAGGAGGTTGGGTGCGGCCTGGACGCGTTTTGGGCGAATTTTGACACCTTTTTTACTCCAAATTGGATTGGGTTTGTTCCTAAGCTCAAAATTAGACTTGTAATCTATAAATACTTGATGTAAGGCATAAAATAAAGGGAGATTACATAAATTAGACTAGATTAAACACTCCTTTAGATTAGAACATAACCCTAGTTCTTATTAGTTTTGGGGATTGAAGCAACTTGGAGACCATTGAAGATTCAAAGCAGGAGCGAAAGAGAGTCTCAAGGCTTTCTTGACAATAGATTATATTCTCTTCTCTTCTCTTACTTTTATCTTTTAATGTCTATTCAATTGTGGATTCTTGATTTTAATTCATTAATTATGAACTAACTCTTTCATTAAGATTTCAATTGAACTTTTTATGCTTATGAATTGATTATTTGATTTATTCTAATTATTTATGTTGAAGTGAATTGTTCATTTTGCTTTGTGCTTATTGATTAATTATCTGATCAGTAATTACCTTGTTACTCTAGAAGGAATTGAGAAAGGAATTCTAGGGTTAGAACTGGGCATGGTGACATGTGATTTAGTTATTTGTACAGTGAATAATTAAGTTTGTAAATAGAATGAGAATATCTATTTACCGCATGTAACACATAAGGAACTGGGGTTGTAACGAGTTTAATTCAATTATTTTGCATAGAGATATAGTAAAATTAATCTGGGTTAAATAGAAGACAATTGATCACTCGAGAGAGGGCTTTTGGCATTTGAGAATTCCTGTTAACAATTCAATAGACATAATAATTGGGATAATTGGATAATTGGTTTATAGTTCATAATTGGGGATATTGGAGTCTTAGCCTTTATTCATTTGAATTCATTTATAAAGTAACCTAGTTTTAATTAGTTAATTTAGTTTTCTTAATTAAAAAATTCACAATTTGCTATTGTTTAAATAAAATTGATTTGGTTAAGAATTAGTACTTGGTAATTTTTATTAAATAATTCCTCGTGAGAACGATACTCTACTTTCACTTTATTACTTGTTAACCGTGTATACTTGCACGTATTCATTGATTGCGAAATCGATCAACACTTGGGTATAATAAGTTGTACATGGAGATAATGTAAGATCAATAAAGAATCTACTTCTTCTAGTAAAAGAAGAGAAATGTCCTATGTGATTCGATAAATGACAACTCAGTAGTCCTTGGCCAAGGTAGAATGAAATTAGAAAGGAGTTTCTAATTTGTATTATTTGGTGTTGTTCATTTAAGAATCGAAATACATATAATTAAATAAAATAAGACTTTACAATAATTCCATGTCTTATATTTAATTGGGACATTGTGTGGTGGAAGGATTGAATTGTACGGTAACTATTTACTCAAAAGTTCTTTTATCATTAATGTTGAAATCTATATTATCTGGAAAGTCGTTGATCACTAGGGAGGCTTATCCCTATTGTAGAATAAATATTATTTATTTAAATAAATTAATAGTTTAATTTATTTATTTAAATAAGATTAGAATTGTTCTAATTGATTTATTCACAACCTAGGTTTAATATGAAGAACCTAAAGGGTCACACCATAAAAGGAAGAATAATTATTTAAGAAGTTAATGGCATAATCGTAATAATAAGTTAAGTATATTTAATTTAATCTATGGTGATAGAATAAATTAAATAGCTTAATATTTATTATTTAATATTTTAGAAATATTAAATATAAATTAATAAGAGGAGTCTTATTATTATTACTATTATTATTATTTAATTTCTAAAGGAGTTTGAGAATTAATTAATAAAAGTACTCTCATATATTCCTAATAAGATTAGGAGGTTAAATTAATTAAAAGAGTTTAATTAATTATCCCTAATAAGATTAGGGAGCTTAATTAATTAAAAGAATTTAATTAATTAAATAATATCCTATTTTCTAATCAGATAGATTAGAAGGGTTAACTGATATCTTTATAAGAGGAGTCTTATATCAGATATCAAAATACGCAATTTCAATAGTTGGAGAGTACGTTCTTTTTCTATAGAGATAGAAAACTAGAGTTTAGCCAACCACCCATCTTCTTGAATTTTTGTTCTTCCTTAGTGGATCACCTCTAGAGGCCAAACACTTGGGTGGCTAACGTTGATCAAAGGAAGGAACCAAACCCGGTAGATTCAAGTTGAACGCGAAAGGATTTGGAGGTGAACTCGTACCTGAGGAAGCTCGAATCTTCAAGGGTATAATTCTTGTTCTTTATCTTTTCGTTTTAATAATTGTGCACAATGGATGATCCGGGTATATGCTTTGTAAAAATTTTAAACTCTAATTTTTACACGTTTCCGCTTATTTTATGCAATTTGATTGCATCATGAATATTACAAACCTAACAGTGGTATCAGAGCCAAACCTTTATGCGAATTATTAATTATTTTAATTTGATATGTATACTTATATGTGTTTAGAATAATTTAATTGGGCATAATTTTGTTGTATAAAATTTATTTACAAAAAAAAAAACGTTTTTCGCGAATTCGTTTTGTTTTTATTACTTCGGTATTCTTAAGAAATCATGATACATATTCATCCAGCAGCAGGAGATTCCTTAAGATTATATCTGGTATCATGATTATTGACATATGTCGGGTTCATATAATTCACATGACCATGATCTTTGTATCATATATAGATTTTTTTCAACTAGCCTGTTAAGTGATCCTGAATCACTTATGTGACACCCCCAAAATAGGTATACATCACCCATTCTGAGTTGCCAAATACATGGTACAGAAATGAATACAACTTCATTAATATAATTATCATGTAAAATATGACAACACATATACTGTGAGTTTAAATACAAATACTGTCTAGTAGAGAGTATACAAACTCAAAAGGAGCCCTCATTAAAATTATTATCACACTATTTTACAAAAATAGTGAGGACTGCTAAAACCACTTTCTAGAACCATCATTCCACACCCCGACTACTTCCCGCTACATTCTCGCTTCCTGAGAAGAACAATGAAACAAAAAGGAAAAGGGTGAGCTCAACTAGCCCAGTAAAGAATATTATGACTAAGATAATATACAACAATTTATCATTAGTCTTCAACAGGGAAAAATCTGATAGAATATAATAGACAACAAGTTTTAGATCAACAATGCAATGAAACAACAAATCCATTAGAAGAGTCAAGTAGAGAATGAATTCTACTATCTTTTAAGATTTAAAAGTCCATCATCAATATTTTATCCCTGTAACATCACTCAATATACATCTTGAATCAAATATTAATCTTTGCACTACATGCCAAAGATATTCATTTGTATCACCTGTTGGTCATGTTCATCTCAACACCTGTACATCTTAGAACTACGGGCCAAAGATATTCATCAGGAAATCATTCATCTTTGCACTACAAGCTAAAGATATTCAGTAATATAGTCATTTAGGACTGAGGATGATAAAAAATATTTTAAAGAAAACGAATCCAATGAGACAAACGAAAAAATATTTGGGATTCGTACTTCAGTTTATCCAAGTTCAAAAATATTCCATAATAACCAATTATGAAGTAGAATTTAAAATAAAGATCAAAACATTGATACAATCAAAGATAGTAACCATAATAGATGCCTTGGATAAAAAGAAGAAAATTTTATTTTTCGGTGAATAGTGCCGTATTCGTGAATAGTTCCGTATACGTGAATAGTGTCGTATACGTAAATAGTAACCCCGACACAAAAAGGTAGAAATTATACCATAATATTCATATCTATATTTTGGCATAATGATATTAAAGAAATAATATCATTTACGAAGAAAATAACATCCCTTACCTCAAAAAGACAATACTTCTGACTGGAATACTGGATATAGTGCTGAAGGAACTTGTAGCGTATAGCAACACTCTAAATATCAAAATACTCACAAAAATACGCTCGATAATACAGAGAGAGAAATCTTTAATTTATGATGTGATTTTCAATTCTAACCTAAACACTCTATTTATAGGAAAATGCTTAGAACACCAAAGCAGAAAATTTAATATAATATTAATATATTTTATTAAATTTCCTACGCACACAAACTTGGTCCAAAATCAGCCACACACCTCACCAAAAGTCACAAAAACGTTTTTCATGTAAAAATCACTTAAAACTCCAAAAACAATAATAATCAATTAATCCGGAACTTCAATCATTCATAATAAATAGCCCTTTCATCAGAAAAATTCAAATCTTATGTTCTTCCATAGGAAATTCAATTCTCTACAACTTTGTAAGATTAAGTTTTTCCAAATTCCAAACAAAAATTGACCGAAATCCACATACGGACGATTTTACAGGCTATAATCAAATTTCAGTCAAGAAATGGGGTCCACAAACATGAAAAACATGTTTTAAATATTTTTAGTAACAAAAATACTCCTCCTCCTCATATATTCATATATCCCACATTCATTGTAAAATATCACAATTATTATATTATTATAATATAATAATATATTTAAATAAATTATTTTATCAAAAAAGGATAAAATATCAATTTTCAAAAATTGTCACATTAAAAATTTTCTCCATCTATATTCACATAAATAATTATTTTCCTTATCATATAAATCAATAATTAATTATTCACAAATAATATTACAAGATCACAAAACTGACAACCAGGCCGTTCCTAGGAAAGAAGGGGCTTTCCAATAAGGATTTCTACTTACTGGCGCGCAATTAGGAGACCAAACCTCTCCTTAGACCGAACTTTCTAGACATTGTCAATAATGCTATCTAATAATATTATTCAAATAATATGAATTATTAATTTGATAATGGAAAATATTGTGTAGTGATAATTATTGAAACAACAATAATATAAAATATCAACGTAGCAATTATTGAATCAATAAAATAAAATATTGAACAGTAATTACTATAACAATTATTGAGTAGTGCCTTCTTATGTAAGAATCAATAATTAGTGCAATACCGTGTGTTATTGTGCAACAACGCGTATTACTGTGTTTTAACCACCGGGTATTCCAACAGTTTTAACGGTAACAACTACGCCGTTATTTATACTTGTCGTTTTCTTCATCCAATCGCTTTTCGTTATGGGGCCCACACAAGGCTACTGTTGTCATTTAATATTCCCAGAAGCAGTAAGAATATTCCACGACCAAACGAATATTCCCCAACAATAATGAATATTTTATAACCACTTGCTTATTTAAAATATTTACGCATTTTACCCATAACTAACCACATTAATCAAATCAACCCTTACTATTTCAAAATAATAAATAGAGGAAATTCAATTTCATTTATAAAAAGTTGGGGTCTTACAACCTTCCCTTCTTATGAAATTTTGTCCTCGAAATTGACGTACGTACCTGGTGTTTCAAAAAGGTGAGGATACCTCTTTTTCATTTCTGATTCCAACTCCCAGGTCATTTCTTCAATAGCATGGTTCCTCCACAAAATCTTAACTTGTGGTATAACCTTGGTGCGTAGGACATGCTCTTTCCTATCCAAGATCTTAACATGTACCTCCTCGTATGTTAAATCTTCGGCTATCTCGTCTAGTTCTAACTCAATAATGTGGTTCGGTTCCTTCACATATTTACGAAGCACAGATATGTGAAAAACGTTATGAACACGAGACATGCTTGGAGGTAACGCGAGTCTATAGGTCACATTTCCTACTCGGTCAAGAATCTGAAATGGACCAATAAATCGTGGATTGAGATTTCCTCTCTTCCCGAATCTTGTAACTCTCTTCCATGGAGCGATACGTAACAGTACATGATCCTCAATGTCAAATTCCACATCCTTTCAATGAAGATCCGCATAACTCTTTTGTCGATCATGTGCCATTTGTATGCGTTGTCGAATCGTTTGGATCTTCTCTGTAGTTGTGATGCCCCCAAAATAGGTATACATCACCTATTCTGAGTTGTCAATACATGGTACAGAAACAACTACAACTTTATTATTACAACAAGAAACTGTGAGTTTGAATACAAATATTATCTTCTGATAAATATCTATACCCAAATAAATCCTCATCACATTTATTGATACATTATTTTACAAAAATGGTGAGGACTACTAAACAATCCTTTCTAAAACCTTCATTCCATACCCCGACTGCTACTCGCTATATTCTCGCCTCCCGAGAAAAATGGAACAAAAAGGAAAAGGGTGAGCTCAACTAGCTCAAGAAAGAATATTATGACTAAGATAATATACAACAAATTATCGTTAGTCTTCAACAGGAAAAATCTAATAGAATCAATAGACAACAAATTTTAAATCAATATTCGCAATGAAATAATAATTCATTAGAAGAGTTAAGTAGAGAATGCAAACTACTATCTTCTATGTATGAATTTAAAAGTTCATCGCTCTATCTTTTATCCACAGAACATCAATCAATATACATCTGGAATCAAATATTCATCTTTTACTCTGAGCCAAAGATATTCATCGATTAATCATGTTCATTTAAACACTGCTCATCTTTTGCACTACGGGCCAAAGATATTCTTGAAAATCATTCATCTTTTTACTACGGGCCAAAGATATTCTTAAGAAATCATTCATCTTTGCACTACACAGCCAAAGATATTCCATAATATCATCATTTAAGACCGAGGATGATGAAAATATTTTTTTTTTTTAAAGAAACGAATCCAAAGGAAACAAAATGACAAGGATTAAGGATTAAGGATTCGTACTTAGTTTTTATCCACGTCCAAAAATACCTCAAAAATAATCATAGTGGTGTAAAATTCAAGAATGATCAAAACATGGATACAATCGAGTTAGTATCCGAATAGATGTTTTGATGAAAAGAAGAAATTTTATTTTTCTATGAATAATATCAGATATCGTGAATAGTCTTGTATATCGTGAATAGTAACTCAGACACCAAAAATAGAAATTCCACAAAAAACATCTTCACGCTTCATGAATAGTACTCGTGAATAGTAACTCGTGAATAAGAACTCATGAATAGTAACTCGTGAATAGTAACTCATGAATAGTAACCCATGAATAGTAACTCAGACATGAAAAAGTTCCAAATTTGATAAAACTTCAAATCAACATTTCAAAGATAATGATATTGAAGAAATAATATCATTACGAAAAAATAATATCCCTTACCTCGAAAGATCGGTACTTCTAAATTGAAACACGATATAGGCTATGACTTGGACTTGCACCGTATAGCAATACTCAAAGTATACTCAAAATACTCACAAGAATACGCTCGATAATATAGAGAGAAAACTTCGATTTAAATGTGATTTTCAATTCTAACCTAAGCACTCTATTTATAGGAAAATGCTTAGAACACCAAAGCGAAAATTTAATAAAATATATTATTATTAATAAATTTCCTACTCCTCTTTGGAAATCAGATCCCAACATTTCCCACATGCCAACCTTCTAGAAAGAAATGATAAAAACGTTTTTCATAAAATAAATAATTAAAACTTACAAAAATCAATTATTTGAGACTTGAACTTCAATAATTCATAATAAATAGCCCTTTCATCAGAAAATTCGAATCTCGCGTTTTTTATAGGAATTTCAATTCTCACTTCTTTGCGAAGAAAGTTTTCCAAATTCCAAATAGAAATTGACCAAATTCATAAACCAAGCGATTTTACATTTATAATCAAATTTCAATCAATAAATGGGGTCCACCAACATGTTTAACATGTTTTAAACATTTATTGCAACAAAAATACTCTTCCTCCTCGTATACTCATATATCCCACATTCGTTGTAAAAATATCACCGCTTAATATATTATTAAAATAATATATTTAAATGAATTATTTTATCGAAAAAGATAAAATATTAATTTTCAACAATTGTCATTTTAAAAATTTTCTCCATCTATATCCACATAAAATCAATATTTTTCTCATCATATAAATCAATAATTAATTAATCACAAATAATATTACGAGAATCACAATATTGACAACCGTGCGGTTCTGGAAAGAGGGGGCTTTTCAATAAGAATTTCTTCTTCTTGCGGCGTAATTAGGTGACCAAACCTCTCCTTAGAGCGTAACTTTCTAGACATTGCCAATAATGTTATCTAATAATATTATTCGGATAATATGAATTATTACTTCGATAAAGAAAAATCGTGTAATGACAATTATTGAAACAACAAGAATATAAAATATCAACGCACAATTATTAACTCAATAAAATCTTTGAATAATAATTATCATAACCATTATTGAGTAGTGTCTTCTTACGTAAGAATCAATAATTGGTGCAATACTGGTGTCACTCTTTGTTCAACAACGCAGACATTAGTGTGTTTTAACCAATCGGTATTTCAACGGTATTAATGGTAACAACTACGCCTGTTATTTAAAAACAACTTATATTTGTCGTTTTCTTCATCTAATCGCTTTTTCAGTTATGGGGCCCACACATGGTCATTTTACCAAGTAAATACGAATATTCCCCACAAGATGATTTAATATTCCACGACCAAACGAATATTCCCCCGACGATAATGAATATTTTATAACCACTTGCTTATTTTGAAATATTTGCGTATTTAACCCTTAACTATCCACATTAATCAAATCAACCCTTACTATTTCAAAATAATAAATAAAGGAAATTCCTTTTATTTAAAAATTTGGGGTCTTACAACCTCCCTCCTTATGAAATTTCGTCCTCAAAATTGACGTCACGTACACAGTGTTTGAAAAGGTGAGGATACCTCGCTTTCATTTTTGTTTCCAATTCCCGTGTCATTTCTCTATAGCATGATTCCTCCACAAAACTTTAACTTGTGGTATGACCTTTCTGCAGCGTAGGGACATGCTCCTTCCTATCCAAGATCTTGACAGTACCTCCTCATACGTTAAGTCTTGGCTATCTCGTCCGGTTCTAACTCAATAACGTGGTTCGGGTCTTTCACATATTTACGAAAGTACGGATATGAAACACATTATGAACACGAGACATACTGAGGTAACGCAAGTCTATAGGCTACATTTCCTACTCGGTCAAGAATTTGAAATGGACCAATAAATCGTGGATTGAGCTTTCCTCTCTTCCCAAATCTTGTAACTCCTTCCATGGAGCAACTCGCATGATACACGATCCCCACATTAAATTCCACGTCCTTTCGATGAAGATCCGCATAACTCTTTTGTCGATCTTGTGCCGCTTTGTATCGTGTCGAATCATTTGGATCTTTTCGGTGAGTCATACGTATTAACAATGTTGCTTTACCCACCTCATCCCAACATATTGGAGAACGACATTTTCGTCCCATATAATGCTTGAATGGAGCCACACCTATACTTGCACGATAACTGTTGTTGTAGGAGAATTCCACCAATGGTAAATACTTATCCCAACTACCCTTGAAGTCTAGGACACGAGTCTTAATAGATCTTCAAGAGTTTGAATAGTCCTCTCGATTGTCCGTCTGCTTTTGGGATGGTATGCCAACTAAATCGCAAATCGGTGCCCATAGCTTTTTGCAAGCTAACCAAAAATCTTGAAGTGAATCTTGGGTCACGATCCGAAACTATGGATACTGGCATGCCATGCAACCTCACAATCTCATTCACGTACATACTAGCAAGACATTCAAAGGAATAAGTCTCCCGTATCGGCAAGAAATGAGCAGACTTGGTTAATCTATCAACAATAACCCAAATAGCATTGATGCCTTGAGAAACCGTAGGAAGACCCGTAACGAAATCCATAGTAATGTGTTCCCACTTCCATTCCAGAATCTCAAGTTGTTGCAACGGACCCTTAGGTACAAGATGCTCCGCCTTTACACGTTGGCAAGTTAAACACATCGAGATAAACTTTGCAATCTCTCTCTTCATATTGTTCCACCAAAATGTATGTCGAAGATCACGATACATTTTAGTACTTCCAGGATGGATTGCAAATGGCGTATTGTGTGCCTCCATCATAATCTTGTACTTCAAATCAGAGTCGTTAGGAACACAAAGTCTAGAGTGGACTCGAAGTATTCCTTCTTCATCAATTCTCGCTTAAGGAATAGCTCCTTCTTGTACTTTCTTCTTCATACGCATCGGCTCAAGATTGGTGGCTTGAGCAACCTTAACTTTTCTATTAAAGTTGGCTCTATCGTATACTTGACATCATCGCTTTCGTTCCGCATATGATCTTCTACTCAATGCGTCCGCCTACCACGTTAAACTTTACCGGATGGTATTGAATAGTGTGGTCGTAGTCTTTCAATAGCTCGAGCCAACGTCATTTGCCGCATGTTGAGTTCTTTTTGAGTGAAGAAATATTTAAGGCTTTTATGGTGCGAATATATCTCCACTTTCTCCCCATATAGATAGTGCCTCCATATTTTTAAGCGCGAAAACGATTGTTTTGACTAACTCTAGATCATGAGTAGGATAATTCCTCTCATACTCTTTAAGTTGTCATGAGGCATAGGCTATGACTTTCCCACGTTGCATGAGAACACATCCTAACCCTTTGCACGAAGCATCATTTGTAGATAACAAATCCATCCGAACCGGATGGTATTGTTAGAACAGTGCAAAATAAGTCTCCTCTTAAGCTCTTGGAAACTTTTCTCGCATTCTTCGCTCCCAAATCGAATTTTGTATCTTTCAAGTTAGGCGAGTTAATGGAGTAGCGATTCGAGAAAACCCTTCCACGAATCTCCGATAATAACCAAATAAGCCCAAAAAGCTACGTGCTTGATCACCGAAACTTGGTTGCTCCCAACTTTGTATTGCTTCAATCTTGGCCGGATCAACAGATACTCCATGTTTCGACACCACGTGCCTAAGGAATGCTACTTCCTTAAGCCGAACTCGCATTTCTTCAATTTGGCATATAGTTGGTTTTCACGAAGCCTTTGGAGTACCAAATTTCAAATGGTGCTCATGATCTTCACGACTTTTGGAATATATGAGGATGTCATCAATAAAGACAACAACGAATTGATCCAAATATTCCTTGAATACTCGGTTCATCATATCCATGAAAGCATAGGAGCATTAGTTAGTCCGAAAGACATGACTAAGAATTCATAATGCCCATCTGCAGGGTTACGAAGGCGGTCTTTGGAATATCCTCGATTCTAATCTTGGTGATGATATCCGAGCGAAGATCGATTTTTGAAAAGAATTGTGCCTCGTACCTAATCGGTCAAACAAGTCATCAATACGAGGTAGAGGATACCTATTCTTGATGGTGACATGGTTCAATTCCGATAGTCAATACAAAGTCGCATACTCCCGCTCTTTCTTCTTTACAAATAAAACAGAGCACCCCAAGGAGATGTACTTGGGACCAGATGAAACCGATGTCCAACAATTCTGTAGTTGGACCTTTAACTCCTGAAGTTCAATAGAGCCATTCGATATGGGGTTTTAGAAATGGGCTTTGTACCGGGTTCAAGATCAATAAAGAATTCAACTTCACATTCTCGGGTAGGCCAAGGAAGTTCTTGAAATACGTCGGAAAGTCAATAACAACAGAATATTATTCAAATTTGACGTGTCTTTATTCAAATCCATAACATGGGCTAAGAAAGCTTGACATCCGTTTTTCAATAAACGAATAGCTTTATGATTAGATATGACGATGATTGATTTTAATGGTTTAGTTGCTTGAATTAAATACAACAAAGTTGGTTAGAATATAAAACTAACAACCTTACGAAAACAATCAATTTTGGCATGATGAGTAGTTAACCAATCAATCCCTAAAATCACATCAAAAGCAAGTATCTTTAAAGAGATAAGGTCAACGAGTAAGGTAATGGTGCCAACTTGAATCAAACAAGATTTATAAACAAAGGATGTGATGAAAGTTTCTAAACGGAGTTTCCACAGATAGGTCAAAGTCTAATTTCTCCTGAGTCAAGTTTAAACGTTGAGCACATGCGGGAGAGATAAATGAATGAGTAAAGACCCCGGTATCAAGTAAGGTATAAACTTCGCAAGAATTTATAAATAGCTTACCCGTGATCACCTCGTTTGGGTTCCTCGCATTATGACCATCACAACAAACGCTCTTCCTTAATCGTTGACTTTGACTTTTCTCGAGACGATCTTTTGAGTCACCGTCCCTCACTGAACTAGGTTTCGCTATCGCATAATCTCGGCGATATGTCCTTCCTTTCCACAATTATAGCATACCTTGAATCGTTGTGGACAGGTTTGACCGATATATCCCTCTTTTCCGCATTTGTAACATATGACCGGTGGTCGTTCTCCTCCCTTAGAACCCGATTCTTTCGCCGTAACACTGCGTCTTCATATGGTCGTTGTTAAATCTCCTCTTTTAAAATCTCCTCCCTCTCGCTTCTTCTATTTTCATGGCCATGATTACCACCAGAGTGGTTACCATTTCGTCTCAAATCTGCTTTTTTCTCCGCAGTTATCATTATTCTTGCTGATCGCTATCTCGATACGATCCTCGGTTGTGGTCCTCAATTGACCAATAGTACTCGTTATCTCGCTCTAATAATTGAGCCTGCTTTACAACATCCTAATAAAGATAAAATTTATGAGAAATGAGATATTGACGTATCTTAGGGTTTCAAACCTCTAAGAAACATCCGCGTCATCGTTCCTCATTCTCCACCAAATGAGGTGCAAACTGGATAACTCGCAAACTTTGCCTCGTACTAAGACACCGTCGCCACGATGTTTTGTTCTAATCGATGAACTCCACTTCCTTCATATGATGAACACTTTCGGAAAGTATTTGTCATTAAATAGCTTCTGAAACGTCTCCCAAGACATGCTTTGAAATGCAATTTGGATGGATGGCACGCTTCACGAACTCCCCCGATGAGTCCGCCTCGCCACGGAACATAAAGGTGGCGAATGGAACCTTCGTTCCTCCGTGCATCCCAAGACATCGAATATCTTGGTAATTTGTTTTGACCCATGTTTCCGCCATGATCGGATCGCTTTCCCTTAAATTCGGTGGTCCCAACTCTTTGAATCGCTTGGTGTGTGACAACCCGTGAATTGCTATCATTTCCTCCTCATTTTGAACACGAGTCTCCTCGTCGATTTTGCATGAACTGCAAAAACTTCTAAACATCCCCTCGTTCATCATCTCGCTTTCAATGGTGTTGTTCACAGGAGGAACATTGCCACCTTGTTACGTTCTCCTCGTTGGTGAGTACAGCATCTCCACGGTCTCATTTCCATTGTTAATATTCTCAATCGACATTCTCAAATCATGTCATAAAACAAGGGTTAATTAAGGAAATCAATATATCACATAATATCCCTATATCTTGACCAACTAACAAATAAGCTTAGGTAGGACACACTAGCGAAGGATTTACTCGCTCTCCCCTTCTAGTTCTATTCCCGATCTCCGCCAGAGATCATATCCCTAAGCTCGATACCAAATCCGTGGCGCCCCCAAAATAGGTATACATCACCTATTCGAAATTGTCAATACATGGTACGTAAATAACTACAACTTTATTATTATTACAACAAAAACTGTGAGTTTGAATACAAATATTATCTTCTGCATAATATCTATACCCAAATAAATCCTCATCACATTTATTGATACATTATTTTACAAAAATGGTGAGGACTACTAAACAATCCTTTCTAAAACCTTCATTCCATACCCCAGACTAAATACTCGCTTATATTCTAGCCTCTTGAGAAAAATGGAACAAAAGGAAAAGGGTGAGCTCAACTAGCTCAAGAAAGAATATTATGACTAAGATAATATACAACAAATTATCGTTAGTCTTCAACAGAGGAAAATCTAATAGAATACAATAGACAACAAATTTTAAATCAATATTCGCAATGAAATAATAATTCATTAGAAGAGTTAAGTAGAGAATGCAAACTACTATCTTCTATGTATGAATTTAAAAGTTCATCGTCTATCTTTTATCCCCGTAACATCAATCAATATACATCTGAATCAAATATTCATCTTTGCACTACGGTGCCAAAGATATTCATCATTAGTCATGTTCATTTAAACACTGCTTCATCTTTGCACTACTAGCCAAAGATATTCTTCAGAAATCATTCATCTTTTTGCTACTGAGCCAAAGATATTCTTAAGAAATCATTCATCTTTTTGCACTACGTGCCAAAGATATTCCATAATATCATCATTTAAGACCGAGGATGATGAAAATATTTTTTTTTTTAAAGAAACGAATCCAAAGAAACAAAATGACAAGGATTAAGGATTAAGGATTCGTACTTAGTTTTATCCACGTCCAAAATACCTCAAAAATAATCATAGTGGTGTAAAATTCAAGAATGATCAAAACATGGATACAATCGGAGTTAGTATCCGAATAGATGTTTTAGACGAAAAGAAGAAATTTTATTTTTCTATGAATAAGTAATCAGATATCGTGAATAGTCTTAGATCACGTGAATAGTAACTCAAACACCAAAAATAGAAATTCCACAAAAACATCTTCACGCTTCATGAATAGTACTCGTGAATAAGACTCGTGAATAAGAACTCGCTGAATAGTAACTCGTGAATAGTAACTCATGAATAGTAACCCATGAATAGTAACCCCAGACATGAAAAAGTTCCAAATTTGATAAAAACTTCGGATCAACATTTCAAAGATAATGATATTGAAGAAATAATATCATTACTGAAAAAATAATATCCCTTACCTCGAAGATCGGTACTTCTAAATTGAAACACGATATAGGCTATGACTTGGACTTGCATCCAGATATAGCAATACTCAAAGTATACTCAAAATACTCACAAGAATACTCGATAATATAGAGAGAAAACTTCGATTTAAATTGTGATTTTCAATTCTAACCTAAGCACTTTCTATTTATAGGAAAATGCTTAGAACACCAAAGCGTAAAATTTAATAAAATATATTATTATTAATAAATTTCCTCGCCTCTTTGGAAATCAGATCCCAACATTTCCCACATGCCAACCTTCTAGAAAGAAATGATAAAAAACGTTTTTCATAAAATAAATAATTAAAACTTACAAAAATCAATTATTTGAGAGCTTGAACTTCAATAATTCATAATAAATAGCCCTTTCATCAGAAAATTCGAATCTTGCGAGTTTTATAGGAATTTCAATTCTCTACAACTTTGCGAGAAGAAAGTTTTCCAAATTCCAAATAGAAATTGACCAAATCCATAAACAGGCGATTTTACAGCTATAATCAAATTTCAAATCAATAAATGGGGTCCACCGACATGTTTAACATGTTTTAAACATTTATTGCAACAAAAATACTCTTCCTCCTCGTATACTCATATATCCCACATTCGTTGTAAAAATATATCACCGTTAATATATTATTAAAATAATATATTTAAATGAATTATTTTATCGTAAAAAGATAAAATATTAATTTTCAACAATTGTCATTTTAAAAATTTTCTCCATCTATATCCACATAAAATTAATATTTTCCTCATCATATAAATCAATAATTAATTAATCACAAATAATATTACAAAATCACAATATTGACAACCGTGCGGTTCTCAGAAAGAGGGGCTTTCCAATAAGAATTTCTTCTTCTTGGCCTTGCAATTAGGTGACCAAACCTCTCCTTAGATGTAACTTTCTAGACATTGCCAATAATGTTATCTAATAATATTATTCAGATAATATGAATTATTAGCTTCGATAAAGAAAATATCGTGTAATGACAATTATTGAAACAACAAACAATATAAAATATCAACGCAAAGAATTATTAACTCAATAAAATCTTTGAATAATTATTACTGTAACCATTATTGAGTAGTGCCTTCTTCACGTAAGAATCAATAATTGGTGCAATACTGGTAATCTACCGTTCAACAACGCGATTAGTGTGTTTTAACCAATCGGGTATTCCAACAAGATAATTGTGAATAACTACGCCTGTTATTTAAAAACAACTTATATTTGTCGCTTTCTTCATCCAATCGCTTTCAAGTTATGGGCTCCACACATGGTCACTTGCCGCATTTAATATTCCCCGACGATGCATTTAATATTCCACGACCAAACGAATATTCCCCGACGATAATGAATATTTTATAACCACTTGCTTATTTTGAAATATTTGCGTATTTAACCCTTAACTATCCACATTAATCAAATCAACCCTTACTATTTCAAAATAATAAATAAAGGAAATTCCTTTTTATTTAAAAATTTTGGGGTCTTACAGTAGTCATTCGTACCAACTCTGATCCCAACAATGTTGCTTCTCCCACCTCATCCCAGCATACTAGAGAGCGACACTTTTGTCCATATAATGCCTAGAATGGAGCCACACCTATACTTGCCTGATAACTGTTGTTGTAGGAGAATTCCACCAATGGTAGGTACTTATCCCAACTCCCTTTGAAATCTATGACACAAAGTCTTAATAGATCTTTAAGAGTTTGAATAGTCCTCTTTGATTGTTCGTCCGTTTGAGGATGGTATGCCGAACTGAATCATAAATCCGTGCCCATAGCTTTCTGTAAGCTAACCCAAAATCTTGAAGTGAATCTTGGGTCACGATCCGAAACTATGGATACTGGCATGCCATGCAATCTCATAATCTCATTTACGTACATACTAGTAAGACTTTCAAGGGAATAAGTCTCCCGTATAGGCAAGAAATTAGCAGACTTGGTTAATCTATCAACAATAACCCAAATCGCATCTATGCCTTGAGAAACCTTAGGAAGACCTGTAACAAAATCCATAGTAATGTGTTCCCACTTCCATTTCAGAATCTCAAGTGGTTGCAATGGACCCTTTGGCACTTGATGCTCCGCCTTTACACGTTGACAAGTTAAACACCTCGAGATAAACTTCGTGATCTCTCTCTTCATATTGTTCCACCAAAATGTATGTCGAAGACCATGATACATTTGGTACTCCCCGAGATGGATTGCAAGCGGTGTGTTATGCGCCTCCATCATGATTCTATGCTTCAAGTCAGAATTGTTAGGAACACAAAGTCTGGAGTTGACTCGAAGTATTCCTTCATCATCGATTCTTGCTTCCGGAATAGCACCTTCTTGCACTTTCTCCTTCATACGCATCAGCTCCATGTCCGTAGCTTGAGCAGCTTTAACTTTATCAATTAAAGTCGGTTCTACTTATATTCTTGATATCATCACGTGGGTACTTGGAGCCTTTATCTCTATCTCCATCCTTTGCAAGTCATACAAAATAGTCCTTTGTGTTAACAATATTGCACTTGTACCCGTAAATGATCTTCTACACAATGCGTCAGCTACCACGTTTGTTTTTCCAGGATGGTATTGGATGGTATGATCGTAATCTTTCAATAACTCGAGCCAACGTCATTGCCGCATGTTGAGTTCCTTTTGGGTGAAGAAATATTTGAGGCTTTTATGATCTTTATAGATCTCCACTTTCTCCCCATACAGGTAGTGTCTCCAGATCTTCAACGCGAAAACGAATGCTGCCAACTCTAGATCATGAGTAGGATAATTCCTCTCATATTCTATGAGTTGTCGTGAGGCATAGGCTATGACTTTCCCATGTTGTATGAGAACACATCCTAACCCTTTGCCCGAAGCATCGTTGTAGATAACAAATCCATCTGAACCAAACGGATTGTCAGAACAGGTGCCAAAATGAGTCTCCTCTTGAGTTCTTGGAAACTCTTCTCGCATTCCTCGCTCCATACGAATTTTATATCTTTACGAGTTAGCTTAGTTAACGGAGTAGCAATTCGAGAAAATCCTTCCACGAATCTTCGATAATAACTAGCTAAGCCCAGAAAGCTATGTACTTCGGTCACCGATTTCGGTTACTCCCAACTTTGTATTGCTTCAATCTTCGCCGGGTCAATGTATTACACTCCATATTTTGACACCATGTGCCCAAGAAATGCTATTTCCTCAAGTCGAACTCGCATTTCTTGACAGCATATAGCTTGTTATCACGAAGCCTTTGCAAAGACCGACTTCAAATGTCGCTCATGATCTTCACTGGCTTTTGGAATTGATAAGTAGGATTTTTACCTACTTATGGAGTACCAATTCATCTGACTAAGAACTATGCCCATCTCAAGTACATTTTAGTATCTGTTTTAACCTTGCATTTCATGTTAATTTGCATTTGCGTTCTTAAAACTCCTTTTGGTGAATAAGTCATCAATGCGAATCGGCTTTTTTTGGTGGTGTTATGGAGCATAAGGCAAATGGATGCTTGAAAGCGAGGTAAAAGGATGGGATATGCATGGCATGAAGGTGCATTGGTGCGAGGAGGATAAAAACGTGGTGAGCAAGCATATGCATATAAGATGAAAGGCGCATTGGTCCAAGGAAATAAAGCATGGAACCGGGATCTGCAGATTTGACCGCCGGATGCAAAATGTGAATAACCTAATAATAGCAATACGCGCCGCGATTACCCAACCGGATCTTGGATACTCTTTGCAAGTCTCGTGGCCGTGAAGAAAAAAGAGAAGCTATATGGAGCCGCGCGCCCAATGCGAGATCGATAAAACATACGAACCTCTTTAAGTCTCATGGTAGCGAGACTATCATCTTCGGAAGAGGCGCGGTGCGCGCGCGATGTCGATCTTTGATGTGTTTTATTTTATTTCCAAATTTTAAAGGTTGTATTTGATTTAAAAGCGATTCTGATGGTGTCGGGGTATCATTCGACATTTTATTAGTTTTCACGTATCTTTACATCGTAATTAGGGTTTTACTCTCTAGAGAGATTCCAACGTAAAAGGAGGCTATAACTCTACTTTTCTACTCCTTCTTGGGATTTCTCTCTGAGAGCGGATTATTAATATTAGTTTTTTTCTTGGAATCTTATGAGGATTGAATATTGATGTGTATTCGTGATTGGGTTTGATAGTTTCATCTTTCATCTTTCAATTGTTGCTTATTGATCATGTTTAACTTTGATCCCATAATGGCTTTTGGTTGATCGTGAACTAAACTCCATTATGGGATTCTAACAGATTTTATTATGTAGTTTGATTGCACACTTAAATCTTTGGGTTGTTTTGCATATTATATGGGATGTCTACATCATGATTGTTTTGCATACATGAATGCTTGATCACCATTCGTTTCGATATTTGTATGGAATTGACAATGAACATGCAAATATGGAATTATAATCATGATAGTATCGTATATAGGGTTGTGTTATATGGCTTATGTATTTACGTGAACGGATAGACATATCTTTGTTTCATATATAAGTTAAGATAAGAGCTTGAACTTAAAATCAATATAGTTGCAATTTCACGTAGACATATAGTGATGTTGGTTATATTGATGATTACATAAGAGTCTATCATCATGGATCTTTGTGTAAGTAGGTCTTAGTGCATTGAAAAATGGCTAATACTCTTTTAGTGCTCTTGGCTACTTTCTATGATATGTGAACAAGTCGGGCATGATAGTGGCGATTGAATGAAATATTGAATGAAGTTAGAATCCCATTAGTTCGATATCATTTATTATATCGTTTATATTGTTTTAGTTGTTATTTGCAATTCGAGAACAAACCAAGTTTAATCCATAGTGTGAGCATATAAATATAGTGATTTAATTAATGAATAGTAGTTTAAGTTAAACAACTTTCTACGTGGGATCGATACTTTACTTGCTCTGTATTACTTGTTGGCGCGTGTATGCTTGCATGAGTTAGAGCTCTTTTGTTAGTAAGTAAAAAAAAAAAGCAACAAGTTTTTTAAGCGCGATTCTAGGGAAAAAGCGTTTAATTTAGTATTATTATCATTAGTTTTAAGCTATATTGTATGACTTAGACAAATCTAGTCTTGTCTCATTTCGAGTTTTTTTTTTTGTTTGAGAATTTGGATAAATTTTTATGCGCTTTACGATCAACCAACCCGAGTTAACACATGTTGAGGATAATATAAGCGGGAGAGGTTGGAAGCGGGTGTCGTAGAAATTTACAAACGTTGGAAAACACGACGACTAACATAACGGCGGCCGCCGATGCACTGAGGAGAAGATCAAAGAGAGGAGCATCGGGCTCTGAAAGAGTATTCCATGCCCAATATCAGCGGACTACTGATCCGGCGTAGTCGAGACCAACGATAGCGGCAATACCTTGAGATCAAAGGCGGCACTATTCAAATGGTGCGAAATCTGATTCGATTTGGGGTCTTTGCTTCTGGATGATCCGAATGAACATCTATTGAGTTTCATTGAAATTTGTGATACATTCGAGATACTAGCGGTGTGACGGAGGATGCTATTAGACTAAGGTTGTTCCCATTTTCATTGAGGATAAAGCAAAAAGTTGGCTTCATTCTCTTGCGGCGGGGATCTATAACTACATGGGAGGATTTAGCACGAAATTCTTAGCTAAGTTTTTCCCAATGGCTAAGACTTGCAAAGATGAGGACAACTATCTCTCAATTTGAGCAACAACAGAGCGAATCGTTACATGAAGCATGGGAGAGATACAAAAAATCTTTGAAAGTGCCCACATCACGTATGCAGTTGGATGGTAATTAACACGTTTTATAATGGATTGGGATGGCGATCGAGGCCAGATTGTAGATCACGGTGCGGGGGAGGTGCATTATGGGCAAAGAACTATGAGGAAGCCTATGATCTTATCGAGACAATGGCATCAAATGATTTTTAGAATCCTACATCCGAATGCCACAAACCAAAGTTGCGGTGTGTTGGAGGTTGATGCCATTACTCGATATCGCTCGGCCTGAGATGGCGACTATGGCAAAGAAGATAGATACTTTGGTGAAGGAAAGGTAAAAGCGGTTGCCTACATATGTGAGATTTGTGCGGGGTCACACTCGGCGGACCAATGTGCTTATCGGCTTCGAAATCGATGCGATATGTGAGCAACTACTGAGAAAAAGACCAAGGCGATTTGAACACACATACCACCCCAACAACGAAATCATCCAAATTTTAGTTGGTCGAATAATCGAGGGAATCAATGAGCTCGGTTTCAACCAAACAATCAATTTGATAGCGACCCGGCCTGATGCATGATTTAATCTAGACCACCCTTTCCGCGAGGATTTTCTCAACAACAACAACAACATCACACTCCGATTTGCACCTCGTGAAAAAAAGAAATCGAAGTGGAGGAGATGATGATGAAATACATAGCAAACACAGAAGTTATGATCAAGAGCCAGCGGTGGCTATAAAGAATCTGGAAACTCAAATGGGGCGGATGGCGAACATGCTTACTAACGGGCCCGGGGTTCATTGCCAAAATAATCGGAGATGAATCCAAGAAGAAGGGAAGGAACAATGCCAAGCGATTACATTGAGATCTGGGAAGATCATCGACTCTTGTAAGTCGTGCTTGCATGCGAGAATGTCTTGAGGAGAAGCGCGGCGGCAGCGAGGCGAGCGAGAAACCGACCCGATGAGCGGGAAAATTTGGAGAAATCGAGGATCGGCGGAAGAAAAAGACAAAGCGAGGCTCGGAGGAGGCGGTTAAAGTCCATACCACCAATGCACATTCAGGTTCCGTATCCGTAGAGATTAATGAAGAAAAGGGAAGATAAATAGTTCAACAAATTCTTGGAGGTGTTCAAAAAGCTGCAGATCAACATACCCTTCGCCGAGGCATTGGAACAAATGCCCAGCTACGCCAAGTTTATGAAGGGTATATTATCGAGAAGAGGAGATTAGATGAGTTTGAGGCGATAGCCTTGACGGAGGAATGCGATGCGATGCTTGATGAAAATTACCTCAAAATTTGAAGGATCGAGCGGTTTCACAATTCCATGTACCATAGGAAAGTTGAACTTGATGAAGTGTTTATGTGATCTTGGGGCAAGCATAAATTTGATGCCCTTATCGATGTTTAATCGGTTGGGATTGCGGATCAAAAGCCTATAAACATATCATTCTGACTAGGTGATAGATCGATCACGTATCCACGAGGAATTGTTGAGGATGTGTTGTTGGTTAAAGGTGGACAAGTTTATTTTCCCGGTGATTTCATCATTCTAGACTAGAGGAGGACAAAATATACCAATCATATTAGGAAGACCATTCTTAGCCACGGGAAAAACTTCGATAGATGTGCGAAAGGGGAACTCACTATGCGTGTTCATGATCAAGAAATCACCTTTAATGTTTTCAAAGCTATGAAGTTTCCAATGAGATGAAGAGGAATGTTTCTTGGTTGAGTTGGTGGAGCAGTCATAAATGATGAAGTACTGGCGGGTGGTTGCTAAACCTTTGAGTAGGGTAATTGCTGAAAATTTAGGATGTGGAGGGCGAGAACTGGATGAACTTGTGCAATATCTGGATACCACTCCACAAGTCGGAAATTCGGGATACCTATTGAACCATTGACAAAAGCGGGAGAAACCATCCATAAAATTAAAACCATCTCTGGAGACACCTCCGAACTTGAATTGAAACCACTTCCGGATCATCTCGGTGCACATTTTTAAATCTGATTCTAAGCTCCACATGATTATTTCTTACGCATTAACATCTTTTAGGGAAGAAAAAGCTGCTACTGAGTACTCAGAGAGTTCAAATCGGCGATTGGATGGACCATAAGCGGATATCAAAGGGATCGACCCTTCATTTTGTATACATAAAATCGATGGAAGATGAAAGTAAACCATCGGTTGAAGCGTGAAAAGGAGACTTAATCCGATAATGAAAGAAGTGGTTAAAAAGAGGTACTAAAATGGTTGGATGCGAGAATAATCTATCCTATCTCGAGACGACTCATGGGTGAGCCCGATCACGTGTGTCTTAAAAAAAGGTGGCATGGCGGTGGTGACTAATGAGAACAACGAGTTGATTCCAACCACGAGCGATGGCGAGGGTGGAGAGTTTGCATGGACTCTATGCGAAGCTTAATAAAGCTACAAGGAAAGATCATTTTCCACTACCATTCATTGATCGAGATCTTTGAATGATTAGCGGTCATGAATACTATTGCCTATTGGATGGATATTGGGTTACAATCAAATAATGATAGCTCGAGAAGACCAAGAAAACTGACTTTCACATGTCCATACGACACATTTGCCTTGAAGGATGTCTTTTGGGTTGTGCTGACGCTCGACCACTTTTAGAGATGCATGATGGCTATATTTTCGAGATATGGTAGAGCGAATGTGGAAGTATTTATGGATGACTTCTCAGTTTTCGGAGACTCGTTTGACCTATGTCTCAAAAATTTGGTGATGGTGTTGAAGCGATGTGTTGAAACAAATCTGGTACTAAACTGGGAAAAATGCCATTTTATGGTACAGGAAGGAATCATACTTGGACACAAAGTATCGAAGAAGGGACTCGAGGTAGATAGGGCAAAGTTGGAAACTATAGAGAAATTGCCACCACTACTTGATAAAAGGTGTTAAGTAGCTTTACGGGCCATGCAGGTTTCTACCGCAGATTTATAAAAGACTTCTCCAAGATAACTAAACCATTATGCAGTTTATTGGAGAAGGATGCGCATTTTATCTTCGATAAGGCTTGCGTGTCGGCATTCGAGCATCTGAAAGGAAAATTGACATCAGCACCAATTATTACTGCTCCAGATTGGGAATTGCCATTTGAGCTGATGTGTGATGCCAGTGATTATGCTGTAGGGGCTGCTTTGGGACAAAGGAAAGAGAAGATGTTCCATGTTATTTACTATGCCGGCCAAGACCCTTACAGGGCCTTACGGTTGAACTATACCACCACGGAGAAAATTACTACTAGCGATGAGTGTACGCCTTTGATAAATTTGAGCTTATTTGATCGGCACAAAGGTGATAGTGTATCACGGATCACTTGCTGCTATTCGACATTTAGTGGCGAAAAAAGGATGCAAAGCCTCGGTTGATCGGATGGATTTTACTCTGCGAGAATTTGATTTGGAAATCAAGGATAGGAAGACACTTTGAAAACCAGTGGCGGACCACTTATCGCGACTTGAGAATCCGGAAAGGAAACAAACGACAAGATGTTAATTAATGAATCTTTTCGGATGAGCAGGTTGTTTGTGGTGAAAGGGAAGTGCCATGGTTTTGCAGTTATCACGAACTATTTGGTAAGTAAATTGCTACCTTCCGATGTGGTGGGCTATCGAGAAGAAGAAATTTACGCATGATGTCAAATGGTACGTATGGGATGAGCCTTATTTGTTCAAACAATGTTACGATCAAGTTATCTGAAGGTGTGTTCCATATAAGCGAGGCCAGAGAGGATTATGCGGGGATTGTCACTCTCTACTGTGTATGGCGGACACTATGGAGGTGAAAAACAATAGCGGCGAGAATACTACTGCGAGGATTCTCTTGGTAAAACAATTTTCAAGGATCGTCTGAATTTTGTCCGACAATGTGATAAATGTCGTGAATGGGAAACATCTCTAAAAGGAATGAAATGCCTTTAAATACAATCTTGGAAGTCAAAATTTTTGATGTATGGGGAATTGATTTCATGGGGCCGTTCGTTTCTTCTTGCGAAAATCTCTACATTACACTTCTTTGTTGATTATGTCTCGAAATGGGTAGAAGTGGCGGCTCTTCCGACAAATGATGCTAAGGTTGTCCTCGATTTTTTACATAAAGTATCTTCACGAGGTTTGGGACTCGAGGGCTATCATCGATGTGTGCGAAGGTCACTTTTACAACAGAGCGTTTACAACTTTGTTGGCTAAATATGGGGTGAAGCATCGCATCGCTATGACATACCACCCATGAAACGAATAGCCAAGAAAGTGTCAAATCGAGAAGTCGAAAATTACGGAGAAAGTTGTAAATCCCACGGAAAAATTGGTGCGTTGAAGCTAGATGATGCGATATGGGCTTATAGGATGATATATAAAACACCGATTAGGAATGTCACCTTTTCAACTTCGTATATGGAAAAGCACCTACCACCTTCCCATGGAGCTAGAGCATAAAAGCATATTGGGCCATTCAAAAGCTAAATTTTGATTTAACAATTTGTTGGGGAGAAAGCGCCTTTACCAACTCAATGAGTTGGATGAATTGAGCTATGAGCATACGAAATTGAAACTTTATAAGGAGAAAGTGAAAAAATGGCATGATCGAAAAAATCATTGAGAGAGCATTTGAACCGGGACAAAGGGTTTTCTTTGTCTGACTCTGACTTAAACTTTTTCTGGAAAATTTGAAATCGAGATGGTCGGGACCAATCACAGTGAAAACTGTTTTTCTGCATGGTGCAATCGAAATATTCGATACGTCGCTCGATAAGCCTTTTAAGGTGAATGGTCAGCGTTTAAAACATTACTATGGTGGTGATGTAAACAGATATAAATTGCCTCAATTCTTTCTTCAACATGATTATCAGAGGCAGTCAAGCTAATTGACTATAACTTAGCGCTGGATGGGAGGCAACCCATTATTTTTCTTATCTAAAATTTCTCTTTCACTCTTTGTTTATCTCGTTGATTTATTACTTCCTTAGTTAACACAATTACATAATAGCTGAGAGTATAGGGGAGCGTGTATCTGGATTACATAAAATGATGTATGTGATAAAAATACATTACGATGTTGTTTGTTGATGAATTGCGGTGCGATGGATAGCACACATTTCTCTCTTGATGCACCTACAAATTACATACAACAATGCAAAAACACAGGATCGTGACGTATAGCGATGCATAAAACACACGACCCCCATGCATTGCGTATTTACTGCGAAACATACCGATCTAGCCTTTCAGCGCGCTTGCGCTTTGAATTCCATAGTCGAAGCCTGTGCGGCGCGCGCGTTATCATGAGCGTGGAAAAAAAAAATTTTAAGTCACAAATCCAGGAGTTGCGATGCGAGTTGGGTTTATCTTCCACTATAAAAGCGCAACTTATTATATCTCCTATATTAGAGGCGGCTAAGTAACTCTTATCACGATTCATACCCAACCATCACGTTCTGGCAAAATTTTAGGGTTCTTTGTGGGGTGTGAAGCACTAAATCGAGGAACATTCATCAACAATTCCTTCCCATTATCTCTATCATCACCACATGGGTCCAAAATGAGCACGTGCAATCTCACTCTCCTCTTCATCCAAATTTTCTTAGATCACCGGGAAGAGGAGGTCTTGGGCGAGAAGCGAGTTTGTCGGTTTGGAAGCATGACAAAAGACTATTATCGGAGTATGGCCAAATCTCTTGTGAAGGCAGAGTTCAATGAAACAAAAGCAGGATGGCCAACTTTGGCGGATGATCTGTGAATGAGATTGGGTTGGTTTAAGCGCATCTCTATATGCCCATTCGGTGGGGATTGTTAGAGAATTTTATGCTAATGCCGCGGAGTTGCTAACAAGAGGCATTACGATTGTTCGAAGCGAATACAGGAATTATCGCCCTTCCGCGATCGAGAAGTATTCAACATATATGATGCACCTCCTACTTTGGTCCGATGATTGGTTAGAAAGGCGAGTACTTGGAAGCGGATCTCGCGATTGTGATTCTTGATTTGTGTATCCGGGCACCAAATGGAAGTATAAGACGAGAACAACGGAACCAAAATCGTTTAAATCGTCGACATTGAATCGGTATGCCCGGGCTGGGAACACATTTTATTTGTGCCAAGCTCATTAAAATCGACTCATTATAATGCCATACCTACTGCGAAGCGGGCGATTATTTTGTGGGGAATCATCAAAGGAAATACATCGATATCGGCTGTTAATCCACGAAAACATCTTTGAATTATATGCGTGGGAATAGAAATGGGACTATTCCGCGTGCGTCGATGATAGCCATGCTACATACTCAACAAGGAATCGATGGCATAATGAGCCATTGCGATACTCACACCATGTAATCACTCATGCTACTACTATTGCGAATTTTAAGGAGTGGACGGTGGTGTCATAGCATCCACGCGGACTAAGATTCATCCTTCATCCTATTTTCGAACAACAACAACCCCCCACATAAATAGAATGAGCGGGGGCGGGCCACCATGGCGTGCCACCGATGGCGATCGGCGACTCAGAAGGTTGGGCGCGAAGGTCGATGCCATGTATGACAATTTGGGCACATTTGCGATGGGACTCACAAGGGCTTTAGTCAAAGCGTTTGCACAACAAGGAACAACACAAGAATGGCCTCGATTTGGAACCATGACACCATATCCACCACCGGACTCACCACAGGGAGGTGGCTGCACCAAATAATTAGGGAGTTTTCATACCTTTTACCTTCATTCAATTGGGACATTGAATATTTTAAGTTTAGGGGTATTAGGTAGTAGTTAGTAGTTTTTTTTTTTTATTATTAGTTTTGCATGATTAGTTTTACATAATTCATATAGTTTTGCATGATTAGTTTAATTTTTATGTGCATGTTTTAGACTACATTTTAGCACATAGTTGCATATTTACACCCTCATGTTCTTCTTAGTTTAGAAAAAAAAAATTGTCTAGCCATGATGATGAGTGAAGTTTTAAAATGAATTACGAATATTTTGGATAACATGAAATTTGAGTTATAACGTTTTATACAATGAAATTCATAATGTTGTATACATGCTCTCGGTTTGCACAAATGGGTTCACAAGCACTTGTAGGTATAAGAAACACGTGTGTTTTGCTCTCGATGAAAAAATGTAGTGTTAAAAGAAATATGTGAAAAGTGGCTTGGAGGCTATAAAACATCGATTTTTAAACTACGGGAAAACATGGGTATATATAAAAATAAAAAAAAAAAAATAAAAAAGTAGAAATAGCATGGCTAGTCTTATTTGAGGCCACAGCTACTTGAGTAAAATGCGCTTGGGGGATTGTCTCTACACTAGCGCCTAAGGTCTTTCATGGTTTGCAGGAGTCGTTGGTCGGCTTCATTAAGGGGTAGCGGTGTGCCTAATGGAGTAAGACATTGTGCGGTCGTGTAGAAAAAGAAAGAATAGAAAAATAGCAATAAACATTGCGAGAGAAAGAGCGAAATTCACCCTCGTGAGTAGAATAAAGCGAGATAAACTCATTGTTGAACCTTAGTTTATTTTAAGATGTTGGAATAGTTCAAGTCACATATATAAACATAAGTCTTGATTGATCTTATAATTTTTTACGGTTTGAGCAAGATAACATGAGGCATTCTACATCTAAATCAATCTTTGGTGAACCTGACACACACACACACATCATCTGTATAGCATTGGTGAATTATTTGAGTATATGACATTATGCTGCGCAGTTTGGTTTGAATTTGTATTCTCAAATCTAGAAAAACTTATTTGAGGCAAATTGAATTTGAATATCTATAATGGTTGGGACAATGTGAGAATTAAGTGCGTAGTAATGTAGTTGCATCATTCATTATTCATTAGTATGCATTGCTTGAGGGCAAGCAATGGTTCAAGTTTGGGGGTATTTGATAAGTAGGATTTTTACCTACTTATGGAGTACCAATTCATGCGAACTATGCCCATCTCAAGTACATTTTAGTCTGTTTTAGCTGCATTTCATGTTAATTTGCATTGCGTTCTTAAAACTCCTTTTGGTGAATAAGTGCGAGAATCGGCTGTTTTGGTGGTGTTATGGAGCATAAGGCAAATGGATGCTTGAAGCGAGGTAAAAGGATGGGATATGCATGGCATGAAGGTGCATTGGTGCAAGGAGATAAAGCATGGTGAACAAGCGGCAGCGGCTGATGGGAAAATAGGAACCGGGATCTGCAGATTGCAAATCGTAGCGCGGCAAAAATAGCCTTAAAACCTGCGCGTAGATTACCCGACCGGATCTTGGATCTTCTTTGCAAGTCTAAGTGGCGCGAGAAAGACAAACCTATGGGCCTTGGCGCGTGTGCGAGATCGATAAACCATCTGAACCTCTTTTGCAAGTCTGTGGTAGCGAGACTATCATCTTCGGAAGAAGCCTTGTGGCGTGCGCGATGTCTGATCTTCTTGATGTGTTTTATTTTATTTCCAAATTTTAAAGGTTGTATTTGATTTAAAAGCGATTCTGGCCGGTGTCGGGGTATCGTCGACATTTTATTAGTTTTCACGTATCTTTACATAATAATTAGGGTTTTACTCTCTGAGAGGATTCAGCGTAGAAGGAGGCTATAACTCTACTTTTCTACTCCTTCTTGGGATTTCTCTACGAGGCGGATTATTAATATTAGTTTTTTTCTTTGGAATCTTATGAGGATTGAATATTGATGTGTATTCAACAATTGGGTTTGATAGTTTCATCTTTCATCTTTCAATTGTTGCTTATTGATCATGTTTAACTTTGATCCCATAATGGCTTTTTTGGTTCGATCGTGAACTAAACTCCATTATGGGATTCTAACAATTTTATTATGTAGTTTGATTGCACACTTAAATCTTTGGGTTGTTTTGCATATTATATGGGATGTACTATCATGATTGTTTTGCATACATGAATGCTTGATCACCATTCGTTTTAGTATTTGTATGGAATTGACAATGAACATGCAAATATGGATTTGTAATCATGATAGTATACGTATATATAGAAACATGTTATATGGCTTATGTATTTAAGTGAACGGATAGACATATACTTTTTTCATAGTATAAGTTAAGATAAGAGCTTGAACTTAAAATCAATATAGTTGCAATTTCACATAGACATATAGTGATGTTGGTTATATTGATGATTACATAAATCTATCTTCATATCTGTGGATCTTTGTGTAGGGACATTGTATGGTGGAAGGATTGAATTATTTGGTAACTATTTACTCAAAGGTTCTTTTATGATTAATGTTGAAATCTATATTATCCGGAAAGTCGTTGATCGCTAGGGAGAGGCTTATCCCTATCAGAATAAATATTATTTATTTAAATAAATTAATTGTTTAATTTATTTTTTAAATAAGATTAGAATTGTTCTAATTGATTTATTCACAACCTATTTAATATGGAGAACCTAAAGAGTCACACCATAAAAGGAAGAATAATTATTTAAGAAGTTAATGGCATAATCGTAATAATATGTTAAGTATATTTAATTTAATCTATGGTGATAGAATAAATTAAATAGCTTAATATTTATTATTTAATATTTTAGAAATATTAAATATAAAATAATAAGAGGGTCTTATTAATATTATTACAATTATTATTATTTTAATTTCTAAAGAGTTTAGGAATTAATTTAATATAAGTACTCTCATTTATTCCTAATTGGATTAGGAAGAAAAATTAGTTAAAGGAGTTTAATCAATTATCCCTAATAAGATTAGGGAGCTTAATTAATTAAAAGAATTTAATTAATTAAATAAATCCCAATTCTTTAATTGTTAAGGTGGGTTGCCCACATCTATAAATAAGAGGAGTCTTATTATGGGTGGTGGGGAGTTGTTGACTTTTACAACGACATAATTCTAATTTGTTGGAGAGTACCCTTTTCTATAGAGATAGAAAACTAGGGTTTGAGCCAAATACACCATCTTCTTGAATTCTTTATTCTTCCTTGGTGGATCACCTCTAGAGGCCAAACATTTGGGTGGCTAACGTTGATCAAAGGAAGGAACCAAACCCGGTGGATTCAAGATTGAACGCGAAAGGATTTGGAGGTGAACTTGTACCTGAGGAAGCTCGATCTTCAAGGGTATGATTTATTCTTTATCTTTTCGTTTAATTAATAATTGTGCATAAAGGGTGATCCGCATATGGTTTGTAAATTTTTTTTAAACTACGATTTTACATGTTTACGCACTTTTTTATGCAATTTGATTGCGTTCTTGAATATTACAAACCTAACAGTGGCATCAGAGCCAAACCTTTATGCGAATTATTAATTATTTTAATTTGATATGTATATTGATATGTGTTTAAGAACAATTTAATTGGGCATAGTTTTATTGTATAAAATTTATTTATAAAAATAAATAAATAAATAAATAAATAAAAAATATATATACATATATATATTTTACTAGAAAAGCTAGTTTCAAATTTTTTTTATACCGAGTTCGTGGGTCACGGTTTTTTTTTTTATAAAGCTCCTTATAAAAATTTATATATGATATAAACCTTAATGATTACAATAATCATTAGCTTGTAATGATTATAGTAATCATTAGCATGTAATGATTAAAGTAATCATGACTATGTTATATATAAAAAAAAAAAAAAACCTTAATGATTACAATAATCATTAGCTTGTAATGATTATAGTAATCATTAGCATGTAATGACTAAAGTAATCATGACCATGTTAAAAAAAAAAAAAAAAAAACTGAATTCATGGCACAGGAGTATGATAATGCATTAACCACGTGAATCCTCTTTTTTTTTTTTTTTTAAGAATCTATATTATATATATATATATATATACTATACGGTTAATATAATATATATATATATATATATTAATTATTTTATAATTAAAATAAAAGTTTATTTTAATTTTAAAATAAAAGTTTATTTTAATATTAAAATAAAAAGGTTTATTTTAATTTTAAAATTAAAATTTCATGCTAACTAATTAGAGTTGGAATTGGATTCCATGATAACTAATTGGAGTTGAAATTGTATTTCATTTTTCCTTAAATAAAGGAGTTTATTTAGATATGAAACTAGATTTCATATTATTCAAAATAAATGAGTTTATTTGTGAATAGGAAAGAGAATCCGTGTTTCCTTTAATAAAAGAGTTATTTTTTTTACATAGAATTGGATTCCATAATTAATTAAAATAAAAGAGTTTATTTTGATTAAAGATTTTGATTAAAATAAAATAGTTTATTTTATTCAAAATTGGATAAATTAAAATAAAATAGTTTTATTTTGATTTATATTTGGATTGAAATAAAGGAGTTTATTTTGATTCAAAATTAGATTTTATACTAACTAAATTTGCCCATTAAATGATATCAATATATATATTAAATGTTTATTATTCATAAGATGAATGCTATTTATTGATGCATATGATGATGTGTATGATAATAAATGGGATTGATTATGGACTATTGACCAATATGATTGGATTTTATTTTAGTTGGATGCATTATTGTATGGGTTTTATTAAATGAGGTCTGCACAGACTGCCTTCTCTAATTTTTCTTAATGTAAATTCTATCCCCCTCCTATGTACTTCCCATTGACTGCTGATCAAGTTTTCTATTTATTTTAAATAGTTTTGTAATAGGAATAGTTAGAATTAATTTTGAAAAATTGGAGATCAAGGAGCAAGGAGCAAGGCAGCGAAGACCCGTTTGTAATGGAGCCCGGGTTTAAATGTAATAGTTATATTTAAATATTATTTCTTGCACCCCAGGGTTTGATCTTTTGGTTCACTTGGTGGCTCTAGTGAACCAAACTAGAATAAAAGTCCATAATCAATCCGAGTAGAATATAGTATTCTATATGTGCATGCTTATACTATATATATTATATATTATGCAAACATGCTTCGCATGTTCATTAATATATTTGCATTTTTTATATATATATATGTGCATGCGCTTAAACAAGATGAGACAAATTAATAACAAACCCCTCAATTTTTTTATATTAAGTCCTAAGCGTTCAAAGATATTTGGAATATCGAACGTAAGCCTTTCTAGCATGATAAAATTAATAGAGTATTAAATATTTAATATGAGTTTGTTGTGTCACCACAAGGCAAGTATTAAGTATTTAAGATGTTAATTTATCACATTTGATGCTTATAAAGAAAAATTGAACAATATTGTTTTGTTGTGTCACCACAAGGATGATATTTTTCTTTTTGAATATATGGAGTGCTAGGTCGGACTTAACTTGGATAATTTTGATTCGGATGTGCCACCACTGATCAAAATAATCTAAGAGGCAAAAAAAAAGGAGTTGCGTAGTTGATGTAATTGACAAAAGTTGTCTACCTATTTATTTATATATAGTTTGTTGTGTTTGTCACCACAAGGCTATATACATTTGAAATGGGATCCTTATTCTCACTAGCTAATCTTTAATTAGATTTTGCCAACTATATAAGTGAGGGTAATATAGTTTGAAGAAAATAGTGGGAGATACCAATTTAAAACAAGACCTAATTTATTTTGGTAATTAATAAAAGAATGTATGTTAAAATGTTGTTAATTACAAATTCATTTACTGAAATTTTACAATGTCTAAAATTACTATCACTTTGCGAAGAATATTAGATGCTAAATTAACCGCATCAATTAAACGGATTGGTTAAGGAATTTGAGAATAGTTCTCATAGTGAAAAGCTATCTTATGTCCTTAATACGCCTATCCTGCAGGTGGTTGCGCATAATGCCTCGAGGAAGAGATTGCTACTTTTAGAAAGTGGCAAGATGATGCACAATGATTATTTCAATGCATCATGCTCGCATCCATGAGTAACGAGCTTGGTCGTCACAAGATGAAACTATGGATGCTCCTACTATATTCCCGCACATCAAGTAGTTGATGGTGAAGAAAGTAGGGCCGATAGATATCGAGATATCTAAGGAGCTCTTCCGATCTAGAATGGCCAATGGCACTATAAATACGCATAAAAAGTTCTTAACATAATCAATTTGATTGATCAATTAGACAACCGGTTTAGTCGTGGATGGAGAGTTGAGCCAAGATTTGATCTTGCACTCACTCCCTACTCCTTTCACAATTGTTGTGAATTTTCATATAAACAAGCTAGATATCGCCTTTCTGATTTGCTTAACATGTTGAAAAATGATGAGAGTCATTTTCCAACCAAGAAAGACCATGTCTTACTGGTAGGGGCCAAAGGATCTTCTGAAAATAAGAACGATTCAAAGAAGGTATATAGAAAGGCAAAAATAAAGGATAATAAGAACAAAACTGATACGGATAGCAAAGGAGTTTGCTTCCACTACAATAAGCCTGGACACTGGAAAGAAACTGCGAGAAGCATCTTGCGAGAGGCTAACCAAAGAAGCTTAGCGAAGTTTGATTACAAATACAAATTTGTTCATGATTTAAAATAAATTTTTCTTTAAGTCAAGGTTCTACTTGGGTATTGATACCGACTTTGGTTATCATAAATATAGATTTATGAAGGACCAAGCAGAAGTAAAAGCTAAACAAATATAAGTAGTCCTATGTGTGGAAAATGAAGCAAAGGTTACTTGCATTAGCCATAGAAACTTATAGTTTAGCAATGCTTACACGGGAAAATCTATTAAGCCAATAAGTTGTTATTGTATTCGATTCTTGTTAAAAATATTATTTCCATTTTTTTGTTGGACAATGAAATCTTTGGTATTATAATTAAGAACAATTGTTGTTCTATTTATAATAATAATGTTTTGTATAGAACTGGAATATTACTTAATAGATTTAGTATACTTGACTTACATGAAAATAATTTTGCATATTGAACAAATTAGTATAAGAAAAGGAGATGATCATTCAAAGAGTTGAATGTGTGTATTTGTTGAAATACAAGTATGAATTATTTGAAAGGTTCAAAGAATTCAGAAGTGAAACAAATTGGCAAAGTATTAAGAATTCTTTGATCGAATCAAGGAATAAATACTTGTGCAATAAGTTTCTAGATCATCTCAAATGGTTTTCTCATAATGGACACATCCTGATACGTAATAATTGATTGATGTATCTGAATGGAAAATTCGTACCTTGTTAGACATGGTGCGGTCCATAATGATTTTACCGACATTCTAGTATCCTTCTAAGGTCATGTCCTAGAAATGGCTGCATAACTACGAAAATGGTAACCTCAAAATCCGGCCCCAAGACTCCATAAAAGTTATGGACAGGGAGGATTCCTAATCTTAAGTATGTTAAGATAAGGGGTTGTCCAACTTATGTGAAAAGGTTTCAAAGGATAAGCTTGGGACAAAATTTGACATGTACAGATTTGTGGGACATCCTAAAGTAAGTTTAGGGAATATGTTCTATAATCCTACATAGCAAAAGGTGTTTATTATAAACACCCCGCCTTCTAAGATAAAGGTGTTTATCATTAAAGGGCTAGTGGGAGGATAATAGATCTTGAAGAATTCATGAACCACAAAATACTATAAGTCAAATAAGAGGAACACAGAAATAGACCTATTATACCAAAACCCAGAATCGTAAATCGGAATAATAGTATCAAGATACACAGGAGGTATGGATTCATCATAGATGATGATGATGAGGTACACATCATAGAAGATGATGATCCAGATTACATACGATGAGGTAAGTGTTGTAGACACTCAGAGAAATGGATTGAAGCAAGTTTCTCAAATATGGAACATTCGTTTTGATGAGGCAATCAAAAGAGTTTGATTTTATCAAAAATAAGAATGAACCTAGTGTGTACAAAAGGGTCAGTGGGAGCGTCGTGAAATTTCTAGTATTATATGTTGATATACTACGGATGAGGAATAACATACCAATCTGCAATCAAGAAAGATAAAGTTGTTCAAACATTCCTCCATGAATGATTTGGGAAGAGTATCATTATTGGGGATGCAAATCTATATAGATAGATTTAAAAGGATGCTCAACTTAACCCAAGGAACGTATATTCATTTGATGCTAAAGTCGTTTAGCATGGAAAACTCCAAGAGATGTCTCATGTTGATGAGCCATGGAGTGTATCTCTCTTAATAGTCCCCATAGACTCCTGAAAAGAGAGGTCGCATGAGTGACAATCATGTATGCAATGAAATGTACGAGACCTGATGTTGATCAGTCATATTATGGAGAAGTTCACTATGAGTCTGTGAAAAACATCTTAAAGTGCTTGACTGGTACTAAGGATGTCATCATATACATGGTGGGTCTGAATTAAAACTAGAGGGCTTTACAGACTCAAGTTTTCGACGGACCAAGACGATCAAAAATCCACTTTAAGGTAAAGTGTTACCTTGAATGTGGTGTGTGTGAATTTAAAAGGTTCCAAATAGCAAAAGGTTCTTTGGTTTAGTGATAAAGACAAAGTATATAGCTATAAATGAAGTCGCAAGTTGATTGTTTGGATTAAAAGTTCATTACAGAACTAGGAATAGTTCCTAAGTCTCATCTTGGATCTAAACATGTGTTGTGGCACTTTCATTTGATTATTAGAATCATTGAAAGATGGGAAATAACTATAAGGATAGTGGACTCTCATGAACAACATTACATATCCATTAACTAAAGTTTATCCAACAGTAGGATAATCGTCACTTAGAGAAGAAGAGTATAAGATACAATGGCGATTGGCTTTAGTGCAAGTGGGAGATTGAAAGTAGTATGCACACAAGCCAATCATGTTTGATGATAAAGCATATACTTTGTAACAATCTTATTCATTTATTAATAAAAAGTATTAATTTATTAAAGGCTTTTAATTATCTACATGATGTTGTTTTATAATATGTGATAAACCCATAGTTTTAAGCAATGCTTTTAGAATAGTGATGATGATCATTCTAATGAGATCTAAATTCTTAGAAAGCTTAAAACTAAAATAGTTCCCAATCGTTGGATTACTAAATTGGGGATTAGTAAATCCGGATAGATTGGTACATACGTTAACTTGCTTTCATTGGATGAGGATGATTGATCTCATGATCATTTGTGTGGAGACACTAAAGCAAGTATGTAGGTGCTTATTAGAGAATAAGTTCATTTGAACGTGGCTCGCTAAGGAATACCTAATGGAGTTTTATTTGCTGTCGTCAGGAATTCCCTCAGAAGGATAGTAGAAACAAGTAATCCTTGGACTTGAGATCATCATAGTATCTTGTGTATGATGAGTTATACTTTGACTTATTCCTTAAGACCCTTAGGGTATATCAAAGGGTATACTTGGGTATGATAAGTTGTACATGGAGATAATATATGATCAATAAAGAATCTACCACTTCAATAAAAGAAGAGAAATGTCCTATGTGATTCGATAAATGACAACCCAAAGTGAGTCCGGGTTGGCCAAGGCGTAATGAAATTAGAAAGGAGTTTCTAATTTGCATTATTTGGTGTTGTGCATTTAAGAGTCGAAATGCATATAATTAAATAAAATAAGACTTGACAATAATTCCATGTCTTATATTTAATTGGGACATTGTATGGTGGAAGGATTGAATTGTCTGATGATAACTATTTACTCAAAGGTTCTTTTATGATTAATGTTGAAATCTATATTATCCGGAAAGTCGTTGATCGCTAGGGAGGCTTATCCTTATTGTAGAATAAATATTATTTATTTAAATAAATTAATTGTTTAATTTATTTATTTAAATAAGATTAGAATTGTTCTAATTGATTTATTCACAACCTAGGTTTAATATGGAGAACCTAAAGGGTCACACCATAAAAGGAAGAATAATTATTTAAGAAGTTAATGGCATAATCGTAATAATATGTTAAGTATATTTAATTTAATCTATGGTGATAGAATAAATTAAATAGCTTAATATTTATTATTTAATATTTTAGAAATATTAAATATAAAATAATAAGAGGGGTCTTATTAATATTATTACAATTATTATTATTTTAATTTCTAAAAGAGTTTAGGAATTAATTTAATATAAGTACTCTCATTTATTCCTAATTGGATTAGGAAGAAAAATTAGTTAAAGGAGTTTAATCAATTATCCCTAATAAGATTAGGGAGCTTAAATAATTAAAAGAATTTAATTAATTAAATAAATCCCAATTCCTTAATTGTTAAGGTGGGTTGCCCACATCTATAAATAAGAGGAGTCTTATTATGGGTGGTGGGGAGTTGTTGACTTTTACAACGACATAATTCCAATTTGTTGGAGAGTACCCTTTTCTATAGAGATAGAAAACTAGGGTTTGAGCCAAATACACTATCTTCTTGAATTCTTTATTCTTCCTTGGTAGATCACCTCTAGAGGCCAAACATTTGGGTGGCTAACGTTGATCAAAGGAAGGAACCAAACCCGGTGGATTCAAGATTGAACGTGAAAGGATTTGGAGGTGAACTTGTACCTGAGGAAGCTCGATCTTCAAGGGTATGATTTATTCTTTATCTTTTCGTTTAATTAATAATTGTGCATAAAGGGTGATCCGGGTATATGGTTTGTAAATTTTTTTTTAAACTCTGATTTTACATGTTTCCGCACTTTTTATGCAATTTGATTGCGTTCTTGAATATTACAAACCTAACAGGTCTTAGTGCATTGAAAAATGGCTAATACTCTTTTAGTGCTCTTGGCTACTTTCCTATGATATGTGAACAAGTCAGGCATGATAGTGGCGATGGAATGAAATATTGAATGAAGTTAGAATCCCATTAGTTCCAATATCATTTATTATATCGTTTATATTGTTTTAGTTGTTATTTGCAATTCAGGAACAAACCAAGTTTAATCCATAGTGTGAGCATATATATATAATGATTTAATTAATGAATAGTAGTTTAAGTTAAACAACTTTCTCTGTGGGATCGATACTTTACTTGCTCTATATTACTTGCTGACGCATGTATGCTTGCATGAGTTAGAGCTCTTTTGTTAGTCGTAAAAAAGAGGCTACAGTAGCGGATACCTATTCTTGATGGTGACATGGTTAAATTCTCGATAGTCAATACAAAGTCGCATACTCCCGTCTTTCTTCTTTACAAATAAAATAGGAGCACCCCAAGGAGATGTACTAGGATTTAAAAAATCGATGTCCAACAACTCCTCGTAGTTGGACCTTAACTCCCCGAAGTTCAATAGAGCCATTCGATATGGGGTTTTAGAAATGGGCTTTGTACCAGGTTCAAGGTCAATAAAGAATTCAACTTCACATTCTGGGGGTAGACCGGGAAGTTCTTCAGGAAATACGTCAGGAAATTCACTAACAATAGAAATATTATTCACATCTGACGTGTTTTTGTTCAAGTCCGTGACATGGGCTAAGAAAGCTTGACATCCGTTTTTCAATAAACGAATAGCTTTATGGCTTGATATGATAGTGATTGACTTTAGTGGTTTGGTTTTTTGGATCCGCATAACAGGTTGGTTAGGAATATGAAAACTAACAACCTTACGAAAACAATTAATTTTAGTATGATGAGTGGTTAACCAATCAATCCCTAAAATGACATCAAATGCAAGTATTTTCAACGAAATAAGATCGACAAGTAATGTGATGGTTCCAACTTGAATCAAACAAGATTTATAAACAGTAGATGTAACGAAAGTTTCTCCTAACGGAGTCTCAACAGATAAGTCAAGGTCTAATTTCTCCGGAGTCAAGTTCAAACGTTGAGCACAAGCAAGAGAGATAAAAGAATGGGTAGAACCGGTATCTAATAAGGTATAAACTTCGCAAGAATTTATGATTAGCTTACCCGTGATCACCTCGCTTTTGGTTCCTCGATTTTGACCGATCCACGACAAACGCTTCTTCCAGAACCGCTGACTTTGACTTTTCTCGGGATGACCTTTTTAAGTCACCATCCTCATTGGACTTGTTTTCGCTTACTGATCTGATCTCGAGCGATATGTCCTTCCTTTCCACAACTATAACATACCTTGAACTGCTATGACAGTTTGGGCTAATGTGTCCTCTTTCCACATTTATAACATACGACCGATGTCGTTCTCCTCCCTTAGAAATAGTTGATGTTGGTGCTTTGACATCTTCACGTTGTCATTGTTGTATCTTCTTCTTCTTGAATCTCCTCCCAGACTCGCTTCTTCTATTATCATGGCCACGATTACCACCGAGGTGGTTACCGCTTTTTCCGAATGTTTTCCTCCCGCCGGGTTTTCATTTCTCCGATGACTGCTGCCACTGGTATGACCCTGGTTGTGGTCCCTCGGTTGAACATACTCATTATCTCGCTCTAATAATTGAGCCCTGTTTACAACATCTGAATATAAAGAAAATTTATAAGAGATAAGATATTGCCAATCTTGGGTTTTAAACCTCTCAAAAACATCCTCGTCATTCGTTCTTCATTCTCTACCAAATGAGGTGCAAACCTGGATAACTCTGCGAACTTTACCTCGTATTGGGACACCGTCATATTATTTTGTTCTAGTCTAATAAACTCTACCTTCTTCATATGGCGAATACTTTCAGGAAAGTACTTGTCGTTGAAAAGCTTTTGAAACGTTTCCCAAGACATGCTTTGAGTCTGACAGTTTGGAGTACGCTTCACGACTCCCACCAAGAAGTTCCTCGCCACGGAACATAAAGGTGGCGAATGGAACCTTTTGTTCCTCCATGCATCCCAAGACATTGAATATCTTGGTAATTTGTTTAACCCACATCTCTGCCTTAATCGGATCTGGTTTTCCAATAAATTCTGGTGGTCCCAACTCTTTGAACTGCTTGGCCGTGACAAGCCGCGCATTGTTATCATTTCCACCCGTATTTTGTACACGAGTCTCCCTCGTCTGGTTTTGCATGAACTGCAAAAAGCTTCTAAACATCCCATCATTCATCATTTGTTCGGTAGTGATGTTTACAGGAGGAATATTGCCTTCATGTTGCACGATCCCCTGGGTGGTGATTAAAGGTGTCTCCACGATCTCATTCACTCCACTGTTAATATTCTCAGCTGTCATTCTCAAATACTGCCATAAAACAAGGGTTAATTAAAGAAATTAACATGCCACATAATATCCTTATAATATGACAGACCAAACAAATAAGCTTAGGTATGACACACTAGCGAAGGATTACTCGTCTCTCCCCTCCTAGTTATATTCTCTGATCTCCGCCAGAGACCATATCCCTAAGCTCTGATACCAACTGTGACACCCCCAAAATAGGTATACATCACCCATTCTGAGTTGCCAAATACATGGTACAGAAACGAATACAACTTCATTAATACAATTGTCGTGTAAAATATGACAACACATATACTGTGAGTTTAAATACAAATATTGTCTAATAGAGAGTATACAAACTCAAAAGGAGTCCTCATTAAAATTATTATCACACTATTTTACAAAAATAGTAAGGACTGCTAAAACCACTTTCTAGAACCATCATTCCACACCCCGACTACTTCCCGCTACATTCTCGCTTCCTAAGAAGAACAATGGAACAAAAAGGAAAAGGGTGAGCTCAACTAGCCCAGTAAAGAATATTATGACTAAGTTAATATACAACAATTTATCATTAGTCTTTAACAGGAAAAAATCTGATAGAATATAATAGACAACAAGTTTTGGATCAACAACTGCAGCGGAAACAGCAATCCATTAGAAGAGTCAAATAGAGAATGAATTCTACTATATTCTAAGATTTAAAAGTCCATCATCAATATTTTATCCCTGTAACATCACTCAATATACATATTGAATCAAATATTCATCTTTGCACTACAGGCCAAAGATATTCATTTGTATCACCTGTTGGTCATGTTCATCTCAACACATGTACATCTTAGCACTACGGGCCAAAGATATTCATCAGGAAATCATTCATCTTTGCACTACAGGCCAAAGATATTCAGTAATATCATCATTTAGGACTGAGGATGATGAAAAATATTTTAAAGAAAACGAATCCAATGAGACAAAAGAAAAAATATTTGGGATTCGTACTTCGATTTATCCAAGTTCAAAAATATTCCATAATAACCAATTATGAAGTAGAATTCAAAATAAAGATCAAAACATGGATACAATCAAAGATAGTAACCATAATAGATGCCTTGGATAAAAAGAAGAAAATTTTATTTTTCGGTGAATAGTGTCGTATACGTAAATAGTAACCCCGACACAAAAAGGTAGAAATTCTACAATAATATTCATATCAATATTTCGGCATAACGATATTGAAGAAATAATATCATTTACGAAGAAAATAACATCCCTTACCTCAAAAAGATGCAGTTTTGGATTTGAATCTCGGATATAGTCTTTGAAGGAACTTGCAGAGTATAGCAACACTCTAAATATCAAAATACTCACAAAAATATACCGATAATATAGAGAGAAATCTTTAATTTACGGTGTGATTTTCAATTCTAACCTAAATCACCGTATTTATAGGAAAATGCTTAGAACATTAAGCGTAAAATTTAATATAATATTAATATATTTTATTAAATTTCCTACGCACACAAACTTGGTCCAAAATCAGCCACACACCTCACCAAAAGTCGCAAAAACATTTTTCATATAAAAATCACTTAAAACTCCAAAAAAATAATAATCAATTAATCCGAAACTTCAATAATTCATAATAAATAGCCCTTTATCAGAAAAATTCGAATCTTATGTCCTTCCATAGGAAATTCAATTCTCTACAACTTTGTAATTTTAAGTTTTTCCAAATTTCAAACAGCAATTGACCGAAATCCACATACGGACGACTTTATTGGCTATAATCAAATTTCAGTCAAGAAATGGGGTCCACAAACATGAAAAACATGTTTTAAATATTTTTAGTAACAAAAATACTCCTCCTCCTCATATATTCATATATCTCACATTCATTGTAAAATATCACCATTATTATATTATTATAATATTATAATATATTTAAATAAATTATTTTATCAGAAAAGGATAAAATATCAATTTTCAACAATTGTCACATTAAAAATTTTCTCCATCTATATCCACATAAATAAATATTTTCCTTATCATATAAATCAATAATTAATTATTCACAAATAATATTACGTAATCACAAAAGCGACAACAGCCGCCTTCTGAGGAAGGGGGGTTTCAATAAGGATTTCTCCTCATCATGCCGCAATTAGGTGACCAAACATATCCTTAGACAAAACTTTCTAGACATTACCAATAATGCTATCAAATAATATTATTCAAATAATATGAATTATTAATTCGATAATGGAAAATACTGTGTAGTGACAATTATTGAAACAACAATAATATAAAATATCAACGTAGCAATTATTGAATCAATAAAATAAAATATTGAATAAAGAATTACTTTGTAATAATTATTGAGTAGTGTCTTCTTCACGTAAGAATCAATAATTGGTGCAATCTGGTAATATGCTCTTGTCATGACAACGCCATTCATCGTGTTTTAACCACCGGTATTCCAACAATATTAATCTGGTAATAATATCGACAACCAGTGCGCCTCCCAGAAAGAGGGGCTTTCCAATAAGAATTTCTTCTTCATGGCCGCAATTAGGTGACCAAACCTCTCCTTGATGTAACTTTCTAGACATTGCCAATAATGTTATCTAATAATATTATTCAGGATAATATGAATTATTGCTTCGATAAAGAAAAATCTTTGTGTAATGACAATTATTGAAACAATGACAAGAATATAAAATATCAACGTAGCAATTATTAACTCAATAAAATCTTGAACAATAATTATCAGAACCATTATTGAGTAGTGCCTTCTTACGTAAGAATCAATAATTGGTGCAATACCGCAAAGCTTCTTGTTCAACAACGCCGTATTAGTGTGTTTTAACCACCGGGTATTCCAACAAAGATAATCTGTAATAACTACGCCGTTATTTAAAAATAACTTATATTTGTCGTTTTCTTCATCCAATCGCTTTCCGTTATGGGGCCCACACAAGACTGCGCCGTCGTAAGAATATTCCCCGACAGTAAGAATATTCCACGACCAAACGAATATTCCCCGACAACAATGAATATTTTATAACCACTTACTTATTTAAAATATTTGCGCATTTTACCCATAACTAACCACATTAATCAAATCAACCCTTACTATTTCAAAATAATAAACAGAGGAAATTTAATTTTATTTATAAAAAGTTGGGATCTTACAACTTAAAGTAAGCAAGTTACTTATATATTTTATATATAAACCGAAGTTATCATGTTTTACAAAATGTAATATATATATATATATATATATATATATATATTAATAAATACATTATATATATATATATATATATAATAATTTAATAATTTTATAATTAAAATAAAATTTTATTTTAATCTTAAAATAAAAAGTTTATTTTAATTTTAAAATTATATTTCATGCTAACTAATTAGAGTTAGAATTGGATTCCATGATAACTAATTGAAGTTAAAATTGGATTCCATGTTTCCTTAAATAAAGGAGTTTATTTAGATATGAAATAAGATTTCATGTTATTCAAAATAAAAGAGTTTATTTGTGAATAGAAAAGAGAATCAGTATTTTCTTAAATAAAGAAGTTTATTTAGATATGGAATAAGATTTCATATTATTCAAAATAAAAGAGTTTATTTGTGAATAGGAAAAGAATCCGTGTTTCCTTTAAATAAAGGAGTTTTATTTTTTTTTGGAATTGGATTCCATAATTAATTAAAATAAAGGAGTTTATTTTGATTAAAGATTTTGATTAAAATAAAATAGTTTATTTTATTCAAAATTGGATAAATTAAAATAAAAGAGGTTTATTTTAATTTAAATTTGGATCAAAATAAAGGAGTTTATTTTGATTCAAAATTAGATTTTATGCTAACTAAATTTGCTCATTAAATGATATCAATATATATATTAAATGTTTATTATTCATGAGATGAATATTATTTATTGATGCATATGATGATGTGTATGATAATAAATGGGATTGATTATGGACTATTGACCAATGTAATTGGATTTTATTTTAGTTGGATGCATGAATGTATGGGTTTTATTAAATGGGATTCTGCGTGCACTGCCTCGCCTTCTCTAATTTTTTCTTAATGTAAATTATATCTTCCTCCTATGTACTTCTCTTTGACTGCTGATCAAGGTTTCTATTTATTTTAAAATAGTTTTGTAATAGGAATAGTTAGAATTAATTTTGAAGAATTGGAGATCAAGGAAGCGAAGGCGTGAAGACCCGTTTGTAATGGAGCCCGGTTTAAATGTAATAGCTATATTTAAATATTAATTCTTGCACCCTAGGGTTTGACCTTTTGGTTCACTTGGTGGCTCTAGTGAACCAAACTAGAATAAAAGTCCATAATCAATCCGTGTAGAATATAGTATTCTATATGCATATACTTATACTATATATATTATATATTATGCAAACATGCTTCGCATGTTAATTAATATGACGCGTATTTTATATATATATGTGCATGGGTGCTAAACAAGATGAGACAAATTAATAACAAACCCCTCAAATATTTTATATTATGTTGTAACGTTCAAAGATATTTGAAATATCGAACGTCGCCTTCTAGCATGATAGAAACAATAGAGTGTTGAATATTTAATATGAGTTTGTTGTGCACACACAAGGCAAGTATTAAATATTTAAGATGTTATTTTTATTACATATGATGTTTATAAGGAATTGAACATTACTGCTTTGTTGTGCACACACAAGGGTTGTAGTTTTCTCTTCACTTCTATGGAAATGTTGGGTTTGACTTAACTTAAATCATTTTAGTTCAGATGTGCACACACTTGACCATTATGATTTAAGAGGCAAAATACAAGGAGTTACATAGTTGATGTAATTGACAAGAGTTGTCTACCTATTTATTTATATATAGTTTGTTGTGCACACACAAGGTTATATACATTTAAAATGGGATCCTTATTCTCACTAGCATATCTTTAATTAGATATTACCGAACTATATATATTGAGGGTAATATAGTTTGAAGAAAATAGTGGGAGATACCAATTTAAAACAAGACCTAATTTATTTTGGTAATTAATAAAAGAATGTATGCTAAAATATTATTAATTTTAAATTCATTTACAGAATTTTACAATGTCTAAATTATTATCACTGCGTGGCATATTAGATGCTATTTAACCGGACCGTATTAAACGGATTGGTTAAGGAAATTGAGAAAAGTTCTCACGGCTGAAAATCTATCTTATGTCCTTAATACGCCTATTCCTGCAATGGTTGCAGACAATGCCTCTGAGGAAGAGATTTCTACTTTTAGAAAGTGGAAAGATGATGCAGAGTTGGCTCAATGCATCATGCTCGCATTCACGAATAACGAGCTTCAGCGTCAGCATGAAACTATGGATGATCCTACTATATTCCTGCACATCAAGTAGTTGATGGTGAGGAAAGTAGGACTGATAGATTTTAGATATCTAAGGAGCTCTTCTGATCTAGAATGACCGATGACACTACAGTACAGACAAAAGTCCTTAACATGATCAATTTGATTGAACACTTAGGACAACAGGTTTTGTCATAGATGGAGAGTTGAGTCGAGATTTGATCTTGCACTTACTCCCGGACTCCTTCTCACAATTGTTGTGAATTTTTCATATGAACAAGCTAGATATCAGCCTCCCTGATTTGCTTAACATGTTGAAAAAAGTTGAGAGTCACTTTCTAACCAAGAAAGATAATGTCTTACTGGTAGGGGCCAAAGGATCTTCTGAAAAGAAGAACGATTCAAAGAAGGTAAATAGAAAGGCAAAAACAAAGGATAATAATAACAAAATTGATACGGATAGCAAAGGAATTTGCTTCCACTGCAATAAGCCTGGACACTGGAAAGAAACTACTAGAAGAATCTTGCAGAGGCTAACCAAAGAAGCTTAGTGAAGTTTCGGTTACAAATACAAATTTTTTCATGATTTAAAATAAATTTTTTCTTTAAGTCAAGGTTCTACTTGGGTATTGGATACCGACTTTGGTTATCATAAATATAGATTTATGAAGGGACCAAGCAGAAGTAGAAAGCTAAACAAATATAAGTAATCCTATATGTGGAAAATGAAACAAAGGTTGCCACATTAGCCAAAGAAACTTATATTTTAGCAATGCCTACGGGCAAATCTATTAAGTCAATAAGTTGTTATTGTATTTCAGTTCTTGTTAGAAACATTATTTCTATTTTGTTGTTGGACAATGAAATCTTTGGTATTATATTTAAGAACAATTGTTGTTCTATTTATAATAATAATGTTTTGTATAGAACTGAAATATTACTTAATGGATTTTGTATACTTGACTTACGTGAAAATAATTTTGCATATTGAATAAATTAGTTTAAGAAAAGGAGATGATCATTCAAAGAGTTGAATGTATGTATTTGCTGAAATACAAGTATGAATTATTTAAAAGGTTCAAAGAATTCAAAAGTGAAACTAATTTGAAAAGTATTAAGATTCTTTGATCGGATCAAGGAAGGAATACTTATGCAATGAGTTTCTAGATCATCTCAAATGGTTTTCTCATAATGGATGCCTCCTGATACGCAATAATTGATTGATGTATCTAAAAGAAAAAATCGTACCTTGTTAGACATGGTGTGGTTCATAATAATTTTACCGACATTCCAGTATCTTTCTGGGATAATGTCCTAGAAATGACTGCATATTTATAAAAAGGTAACCTCAAAATCCGGCCCCAAGACTCCATAAAAGTTATGGACATGGAGGGTTCCTAATCTTAAGTATGTTAAGATAAGGGGTTGTCCAACTTATGTGAAAAGGTTTCAAAAGATAAGCTTGGGACAAGATTTGACAAGTATAGATTTGTGGGACATCCTAAAGTAAGTTTAGGGTATATGTTCTATAATCCTACTTAGCAAAAAGTGTTTGTTACGAAACACGTTACCTTCTAAGATAAAAGTGTTTATCATTGAAGGGGCTAGTAAGAGGATAATAGAATCTTGAAGAGTTTAAGAACCACAAAACACTATAAGTCAAATAAGAGAAACTTGTAGATAGACTTATTGTACCACATCCGAATCGTAAATCTAGAATAGTACCGAAGATACCTAGGAGGTATGGATTCATCATATATGATGATGATGAGGTATACATCATAGAAGATGATGATCCAGTTACATACGATGAGGTAAGAGTTATAGACACTTAGAAAAATTGATTGAAGCAAACTTCTTAAAAATGGAACATTCGTTTTGATGAAACAATCAAAAGAGTATGATTTTATCAAAAACAAGAATGAAACTAGTGTGAACAAAAGGGTCAGTGGGAGCGCTGTGACATTCCTAATATTATATGTTGATATACTAATGCTATAATCAGTAAAGATAAAGTTGTCTAAACATTCCTCCATGAATGATTTGGGAAGAGTATCTTAATTGGGGATATAAATCTATATACATAGATTCAAGAAGATACTCGACTTAACCCAAGGAACGTATATTCATTTGATGCTAAAGTCGTTTAGCATGACAAACTCTAAGAGATGTCTCATGTTGATGAGGCATGGAGTGTATCTCTCTTAATAGTCCCCAAAGACTCTAAAAATAGAGATCGTATGAGTAACTATTGTGACGCCCCCAAAATTAGGTATACATCACCCATCTTGGGTAGTCAGATACATGGTACAGAATTTAAATACAACTTACTAATATAATTATCGTGTACAATACGACATAAACGGTGAGTTTGAATACAAATATTGTCTACTAGATATTATACAAACTCAAAAGGAGTCCTCATTACAATTATTATCACACTATTTCACAGAATAGTGAGGACTAATAATGCTATCCTCTGGACCATTACTCCGCTCCCCGACTCGTCCCGACTATATTCTCATTTTCTCAAGAGAACGGTGAAAAGAAAGGGTGAGCTCAACTAGCTCAATGAAAATATTATGACTAAGATAATGCGAGAATAAATTATCATTAGCCTCTCAACAAATGTTAAACCGATAAAATATAATTAACATCAAGTTTAACTACAATGAACCAAAGATCCATTAAAAGAGTCAAGTAGAAAATAAAATCTACTATCTTTTATGATTTAAAAGGTTTTTCATCATCATTATAGCCGAGACTCGACTTTAATAAATATTCCACATCATCGAATCACCCCCCTTTACTACTGACGAGGATATTCTTTAGTATCACGACCACAATTATTCATGCACTACGGGCGAGAATAGTTGTGTAGTCATTAATGGTCATGATCATGCCAACAACTCATCCATCAATGCACTACTACCCGAGGATTTTTATCACATTATTTGTAACATTACTACCATGATTACAATCCGAATAGTCTCTGTCATAATCATACCAAGTCCATCTATGCACTACTGAGCCACGAGATGACTTTAAACATAATATAAACATGAAGATGATGACAATGATATAAGAATTCAATAAAACAAGTTCAAGAATTATTTTATCCAGAATTATTAATATCCAAATTGTCAACATGATCTTCGTTTTGTAGAGTAAAATTCAAGAATGATCGGAAGAATATTTCCATGAAAAGATCTTTGGATGAAACGCAAATATCAAAGATATTCTACTAATTTCATGGAGTATAGAAGTCAAAGTTTTAACCAACCGGGTATAATAAAGAATGGAATAAAAAAGAAATCACCACGCATGCGATAGACCGCCTGACAAGCGAGTTATTCTAACGAAATAATAAATAACGGAACCAGTCCCACAGAAAACGCATGCATGTGATGTTCCAACGAGAATAATAATAAAGATTTTAACCAGTCCTGTAAAAAACACACGCATGGATGTTCCAATGAATAATAATAAAGATTTTAACCCGGTCCAATGTAAAACACACAGTGGATGTTCAAATGAATAATAATAATAAAGATTTTACCGGTCCGGTGTAAACACACAGACATGGATGTTCCAATGTATATAATAAAGAATGTCACCAAGTATAGGGTAAACCGCATATACAAAAGTTATTCCAATGAATAATAAGGAATGGAATAATCGAAGTTCTCTTCATGAATACAAAAGAATAATATCCCTTACGGTACAAACAAATAATATTCCCTACCTTAGAAGAATGAATATTGGAAAAGTGAAGTAGCGAAATACTTTTCTTCTTTCTCTCTATAGTTTCTCTCTGTGAGTTTCAATGAATTAAGTAAGAAATAATGAAGGAATGAGCTTTCTATTTATAGAAAAAGCGAGGGTGGCTCTTGAGTCTTAACGAAGGGTCAAAATGACTCTTGGTAATATTGAAGAGACAACTACTATTTATTTAGAAGGGTAATGAACCTTTGGAACAATCAAGAGGCGCTTAACTCTTGGTAATATTGAAGGACAACTACTATTTGCGAAGGGGTAATTACTATTGACAAAGGTAATTACTATTGACGGCGAAGGTAAATACTATTGAAGAAGGGAATTACTATTGAAGGTAAATACTATTGACGAAGGTAATTACTATTCACAAAGGTAATTACTATTCACAAAGGTAATTACTATTGTGAAGAGACTCTTAGATGATGACATATGGGCCCCCATAAAATAATCAAACTTACCACAAACGTCTCATAATGAGACTCTTTATATACATCAAGGATTGAATAAATATTACCACAAATCATTTTATTTTTAATCAACGCATTTTAATCTTTCAACAATTATTAATCATTTATAACTTGTCATCTCAATTAATAATATAACATATTATACAAATGATCTTGTGATAATAATTGAATCAATAATATAAGAGATATGATGCAAAGACATTCTTTATAGCAATAATTGAGTATAGCTAAGTGACTTCTCACGTAAGCATCAATAATCAATACCGTGTGTACTACTATGCAACCACAGCCAGACATCGCATTTTTTACACCATATTAGTTCAACAGGTTTAACGGTAACACCTCCGCCGTTATTTTTATAGAAAGATAATTTTGTCGTTTTTCTAACTACGACAATACTTCCGTTAATGGGGTCCACTTAATGATTGAGCCGTCGTCATGAATATTCCCCACAAAAAGAATATTCCCCACCAAACGAATATTTTATAACAACTTGCTTACTTTGTAAAATTTATAAATATTACCTAACTATAACATTATATCAAATTTATTCCATAATATTCAAAATAATATTTATAGAAAATTCATCTTTATTTATAAAAGTTGGGGTCTTACAACCTCCCTTCTTATGAAATTTTGCCCTCGAAATTAGGTGCGTACGTACACATGTCGTCAAGAGGTAAGGATACCTTGATTTCATTTCGATTCTAACTCCCAAGTCATTTCCTCAACATCGTGGTTCCTCCATAAAACTTTGACTTGAGGTATAACCTTGGGCGTAGAATATGTTCCTTCTTATCCAAAATTTGAACAGAACCTCTTCATACGTCCAAATCTTCCGCTATTTCGTCCGATTCAAACTCAATAATATGGTTCGGGTCTTTCACATATTTACGTAACATGGATATGTGAAAAACGTTATGAACACGAGACATATTTGGCGGTAAAACCGATTCTATAGGCCACAGTTCCTACTCGATCGAGGATTAAAATGGACCGATGAATCGAGGATTAAGTTTTCCTCTCTTTCCAAATCTTGTAACTCCTTTCCATGGAGCAACTCTTAACAACACATGATCTCCTATATCGAATTCCACGTCCTTTCGATGAAGATCAGCATAACTCTTTTGTCGATTTTGTGAGATTTTTATACGTTGTCGGATCGTTTGAATCTTTTCCGTAGTCATACGTACCAACTTCGGTCCCAACAACGTTGCTTCACCCACCTCATCCCAGCATACTGGAGAACGACACTTTCTTCCATACAACGCTTCGAATGGAGCCATGCCAATACTTGTTTGATAACTGTTGTTGTAGGAAAACTCCACCAATGGTAAGAACTTGTCCCAACTCCCCTTGAAATCAAGGAAACAGAGTCTTAATAGATCTTCAAGAGTTTGAATAGTCCTCTCCATTGTCCGTCCGTCGAGGATGATATCTTAGAGAGCTAAATCGTAAGTCTGTGCCCATAGCTTTTTGCAAACTAACCCAAAATTGTGAAGTGAATCTTGGGTCTCGATCGAAAACTATGGATACCGCATACCATGCGATCTTACAATCTCGTTTATGTACATACGAGAGCAAGATGTTCAAGTGTATAAGTTTCTCGTATCGGTAAGAAATGAGCGGACTTGGTCAATCTATCAACAATGACCCAAATCGCATCAATGCCTTGAGAAACCTTAGGAAGACCGTGCGAAATCCATGGTAATGTGCTCCCACTTCCATTCTAGAATTTCAAGTGGTTGCAATGGACCTTTTGGTACTTGATGCTCGCTTTAACTCGTTGACAAGTTAGACACCTTGAGATAAACAGTATTTATCTCTCTCTTACATATTGCTCCACCAAAATGTATGGCCGAATATCATGATACATTTTGGTACTCCCGAGATGGATTGCAAATGGTGTGTTGTGCGCCTCCATCATGATATTATATTTTAAATCGAGGTCGTTAGGAACACAAAGTCCGAGTTGACTCAAGTATTCCTTCTTCATCGATTCTTTCTTGCTTAGCGTAGCACCTTCTTGCACTTTCTTCCTCATACGCACGCGGCTCCAGTCCAGTAGCTTGAGCGACTTTTAACTTTATCGATTAAAGTCGGTTCTACTCGTATACTCGCTATCATCACATGCGTCCCCTGAGTCTTTAACTCTATCTCCATCCTTTGCAAGTCACACAAAATGGGCCTTTCGTTGACAATAAAGCACTTTTCGTGCTTGCATATGATCTTCTACTCAATCGTCGTCGCCTACCACGTTCGCTTTTCGGATGGTATTAGATGGTATGATCATAATCTTTCAATGATTTCAAGCCAACGTCATTGTCGCGTGTTGAGTTCCTTTTGAGTGAAGAAATATTTAAGGCTTTTATGATCCGTAAAGATCTCCACTTTCTCCCATACAAGTAAATGCCTCCAAATTTTAAGTGCAAAGACAACGGTATCGACTCTAGATCATGAGCGGGATAATTCCTCTCATATTCTTTGAGTTGTCGCGAGGCATAAACTATAACTTTTTCATATTGCATGAGAACACATCCCAACCCTTTGCGAAGCATCATCATGTAGATGACAACTCCTCCGAGCAGGATGGTATTGTCGAGCAGTCTTTGAAATAAGTCTCCTCTTGAGTTCTTGAAAACTCTTCTCACATTCTTCGCTCCAACCGAACTTTGTATCTTTTCGAGTCAATAAGTCGATGGAGTAGCGATTCGAGAAAATCCTTCCACGAATCTCCGATAATAACCAAATTAAACCGAAGAAAGCTACGTGCTTGATCATTATCGATTTAGGTTGTTCCCGACTTTGAATAGCTTCAATCTTTCTTTGGGTCAACAGATATTCCATGACTTGATACCACGTGCCCAAGGAATACTACTTCTTCAAGCCGAACTCGCATTTCTTCAACTTGGCATAAAGCTTATATTCACGAAGCTTTTGGAGTGTCGACCTCAAGTGTTGCTCATGATGATCTTCACGGCTTTTGGAATAAATAAGGATGTCATCAATAAAGACGACCACAAAGTGATCTAAATATTCCTTGAATACTCGGTTCATCATATCCATGAAGGCGGCGGGAGCATTAGTCAATCCAAAGGACATGACTAGGAATTCATAATGCCCGTCTGGGGTTCCGGCCGCCTTTGGAATGTCGTGGTTTTAATCTTCAATTGGTGATATCCGAACGAAGATCAATCTTTGAAAAGAATTTGGCTCCTTGCAAGAATGGTCAAACAGTCATCAATACGTGGCAATGGATACCTATTTTTATGGTGACATGATTCAACTCCCGATAATCAATACAAAAGTCGCATACTCCCATCTTTCTTCTTCACGAATAGACGAGAGCACCCCAAGGAGAAGTACTAGGGCCGAATAAAGCCAATGTCTAACAATTCCTGCGCAGTTGGGTCTTTAACTCACGAAGTTCATAGGAGCCATTCGATATGGGGCTTTGGAAATAGGTTTTGTACTGGGGTTCAAGGTCGATACAAAATTCAATTTCACGCCTGGGGTAGGCCGTAGTTCTTCGGAATACATCGGAAATTTATTAACAATAGAAATATCGTTCAAGACCGACGTATTTTTGTTTAAATCGTGACATGAGCTAAGAAAGCTTGACATCCGTTTTCAATAAACGAATATCTTTATGGCTTGAGATGACCGTGATTGATTTTAATGGTTTGGTCGTTTGAATTAGCATAATAGGTTGATTAGGAATATGAAAGCTAACAACCTTACGAAAACAATCAATTTTGCATGATAAGTAGTTAACCAATCAATCCACAGAATCACGTCAAATCAAGTATTTTTAATGAAATAAGATCGACGGGTAATGTGAGGTACCGATTTGAACCAAACAAGACTTATAAACGATGGGTGTAATGAAGGTTTCTCCCAATCGGAGTTTCTACGAGATAAGTCAAAGTCTAATTTCTCCTGAGTCAAATTTAATCGATGAACGCAAGTAGGAGAAATAAAAGAATGGGTAGAACCAGGTCAAATAAAGTATAGACTTCATTAGAGTTTATGATAAGCTTACCCGTGATGACCTCATTCGGGTTCCTTGCTCTCTGGGAGGTCACAACAAACGCTCTCCCTTACACTACCGGTTTTGACTTTTCTGGAACGGCCTTTGGTGCCTCCATCCTAGTTGAATTTGTCTTGATGGCAACGAAAAATCGAGCTAAGTGACCTTCTCTTCCACAATTATAACATGCTTTGGACGGCATGGCGCAGTTCGAACTGATGTGTCCCTCTCCTCCGCATTTGAAGCATATGATAGGTGGTCTTTCTCCTTCCTTAACAACGGGTGCTGGTGCTGACGTCTTTCTATCATTGTTGAATCTCCTTTTCTTGAAATGTCCATTCTTATTGTTTTGGCCCTGATTACCACCGAAGTGGTTACCATATCTGGCCTGTTGATTCCCTCCACGCTTGTTGTCACCGCTTCGATGACTACTCTCACTGGTATTATAATTTTGCCGGCTGCTCTCTTTTAGTTGCGTTGACTCGTTATCGCGCTCCACTAACTGAGCCCTATTTACAACATCTGAATACAAACACAGTTTATGAGAAATAAGATGTTGACGTATCTCCGACTTCAAACCTCTTAAAAACATTCGCGCCATTCTCTCTACATTATCCACCAAGTGGGGCCGAACCGTGATAACTCCGCAAATTTTGCCTCGTATTGCGACACGGTCATATTGTTTTGTTCCAACTTGATAAACTCCACCTCCTTCATGTGGCGAATACTTTCGGAAAGTATTTGTCATTGAATGACTCTCGGAACTTCTCCCAAGATATCTTCAAGACAAAGAGGTTGAGTACGTTTCTACCGATTCCCACCAAAGATGTCGCCTCTCCGCAAACATAAAGGCGGCAAATGGAACCTTTTGCTCCTCGGAGCATCCCAAGACATCAAATATCTTGGTAATCTGCTTTATCCATGCTTCCGCGAAGTGGTTTTGGCTCTCCCTTAAACTCCGTGGTCCCGGCTCCTTGAATTGTTTAGCGGTGACCGCCAGAGAGTTTCCGTGTTTCCACCTACGTTTTGGATGAGAGTCGCTCTCTCACTTTCTTTGTTGCATAAATTGCATAAAGCCTCTGAACATTTGATCATTCATCATTTGGTCAGTGTTGTTGTTTGCATGAGGATTGTCGCCTTCCTGATGCACATTATCCTCGATTATTGATATGTGGTGAATCAATGATCGCTTTGTGCTCCATTGCTATTCTCAACATTCTCGGATGTCATTTTCGAATCATGCCACAAAAAACAAAAGGTTGACATGTAACAAATTATCTCTATATTACGACCGACCAGCCAATAAAATAGCACATAAACTTAGGTAGGTCATACTAGCGAAGGTATTCCCGCCTCTCCCCTCCTAGTACTATTCTCACATCTTAGCCAGGATCATATCCCTAAGCTTTGATACCAATGTGACGCCCCCAAAATTAGGTATACATCACCCATCTTGGGTAGTCGATACATAGTCTGTAATTTAAATACAACTTATGTGGCGCCCCCAAAATAGGTATACATCACCTATTACGAGTTGTCAATACATGAATACGTAAACAACTATAACTTTATTATTACAACAATAAAGCGTGAGTTTGAATACAAATATTATCTTCTAGACAATATCTATACTCAAATAAATCCTCATCACATTTATTGATACATTATTTTACAAAAATGGTGAGGACTACTAAACAATCCTTTCTAAAACCTTCATTCCATACCCTACTAAATACTCGCTATATTCTCGCCTCCACGAGAAAAATGGAACAAAAAGGAAAAGGGTGAGCTCAACTAGCTCGATAAAGAAGAATATTATGACTAAGATAATATACATCAAATTATCGTTAGTCTTCAACGAGGAAAAATATAATAGAATACTGATAGACAACAAATTTTAAATCAATATTCGCAATGAAAATAATAATTCATTAGAAGAGTTAAGTAGAGAATGCAAACTACTATCTTCTATGTATGAATTTTAAAGTTCATCGTCTATCTTTTATCCCCAGTAACATCAATCAATATACATCTGGAATCAAATATTCATCTTTGCACTACTGGGCCAAAGATATTCATCGATTAGTCATGTTCATTTAAACACTGTTCATCTTTTTGCTACTGGCCAAAGATATTCTTCGAAAATCATTCATCTTTGCACTACTGAGCCAAAGATATTCTTAAGAAATCATTCATCTTTGCACTACGGGCCAAAGATATTCCATAATATCATCATTTAAGACGAGGATGATGAAAATATTTTTTTTAAAGAAAGCGAATCCAATTGAAACAAAATGACAAGGATTAAGGATTAAGGATTAGTACTTGGTTTTATCCACGTCCAAAAATACCTCAAAAATAATCATAGTGGTGTAAAATTCAAGAATGATCAAAACATGGATACAATCGAGTTAGTATCCGAATAGATGTTTTAGACGAAAAGAAGAAATTTTATTTTTCTATGAATAATCAGAGTATCGTGAATAGTCTTGAGTATCGTGAATAAAGGCAGATATCGTGAATAGTAACTCAGACACCAAAAGATAGAAATTCCACAAAAACATCTTCACGCTTCATGAATAATAGTACTCGTGAATAGTAACTCGTGAATAAGAACTCATGAATAGTAACTTCGTGAATAGTAACTCATGAATAGTAACCCATGAATAGTAACCCCAGAGCATGAAAAAGTTCCAAATTTGATAAAACTTGGATCAACATTTCAAAGATAATGATATTGAAGAAATAATATCATTACGAAGAAAAAAAAAATATCCCTTACCTCGAAAGATCAATACTTCTAAATTTGAAACACACGATATAAAGCTATGACTTGGACTTGCAATAGTATAGCAATACTCAAAGTATACTCAAAATACTCACAAGAATACGCTCGATAATATAGAGAGAAAAACTTGATTTTACGGTGTGATTTTCAATTCTAACCTAAGCACCTATTTATAGGAAAATGCTTAGAACACCAAAAGCGAAAATTTAATAAAATATATTATTATTAATAAATTTCCTATGCCTCTTTGGAAATCAGATCCCAACATTTCCCACATGCCAACCTTCTAGAAAGAAATGATAAAAAACGTTTTTCATAAAATAAATAATTAAAACTTACAAAAATCAATTATTTCGGAGCTTCAGAACTTCAATAATTCATAATAAATAGCTCTTTCATCAGAAAATTCGAATCTCGTGAGTTTTTATAGGAATTTCAATTCTCTACAACTTTGCAGAAGAAAGTTTTTCCAAATTCCAAATAGAAATTGACCGAAATCCACAAGCGAGGCGATTTTACAGTATAATCAAATTTCGATCGATAAATGGGGTCCACCGACATGTTTAACATGTTTTAAACATTTATTGCAACAAAAATACTCTTCCTCCTCGTATACTCATATATCCCACATTCGTTGTAAAAATATCACCGTTAATATATTATTAAAATAATATATTTAAATGAATTATTTTATCGAGAAAAAGATAAAATATTAATTTTCAACAATTGTCATTTAAAAAATTTTCTCCATCTATATCCACGTAAAATCAATATTTTCCTCATCATATAAATCAATAATTAATTAATCACAAATAATATTACGAGAATCCACAATATTGACAACCGGCGGTTCCTCAGAAGAGGGGCTTTCAATAAAAATTTTCTTCTTGGCGCGATTAGGTGACCAAACCTCTCCTTAAACGAGAACTTTCTAGACATTGCCAATAATGTTATCTAATAATATTATTCGGATAATATGAATTATTGCTTCGATAAAGAAAAATACGTGTAATGACAATTATTGAAACAACAATGATATAAAATATCAACGCAACAATTATTAACTCGATAAAATCTTGAACAATAATTCTTTGTAACCATTATTGAGTAGTGCCTTCTTACGTAAGAATCAATAATTGGTGCAATCTGGTGTCTTCTTGTTCAACAACGCGTATTAGTGTGTTTTAACCACCGGGTATTCCAACGAGTATAATTACGGTAACAACTACTGCCTGTTATTTAAAAAATAACTTATATTTGTCGTTTTCTTCATCCAATCACTTTCCGTTATGGGGCCCACACATGTCATGCCATCGTCTAAATATTCTGACGCGATCTGAATATTCCACGACCAAACGAATATTCCCAACGATAATGAATATTTTATAACCACTTGCTTATTTTGAAATATTTGCGTATTTAACCCTTAACTATCCACATTAATCAAATCAACCCTTACTATTTCAAAATAATAAATAAAGGAAATTCCTTTTATTTAAAAATTTGAGGGTCTTACAACCTCCCTCCTTATGAAATTTCGTCCTCGAAATTGGCGTGCGATACTGGTGTTTCAAAAGGTGAGGATACCTCGCTTTCATTTCCGTTTCCAATTCCCGAGTCATTTCCTCTATAGCATGATTCCTCCACAAAACTTTAACTTGTGGTATGACCTTTCTTAGCGTGGGGACATGCTCCTTCCTATCCAAGATCTTGACAATACCTCCTCATACGTTAAGTCTTGGCTATCTCGTCCTGGTTCTAACTCAATAACGTGGTTCGGGTCTTTCACATATTTACTGAAGTGCGGATATATGAAACACATTATGAACACGAGACATACTCGGAGGTAACGTGTCTATAGGCTACATTTCCTACTCGGTCAAGAATTTGAAATGGACCAATAAATCGTGGATTGAGCTTTCCTCTCTTCCCAAATCTTGTAACTCCCTTCCATGGAGCAACTCACAATAATCATGATCCCCTACATTAAATTCCACGTCCTTTCGATGAAGATCCGCAACTCTCTTTATCGTCGATCTTGTGCCATTTTTATACATTGTCGAATCATTTGGATCTTTTCGGTGATCATACGTACTTAACTTTCGGGTCCCAACAATGTTGCTTCACCCACCTCATCCCAACATATTGGAGAACGACATTTTCGTCCATATAATGCTTGAATGGAGCCACACCTATACTTGCACGATAAGCTGTTGTTGTAGGAGAATTCCACCAATGGTAAATACTTATCCCAACTACCCTTGAAGTCTAGGACACGAGTCTTAATAGATCTTCAAGAGTTTGAATAGTCCTCTCGATTGTCCGTCCGGTTTGGGGATGGTATCTTAGAACTAAATCGCAAATCCGTGCCCATAGCTTTTTGCAAGCTAACCCAAAATCTTGAAGTGAATCTTGGGTCACGATCCGAAACTATGGATACTGGGCATGCCATGCAACCTCACAATCTCATTCACGTACATACTAGCAAGGCGTTCAAGGAATAAGTCTCCGTGTCGGCAAGAAATGAGCGGACTTGGTTAATCTATCAACAATAACCCAAATAGCATTGATGCCTTGAGAAACCGTAGGAAGACCCGTAAAAATCCATAGTAATGTGTTCCCACTTCCATTCCGGAATCTCAAGTGGTTGCAGCGGACCCTTAGGTACAAGATGCTCGCCTTTTACGTTGGCTGGCAAGTTAAACACATCGAGATAAACTTTGCAATCTCTCTCTTCATATTGTTCCACCAAAATGTATGTCAAGATCACGATACATTTTAGTACTTCGAGATGGATTGCAAATGGCGTATTGTGTGCCTCCATCATAATCTTGTACTTCAAATCGAGTCGTTAGGAACACAAAAGTCTAGAGTGGACTCAAGTATTCCTTCTTCATCAATTCTCGCTTAGGAATAGCTCCTTCTTGTACTTTCTTCTTCATACGCATCACTCGGCCTGGGTGGCTTGAGCAACCTTAACTTTTTCTATTAAAGTTGGCTCTATCGTATACTTGACATCATCGCTTTTCGTTCCGCGCATATGATCTTCTACTCGTGCGTCATTTACCACGTTAAACTTTACCGATGATGGTATTGAATAGTGTGGTCGTAGTCTTTCAATAGCTCGAGCCAACGTCATTGCCGCGTGTTGAGTTCTTTTTTGAGTGAAGAAATATTTAAGGCTTTTATGGTGCGAATATATCTCCACTTTCTCCCCATATAGATAGTGCCTCCATATTTTTAAGCGGCAACGATTTTGCGCTGACTCTAGATCATGAGTAGGATAATTCCTCTCATACTCTTTAAGTTGTCGCGAGGCATAGGCTATGACTTTCCCACGTTGCATGAGAACACATCCTAACCCTTTGCACGAAGCATCATTTGTAGATAACAAATCCATCCGAACCGGATGGTATTGTTAGAACAGTCTTAAAATAAGTCTCCTCTTAAGCTCTTGGAAACTCTTCTCGCATTCTTCGCTCCAAGCGAATTTTGTATCTTTCCGAGTTAGTGAGTTAATGGAGTAGCGATTCGAGAAAACCCTTCCACGAATCTCCGATAATAATAACCGGCTAAGCCCAAAAGCTACGTACTTGATCACCGACTTGGTTGCTCCCAACTTTGTATTGCTTCAATCTTGGCGGATCAACAGATACTCCATGTTTTCGACACCACGTGCCTAAGGAATGCTACTTCCTCAAGCGAACTCGCATTTCTTCAATTTGGCATATAGTTGGTTTTCACGAAGCCTTTGGAGTACCGACTTCAAATGGTGCTCATGATCTTCACGGCTTTTGGAATATATGAGGATGTCATCAATAAAGACAACAACGAATTGATCCAAATATTCCTTGAATACTCGGTTCATCATATCCATGAAAGCAGGGCATTAGTTAGTCCGAAAGACATGACTAAGAATTCATAAATGCCCATACCGAGTTACGAAGGCGGTCTTTGGAATATCCTCGATTCTAATCTTGGTGATGATATCCGAGCGAAGATCGATTTTTGAAAAGAATTGTGCCCTTGCTTATTTGGTCAAACAAGTCATCAATACGAGGTAGAGGATACCTATTCTTGATGGTGACATGGTTCAATTCCCGATAGTCAATACAAAATCGCATACTCCGTCTTTCTTCTTTACAAATAAAAGCAGAGAGCACCCCAAGGAGATGTACTGGGGCCAGAATGAAACCGATGTCCAACAATTCCTCAGTAGTTGGACCTTTAACTCCTGAAGTTCAATAGGAGCCATTCGATATGGGGTTTTAGAAATGGGCTTTGTACCGGGTTCAAGATCAATAAAGAATTCAACTTCACGTTACGGGGTAGGCCGGAAGTTCTTGAAATCGTCGGAAAAGTCGATATAACAACAGAATATTATTCAAATTTGACGTGTCTTTATTCAAATCCATAACATGGGCTAAGAAAGCTTGACATCCATTTTTCAATAAGCGAATAGCTTTATGATTAGATATGACGGTGATTGATTTTAATGTTTTAGTTGCTTGAATTAAATACAACAGGTTGGTTAGGAATATGAAAACTAACAACCTTACGAAAACAATCAAGTTTGGCATGATGAGTAGTTAACCAATCAATCCCTAAAATCACATCAAAAGCAAGTATCTTTAAAGAGATAAGGTCAATGGGTAAGGTAATGGTGCCAACTTGAATCAAACAAGATTTATAAGCAGTGGATGTGATGAAAGTTTCTCCTAACGGAGTTTCCACAGATAGGTCAAAGTCTAATTTCTCCGAAGTCAAGTTTAAGCGTTGAGCACATGCGGGAGAGATAAATGAATGGGTAGCACCCGATATCAAGTAAGGTATAAACTTCAAGAAGAATTTATAAATAGCTTACCGTGATCACCTCATTTGGGTTCCTCGCATTTTGACCCGATCACAACAAACGCTCTTCCGGAATTGATGACTTTGACTTTTACGGGACGATCTTTTGAGTCACCGTCCCCCCAACTACTAGGTTTCGCCATCTTTGTCTGATCTCGAAGCGATATGTCCTTCCTTTCCACAATTATAGCATACCTTGAATGTTGTGGGCGGTTTGGTGATATGTCCCTCTTTTCCGCATTTGTAGCATATGACCGGGTGGTCGTTTCTCCTCCCTTAGAACCAATTCTTTCAAACCTTTGTCATCTTTACATGGTCGTTGTTAAATCTCCTCTTTTAAAATCTCCTCCGACTCGCTTCTTCTATTTTCATGGCCATGATTACCACCGGTGTGGTTACCATTTCTGTCCGTCTCTTTCTTTCTTCGCAGGTTATCATTATTCATTGATCGCTATCTCCGATCACGATCCTCGTTTGTGGTCCCTCAGGTTGGCCGTACTCGTTATCTCGCTTCTAATAATTGAGCCCATTTTACAACATCTGAATAAAGAAAATTTATGAGAAATGAGATCTTGGCGTATCTGGGGTTTCAAACCTCTAAGAAACATCCACGTCATCGTTCCTCATTCTCCACCAAATGAGGTGCAAACACGGATAACTCTGCAAACTTTGCCTCGTCTTCGAGACACCGTCATGTTGTTTTGTTCCAATCGATGAACTCCACTTCCTTCATACGATAGTAACACTTTCGGAAAGTATTTGTCATTAAATAGCTTCTGAAACGTCTCCCCAAGACATGCTTTGAGTGCGGGTGGATGGATGCACGCTTCACGAGACTCCCACCATGATAGTCCGCCTTTCGCCACGGAACATAAAGGTGGCGAATGGAACCTTCTATTCCTCCGTGCATCCCAAGACATCGAATATCCCGGTAATTTGTTTGACCCATGTTTCATGTGATCGGATCGGCTTTCCTTTAAATTCTCGTGGTCCCAACTCTTTGAACTGCTTGGCATTGTGACAACCCGTGAATTGCTATCATTTCCTCCTGTATTTTGAACACGAGTCTCCTCGTCGATTTTGCATGAGCTGCAAAAACTTCTAAACATCCCTCGTTCATCATCTCGCTTTCAATGGTGTTGTTCACGGGAGGAACATTGCCCGACTGTTGCGTTCTCCTCGTTGGTGAGTCTGAGCATCTCCACGGTCTCATTTCCATTGTTAATATTCTCGATTCGACATTCTCAAATCATCGTAATAAAACAAGGGTTAATTAAGGAAATCAATATATCACATAATATCCCTATATCTTGACCAACTAACAAATAAGCTTAGGTAGGACACACTAGCGAAGGATTTACTCGTCTCTCCCTCCTAGTTCTATTCCCCGATCTCCGCCAGATCATATCCTAAGCTCGATACCAATCATGGCCCCCAAAATAGGTATACATCACCTATTACGAGTTGTCAATACATGGTACGAAACAACTATAACTTTATTATTACAACGATGAAAAGCGTGAGTTTGAATACAAATATTATCTTACAGACAATATCTATACTCAAATAAATCCTCATCACATTTATTGATACATTATTTTACAAAAATGGTGAGGACTACTAAACAATCCTTTCTAAAACCTTCATTCCATACCCAGACTGCATACTTTCGCTATATTCTCGCCTCCCGAGAAAAATTGAACAAAAAGAAAAGGGTGAGCTCAACTAGCTCGATAAAAGAATATTATGACTAAGATAATATACAACAAATTATCGTTAGTCTTCAACGAGGGAAAAATATAATAGAATCTGATAGACAACAAATTTTAAATCAATATTATGGCGAAATAATAATTCATTAGAAGAGTTAAGTAGAGAATGCAAACTACTATCTTACATGTATGAATTTTAAAGTTCATCGTCTATCTTTTATCCTGTAACATCAATCAATATACATCTGGAATCAAATATTCATCTTTGCACTACAGCCAAAAGATATTCATCGATTAGTCATGTTCATTTAAACACTGTTCATCTTTTGACTCTACGCCAAAAGATATTCTTGAAATCATTCATCTTTGCACTCTGAATGAAAGATATTCTTAAGAAATCATTCATCTTTTTGCACTCTGGGCCAAAGATATTCCATAATATCATCATTTAAGACCGAGGGATGATGAAAAATATTTTTTTAAAAGAAACGAATCCGATGAAACAAAATGACAAGGATTAAGGATTAAGGATTCGTACTTGGTTTTATCCACGTCCAAAATACCTCAAAAATAATCATAGTGGTGTAAAATTCAAGAATGATCAAAACATGGATACAATCGAGTTAGTATCCGAATAGATGTTTTGAACGAAAAGAAGAAATTTTATTTTTCGGTGAATAATGCAGTATCGTGAATAGTCTTCAGTATCGTGAATAGTCACCGTATCGTGAATAATAGTAACTCAGACACCAAAAGATAGAAATTCCACAAAAACATCTTCACGCTTCATGAATAGTACTCGTGAATAGTAACTCGTGAATAGTAACTCATGAATAGTAACTCGTGAATAGTAACTCATGAATAGTAACCCATGAATAGTAACCCCAACATGAAAAAGTTTCAAATTTGATAAAAACTTCAGATCAACATTTCAGTATAATGATATTGAAGAAATAATATCATTACGAAAAAAAATAATATCCCTTACCTCGAAAGATCGGTACTTAAATTAAAACACGATGATATAGGCTATGACTTGGACTTGCACCGTATAGCAATACTCAAAGTATACTCAAAATACTCACAAGAATACGCTCGATAATATAGAGAGAAAACTTGATTTACGGTGTGATTTTCAATTCTAACCTAAGCACCTATTTATAGGAAAATGCTTAGAATACCAAAAGCGAAAATTTAATAAAATATATTATTATTAATAAATTTCCTACGCCTCTTTGGAAATCAGATCCCAACATTTCCCACATGCCAACCTTCTAGAAAGAAATGATAAAAAACGTTTTTCATAAAATAAATAATTAAAACTTACAAAAATCAATTATTTCGGAGCTTCGAACTTCAATAATTCATAATAAATAGCCCTTTCATCAGAAAATTCGAATCTCGCGAGTTTTTATAGGAATTTCAATTCTCTACAACTTTGCAGAAGAAAGTTTTTCCAAATTCCAAATAGAAATTGACCAAAATCCACAAACGGGCGATTTTACAGGCTATAATCAAATTTCAGTCAATAAATGGGGTCCACCGACATGTTTAACATGTTTTAAACATTTATTGCAACAAAAATACTCTTCCTCCTCGTATACTCATATATCCCACATTCGTTGTAAAAATATCACCGTTAATATATTATTAAAATAATATATTTAAATGAATTATTTTATCAGAAAAAGATAAAATATTAATTTTCAACAATTGTCATTTTAAAAATTTTCTCCATCTATATCCACATAAAATCAATATTTTCCTCATCATATAAATCAATAATTAATTATTCACAAATAATATTACAGAATCACAATATTGACAACCAGGGCGGTTCCTCAGAAAGAGAGGCTTTCCAATAAGAATTTCTTCTTCTTGGCGGCATTATTAGGTGACCAAACCTCTCCTTAGACGAACTTTCTAGACATTGCCAATAATGTTATCTAATAATATTATTCAGATAATATGAATTATTGCTTCGATAAAGAAAAATAATGTGTAATGACAATTATTGAAACAACAGCAATATAAAATATCAACGCAGCAATTATTAACTCGATAAAATCTTTGAACAATAATTACAGTAACCATTATTGAGTAGTGCCTTCTTACGTAAGAATCAATAATTGGTGCAATACCGGTGCTTCTTGTTCAACAACGCAGCGTATTAGTGTGTTTTAACCACCGGGTATTCCAACGATGATAATCTTGTAACAACTACGCCATTATTTAAAAACAACTTATATTTGTCGTTTTTCTTCGATCCTTATAGTTATGGGGCCCATACATGGTTGCTACGCGTACGTTTAAATATTCCCAAACGATCTGAATATACCACGACCAAACGAATATTCCCAACGATAATGAATATTTTATAACCACTTGCTTATTTTGAAATATTTATGTATTTAACCCTTAACTATCCACATTAATCAAATCAACCCTTACTATTTCAAAATAATAAATAAAGGAAATTCCTTTTTATTTAAAAATTTCGGGGTCTTACAACTTACTAATATAATTATCGTGTACAATACGACATAAACGGTGAGTTTGAATACAAATATTATCTACTAGATATTATACAAACTCAAAAGGAGTCCTCATTACAATTATTATCACACTATTTCACGAATAGTAGAGGACTACTAATGCTATCCTCCGGACCATTACTCCCTCCCCAGACTCGTCCCCAAATATATTCTCATTTCACAGAAATAAACGAAAGAAAGGGTGAGCTCAACTAGCTCAAGAAGAAATATTATGACTAAGATAATGCGAGAATAAATTATCATTAGCCTCTGACAATGTTAAACTAATAAAATATAATTAACATCAAGTTTAACTACAATGAACCCGAATCCATTAAAAGAGTCAAGTAGAAAATAAAATCTACTATCTTTTATGATTTAAAAGGTTTTTCATCACTATTATAGCTGAGACTCAACTTTAATAAATATTCCACATCATCGAATCACCCCTGCACTACGGCCAAGGATATTCTTTAGTATCACGACCACAATTATTCATGCACTACGGGCCAAGAATAGTTGTGTATTCATTAATGGTCATGATCATGCCAACAACTGTCCATCAATGCACTACGGCCACTAAGGATTTTTATCACATCATTTGTAACATTACGGTCATGATTACAACGAATAGTCTCTCGTTCATAATCATACCAAGTCCATCTATACACTACTGAATACATGATGACTTTCAACATAATATAAACATGAGGATGATGACAATGATATAAGAATTCAATATAACAAGTTCAAGAATTATTTTATCCAGGGAATTATTAACGTCCAAATTGTCAACATGATCTTTGTTTTGTAGAGTAAAATTCAAGAATGATCGGAAGAATATTTCCATGAAAGATATTGGATGAAACGCAAATATCAAAGATATTCTACTAATTTCATGGAGTATAGAAGTCAAAGTTTTAACCAATTTGGGTATAATAAAGAATGGAATAACAAAAGAAATCACCATAAATGCGATAGACCAGCGCAAGCGGGTTATTCCAACAGAATAATAAATAACGGAACCCGTGTCCAAGCGTAAAACGCAGAGGCAGGATGTTCAACAATAATAATAATAAAGGCGGAACCGAACCAGTAAAACCTGTAAAACACACGCATGGATGTTCCAATGAATAATAATAAAGATGGAACCGGTCCTAAAAACACACGAGCGTGATGTTCCAATGTAATAATAATAAAGATTTTAAACCGGGTCCGATGTAAAACACACGACGGGATGTTCCAATGAATAATAATAAAGACGGAACCCGGTCCTGTAAAACACAACACAGCTGATGGATGTTCCAATGAATAATAGAAGAATGTCACCAAGTATAGGGTAAACCACAGATACGAGTTATTCCAATGAATAATAAGGAATGGAATAATCAAGTTCTCTTCATAAATACAAAGAATAATATCCTTTACGAATACAACAAATAATATTCCCTACCTTAGAAGAACCGAATATTGGAAAAGTGAAGTAGCGAGAATACTTTTCTTCTTTCTCTATAGTTTCTCTCTAGAGTTTCAATGAATTCGTAAGAAATAATGAAGGAATGAGCTTTCATTTATAGAAAAAAGCCGAGGGTGGCTCTTGGTCTTAACGAAGGTCAAAATGACTCTTGGTAATATTGAAGAGACAACTACTATTCATGAAGGGTAATTAATCTTTGGAACAATCAAGAGGCGCTTAACTCTTGGTAATATTGAAGGGACAACTACTATTTATGAAGGGGTAATTACTATTGACGAAGGTAATTACTATTGATTTAAGGTAAATACTATTGAAGAAGGGAATTACTATTGATGAAGGTAAATACTATTGACGAAGGTAATTACTATTCACAAAGGTAATTACTATTGATGAAAGAGACTCTTAGATGATGACATATGGGCCCCCATAAAATAATCAAACTTACCACAAACGCCTCATAATGACTCTTTATATACATCAAGGATTGAATAAATATTACCACAAATCATTTTATTTTTAATCAACACATTTTAATCTTTCAACAATTATTAATCATTTATAACTTGTCGTCTCAATTAATAATATAACATATTATACAAATGATAATTGTGACAATAATTGAATCAATAATATAAGAGATATGATGCACAATTCTTGATCTTGAGCAATAATTGAGTATAGCTAAGTGACTTCTCACGTAAGTATCAATAATCAATACCGTGTGTGCTACTATGCAACCACGCCAGATTCATCGTACTTTTACCATAGGGTAGTTCAACAGCTTTTAACGGTAACACCTCCGTAGTTATTTTTATAGAAAGATAATTTTGTCGCTTTCTAACTACGACAATACTTCCGTTAATGGGGTCCACTTAATGATTGGTAGGATGCATTTAATATTCCCCACAAAAAGAATATTCTCCACCAAACGAATATTTTATAACAACTTGCTTACTTTGCAAAATTTATAAATATTACCCACAACTATAACATTATATCAAATTTATTCCATAATATTCAAAAATAATATTTATAGAAAATTCATCTTTATTTATAAAAGCTGGGGTCTTACAACTATCATGTATGCAATGAAATGTACGAGACCTGATGTTGATCAGTCATATTCTGGAGAAGTTCACTATGAGTCAGTGAAAAACATCTTAAAGTACTTAACCGGCACTAAGGATGTGATCATATTCATGGTGGGTATGAATTAAAACTAGAGAGATTAACAGACTCAAGTTTTTTAGACAGACCAAGAGGACAGAAAATTCACTTTAAGGTAAAGTGTTACCTTGAACGGTGGTGCAGTGAATTGGAAAGGTTCCAAATAGCAAAGAGTTGTTGGTTTAGTGATAAAGACAAAGTATGTAGCTGTAAATGAAGCTGCAAGTTGATTGTTGGGATAAAAGTTCATTACAGAACTAGGAATAGTTCCTAAGTCTCATCTTGGATCTAAACATGTGTTGTGGCATTTTTAATTGATTATGGGAATCATTGAAAGATGGGAAATCACTATAGAGATAGTGGACTCTCAAGAACAACATTACATATCCATTAACTAAAGCTTATCCAACAAAGAGGATAATCGTCACTTAGAAATGTAAGGGTATGAGATACCATGGCGATTGGCTTTTATCGCAAGTGGGAGATTGAAAGTAGTATGCACACAAGCCAATCATGTTTGATGATAAAGCATATACATTGTAACAATCTTATTCATTTATTAATAAAAATTATTAATTTATTAAAGGCTTTTAATTATCTACATGATGTTGTTTTATAATATGTGATAAACCCATAGTTTTAAGCAATGCTTTTAGAATAATGATGATGATCATTCTAATGAGATCTATATTCTTAGAAAGCTTAAAACTAAAATAGTTCCCAATCGTTGGATTACTAAATTGGGGATTAGTGAATCCGGATAGATTGATACATATGTTGCTTGCTCATTGGATGAGGATGATTGATCTCATGATCATTTGTGTGGAGACACTAAAGCAAGTATGTAGGTGCTTATTAGAGAATAAGTTCACTGAACGTGGCTCGCTAAAGAATACCTAATGGAGTTTTACTTGCCTGTCAATAGGAATTCCTGTAGTGATAGTACTACAAGTGATCCTTGGACTTGAGATTATCATAGTATCTTGTGTATGATGAGTTATACTTTGACTTATTCTTTAAGACCCTTAAAGTATATCAAAGGGTATGTTTGGGTATAATAAGTTGTACATGGAGATAATGTATGATCAATAAAGAATCTACCGCTTCTAGTAAAAGAAGATAAATGTCCTATGTGATTCGATAAATGATAACTCAGTAGTCTTTGGCCAAGGCAGAATGAAATTAGAAAGTAGTTTCTAATTTGCATTATTTGGTGTTGTGCATTTAAGGATCGAAATACATATAATTAAATAAAATAAGACTTGACAGTAATTCCATGTCTTATATTTAATTGGGACATTGTATGGTGGAAGGATTGAATTATACGATAACTATATACTCAAATATTTTTTTATGATTAATGTTGAAATCTATATTATTTGGAAAGTCGTTGATCGTTATGGAGGCTTATCCCTATTGTAGAATAAATATTATTTATTTAAATAAATTAATAATTTAATTTATTTATTTAAATAAGATTAAATTATTCTAATTGATTTATTCACAACCTGGTTTAATATGGAGAACATAAAGGGTCACACCATAAAAGGAAGAATAATTATTTAAGAAGTTAATGGCATAATCGTAATAATAAGTTAAGTATATTTAATTTAATCTATGGTGATAGAATAAATTAAATAGCTTAATATTATTATTTAATATTTTAGAAATATTAAATATAAATTAATAAGAGGAGTCTTATTATTATTATTATTATTATTATTATTATATTATTATTATTTAATTCCTAAAGGAGTTTGGGAATTAATTAATAAAAGTACTCTCATATATTCCTAATAAGATTATAGGAGGTTAAATTAATTAAAAGAGTTTAATTAATTATCTCTAATAAGATTAGGGAGCTTAATTAATTAAAAGAATTTAATTAATTAAATAATATCCTATTTTCTAATTAGATAGATTAGAAGGGTTAACTGATATCTTTATAAGAAGAGTCTTATATCAGATATCAAAATACGCAATTCCAATAGTTGGAGAGTACGTTCTTTTTCTATAGAGATAGAAAACTAGGGTTTAACCAACCACCCATCTTCTTGAATTTTTGTTCTTCCTTGGCGGATCACCTCTAGAGGCCAAACACTTGGGTGGCTAACGTTGATCAAAGGAAAGAACCAAACCTGGTAGATTCAAGTTGAACGCGAAAGGATTTGGAGGTGAACTCGTACCTGAGGAAGCTCGAATCTTCAAGGGTATGATTCTTGTTCTTTATCTTTTCGTTTAATTAATAATTGTGCATAAAGGATGATCCGGGTATATGGTTTGTAAAAATTTTAAACTCTAATTTTTACATGTTTTCGCTTATTTTGTGCAATTTGATTGCATCATGAATATTACAAACCTAACAAAGGGATATTATTTTGTTCACTATTCATAGGAATAATATTTTCTTCCATACTCTGTAGTATGTGAGTAATATTATTTCATCTCGTATTCCTGATTATACCCTCATTTGGTTAAAGTATTGTTTCTATACTCTGTGAAATTAGTAGAATATCCTTGAAATTTACGCTTCATCTAGTATCGTTTCACAAGAATATTTTCTACACATTCTTGTTAAATTTTAAGCTTTTCATGCCGGAGTACTGTCCATGAGTAGTATTCATTTTTACGGTACTATTCACAAAGTATTATTCACGGGGTACTATTCACAAAGTACTATTCACGGATACTATTCACGAGTACTATTCATAAAGTACTATTCACAGGGTACTATTCCTGAAGTACTATTTACGGGATACTATTCACTCAGGTATTATTCACCTGGGGAATTATTCATGACAAAAATTAATTTCTTTGCTGTCCAAATTATTTTTGATACAATATTATTCCTGAATTTTACTCTAAAAAGAAGTATCATGCTGACAATTTGGACATTATTGAATTCTGGATAAATTAAGTTATAAATCTTTAAAAATTTATCCTTTGCTTTCTTTTAATTGAATTCTTATATCATTGTTATCATCCTCATGCTTATATTGTGATAAAAGTCATATGTGGCTTACGTGCATAGATGTACTATTGATTGGTATGATTATGACCGGGGATTATTCGGTATAATCATGGCCGTAATGTTACAAATGATGTGGTAAAAATCCTCATTAGCGCCTTGCCAGTTTGTTGGTATGATTATGACCGAGGATTATTCGGTATAATCATGACCATTGATGACTCATATGAATATCCTCGGCCGTGAAAGCGAGGTTGATTCGATGATGTGGTTTATTTATTGTTTGAGTCTCAAATGATAAAATTGATGATAAACTTTTTAAATCATAGAAGATAGTAGATATCATGCTCTACTTGACTCTTCTAATGGATTGTTTGTTCCATATGCAGCTAAACTTGATGTTTATTATATTTTATCGGTTTAACATCATTGTTGAAGGCTAACGATAATTTATTCTGCATTATCTTAGTCGTAATATTTCTTACTTTGGGCTAGTTGAGCTCATCCTTTGTTTTCATTGTTCTCTTCAAGAAATGAGAATATAAATTTGGGACTAGTCAGAAAGCGGTGACGGTCCAGGTGTTTGCATTAGTAGTTCTCACTATTCAGTGAAATAGTGTAATAATAAATGTAATAAGGACTCCATTTGAGTTTGAATACTGTCTAGAAGACAATATTCGTATTAAAACTCCCAGCTTATGTTTTGTCGTATTTTACACGACAGTTGTATAATTAAGTTGTATTTGAATTTTGTACCATGTATTTGGCGACTCAGAATGGGTGATGTATACCTATTTTGGGGGCGTCACAGTTGGTATCAAAGCTTAGGGATATGATCCCTGGCTGAGATGTGAGACAAAAACTAGGAGGGGAGAGACGAGGAATTTCTTCGCTATTATAACCTACCTAAGTTTATTTGGTATTTAATTGGTCGGTCAGAGTATAGGGATAATATGTGACATGTCAATTAACCTTTGTTTTGTGGCAGTGTTTGAAAATGTTGAGATCAGCAATGAGGCACATGAGACCGTTGAGTCACCAACGATCAATACCCAAGATAATGTGCAACAGGAAGACAATAATCTTCAGGTAAACAATAACACCGATCAAATGATGAACGATGGGATGTTCAGAGGCTTTATGCAATTCATGCAACATCAGGCGAGAGCGGCTCTTGTTCAAAATGCAGGTGGAAACACTGGAAACTCTCGGACGGTCACCGCTAAACAATTCAAGGAGCTGGGACCACCGGAGTTTATTGGAGAGCCAAAACCACTTAAGACAGAGACGAGGATAAAAAAGATCACCAAGATATTTGATGTCTTGGGATGCTCCGAGGAGCAAAAGGTTCCCGTGCATTCATGGATGCAAATACAAAACATATTCAAGTAAACCTTAGTAAGCCTTAAGTATCAGTCCACTATAGTTGCTATCTATCAAGTTTTATTTACAAACTTACGATGAAAACATAAATAAATAGACATCAGACGAAATACATTAATCAACTGCAAATGACTCAAAGAATATGCGTGCCCCTGCAAAGAACACCAACATAATACAGAACAAGTACAGAATACAAAACAATAATACAGAACCCAACTCCATCCCAACTCCATAATACAGAACAAAAAGCTATTATTTTGCAGATTATAGGGTTTGACCCTCATAATTTTTAAGCCCTAAAAAGCTATGATTTTGCACCAAAACACAAATTGGACCCTCTCTAAGCATGATTTCAACCCATAAAACAAGAAAATCATCACCTAAAGTTCTAATTCTGTTACCTTGCCACTGAATCAACGAGAAAGGGAGAAGAGGTCGTTGGATGCGAAGGCGTCAATTCCTTGCGAAGAGAGAGGGAGAAGGCGGAGATATATATCGCGAAGAGAGAGGGAGAAGGCAGAGATTCATCAGGCTTCGAGAGCGAGAAGGGGACAATTCCTGTTCGCGATTTGGATTTCAGTCTTCGCAACGAGAGGGAGAGAGAAGGTAACAAAAAACGCGGCTCTTTTTTTGGCGAGTGTCTAATTAGGAGAGAGAATGAAAAGGAGGGTATATATAGGTGAATTGGGTGAGTTTTTAGATGGGTGAGTCTAAGATCCTCACTATATATATATATATATATATATATATATATATATATAACATTTAACTTGGCATTTGTATCAAAATTCTTAAGGAAAACTTGCAACTAGCTTTCCAAATCCACATGCCTTAACAAATATTATTATTAATAATATATAGCAGACAAAATTTAGTGGAAGAATATAGAAAATCCATAAGTGGAGATGATGTAGAAAGGTAGTGGAATGTACAGACAGATTACTATGGTTTATAAAGTCATGAAATGAAATAAAGTTCGAGGTTAAACTTTAAGCTCGTCTAATACCTTTAATTAGCAAATGACACTTAATTAAGTGAAAAGTACCACATGCAGTCCATGCACCTCTCACTAGCTTGTTCTACATGCTCATCACCTCCCCCACACACACAAATAGGGAAAGAGTTTTTATTAATGATAATTTTATTATTTTTATTAATGGTTATTTTGATATTTTATTATTTTATAATATTAATTAAAATTATATCGTATTAAGTATAAGACACACACAAGCTTATATATATAATCGTATTAAGTGCTGGACACAAACAAGCTTATATATAAAAGTATAGGGGAATGCTCCGTATCAAGCATTTGTTATGTGCACTATTTCAGCAAACGAATCTTCCACCATTAATCTTGTAAGACCCCGAATTTTATGAAATAAAAGTATTCAATTTTTTATAATTACTATTCATGAGTTACTATTCACGAGTTACTATTCACGAGTTACTATTCATGAGTTACTATTCACGAGTTACTATTCACGAGTACTATTCATGAAGCATGATAATTTTTTTTTCGTAAGAAGGCATTAGTCAATAATTGTTACAGTAATTACTGTTCAATATTTTATTTTATTGATTCAATAATTGCTACGTTGATATTTTATATTATTGTTGTTTCAATAATTGTCACTGCGCAATATTTTCCATTATCTGACAATAATTCATATTATCCTGAATAATATTATTGGATAACATTATTGGCAATGCCTAGAAAGTTCTGTCTAAGGAGAGGTTTGGTCACCTAATCATTGCCGCCATGATGAGAGAAATTCTTATTGGAAAGCCCCTCTTTCCAGAACCGCTGCACAGTTGTTAATATTGTGATTATGTAATATTATTTGTGAATAATTAATTATTGATTTTTATGATGAGAAAAATATTTATTTTATGTGGATATAGATGGAGAAAATTTTTAAAGTGACAATTGTTGAAAATTAATATTTTATCTTTTTTTTGAAAATAATTCATTTAAATATATTATTTTAATAATATAATAATGGTGATATTTTTACGATGAATGTGGAATATATGAGTATATGAGGAGGAAGAATATTTTTGTTACAATAAATGTTTAAAACATGTTAAACATGTCGGTGGACCCCATTTCTTGACTAAAATTTGATTATAAATCAGAAAATCGCTGCATTTATGGATTTCATCAATTTACTTTGGAATTTGGAAAAACTTTCTTACGTAAAGTTGTAGAGAATTGAATTTCCTATAAAACTCGTGAGATTCAATTTTCGATAAAAGGGATATTTATTATGAATTATTGAAGTTCAAGTTCAAAATAATTGATTTTGAAAGTTTTAATTAATTTTAATAACAAAAACGTTTTTTTTTTTGTCATTATTAGTGGCTGAATTCAGGATGGTCAAATGGTCGAGTGGGCATAGGAATTTAATATATATTATATTAATATTTTATTAAATTTTCTACTTTTTGGTGTTCTAAGCATTTTTCTATAAATAGGGTCTTGGGTTAGAATTGAAAATCACACTTTAACTCAAGTTTTCTCTCTATATATTATCGAGTATTCTTGTGAGTATTTTGAGTATACTTTGAGTATTGCTATACGGTGCAAGTTCGTTTCGAATTATTCCAAATGTCAATCTTTGCTTTTTTGGTAAGGGATAGTAAAGAGATTTTAAGGGTGATTATGTTTTTCAGTTTTGTATTTTTCGGACCTTCAAAATTCTGAAAAAATTTGAAATGATATTTTGATGAGTTTTGTAGATTGTGTCCAAAATGGTGATTTTTGGATGTATAGATTAGGAGTTATGGATTTTATGAGAAAATACTATTTTAAAAGTAACCGCTTATAACTCCTTGTGATTAACTCCAAAATTGATGAAATTTTTATTGGGAGTACATCTATATAATATCAGTATACCGTGTAAATTTCAGAATTGTTGGATAAAAGTATAATTTATGATAAATGTTTAATTATTCGGTGGTTTTGGCCATATGAAAAATAGTAAATGAATTTTTAAAATTTTGAGAAAAATATATGTTCAATATGGGACTATGTTATGCTAAATCCCAGAAAAGAAATATTTTTGGAACTGATTTGGTATTTTTCATGAAAATATTCTAGTTATGAGTAAATGAATTAAATATGTTATGTGAAGTAAGAAAATTGGAAAATATGATTTTATGGCTTGAGAATCATATATGAGGTATATGCAGATTTTTGATGAGGGTTTTGGTTATTGGTGATGAAATCTTATGAGTTTGGCATTTTATGATGATTAAATGCATTAATTAGTAAAGTGTAAACAATTTAATTAAATTGTTTATAAGTTTTAGAAATGATTAAAATATTATTGTAATATTAATAATATTAGATTATGAGATTTCTAAGTGATTTATAACATTTGGATTAAGGTGTTATGTGACGCCCCAAAATTAGGTATACATCACCCATCTTGGGTCGCCACTTACATGGTACATAAATTCAAATACAACTTACTAATATAACTATCGTGTACAATACGACATAAAAGCGTGAGTTTGAATACAAATATTATCTACTAGATATTATACAAACTCAAAAGGAGTCCTCATTACAACTATTATCACACTATTTCACGAATAGTGAGGACTACTAATGCTATCCTCTCGGACCATTACTCCGCTCCCGACTAAATCCCAAATATGTTCTCATTTCACAGAGAAAACGGTGAAAGAAAGGGTGAGCTCAACTAGCCCAATAAGAAATATTAGGACTAAGATAATGCGAAATAAATTATCATTAGCAATGACAATTTAAACCGATAAAATACAATAGACAACCAGTTTAACTGCAGCGGAATAAGCAATCCATTAAAAGAGACAAGTAGAGAATAAAGTCTACTATCTTTTAGGTTTTAAAAGGTTTTCATCAATTTTTATCGCTGAGACTCAGCTTAATAAATAAACCACCACATCTAATCATCCCTGTACCACGGTCAAGGATTTTCATCAAATTATCAATGGTCATGACTAAACCGAATCACCCCTGGTCATAATCATACCAAAAACTATCCATCACTGCATTACAGGCCACTGAGGACTTTTGTCACATCATTTATATCAAGTCATGATTATACCTTAAATGATCCTCGGTCATAATCATACTAAGTTCATCTATACACGTAAGCGTAAGCCAAAAGATAACATAATATAACATGAGGATGATGACAATGACATAGTAATTCAATAAAACAAGTTCAAGAATTATTTAATCCATGAATTATTAACGTCCCAAATTGTCAACATAATCTTGTTTAAGTGAGTAAAATTCAAGAATGATCGAAGAATATTTCCATGAGAAGATCTTTGGATGAAACGCAAATATCAAGGATATTCTACTAATTTCATGGAGTATAAAGTCAAAGTTTTAACCAACCGAGTATAATAAAGAATGGAATAACAAAAGAAATCACCATGCATGCGGTTTAGCATGTATGAAGTTATTCCAACAGAATAATAATAACGGAACCAAAGTCGGGTGAAATTCACACCAAGCGGATGTTCCAACAGAATAATAAAGATGGAACCCGATCCGGTGTAAAACACACATGGATATTCCAATGAGAATGATAAAGAGCGGAACCAGTCCCGGTGTAAAACACATGCGATGTGGATGTTCCAACGAGAATAATAAAATCGGAACCAGTCCTGTAAAACACACGACAAGATGTTCCAATGAATAATAGAAGAATGTCACCAAGTATAGGGTAAATCAATGCGTATCTGAGTTATTCCAATGAGAATAATAAGCAATGGAATAACATAAGGATTTCACCAAGTATAGGGTATCTGCGATACAAAGTTATGTATAGGGTATGCCACTTTTACAAAGTTATTCAATGTAAAATAATAGTGAATGGAATAATGAAGTTCTCTTCAAGAAGAAAGAATAACACCCTCACCGTAAAAAGAACTCTAATATAGAAGTAGTGAAGTAGCAGAATACTCTTCTTCTTTCTATAATTTTCTCTCTATAGCTTCTCTCTATAATTTCTCTCTCTAGAGTTTCAATGAATTAAATAAAAAATAATGAAGGAATGAGCTTCTATTTATAGGAAAATGGAATGCATAAGTAACTAATCCATGAACGGTCAGATTGATTTACTTTAATCGACGGTCCATATTTAAAGAAAAATCTTTTAAATAAAATATAATATATTCTATTTATATAAAAATATTTTACTATGCAAACACTATGCAAAAAATACTATGCAAAAAACACTACGCAACACTATGCATAATAAAATATAATATATTCTATTTATAGAATAACTTTAATAAAGTATTCTATTTTATATAAAAAGATGTTTACGTTTTATTACGTTAATAATACTGAATAAAACAAAACGTCATTATCGCTATAATAATTCATATTATTAATTGACAATAATGGAATCAAACCGGTGACTTCTCACATAAGCATCAATAATCAATACTGGTAATGCTACTATGCAACCACACATTATTCTTTGTACTTTTACTACTAAGAGTAGTTCAACAAGTAACTACTAAAAACTTCCGCCGTTATTTCAAAAAATATTTTTGTCGTTTTTTCAATTCGATAATAATTACATTGTATTAGGGTCCACCAATGATTGAGTAGTTATACGAATATTCCTGCTAAATCGAATATTCCCCACCAATCGAATATAATATAACCACTTGCATACTTTGCAAAATTTATAAATACTACCCACAACTATAATATTATCTCAAATTCACACCATAATATTAAAAAATTATTTCGACCAAATTTAAATCTTTATTGATAAAATCTGGGGTCTCACAATCTCCCTCCTTATGGAATTTCAGCCCTCGAAATTAGGGTACGATGCACTGATATGATAAAGAGATGAGGTACCTTGAATACCTTTATCGTTAAAAATATTAAATTCATCTTCTGATCCGCCAAAGATATTCATTAACAATTCATCTTTGCACTACAGCCAAAGATATACAATCAGAAATCCAATAATCTTTGAGACTCGACAATAGTATCACAACCATGAATTATCCATGCACCATCGGCTAAGGATATTCGTGTGTTTTCAATTACTATCATGATTATACCGAACAATCCACGGTCATAATCATACCAAGTCCATCTATGCACGTAAGCCACGTATGACTTTGAACGCATCCATGAATTAATATTTCATTGCTTGAGACTCATTTCAATAATTAATCCACATCATCGAATCATCCCCGCACTACGTGCCGAGGATATTCATTAGTATCACGACCACAAATTATCCATGCACTACTGCCAAAGATAATTGTGTTTTTTCAATTACTGATTATGATTATACCGAACAATCCTCGTCATAATCATACCAAGTCCATCTATGAACGTAAGCCACGGATGACTTTGAACACATCCATGAATTAATATTTCATTCTTTGAGACTCATTTCAATAATTAATCCACATCATCGAATCATCCCTCGCACTACGTGCCGAGGATATTCATTAGTATCACGACCACAAATTATCCATGCACTACTACCAAAGATAATTGTGTTTTCAATTACTTGATATGATTATACCAACAATCCTCGGTCATAATCATACCAAGTCCATCTATGCAACGTAAGCCACGATGACTTTGAACGCATCCATGAATTAATATTTCATTCTTTGAGACTCAAATTTCAATAATTAATCCACATCATCGAATCATCCCCACACTACGTGCCAGGATATTCATTAGTATCACGACCACAAATTATCCATGCACTACTGCCAAAGATAATTGTGTTTTCAATTACTGTTATGATTATCTGACGAACAATCCTCGTCATAATCATACCAAGTCCATCTATGCACGTAAGCCACGAGATGACTTTCAACATAATATAAACATGAGGATAATGATATAAAGAATCAATCAAATGAGATAAAGGATAAATATTAAACATTTATAATATAATTTATCCGAAATTCAAGAATATCCCCATGTTATCAATCACTTAATAATCTCATAATCTAATATCATTAATATTATAACAATATTTTAATCACTTTTTAAATTTATAAACAATTTATCTCAATTGTTTACGCTTTACCATATAATGCATTTAATCATTCAAAAATGCCATACTCATAAGATATCATCACCAATTATCAAATCCTCATCAAAAATATGCATATACTCTATATAGGATTCTCTAGCCATAAAATCCTATTTTCAACTTTGTTACTTCACATAACATATTTAACTCATATGTTCAGTAATTAAACTATTTTCATGAAAATACCAAATCAGCCCTAAAATATTTCTTTTCTGGGGATTTAGCATAATATAGTCCCATAATGAAAATATATTTTCTCGAATTTTAAAATTTATTTACTATTTTTTAAAAATCAATTTCCACTTAATTCCTTAAGAAATTAGCTACCTCAAGTTTAACTCCAAAATTCCCAAATCTTCGCAGGACCTTACACATGTTAACGTGAGCTTCCAGTTTAAATTTCATGGTCATCGGAGTTATAGAACTCCGGTTATAGCATTTTTCATTCGGAAAAAACCTAAATATTGAAATAGTCATAACTTGCTCATTTTAAGTCGAATGAGCTCATTTTTGGACAGGAGGTACTTTATACCATATACTTTCATGTCCCAAAAGGCCAGAATTTTTCTCATAATTTAAGTGGCCGAAAACAGCCTCTCTAAAATCATGGCGTGAAGCTTTTTCGGTTTTTGCAGCTTTGCACTCCTTTGCTAAAATCAGTCCACACAAAAATCTACAACACCTTTTCCAGTAATTCCACTTGGATTAGTTAGGTAACTCATAGATCTAACTCTAGGACTTGACCACATTCAAAAATTCAAAATATAATAGGAGATATGGTCAATTGAATTTTATGTTACGTTTTTCACCAAAATCTGATTTTCAACTCTTTGTGATTTCTATGAAACTTTCATGTTTTCACATAATAACCAACATAACTCATCATAAAACTTACTAATACCTCATATACCCATGATTTTCATTAGTCCTATGCTTTTATTATGACTTTCATCATAAACCACGTAAACTGTTCATTTTAGTTGAAGAAATATTTGAGGGTTTAAGAAATGGGTTTTTGTACTGGGGTCAATACAAAATTCGATTTCACGCTCTAAGTAGGTTAAGAAGTCTTCATAAATACGCTAGGAAATTTATTAATAATAGAAATATCATTCAAAATCATATTTCTCTCGTCAAGACTTGGATAGTCGTCACATTAATACCAATCGTGACTTCTATCCCTTAACCTCAGATAACACCTCACAATGATACCTATTAACTTGCCATCTTCAACACGACGTCGCCTCTACGAGAAAGTCCGGCTTTGCATTCCACACAAGGAAGTCAACAACGAAAGGATCGGGGCTCTTTACTTATGGCTTGATATAACAGTGATTAACTTTAGGGTTTGGTTACTTTGAATTCGTATAACAGGTTGGTTAGGAATATGAAAGCTAACAACCTTACAAAAAGAATAACGAGTAGTTAATCAATTATTTTCAAAAATTACCTCAAAGGCAAGTATTTTCAAGAGATAAGATCGACAGGTAACGTGAAAGTGTTTATTTGAAACAACAAGATTAATAAGCGATTGGAGGTAACGAAGGTTTCTCCCAACGAAGTTTCAATAGATAAATCAAAGTCTAATTTCTCCGGAGTCAAATTTAAACGTTGAACGCAAGCAAGAGAGATAAAAGAATGGGTAGAACCGGTATCTAATAAGGTATAGACTTCGCAAGAATTTATAATTAACTAACCCGTGCTAACTTCGTTCGGGTTACCCACTTTTTGAGAAGTCACGAAAAACGCTCTTCCTGAAACCACCGATTTTGTTTTGTCCGTATCCGCCTTTGGTGCCACTATCCCAGCTGGACTTGACTTCACTATACGACAAAATCGAGCTAAATGACCTTCTCTTCTTGAAATTTCCACTTCTATTATCTTTGCCATGATTACCACCGAAGTGGTTACCATTCTTAGCATGATAATTTCCCCCATGATGGTTATCATTGTTACGATAGCAAGCTGCCACAGATATGATTATTATCGTGTTGTTGGTCGTTACCTTTTGTTTGAACTGAATCAACACTCTCATGTGCTTCATTGCTTATCTCAGCATTTTCAGATGCCATTCTCAAACACTGTCACAAAACAAGGGTTAATTGACATTTAACAAATTATCCCTATATTCGACCAAAGCCAATCAAATACCAAATAAACTTAGGTAGGTCATACTAGCGAAGGAATTCCCCGCTTTCTCCCTCCTAGTTCTTATCTCGCATCTTAGCCGGGGATCATATCCTAAGCTCGATATTCAACCGTGGCGCCCCCCAAAATTAGGTATACATCACCCATCTTGGGTCGCCACTTACATGGTACATAAATTCAAATACAACTTACTAATATAACTATCGTGTACAATACGACATAAACTCATGTTTGAATACAAATATTATCTACTAGATATTATACAAACTCAAAAGGAGTCCTCATTACAACTATTATCACACTATTTCACGTAATAGTGAGGACTACTAATGCTATCCTCCGGACCATTACTCCGCTCCCGACTCGTCCCAAATATATTCTCATTTCAAGAGAAACGGTGAAAGAAAGGGTGAGCTCAACTAGCCCAATAAGAAATATTAGGACTAAGATAATGCGAATAAATTATCATTAGCCTTCAACAATTAAACCGATAAAATACAATAGACAACCAGCTTTAAGCTGCAATGGAATAAGTAATCCATTAAAAGAGTCAAGTAGAATAAAGTCTACTATCTTTTAGGTTTTAAAAGGTTTTCATCAATTTTATCGTTTGAGACTCACTTTAATAAATAAACCACCACATCTAATCATCCACATACCACGGTCGAGGATTTTCATCAAATTATCAATGGTCATGACTAAACCGAATCACCCCGGTCATAATCATACCAAAAACTATCCATCAACGCATTACAGTGCCACTGAGGACTTTTTCACATCATTTATATCAAGTCATGATTATACCGAATGATCCTCGGTCATAATCATACTAAGTTCATCTATGCACGTAAGCCAAAGATAACATAATATAACATGAGGATGATGACAATGACATAGTAATTCAATAAAACAAGTTCAAGAATTATTTAATCCATGAATTATTAACGTCCAAATTGTCAACATAATCATTGCTTTAAGTAGAGTAAAATTCAAGAATGATCGGAAGAATATTTCCATGAGAAGATCTTCGGATGAAACGCAAATATCAAGGATATTCTACTAATTTCATGGAGTATAGAAGTCAAAGTTTTAACCAACCGAGTATAATAAAGAATGGAATAACAAAAGAAATCACCATGCATGCGGTGCTTGGCACAGACAAAGTTATTCCAATGCGAAATAATAATAACGGAACCGAAGTCGTGTGAAATTCACAATCGCAAGCGGGATGTTCCAATGAATAATAAAGATGGAACCGGATCCGGTGTAAAACACATGATAGGATATTCCAACGAGAATGATAAAGATTTTAACCAGTCCGGTGTAAAACACACGCATGGATGTTCCAATGAGAATAATAAAAAGCGGAACCGAATGTCCTGTAAAACACACGAATAAGATGTTCCAATGTAATAATAGAAGAATGTCACCAAGTATAGGTAAAAAGCAGATACAAAGTTATTCCAATGAATAATAAGCAATGGAATAACATAAGGATTTCACCAAGTATAGGGTATGCCATGATATCAGTTATGTATAGGTATGCCACTTTTACAAAAGTTATTCCAATGAGAATAATAGTGAATGGAATAATGAAGTTCTCTTCAAGAAGAAAGAATAACACCCACTACCGTAGTAAAAACCTGAATATAGAAGTAGTGAAGTAGCGAATACTCTTCTTCTTTCTATAATTTTCTCTCTATAGCTTCTCTCTATAATTTCTCTCTCTAGAGTTTCAATGAATTAAGTAAAAAAATAATGAAGGAATGAGCTTCTATTTATAGGAAAATGGAATGCATAAGTAACTAATCCATGAACAGTCCAGATTGATTTACTTTAATCGGCGGTCCATATTTAAAGAAAAATCTTTTAAATAAAATATAATATATTCTATTTATATAAAAACATTTTACTATGCAAACACTATGCAAAACACTATGCAAAAAACACTATACGACTTATATGCATAATAAAATATAATATATTCTATTTATAGAATAACTTTTAATAAAGTATTCTATTTTATATAAAAGATGTTTCGCTTTATTATTACGTTAATAATACGAATAAAACAAAACGCGTCATTATCGCTTATAATAATTCATATTATTAATTGACATAATGGAATCAAACCGGTGACTTCTCACATAAGCATCAATAATCAATACCGTGTCTACTTTATGCAACCACACGTATTACTGTACTTTTACTACCGAGTAGTTCAACAGTAACCACGGTAAAACTTCCGCCGTTATTTCAATAAAATATTTTTGTCATTTTTTCAATCCGACAAAAATTCTGTTGTGGGGTCCACCAATGATTGAGTAGTTTGCATACTAATATTCCCTCGCTAAATCGAATATTCCCAGACCAATCGAATATAATATAACCACTTGCATACTTTGCAAAATTTATAAATACTACCCACAACTATAATATTATCTCAAATTCACACCATAATATTAAAAAATTATTTCGACCAAATTTAAATCTTTATTGATAAAATCTGGGGTCTCACATGTTATAAATATGGATATGAATTTTATTATGAAAATTTATCTTTTCGTGTCGAGGTTACTATGCACGATACGGTCTTATGTCGTAATTAATGAAGTCTTATTCATTACTAAATTGGTTTCTTCTTTGACTAAATTATCGCCGATTTATGAATCTTACTTTTGAAATTAAAACCATGTTTTGATTATATTATTTTTATATAACATTCTTATAACCCTAATGATGATATTTCTCTTTGACTTGAGTGTAAAGATGGGTAGATTATTGGTATGATCGTGACCATAGGTTCTCTTTGGCCGATGGTCTGAAAAGTTGAATTGTTGGTGGTATGATCATGACCATTGAATTTACAATTGAATATTTTTAGCTTAAGTGCAAAGGTGAATTGATCAACATGGTTATAATTATTGTTATATAACTTCAAATGATTATGTATTTCTTTGATATATGAATATCTTTGGCTCATTGTGCAAAGATGACTTGTTGATGAATATCTTAGCTTTGTATGGTCAAAGATGAATTATTGATGAATATCTTTTTGCTCGTAATGCAAAGATGACACATTGTTGAATATCTTTGGCAAGATGCAAGATGAATTATTGATGAATATCTTTGGCTCGTAATGCAAAGATGACACTGTTGTTGAATATCTTTAGCTTTGTAGTGTAAAGATGAACTGTTGATGAATATCTTTGGCCCGTAGTGCGAAGATGAATTTATTAGTATGATTATGAGCGAGGCTGTGATTTGGTATAACCATGATATTTGATGTTTCGAGTAAAGGCAGTGATGAAAATTATCTTACGTCACGGATGAGAAGAGAATTTAGAATCACAATTATGATTATGAGTTATTCATATGATTGTGGAAAGGCTGTTGATTGATGTTACGGGGATAAAATATTGTTGGTGGACTTTTAACGTGGAGAAGACAATAGACTTTATAGTCTATTTGACTCTTTAATGGATTGCTCGTTCATTTATGACTATGGTTGAAAAGTTTTATCATCTACCATATGTTCTAAATCTACGATTCATTCTTGATGAAGACTATTGATAATTTATTTATCTTTAGTCATAATATTCTTTATCTTGAGCTAGTTGTGCTCACCTTTTGTTTCTGATTCCTTTCGGAGTAATAAAAGTGTAGTTGGGTTGGCCGGGGATAACAAGGGAATAGAGCGGTGGTCTATAGTTGTTGAGGTTCTCCTAAAGAGTATGAAAATAATTTTATTGAGGGCTTTAGTGTGTTGTATTTTATACATCATTTAATAGTTATTTTGGTGAATTAAATAGGGTGAGGCGAACTGACTTTGGAAGGGTGTTTTGTCACTTATCATACAAGATGTCTAATGACATACAAACTAGTTATCATAAGACATGGTTGTGTTCATCCACTTCTTTGAGTATATTTACAAGCACTACTATATAATCTTGGTGTTTGTTTGGAGTATAATACCCAATTAGAGCGATGGAGATAATGATATGTCGAGAAGACTCACCATTGGGAAGAATCGATAGTAATCTTCTCGTTTTCTTTAAGAAGTCTATTAGATTGACGAGGATAATTACGTGGCCATATGATATCTACCATAACCTAAAAGCATAGCCTCCCATTATACGAAGGTTTCCATGAGCACTTCCCAAAGATTCTAATTTCTAAAAGCAGTTTTGACTATACCTTTATGTAAGGTGTCATTGTGACGTCTTACGGTTGGTATATATTTGTATCAAACTCACAACATATGTGTTGTTGTATTTTTACTTGTTGTAATAAAGTTGTAGTTATTTTCCGTACCATATATTTAGCGACTCAGAATGGGTTGGATGGAATGGACCTATTTTGGGGTCGTTACAAATCTAGATATCCAATGGTTCAAAGAGAAAAAAAAATTACTGGTCGCAGGTGGGAGTAGCTGTGACAACCCCAAAATAGGTCCATTCCATCCAACCCATTATGAGTCACCAAATACATGGTATAGAAAACAACTACAACTTTATTACAACAATTGTCGTGCAAAATACAACAACACATATACTATGAGTTTGGATACAAATATATACCAACTGTGACTCTCATCCCAACCTTGGATAACACGTCACAATGACACCTTACATAAAGGTATAGTCAAAAACTGTTTTAGAAATTAGAATCTTTGGGAAGTGCTCAAGAAAACCTTCGTACATGGGAGGCCATGCTTCTAGGTTATGATAGATATCATATGGCCATGTAATTATCCTTGTCAATCTAATAGACCCCAAAGAAAAATGAGAAGATTACTATCATATTCTTCCCAAAGGTGAGTCTTCTTCGACTTATCATTATCTCCACTTGCCTCTAATTGAGAATTATACTTCAAACAAACACCAAGATTATATAGGTAGTGCTCAGAAATATACTCAAAGAAGTGGATGAGCACAACCCTCGTCTTATGATGACAAGAGGTTGTATGTCATTAGACATCTTGTATGATAGTGGCAAACACCCTTCCAAAGTTGGGTTCGCCTCACCCTATATGATTCACCAAATATAACTACTAAAAGATGTATACAACACACTTGTCTATACTGTTTAGGGAGAACTCCACAGCTAGAGACCACGGTTCTATTCCTTTGTTACCCCCGCTCGACCCAGCTACACTTTTATTACCTGAAAGGAATTGTGAAGCAAAAGAGTGAGTACAACTAGCTCAGTAAAGAATATCATGACTAAAGATAATTAAATTATCAATAACCTTCATCAATAACAAATCAGAGATTTAGAACATATAGTAGATGATAAAAATTTTAACCATAGTTGCAGCGGAACGAGCAATCCATTAGAAGAGTCAAATAGACTATAAAGTCTAGTATCTTCTCCATGTTAAAAATTCACCAACAATGTTTTATCCATGTAACATCAATCAACAATTCTGGTCCACAATCATATGAATAACTCATAATCATAATTGTAGTTCTAAATTCCTCTTCTCATCCAGGACGAAGATAATTTTCATCACCTATCTTTACCTGAAACATCAAAGATCATGGTTACACCAAATCACATTTCCTGTTCATAATCATACTAATAACTTCATCTTTGCACTTTGCACTACGGCCAAAGATATTCATTTGTATCACCAGTTGGTCATGTTCATCTCAACACCTGTTCATCTTTGCACTACTGGCCAAAGATATTCAACAACATGTCATCTTTGCATTACAGGCCAAAGATATTCATCAACAATTCATATTTGCACTACAGGCCAAATATATTCATCAACAGTTCATATTTACACTACAGGCCAAATATATTATTATCTCAAAGAAATATATAATCATTTCAGAATTTATATAAATAATAATTATAACCATGTTAATCATTTCACCTTTGCACCTAAGCTAAAGATATTCAATTATAAATTCAATGGTCATGATCATACCAGTCAGCAATTCAACTTTGCACTACTGGCCAAAGAGAACCCATAGTTATGATCATACCAATAATCTACCCATCTTTACACTCAAGTCAAAGAGAAATTAATATCATCATTGGGTTATAAAATGTTATATATGATAATAAAAATAATATAATCAACATATAGATTTAATCTCAAGAGTAATATTCATAACTCAACTATAATTTGGTTAAAAAAAGAAACCAATTTTGTCATGAATAGTAACTCGTGAATAGTAACCCATGAATAGTAACTTCATGAATAGTAACTCGTGAATAGTAACTTGTGAATAGTAAACCCGACACAAAAAGGTAAAAATTCCACAATAAAATCTATACAAATATTTCGGTATAATGATATTGAAATAATATTTCTTAAACTTATAAACAATTTATTTTAATTGTTTACACTTTACTAAATAATGCATTTAATCATCCTAAAATTCCAAACTCATAAGATTTCATCACCAATAACCAAAACCCTCATCAAAAATCTGCATATACCTCATATAGGATTCTCAAGCCATAAAATCCTATTTTCCAATTTTCTTACTTCACATAACATATTTAATTCATTTACTCATAACTAGTCCATTTTCATGAAAAATACCAAATCAGTTCCAAAAATATTTCTTTTCTGGGATTTACCAGAATATAGTCCCATATTGAACATGTATTTTTCCCGAAATTTTTAAAATTCATTTACTATTTTTCATATGGCCAAAACCGCCGAATATTTAGACATTTATCATAAATTGTACTTTTATCCAAAAATTCCAAAATTCACAGAGTACACTGATATTATATAGATATACTTTTAATAAAAATTTTATCAATTTTGGAGTTAACTACAAGGAGTTATAAGCGGTTACTTTTAAAATAATCTTTTCTCATAAAATTCACAACTCTTAATCTATACATCCAAAAATTACCATTTTTGGACACAATCAACAAAACTCATCAAAATATCATTTCAAATTTTTCCGTAAATTTCAGAGGTCTAAGAAGTACTTAACCTGAAAAACATAATCACCCTTAAAATCCCTTTACCTCAAAAGAGCAAGATTTCCGATTTGAATATCTGGATATAACAATGAAAGCAACACTCAAGATATCTAAATACTCACAAAAATATGCTTGATAATATAGAGAGAAAGAAAACTTGTTTCTAGTGTGATTTTTAATTCTAATATAAGCACCTATTTATAGGAAATGCTAGAACGCCAAAGGAGACTAAAATAATAAAATATATTATTTTATTTCTTCTTTTCTACGCATGCCAACATGTTTGATCAGCCACCAGCCATCTTTGAATAAAGCTAGCAGCCCACATGTGTTAAAACACAAGTGGGTCCCACCCATAAATTAATAAAAATTATTTTATTTTCTGAAACTTCAATAATTCATAGAAAATAGCCCGGTTATCAGAAAAATATAAATTTTATATCCATTCTGACTGAAATCAAATTCTCTACAACTTTGTAGCTTTGAGTTTTTTCAAATTCCAGACCAAAAATATCTGAAATCCACAAACGGATGATTTTTAATACATCCACACCGACAAAATACTGATAAAACACCTCAGCATTAATTCTTTCATTTTTGTTCACATAAAAATAAATATATCCATCATTTATATCCACATAAAATAAATATTTTCTTATCATATAAATCAATAATTAATTATTCACAAATAATATTACAGAATCATAATTATGACAACCAGACCGTTCCCAGGAAAGAGGGGGCTTTTCAATAAGGATTTATCCTTACTAGCGCGCAATTAGGTGACCAAACCACTCCTTGACAGAACTTTCTAGACATTGTCAATAATGCTATCTAATAATATTATTCAAATAATATGAATTATTGATTTGATAATGGAAAATATCAGTGCGTTGACAATTATTGAAACAACAATAATATAAAATATCAACGCAAAGAATTATTGAACTAATAAAATAAAATATTGAATAAGAATTACCGTAATAATTATTGAGTAAAGGCCTTCACGTAAGAATCAATAATTTCAAAATACTTTATGCAATACTGGTAATGCTACTTCAGCAATAACGCGTAGACATCGTATTTTAACCAATTCGGTATTCCAACGATGTTAATCTGTAACGATTACGCCATTATTTATAAAAACTCAAATTTGTCATTTTTTTTTCATCCGATTATCCGTTATGGGGCCCACAATGGTTTTGCCTGGCCGCATTTAATATTCTCCTACGCAGAAAGAATATTCCACGACCAAACGAATATTCCCCAACAACAATGAATATTTTATAACCACTTGTGTATTTTGAAAAAAATTCATATATCACCCTTAACTTTAACCTTTTATCAATTTAACCATTTACTGAATAGTTATTATAAGAAAAATTGAATACTTTTATTTCATAAAATTCGGGGTCTTACAATAGCAGCCGATTTTATTTTATTTTTGCCACATGTAGAAGTAGCGGCCAGAGAATTTTTTTTTGCTAGCCATGGGAGGGAGTTGTGGCAAGGAGAAATGTCTAAAATACCCTCACCTTAGTTAGATTTAAATAGTTTCAATGTATAAAATAGTTGTATAAATAATTTCTTAAGTAATAAAAATTAACATTATCAACTATATATAATATATTTATTTTTATAAATAATTTTTATAATATTAAATTTAAAATTATTAATTATATTCAATAATAATTTCTTAAGTAATAATGTTTTAATGTATTTATATTTTAATAATTATTTAATGTATTTATTAAATAAAAATTATTTATAAAAATACATTAAATTTTATTTTTGAATAAATTTTTATTATTTATAGAAATAAATACATTATATATAATTGATAATGTTAATTTTTATTACTTAAAAATTATTTATACAAATATTTTATACATTAAAACTATTTAAATATAAGGTGGGGTATTTTAGACATTTCTCCTAGCCACAACTCCCTCCTGTGACTAGCAAAAAAAAATTCTCTGGCCGCTACTCCTACATACGGCCAGTAAAAACAAAATTTATCATACCATTACTCCTACCTGTTGTCAGTGAAAAAAAATTCTTTTTGAGCCATTAGACATTTGAATTAATCTGTTGTAAGATGTGTTTCTTCAAGTAGTATTCATAACAAGTCATTACATGGAGCATTGCCCACAATATATATATATATATATATATATATATATATATATATATATATAGATCGGATCCTCGTCCTGGACTCCGATTGAGTTTAAAATTCATTCCTTTTTTGGTTTTTTTTTTTTTTTTAAAAACACATTAAAAAAATAAAAAAAAATTATAGAATTAATTTTTTTTTCATAATACGTTGTTTTGGGTGTGATTTGGGTACGATAACATAATACGTATGTATGTACGATGCGCAGATCGTACCACCATTTTTCGTATAGGTATTCAAAACACGTCTAAAATATTGTATTATGGAAAAATTTCAGTTCCATAAAATATTAAATATTTTTTTTTAGTTATTTTAAAAAAAAGCAAAAAAAAAAAAAATTGGGCCTCAGATTTATCGGTCAAATCCTAAGTCCTGGACTGATCGATGTTGTATATATATATATATATATATAGAGAGAGAGAGAGAGAGGTGATAATTAAACTTTTCACATTTTTCAAACATGTCTCCTTTCTTTATAGTGACAATAATGGATAAATAAATATTAGAAGAAATTAAATACCTTAAAGTGGAACTGAAAGCGTCTCTTGAGTCATGATTAAGGTCATGATCTAGGCTATTTTAATGGTTATATATTTTATCAATAGGAGCCTGTGGATTGGTTCTTATACGTTTAGTAACACAAATTAAATGAAGTTTTTGTATATAATAAAGTGAAAAAGGGAGATATTTTATATGGTATATTTAACTAGCATATCACATAGATTTAATACTTCAATCTTTAAAGTTTTATTTATTTATTTAGATAAATCCAACTTGCGAATATAAATGACATACAAAAATAAATTAGCATCCCTCCATTATACTTATTCTCTAATTTCTTTCAATATATATTTAGCGATATAAATATTACTTTTAACAATATTTTCAAAGAACACAATTATTTATGATGAATTTTATTGTGTCGCTAATTGTTAATTGCATTTAATTTTATTTTGTCGTTAAATATATTATTTTTGTCAGTACTAAATGTAATATGAGAAGAAATTTGAATATAGATGTAATGGTGGAGATCCTAATCCTACAAAAATATTTAAACATACAAAATTCGATATTATTTCATATTTTCTTTATGATTTTTTATTCACTTTTTATTTTATTAAAAGAAAAATTCATTTTACAAAACTGGTACGTATACTACAAATATTAGAAGGGCAAGCTAAGTCCCTTCCATTCCACTGCCCTCCAATATTTTTCAATACATAATAATAATACTAGATTTGTGTCGCTGAAAAAAAAAATCTATCCCAAGAAAAGAATTCCACTGGCAAGATTTACAAAGCATCATGCTTACGAGTTAAAAGAATGATGGTTATAAAATTATGTATGTCTAGATTTATATTATGGATGTCTAGGTACATGCAGAGTCGGTCCTGAGTTTTTCAAGGCCCAGGTAAAAAATTTCTAGTGTGCCTCCTTTATACAAATTAAATTAATAAATAAATAAACTATCAACTAATTATTTTTATTAAAATTATAAGAATTTACAAAAGATAAGGAAGAACACTTTAAAATGTTCTCGAATCAAAAAATTATAAAATGTACCTACAAAATAAAAATATCAAAACCGAATCTTCATTTGTGAAATTCGGTAAAACTAATGAAATACCCATCAGAATTATTATTTTGGTAATCACAAATTATGTTTTCGAGTTTTGAATTGAATTTGATTACACATATTTACATTCAACTTTTAATTTTTAAATTACTCCACTAAACTAATTATTATTTTGAAATTGGGTTATTCCATTAAAAAATAATTGGACGTTAATTTTTTATCTACAAAACTAATTAATTACCCACTGTAGTTGGCACGTTTTACTAATTACACAATTGAACTTTCAATTTTTCAAATTACCCAATTAAACTAATTAAAAAATGATTGTTTTAAATATTTTAAAAATAATTATTATTTTTAGTAAAAATATTAGAAACTTTAATTTTTTTTTTCCATAAAATGAGTAAAGGCTTATAAAATATAGATTTAAAAAATTAAAGTTTTATGAAAAGCGTTAATGATTTTTTTAAAAAATTTTTTTTTCCATTTGAAAATAAAGTTTATTTTTTGAATCTATATTTTATAAAATTTTACTCATTTTTTAAAATATGAAGAATTTTCTATTTTTTTCTTGAAAATAATATTTATTTATAAAAATTATTAATTTCTTTTTGAAAATATTGAATCAATTTTTTATTTATCATTTACTATTTTTTTTAATTTTAATTTCTATTTTTTAGTTTTTTTTAAATTTCTAATATTAAGAATGGGTCATTTTGTTATTAAGTAGACATTAATTTAATTTAAATTCACTTTAATTTGTTTGAATCTATATTTTATGAAACTCTACTCATTTTATGAAGAAAAAAAGTTCTAATATTTTTTGCTTAAAATAATAATAATTTTTAAAATATTTAAATTAATTATTTTTATTGGTTTGATGAGGTAATTTGAAAAGTTAAAAGTTCAATTGTGTAATCAGTAAAATGTGCCAACAACAATGGGTAATTAATTAGTTTTGTAGATAAAAAATTAACGTTCGTTTATTTTTTTTTAACAAAATGACCCAATTTTAAAATAATAATTAGTTTAGTGGTGTAATTTAAAAAATTAAAAGTTCAATGATATAATCAGTAAAACTTACCAACTACAGTGGATATTTCTTTAGATTTGCCAAATGAAATCTAAACCACAAAACATCATTTAAAATATATTCTTGTTGCACTTTTAGATGCAAAATCATCAATTATAATATCATATTTAATATTTTCTAACATATCATTTTTAATACATAATATCGTTAATTTTTTTATTATTTTATTTTTTTTATACACATAAATATATAAGTTTATAAAAAAAATTGGGCCCCTCTCAACTGTGGGCCCTGGGCGGTTGTCCTTGTGGCCCTTGCCTAAGGCCGGCTCTGGGTACATGTAACTCCCATGTTCATTGAGTTGTGAAACTCATAACCTTTGAGTTTTGTAACTTACTAGTATTTATGTTAGTATTGATGTTATTATATCTATAAATAATAACATTTGTAAAGTGAATGAGGAAAAATATAAAAGAAAAAGAGAATGCTCTCTTTTCTCTAATCTTGTTTGTTCTTGATTTTAGTAATATTTATGGTTTCCTTGATGATATGTTGATAGAAATGTTCATACCAATTAATTATTTTTATTTCATTATATTATGACATTATAATAAGTAATTTTATTATATGTTTTATTTATGTTTCAAGTAATAAAGTTAAATTTATGTTTTGCATATATATGAAGTTGTATTTATTTGTAAGCTCATCAAATTAAATAATTATATATGTTTAGATTTAATTATAATGAAACAATTTATAGAAATGCAAAGAAATACTTAAACTAAATTTTTCCACTAAAACTAAATAACAAACCAACACTACTAAGTATATTTGTCATTGTAACTTCATACAAAAATATATCAAAAATCATTAGAAATTTAGTTTATTATAATATAACAACGCTACATAACTATCACCATTCAAAGACTGAAAAATTTGCATGATTTGTATTCTGGCTATTTATAAGAGAGGAGAGCATGATTTTCAATTTGTTCTTAACGAGCTGAATATTGAGTTACAGGACACATTTTGTAGACAGTTGGAACTTACGAGTGTAATTTCTTTTAAATACTTGGACTATTTATTTAGTGAGATAAAGTGAGGATAAAATTACTGCATTTCAATTACTGCACTAATGATATCATTATTATTATTATATAATGGTAATTGAATATATAAGGACTATTTATTTAGTTTTAATTAGTGGAAAATTTTAGTTTCGTATTTTACTGCATTTCTATAAATTGTTTCATTATAATTAAATCTGAACATATATAATTATATAATTTGATGAGGGAATATGTTTAGTTATTTAATATTCAAATTTTATAAATTTGAATTTGTTGCCCTTGATTTATATCGAACAAGAATTATTTGTAATGGAATCTTGATGTTGAGATTCATATAAAGGCAAAGAACCTTGGAGATATAATTAAAGTTGGCAATCATGCATCCCTGCAGAATTATGTAAAATTAATTATTTTTATTCGCTATCATCTCCATAAAAAAATATTGATAAAGACATGTTAGAAAAAAAATATATTTACTATATTTCATGCCTCGAATATGCTCCTGTAGTAGCAATATTATGAGTGTAAGTTCATAATATATTCTCTGAAGCGATAAAGGAAATTATATTCTTAGAAGTGATATCATTTCTTCTAGTGGATGTACAAAATAATGAGTTTTTGCTGAAAAACTAACAATCTCGCTCGACCGATTCTATTACATTCCATGAAGTGAATGGAACCTCATTTGATATGTTAGGTTTGTAATATTCAAGAACGCAATCAAATTGCATAAATAAGCGGAAACGTGTAAAAATCAGAGTTTAAAATTTTACAAACCATAAACCCGGATCACCCTTTATGCACAATTATTAATTAAACGAAAAAGAAAGAACGAGAATCATACCCTCAAGATCCAAGCTTCCTCGTACAAGTTCACCTCTAATCCTTTTCGCGCTCAACTCAATCCACCGGATTTGGTTTCTTCCTTTGATCAACGTTAGCCACCCAAGTGTTTGGCCTCTGAGGTGATCCACCAAGGAAGAAGAAGAATTAAGAAGATGGGTGGTCATAAACCCTAGTTTTTCTATCTCTATAGAAAAGGCGCATTCTCCAACCATTAGAATTATGACGTAGTCTTGATATCCGATATAAGACTCTCTTATAAAGATATCAAGTAACCCTATTAAAATAAGATATTATTTAATTAAACCTTTTTAATTAAAGGGGCCCTAATCTTATTAGGGATAATTAATTAAACTCCTTTAACTATTTTTCCTTCCTAATCTAATTAGAATAAATGAGAGTACTTTATATTAAATTATTTCCTAAACTCTTTAGAAATTAAAATAATAATAATAATTATAATAATATTAATAAGACTCTCTTATTAATTTATATTTAATATTTCTAAAATATTAAATAATAATATTAAGCTATTTAATTTATTCTATCGCCATAGATTAAATTAAATATACATAACATATTATTACAATTATGCCATTAACTTCTTAAATAATTATTCTTCCTTTTATGGTGTGACCCTTTAGGTTCTCCATATTAAACCTATTTAGAATAAATCAATTAGAATAATTTACTTTTATTTAAATAAATAAATTAAACAAATTAATTTATTTAAATAAATAATATTTATTCTACAATAGGATAAGCCTCCCTAAATGATCAAATCGACTTTCCAGATAATATAGATTTCAACATTAATCATAAAAGAACCTTTCGAGTAAATAGTTACTGCATAATTCAATCCTTCCACCATACAATGTCCCAATTAAATATAAGATATGGAATTACCGTCAAGTCTTATTTTATTTAATTATATATATTTCGATCCTTAAATGCACAACACCAAATAATGCAAATTAGAAACTCCTTTCTAATTTTATTCTCCTCGCCAAGGACTACCGGGTTGTCATTTATCGAATCACATAGACATTTCTCTTCTTTAATAAAGTGGTAGATTCTTTATCGATCATACATTATCTCCATGTATAACTTATTATACCCAAGCATACCCTTTGATATACCCTAAGGGTCTTAAGGAATAAGTCAAAGTATAACTCATCATACACAAGATACTATGATGATCTCAAGTCCAAGGATCACTTGTACTACTATCACTACGTAAATTCCTATCGACAGCAAGTAAAACTCCATTAGGTATTCCTTAGCGAGCCAATGCTCAAAGAACTTATTCTCTAATAAGCACCTACATACTTGCTTTAGTGTTCCACACAAATGATCATGGATCAATCATCCTCATCCAATGAGCAAGCAACGTATGTACCAATCTATCCCATTCACTAATCCCCAATTTAGTAATCCAATGATTGGGAACTATTTTAGTTTTAAGCTTTCTAAGAATTTAGATCTCATTAGAATGATCATCATCATTATTCTAAAAGCATTGCTTAAAACTATGGGTTTATCACATATTATAAAACAAAGATCATGTAGATAATTAAAAGCCTTTAATAAATTAATACTTTTTATTAATAAATGAATAAGATTGTTACAAAGTATATGTTTTATCATCAAACATGATCGGCTTCAGTGTGCATACTACTTTCAATCTCCCACTTGCACTAAAGCCAATCGCCATGGTATTTCATACCCTTCTTCTCTAAGTGACAATTATCCTGCTATCGATAAGCTTTAGTTAATGGATATGTAATGTTGTTCATGAGAGTCCACTATCTCAGATAGTGATTTTCATCTTTCAATGATTCTAATAATCAAATGAAAGTGTCACAACACATGTTTAGATCCAAGATGAGACTTAGGAACTATTCCTAGTTCTCAGAATGAACTTTTAATCCAAACAATCAACTCTGCAGCTTTCATTTATAGCTATATACTTTGTCTTTATCACTAAACCAAAGAACCTTTTTGCTATTTGGAACCTTTTAAATTCACTACACCACTGCTCAAGGTAACACTTTACCTTAAAGTGGATTTTCTGTCGTCTTCGTCTCATTCGAAAAACTTGAGTCTCAGAAGCCCTCTAGTTTTAATTCGCACCCACCATGTATATGATCACATCCTTAGTACCAAAAAGTACTTTAAGATGTTTTCACCGCCCTCATAGTGAACTTCTCCGAATACGACCGATCAACATCGTCTCGTACATTTCATTGCATACATGATAGCTTATTTCATGCGATCTCTCTTTTTGGAGTCTATGGGGACTATTAAGAGAGATACACTCCACGGCTCATCAACATGAGACATCTCTTGGAGTTTTCTATGCTAAACGACTTTAACATCAAATGAATATACGCCTCGGGTTAAGTTAGCATCCTTTTAAATCTATCTATATAGATTTGTATCCCCAATTACGATACTCTTCCCAAATCATTCATGGAGGAATGTTTAGACAACTTTATCTTTACTGATTGTAGCATTGGTATGTCATTCTTTATCCGTAGTATATCAACATATAATACTAGGAATGTCACGACGCTCCCACTGACCCTTTGTACACACTAGGTTCATTCTTATTTTTGATAAAATCAAACTCTTTTGATTGCCTCATCAAAACGAATGTTCCATATTTGAGAAACTTGCTTCAATCCATTTCTCCGAGTGTCTACAACACTTAACTCATCGATGTAATCGGATCATCATCTTCTATGATGTGTACCTCATCATCATCATCTATGATGAATCCATACCCCAGTATCTTCTTTACTATTCCGCATTTACGATTCTGGCCAGGTATAATAGGTCTATCTACAGTTCCTCTTATTCGACTTATAGATTTTGTGGTTCTTGAACTCTTCAAGATCTATTATCCTCCCACTAGCCCCCTTTTAATGATAAACATCTTTATCTTAGGCAAATGTTTTCGTAACAAACACCTTTTGCTAAGTAGAATTATAGAACATATACCCTAAACTTACTTTAGATGTCCCACAAATCAGACATGTCAAATCTTGTCCCAAGCTTATCCTTCAAACCTTTTCACATAAGTCGACAACCTCTTATCTTAACATACTTAAGATTAGGAATCCTCCCCGTCCATAACTTTTATGGAGTCTTCAATGGATTTTGAGGTTACCTTTTTCAGTAGATATGCGTACCATTTCTAGGACATGATCCTGAAGGATACCGGAATGTCAGAAATCATTTTGGACCGCACTATGTTCAACAAGGTATGATTTTTCCTTTCGGATACATCAATCAATTATTATGTATCGAGAGGCGTCCATTATGAGAAAACCATTTGAGATGATCTAGAAACTTATTGCACAAGTATTCCTTCCTCGATCCGATCAAAGAATCCTAATACTTTGTCAATTTATTTCACTTTTGAATTCTTTTGAACCTTTCAAATAATTCACACTTGTATTTCAAAGAAATACACACATTCAACTCTTTGAATGATCATCTCCTTTTCTTATACTAGTTTGTTCAATTTGCAAAATATATTTTTCACGTAAGTCAAGTATACAAAATCCATTAAGTAATATTCCATTTCTATACAAAACATTATTATTATAAATAAACAACAATTGTTCTTAATTATAATACCAAAAATTTTATTTTCCAACAACAAAATAGAAATAATATTTCTAACAAGAACCAAATACAATAACAACTTATCGACTTAATAGATTTTCCCATAGGCATTGCTAAACTATAAGTTTCTATGGCTAATGTAGCAACCTTTCGCTTCATTTCCCACACATGATTACTTATCTATGTTCAGCTTTTCCACTTCCTTGGTCCCTTCATAAATCTATATTTATGATAACCAAAGTCTCAGATCCAATACCCAAGTAGAACCTCGACTTAAAGAAAAATTTATTTAAATCATGAACAAAATTGTATTTGTAAATCAAACTTCACTAAGCTTCTTTTGGTTAGCCTCTCGCAAGATGCTTCTCAGCTTTTTTCAAGGTCCGTGCTTATTGCAAAGGGAAGCAAACTCCTTTGCTATCCGTATTAGTTTTGTTCTTATTATCCTTTGTTTTTGCCTTTCTTTTTACCTTCTTTGAATTGTTCTTCTTTCGTAAGATCCTTTGGCCCCTACCAAGAAGATTTGATCTTTCTTGGTTGAAAGTGACTCTCAACATTTTTCAATATGTTAAGCAAATCAACAGGTCGATATCTAGCTTGTTTATATGAAAAATTCACAACAATTGTGAAAGGAGTTCGGAGTGAGTGCAAGATCAAATCTTGCTCAACTCTCCATCCATGACAAAACCCATCATCCTAATTGATCAATCAAATTAATTATGTTAAGGACTTTTGTCCTGCATCAGTAGTGTCATTAGTCATTCTAGATCGGAAGAGCTCCTTAGATATCTCGATATCTATTAGTCTTACTTTCCTCACCATCAACTACTTGATGTGCAGAATATAGTAGAGCATCCATAGTTTCATGCCGACGTCCGAAGCTCACATACTCACGGATGCGAGCATGATGCATTGAGCCAACTATGCATCATCTTGTCACTTTCTAAAAGTAGCAATTTCTTCCTCAGAGGCATTGTCTGCAACCATTTCAGGGATAGGCATATTAAGGATATAAAATAGCTTTTCAGCCGTGAGAACTATTCTCAATTTTCTTAACCAATCCATTTAATTCGGTCCTGTTAATTTAGCATCTAATATGCTACGCAGTGATAGTAATTTAGACATTGTAAAATTCTGTAAATGAATTTGTAATTAACAACATTTTAACATACATTCTTTTATTAATTACCAAAATAAATTAGGTCTTGTTTTAAATTGGTATCTCCCACTATTTTCTTCAAACTATATTACCTCAATATATATAGTTCTATAAAATCTAATTAAAAATCACTAGTGAGAATAAGGATCCCATTTTAAATGTATATAGCCTCAGTGTGTGACACAAACAAACTATATATAAATAAATAGGTAGACAACTCTTGTCAATTACATCAACTATGCAACTCCTTGTATTTTTGCCTCTTAGATTATTTTGATCAAGTGGTGGCACATCCGAATCAAAATTATCCAAGTTAAGTCCAACCTAGCACTCCATATATTCAAAAAAGAAAAATATCATCCTTGTGGTGACACAACAAAATAATATTGTTCAATTTTCTTTATAAGCATCAAATGTGATAAATTAACATCTTAAATACTTAATACTTGCCTTGTGGTGACACAAACAAACTCATATTAAATATTTAATACTCTATTAATTTTATCATGCTAGAAGGCTTAATGCTCGATATTCCAAATATCTTTGAACGCTTAGGACTTAATATGAAAAAATTTGAGGGATTTATTATTAAATGTCTCATCTTGTTTAGCTTAATATGCACATATATATATAAAAATACGCTATTATATTAATTAACACGCGAAGCATGTTTCATATAATATATAATATATATAGTATAAGCATGCACATATAGAATACTATATTCTACCCGGATTGATTATGGACTTTTATTCTATAATAAGTGAACCAAAAGGTTAAACCTACTAGGGTGCAAGAATTATTATTTAAATATAACTATTACATTTAAACCCTGCTCCATTACAAATGGGTCTTCAAGCGCCTCGCTTCCTCGATCTCCAATTCTTCAAAATTAATTCTAACCATTCTTATTACAAAACTATTTGAAATAAATAGAAACATTGATCAGCAGTTAAGGGGAAGTACATAGGAGGGAGTTAGAATTTACATTAAGAAAAAATTAGAGAAGACGAGGTACGCAGACCCCATTTAATAAAACTCATACATTCATGCATCCAACTAAAATAAAATCCAATCACATTGGTCGATAGTCCATAATCAATCCCATTTATTATCATACACATCACCATATGCATCAATAAATAACATTCATCTCATGAATAATAAACATTCATATATATATATTGATATCATTTAATGGGCAAATTTAGTTAGTATAAAATCTATTTTTGAATAAAAATAAACTCCTTTATTTTAATCCAAATTTAAATCAAAATAAAACTATTTTATTTTAATTTATCCAATTTTGAATAAAATAAACTATTTTATTTTAATCAAAATCTTTAATCAAAATAAACTCCTTTATTTTAATTAATTATGGAATCCAATTCCATATAAAAAAAATTATTAAAGGAAACACGGATTCTCTTTCCTATTCACAAATAAACTCCTTTATTTTAAATAATATGAAATCTTATTTCATATCTAAATAAACTCCTTTATTTAAGGAAATTCGGATTCTCTTTCCTATCACAAATAAACTCTTTTATTTGAATAACATGAAATCTTATTTCATATTTAAATAAACTCTTTTATTTAAGGGAACATGGAATCCAATTTTAACTCCAATTAGTTATCATGGAATCCAATTCCAACTCTAATTAGTTAGCATGAAATCTAATTTTAAAATTAAAATAAACCTTTTATTTTAAGATTAAAATAAACTTTTTATTTTAATTATAAAATTATTAAATATATATTATATATATAAATAATATATATATTACGGTAATATAGTATATGATTATGAGTAATCATAATCCGTACGGTTTACACTTTTGTAACCATATGAAATGATTTTAGTGCCCACATGGCTTGGTTAAAAAAATATTATACATATATGATGGTAAACATATTACCATATTAACATATCCTGCAGTTGATTCACTTGAAGAAAAAAACGTGATTCCTCGCAAACCTTAATATAACCAACGCTAATCATGTAATTTCTTCTTTTTAAAACCGCGGATTATTGAAATTTTATGACTCCTTTTTTTTTTTTTTAAATAAATTTTATACAATAAAATTATGCCCAAATAAATTATTCTAAACACATATCAATATACATATCAAATCAAAAATTAATAATTCATAAAGGTTCGGGCTCGATGCCATCGTTAGGTTTGTAATATTCAAGAACGCAATCAAATTGCATAAATAAGCGGAAACGGTAAAAATCGAGTTTAAAATTTTACAAACCATAAACCCGGATCACCTTTATGCACAATTATTAATTAAACGAAAAGAAAGAACAAGAATCATACCTTGAAGACCCAAGCTTCCTCGTGTACAAGTTCACCTCCAATCCTTTTCGCTCAACTTGAATCCACGGGTTTGGTTTCTTCCTTTGATCAACGTTAGCCACCCAAGTGTTTGGCCTCTGAGGTGATCCACCAAGGAAGAAGAAGAATTGAAGATGGGTGGTCATTAAATCTGAGTGTGACGCCCCCAAAATTAGGTATACATCACCCATCTTGAGTCGCCACTTACATGGTACAAATTTAAATACAACTTATTAACATAACTGCTGCGTGTACAATACGACATAAACTCGTGAGTTTAAATACAAATATCGCCTACTAGATATTATACAAACTCAAACAAAAGTCCTCATTATAATTATTATCACACTATTTTACGTATTAAGGAGGACTACTAATGCTATCTTCGTGACCATCACTCGCTTCCGACTCGCCCCAAATTTATATTATCATTTCAAAGAGAACAATGAAAGAAAGGGTGAGCTCAACTAGCCCAAAGAAGAAATATTATGACTAAGATAATGCGTAATAAATTATCAATAGTCTTCAATAATGTTAAACCGATAAAATACAATGTATAAACCAGTTTAATCTGCAATGAATATGCAATCCATTAAAAGAGTCAAGTAGAAAATAAAGTCTACTATCTTTTAGGTTTTAAAAGGTTTTTCATCATCATTATAGCCGAGACTCACTTTTTAATAAATATTCCACATCATCGAATCACCCCGCACTACTACCAAGGATATTCTTTAAGTATCACGACCACAATTATTCACGCACTCACGCCAAGAATATTTGTGTATTCATTAATGGTCATGATCATGCCAACAATCGCCCATCAATGCACTACGGCCATCGAGGATTTTTATCACATCATTTGTAACATTACTACCATGATTACACCGAATAGTCTCTCGTCATAATCATACCAAGTCCATCTATGCACTACAAAAAGCCACGTATGACTTTCAAAAAAATATAAACATGAGGATGATGACAATGATATAAGAATTCAATAAAACAAGTTCAAGAATTATTTTATCCGTGAATTATTAACGCCCAAATTGTCAACACGATAATCGCTTTTGTAGAGTAAAATTCAAGAATGATCAAGAATATTTCCATGAAAAGATGCTTGACGTAAACGCAAATATCAAGGATATTCTACTAATTTCATGGAGTATAAGTCAAAGTTTTAACCAAACCGGGTATAATAAAGAATGGAATAACAAAAGAAATCACCATGCATGCGATAGATCGCATGCATGTGTTATTCCAACGTAGTAATAATAAATAACGGAACCAGTCGTGTGAAATTCACAACCGATGATGTTCCAACAGTAATAATAAAGATGGAACCAGATCCTGTAAAACACATGTATAGATATTCCAACAGTAATAATAAAGATTTTAACCAGTCCTGTAAAAACACACGCATGTGATGTTCCAATGTAATAATAAAGATTTTAACCAGTGTCCGTGTAAAACACACGCATGTGATGTTCCAATGTAATAATAATAAAGATTTTAACCAGTCCTGTAAAACACACACGCATGTGATGTTCCAATGTATCAATAGAAGAATGTCACCAAGTATAGGGGTAAACCACTTATACAAAAGTTATTCCAATGTAATAATAAGCAATGGAATAACAATGCTTCTCTTCATGAATAAGAAAGAATAACACCCCTTACATTTGGTAGGAGATTGAATACCGCAGCAAGCAGGTAAAGAACAAAATACTCTTCTTCTTTCTCTTATTCTCTATACTTTCTCTCTCTATAGCTTGAATGAATTCGTGAAAAATAATGAAGCCCTAGGCCTCTATTTATAGAAGATTTCTAGCTTAGCATCCGCCGCATGAAAAGGCGCAAGTGGCTCGACGAATCGGGTTCGGACGCTCGTAATGTGAAACGACAAGTGGTTCGACGCTGTAATGTGAAACGACAAGTGGTTCGGACGCCGGTAAAGGTAATTACTATTAACGAAGGTAAATACTATCGACGAAGGTAAATACTATTCACAAGGGTAATTACTTATTGATAAGGTAATTACTATCGACGAAGGTAAATACTATTCACAAGGGTAATTACTATTATTGTAAGGTAATTACTATCGACGAAGGTAAATACTATCGACGGCCCCGATAAGAGACTCTTAGATGATGACATACGAGCCCCCATAAAATAATCAAACTTACCACAAATCATTTTTTTTTCATCAACACATATTTAATCTTTCAACAATTATTAATCATTTATAACTTGTCGCCTCAATTATTGATTTAATACTATAACATATTATACGTATGATACTTTGTGACAATAATTGAATCAATAATATAAGAGATATGATGCGTTAAATTATCGTAGTAATAATTGAGCATAGCCGAAAGTGACTTCTCACGTAAGCATCAATAATCAATACCGTGTGCTACTATGCAACCACGCCAGACATCGCATTTCTTTACCACCGGTAGTTCAACAGCTTTTAATTGGTAACACCTCCGCCGTTATTTTTATAAAAATATTTTGTCGCTTTTCTCAATCCGACAATAATGTCAGTGGGGTCCACCAATGATTGAGCCATTGTATTTAATATTCCCTAACAAAAAGAATATTCCCACCAAACGAATATTTTATAACAACTTGCATACTTTGCAAAATTTATAAATATTACCCACAACTATAACATTATATCAAATTTATTCCATAATATTCAAAAATAATATTTATAGAAAAATTCATCTTTATTTATAAAAGTCGGGTCTTACAACCTCCCTTCTTATGAAATTTCTCCCTCAAATTAGGGTACGTGACACTGGTATGTCAAGAGGTAAGGATACCTTGATTTCATTTCGATTCTAACTCCCAAGTCATTTCCTCAACATCGTGGTTCCTCCATAAAACTTTCGACTTGAGGTATAACTCGAGCGTAGAATATGTTCTTTCTTATCCAAAATTTGAACAGAACCCTTCATACGCCAAATCTTCCGCTATTTCGTCCTGGTTCTAACTCAATAATATGGTTCGGGTCTTTCACATATTTACGTAATATAGATATGTGAAAACGTTATGAACACGAGACATATTTGGCGCAGTAAAGCGAGTCTATAGCCACAGCTTCCTACTCGATCGAGGATTAAAATGGACCGATGAATCGAGGATTAAGTTTTCCTCTCCTTCCAAATCTTGTAACTCCTTTCCATGGAGCAACTCTTAACAACACACGATCTCCTATATCGAATTCCACGCCCTTTCGATGAAGATCAAAGATAACTTTTGTCGATTTTGTGAGGTTTTTATACGCTTGTTTGATCATTTGAATCTTTTCCGTAGTCATACGCACTCAACTCCTCGGCCCCAACAACGTTGTTTCACCCACCTCATCCCAAAGATACCGAGAACGACACTTTCTTCCATACAATGCTTCAATGGAGCCATGCCAATACTTGCTTTGATAACTCGTTGTTGTAGGAAAACTCCACCAATGGTAAAAACTTGTCCCAACTCCCTTGAAATCAAGGACACGTAGTCTTAATAGATCTTCAAGAGTTTGAATAGTCCTCTCCGACCGTCCGTCCGGCTCGAGGATGATATGCCGAAGCTAAATCGTAAGTCTGCGCTGCTCATAGCTTTTTGCAACCAACCCAAAATCGTGAAGTGAATCTTGGGTCTCGATCGTAAACTATGGATACCGCATACCACCATGCAGCCTTAATCTCAAGTATGTACATACGAGCAAGACGTTCAAGTGTATAAGTTTCTCAGATTTGTAGAAGAAATGAGCGGACTTGGTCAATCTATCAACAATGACCCAAATCGCATCAATGCCTTGAGAAACCTTAGGAAGACCCAAGAATCGAAATCCATGGTAATGTGCTCCCACTTCCATTCTCGAATTTCAAGTGGTTGCAATGGACCTTTTGGTACTTGATGCTCCGCTTTAACTCGCTGACAAGTTAGACACCTTGAGATAAACAAATATTCTCTCTTCTTCATATTGCTCCACCAAAATGTATTTACTTAATATCATGATACATTTTGGTACTCCTGTGATGGATTGCAAATGGTGTGTTGTGCGCCTCCATCATGATATTATACTTTAAATCGTGGTCGTTAGAACACAAAGTCCGGAGTCGACTCAAGTATTCCTTCTTCATCGATTCTTGCTTCCTAAGATAGCACCTTCTTGCACTTTCTTCCTCATACGCATCACCTCCAGTGTCCAGAGCTCGAGCAGCTTTAACTTTATCAATTAAAGTCTGCTTCTACTCAGATACTCGCTATCATCACACGCGTCCTCGAGTCTTTAATTCTATCTCCATCCTTTGCAAGTCACACAAACGGGCCTTTATGCCGACAATATCGCACTCAGACTTGATATGATTTTCTACTCAATGCGCCGCCTACCACGCTCGCTTTTCCAGATGGTATTGATGGTATGATCATAATCTTTCAATAGCCTTCAAGCCAACGCCGTTGTCGCATGTTGAGTTCCTTTTGAGTGAAGAAATATTTGAGGCTTTTACGATCCGTGAAGATCTCCACTTTCTCCCCATACAAGTAATGCCTCCAAATTTTAAGTGCAAAGATAATAAATGCTAACTCTAGATCATGAGTAGGATAATTCCTCTCATATTCTTTGAGTTGTCGCGAGGCATAAAGCTATTACTTTTCCATGTCGCATGAGAACACATCCCAACCCTTTGCTCAAGCATCATCAGAGATGACAAATCCTCCGAGCCGATGGTATTGTCGTAACAGTGTTTGAAATAAGTCTCCTCTTGAGTTCTTGAAAACTCTTCTCACATTCTTCGCTCCAACCGAACTTTGTATCTTCCGAGTCACCGAAATCAATGGAATAGCGATTCGAGAAAATCCTTCCACGAATCTCCGATAATAACCAAATAAACCGAGAAAGCTACGACATTTCTATTACATCGATTTAGGTTGTTCCTACTTTGAATAGCTTCAATCTTTGCCGGGTCAATGATATTCCACGACTTGATACCACGTGCCCAAGGAATGCTACTTCTTCAAGCCGTAACTCGATTTCTTCAACTCGCATAAAGCTTATATTCACGGAAGCTTTTGGAGTGTCAACCTCAAGTGTTGCTTTCATGATCTTCACGGCTTTTGGAATAAATAAGGATGTCATCAATAAAGATGACCACAAAGTGATCTAAATATTCCTTGAATACTCTGGCTCATCATATCCATGAAGGCGTTAGGAGCATTAGTCAATCCAAAGGATACGACTAGGAATTCATAATGCCCGCATCGAAGTTCCGAAAAGCCGCCTTTGAATGTCACGGTTCTAATCTTCAATTGGTGATATCCTAACGAAGATCAATCTTTGAAAAGAATTTGCTCCTTGCAATCGGGTCAAACAGTCATCAATACGTGGCAATGGATACCTATTTTGATGGTGACGTGATTCAACTCCCGATAATCAATACAAAGTCGCATACTCCCATCTTTCTTCTTCACGAATGAATGTGAGCACCCCAAGGAGAAGTACTAGGGACTAATAAAGCCAATGTCTAACAATTCCTCGCGGTTGGGTCTTTAACTCCTCAAGTTCAATAGAGCTATTCGATATGGGCTTTGGAAATAGGTTTTGTACTGTGTTCAAGGTCGATACAAAATTCAATTTCACGCCTGGGGTAGGCCAGAAGTTCTTCGGAATACGTCAGAAATTTATTAACAATAGGAATATCGCTTAAAACGGTTTATTTTTATTTAAATCATGATATGAGCTAAGAAAGCTTGACATCCGTTATTCAATAAACGAATAGCTTTATGGCTTGAGATGACCGTGATTGATTTTAATGGTTTGGTCGTTTGAATTCGTATAATAGGTTGATTAGAATATGAAAGCTAACAACCTTACGAAAACAATCAATTTTTGCATGATAAGTAGTTAACCAATCAATCCCTAGAATCACGCCAAATGCAAGTATTTTAATGAAATAAGATCGACAGTAATGTGAGGGTACCGATTTGAACCAAACAAGACTTATAAACAAAGTGGATGTAATGAAGGTTTCTCCCAACGGAGTTTCCACAGATAAGTCAAAGTCTAATTTCTCCGAGTCAAATTTAATCGATGAGCGCAAGTAGGAGAAATAAAAGAATGGGTAGAACCCAGATCAAATAAAGTATAGACTTCATTAGAGTTTATGATAAGCTTACCCGTGATGACCTCATTCGATTCCTTGCTCTTTGGGAGGTCACAACAAATGTTCTCCTTGCACTACTGGCTTTGAATTTTCTCTGGATGGCCTTTGGTGCTCTCCATCCTAGCTGAATTTGTCTTCTGAAACGACAAAATCGAGCTAAGTGACCTTCTCTTCCACAATTATAACATGCTTTGGATGGCATGACGCAGCTTTGACTCGATGTGTCCTCTCCCGCATTTGAAGCATACGATAGTGGTCTTTCTCCTTCCTTAACAATAGGTCTTGTGTCGACGTCTTTCCATCATCATTGAATCTCCTTTTCTTGAAATGTCCATTCTTATTGTTTTGGCCCCGATTACCACCGGGTGGTTACCATATCCGCCCATTGATTCCCTCCACGCTTGTTGTCACCGCCTCATGACTATTCTCACCGGTATTATAATTTTGCCACCGCTTCTTTTTAGTTATATTGACTCATTATCGCGCTTCCACTAATCGAGCCCTATTTACAACATCCTAATACAAACACGCTTTATGAGAAATAAGATGTCGACGATCTCCCGCTTCAAACCTCTTAAAACATTCGCGCCATTCTCTCTTCATTATCCACCAAGTGGGGACGAACCGTGATAACTCCGCAAATTTTGCCTCGTGTTCGCACATCACCTGGCCATATTGTTTTGTTCCAACTTGATAAACTCCACCTCCTTCATGTGGCTAATACTTTCGTGAAAGTATTTGTCGTTGAATGCCTCCCTGGAACTTCTCCCAAGATATCTTCAAGACAAATTGGTTGAGTACGCTTTGACCGATTCCCACCAAGAATCCGCCTCCGCAAGAACATAAAGGCGTGAAGGGAACCTTTTGCTCTCGAGCATCCCAAGACATCAAATATCTTGGTAATCACTTTATCCATGCTTCCGCCAAAGTGGTTTTGGCTCTCCCTTAAACTCCGGTGGTCCCAGCTCCTTAAATTGTTTAATGCGGTGACCGCCCGAGTTTTCTCGTGTTTCCACCTACGCTTTGGACAGAGTCGCTCTACGCTTCATTGTTGCATAAATTGTGATAAAGCCTCTCGAACATTTGATCATTTGTCATTTGGTCGGTGTTGTTGTTTGTATGAGGATTGTCGCCTTCGATGCACATTATCCTCGATTATTGATATGTGGTGAATCAACAATCGCTCATGGCCTCCATCGCTATTCTCAACATTCTCGGATGTCATTTTCAGACATCGCCACAAAACAAAAGGTTAATTGACATGTAACAAATTATCCTTATCTTCCCGACCAACCAATAAAATAAGACATAAACTTAGGTAGTCATACTAGCGAAGGTATTCCCCGCCTCTCCCTCCTAGTACTATTCTCACATCTTAGCCGTGGATCACATCCCTAAGCTCGATACTAAACCGTGACGCCCCCAAAATTAGGTATACATCACCCATCTTGAGTCGCCACTTACATGGTACATGTAATTTAAATACAACTTATTAACATAACTGCAGGTACAATACGACATAAATCGTGAGTTTAAATACAAATATCGCCTACTAGATATTATACAAACTCAAACAAAAAGTCCTCATTACAATTATTATCACACTATTTTACGTAATAGTGAGGACTACTAATGCTATCTTCGTGACCATCACTGCTTCCCGACTCGTCCCAAATATATTATCATTTCCTCAAGAGAACAAAGAAAAGAAAGGGGTGAGCTCAACTAGCCCAAGAAGAAATATTACGACTAAGATAATGCGTAATAAATTATCAATAGTCTTCAATAATGTTAAACCGATAAAATACAATAGACAAACCAGCTTAATCTGCAGCTGAATATGCAATCCATTAAAAGAGTCAAGTAGAAAATAAAGTCTACTATCTTTTAGGTTTTAAAAGGTTTTTCATCATCGTTATAGCCGAGACTCACTTTAATAAATATTCCACATCATCGAATCACCCCTCGCACTACTACGCCAAGGATATTCTTTAGTATCACGACCACAATTATTCATCACACTACGGCCAAGAATATTTGTGTATTCATTAATGGTCATGATCATGCCAACAATCGGCCCATCAATGCACTACTACCAATCGAGGATTTTTATCACATCATTTGTAACATTACTACCATGATTACACCGAATAGTCTCTCGTCATAATCATACCAAGTCCATCTATGCACTACAGCCACATGTATGACTTTCAAAAAATATAAACATGAGGATGATGACAATGATATAAGAATTCAATAAAACAAGTTCAAGAATTATTTTATCCAGAATTATTAACGTCCAAATTGTCAACATGATACTGCTTTTGTAGAGTAAAATTCAAGAATGATCGTAAGAATATTTCCATAAAAAGATATCGGATGAAACGCAAAATATCAAGGATATTCTACTAATTTCATGGAGTATAAAGTCAAAGTTTTAACCAACCGGGTATAATAAAGAATGGAATAACAAAAGAAATCACCATGCATGCGATAGACCGCATGCATGTGTTATTCCAATGTAATAATAAATAATCTGAACCAGTGTCGTGAAATTCACACCGGCGGGATGTTCCAATGTAATAATAAAGATGGAACCAGATCCGTGTAAAACACACGACAGATATTCCAATGTAATAATAAAGATTTTAAACAGTCCCGTAAAACACACGATGTGATGTTCCAACAGTAATAATAAAGATTTTAAACCAGTCCGGTGTAAAACACACAGCATGTGATGTTCCAATGCAGAATAATAAAGAAGGCGGAACTGTGTCCTAAAAACACACGCATGTGATGTTCCAAATGTAATAATAGAAGAATGTCACCAAGTATAGGGTAAACCACTTATACAAAAGTTATTCCAATGTAATAATAAGCAATGGAATAACACAGTTCTCTTCTTCATGAATAAGAAAGAATAACACCCCTTACATTTGGTAGGAGATTGAATATCGCAAAGAAGGTAAGAACAAAATACTCTTCTTCTTTCTCTCTTTTCTCTCTACTTTCTCTCTCTATAGCTTGAATGAATTCGTGAAAAATAATGAAGCCCTAGGCCTCTATTTATAGAAGATTTCTAGCTTAGCATCCGCCCGTATGAAAAAGCAGGGTGGCTTGACGACCGGTTTGACGCTCAGTAATGTGAAACGACAAGTGGTTCGGCCTTCAGAATGTGAAACGACAAGTGGTTCGACGCGTCTGGTAAAGGTAATTACTATTAACGAAGGTAAATACTATCGACGAAGGTAAATACTATTCACAAGGTTAATTACTATTGACGAAGGTAATTACTATCGACGAAGGTAAATACTATTCACAAGGGTAATTACTATCGACGAAGGTAATTACTATCGACGAAGGTAAATACTATCGACGAAGAGACTCTTAGATGATGACATATGAGCCCCCCCATAAAATAATCAAACTTACCACAAATCATTTTTTTTTTTCATCAACATATTTAATCTTTCAACAATTATTAATCATTTATAACTTGTCGCCTCAATTATTGATTTAATACTATAACATATTATACGTATTTATAATCGTGACAATAATTGAATCAATAATATAAGAGATATGATGCAAGAATTATCGTGAGTAATAATTGAGCATACCGTGGTGACTTCTCACGTAAAGATCAATAATCAATACCGTGTGCTACTATTATGCAACCACCGCGCAGACATCGTATTTTTTACCACCGGGTAGTTCAACAGCTTTTAACTGTAACACCTCCAAGTTATTTTTATAAAAATATTTTGTGCTTTCTCAATCCGACAATAATGTTGTGGGGTCCACCAATGATTGAGCCATCAGATCGAATATTCCCTAACAAAAGAATATTCCCAGACCAAACGAATATTTTATAACAACTCGCATACTTTGCAAAATTTATAAATATTACCCACAACTATAACATTATATCAAATTTATTCCATAATATTCAAAAATAATATTTATAGAAAAATTCATCTTTATTTATAAAAGCTGGGGTCTTACACCTAGTTTTTCTATCTCTATAGAAAAGGAGCGTACTCTCCAACCATTAGAATTATGACGTAGTCTTGTTATCTGATATAAGACTCCTCTTATAAAGATATCAAGTAACCCTATTAAAATAAAGTATTATTTAATTAAACCCTTTTAATTAAAGGGGCTCCCTAATCTTATTAGGGATAATTAATTAAACTCCTTTAACTATTTTTCCTTCCTAATCTAATTAGGAATAAATGAGAGTACTTATATTAAATTAATTCCTAAACTCTTTTAGAAATTAAAATAATAATAATAATTATAATAATATTAATAAGACTCTCTTATTAATTTATATTTAATATTTCTAAAATATTAAATAATAATATTAAGCTATTTAATTTATTCTATCGCTATAGATTAAATTAAATATACATAACATATTATTACAATTATGCCATTAACTTCTTAAATAATTATTCTTCCTTTTATGGTGTGACCCTTTAGGTTCTCCATATTAAATCGGTTTGTGAATAAATCAATTAGAATAATTCTAATCTTATTTAAATAAATAAATTAAACAATTAATTTATTTAAATAAATAATATTTATTCTACAATAATGGATAAGTCTCCCTAGCGATCAACGACTTTCCGTATAATATAGATTTCAACATTAATCATAAAAGAACCTTTGAGTAAATAGTTACTCAGATAATTCAATCCTTCCACCATACAATGTCCCAATTAAATATAAGATACGGAATTACCATCAAGTCTTATTTTATTTAATTATATGTATTTCGATCCTTAAATGCACAACACTAAATAATGCAAATTAGAAACTCCTTTCTAATTTCATTCGCATCGCCAAGGACTACCGGTTGTCATTTATCAAATCACATAGACATTTCTCTTCTTTTAATAAGTGGTAGATTCTTTATCGATCATACATTATCTCCATGTACAACTTATTATACCCAAGCATACCCTTTGATATACCCTAAGGGTCTTAAGGAATAAGTCAAAGTATAACTCATCATACACAAGATACTATGATGATCTCAAGTCCAAGGATCACTTGTCTACTATCACTACAGAATTCCTATTGACAGCAAGTAAAACTCCATTAGGTATTCCTTAATGAGCCACGCTCAAATGAACTTATTCTCTAATAAGCACCTACATACTTGCTTTAGTGTCTCCACATAAATGATCATGAGATCAATCATCCTCATCCAACGAAAGCAAGCAACGATGTACCAATCTATCCCATTCACTAATCCCCAATTTAGTAATCCAATGATTGGGAACTATTTTAGTTTTAAGCTTTCTAAGAATTTAGATCTCATTAGAATGATCATCATCATTATTCTAAAAGCATTGCTTAAAACTATGGGTTTATCACATATTATAAAACAACATCATGTAGATAATTAAAAGCCTTTAATAAATTAATACTTTTTATTAATAAATGAATAAGATTTTTACAAAGTATATGCGTTATCATCAAACATGATTGGCTTGTGTGCATACTACTTTCATGATAATCATAGAGGAAATTATGGATGTAGTTGTGGTAGTGGACTTGAAAAGAACAATCAATATATAAAAGGGAATGTACCTGTCGTACTCCTAAACATTTCGTAGATTTGTACCAAGACTCCATAAATTAAAGAAAAGAAAATGGAATGATCCTGAAGATCCCATGAATTATTTTGACTTTTCAAATGGAGTGAATATAACTAATTTTAATATTTATGGTTTCCTTGATGATATGTTGATAGAAATGTTCATACCAATTAATTATGTTTATTTCATTATATTATGACATTATAATAAGTAATTTTATTATTTGTTTTATTTATGTTTCAAGTAATAAAGTTAAATTTATGTTTTGCATATATGAAGTTGTATGGGCCAGAAGCTCATCAAACTTAATTAAAGGCTCTAGAAGAGCAATTATTCATCAAACATAATTGAAGACTCTTGAAGAGTGATTATTCATCAAATTTAATTAAAGTCTCTGGAAGAGCAATTATAATATTTTCAAAGGGCACAAAACTTTGTATTGATGATTCTTTATATTCTTTTGAGACAAGCAGAAATTTGCTCAGCTTTAAGGATATACGTTATATATATAGTTATTATATTGAAATCAATAACGAAGGCAGTGAAGAATTTCTTTATATTACTTCAATATTATTGGGCAAGAAGCTCATATTAGAAAATTTGTATATTTTCTCTTCTGGGTTATATTATACTAAAATGAGAATAGTTGAAACAAATGTTTTAATACACCAGAAGTGTGCAATACACCAGAAGTATTTGGATCCAAATATTTTTATGATTTGACATGATCATCTAGGATCAATAATGATGCATTAAATTATTAAAAACTCCTATGAACATCCTTTAAAGAACTAGAAGATTCCTTTACCGGTTGATTATATCAAAGTAAATTAATTACCAAATTATCACATTTAATTATTGTTATTTGGTGTTTATCTTCTAAGAAAGAATTCAGAGTGATATTTTTAAGGTTTATTTTGAGGATTGTTATTTTAATAGTCTTCCCACCATTAGGGGGAGAAAAGTCGTTGCCTGAAGCGATGTGAGATCATTGCCTGAAGCACGATGGAAGATTAATTGAAATGTTTCAACGTTATTTAATCTTGATCCTTATACAAATCAATATGAACTAGAAGTTCAAAGGATAATTCATTTGCAATGAATTGTAAATCAATTACCAGAATTTTTCACCGATAATAAAAAAAATAGTGATATCTCACATTCTAGATGCTAATACACTAGCAGAGATTGATGTCCATGTAGGACAATCAATTAATGCAATAACAAATTGAATCAAAGTCACACCTGAAACATGAAAGAAAGATCGGTGTTAAAGATAAAATTTCCCAGAAGAAGAAAGTACAAAAAAACAAGTTGCAGCCTGTAAAGAGGCTATACCCATGAAACAGACTACAAAATTTATCAATCTATCCAAAATTTATGAACAAAAATCTCCTGTAAATAAAACTCTTGAAGAGTTATTCCCTGAAGAGGATGAGTTATCCCCTGAAGAGGATCAGGTACTTGAAAATAATGAGATCTCGATACATTATGTATATACATGAGACTTATATATTGGATAGAAATAAAATCGTTGTCGACAACATATTTTCATATAAATTTGCTATGGATATTACCAGAAGTAATGATCATATATATGAACCACAAATCGTTGATGAATGTAGAAATATTTGGCCAATGTAGAAAGACGCGATTCAAGCAGAATTAAATTCACTAAGTAAATATGAAGTTTTGGACTCAGAGTCCTAACACCTAAAGGTGTGATGCTGTTGAATACAAATGGGTATTTGTACGAAATAAGAAAAATGAAATTATATGGTACAAAACATAACTTGTAAAATAAGGTTTCTTCGCAGAGACATGATATTAATTATGAAGAAATATATGCTCTTGTAATGGACACAATTACATTCAGATTTTTAATTAGGTTGGTAGAAAGAGAAATTAATGGATATTGTTACATCATATCTGTATGGATCATTATATAATTATATATACATGAAAATCCCTGAAGGATATAAAATGCCTGAAGCATATAATTCTACATCTCGAAATATGTATTCTATTAAGCTACAAAGATTTTTATATAGGTTAAAGCAATCCAGATGCATATTGTGGTATAACCGCCTAAGTGGATATCTTTTAAAAGAAGGATTTGAGAATAATCCAATTTGTGCATGCATTTTTATCAAAAGATCATAATCTGGAGTTGTTATTATTATTGTATTTATTGATGAAAGATCTTGCTCCAGAAGAGTCGACAAAAACAACTAATTTAAGATGATAATTTAAGATGAAAGATATTGGTAAGCCAAATTTTTGTCTTAGCCTATAAATTGAACTATAAAATTCTTGTTCATCAATCAACATACACAGAAAAAGTCCTGAAGTAAATTTACATGGATAATGTTAATCCTTTGAGTACTCCAATGATGGGTTGGTCACTTGATATCAAGAAATATCCGTTTTGACCACAAGAAAATGATTAATAAATTTTTGGTCTTGAAGTACCATATCTTTGTGAAATTGGTCATGAAGTACTATATCTTAATATAATTGGTACTTTGATATATCTTAACATTTGCAGTTAACTTACTAGCAATGTATAGTTATGCACCAACTTGAAGATATTGTAATGAAATTAAACATATTTTACGTTATCTTCGTCAGACTATTGATTTGAGATTATTTAATCCAAATGGTGATAAAACCAAGCATATTGCACCAAAATTATTTTATACACATGAGCCCCAGAAGAATGGCAATATTGATCATGTGATAATTTGGTTGATATATTCATTAAGTCATTATCAACTATGATTTTGAAGAAGATGGTGCACAATATTGGCATACTTCGACTTAATGATATTTTTACCATGAATAATGGAAATTCTATGAACTTATGAAGGGGAGTAAAAAGGATATGTGTTGATTGTACTCTTTTTCCTTCGCTAAGGTTTTTTTTTTCACTGGGTTTTCCTTTGCAAGGTTTTAATGAGGCAATCCCAAGGCACTAGAAGTTATACAAGAATATTGTACTCTTTTTCTTCGCCAAAAATTTTTCCCACTGGGTTTTTATTTGGCAAGATTTTTTTAACTAGGCATATTCTTAGAAAATTGCTACAAAAGAACTCCATCCATTCTATATAAAGACAATGCTGCATGTATAGCTCAATTAAAAGGAGGATACATCAAAGGAGATAGAACAAAGCATATCTCACCAAAATTCTTTTTCACGCATGACCTTGATAAGTGTGGTGACATTGATGTTCAACAAATTCAATCAAAAGATAATCTAACAGATTTGTTCACCAAGGCATTACCAACTGCAACGTTTGAAGGATTGCGTCACAATATTGAAATGTGACAGCTGAAGGACTTAAGGATATATTCATGAGGGGGAGCTAATACGCGCTGCACTCTTTTTTCCTTAACCAAGGTTTTTTCCTATTGGATTTTTCCTGGTAAAGTTTTTAATGAGGTAGCTTTCAATGTGTATAGCTATACAATAGACATCCAAGGGGGAGTGTTATAAAATTATGTATGTCTAGATTCATATTATGGATGTTTAGGTACATGTAACTCCCATGTCCATTGAGTTATGAAACTCATAACCTTTGAGTTTTGTAACTTACTAGTATTTATGTTAGTATTGATGTTATTATATCTATAAATAATAACATTTGTAAAGTGAATGAGGAAAAATATAAAAGAAAAAGAGAATGCTCTCTTTTCTCTAATCTTGTTTGTTCTTGATTTTAGTAATATTTTATAACAATGATGTATTAGATTGAATTATTCATATTTATTTATACGATTTTAATGTAATTAAACATTTTTTAATTATCAGAGTAATTAGTACTCCCTCCTATTCATATTAAATGTCTTTTTAGAGTTAATCACACTTATTAAAAAATAACACAAAATGTCTTTTGTATCCCTAATTAATTATTTCTCTCTCTACAATGGTCCATGGAATTGTATTTATTAAGCATATTAAATAGAGGGGTAAATTAAGAAAAAATAGTGCAATATTGCATATGGATTCCAAAACAACACTTATATAAAATAAAACGAAACTCTCTAAAAATACATTTAATATGAATAGGAGTGAGTATATGAGAAGACATAATTTTGAAGGCAATTTGATACCTCAAAAAGAATATTATTTAATTCTACATTCTCCCTTAAAATTATAGTCCCCGGTAAATAAGCTTAAAATTCAAACAAAGTTTAATTAGTCTATGAGGGACGATAATCATGGATACTAAATTGAGCATTGCTATAGTTAATTTGATTCGAACTCTAAATTTTACATGTTATAATTTATTTTCTTTGTATATTACAATATCACTGGTCTTTAAAGAATAATTATTTTTTTTACAAATTCCAAAACTTTTCCCACTTAATGAAAATATAGATGCATGCAATGCCACAAGTAGGCCTGCAAACGAATCGAACCGATCCGAATTTTATTGAACTCGTATCGAATTCGACAATCGAACTTGAACAGTGTTTGTCGAATTCAAACATGTTCGAGTAACATGTTCGAACCAACACCCATGTGCGAATTCGATTGTTAGCTGTTCGTGAATATGATCGAGTTCGCGAATATAGTCGAACATGATCGAATTCGCGAACGTGATTAAGTTGGCGAACATTTTGACGAATCACGTTGACTAATTATATTTATAACTTCCAAGTCGGTTAAATAATTTCACATGTAAAAAATCAAAACCACTCGAACCTATATAGAAATCGAACTACTCGAACCAAATTCGAACTTCTCGAACCGAATCGACCTAGAACTATTCGTGAACACATACTAATCGAATTGCATGGTTTGCGAACATGTTCGATCGAGCAATCGAACGTGAAAACCATGTACGAACTCGACTTGACAAGACATCAAACTCAAACGCTAACCGAACCGAACCGGTTCGCGAACTGTTCGGTTCTTTTGCAGGTCTAGCCACAAGGCAAACTCTAGACATATTTTCATTAAAATACCATTTTTAAAGCATTTAAAATTAATTTCATAATTAAATGTTAATTAATTTTATTAAAATCAAATTTTTTAACAAAATATATATTTAGTAAAAGTACTTATATATATAAATATGTAATGTATAAACTTATACAAAGCTTAAAAAACTTTGTTATATTTGTAAATCTTATCTTCTTATTGATAATTAAGTTCAATGGCCTGTATTTAACCAATTTTTTAAAAAACAGGCTCCTAAAATGGGAAAAAATCATTCATTAAATGTTGGATAAGCTCATAAGCATAAACTCATGTTTTTCCACGCGCCCCACGCGTTACAAAGCGCCATTATGACGTACATTTAAAAATGTTAACGTAGCCCGTTGGATTTGACCGGCCAATCAGCTCAACAATATACAAAGTTGAATCCCTGTACCAGCTGAGACACAAAGGTTTACGAAAGAAAGATAATCTCTACAACAAGGTATACCCTTTTCTCTCTAAAATCTCGAAGATTACTCTCTAAATTCATTTTTATGGTATCAGGAATTTATGTTCTTGAACAAATTTGGAGGAAATTGATTTTTGGTTATGTTTTTAGCTTGTTGGGTTGACTTCTTGCTTTTTCAACTTGCTTTTGATTTTCTTAATTGAGTAATTTTTATGGGGTATTTGTGATAATGAACTCAGGAATGTTGAATTGCATATAAGTTTGATTTGGCTTTTGAAAGGTTAAGATCAGTTGTGTTTGGAAGTCCAGATAAAGGCTTTTTGGTGGTTTTAGGGTTTGAAGATTACCAGCAATGAGATAGATATGTAAAGGGTCTGTATAAAATTTTATACTACAGGTTTAAGGGGGGTTTTGGGCTTTTGAGATTCGTCATAGAAATTTGTTTTATAAGGGGATATAATTTTGAAGATATATTTTGGTTATGTTATCCTTTTCTTTTGTTGATTGTGCTACCGTTGTCATAGGTCTTGACTCTTGAGGGTGTATGAAATGCACGGATTGCTTGCTTTTGGGAGAGTTAACAGTACAAGATCACACTATTGTTATGTAGATAGTACTGGTTTCCAATAGTAGTCATGATTGTTTATGGTTTATAAATAATTGTTTAATTATTTTCAAAAGCCTTTTAGTTGGTGAACCTAGAGTTATCATTCTGCTTTAAAAAGTTTCAACATATTGTGTTAGATTTAAGATTGGATATTGCAAACAATCTCACAGGAAATTAAGTACGAAAAGTAAATGACACGATTTTCCTAGGTTCACCAAATTGTGGCTAGTCCTATCTAATGTATTCATATATGTGTCTCTCACACTTCCACACACCAAACAATGTTTATATAATATAACTTAAAAACCCTAACTGTTGTAAGATGGGCTCAAATTCATGGCCTAAAACATTAGTCAAATCCAAGACTAGACCGCTAATAAATCCCCAACCAATGCCCACTGAAGTATGAGTCAATCCTAACATATTGTTTGCTTCTCGATTTTCCATCTAATGCCTTCAGATTCCATTTTATTTAGGCACAATTACATGCACGTGTACTCATGCATATGATATACATATGTTGATATTCAAAGAAGAAAATTGTAACTGCCGGCGTTTTATTCACAGACCATCACAAGTGTCTAAGAGTTGTTGGGAGACAATATAGACTAGGATCACCTGATCCTTACTAAGTATTTCAGAATCTCTTGGATGACTGAAAAAATAAATGTGTTAAATCTGATGGTTGTTTCATGTGAGTTTTATGAACCCTTGTTTTATTTGAATTTATGTTTTACTCTGCTTAAATATTTGTGCTCATGTCCTCATTGACATTTAGGAAGGGGTAACTTTTTTTATTTTTTGGTTGTGTTATATAGGGAGGGGATGAACCCAAGATATAGTAATACCACTTTTATAGCTATTGAGATTGACTAGAATTACAATAGTTTTGAGAAACTATGTCAATCCATGACATGTCTAGCCTTTTTTTCTTTTTTTCGACCCACTTTTGGAAGGAATGGCTTTTTTCCCCTTTCCTCTCTACTATACAAGGGAAAAAATATGTTTTACTTCTAGGCCTCACCTATTTCAACTTTACGTCGCTATTAACTGCAAGTTTACATCGCCTCAGTTTCAGGATTTGGATTGCATTTACATTGATACTTATGTTTTTTACTATTTGGTTAGGCATCTTTACAGATGTAGTCCATGATTCTCTTTCATATGTTATCAACTCGTATGGATACTGATTAGTTGGTCTAGATTGAGAATCATCAGAGAAGCTTTTATTTTTTTGATCCTATAAAAATGAGGTTTTGTTGTTGCTTGTTGACTGTACAAAATACAATGAGGACATAGATTGTGCGCCACTTCACAAGTGGAAGTATTATGATTATTTTTTCAAGGATGATTTTAATATTCTGAGGTTTATTTTTACTACATTGTTGACCTTATAGCTATGTCAAGGCTTCATTGTTTCCTTGCTTTGGGGTTAAATCTGCTGATTAGAGGTAGGTTTTCTAGTTTGAGAAGTTGTTAAGCACATGAATCTACCTTTAGGTACTTTATTTTTCGTTCTATTTCCATATTTCTTAATGAGAACCTTGTGATTCCTTAATGTTATCATATAGTTCTAGGTTCAGAGCTACAAGACATTTATTTTTGGCTCAGAGTAGCAATTTAAATTTGTCACTTTTTATTTTTTTTGATTGGACTATTTACTTTAGTATTTCTCTTGGTTCTATTCTTGAAGGAATGAGCTAAGACATACTTTGGATTGTTGATTGTTTCATTTTGAACACAGGGTAGGTGTGTACTTAGTACTCACAGTTTGAAAGTATTAATTGGTTAGCTATTGTACTTAAGACTCAATATTATAGTCGTGTTTACCTTTTTAAAAAAAATTTAATTTGCGGGTTTAATATGTTTAAAATCTGTTGATAGGTTTTGTTTTCATCTCCGCTGTGGGAAATGATAGAGGAGAAGAGGTGACAGAGCAACAATAGAGTATCTTTACTCTATCGATGTATGTGTAACTAGAGGTTGAAGATGGTGTTATGACGGTAGTGGTGTAGAACAGTTGTTGCTTTTGGTTGTGAAATGATTCTTTTTATGGTGGAGTGACTGGAGTCTTATCATCTTGATGAGTGCCGGTGGTCTTCTTTGAGGTCGCTAGTCAGAGTTTTTATCTTTTAAGTGGGGCCCCTTAAACCAGCAACATAGAAGTTTTTGTTTCTTTCTTGTATAAGCTATTTATAAACGGGGCCAATGAGTACTGTCCTCAAGAATAAAAATCGAAGTGTCTAATCATCTATATTAGGATTGCCTTACCAACTTGTAGAACATTTTTTTTCTTGGGGGAGCGCGTGCAGCAAAAGGTCATACTTTAAATGCTTGCAAGTGCTATTTTACCTTTTGTCAGAGTTATGATTTGAGATTTCTTTTCCTTAAAAATAAAATTGACAGGCTTATGATTACTGAAGATTATTGAATTCAAATATCTTTTCCTAAAAGAACACGATTAGTTCTGATCGCTTAGATATGTGCTTTATTTGTCATCTTTTATTCTGGACCTTCTGGTTACATATTAGATGGAGTTCTATCAGATCTAGTAAGGAGGTTATATGTGAAAGTTTCCTTCCATTTTGATTATGATAAAATCCAATCAATCTCCTTTTCTTATGTTTGGAGTTTGATGTAGAATATATCATTAGCCAGGTGCTTCCAAAACTACTTTTAATCCTGGAAGCTCAGGATCTTTCAACAAGATGAAGAGTAACCAATATCACCAGTCTCCAGTCTGATGGATCTATCTGCTAGGGGTTAGGATTGCTGTTTGACCTGCTCTGGCGGGTTGAGAACAAATAATTTTATCCATTTCTTTAATGGAGAGAGAAAGTTTAATGAAGTTGGAGTAATATGACTACTCAGTGGGGGAGAGACGTATAGGTGTAATTTTGAGATGATATTGACTCCAGTGTATAGATTGAAAAATTCTCTTTTACAGACTGGTTGGGTTTTGTACCCTGGATCCGACAGTTCCCCAGAGAATTTTCTGTTTTGTAAACTTTCTGGGTGATTTATCTTCTGAAGGGGCATAATTTTTGTTTCTCCTTATACTTCGTATGTACATGTGTTGCACCCTAATTGGTGCTAATACTTTTTTATTTTTTTACTTATTAAACAATAAAAACTACAACTCAGCAGGGAAAATGTTGTATGAGAGGTATTTTACTTTTGCTTTCCTTGCTTTTGATGGAAGGTTTTAAAAGGCGTTCTTTATTTTTCATACTTCTTTTTTAATAGCGTTCTTTATTTTTCATACTTCTTTTTTAATATGAGTTATGGTCTCTACTGGTGGTGTTGTGCATTTTCTGTACATTGTCAAACATATTATCTTTTTGATTATAGGAGAATCATTTTACTTCTTAGCTTAACATTATCGTGTGACAAAAACTGATTAAAAGAAAAATATTAATTATCAAGGGAGATTGGACAAACAGAGTTACTTCTTAGTTATTATTTTTGTCAGATATTGTTGAGAAAAACATTAGATTAGGAACCGTTCTTTGAAATTTGGGCCTGGATTTACTGATTTTTATGTTTTTATAAAAAATGAATGTGACAAAACTTAACTAGTGAACAATATTTATGGTTTCAAGCTCGTTACAAACACACTCCATTGGAACCCTTGAAGCATTGTAGGAAATAATCAACTGAGCAGGCCTGAGAATGTATGCTTAATGGCCTTATATTGAGTATAATTGATGCTCAAATGGATGGTTTTTCTTTTATAATACCCAGGATGAAATTACGAGTTTCTGTGTTTGTACTTTTATGTTATTACCCTCTGAAATTGATCCTTACCATATTTGCAGAGTACTTGTCATTATATGGATAAGAAAGAATCTGAAAAGGAGGTTTCTGACGAGTTGACTCGGGAGTCACTCATTGCCATTTCTTATTCTGTACCAGATAAGGATCAATCCCCAGGATTATTCCCAGAGAAACTCAGCAGTGACCACTTGGTTGAAGGAAGTAATGGTGACAAAGCCGAAAATTATAGGTCTAAGCTGATCTCGATATCCTATACACAGTCGCTGGATATCAAACCCCAACCTGTTTCTCCGGGAGAACACAAGGCTTAGCCTGGACAGCCGGGTTTCAGACGTGGCTGCTATATATAGAAGTTTCTCATGGTCTGTTTTACTTTAAGATTACAAACTACTGATTGCATAGACTCATGTTCTATATGTGGGTAATGTCCCATATGCTTATCCAGAAATCAATACTACAAGTCTACAACATAATAAAAAAACACACAAGTATAGAACTGTGTAACTGTATTTGTGAATAGTCTTTTAACCAATGGAAGTTGGTTTCTGTCTACCTATCTTATCTTACTGCAATTTTCTGGAAATGGCCAGTAATCCTAGAGGTCCCAAAGGCTGTATCATATTTGGGATCCGAATGATGTGGTTCTTGTATACTTCCACCACAATAACTTTGGTCATGTAATAGAAATAGAGCTGGAAACAAACTGAGATGTTCGCGAACAAAGCTCGGTTTGGCTAATTTTAGCTCGACTCGACTCAACTTAAGTTTGTTTATCGAGTCGAGCTTGAACTTGAACGAATCAAATTGAGCCAAGCTTGAATTATATTATGCTCGACTTGAACTCGACTTGTTTAAGTTCAACTCAAGCTGGCTTAAGTTTGGCTAGTTTAGTATTTATTATTTAATAAACTAAAATAATAAATTTTTCATATTATATATATAAAAATAGTTTAATTAATAATTTTTTAAATTTAGTTTGGCTCGACTCGACTAGTCTCGCAAAACAAACTGAAAAGTTCATCGAGGGTCGAACTTTGGTAGAAATTTAGGACTTCTAGCCTGCCTATTTATTTGTTAGTAATTCCTGAGTGTACTCTTATTGATCAACACTTCTTTATCCTTAGATTATTTAGTGTATGACATGGATGGATTTTATTTTTATTCTCAAGTCAATTTGATATCTTAAAAGGGGATTATATTTAATTCCACATTTCTCCTTGGGATCATACATATAGTCTCTCATATATAATCTTAGAAACAAAATAAAAACCTAGTCCACGAAACTTTCATCTTAGTACTGCTTAAAAAATGGGCAAAACTAGTATAAATAATTCAACATAATTGCAAACAAATATACCCTGAGGGAATAGTTAGCAATCCTGCACCTAAATGCAATTACCTTTGTTTGAGCATCAAAATGGGGTTGGTGGGATTCATTATAAAGAGTTTGCAATATTCTAAGATGCCTTGGAAATGAACAATTAGTTGGTTGCTGATCTTGTCAGTTGAAGTATGTGATTGGTAGACCTAAGATCATTTCTAAGAGTAGTAGTAAAAAAAAACTCATCAAATTGAAGTTTGTTAGCCTACGTGACAATTTGAAAAGCATTATTTGATACTTTCATATTTTATCAGTCTCTTCAATTCAATGAGCTGTACATCAAATCCATCAAGCAAAATAAATATTTTTAGCTTTTTATAAATGTTTTGAAGAGAGATGATAAGGTTGCAGATTTGATGACTAAAATTAAAGAAGGTGTTGGAGATAATTTTTCTGATGTTAAAATGATTGAGGAGGCTATTGGAGATGCTCTAAGATCAATAGAAGTATGGCCCAATAGACTGTTGTTCCTCCATTCACATACAGTAGATGCATGATAATGGGAAAATGAGTTCCCTCTTTAGGATTGGAACTTGAGAAAAATGTAGTTAGTTTCGAGGATGGGAAATGAATCCATCTTGAGGAACAATGGAGTCCTTGAGAAAAATTTGTTAAAGGGCAGTTTGGGTTTGATAGTGTTGGGACTCACAGCAGTGGCGGATCTAGAAATATTTGTCAGCAGGGTCGGGTTTTCACTATAAAAAAAAAGGCCGGCAATGAAGAACAAATTCTTCACAAGAAAGAAATAGTATATTACTCACGAGATTTATTGTGAAAAAAACTTTTCTTCGCATTAGAGCTCCACACTAAAAGTATCATTCGTTAAGTTAGTGACTAAATAATTTTGTGAAGAACATATTGTGAAAAATGTGTTCTTCAAAAATTATATATTGTAAAAGATTATTTTTGTTTGGCGAGAAGATGATTTCCTCACAATTAACATTTTTAAAATTATATATTGTAAAAATGTCTTCCTTCATAAATAACAATATTTGTGAATAACATATTTACTTTAGAAAGATTGGATTTCGTTCACTAATTACATATTGTGATATATTTTAATTTATTGAGAAGAAATTTCTTCGACAATGCTTCTATTAAATAATCAAATCATTGCAAATTAAAAATATTTTTAAAATTATTTATTATTTTGTAATCAATATCAAATGAAATATTATATTATATAAATAGCCAATTGTGTAATATTCCACAACTAAATATGTAATAATCAAGTAACAAAACCTACAAGTCTTGTAATCAAAACAAATGTAGGTGTCCCAAAGGCCTAATACCTAAAATATTTAATCATTTATACAAGTAAAAAGGTAAGAAAAACAAGCTATAAAAACTTTGTAGCTTTAACATGTTAAATCTTCTGTTCATTGTCATAATTTTCTTTTAACAAGGCTGGTCTAGTAAACTTTAGCATGTCAAAGAAAAAAAAACACCAAAACTTAACTTTAAATATTTAAATGAAAAGAATTTGACAAAAGATTAAATTGGCAAAAAACTTAAAAGCGATTCTAAAAGTAAAAGTTATAGTTCCATAAGATCTGTCTCATATGAATAGTAAATGTGTCCCACTTATGTGAGAAGAAACTTATGAAAATATAAAATTTTACTTGTGTGTGAAAATATCAATTCTCTAATTAAATAACAAATGATTAAAGATGAGAGTTTGATATCTATGTATATACATTTATAACTAGATACACCGATAAATATACAACAAAATATATAATTATAAGTTAACACTATGCCCTTTAAGAAGCTTGGTACTTATGTAGGTGTGTGTGTATATATATATATATATATATATATATATATATATATATATATATATTTGCCTCCTCAAGTTTAATTTTTTATTAATTTGCCCCTTAAATTTATTAACTTACATATTTGCTTTTACCTCTATATCTATATATAAAAAAAATAAAAAAAATTCAACAGGGATAGCTATCTATGCTGCCCCTTCACAGGTCCGCCCTTGACTCACATGGAGATATAATAGGTTACAATATGGTTAGACCCTAGACTTGATAGCTTAAGCTTTTGAGTCTAATATTGTCGTTATTTAGGTTCTTCTTTTGGGCTCTCCAACAAAATGTAGTTAGTTTTGAGAGATGATAACAGATAGATTCAAACACTCAGAATTAAACATAACAACTTTGCCAAGCAGTTGTATGGATTTAAGGTATTCTTGAGAGCTTTGGGCATGTGCAAGCTGAACCCAAAGTGACAACCAGAACCTGAAGATGCCATATTAAAAAGCACATGGATTTCTTTTACCTGATTATTAATTGTCTGGATTGAATTGAATGCCCATGTGCAAACTGCACCTAAGTGACAAGAAAACCTCTATGGTGCAATGTCCAAACTTGAAGAAGAACCTACTTACTTACTGGTTTTCATATGACGGTGCAATAATTCTTTTCCTTTCTAATTTTACTCTCAACTTTTTAGATCTCATCAGATCCTCTTGGTTGTTTGAGATTCCATTACTGTTTCCTAATACTTGTCCTTTGCAACTCAATTATCAATCTCTCACACGCATATGTGGGTGTCCAAGTCACTATTATATCCTTGAACTGCGTGAAATCCAGTCACTAATAGTCTAATATCATATCTTATGCTTTTGGAATATCTTTGTCATCTTCTCTTTTCTTCTTTTTCAGTTAGATAATTTTTGCTATCTTTTCCCACTTAATTTGTTTAAAATAAATCATTTTTCAGTTGAGATGCTTGGGTTAGTTTATTGCTGCATGACTTATTTTAAAGTACCTGATATTGATGTTTCTGAATAGGCCAATTTTATTATTATCTATCCTATGGTATCAGTTTTTTTTGTTACACATTCCTATGATTTCAGCAGCCTATGACTAGTTTGTACTGGTTCTGTTTGTATAGTTTGTCTAAATCTGAGTAAGCATTGAATTTTTATTAGAGACTTTAATTATTAGTATACTCTATTCCTTAATAGTCCAAGGTTACAGGGAAACTCTTATCGTTTTGTGTTTCACGTGACGATGGGATATTATCATTCGGAATCATGATACGAGAACTAGATGTCAATGTTTTTCGTTTCGGATTTCGTTTCGCGTACCCAGTTGATTAGTCATGTATGATCAGAGCCAATGGTCAGATCTCAAATTATTAAACTCCTTTGCATTATTTTATTCATGATATATACTTATGTATTGCAGAATTGATTGGCTTAATTAGCTAGTAGCTCTTTAACTATTTATCCATTTTGTCTTGGCTTAAGCTACCAGCTCTTTAACTATTTATCTATTTTGTCTCTTTTTCTTCAATTTTGTCCAGTTCTTTCTGCAAGTTAGTCTCAAGATTGATGTGCGTTTATATTATCTCCACATAATTATAGTTATATGCAATGAATGTAGACTAATAAAACAAAAAACAAACATCAATCTGCGTGTAATTTGTATTTAGCATATATTTTGGAATAATATTATTTGTATATATTAAAAAAATATAATTTCACTGCGTTCGTCATTGCAATGGATTCAAATAAGGTACGCAAATTTATTGATTTCTGTATGTACTTATATATATATATATATGAAATTTTTTTCCAAAAAAATAAACCAAAAACGAATCGGGCTATAGTGACGGTTTATGGGCTATAGCGACGGTTCGAATCGTTACCTAGATATAGACAGCTATAGTGACGATTTTCTATGCTATAAATATGTGATAATAATAGGGTTCGTTTTTAAATTGCTTTTTTTTCTTATCATTTGGAGAAGCGGACTTATATATATATATATATATATATATATATATGTATGTATGTATGTACAGAATTCACTTTGTAGTAGCTTGAACAAATTGAAAGTTTCTTGCTTTGCTTGTTAATATGTTTATGACAATAATGCAAATTTAAGCTTTAGATTTCTTTAAAAGATTACATCTATGTGCACATTTATAGCGACACTTTCAAACATCTAGGTATTCTAACTGTATATATAGAAAATTGATAAATCTACAATAGAAAATGATATTTTCACATAAAAATCATCGTTATAGATCTTATAACGACAGACTTTTCATGTGAAAATATCAAAGTATCGTAGAAATATTAAATTCCTAAATATAATTTGCTTATTGTAGAGAAGCATGATGAAGATGATCAATGAAGGTGGTCCCTTCCAATAAGATTTGTCATACATTTTATTATTTTCTCTACACATTAATAATGTACCAAAAATAGTTTTGACATTGCATATTCAATTATCTATGGAGAAAAGTGGTTTAGCGTTCTCGGGGTGGGGGGTCACAGATTATATTTCGTACATACACAAGTATATAATATATAAATGAATATAATTTGTTTTTTTTTTCTTTTTTGACAACTTATGGTATTACAATTCAGTTTTAGGATACATTTTATCTTGAGTCTATAGGAAATCTGAGGAAATGAAGGAGTCGGGAGGGGAGTTAGGGGAAACTATTTATTCTATGATTGGATTGAATGAATGGAATGAAAAGTAGAATAATTTATTCTATTCTAGTTGGAATGAGTTATTTAACGTATTATAAAATCCTGAGAATCAAACATAAATTTTTTCATTCTAATCGCAACCAAACACAAAATTTATTTTATTTTATAGGAATGAGACTCGAATTTGTTGTAACTTTACATAGTAAAAAAAATGAGTATAATTATATATGTATCTACAAAATATAATTGGTAACACCAGAAATGTATGAGTTATCACAATTTCTTTTCTTTTGATTTAACTAAGGTTGTAAACTAACTAAACAGTTTGACCTCGACTCGATCGAAAATATATGAGCGAGACTAAGATTTATTAATAAAATGATCCAAATCTTAACATTAAAAAATAGTTTGAATAAAAATATGAGTAGAATTTGAACAAGGTTATACTCGACTCGTTTAAGATTCAAACTACTCAAATTCGATTGTGATTCGATACATACTCGATTGATACATATTCGATTAGATACTCGATACATTCTTTTATAATATATACAAAATTAAATCAAATTAGGATAATTAATTATTATTATTTTATTTTGTTTTTAATTTTAATTGTGATTTATATTTGTAATGTGTAATAGTAAATATATATTTTCATTTTTAAGTAAAATAACAAATGCAATTTATAATTATATTTATTATAAAGCTAGTTATTATGTGGAGACCGCGAATTCGAGATTAAATTTGAAGCTCGTGAGTAGTTTGAATATAATTCGATCCGAAAAGTGGGATCGAATTCGAATAATAAATATTTGAGTCAATTGAGTCGAATCTAAGAAGAATTTTTCAAATACAATTCGAACTCGAGTATAAATTTAATTTTTCGAGTCGAATTTGAATAACTCTCTCTTCGCTTCGATTCAACTCGTTTGCACCTTTAGATTTAACATGACAATATAATGCATGTATAATAATTATTCTATGTTATGGCATACCAATAAGTGTGACACCATTTTTGGGACCAAGAATACATAACATGCATGGTAAGTGTGTGGTCAGAAATCTGCTAGATAGCTTCTCCAAGACAATGAGGAATTGGAAGGCTCTCATGCACGGAAAGAAACTACTACTATTAAAATAGGTGGGATATTTGCAAGTGAACACAAACATGATCCAACTAAGGATCTGTAAACTAAGCTGACCCCATCTTATGTTGCTGCTTTAGGGAACACACTATGGTTTTTGTAAAGCACCTTATGACTTATGAGTTAGAATTTGCCATTATGATCAACCATTAACCTTCTTAAAGAATCTCCCAAGGCAAACACCTTATTAGAATAGCTAAGCCATTATAGTGAAATATTGTGATCAACTATACTCTGTCCCAAAAAAGAAAAGCACTACTTTTAATAAAAATTACAAATTAAAGAAAATAGGATTCTAGAATCTCCCAAGACAAACACCTTACTAGAATAACTAAGCCATTATAGTGCAATCTTGTTATAGCACTACTTTTAATAAAAATTACAAATTAAAGAAAGTAGAATTCTATTATTTGTTGAAGAAAAAAAAAGGTCATCACTTGATAAGAGACAATTTTTTTGGAATTTAGATTTGTATAAAAATAATGTTAGGTAACTACATATACATTGTCTAGTTAATTAACCTAGACAATATTGATATATGATCACTTATACACTTATAAAGTACAACTAATTAATATAAACAAAACAGTTGTCTAAGTCACCTAACATTATAATTCGTCAGTTTCTAAAAAAATGATTGTGATGTTCCCAAATTCAGGTCTATACCTTCCAATTTGAATTATCAAAATATATACTATAAACACAAATTCTCCTATTCAAAATTATTATAATACTGTATATAGTTTGACAATACTTGTGACGCCCTCAAATTTGGGTCTACACCACCCAATTTGAATCGCCAAAACCAATTATTACATGCTGTGAACATACGACAACACATATACTATAAGTTCTCAGTACAATTATTGTCACACTATTTTACTATGTATTGAGAACTACTACGATTACTAACTCAGATCATCACTCCATTTTCCTCTCCGCGCTAGACCCAGCTACACTATTATTTCTTGACAGGAATTAATTATGAAACAAAAGGGTGAACACAGATAGTCCAGTAAAAAATATCATAACTAAGATAACAAAAAATAAGTCATCATTAGCCTTCAACACTGATAAATCAGATATTTAAAACATGTGGTATATAATATAAGTTTTCAACAAATAATTACAACAATATGAACAATCCATTAGAAGAGTCATATAGATCACAATGTCTACTATCTTCTCCAATTCAAAAATTTACCATCAAGATTTCATCAACTGTAACTCCGATGGTCATGATCATGCCAATCAACAGTTCTTGATCATAATCATGTCAATCAACAGTTCCTTTTTGCACCAAGGCCAAAAAGAACTTTCACCACGTATAATCAACAGTTTCTCTTTGCATCCAAGTCAAATAACTTTCACCACGTATAATCAACAGTTCCTCTTTGCACCTAGGCCAAAGAGAAATTTTCACCACGTATCTTTGTCACGCAGGCTAAAGACACTCAACAATCATATTGTCTTTGCACCCATGCCAAAAGGCATTCATAACAACTTAGTCTTGATGATTGGTAAAAATAACAATAATATTAATGATGGACAGAAATAATCAGAATAATAAGATAAAGAATAATCACTAGAGGTTTTTAATTTGTTCAGAGTTCAATAATGTCCAAATTGTCAACATGATATCTAGATTATTAATTCAAGTTCAAGAATAATATATAAAGTTCATAGTTAAAATATAACGATTAAAATTTAATAGGAAGATCCAAGTCAAAATATATTAGATGAAACCCAAACTATTAAGGATATTTTAATCATCTCAAGAATTTTCACCATTTAATGATAAGACTGTAGAATCAAATAAAAATTTCTTACCATAAATTTAGGAGTATGAAAGAAAATGATATCTTTTACTTTAGTACGAAGCTAGATATTGCTTTCCACAAAATTGATCAACCTAAATAATTCTTGCACTCTTATGTTTAAATGTTCAAACTTGCTCTTTTCTCTCTCTACTTCTTTTACTGTAATTTTTTTATGTGTTAATTCTTCGTTGCTTAACTGAGCAACCTATTTATAAGATAATGAGAGCCTACAAACTTTGACAAACTTGTAGGCTCAATACACCGGTGTGAATTTTTTTATTAAGTTGTGGGTCTCATGAAAGAAATTAAATAAAATTGTGAGTCCCATAAAAAAATAAGTCAAACCTACAACAAACTCTTCATGCTAAACCCTTCTATTTATAGTAAAAATTGAACAAACATCTCAATGAACACGAGTAAATCTTTAAAGCTTTGAAGCACAAATAAGAAAATTACAGTATCATCATATTGTGGTGTATATATATTAAGATGGAGGTTGCTATCTCCAAGATGACCATATCCTATCACATTAGCCGCGAGACCTAGAATTTTAAATTAATATGGCAGAAAAAGAAACAAATTTAGAAGATATTCATATATATACATATTTTCAATCATTCAACAATTATTCACAATTTTTCACCAATTATTATTATACTCACAATACTGACAACCAGATTGTTCTCAGGAAAGAGGGGGCCTTCCATATAAACAATGTGCAATCAAATAACCCATTTTCTTGATAGAATTTCTAAAAATTGCCAATAATGTTACGTGGTCTAAATATATTATTTCAATTATTAAGTTAATAATATAAAATACTATGCAATTGTTACTGTGATAATTAGTGAGTCAATAATATAAGATACTGTGTGGTTACTACTGTAATAATTATTGAATCAATAATATGAAATATTATATAATATCGCGTGTTCACATGTGGAATGTAGTGTCTTCTTGTAAATCTTTGCGTACACTTGTTATTTTATTACTAGGTATTTCAATAATTAAAAGTGTTAGTATCATTGATAAATTTTATTAAAAGGTTATTTTTATCATTTTCGGAATTCGACAATTATATTATGGGGCCCACCAATGATTGTTCGGCGCTGTTATACTTTACCTAATATTCTCCTACAATACGAATATTCACAGACATACTTTTTTATCTTATAATTTACACATATCACCCTCAACTATATCATTTTATCAATTTAACACCTGACTATTTATAAAAATAATTATAAGAAAAATTAAAATTTATTTATTAAAAATCGGGGTCTTACAATCTCCCATCCGTACGAAATTTTATCTCCAAAATTAACGTACGTACCTGGCATTTCGAAGAGGTGAAGATACCTAGCTCTCATTTCAGATTCTAACTCCCAGGTTGAAACAACCCGGGTCAAATCCCGAGTCCGGAACAAATCTCGGGTCAAATTCTAAGTCCGAATCGAATCAAATCCATCAAAATAAGGCCTCAAACTACTGGCCCAATAGTATCTTCTTGGGTCATCTTAGCCCACCACAGGTTCCCAAAAGGTTATGACTTGAAGGTACTATTGGTAGTAACTTATTTCTTTATATACAGGTAAATTATTCCCCTATCTTTCGATGTGGGACTGGGGTGTTACAAAGGTCATTTTCTCTGTATGATTATTATAGACACTCAAAATTTTGTTTTCATGTTACTCATTATGCTGGAGGGCAAAAACATCATTTTCACACTTTAGAGATAACCTTGGAGGACCACAACATCAAATCTAACCACGAAGACATCCCCGTGGAACATCAAATCAAACTTGGAGATCAACCTTAAGGAAAAGAAAAGTTGGCAGCAATCAAACCACAGAGACTGACTCCAAAGGATGAAATTAAAAGCCCCATCAACCACAGAGACAACCCACAGCGGTGGTGAAAGCGGTCATTTTGACGAGTCAACTTCAACAAACCTAATACAACTGTAAATAGGACCACAAAGAGCCATTGCAGCATTTTTGAGCGCAAACAACGCAAAATAGCTCAACGAACTGCCTGCGAAGACTCGAAGACCCAAAACAGCTCAACTCTCGATTTCGAAAAAGGGCAAGCCCTATGTCATTGCGTAGCTCTCGAAAAGAGCTTTCCGGAATGGTATGACATACCTCCATCGGACTCCCGAATTGAAATTTATGAAAGTTCGACAAACAGCGTGTTGGATGGACACTACAAGAAAAAGGCTAATCCCGACGTACTGTTTCGTATTGGCACCGGCCTAAGTGAAAGACATAACATCCAGTAACAGTCCCAAACTGGGAACTATTCGACACTCACTCCTATTGAGTGAATGTCAAACAGGTTTCTAAGTTGATATCTCCAAACTAAGCAAGGACTACTTAGTATTTTATTTTAATTTCATTTAATTTTAAATTAATTTACTTTGGTTGTAGAATACTAAGCAAGTACTACTTAGTATTTTATTTTATTTTATTTTTATATTATATTATATTATATTATATTATATTATATTATAGTATAGTATACTAAGCAAGTACTACTTAGTATTTTTATATTATATTATATTATAGTATATTACTTTGGTTGTAGAATACTAAGCAAGTACTACTTAGTATTTTATTTTATTTTATTCTATTTTATTTTATTATATTCAATCCTATTTAATTCTATTATATTATCATATATTATATTATGTAAAATTAAAAGACTGCTAATTAAATAATGTTATTGAAATGGGGCCCACAAATATGCAATTGAACATTTCTGACAGAAATTCCGTCGGGAATTCTGTCAGAAATAACAAATATACACTCAATAAACATATATACAATGCCAAATATATACAATGAAATAGGAAAATTTCAGCACAAAAAAAATTACAGAACATGCCTTGAACCCAATTGTAGCAAAAAAAAATTACAGAACTATAAACCCAATTTCAGATTTCAATTTCAATATACAATAACAAAAATATAAAATATCATATTTCAATTTCAATATACAATAATAACAAAAATAAACCCAATTTCAGATATCAATTTCAATAATAAACAAATCCCAATTTCTGATTCCAATGTTAACAATGTCAAATTTTTTCAAACTCAAATTAATACTTACAGTGGGCTGCAGTGGAGGGCGGCGACGGCAGGGAGGAGAAGAGCAGGGCGGTGTTGGCAGGGATGAGAGAAGCAACGGCGGCGCCGACGGCGAGTAGAGGAGCAGTGGCGGCGTGACGGTGGAGGAAAGAGGAGTAGTGGAGGGGAAGGGGAGGACGACAGTGGAGGGGAGGTGGAGGCCGGTGGAAGTGGAGGGGAGGCCGGAGGATGGGAACCGGCGAGGGAGTGAGATAGTGAGAGTGAGAGAGTGAGAAAAATAAAGAGTGAAAAAAATAAAAGAAGGCAGTGGAGAAGACGGTCCGAAAAGTAGGTTTTAATTGTTAGTTTCGACAGATTGTCCGTCGGGGATAGTCCCCCTCGAAATTATGTTAAGACCGACGGATAGTTCCATCGAAGCTAACTAAACTCCCTCGAAATTAAGCTTCACGCGGGTGGGAGAGTTGGCGTCAAGGAGAGATCAATACTTTCGAAGGACTTCTGTCGGCATTACTAACATCCGTCGAAGTTATTGCTTATTGTCGAGGACCATATAATCGACGGGCGATTCCGTCGGAATTAGGCTAAATTTGAGGGAATCTATTACGTCGAGGACCCACGGGGCTCGGGCCCACCCGGAAAGTCGCAGGTAGACCCGCGACTATTTTGGTTTATAAATAAGACCCCCTATTAGCCATAAAATGTAAGAAAAAAGAGAATTTTTTTGTCCATTTCAGCTCTTAACCCCTCCTATAGTGTTCCAAACTTCAATATTATTCTTTCTAAACACTTGTATACGTATATTCTACGACATATCAAATTTTAACCGGTGGAAATTGAGTTTTCAAGCTCCAAAAGCGGTCTGAAGCCTTCTTTGTAGTACACTGTAAGATATTTTCAGATTTAAAGCTTTCTACTGCTTAATATATATATATATATATATATATATATATTAATTGTGTATTGCATTTAAATATCTATTTTTACTATTCATTCAATGTAAATTATTAATATTCAAATCTGTGGACTAGATTTATCTAAATCTAACCATATATAACTTTTAACCGGTTCAAAAGTTGCAAAACTGGAACCCTTGAGCTATAATGGCTAAGATTTATTTAAATCTAGTTTTCTTTCTAGTTTTTTTTTTGTGTGAGCCTAGGACCCACGGGATTTAAGATCCAGCTGATGGATCTAGATCTGGTTCCCATGATGGACCCTTTTCAGCTGTACAGTTAGCTTATAAATTATTTATGGTGTTTGGACATCCTTCGATGGCTTTCATGCCCACAAGAAGCCCGCCACTTATATGTATATTATTTTGTCGAAGATGTTTCGCATCTCGAGATTAAAATCAAATCAAGCCGAATACGGAATAAAATTGAAGTATCAAAGGCCTCAATTACTATGTGAGCATAATGGTTTGAAAACCTGTTTTCAAAACATCATTTCTGCACGTATTGCTTAAAATTAAACTTTTATACAAATCAAACTCTTTGTATATAGATGCAATATAGGTGCAAATGAGACATAACACTAATTCCAAATAAATGCACATAGGCCCAATTTACACACACACTTCAAATAAATTAGAAAATTAAAAAGACATGGTAACCGTGTTTTCACGGAAGTCGGGGGGTGCCTAACACCTTCCCCCACTTAATCAAGCCCCCGAACTTTGTGAATCTCGGTTTCCAAGGCTTGTTGAATAGAGTCCAATAATTGGGCCTTTGTGTAAACTTTTTTAAATTCGATTGAGTTGGTACAAACATTTCAAACTCGCCCTTTCAAAAAAAAAAACTCACCACCTAGAGAAAATAAAGGGTAAAAAGAGGAATTCCAAAGAAAGAATTTTTTTTCCGACGTCGACAATTATTTCTGTTTATCCGTGTTGACCTTGTGTGTCACAGTCACATATGTGTTCAATTTTGCTGATGGGCAAAATCGAGCAATGTGGCTTTCCTTCCCACAACTGTAACAAACTTTGGATGATTGAGTACTGTTTGGGCTGATATGTCTTTCCTGTCCACACTTATAATATTTGAGTGATACTCTTACCGCTCCCTTTGAAACTAGTACTAGTGCCGATGCCGGTGTCTTTCTATGAGCATTATTGAACCTTCTTTTCTTGAAGTCATTTTCATTATGCTCGCTCATTCTATTATTTGTGCCATGATTGCGATTGAAGTGGTTTCCATTCTTAGCATTCCTCCTTGAGGAATTTTGTTGTTCCGACGCTTGTTGCCATTGTTACGATTATTATCATCATTTTTCTCTCTTTGACGGTCATTGCCTCCTGGTTAAAACGTCTCTTTTTCTCGCTTTAATAATTGAGTCATATTTACGATATTTGAATATAGACGAAGTTAAAGAGAAATAATATGTTGATGAATTTCAGGTTTCAAAGCTCATAAAAATATTCGAGTAATACATTCTTTATTTTCCACCAAATGGGGTGCAAACCAGGACAATTCAGTAAACTTGGCCTCATACTATGATACCATCATATTATTCTACTCCAATTTGATGAATTCTACATCTTTTATGTAGCGAATACTCTCTGAAAAATACTTTTCATTAAAAAAATTCTTGGAACTCAACAAGACATCTCGAGTGCCAAGTGATGAGTACGTTTCATTGATTCCCACCAATGATCCGCCTCTCCTCGCAACATAAAGGTGGCGAAAGAAATCTTTTGTTCATCAGTGCATTGGAGTACATCAAATATGTTAGGAATTTTTAAGATATATATGCATTTAAATTTGATGATGTGCTTATAATGTATAATAGTTCAATAGTTCTTGTGAAGTCTTTATCTAAAAAATATTTGTACAATGACTTAGAATTAGAATGATCAAACTTGTTAGGTTGATCTTTTGAGTTGATTCAATGAACATGTAATAGGATCAAATCGATCGTAGAGTATTGCTAAACGATTGTAGAGTTACTCTGTCATTTTTATAGTAAATATTGTTTGTAGAGTAACCTAGATATTTGTAACGATCCAGAATTTTTATATGTAATTTAAAATTTTTATTGAATTAAATAAATATTTTAATTAATGTGTTTATTAGTTAAATAAATATTTGATTTATTTATTTATTAAATAAATAATTAATGAATTGTAGTGGACTAACTTAATTAAGTGTAATATATTAATTAAGTTGATGGTTGGTAATTTTGTGGGTTGAAGTTCTAATTTAATGAGTTAATTAAATTAAATGAGTTATTAACTAATTATCATATTACATAACGATAATATTATAATTTTATTTAATAATTAAATTAGAGAGTCGGTAATGATTAAATTAATTGTTGAATAATTATAATGGTGTTCTAATTTAATTTAATAATTAAATTAGATATTTACAAATTTATTAAATAAAATTATAATTTTTAATGAAAATTATAATTATGTAGCAATTTGATTTATAATGTGGCAATTTTATTTAATAAGTTGATGTTAACTTTAATTTAATTGAATTTGAATATTAGAATTTAATTAAATAAAGTGTGACAATTAAACAATATAGTAAATGAGTTATTAAAATAAATTAAAAGAGATTTAATTTTGTTTTACCAAGCAAAGCCTTAAGGCTTTTAAATTCTTATTTTGATTCAGTTTATCCAAACAAGCCTTAGTGGCTTTTGAATTTAAAATAATAATAATAATTGACATTTGATATAATACCTATTAAATATAAGATATATGTTAATATTGTATACTTATATGTATATCAGTTATATTATATTATATATCATATATCAGTTTATATGTACGTAAGAAGAAGAGAGAAAAACAAAGAGAAAAGAGAGAATGAAGAAGAGAAATTGTTTGTGAATTTGGGAAAACAAGGATATTCTATCATCTTTGTTGATTAAACAAGAGCTTGAAGGTAATAATCTAACTTCTAATTAGTTGTTTATGTTCTTCAACGAAAAAATATATTGTATTTCTCTATAAATTGATTTTAATGATAATTGTTGAATATATGGTTTATATATATTAAATTATGTTTATACACTAATTTTATATGATTTGTATGTGATTTAGAGTTGATTAATCCATGAAAATATAATATATATGAAGAAATCATATTCTGATAAATTACAATTGAAGTATATTTGTATATGGCTTATTTGATGCTAAAATTAGTGATCAATTCATATTTTAATGTATAAATTGATTGTTGATTGTGAAAATACATGAATAAACAAAAATAATGTGATTTAAACAGATTGTTTTGGTTGTAAAACGAATTTATAGTGAATTGTTTCGTTAAGAATGTCTAAAATTGAAGAAATAGTAAAAAATAATGAAATTTATAGGCTTTAAATTGATTGTGTATGTTGTTTATATAGTTAGAATCATGTTAGAAACATTAGTTTATGTTTCTGAAAATTTTATATAACCTGTGTTGGTTAAATTTGTTGTTTGAACAAAGTTTTTATGCCAATTTGGATTTATTATGTGTTCTTCGTGAATGGAATCTGCAAATGTCTTGTAAGTTACCGCAACGCTCTATCCGTGAAGACGCTTTCAGCGCTTTTGCGCTTATCTAGAGACTGTTTGGAGCGTGGCAATGCCAGACCAGTGCTGCAGCGCTAGTTCTTAGTACAAACTGGGGCGCTGCAGCGCTAGTTGGTAGTTTGGCCCAGAAATGTGATTTTGAATATACAATCCAGTAAATGTTAATGTAACTTGATCTTATGGATATAAAAGATGATTAATCATATTATATGTTGTTAGAATACGTTGTAATCACGATTGATGTTGATTATGGGTTATGATTAATAAGTTATGTAAAACTTAAAGTTGTTATCCGTATAGTTGATAATGTGATTTTGAACCAAGACTTGTGTTATGTGGCTAATACAATCGGATTTATAGCTAAGAACTATAAAGATAAGTGAAAAGAGAAGATAATGATGCTAGTAGTATTGTAATTAATTGGTGTTATGATTTTAATGGTATATGTAGGTGAACGTGAATATGTAAATTTTATAGCTTATGGAAATGGCAAGTTCCCTAACCTTTGCTATTTTATTATTCGGCAAGGTTTTCTTTTGACTGTTATCTTATTTATACTTATACAAGTTCTCTATCTCTAATCTCTTATTAAGCAACTAAATTATTATTGTTACGCAAGTTCATTTACCCTAATCCTTTATTGGGCAAGTCTTCTAACCCTAGTTTTACGTTATGCAAGTTTCTTCAATCTATTATTCAATTGAGCAAGTTATCAAACCCTAATGTTTCATTATTCAAGTTCATATTCCTAACTTTTTGTCGTTATGCAAGTTCATTAACCTTAACCTTTTAATGAGCATCCTTAATTCTACTTGTCATTGAACAAGTTGTCTATCTCCATCTTGTTTATGCTTACGCAAGTTTCCAAAACTCATTTTTCGTTAACCAAATTATCTAATCTTTGATTCTTCTACTTTAAGCGAGGTTTCTTGACTTAACTCAAAGCTTATGTTCTTAAATACGCTTTCTAATTCTTTTATGAAAGCACTACTTCAATAAATGATATTTACCTAGTTATGAATTATTGAAACTCTATCAGTTTTTGAAACATGAATTGTTTAAGTACCTTGATAACCTTGAAGCATGAATTTGATGATTAATACTCGTTCATTTATAAACCATTGAGACTCTATCTGTTAGTAATTTGTTGACATACTTTTTTCATGATGATATTGCAATCAAACTCTTGAATAGTTATTGATCCATATTTGATTCAACCAACACTTGGTTGATGAACGTTCTAAAGATCTAGAATTCCTTTGAAGCGAATTCCAAACCAAAATTTCTTTGGTATGGAACCTGATGATTAAAGTTGATATGAACAATCCTATATCAGGGGATTATTTTAGAGCTACACAATAGCATTAAAATGTTTGCGCAATACATAGTATGAAGGGCTGATCACCTGTACTACGAGATGATGGTCCATATAGTCGTTTAAATGGTTAAAGGTTACAATAAAAACACTTGCTAACCTAGGACATTGATGATGATTATAGTCTTTTAGACTGTTAAAGGTTAAAGTAGAAATACTTGACAACCTAGAACATAGTTCATGGTCTTGTGACCCTCGGTGTATTCCTTGGTGTTGACATCTATTATTCGACTTACAAGTTCATTATTTCTTTGAACTCATAGATCTCGAATTAAAGCTTATTTTTCCGGTAAGAATATATTACCAATTAAAGCTCAGTCAATTGTCATTCATAGACTATTATTGGACACTGTTCTTCTTGTGGGAAATTGTGTGCTCACTCTTGCACAAAATAATGCAGATGAGGTCAAGAAGTCTGAAAAGCTTTTCTAGAAACAAAGGCAAGGGCAAGATGCTCGAATAGATGATGTTTAGTTTACTGTTTATTTGTAATGCTTATGTAATAAACTTGATTATGTTTATATGTTATTACTCCGCTGATGATGTAATAGTTAAGGTTAGATAACCTAGGATTTATTTTGAGATTTTATAACCATTTAATGGGAGGTTTATTGTTTAAGCTTGCAGTTTTATTTATATCCTTTGTTTATGGGTAGTTAGTTAAGATTTGATTGAACAGTGAACACCATATCTGTGGGATTAAAGTTCCCAAATTTAGGGGTATCACAATATTCTTAAAGCAGTAGTTGAGCAATCGTAAAGCTACAAAAAGACATCAAAGTTCGTAGAGTTATCTTCAGAATCTTAGTGCTATTAAAGTATTCAAAGAATAAAGAGATGTCTGCAGAGTCTGCTCAAGCATCGAAGAGTGCTCCTTTCAAAATGTTATTCGTAGAGCAGATAGTAGACCATATATTTGTAAAAATAGATCGTAGAGCTCAGAATCTACGTTCCTCGTCACTCTACCATCAATCAAGTTCATATAGCATGTCAGATCTGTCATCAGACTGACAATTTCAGAGAGTCTTATAACGAATATTTCAAGATGTTACTCATCATCTTCAAACCCAGATATGGAGATCAAAGAGTGGTTTATCTAAACCGCTAGATTGAAGATGTGACACCACTAATATGTGGTAAGTGAGATTGATGTCTGATGTAACTTGCCAGAGAAGAAAGCAACCCTAGTATTTTTTTATAATTTAACATCAAACAACATCTTAGAATAAAGCATTAAATGCACCAACGAGAACTCTCCAATGGGCTGATTTTCATAAGTCTACAAGGGAGTGCGAGGATTCAAATCCAAGTAATAAATCATCAAGAAAAGATGTTGAAACTTTGCCAAATCAAATAAAGCTCTACTCTACTCAACTAAATATCTTATTCAAGCTGCTAATTAGTACCAAAAAAGATCAAGCTATCCTCCGGAACCACAAGAATCCTTAGTTAGAATGGGATTCCAACTCAGTACCTTTTGAGTGAGATTTTGAGAAGAGTTGCTCCTTAGAGAGCACAGTACGATGAAAGTTGTAAGCTGTGTTCGAGGGGTAGTTATTGTCTATCGTTGGTCTCTATGGTAGAATCACTCGGGGGACCCGTTGACTTGGTTCATAAAATCCTTTAATCTCGTACCTAGCTTTTTCATTGCAAAACTTAGCAGCATCCAACATTATCATCATTTCGGTGTGATTCGATTGTCTTAGTGACTTTCATCCAAGTCTAAGTGACTTTTAGAGGTCTGAGTGACCTGGTCTGTATGACCTTGACGAGACTAAATTACTCAAAGGAATCTAAGTGGTTCAATTGTAATATATCTTAGTGATGTGGTCTATGTGACCCCATCTTTAATGGATTTCCTACGTGTTGAAGTAGAAGAGTGGATTAGGAGTTGTTTTTACGCCGAACCATTTAAAAATATCTTGCGTCATTTACTTTCAGTCAAATAGTTGTGAAATGACTAACATCCATATAACTAAATTTAGAACTGTGATTTCATTAAATCTTTAAGGGGAGTTTTCAAACTAATATTCCATTGTGCTAAGATTAATTGAACAAATTAATTATCTGGTAACAAATATTTAAATAAGCAAAAATTTTAAAGATCTATTCAACCCCAACTTTTAGATCTTTGTTGTGCCATCGTGAAACAACAACTTGTATCAAAGTAGGTTCTCACGAACATTTAAGCTTACACTTTGAGGTGATCATATGGCACACAATAAAAACGGTTCTAAGCTTGGTGGTGGGATTAATCCACCCCTTCTAAACAAAAAAAATTGATATCTGAAAAGTTCGTTTGCAAGTGTATATGGATGCAATAAATGAAGATCTATATGATTTAGTTATCACTGGTCCATACACTCCAAGAAAGCTAGCTCCAACCACTGATGATCCAAACAAGATAACAGTTAAACATAGAGCTAAATGGAATGACAATGAAAAAAAGCTAGTGCAACTGGACAAAAGGGCTAAGAATATCCTGTTCATGGCTCTAGAAGATGAAATATTTGAGAATTTAGTAAATTGCACAACAACTAAAGAAGTTTGGGAAGCTTTGTTGATCAAGCATGAAGGAACAGAAGAAGTCAAAGAGAATAAGAAGTCTCTTCTGAAACGGTAATATGAAATGTTTTCTCATACTCCAGGAGAGAACATAACTGCTACCTATGAAAGATTCAACATTCTACTCAACTCTCTGATAACTTATGGAAAGATCTATCCAAATAAGGACCTTAAAGTAAAGTTCATGAGAGCTCTTCCTAGCAAGTGGCATGCCAAAATCACTGCTATTCATGAATCAAATAACCTACACGAGATGATAGTGTAGAAGCTCTATGGTAATCTTCTTACCTATAAGATAGAACTGAATCAGTGAGCATAAACTACTTCAAAGAGCAAGAGAAAAGATAAAGGAGTTGCCCTAAAATTTTCAAAAGCAATAATTTCTAAAGCTCCTGCAAGAGAAGATTCTGATAATGACGATGTTGATGAAGATGACGATGAAGACTTAGCTTTGATTACAAGAATGCTGAAAAAGTTCATACATAAAAGTAACAGATGGAAACCAAGGAACTAAAAAAACAAAGGCAGTAGTAACATAGATCAAGAAAAAAAAATCTCTATTATAATTGCAAGAAGCCTAATCACTATATTACAGAGTGAACCAAACCTCTGTGAGAAGACTCGAAGAAAGATAAGAAGACGTCTTATCCAAAGAAAGAGTTCAAAGGCTATAAAGAAGTATCAGAAGGAAAATGGCTTTTTAGCTAAGGGATCATGGAGAGATTCAAATAATGATTCAATCTTTGAGTCTAGTGATGATGAAACACCTCAAAAAGCCAATCTTTTCCTTATAGCTATTAAATCAAATGAAGAAGTTGCTAACAAGTCCACTGATCGTCGAGTAATTGAAATCAGCGAGGAATCAAACTCCACTGACTCCATCTTGTATCTTAATAGTGGATGCTCAATGAATATGACATGCAACAAGAATCTTTTGTCAAGCTTTAAGGAGAAAGATGGGCCAGTTGTTGTATTTGTTGTTGTCTTTGGAGAAAACAACTCTGGGAAAACCAGAGGTTATGGTTTTATTGAAAATAGAGCAATATTATTCAATAAAGTCGCCTATGTTGAAGGGTTAAAGAACAATCTATTGACCATCATTCAATTATGTGATAAAAGAAATCAAGTCATCTTCCTCAACAACTAGTGTCAAGTTCAAGACCTTGAATTTAACTTTGTAAAGATGAGTGAATCAAGAGAAGGAAATGTCTATGTGGTTAATCTCTCTGAACTCAGTTCTACAAAAATAGATTGCTTCTTTGCAAAAACATCAGAAGATGTAAGTTGGCCATGGCACATAATGTTTTCCCATTTCGACTTCAAAAGCATGTCAAAGATTGTAGCCAAAGATCTAGTCAGAGGTTTGCCTAAGCTAAGTTTTATCAAAGAAAGACCGTGCAATGCTTGTCAGCTTGTAAAACAAACAAAAAGCTCATTCAAAAGTAAAGCAGTGAACTCAAATGAGAAGCCCCTGCAGCTATTGCACATGGATCTATTTGGGATAATACCAACTACTAGTATTGGAGGCAAAAGATACTCACTGGTCGTAGTGGATGACTACACCATATTCACATGGGTATTCTTTCTGAGATCCAAGGATGAGACCAACACTCAATTGATCAAAATTTTCAAGCTGACTATAAATGAGAAGGGTGAAAAGATAAAATCTATAAAGAGTGATCATGGCAGGGAGTTTAATTATTCTAAGATGGAACAATTCTGTGGAGATAGTTGAATTAATCATAACTTCTTAGCTCCAAGAACTCTACAACAAAAAGGAGTAGTTGAGAGGAAGAACAGAACGCTGATAAAAATAGGAAGAACTTTACTTGCAACAGCTCATCTGAATTTTTTTGGGGTTAAAGCAGTAAACACTGCTTGTCATACTCAGAATATATCTCTAATTCACTATATGTTCAAGAAAACACCCTACGAATTGTGGAAATAAAGAAAACTAAATATCAGTTATTTCCATGCATTTGGTTGTTCATGTTAAATCCTCAACAATGGCAAGAACTACTTAATGAAGTTCCAACCCAAGTCAGACGAAGGAATATTTCCTGGATACTCTAAGGAAAGAAATCATTGAGCATTGAAGTATCTATTCATATAACCTTCGATGAATCTGACTTAGAAGATCCAAGAAAATCAGTATCTTTTGATAAGATTATAGAGCCAAACTCAACGATCATGGAGCAGAACAACCCTACGGTCGCAGAAACTGAAGTCGTAGAGCCAGACCCAACGACCGTAGTGTCAGACCAAGAGATCCTAGAGCAGCTATTTCCAGAAATGAACACTCTACAAATCCAATGAAGTTGCTGATCCAGAACCAAATCTTGAAGATCTTAAATAAGAAGGCATAAAGATAGATATTCCAATTGGAAGAAAATGGGCAAGAGATCATACCCAAGATTTGATTATGGGGGATCCCAATGCAAGAGTTAAAACAAATCAGCCTCTCAGAATAAATATTTTTCCATAAGCTTTCTCTTTCAGATGGATCCTAATAAGATTAAAGAAGCTATAGAAGATTCTAGCTGGATTGAAGCTATGTAAGTGGAGTTGAATCAGTTTGAATGAAGCAAAGTATGGAGGCTAGTGCAAAGACAAAAAAAACATCTAGTTGTTGGTACCAAATGGATTTTCAGAAACAAGTTAGATGAAAATGATGTGTCATTAGAAACAAAGCAATACTGGTGGCTAAAGGGTATTTTCAGGAATAAGGGATTGAATATGATGAAACCTTTGCTCTTGTTGCCATATTAGAAGCCATCAGAATGTTTCTAGCTTATGCAGCCCACATGAAGCTCAAAGTTTTCCAAATGGATGTCAAGGATGCATTTATGAATAAAGAACTTCAAGAAGAAGTTTATGTTGAACAACCTCCAGGTTTTATCAATCCAACTCACTTAAACTATGTTTACAAATTAGATAAAACACTCTATGGTTTAAAACAAACACCTAGGGCAAGGTATGAAATACTAACTACTTTTCTAATTGAAAATGGATTCACTAGAGGTAGAGTAGAGATGATACTATTTCTTAGGAAGCAAAAAGATAAAATTCTATTAGTACAAATCTATGTAGATGATATTATTTTTGGTTCTACTGACGAAAAATTATATATGTTAGAGATTTGCCCAGCTTATGCAAGGTAAATTTTAGATGAGTATGATGGGTGAGCTGAACTTCTTCCTTGGACTACAAGTGAAGCAGTCTGATGAAGGGATCTTCATCAATCAGGCCAAGTACATTAAAGATTTACTTAAGAAGTATGTCATAAAATATCAGCCATTCCCATGAAGACTCTTATGGCCTCTGCAACAAAACTTGATAAAGTTGAATCTTGTAAAAGTATTGATATAACTCAATACAGAGATATGCCATGATCTCTCTTATACTAATTAACTGCTAGTGGACTAGATATCATGTTTTCTACTTGTATTTATGCTAGGTTTCAAGCTAATCCTAAGGAATCTCACCTAATTGTTGTTAAAAGGTTTTTTAGATATCTCAAGGGCTCTATATTTGGGACTGTGGTATCCCAAAGAGTCTTTCTGTGATCTAAGAGGGTATTCAGATGCTGATGCAGTAGTGGTACTTGTCAACTACTAGGGAACAAACTTGTTTCATGGTTTACCAAGAAGCAAAATTCAGTATCAACTTCAACTGCAGAAGTAAAGTACATTGCTGCTGGAAGCTTCTGTGCTCAAATTTTATGGATGAAGAATCAGTTGGCTGACTATGAGTTTGATTGTATGTCTATCCCTATATTTTGTGATAATACTAGTGCTATATCTATCACTCATAATTCTTTCATGCATTCTAGTACCAATCATATAGAAATCATATATCATTTTATTAGAGACAATGTGCAAAATGGGAATATAACATTTTATTTTGTTTTAACTGAAAATAAACTTGCTGATGTATTCACTAAACCACTAAAAGAATCTAGGTTTAATAAGTTAATCAATGAGTTAAGAATGTTAAATTTAAATGCTTAGTATCATGTTGTTGGAAGTTTTAATAATGCAGGCAACGATCGTAGAATTACTGTTCTATAAGGGCTCGTTGAGTGAAGAACCATCGTAGAGTGGGTCGTAGAGCAAAAAGAATTGTAAAGTAAAATATCTCTTAAATTTACTCTATGAAAGAGATGAAATAGTTACTTTACGGTTAGTGGTGGTCAGACATGTGAAAAGTAAGTGAAAGTCAGAAGTTACTGTCAAATAGTTGTAATTAGCATTAATGAAGCTACAAATAGTCTCTCATCCTTTCCCACGTGTCCCACTCAACAAAAATAGAGGGAAGTGATATAAATATACATTTCAAATATCTCAAACCTTTACTATTCCCTTTTAAAATCTAAGCTCGCAAACTCTCAAGCTTCCAAAATCCCTAGCTTTTTAAAGTTTGAATCTTTCAGCACTTTCATTTCAGTTTCAAATTATATTTTTCAAAAGCAATGTCAAGCACTCAAGTCATCTCTTGAAATCAACTCTATTTTAAAAGCTTCGCTGAATTTGACAACTAGTTCAGAAAAGTTCTTGCTTTGGTGAAAGGGTTGGATTCTTCTAATTTTTGAACACTAGCACCAAAGTCTACTGTGAACTGATGGGCGAGTTCTATTATTAATGGTTGTAAGATTGATATCACCATCTATCTCTGATAGATGAGAGGAGGGATGTGACCATCTTATATGGTCAATTATATCAGTAGAGGATTGCTCGGCCATACAACAAGAAAGTCTGGCTCTGACAATTTAAAGAGAATGACTTGGTGTTAAAAAAGATCTTCTCCAATCAAGATCAAGCCAAAGGAAAGTTCGCTTCGAGTTGGGAAGGACCATTCATTATCAAGAAAGTATTGACGGGAGGAGCCCTTAGACTGCAAGAAATGGACGGCGAAGAATTTCCCTAGCTTATCAACTCAGACACCGTGAAGAGGTACTATGTCTGAAATACTTGCAAACCACCATCCTGGTCCTGAAAAAAAAATCAATCAAACAAGTCAATTCAGGTTTTCACTATACAGCTGAAACTACGAAACACCTGATCTCCCCTCATCAATGGGAGTACGTAGGCCGCCACTTATGGTGCGGTCAAACTAAACAAAAAACCCAAAAAACCCAAACAAACACTTCTCAAACTGTTCAACTCATTAGGCTGGAACTACGAAAGACCTGATCTCCCCTCATCATTGGGAGTACGTAGGCAGAGCCATCTATGGTGCGGTCAAACTAAACAAAAATCCAAAATTCCCTCAAACCAAGCTTAAACTCAGATAAACATTTTTCAACTTTTCAGGTTAGGTTTTCACTACAAAGCCTAAACTACGAAAGACCCGATCTCCCCCCGTCAATGGGAGTACGTAGGTAGCTATCCATGGTGCGGTCGGACCCTCGAAATAAAGCCAAACACTTTTCCAAAACCTTAACCATATCAAAAGACCAGTTCCAAGACACTAAAAATGGGTCCACCAGAAAATCCTAAAGATCAACGACCCATTCTGAAAGATCCTAGGACATTTCAAGGTCAATCCATCACAGAGAAGTTTAGGACATATCAAGATGGCAAGTCATAAAGAAAATAGAAACTATCAAGCAAGTGACAAGACATATCTAAAAGGGAAGTGAATCAAAATACATTTCATTGCCATATAATGCTGTTTGATATATACAATATATCACGTGCATGATAAAAATGGCTAACCTAGTCTATGAAGGAAAATGAAAGCTAGTCTATAAACCTGTAGATAAACGGGCTAGTAAGTCCAACATGGTGTCCCTATCAGAAGATGGAGGCGAATCTATAAGCTCCTGCCCTAAGGTCTCCATGCGAGCCAGAAGATCCACAACCATCTGCATAGTGCTACTGTCGACGTCGAGATTTGTATTTGTCCCTTTCTGTTCTTGTCTTTTGGTGTTCTCATGTTAGGTGAGATTTGTTTGAAAAAATAAGCTGAAAAGGTTCGACATGTATATGTCGACGATTTGACTGTAAGAGTCGCTAGTTGGTTATTTTTTAAATGGTTGCACCAACTCAAATGATAAAAGGCTTGTACAAAGACCTAGTGATGTGACACTGCTTAACTAGTTTACAAAACTAAAATTCGTTAGGGTCCTGGGGATTGATTAGCGGAGGAAAGATGTTAGGCACCCCCCGACTTCCGTGATAACACGGTTACCGCCAGATTTTCATTAAACTTTTATCTGTGAATGTGTGTGTGAGAGAGAGTTAGGTCTATGTGCAATTGTTTGGAAATAGTTATATGCCTCGTTTGCACCTATATACAAAGGGTTTGACTTTTGTATAAAAGTTCAATTTTAACAAGATATAACAGTGATGTTTTTTAAAACAGGTTTTTCAAACCCTTGTGCTTAATAATAATTGAGGCCTTTAATACTTCCATTTTATTATGTGTTCGGCTTGATTTCTTTTATTTTTGAGATGCGAAGCATCTTTGAGAAAATAAGATACATAGCAACACCGAACTCCTTGTGGGCATGAAAGCCATCTAAGAATTTTCAGGCACCGTAGATAATTTACAAGCTGGCTGCAGCTGAAAATGTTCATCACGCGAACCGAATCTAGATTCAGAAATTGAATCTATGATCACATGATTCCTAGGCTCACATGACAAATTAATATGTACAAAAGCTAGAAAAAAGAACTAGATTTGAGTAAATCTAAACTATTCAAGCTTCAACGATTCCAGTTTAGTCACCATGAACCGGTCAAAGTGAGAAATAACCAGATTTAAGCAAATCTAGCCTGCAGGCTGAAAGATTAAATATCTACATTACGAAAGCAATAAAGTAGATATTTATATAATAATGATATATATATATATATATATATATATATATATATATATATATATATATATATATATATATATATATCCGATCAACTTCCACGAAGTAAACTTTAAGCCGGGCATGAAATGTAAATAGGTGAGGAACATCAGAAGCTCTCTTCCTCACACCTACGGAGGCCCTACGAGAGCTACTAGGATGGTCTGGATCCATAATCTAAACAAAGTCTCCAAATCACCTCTGAAAGGGTGAGGTAAGTTTCAAACTTAAAGCTTATTAAAGTTAAATCATTGCTTCTTATCTGATTTAAATTCTAAAGCATGCATTGTGTTAACATACATCCATAGTAGAGTTAAAATTGTATGTTCATTAAATGTCCAAACTTGTGAATTTTTTTGCCAGAGTCTCCTTTGTAAAATGGACTATCCACAAGCACATAGGCATGACTAGGTGGCCATTCAGTAGTACACCAACCCGAAATCATGAAAATATCATATGCATGAAAAAAATCAAAATTAGACCTACCATGGAAGCCAAATTACTATATGTGCTTTTTTTTGAAAACCCGTGCGCATTTGTCCTCAAATAGGATGAATAAACTAGCAAAAAAGGGTGCCAAACGACTGTTTCAGAAATTAATTTTTTCACATCAGTATGTTCAGAATGGTAAAATATGAACATTTACTGAGTTTAATAAATTTTATTAAGCCTTATAAGCATGCATATTCACTATATTGTGTTTAGAAGCATTATATATAAAATCTAACGTTTTAACGGTCAAAACTTGAAAAGAAAACATGTAAACGTTACCAGAGTAGTGCATAACGTTTGTACGGTGAAATTTTTTGCAAAAAGCAGCCCGAACTCAGTAGATCTAAAGAAGAATTTTGGATTTTTCAATATAGTTTAACTTGAAAATGACTTATAAAAGGAACGGGGACGGGGGGAGTAAATATACCCACGGGGAGCCACGAATCAACTCACAGTAGCCGCAGATCTACCTGTGGCCACTGAAGGTGGGTCCCACCCCCTTCGACTCGATCAAATTTGAGTTACAACAGAGTTCCCAGAAACTGAAAAATAAAATCGGGGAAAAAGGTGCTATGCGATTGAGCGGGAAGGGCCTAAGACCCTGAATTCAAATACCAAACTTCTGATCTATATATAAGTCATTGGCATTAACCCAGATGTGGGGTTCAGAGAGCTAATGATAGAAATTATGGAAAATAGTCTTTGTCAAAACATCGGGAAGGTCCGGTGTCATGAATCATTGGTTTTGAATGCACCAAAACATCCAGATTTGTTCAGGGGTATAATTCGTCAGAAAGATATCCCCAACAGCGATATCAGGCATGTCTGATAGTGTAAATCGTTGGAAACAACTCCAGCGTAGCATCGAGAAAGATCTGGTGATGTAAGTCGTTGAAAACTACTTCAACGAAGGTCAAAAAGATTGATAGTACAAATCGTTGGCGACAACTCCAGCGTAGCTTCGAGAATGATCCGGTGATGTAATCCATTGAAAAATACTTCAATGAAGGCCAGAATGATTGACAATACAAATCTTTGACGACAACTCCAACGTAGCATCGGAAAAGATCCAGTGATGTAAGCCGTTGAAAACTACTTCAACAAAGGTCAAAATGATTGACAATATGAACCATTGGCGAAAACTTCAGCGAAGCATCGGGAAAGATCTGGTGATGTAAGCCATTGAAAACTACTTCAACGAAGGTCAGAATGATTGATAGTGCAAGTCGTTGGCGATAACTCCAGCGTAGCATCGGGAATGATCCGGTGATGTAAGCCGTTGAAAACTACTTCAATGAAGGTCAGAATGATTGATAGTATAAGTCGTTGGCGATAACTCCAGCGTAGCATCGAGAAAGATCCGGTGATATAAGTCGTTGAAAACTACTTCAACGAAGGTCATAATGATTGACAGTGTAAACTATTGGTGACAACTCTAGCATAGCATCGGGAATGATCTGGTGATGTAAGCCATTGAAAACTGTTTCAACGAAGGGCAGACTATTTTTAGACTATTGTAAACTACTGTTCAAGTAGGCACCGAGGAAATTTGGTGATGGTCAACCTTCACAAAACCACCGTCCGAGTAGGTATTGTGAGGAAGTTGTGAAAGCAAGCAGTAAAATTTTTATCTCCAGTGAAGCTATTGGAATCAACCAGATAGAAAGACAGAGCAGTGGTGACAATCCTAGCATAACAACATGAAGAATCCAATGATGACAACCAAGGAAAGCTATCATCAGGATAGGCATCAATAATCCCCAATGAGTCACTCGTAAAAGAGAGGAACATCTTCAGCGGAAATAAAGTCAGAAAGCACATCTAAAGATAAAGAACATTCAACGTCAAAATCCAATGGTCTCAACCATAGGAAAACCTCCACAGCAGGGATTTTGAAAACATCTCTACAATTTGTCGTCTAATCAGTCTCAATAGCTCTGATGGACATTTCAAGTCGTTGGCAATAACCCCAACGTAGCATCGGGAAAGATTCGGTGATGAAAGCTTTGTAAACTACCGTTCGAGTAGACATTAAGGAGATTCAGTGGAGACCATCATTGACAATTCCATCCCTAGTAGAAATGGCGGGATTAGTCAGTGATAGAATCTTGTTGGAATTAATTCCAACAAAAAACATTTAACATCTATAACATCATGCTCCATTGGATGACATCATTTAATCTTGTCATATTTCCAGTGTCTAGTAATCTTTATCCTGTTCATGTTATTACATTGCATAAACATGATAAAGAGGGGCATCTGTAGACACTCAAAATTTTCCATTCCTGTTACTAACCATGCAGGAGGGCAGAATTGTCTTTTATCTTCTAGAGACAATCTTGGAAGTCAAATCACCAAGCCAAACCCCGATGAAAATCCCGGGAGATCAAATTCAAACCCTAGTGAAAACCCCGGGAGATCTAGTCCAAACCCCGGTAATAACCCTTGGAGATCAAATCCAACCCCGGTGACAACCTCGGGAGATCAAGTCCAACCCCGGGAGATCAAATCCAAACCCCGGTGATAACCCCGGGAGATCAAGTCAAGCCCCAATGATAACCCCGGGAGATCAAGTCAAACCCCGGAGGCAATCCCAGGAGATCAAGCACAAACCCCAGTGATGACCCCGATAAATCAAAATAACCTTAAAGACAACCCTGAGGACTGAAAAAAGTCAACGGTAGTCCATCTCGGAGAGAACCCTGAGAAAAGACAATTAAAATTACAGCAAGCCTTGAACCAACTCAAGAGGGGTAAAATAGTAATTTTTCCAAATCAACATCAATTCAGCCCATATCACTGAAAAAGAAGTCATGTTGAACCATAACATCAATCCCGAGTGAAAACAACACAAGACAGCTCAACGGATGGAAAACGAAGACTTGAAAATCTGGTCATGGACCCATCTTCTCAGATTTGGAAAATGTCAAATCCCATGTCATTGTGTAGCTCTCGTCAATCACTTTCCGGAACGTATAACACGCCTCAATCGGATTCCTGGATTGAAAGTTATGAAGGTTTGAGTGGACAACGTGTTGATCCGAGTGCACGAACTTTAAGACAACAGGACCCACGGGGCTTGGACCAACCCGGGCAACCCTAGGTAGACCCAATGATTGCATGGTAGACACCATGGCTACTTTTGGTCTATAAATGGACCCCCATCGACCAAAATAAAAAGAAGAAGAAAATAGAGGGAATTCCGTCCATTTCAGCTCTTAACCCCTCTTATAATATTCCAAACTTTGATATTCTTCTTTGTAAATACTTATATACATATATACTACAACATATCAAGTTTTAACCGGTGAAAACAGAGTTTTCAAGCTTCAAAAATTAAAGCTTTCCTCGCTACACACTATAAGATCCTTTCATATCTGAAGCTTTTATTCACTTTTCTATATTAATATAGATAGTGGCTCAAACGACATACTCTAGCGGCTTCTATTTTAATAAAAGTCAAATTAACTTGCTAATGTGGGTCCATATTGTCAGATAGAAAGATATAAAATGAATTTATTTTTTATATATACCAACCGCTAAAACTTATAGCTGGCTTGATTTTAATACTTTTTTTTAATGCGTGGGCCCATTTTTGAGAAATTGAATGATAAAAAGGAAATTTATTTTTTTTATATACCAATCGCTACAACTTGTAGCGGCTTGGTCATAATTTTTTGTGTGCCATCCGTTGTCCCACTTTGTTGGTAATAGTGTTATTACTTGCCTTTTTATTACTAATACTAATATTAATTAAATTAGAATTAAAAAGGCAAAAAAGAGCAATTAATATTACAATATTATCTTTATATATTTCAATTTTCTTACAACGGAAGTCATTAAAAAAAACAAAGCTGCTACATCTTGTAGCGGTTGGTAATAGTGTTATTACATGCCTTTTTTATTACTAATATTACTAATATTAATTGCCTTTTTATTACTAGTACTAATTGCCTTTTTAGTAATATTAGTAAGAGTATTAGTAATTGCCTTTTTAGTAATAATATTAGTAATTGACTTTTTATTACTAATACTAATATCAATTACTTTTTAGTAATATTAGTAATTGCCTTTTTCAGTATTAATATTAGTAATTGCCTTTTTAGTATTAATATTAATTGCCTTTTTATTACTATTACTAATAATAATTGCCTTTTTATTATTATTATTACTAATATTAATTGTCTTCTTATTAGTAATACTAATATTAATTGCCTTTTTATTACTAATACTAAAATTAATTGTCTTTTTAATTATTTTTTAATTAATATTAGTATTAGTAATAAAAAGACAAGTAATAACACTATTACCAACTGCTACAAGATGTAGCAGTTGGGTTTTTTTTTTGTTGCTTTTAGTGTTGTCTTTAATGTTACCTTTAGTGTTGTCTTTAGTAATAAAAAAGGCAAGTAATAATATTATTAACAATCGCTACAAGATGTAGCGGCAAGTAATAAAAAAGGCAAGTAATAAGTTTTTTTAATGACTTCTGTTGTAAGAAAATTGAGAGATAGAAAGATAATATTGTAATATTAATTACCTTTTTTGTCTTTTTAATTGTCATTTAATTAATACTAGTATTAGTATTAAAAAAAAACTATGGCCTTTTCCCAAAATAGGTATACATCACCCATCTTGGGTGCCAGATATACATAGTAATTGAATACAAATACAACTTAATTATACAACGATGGTGTAAAATACGACAAAAACATAAATGAGTTTTAATACAAATATTATCATCTAGATAATATCCACACTCAATGGAGTCCTCATTACATTTATTATCACACTATTTCACGAATAGTGAGGACTACTAATGCACCCTCTAGGACCATCACTCTGTTCCCATTAGTCCCATTTACGTTCTCATTTCACAGAAGAACAACTTTGAAAGAAAGGGTGAGCTCAACTAGCCTAGTAAGAAATATTATGACTAAAATAATACAGAATAAATTATCATTAGCCTTCAACGGTGTTAAACTGATAAAATATAATAAACATCAAGTTTAACTGCAACGGAACAAGCAATCCATTAGAAGAGTCATGTAGAGAAAAAAATATACTATCTTCTATGATTTAAAAGGGTTTTCATCACTTTTATCGATGAGACTCAGCTTAATAAATAAAATCGTTTCATCCCTGCTCCACGGCCAAGGATATTCATGTAATCATCAATGGTCATGACTATACCGAATAATCCCTGGTCATAATCATATCAACAACTGTCCACCAATGAACTATGGGCCATTGAGGACTTTTACCACATCATTCGTCACATTACGGTCATGATTATACTGAATAATCTCTGGTCATATATAATCATACCAAGTCCATCTATGCACGTAAGTCAAAGATGACTTTCAACATAATATAAGCATGAGGATGATGACAATTCAATAAAACAGGTTCAAGAATAAATTTTAAAGATTTATAAGTTAATTTATCCTGAACTCAATAACGTCCAAATTGTCAACATGATACTGCTTTGTGCAGTAAAATTCAAGAATGCTCAGAAGAATATTTTCATGAAAAGATACTGGATGAAGCGCAAATATCAAGGATATTCCACTAATTTCATGGAGTATAGAAGCCAAAACTTTAACCAACTGAGTATAATAAAATATATGAAATTGCAAATGGATTTTCACCCGCCATGCGGTAATCCACGTATACAGATCATTTCCATAATTTAATAAGGAATGAATACAAAGGATCATTCACCATGCATGTGGTAATCCACATAGACAGGTTATTCCAACAGAATAATAAAGAATGGAATAACAGAAGGATTCACCATGCGTGCGATAGATTGCACAGACAGGTTATTCCCAATAGAATAATAAATAATGGAACCAGGTCCGGCGTAAACGCACAGATAGGATATTCCGACAGAATAATAAATAATGGAACCAGTCCGAAGCGTAAAAAGAATGATGGGATATTTCGACAAAATAATAAAGAATGGAATATTAAAAGAATTTCACCATGTATGCGGTACTTCGCATAAACAGGTTATTCCAACAGAATAATAAGAATGTAATAACAACAGAATTCACTAGGCATGCGATAGACCGCACAGACAGGTTATTCCAACAGAATAATAAAGAATGTAATAATAGAAGAATTTCACCATGTATGCGGTACTTCGCACAAACAGGTTATTCCAACACAATAATAAAGAATGGAATAATAAAAGAATTTCACCAAGTATAGGGTATCCAATTATACAAAAGTTATTCCAATAGAATAATAAAGAATGGAATAACAAAAGTTCTCTTCATGAATAAGAAAGAAAGAATACCCCTTACGAGTACAACAAATAATATCCCCTACCTTAAAAGAAACTGGATCTTGGAGTAGTGAAGTAGCAGAATACTTTTCTTCTTTCTCTCTATAGTTTCTCTCTCTAGAGTTTCGATGAATTAAGTAACAAATAATGAAGGAATAAGCTTCTATTTATGGGAGAATGGGTGAATAGTAACTAATTGATGAACGGTCCAGATTGATTTACTTTTAAGCAGACGGTCCATATTGGTTTACTATTAAAACATAAAGCAATTCAGTCATCTATCTTGATTTACTATTAAAACTTTAAACCAAAGATCCATATTGATTCACTATTATAACTTTCCACCAATGATCTATATTGATTTATTATTATATCTTCAACCAACTGATTCAAAAAATTTACACATCTCCTCATGGAATAATATTGTACCCAAAAATGATTTGGACGGAAAAGAAATATATCTTACGGGTGAATAGTACTCCGTGAATAGTAACTCATAAATTGTAACTCGTGAATAGTACTCTGACACGAAAAGTGCCCCGAATACCCGATTGAATAATATAACCTCCAGACATCAATTATTATCGAAACAAATATAAATTTTCACTAACACAAATAATTCCAACACAATGGAACTATAAATTTCATCTTTAATCAACACGAACTTATTCATCATTAATATTATAATTCACAATATTTAACAACCAGGTCGTTCCTAGGAAAGAGGGGGCTTTCCGATAAGGATTTCTCCTTATTGGCGCGCAATTAGGTGACCAAACCTCTCCTTGACAAAACTTCTAGATATTGTCAATATTGCAAATAATAATATGAATAACTTTGCCGTCTCAATTATTGATTTAATAATATAACATATAATGCAGATGATACTGTAACAATAATTGAATCAATAATATGAGAGATATGATCGCGACAATTCTTGTAGCAATAATTGAGTATAACCGAGTGACTTCTCACGTAAGTATCGATAATCAATACCGGTGTCTACTTATCGACCCAGACATCAGACTTTACTTTTACTACCGGGTAGTTCAACAGTTTTAACGGTAACACCTCCGCCGTTATTTTTATAGAAAGATAATTTTGTCATTTTTAACTACGACAATACTTCCATTATGGGGTCCACCAATGATTGTACCGTCGTACAATATTCCCTCTTAAAACGAATATTTCCCGACCAATCGAATATTATATAACCACTTTCTTACTTTGCAAAATTTATAAATACTATCCACAATTATAACATTATATTAAATCCACACCATAATATTCAAAAAATTATTTCGAGAAAATTAAATATTTATTCATAAAATCTAGGGTCTCACAATCTCCCCTCCTTATGGAATTTCACCCTCGAAATTTACGTACGTACCTGGTATGCTGAAGAGGTGAGGATACCTTGATTTCATTTCAGATTCTAATTCTTGAAGTAAAACCTTTGAGTGTTGAATACGATCCTTCTTATCTAAGATTTTAACACGTATCTCCTCATACGTTAAATCTATTTCTACATCGTTTAGTTCTAATTTAATAATGTGGTTCGGGCCGTCCACATATTTACGTAACGTCGATACGTTAAAAACGTTATGAACACGCGACATACTTGGGGGTTCATATATTCGTACTTGTAAATGCATACGATATTCTACACAACGCGTCAGCTACCACGTTCGCTTTTTCATGATGGTATTGAATGATATGATCGTAATCGTCAACAGCTCGAGCCAACGTCTTTGGCATATGTTACGTTCATTTTAGTTGAAGAAATATTTGAGGGTTTAAGAAATGGGTTTTGTACTGGGGTCAATACAAAATTCGATTTCGCGCTCTAGGGGTAGGCTAAGAAGTCCTCAAGAATACGTCAGAAAATTTATTAACAATAGAAATATCATTCAAAACTGTGACCCTCATCCAAGACTTGGATAGTACGTCACATTGATACCTATCAACTTGCCATCGTCATTCACGGCGTCCGCCTCTGAGAAAGTCCGGCTTTTGCATTTCACAGAAGGAAGTCAACAACGAAAGGACTGGGGCTCTTTACTTATGGCTTGATATGATAATGATTGACTTTAGTGGTTTGGTTTCTTGGATTCGCATAACAGGTTGGTTAGGAATATGAAAGCTAATAACCTTACGAAAAGCATGATGAGTAGTTAACCAATCGTTTCCAACAATCACATCAAAGGCAAGTATTTTCAAAGAGATAAGATCGACAGGTAACGTGAAAGTGTCGATTTGAATTAAACAAGATTTATAAATAGTAGAGGTAACGAATGTTTCTACTATCGAAGTTTCAACCAATAATTCAAAGTCTAATTTCTCCGAAGTCAAATTTAAACGTTGAACGCAAGCAAAAGAGATAAAAGAATGGGTAGACCGGTATCTAATAAGGTATAGACTTCACAAAAATTTATAATTAACTAACCTGCTAACCGTTCGGGTTACTCGCTTTTGAAAGTCACAAAAATGCTCTTCTTGAAACCACCGACTTTGTTTTGCCCGTATCCGCCTTTGGTGCCATCGTCCCAGCTGGACTTGACTTTGGTGCACGAAAAAATCGGGCTAAGTGACCTTCTTTTCCAAAATTGTAACATGCTTTGGACTGCATCACGCAGTTTGTACTAATATGTCCCTCCCCTCCATATTTGAAGCATCGACCGTGATGGTTCCTTCCTTCATAACAGTCTTTGTTGTCTTTCCATCATTATTAAACCTTCTCTTCTTGAAATTTGCACTTCTATTATCTTGGCCTGATAATTTCCCCCACAATGGTTATCATTGTTTTGATGGTCATTGCCACCGGTACGATTATTATCATGTTGTTGGTCGTTACCTTTTGGTTTTGTTGAATCATTATCGCACTCCAATAACTGAGCCCTATTCACAACATCTGAATATAAACAAAGTTTGTGAGAATGAGGTATTGACGTATATCGGGTTTCAAAACTCTTAGAAACATTCGCGTCATTCGCTCCTCATTATCGACCAAATGGGATGCAAATCGGGATAACTCGGCAAACTTAGCCTCGTACTGCGACACGGTCATATTATTTTGTTCTAACTTGATAAACTCCACCTCCTTCATGTGACGAATACTTTTGGGAAAGTACTTGTTATTGAACAACTCTTGGAACTTCTCCCAAGACATCTTGAGTGCGTCAGGTTGGGTACGTTTTATAGATTCCCACTAATCTGCTTCTTCACGTAGCATAAAGGTGGTAAAGGGAACCTTTTGCTCCTCGGAGCATCCCAAGACATCAAATATCTTGGTGATCTGCTTTAACCACGTCTCCGCCTTAAGTGGTTCTGGCTTTCCCAAAAACTCCGGTGGTCCCAGCTCTTTGAACTGCTTAGCGGTGACCGACGTATGGGTTCTTATTGTTTCCACTCGCTTATGAGCGAGGAGTCTCTCTCTTTGATGTTGCATGAATTGCATAAAGCCTCTGAAACATCCCATCGTTCATCATTTCATCAGTGTTATTGTTTACCTGAGGATTATTGTCTTCCTGTTTCACATTATCTTGGATATTGATCGTTGGTGACTCAACGGTCTCATGTGCTTCATTGCTTATCCCAACATTTTCGGATGCCATTTTCAAATACTGCCACAAAACAAGGGTTAATTAATATATCACATATTATCCCTATACTCGATGAGCCGATTAAATACCAAATAAACTTAGGTAGGTCATACTAGCGAAAAATTCCCGTCTCTCCTTCCTAGTTCTTGTCTCACATCTCGACCCGGGGATCATATCCTAAGCTTTGATACCAACTGTGACTCCCCCAAAATAGGTATACATCACCCATCTTGGGTCGCCAGATACAAGGTACTGAATACAAATACAACTTAATTATACAACAGTCGTGTAAAATACGACAAAACATAGGCTGTGAGTTTTAATACAAATATTATCATCTAGACAATATCCACACTCAATGGAGTCCTCATTACATTTATTATCACACTATTTTATAGAATAGTGAGGACTACTAATGCACCATTTAGGACCATCACTCTATTCCCTGACTAGTCCCAGCTACGTTCTCATTTCCTGAAGAGAACAGTGAAAGAAAGGGTGAGCTCAACGAGCCCAGTATGAAATATTATGACTAAGATAATGCAAAATAAATTATCATTAGTCTTCAACTGTGTTAAACTGATAAAATATAATAAACATCAAGTTTAACTGCAGCGGAAGAAGCAATCCATTAGAAGAGTCAAGTAGAGAATAAAATATACTATCTTCTATGATTTAAAAGGGTTTTCATCACTTTTATCGATGAGACTCGACTTAATAAATAAAATCGAATCATCCTGCTCCCACGACCAAGGATATTCATGTAATCATCAATGGTCATGACTATTCTGCAAATAATCCACAGTCATAATCATATCAACAACTTGTCCACCAATGAACTACTGGGCCATTGAGGACTTTTACCACATCATTACGTCACATTACGGTCGTGATTATCTTTGAATAATCTACTGTCATATATAATCATACCAAGTCCATCTATGCACGTAAGCTAAAGATGACTTTCAACATAATATAAGCATGAGGATGATGACAATTCAATAAAAGCAGTTCAAGAATAAATTTTAAAGATTTATAAGTTAATTTATCCACGAACTCAATAACGTCCAAATTATCGACATGATCTTTGCTTTGTGCGATAAAATTCAAGAATGCTCGGAAGAATATTTCCATGAAAAGATCTTGGATGAAGCGCAAATATCGAGGATATTCCACTAATTTCATGGAGTATAGAAGCCAAAACTTTAACCAACCGAGTATAATAAAATATATGAAATTGCAAATGGATTTTCACCGCCATGCGGTAATCCACGTATCTGAGATCATTTCCATAATTTAATAAGGAATGAATACAAAGGATCATTCACCATGCATGTGGTAATCCACATAGATGTGTTATTCAATAGAATAATAAAGAATGGAATAACGAAGGATTCACCGTGCGTGCGATAGATTACATGAGCGGAGTTATTCCCAACGAGAATAATAAATAATGGAACCAGGTCCGGCGTAAGCATTACCAGAGAGGATATTTTGTGCGAATAATAAATAATGGAACCGGTTCGGCGTAAAAAGACGAGATGGATATTTCGACAAAATAATAAAGAATGGAATATTAAAAGAATTTCACCATGTATGCGGTACTTCGCATAAACAGGTTATTCCAACAGAATAATAAGAATGTAATAACAACAGAATTCACCATGCATGTGATAGACTGCACAGATAGGTTATTCCAACAGAATAATAAAGAATGGAATAACAGAAGAATTTCACCATGTATGCGGTACTTCGCATAAGCTGGTTATTTCAACATAATAATAAAGAATGGAATAACATAAGAATTTCACCCAGTATAGGGTATCCCGCGTATACAGGTTATTCCAACATAATAATAAAGAATGGAATAACAGAAGTTCTCTTCATGAATAAGAAAGAAAGAATACCCCTTACGAGTACAACAAATAATATCCCCTACCTTAGAAGAAATTGGATATTGGATTAGTGAAGTAGCAGAATACTTTTCTTCTTTCTCTCTATAATTTCTCTCTCTAGAGTTTGATGAATTAAGTAAAAAATAATGAAGGAATGAGCTTCTATTTATAGGAGAATGGATGAATAGTAACTAATTCATGAGCGGTCCAGTTGATTTACTTTTAAGCGGACGGTCCATATTGGTTTACTATTAAAACTTAAAACAACTACGGTCCATCTTGATTTACTATTAAAACTTTAAACCAAGTGATCCATATTGATTCACTATTATAACTTTCCACCAAATGATCCATATTGATTTACTATTATATCTTCAACCAACGGTCTGAAAAATTTGCACATCTCCTCATGGAATAATATTGTACCCAAAAATGATTTGGACGGAAAAGAAATATATCTTACGGGTGAATAGTACCCCGTGAATAGTAACTCATGAATAGTAACTCGTGAATAGTAACTCGTGAATAGTACTCTGACACAAAAAGTGTCCCGAATACCCGATTGAATAATATAACCTCCAGACATCAATTATTATCGAAACAAATGTAAATTTTCACTAACACAAATAATTCCAACACAATAGAACAATAAATTTCATCTTTAATCAACACGAACTTATTCATCATTAATATTATAATTCACAATATTTAACAACCGAAATCGTTCCCGGAAAGAGGGGCTTTCAGATAAGGATTTCTCCTTATTGGTAGCCATGATTAGGTGACCAAACCTCTCCTTGACAAAACTTCTAGATATTGTCGATATTGCGAATAATAATATGAATAACTTTGCTTGAGTCTCAATTATTGATTTAATAATATAACATATAATGTAGATGATCTTTGTAACAATAATTGAATCAATAATATGAGAGATATGATGCGTGATTCTTGTAGCAATAATTGAGTATAATGGTGTGACTTCTCACGTAATCATCAATAATCAATATCGTGTATTCTTGTAAGACCCCAGCTTTTATAAATAAAGATGAATTTTCTATAAATATTATTTTTGAATATTATGGAATAATTTGATATAATGTTATAGTTATTGGGTAATATTTATAAATTTTGCAAAGTATACAAGTGGTTATATTATATTCGATTGGTGGGGAATATTCGGTTTAAGCGAGGGAATATTCGTATGACAATACTCGATCATTGGTGGACCCAGACAATGAAATTATTGTCGGATTGAGAAAAGACAAAAATATTTTATTGAAATAACGGTGGAAGTTTCTGGTGTGATTCTTGTTGAACTACTCAGTAGTAAAAGTACGATGTCGTGTGGTTGTTGCAAGAGTAGCACAGGTATTGATTATTGATGCTTATGTGAGAAGTCACTCGGTTAGATTCCATTATTGTCGATTAATAATATGAATTATTATAGCGATAATGACGTTTTGTTTTATTCAAACATCTTTTTATATAAAATAGAATACTTTATTAAAGTTATTACATAAATAGAATATATTATATTTTATTATGCATAGTGTTGCATAGTGTTTTGCATAGTATTGCATAGTGTTTGCATAGTAAAATGTTTTTATATAAATAGAATATATTATATTTTATTTAAAAGATTTTTTCTTTAAATATGGACCGTCAGATTAAAGTAAATCAATCTGGACCGTTCATGGATTAGTTACTATGCATTCCATTTTCCTATAAATAGAAGCTCATTCCTTCATTATTTTTCTTACGAATTCATTGAAACTAGAGAGAGAAATTATAGAGAGAAGCTTTATAGAGAGAAAGTTATAGAAAGAAGAAGAGATTACTCTTTACTTCACTACTTCCATATTAGGTTCTTTTTACTACGGTGAGGGTGTTATTCTTTCTTCTTGAAGAGAACTTACATTATTCCATTCACTATTATTACATTTGGAATAACTTTTGTAAAAAGTGGCATACCCTATACATAACTTGTGATATCCTGTGGCACCCTATACTTGGTGAAATCCTTATGTTATTCCATTGCTTATTTATTACATTGGAATAACTTTTGTATCTGTGATTTACCTATACTTGGTGACATTCTTTTATTATTACATTGGAACATCACATCTCATGTGTTTTACACCGGGACTGGTTCCGATTTTATTATTACATTTGGAACATCACATCTGTGTGTTTTACACCGGACTGGTTAAAATCTTTATCATTCTGTTGGAATATCCTATCTGTGTTTTACAGGATCTGGTTCCATCTTTATTATTACATTGGAACATCACGTCTTGTGTGAATTTCACGACACAGTTCCGTTATTATTATTACATTGGAATAACTTTAATATCTGCAATCTGCATGCATGGTGATTTCTTTTGTTATTCCATTCTTTATTATACCCATTGGTTAAAACTTTGACTTCTATACTCCATGAAATTAGTAGAATATCCTTGATATTTGCGTTTCATCGATATCTTTTCACGAAATATTCTTGATCATTCTTGAATTTTACTCTCTGGCGATATCATGTTGACAATTTGGACGTTAATAATTCTGGATAAAATAATTCTTGAACTTGTTTTTATTGAATTCTTATATCATTGTCATCATCCTCATGTTTATATTTTTTTTAAAAGTCATCGTGGCTTCGTAGAGCATGGATGGACTTGGTATGATTATGACCGAGGATTATTCGGCGTAATCATGGCCGTAATGTTACAAATGATGTGATTAAAATCCTCGATGGTAGTAGTGCATTGATGGACGATTGTTGGCATGATCATGACCATTAATGAATACACAACTATTCTTGGCCCGTAGTGCGGGAATAATTGTGATCGTGATACTTAAGAATATCCTTGGTAGTAGAGTGCGGGGGTGATTCGATGATGTGGATTATTTATTAAAGTGAGTCTCGGCTATATACGATGATGAAAAACCTTTTAAAATCATAAAAGATAGTAGATTTTATTTTCTACTTGACTCTTTTAATGGATTGCATATTCATTGCGCAGCTAAACCGTCAGTTTATTGTATTTTATCGGTTTAACATTGTTGAAGACTATTGATAATTTATATTTTGCATTATCTTAGTCATAATATTTCTTCTTGGGCTAGTTGAGCTCACCCTTTCTTTCACCGTTCTCTTCTGTGAAATGAGAATATAGGCGAGAGACGGTCGGAAACGAAGCAGTGATGGTCCTCGAAGATAAGATTAGTAGTCCTCACTATTACGTGAAATAGTGTGATAATAATTGTAATGAGGACTTTTTGTTTGAGTTTGTATAATATCTAGTGAGACGATATTTGTATTTAAACTCACGCGTTTATGTCATATTGTACACGGCAATACTATGTTAATAAGTTGTATTTAAATTTACATGCACCATGTAAGTGGCGACCCAGATGGGTGATGTATACCTAATTTTGGGGGCGTCACAATTAGTATCGTAGCTAAGGGATATGATCCACGGCTAAGATGTGAGAAAAGTACTAGGAGGGAGAGACGGGAATACCTTCGCTAGTATGACCTACCTAAGTTTTTGTGCTATTTTATTGGTTGGTCGTAATATAAAGATAATTGTTAAATGTCAATTAATCTTTTGTTTTGTGGCGATGATCTGAAAATGACATCCCGAGAATGTTGAGAATAGCAATGGAGCACAAAGCGATCGTTGATTCACCACATATCAATAATCGGGATAATGTGCATCGAAGGCGACGAATCCTCATGCAAAACAACAACACCGACCAAATGATGAATGATCAAATCAAATGTTCGAGGCTTTATGCAATTTATGCAATCTGAGAGCGACTCATCCAAAAACGTAGGTGGAAACACGGGAAAACTCGAAGCGGTCACCGCTAAACAATTCAAGGAGCTGGGACCACCGGGAGTTTAAGGAGAGCAAAACCACTTCGGCGGGAAGCATGGATAAAGCAGATTACCAAGATATTTGATGTCTTGGGATGCTCGAGGAGCAAAAGGTTCCCTTCTTTTTTACGTTGCGCTGAGGCGGCGATTCATGGTGGGAATCGGTAAACGACGTACTCAACTTCATTGTCTTCAAGATATCTTGGGAGAAGTTCCAGAGTCATTCAACGACAAATACTTTCCCGAAAGTATTCGCCACATGAAGGAGGTGGAGTTTATCAAGTTGGAACAAAACAATATGGCCGTGTTAATAATACGAGGCAAAATTTCTGCGAGTTATCACGGTTTATCCCCACTGGGTGGATAATGAAGAGAGAATGGCGCGAATGTTTTTAAGAGGTTTGAAGTCGAGATACGTCGACATCTTATTTCTCGTAAACCGTGTTTGTATTCAGATGTTGTAAATAGGGGCTCGATTAGTGGAGCGCGATAACGAGTCAACCTTAACTAAAAGAGAGCAACGTGCAAAGTTATAATACCAAATGAGAGTAGTCATCGAGCGGTGACAATAAGCGTGGAGGGAATCAACGGGCGATATGGTAACCACTTTGTGGTAATCGGGGCCAAAACAATAAGAATGGACATTTCAAGAAACGGAGATTCAACAATGATGGAAAGACGTCGACACCAAAGACAGTTGTTAAGGAAGGAGAAAGACCACCTATCATATGCTTCAAATGCGGAGAAGAGGGACACATCGATCCGGAGGCGTGCCATGCCGTCCCAAAGCATGTTATAATTGTGGAAGAGAAGGTCACTTAGCTCGATTTTGTCGTTTCTCAAGACAAATTCAACTAGGATGGAGGCACCAAAGGTCAGTCCCGGAAAAGTCAAAACCAGATGGTCTGAAGGGAGAGGCGTTTGTTGTGACCTCCCGGAGAGCAAGGAACCCGAATGAGGTCATCACGGGTAAGCTTATCATAAACTCTAATGAAGTCTACACTTTATTTGATACCGGGTTCTACCCATTCTTTTATTTCTCCTACTTGCGCTCATCGATTAAATTTGACTCGGGAGAAATTAGACTTTGACTTATCTCGTGGAAACTCAGTTGGGAGAAACCTTCATTACATCCACTGCTTATAAGTCTTGTTTGGTTCAAATCGGTACCCTCATTACACTGTCGATCTTATTTCATTAAAAATACTTGCATTTGACGTGATTCTAGGGATTGATTGGTTAACTACTTATCATGCAAAATTGATTGTTTTCGTAAGGTTGTTAGCTTTCATATTCTAATCAACCTATTATGCTAATTCAAACGACCAAACCATTAAAATCAATCACGGTCATCTCAAGCCATAAAGCTATTCGTTTATTGAAAAATGGATGTCAAGCTTTCTTAGCTCATGTCACGATTTAAACAAAATACGTCGGTTTGAGCGATATTTCTATTGTTAATAAATTTCTGACGTATTCCCAAGAACTTCTGGCCTACCCCGAAGCGTGAAATTGAATTTTGTATCGACCTTGAACACTGTATAAAAACCTATTTCCAAAGCCCCATATCGAATGGCTCTATTGAACTTGAGGAGTTAAAGACCCAACTGCAGAATTGTTAGACATTGGCTTTATTCGACCTAGTACTTCTCCTTGGGGTGCTCTGTTCTATTCGTGAAGAAGAAAGATGGGAGTATGCGACTTTGTATTGATTATCGGGGAGTTGAATCATGTCACCATCAAAAATAGGTATCCATTGCCACGTATTGATGACTGTTTGACCCCGACAGTAGGAGCCAAATTCTTTTCAAAGATTGATCTTCGTTCCGGATATCACCAATTGAAGATTAGAAACCACCGACATTCCAAAGGCGACTTTGCCGAACTCCGATGACGGGCATTATGAATTCCTAGTCATGTCCTTTGGATTGACTAATGCTCCTCTTGCGCCTTCATGGATATGATGAACCGAGTATTCAAGGAATATTTAGATCACTTTGTGGTCGTCTTTATTGATGACATCCTTATTTATTCCAAAAGCCGTGAAGATCATGAGCAACACTTGAGGTGACACTCCAAAAGCTTCGTGAATATAAGCTTTATGCCAAGTTGAAGAAATGCGAGTTCGTCTTGAAGAAGTAGCATTCCTTGGGCACGTGGTATCAAGTCATGGAATATCTGTTGACCCCTTAGAAAGATTGAAGCTATTCAAAGTCGGGAACAACCTAAATCGGTGATGGAAGTCGTAGCTTTCTCGGTTTAGGCAAGTTATTATCGGAGATTCGTGGAAGGATTTTCTAATCGCTACTCCGATGACTCAAATGACTCGAAAAGATACAAAGTTTGGTTGGAAGCGAAGAATGTGAGAAGAGTTTTCAAGAACTCAAGAAGAGACTTATTTCAAAGACTTTGTTACGACAATACCATTTGGCTCGGAGGATTTGTCATCTCTGATGATGCTTGAGCAAAGGGTTGGGATGTGTTCTTATGCAACATGGAAAAGTTATAGCCTATGCCTCATGACAACTCAAAGAATATGAGAGGAATTATCCTACTCATGATCCGGAGTTAGCGGTTGTTATCTTCACTTAAAATTTGGAGGCATTACTTGTATGGGGAGAAAGTGGAGATCTTTACGGATCATAAAAGCCTCAAATATTTCTTCACTCAAAAGGAACTCAACATGCGACAACGACGTTGGCTTGAATCTGTTGAAAGATTATGATCATACCATCCAATACCATCCCGGAAAAGCTTAGCGTGGTAGGTGATGCATTGAGTAGAAGATCATATGCAAGTACGAGTGCGTTATTGTCAACACAAAGGCCCATTTGTGTGACTTGCAAAGGATGGAGATAGAGTTAAAGACTCCAGAGACGCATGTGATGATAGCGAATATCTGAGTAGAACCGACTTTAATCGATAAAGTTAAAGGCGCTTCAAGCTACGGACTGGAGGTGATGCGTATGAGAAAGAAAGTGCAAGAGGGTGCTATCTTAGGAAGCAAGAATCGATGAAGAAGGAATACTTGAGTCAACTCCGGACTTTGTGTTCCTAACGACCACGATTTAAAGTATAATATCATGATGGAGGCGCACAACACACCATTTGCAATCCATCACAGGAGTACCAAAATGTATCATGATATTCGTCATACATTTTGGTGGAGCAATATGAAGAGAGAGATAGCATTTGTTTATCTCAAGGTGTCTAACTTGTCAACGAGTTAAAGCGGAGCATCAAGTACCAAAAGGTCCATTTACAACCACTTGAAATTCCGGAATGGAAGTGGGAGCACATTACCATGGATTTCAATTCTGGCCTTCCTAAGGTTTCTCAAGGCATTGATGCGATTTGGGTCATTGTTGATAGATTGACCAAGTCTGCTCATTTCTTACCGATCTGAGAAAACTTATACACTTGAACGTCTTGCTCAGTATGTACATAAACGAGATTGTAAGATCGCATGGTATGCCGGTATCCATAGTTTGATCGAGACCCAAGATTCACTTCACGATTTTGGGTTGGTTTGCAAAAAGCTATGGAGCACGGACTTACGATTTAGCTTCGGCATATCATCCTCGAATTTGACGGACAATGGAGGACTATTCAAACTCTTGAAGATCTATTAAGACTACGTGTTCTTGATTTCAAGGGAGTTGGGACAAGTTTTACCATTGGTGGAGTTTTCCCTACAACAACAATGATTATCAAAGCAAGTATTGGCATGGCTCCATTCAAGCGTTAGTATGGAAGAAAGTGTCGTTCTCCAATTATCTTTGGGATGAGGTGGGTGAAGCAACGTTGTTGGGGACCGGAGTTGATACGTATGACTACGGAAAAGATTCAAACGATCCGACAACGTATAAAAACTCACAAAATCGACAAAAAGAGTTATCTTGATCTTCATCGAAAGGACGTGGAATTCAATATAGGAGATCATGTGTTGTTAAAAGTTGCTCCATGGAAAGGAGTTACAAGATTTGGAAAGAGAGGGAAACTTAATCCTCGATTCATCGGTCCATTTTAATCCTCGATCGAGTAGGAACTCATGGCCTATAGACTCGCTTTTACCGCCAAATATGTCTCGTGTTCATAACGTTTTCACATATCCATGTTACGTAAATATGTGAAAGACCCGAACCATATTATTGAGTTAGAACCGGATTGAAATAGCGGAAGATTTGACGTATGAAGAGGTTCCTGCTCAAATTTTGGATAAGAAGGAACATATTCTACGCTCCAGGTTATACCTCGTCAAAGTTTTGTGGAGGAACCACGATGTTGAGGAAATGACTTGGGAGTTAGAATCAAATGAAATCAAGGTATCCTTACCTCTTCGACATACCAGTCGTACCACTAATTTCGAGGGCGAAATTTCATAAGAAGGGAGGTTGTAAGACCCAGCTTTTATAAATAAAGATGAATTTTCTATAAATATTATTTTTGAATATTATGGAATAATTTGATATAATGTTATAGTTGTGGGTAATATTTATAAATTTTGCAAAGTATCAAGTGTGGTTATATTATATTCGATTGGTCTGGGAATATTCGGTTTAGCGAGGAATATTAGCATACAACTACTCAATCATTGGTGGACCCTACAATGTAATTATTGTCGGATTGAGAAAAAGACAAAAATATTTTATTGAAATAACGGCGGAAGTTTTACTGTGTAGTTACTTGTTGAACTACTTCGGTAGTAAAAAAAATGCGATATCATTATGTGGTTGCATAAGTAGCACTACGGTATTGATTATTGATGCTTATGTGAGAAGTCACTCGGTTAGATTCCATTATTGTCGATTAATAATATGAATTATTATAGCGATAATGACGTTTTGTTTTATTCGAAAACATCTTTTATATAAAATAGAATACTTTATTAAAGTTATTCTATAAATAGAATATATTATATTTTATTATCATAGTATTGCATAGTGTTTTTGTTTTTTCATAGTATTGCATAGTGTTTGCATAGTAAAATGTTTTTATATAAATAGAATATATTATATTTTATTTAAAAGATTTTTCTTTAAATATGGACCGTCAGATTAAAGTAAATCAATCTTGACTTGCTCATGGATTAGTTACTATGCATTCCATTTTCCTATAAATAAAGCTCATTCCTTCATTATTTTCTTACGAATTCATTGAAACTCTGTAGAGAGAAATTATAGAGAGAAGCTATAGAGAAAGTTATAGAAAGAAGAAGAGTATTCTGCTACTTCACTACTTCCATATTCAGGTTTTTTTACGGTAAGGGGTGTTATTCTTTCTTCTTGAAGAGAACTTCAACATTATTCCATTCACTATTATTACATTGGAATAACTTTGTAAAAGTGGCATACCTTATACATAACTTTGATACGCGTACCCTATACTTGGTGAAATCCTTATGTTATTCCATTGCTTATTTATTACATTGGAATAACTCAGATACGCTGATTTACCTATACTTGGTGACATTCTTTATTATTACTGTTGGAACATCCATGCATGTGTTTTACAGGACACAGTTCCGTTTTTATTATTCTCATTGGAACATCCTGTGCAGGTGTTTTACACCGACTGGGTTCCGTCTTTATCATTCTGTTGGAATATCTATCTCGTGTGTTTTACACCGGATCTGGTTCCATCTTTATTATTCGTTGGAACATCCTGCCGATTGTGAATTTCACCGACTGGTTCCGTTATTATTATTACATTGGAATAACTTTGTCATGCTGAAGCACCGCATGCATGGTGATTTCTTTTGTTATTCCATTCTTTATTATACCCAGGTTAGTTAAAACTTTGACTTCTATACTCCATGAAATTAGTAGAATATCCTTGATATTTGCGTTTCATCCAAATCTTTTCACGGAAATATTCTTCCGATCATTCTTGAATTTTACTCTACAAAGCGAGATCATGTTGACAATTTGGGCGTTAATAATTCTCGGATAAAATAATTCTTGAACTTGTTTTATTGAATTCTTATATCATTGTCATCATCCTCATGTTTATATTTTTTTTTTTAAGTCATCTCGTGGCTTTGTAGAGCATGGATGGACTTGGTATGATTATGACCAGGGATTATTAGGCGTAATCATGGCCGTAATGTTACAAATGATGTGATTAAAATCCTCGATGTAAGTAGTAGTGCATTGATGGACGATTGTTGGCATGATCATGACCATTAATGAATACACTGACTATTCTTGGCCCGTAGTGCGAGAATAATTGTGATCGTGATACTTAAGAATATCCTTGGTAGTAGTGCGGGTGATTCGATGATGTGGATTATTTATTAAAAGTGAAGTCTCAAATATAACGATGATGAAAAACCTTTAAAATCATAAAAGATAGTAGATTTTATTTTCTACTTGACTTTTTAATGGATTGCATATTCACCGCAGATTAAACTGGTTGTCTATTGTATTTTATCGGTTTAACATTGTTGAAGACTATTGATAATTTATTTTGCATTATCTTAGTCATAATATTTCTTCTTGGGCTAGTTGAGCTCACCCTTTCTTTCACCGCTTCTCTTGAAAATGAGAATATAAATTTGGGACGAGTCTGGGGAAGCAGTGATGGTCCCGAAGATAGCATTAGTAGTCCTCATTATTACGTGAAATAGTGTGATAATAATTATAATGAGGACTTTTGTTTGAGTTTGTATAATATCTAGTAGACGATATTTGTATTTAAACTCACGCTTTATGTCATATCATTATACAATGACTATGTTAATAAGTTGTATTTAAATTTACATACCATGTAAGTGGCGACCCAAGATGGGTGATGTATACCTAATTTTGGGGGCGTCATAATTTATCAACCACGCCAGACATCGCACTTTTTACTACCGGAAGTTCAGCGGCTTTTAACGGTAACACCTCCGTAGTTATTTTTATAGAAAGATAATTTTGTCGTTTTCTAACTACGATAATACTTCCGTTGTGGGGTCCACCAATGATTGTGCCGTCGTACAATATTCCCTGTTAAAACGAATATTCCCCGACCAATCGAATATTATATAACCACTTTCTTACTTTGCAAAATTTATAAATACTATCCACAACTATAACATTATATCAAATCCATACCATAATATTAAAAAAATTATTTCGAGAAAATTAAATATTTATTCATAAAATCTGGGGTCTCACACAAGTAATACCATTATTACCAACAAAGTGGGACAACGGATGGTACAAAAAAAATTATGACCAAGCCGTTACAAGCTGTAGCGGTTGGTATATATATAAAAAATTTCCCTTTTTATCATTCAATTTCTCAAAAATAGGCCCACGTTATAAAAAAAAGAATTAAAACCAAGCCGCTACAAGTTGTAGCAGTTGGTATATAAAAAAATTAAATTCATTTTATATTTTTCTATCTGACAATATGGGCCCACATTCACAAGTTAATTTGACTTTTATTAAAATAGAAGCCGCAAGAGTATGTTATTTGGGCCGCTACATGTTGTAGCGGCTGGGAATATATTTTTTCTCATCTCAGCCTTCCATTTAATTGATCTACGGCTGACAAGTTGGTTGCTGAAATAGTGTCTATAGCAACCGGTTGCTATGAAAGAGAGCCTTATATATATATATATATCCATGACCTGATGATTCGAATTCGAATTATACTGTTTAATAGTGCATGGATTGCTAATTTGTGGCCTTTTCCTACTTTGATATATATAATTATTATATATATATATAAGTGTATATATATATTAATTGTTTATTGTTATTAAAATATTTGTTCTAATTATTTATTCAATGTAAAGCGGTGATATTAATGTTTGTGGACTAGATATATCTAAATCTAGCCATGTCTAACTTTTAACCGGTTCAAAAGCTGTAAAACTGAAACTGTTGAGCTAGAATGACTAAGATTTATTTAAATCTAGTTTTCTTTCTAGTTTTGTAAATATTAAGCAACTACGTGTCCCTAGATCTGTATCTAGAGAAAACGGGAAGCTTGGCTACGCGCATGTAGGGATTTAACTGATGAATCCTCTGTTTTACGATGTTTAGATTAAATATCTATTTTATTTTATTATGTTTGCTATGTAGGCTATCCATGTCACATTATGTGAGCCTAGGATCTATGGGATCTAAGATCCAGTTGACGGATCTAGATCTACTTCCCATGATGAACCTTTTCAGTTGTTTAGTTAGCATGTAAATCATATTTGTTGTACTCGGGTCACTTTGATGGATTTCATGGCCATAAGGAACTCGACAATTATGTGTATATTATTTTGTCGAAGATACTTCGTATCTCGAGAATAAAATCAAAACAAGCCGAATACGGAATAAAATAAAAGTATCAAAGGCCTCAATTGCTATGTGAGCATAAGGATTTGAAAACCTGGTTTCAAAACATTATTTTTGTATATTTTGCTTAAAATTGAACTTTATACAAGTCAAACCCTTTGTATATAGGTGCAAACGAGGCATAGCACTACTTCCAAATAATGAACTTAGGCCCAATTAACTGCACATACACACTTCAAATAAATTAGGGAATTGAAAAGAAGAGGTAATCGTGTTTTCACAAAAGTTGGGGGGTGCCTAACACCTTCCCCCCACTTAATCAAGCCCTAGAACTCTATGAATCTCGGTTTCCAAGGCATGTTAAACAAAGTTTAATAATTAGGAATTTTTGTAAACCTTTTCAAATTTGGTTGAGTTGGTACAACCATTTCACTACTACCAACTGACGATTCTGAAATTTCAAATCGTCGACATTTTGTGTCGGACCCTTTTGTCAAACTCGCCATTTCAAATAAAATTCAAAACACATATAGAAAACATAAAGAGTAAGAAAGACTAAAAGAGGAATTCCAAGAAAGGAAATTTTTCCCGATGTCGACACCTTTATTTCAAGCCCTTCTTTAAAATAATTTCAGCTTCATCTCTTGGACTTTCAAGTTATATCCTAAGGTGAAGTTGATGGCTCAAAACTATCCACGAATCTTTAGATATGCCAAGAAGACTATTTGTTATGAACCGTTTTATTCTTCATATAGAAGTCATAGAGTCTCTTAGTATTAGTCATTATTTGTTTGCGATGATGACGAAGTCGTAGAGTCTCCCTCTATGATCTCCAAGCAACCCTCTACTACTATTTGTTTTAGTGAATCATTCATTCATTCTTCATTCGTAGAGTCCCAACACTCTACAGATGATGTAAATAAAACTAGTTCTCCAGTCATAGAGTCTCAAAACTCTATTGACAATGAAAATTCATCATATTCTCCAGATATAGAGTCTCAACACTCTACGAATGATGTACATATAACTAACTCTTCGATCATAGAGTCCCAAAACCATACGAATGATGTAAATAACACTATTTCTCCTACACTCATTCCACCCCAAATACATCCAAACTCTCCCTCATCAATCAATATATCAAACATTCTTTCGACCCTTGTAAATTCACATCTCAATCCTTCATCACCTATAAAACATGTACAACCTATACAGTCAATTATATCTAAAAACAATCTTATAAATCATGCTGACATACTCTCCTCCTCAAGAAACAAATTCTTTGATATACCTCTAGCCTTAGCCAATATTAATCGGAGTGATAAGGATGACTCAAATGTTGACTTGAACAAAATCTTAGAGAGAGTCTCATCTCTTCATTCGAAAGACAAAGTCGTTGATCTGATAACTCAAAAGCTAGAAGTCAATTCAGTTGAGCTTCATCAGAAGGTCAACATAATATCTAAAGCGACTGCAAATGTCCCTGGAGAGAATTTAACAAGCAAATGAAGGGGTTTCTTAGCACCAAAAATATTCATAGAAGGGATGCACTCTACTTTTAACGCCTTCAAGAATAGAAAGAGGTTATCATTGCACTCCAGGAGAGCAATAATTGAACAATCTTTACTTTCTCTGAAAAATAATTTGACCTTAGTAACTCCCTAAGTGACTTTAAGAGCATGGTTATAAATCAGATGAAGCAGAATGATAATGCTCTTGAACGCATTGACTCTGCCTTAGCACTTGTCCGTCACTAAAGCGAGCAATTAGATAAACGACTGTAAGAAATTCATGAAGATATTGCTTTATCTCGTAGCCAAACTCAAGAGTTGGTTATCAGTATCAAAGAACTATCATCAGAAGTCTCTGGATTAAATGCTGACAAAATGGGGGAGAAAAGGCTATCTCAAGGTGGGAGGAGATCAAGATCAAGGCCAATTCAAACTTCAATCAAGCCTCCAATCCTTAACTCTCCTTAAGCAGTTCTATCTGCTGATCGTTATGGACAGTCTTCCTTTTCACGACATGATACAAGTACAGTGAGTGTCACTGGCACTACGATCACCTCAGGGAATCCCAGTTATTTCAATAGAAATCTTCAAGGAACTTGCATCATGGGAAAAAAAATATTAATATACCAGATCTTGGTCCAAGAGATTCAATAGGAGAGATTCGTAGAAAGCAAGGAGAAGACAGCCAGAACTGAACAAAGTATTACTACGAAGAAGTATTGGTTGGCTAAAGAAAAGAGAAGGAGAAGATAACAAGTTAATAGATACAATTTTTTTTCTGATATCAAAATTTTTGTATATGTTGTAAAATCTTCAAATTGTACAAAATTTATATACATCAATAAAATCTATTCTTTCGATGTAGACAACATTGTTTACTATTTGTGTTCTTTGTATCGTAGAGTTGATGTTTGTTATGAAACTATTTGTTTTTGTCATCAACAAATAGGGGGAAATTGTTAAGATATGCATATTTCAATTTACTGATGTGATTATAATGTATAATTGTACAGTAGTTTTTGTAAAGTCCTTATCTAAGATATATTTTTGCAAGGAGTTAAAATTAAAATGATCAAACTTGTTAGGTTGATCTTTTGAGTCGATTCAATGAATATGTAATAGGATCATTGATCGTATAGTATTTTTAAATGATCTTAGAGTTACTCTGCCATTTTTTATAGTCAATGTTGTTCGTAGAGTAACCTAGATATTCGTAGAGCAACAGTTCAACAATCGTAAAGCTACAAAGAGACAAAAATGTTTGTAGAGCTCTCTTCAAAATTGTAGCATTGCTGAAGTATTCAAAGAATTAAGAGAAGTCTACAGAGTCTGCTCAAGCATCATTGAATGATCCTCTTAGAAGGTTGTTCGTAGAGCATATGGTAGACCAGATATTCATAGAACAAGATCATAGAGCTCAAGCTTGTAGAGCTCAGACTCTACGTTCTTCATTACTCTACCATCAATCAAGTTCGTAGATCATGTCAAAGCTGTCATTAGAATGAAAATTTCAGAGAGAATCAAAACAAATATTTCAAAATGTTACTCACCATTTTCAAATCCAGATATGGAGATCATCGAGTGGTTTGTCTAAATCGCTAGATTAAAGATGCGACACCACTAACATGTGGTAGGTGAGACTGATGATTGATGTGACTTGATAGAGCCAAAAAAAACTCTAGTATCTAGTTTATAAGTTAACATCAGTGAACATCCTAGAGTAGAGAACCGTGAACTCTCCAACTGGCTGATTTTCAGAAGTCTACAAAGGAGTACGAGGATTCAAATCTAAGTAGTGAATCATCAATAAAAGAAGTTAAAACTCTGTTAAATCAAATAAAGCTCTACTCTATGAAACTAAATATCTTATTTAAGCTACTAAGTACTAAAACAGATCAAGCTCATTATAAAACTTAGCATCATCCAACATTATCATCATTTCAGTGTGATTCGATTGTCTCAGTGACTTTCATCCAAGTCTAAGTGACTTGTAAAGGTCTAAGCGACATGGTTCTGTGTGACCTTGTCGAAACTAAATGACTCGAAGGAACCTAAGTGGTTCAATTGTAATATATCTTAGTGATCTGGTCTGTGTGACCCCATCCTTAGCGGATTTTCTACTTGTTGAAGTATAAGAGTGGACTAAGAGTTGTTTGTACTCTGAACTACTTAAAAATATCTTACGTCATTTACTTTTAATTAAATATCTATTATATTTGTTATATATGTGAAGTGACTAGCATCCATTAAATTAAATTTAGAATTGCGAGTTTATTAAATCTTTAAGGGAAGTTTTCAAACTAATATTTTGATACGCTAAAATTAATTGAACAAATTAATTATATGGTAACAAATCTTTAAATAAACAAAAGTTTTAAAGATCTATTCAAACCCCCCTTCTAGATCTCTATTGTGCCACTAGGAAATATCAAAATATTTTTGTCATTTGTTTGATACATGGTTCTGCCTTGAGTGGGTCTTACTTTCCAAAAAAACTTAGGCGTTCCCAGCTTCTTGAATTGCTTAGCAATGACCAACTGTAAGTTACCATCATTTCCACCTGCATCATGAATAGGAGTTCCTCTTGTCCGATTCTGTATTAATTTTAGAAAGTTCCTAAAAACCCATAATACATTACATGGCCAATAGTGTTATTTTCTGGAGTCACATGAGGATTATTTCCCTCCTGATTCAAAACTTCTTGGTTACCGGTTGGCAGAGTCTCAATTGTCTCATTTACTCCATTGCTCTCCTGGTTTTCAGATGTAATTCTGAAATGTTGCCACACAATAAAGGTTAATTAAAGAAATTGACATGTCACATCTTGTCCCTACATCTAGATTAAAATTTAACTTAGATAGGACACACACTAATGAAAGATTTTAATCGTCTTTCCCTTCTTAGTTCTAATCCAAGATCTCTACCAGAGATCATATCCTAAGATTTGAGACCAATTGTGACACTCCCAAATTAGGTTTTATATCACCCAATTTGAGTCGTCAAAATATACACTACAAGCATAAATTCTCCTATTTAAAATTATTACAATGTTGTATATAGTATGACAATACTTGTGACGCCCCCAAATTCGAGTCTACATCACTCAATTTGAGTCACCAAAATCAATTATTATAATGTCGTGAACATACAGCAACACACATACTTTAAGTTCTTAGTACAATTATTGTCACACTATTTTTCAGTGTTTTGAGAACTACTGCGACTACTAACTCAAACCATCACTCCATTCTCATTCTCTCCCCGCTAGAATCAATTATACTCTTATTTTTTGAAAATAATTATTAAACAAAATGGTGAGCACAAATAGCCCAATAAAGAATATCATGTCTAAGATAATGAAAAATAAATTATAATTAGCCTTCAACATTGATAAATCAAATATTTAAAACATGTGGTATATAGTATAAGTTTTCAACAAATAATTGCACTGGTTTGAGTAATCCATTAGAAGAGACACATTGATCACAATGTCTACTATCTTCTCCAATTAAAAAATTCACCATCAAAATTTTATGAACTGTAACACCAATGGTCATGATCGTGTCAATCAATAGTTCCTGATCATAATTATGACAATCAACAGTTTCTCTTTGCACCCAGACCAAAGAGAACTTTCACCACATTTAATCAACAGTTCCTTTTTGTACCCAGACCAAATAGAAATTTTCACCATGTATCTTTGTCACATAGACTAAAGACACTAAACAATCATATTGTCTTTGCACCTAAGTCAAAGAGATTCATAACAACTTAGTTTTGATTATTAGTACAAATAACAATAATATGAATGATGGACAAAAATAATCAGAATAATAAGATAAAGAATAAACATTAGAGATTTTTAATTTGTCCAAAGTCCAATAATTTCCAAATTGTAAACATGAAATCTAGATTACTAATTTAAGTTTAAGAATAATATATAAAGTTCACCGTTCAAATATAAAGATTAAAATTTAATAGGAAGATTCAAGTCAAAAGATATTAGATGAAAATTAAACTATAAAGGATATTTTAATTATTTCAGGAATTTCACCGTTTAATGATAAGGCTGTAGAAACGAATAATAATTTTTACCATAAATTTAGGAGCAAAAGAAAATAATATCCCTTACCTTATTACGAGGCTAGATACTACTTTCTATGTAGTTGATCAACCTGAATAATTCTTCCACTCTTATGTTTAAATGCTCATACTTTCTCTTTCCTCTTTACTTGTCTCACTGTATTTTTTTATGTGTTCTTCGTTGCTTAATTGAGAAACCTATTTATAGGAGAATGAGAGCTCACAAAGTTTGACAAACTTGCATGCTCATCACACCCAAGTTTAGAATTTGGTTACGTTGTGGGTCCCGTGAAAGAAATTAAATAAAATTATGGGTCTCATGGAAGAAATTAAATAAAGTTGTGGGTCAAATGAAAAAATAAGTCAAACTTACAACAAACTTGTCATGCTAAACCCTTCTATTTATAGCAAAACAAACATCTCAATGAACATGACTAAGGGGGTATTTGTTTAGAGCTAAATGACTGAATGGCTGAATCGGTTAGTCATTTAGTACGTTTGTTTTGAATAAAAATTGTCTGAATGGCTGAATCGATCAGATTTTTGGGCTGAATGACAAAGTGTAATTTTTTTGGCTGAATTAATGACTGCTGAATGGAGTATTTTATATTTAATTATTTTTTACAATATTAACTATTATATTAAGTAATATTAAATAAATTTATAATAATTTTGAATTTTTTCAGAGGGATAAACTAATAAAATTATGTTATTCAGATGTTTCAGACATGTTAATTATCAAACAACTTTTTTCATTCAATATTCAGAATTCGACTTCATTCAGCTGATTCAGATTACTTAAACATTCATAACTATTTGATTCATTTTATCAAATACCCCCTAACTCTTTGAAGTTTTGAAACAGGAATAAGGAAATTACAGTATCATCATATTGTGGTATATATATTAAGATGGAGGTTGCTATCACCAAGATTACTATATCCTATCATATTAGACGCAAGACCTAGAATTTTAAATTAACACTGCAGGAAAGAAACAAATTTAGAAGATATTCATATATATATATATATATATATATATATATATATATATATATATATATATATATACACATTTTCAATCTTTCAACAATTATTCACTAATTATTATAGACTCACAATACTAACAATCAGATCGTTCTCAGGAAAGAGGGGGTCTTCCGTATAAACGACGCACAATCAAATAACTAATTTCTTGACAGAACTTCTAAAAATTGTCAATAATGTTAATTGGTCTAAATATATTATTTTAATTATTAAGTCAATAAGATAAAATAATATGCAGTTGCTACTATGGCAATTAGTGAGTCAATAACATAAGATATTGTGTGATTGCTACTGTAACAATTATTGAATCAATAATATGTAATACTTTTCAATATAGTGCGCTATTGTGAAATGTCATGTGCTAGTATAGAGTATTGCGTGCTACTGTGAAATAGCTTGTGCTATTATTCTTTTATTATCGGGTATTTCAATAGTTAAAAGTATTAGTACCGTTGACAATTTTTATTAAAAATATTATTTCAGTCGTTTTTGGCATCCGACAATTATGTCGTTGTGGGGTTTACCAATGATTGATTGTTTCGGCTCCGTCGTACTTTACCTAATATTCTCTGGCAGAACGAATATTCTCCGACATACTTTTTATCTTATAATTTGCACATATCATCCTTAACTTTATCATTTTATTAATTTAACATATTACTTTTTAACAAAATAAATTCTAAATATTAAAAGTCGGGATCTTAAAACGACAATTTGTGTTTTGTTTTGTTTTATTTATTTATTTTTAGACGTTATATTTAAGATAATGGGAAAAAAGACTTTTAAGTAAAGAATTTTTTGCTGAGCACATTTTAGTACAAAACTTCAAGGGAGTACATGCAAAGCTGCAAAATTTGGTTTTCCGTGAGGATTTGCTTTTCTTTTCAGCCAAACAAAGAAAGGATACATATGGTCCTTCTAGCTTTTCCATTTTCCAATGTAGCTTTCTTTCCTTTTTCCTCAGTCCTATAGCATTATAAAACGATGGACGTATGTATATATCTACCACTTAACTAATGGGACCTTTATTCAGCATAATGGAAAGAAAAAGGAAAAAAAGACTGCAAGATTCATTTATAGAATTGAAATCCTTTGCCTTTTGTTTCTATATATATTGGAACATGTATTCCTAAATGATGCTCAGGCTAAGGCTTTATTTATTGAGGTTGCCCTCTCTCTCTCTCTTTTTTTTTCTTTCTTGTACTCTATTTTGACTAAAGTGCAAACTGACTTACAATATAGTAAACCGCTATCTCGTAAAATAATTATTAGTATAAAATTGTACTTTTTAAGATTTAATTAGTACTACAAAACTGACCCGTTAGATATAATTTTGCAATATTAATTATACCATGAGGTAGAGATTTGTTATAATATCATAAATCTATTATCTCCACAAATTGAGAAACTAAGGGTATAATTTTTTTAGTCCTTTATTTTAATATATACTATCACTCAAGTTTTAGCCTATATTTTTTTATTTATCCCAAAAAGGAAAAAAAATGCATAATAGATTCTTAGAATTATTGGCTCAGCTCGGCATATAATACGTCGTATTTATTTTATATATATTAAGAGGTCATGTGAATAATTTATACTCATATTTATATCTTAATGATTTAGAGGCATTCAGAGGGAATTTTTTTATCCCAATTTCAAATATTAAAATGCATTAAGAGGTGGTTTTTTAAAATACATTAAGATGCAATCAAACACTACCTAAATCAGACCGAGTATTTACAAGGAAATAATGTTTTCAACGCAATATTTATTATTTTTAACATGATATATTTGGCATTGGGATAATTATTCTGCACATTTCATCAAGATAAACACGACATATTCTATCATAATTTTCGTTTCTGTCAAGAAAAAAAATGAAAAACCAAAATAAATTTTATTAAAATTCTCTCATTCATGATTTTGCCATCTCACATTTGGAAGGGCAAATAAAAATGCACTAAAAATATAAGCTCCCTTTAGTCATAGACTTTAAAAAGATTTAGTATAATGTGGCTAGATATGGTAGCTAGTTGGAAGGGAGGAAGACATGTAGAGAGGATGGTATATTTGAAGTTAGGTTTTGTTGGAATTAACTCAAATTTTTACGGATTCGATTAATGACCACTACGACAGGGTAGTCGGGGTCTTGTTATGAACTTAGGGATTTATTAGTAGCCCGGTCTTGGATTCTATTAATGTATTGGACCTCATGTTTGAGCTCGTGTTATAACAGTTAGGATTTTCTAGTTATTATAAAAACATTGTTTAGTTTTCTAACTTGGGTATATTGTGTGTTCTTACTTTTCTCGTCTTTCGTATAATATTTGTGTGATTGTAATATTATTAGTTCTTAAATTCTAACCGGTTTACTATCACTTGAGTTAATCAGCTAAAAATTCTGTTTAAAATATTGGTTGATTAATTTAGGAAGCAAAAAAGGAGCAATGCTATGTATATAAATTATACACAAAAAATCATACATAAATAGTACAAAAAATAAAGAAAATAAAAAGTGAGATCTATTATTAGATGTTTTATAAATTTTTATCTATAAAAAAATACATAATCTTATTCATTGTGTACAATTTTTGTACAGTTTGTCGAAGAAAAAGAAAGTTATTTGAACAATATTCAATATTTAATGTACTATATATACTATATTTCATGGTTGCAACATTATTTCTCAGACATTAATTATCATCTATGTAATTCTATGTATATGCACACCTAGAGGGGGTGAATAGGTGTTTAAGTTAAAAGTGATAAACGGTAAAAACTTTTTGAAATTTTACATAATGTATAATTCGAGCGATTCGCTTTTACATGCGCTTTAGTGTCTGCTTTAGCTTATGTTCTTCGTTTCTTATTATCATACAATTAGACACATGCGCTTTGAGTGTATTCAGATTAGTGGCGTGAATAACAAAAAGTGCGAGCGTGAATGACAATTAAAGAGATAAATGTAAAAATCACACCAAAGATTTTTCGTGGTTCAAATTTCCTATCCTTTAATCTAGTGGCCTAATCCACGTCAAATCTCAACTAGGATTGGAGACTCTTTTTATTAAACTTAATATTCAATGAAATACAATAAAAAGAACTCCCTGTTACAAAGAAGCCTCAAATCTGATGTTGGACACCTATGCCCCCTTTTTGCACCTCTGCAACTTGTGCACCTCTGCACCTCTTCTCACCTCTGAGACCCTTGAAGCCTTCTATGAACAGACTAACTAAATAAGAATTCTCAAGCCAAAGCTATGCTTATGTTCGGTTTACAAAGAAAAAAAATTTCAGCACAAAAGAATATAATAGATAAGAATATATGGCTGGGATAAAACAATTGATAAGCTCTGATATAATCTCTCAATTTGATTGCCCGTTCTCTGTTGTGTCTCTTAATAGCCGAAGAGAAGAGATCTATATAACGAATAAGGAGCAACGACTATATGCTAAGATTTCTCAGACCCGTTAGACACCTCCCATAATTTCAGCAGCTTTGAATCACAAGAGAGATATTACGCGGATATGCACCAGCTATTTGATTTTGCAGAGCTGAAATAAAGGAGATAAACACTACCCACAAACAGCAATGTTAAACATTAATAAAGGAGACAAATAAGGATAATTTTCAATAGTTTCAGTCAGACTCCCTTTCAAAATAGAGTACTAACTAATGTGGACTCCACTAAACAAGATAACATCCTTAACTAAATCAACGCCCACGAAATATTCTGATGACATAGGTGAATTAAATTGGGTTAGCTGGATTTAATAGCTATAAAATCTGTTACTATTAACATACCTTAATAAAATCCAAATCAAATTTTCCTTAATAAACTCCAAATCAAATCTTCCTTAAAATACTTCAATTCAAATGAGAACTGATTTTAAAACATTCCAAACGTAAGGAAGTCAGCCACAAATGTTCATGTAAAAACCATGATCCATGCATACCAATTATAATTTTATAAACCATAATCTATGCAAATTTAATAATATAATAACACACCATAAACCATACACATGTAAATTAGTCATCAATCAAAACATCACATAATCAAAAACTAATAATCTACGATTCTCATAATAGAACCACTACACCTATCAATAATAAATAAGTACAAATTAAGTGGGATAAGGCCTGAGAGATCTTTATGGTAAGTTTTGTAAATATTGTAATGTTTGTATAACAAAATGACAAGGAGATTAGTGACTTACAACTTGTATATAGACAACATTTATCTTCAAAAAAATGTTAACACTATAATCTCCACCCAATCTTGTCCTGTTGTCCATGACCATGAGTGCTAACAGTGTGTGTCAATAAAAGCAGGACACAGAGAGAAAGAAATATATAATCTATCTACATGTGTATATAAATTACTTTTCATAAACATATACCTTCTAATTTGTTGTTTGCATTTTCAAAGGGAATCTTTGTATTTACAAAACGACAAGACTAATATATATATATATATAGAGGAAGGATCAAGAATACTCTGCTAAATATATACTTTATCTAACAAAATATAATTAATTTTGAATTTTCTATTCACTCTAATAAATCATTTGGGTCGTCCAAAATTTAGAATAAATACCAACGTCCATGTACTGTCGGAGATACGGGACACAACTAGTATATATATATATATATATATATATATATATAGAGAGAGAGAGAGAGAGAGAGAGAGAGGAAGGATCAAGAACACTCTCCTTATCTAGCATTCTTCCTTGAATAACATTACTTTATTAAAACTACGTCGTTTTGGAGATTCTTAAAAGTGAGTGGTCCCACTTGTTTTTCTTTTATTTATAAGAAGAAGTGCTAGATAAGTGGAGTGTTCTTGATCCTTCTTATATATATATATATATATATATATATATATATATATATATAGAGCCCTTCCATGCATAGGTTCTTTATAGTCTTTATCTGTGCTTTTTTTTTGGATAGTTGATAAATTGAATTGATGGTCACTGCGATTAACTTTTCTATTTGATAAGTAAAAGCGGGTTGTTGTACTAATTATTTACTGTCATGAAACTCTATTTTAATAAGTGAGGCCCGCGTAAAATTATATTGTCAATATAGTTATAAAAAATGAATATTTATTATTAAAATAATCTGGCCGGAAGAGCTTGTACCGGCTTACACATTTTTTTTATTTCTCCATTATATGTCATGACTCAGCACATTAAAATGGAATAAAAAAATAAAATAAATTCAGTAAGACAAATATAAATGATAGCGTTAAAATAATAAAATAAATTCCTTAATCAAATACATAATTAGCATTAAAATAATATTAAAATGTCGTAGAATGCAAAACGATCGTCTTCTGATAAAAATTAAAAAAAAAATAAATAATGTAAGATTAAAACATCACTACCGTGACAATAAAAATTGAAAAAATGATTTTATTCAAGCAATTATTTGCTAAATGATTCGAACTTCATGACCTCAAACTCCTACACTCGTCATATGACCACCCGAGCACCACGGGCCTAGCTATTAATTTCAACCAAGGATATATCTTTATATTAAAACTTCACCATCCCCCAAAATCTATATTCTTGCATTATTATTATATTACGATTTATTATTATTAATAAATCTATATTATTAATTGGGGGTTTTCTAAATAAAAATAAGTTAATATCTATATTTATTATTATCCCCTTTAATATTTTTTCTTATTTTTGTAATACTATCAATAAAAGGATTATTAATATATTAAAAATAAATATCATTCTTTAATAAAATATAAAGTGATCATTATAAATCTTGCATTATTAGTATTAATAATTTTATTATTAAGCAATGATTATTAGTAATGAATTTATATATTAAGCAATGATTTTATTATTAAGAAATGATTTTATTATTAATAAAATTAGTTCAATTAGTCTAATAAGTAATGCTTTCCAATTTTTCAAGTCATTTCGGAAATTAATTTACTTATCGATTTATAAGCGTAGTGAAGTTTTATTATAATAATAATAATGTGATTATCAATATTAGAAGTACAGATTATACCAATACTAGTACTACATAACATTAAGAGGAATAATACATATTACATGTTAATTTTCATAAAATAAAAAAAACATAGCATGATTAATACAACCGACGCCTATTTTTTTGGCTCAGGAATCAATGAAGGGCTTGGGAAACAAATTGATTATGTTTTACAAGAGAGCTACATACCCACCCCACAAGTAATTGAGGAGAGCTCCATTCCCACCACCCAAGCCTACGAGGAGTGTTACATTCCAACCTTCCAAACCTATGAGGAGTGTTACATTCCAACCAACTCGACTTTCGGGACTTTCGGGCCTTGGGGATCTAGTTCATAAAAGGTATATATAGTTATGTTAATAGTGATGGTTTTAATTATTATTGCTATATAATAATAATGTACATTTGGGTCTCAATCAGGTACAAGATGCGGGAGACCACATCTTTTATGGACCAAAAGGGTCCTTATCCAAAAGACTTAAAGATTGGAAGGAGACATTTATAAATAAACATATGTTTGGAAACGTGGTGGCACCAGAAGAGGATTTATATCCTTTGTCACATCCGCGCCAGCTTATATGAATTAGACCACAATGCGAGGCAATCCTTAGGGCACAGGGAGTTGGATATTCGAGCATGTCATCGACGCTTATATGTTGTTGCTACGAGAGGTAGAGGAATACTACGGTGTCGCGGGAATACAAAGGTGGTCCCAATTTGGTTTCATGAATTCATTCTTCATGCATTTTGGGCAGGGCTATGTGCCCTGCACTAACGTGAATACTGCGTGGAGTTTTTGCAATCCGTATGTTAACCAAGATGTTGGTCCACCTTTACACGAATGCAAATACATATTCATGCCGATGTGTAGTATCAATCAACGCCATTTTGTCTTGTTCCTATTCGCAGTTGAAGATTGGATGGTTACTATAACTCCACGACCCACTTTTCTGATGACACTAAGTATATTAAGTTACATGAAATGTACTCGAGAATTAGTTAAAGTTGCGGTATGTTTAGTTTTAAAATAGTTTAATATTATAATGTCCTTTAATATTAAAAATTATTAACCAACTACTTTGTACATGCGAGTACATTTGATACCATTTTGTTTGCGAAATGGTAATCCGATCGTGAGTGGGCCAACGGTAATCCTCTTGTCGCTGCAGACCTTACATATTCGTAAAACAACACAACAACTCGGTGTGGCATTTTTGTATGCAAGTATGTTATTTGTTTCGTTAGGGCCAATAGTAATATTTACAAGAGAAGTGGTCCTTAGAAGATGTCACGATCTTTTCGTTCTGCGTCGCGTATGGGAGCTCTACAAAGAAATCCATAAGATTACTTCCTACTCGAGATATAGAACTTGTCCAACATTATCTAATGTACATATTAATTAATAAGAATGTCTATTTGGTTGAACTTTATGGGATTTTCAAATTCATAACTTAATAATATGAATATTATTGAATCACATAAAACCACTTCATATTATTAATAATGTAAAAAAAATTATCTATTTTGTTGAATCTGTATGGATATTTTTATTCTACTAATATTAATAATCACATTATTTATATTAATATTAAAAATCATTATTAATATTATTTTTAATAATAGTAATACATGAATATAATAATAAATAGATAATGCATTCATTTCCTATCATTGAAACTTAATATAATAACAATAATATAAACATAATAATAATCTAGAATATAGATTTAAATAGAAAACCCCCAATTAATAATATAGATTTATTAATAATAATAAATTGTAATATAATAATAATGCAAGAATGTAGATTTTGGGGGATGGTGAAGTTTTAATATAAAGATATATCCTTGGTTGAAATTAATGACTAGGTCCGTGTGCCTCAAATTGGTCATATAGCGAGTGTATGGAGTTTGAGGTTGCGAGTTCAATCATTTAGCAGTTGAATTGCTTGAATAAAATTATTTTTCAATTTTTTTGTCATCGGTAGTGACAAAATTTGTCTTAAATAAACTATTTTTTCAATTTTTATTTAATAATAGTATCACTTTATTCTACTAGGAATTTATTTTATTATTTTAATGCCAAAGTGTCGGCATCTAAGTAGGAATTTATTTTATGTTTTTATTCCATTTTAATGTCTTTGAGTCATGACATATAATGAAGAAATAAAAAAAAATGTATGGCCTAAGACAAGCTCTTCCTAGGTCGGATTATTTTAATAATAAATATTCATTTTTATAACTATACCTTGACAATATAATTTTACGTGGGCCTCACTTATTAAAATAGAAATAGAATCAGATGTAAATAATTAGGCACAACAACCCGTATGTAAACTTATCAAATAGAAAAGTTAATCATGACCATTAATTGATTTATCAACGGTCCAAAAGGGTGTATTACACAAAGATCTTCATAAGAACCGAAATTTGCTATGGAAGGGCTCCTATATATATATATATATATATATATATATATATATATATATATATATATAGGCCGGCAAACGTTTCTCTATCATTTACCACATACATATATGAACAAACCTTACCCCATAAGTAAGGCTAGGGCCGTTAACGGCCGATATGGTCCGGGACTCTATATATTGTATCTCATATTTTCCCGTACGCGCTCTAGCGCGATACGGTTTTCCCGTATTTGTCCGGTATAGCACAATTTTTATTTTTCTGTCCTATTTATTTTTATCTTTGTCGAGGCATAATTTTGTGAGTCCAAGTAGTTTGGTGGAATTCATGTCACTTGGCAGAATGTTTCAGTGAGGAGACTTAACATTATAATAAATCTATAATTTCTGTTAACTTATGATTCTTTTTTCTAATTTGACTCCTTATTTCTAAGGAAACCAAAAATTAATTTCATCATGAAGATGGTACGGTCCGGATTAACTTTGACTTCTCATTTTGAAGGAGATTGACTACTATCTCATTATGGTAACTACTGTTATAATGAGTCTTATTCCTATTCGAGGACGGGCGTGTTGAGACGGTGTGTACACTATAAATACACGGCTATACCATAAGTCACAAGCAATGACTCTTTGTCTATCTTAATCACTAAAGTTATAATGTACATACCTCCATGATCACCTTTCTCCAATATGTACTTATTGTCACATCGGAGTTATCTCCCGACGGCCCTAGTCGTCAAGCCTTCTAAGTGTGTTTTCCCATTTTATGTGCATGATTTGACTCCTTATTTGGTGATTGGGCGAGCGGACGGATCTTGGCGTGAACATTGACGCTAGAAGGAGGTCCACTTTAGTGCTACTTTTTTCAATCACCTACTTATTGAATTAAAGGTATGACAAGTAAGGGGAATACAACTTCTAACCAGGACAGATACTCAGTACAACCAATAACATCCTTGTGGATCCAACTCAAGCTCGGACGTGATGATAATTGTTCTCTACAAATCAGGGGACTCTCAATTCCTGTAACTGCACCGTATATAGTTAGTTCCAAACACACACTTGGAGTGAGAAGCGGGATTAAGATCAACGTGAGTTGATTCGGGTCCGAAATATCCAACAAACTAAATATGTTATGGAGGCTTTACGTTTCAAACATAAGGAGTTAGATGCGCATTTGACTAAGTTGGAGGGAGAAAGAGAGGCCTCCTTGAGTCGGCCTCGTCGTCAAGAGACCATGTCAGAAAGCCGATCTAGGGCATACCGTTAGGAAGGCTCTCGGGAAGGAAGGAGTGGACGCAGATCACGTTCCAATAACGGCAGTGAAAGACGGATGAGCTAGGTCTGGGCACCGACAATAGATAGTCTCCCTAGAGTACGTGAGGGATCGGCCCAGGTCATCCCCCATGAAAGAGAAACCCTACCCCATTATGCAGAAGCTTGCAGAGTTAGAGCAGAAGTTAGCAATGGTGACCCAGGTGAACGAGGTGATGGTCGATCTAACGTCGCCCTTTATCCCTGAAATTGATAGAGTTCAGGCCGACCCGACCAAAAAGATGTTACCTATGGAGTCTTACGACGACACCGAAGACCCTTATGATCATACGCAAGCATATGACCTTCTCATGCATTATTACGATCACTTTGATGCTGCCAAGTGCCAAATGTTTGTCACGGCGCTGAAAAAGGGCGCCCGATTGTGGATGACATCGATGCCGCCCAACTCCATCGGGTCTTGGAAGGAGTTATGTGATAAATTCCATGTCCATTTCGGGAGCAACAAGAGGAGAGGAAAGTTGATGGCGTCTCTCATGCAAATTAATCAACATCAGAATGAGAGTCTGAGTCAGTACGTGAAGAGGTTTAGGGAGTCAGTTAGCTCAGTGAATGATCGCAAAACTTTAGATTCTTCATTATGGTTTTGCACACTATCGGAGGCATATGACAGGGTAGAAAATTTCATCGCTATCGATGAAGCTATGGGGAGCCTAAAACCGCATACGCGTACGCTAGATAAGCCTAAGGATTGGGATAAGAGCTATAATCCCACGTCCGAAACGCAGTTGAAGAGAGAGGTTAACAAGGGGGGTTCGAGAAGAGGTCGAATTCCATTCCCGAATCGGAACGTCCACAAGATTCACTACAAGAAAAAGGCCTAATTCCGACAGAATATTCCTTCAGATAACATCTTATTCCCACGAAAATACGTTTATTCCGACAGAATATTTTGTTGACAATTCCATCGTAATAAAGGTCGTTGGGCTTCATTTCGTCACCAATTTCGTTAGAACTAAATATTTTCGACAGGATTAGTGTCAACGGATTGTTTGTCGGAATTAATTTAGTTTCGAAGGATTATCTCCGACGAACTTATTTGCATCGATAATAAATGGAGACACGTGTCAGGTCATTAAGTCCGAATTCCAACAGAAATTTAGTCGGCATTATGTAATATTTCGTCGGACATACTATTTGTTCAAATAAATTAAATCAATTATGGTCGATGTAAGACCAAAATTTTTTAAATAAAAGGAATTTCCTTTATTTATTATTTTGAAATAGTAAGGGTTGATTTGATTAATGTTTCAAAATAAGCAAGTGGTTATAAAATATTCATTGTTGTCAGAATATTCGTTTGGTCGTGGAATATTAAATCTGTTGTCGGGAATATTAAATGCGACCAATGTGACCATGTACCAAATGCCCATAACGGAAAAAAGCGATTGGATGAGGAAAGCAAAGTTTGGGTGGTTATAAATATGAAGTGGTTATTCTGAATTAAAAGTATTGTTGGAATGCCGGTGGTTAAAATCACGATGTCTGGCGTGGTTTGCAAGATGGCACCAGGTATTACTGATATTATTGAATTATTGATCCTTACGTAAGATGGCACTACTCAATAATTTTCCACGGTGATTCTTTGTTCAATATTTTATTTTATTGATTCAATAATTGCTGCGTTGATATTTTATATTATTGTTGTTCGATAATTGTCACATCTGCTTGATTTCCCATTATCGAGCAATAATTCATATTATCTGAATAATATTATTAGATAACATTATTGGCAATGTCTAGAAAGTTCTGTCTAAGGAGAGGTTTGGTCACCTAATTGCGCGCCAGTAAGAAGAAATTCTTATTGGAAAGCCCCCTCTTTCCTGGGAACAGCCTGGTTGTCATAAATGTGATTCTGTAATATTATTTGTGAATAATTAATTATTGATTCATATGATAAGGAAATATTTATTTTATATGAATATAAATGATGGATTTATTTATGTGGTTATTAATGAAGGAATTAATGTTGAGGTGTTTTATCAGTATTTTATCGGATTGGAGGTGTTAAAAATCAAATCAGGGGTTTTGAGATATATTATAAGGGTTATAATTTTAATCAAGCCGTTGGATTGTGGTAATTTTTGGGTATGTTATACATACATAAGTTGAGTATATGTCCACAAATTTTGAACAGTTAAAAATACACGAATGATCCATTGTGAATTTTAAGAGGTGTCGGATTAGGATTCTGGAAATTAGGTTTATAATTGATTTTGGTGGAAAATTCTAGAATTGAGTGGGCCCCACTTGTGGTTGGTGAAGAAATGTGCTGAATTTTATTTCAAATGTTTATAGTTTCACGATACTGTTTATTTATATTTCTTTTCAGCTCAAATATCTATTCCTCGGATCATCATCTGTTTGGACTATCTCCGGATTCTGGCACTACCAACATTATTTTGAGGTATTGTCGACATGGATAAAACAAAGTACTAATTTTTTATTTTATTGAATACCTCTATTCAAAATTAAAATTCATAAATATCAATTTTTTTAATAATAAAATTAAGGAAGTGGAGTTTGATGACTAATAATGATTTATCCCAAAGATGAAAGTAAGTCATATATTCCAAAGCTGCACCTCATTTGTAGAGAATGAGAATCATATGGATGTTTCAGAGTTTGAAATCATATACAAAGATTCTACTTTCAGGTCATCACAGAGCGAGATAACGGCACGCTTCAACTGAGACCAGATTATAATCAAGATAAATTAATGTAATAACGATAACCAAATGAGGTACAGATGAAGGAATCATCAAAATAATGAGAGATTTTAAAGAGATTCTGAAGAACCCAATAATTTTTTATTTTCAACGTATGAAGAATGTTAGTTAATTATAAATTTATGGTTTATAGTTTTTATTCAACGATTGTAGAATTTGCATTAGAGAAACCAATCCGTTGTTTAAAAATCTTGCTTTAATAGACTATCACATTACCCGTTAACATGTGCGGTTAAATTTTGTAGACTATTAAATTTTATCGATTAACTTGCATATCATTTCTAAATATATAGAACGTCTTATCAACTTCCAGGAGCCAACTATAGAATTTGGTAACGAGTTTTTACTCGCAATTTTCAGGGGAATTCAACGGCAATATTCGCGCGATAAGAACTGAGGCAGTCATTGTGGACGGCTATCCAAGCATCGGGGATACGAAATGTACCAGATAAACCTAAGCTGAATAACATCGAGCTTTCTATTAGTACGATATTGTCAGCACTAATTAGATAATTTACAAATAGAGATGGAGATGAAAACCTAGGTACCCAACAATACATGTAGTTGTGTCTACAAGCCACCGTGAGTTTTATACATTCATAATAAGATTATTTTTAATCCATCCTCGAAGTAATTGTAATCTTCAGCATTTAATCTACTATTTTCACCGATACGTCGAGACTTTTGTAATCAATGACAGAGAAGTTATGCATCGATAACCATTATATATAAATATTTCAAAATAAGCAAGTGGTTATAAAATATTCATCGTCATTTAGAATATTCGTTATCGTGGAATATCTCAGATCGCCTGTGAATATTCGGGGACGATTGTATATATATATATATATATATATTTTTGATCGCTGTAATTTTGCATGTTATATATACATAAGTCGAGTATAAGTCCACAAATCTTGAACCGTCTGATCCGTTGTGAATTTTAAGAGGTGCTTGATTCAAAATCAGTTTATAATTGATTTTGGTGGAAATCAGAATCGAAAATTTCCCACTTTGTGGTCAGGAAGAATGTATTTAATTTTATTTGTGGTGGCAATATAGCCATCGAGAGTCATTGCTCAAAGATAAGTTTCATTCCAAGATCACCTCGACCTTCCTCCGGCAATTTGATTCTTTGAGGTAAGTGGATATTATTTTTTTCGTATCGATATTATTTCTTCCAATATCATTATGTCAAATGTTGATCCTCGAGGTTTTATCAAATTTGGAACTTCACGCCAAGTTATTATCTCATGAGTTAATATTCACTTAGCCATTTTATTCATGAGTTACTATTCACGGTTACTATTCTAGTACTATCTTATGAAGCGTGAAGATGTTTTTCATGACTTCATTTTCACGAAATACTATTCAATGTATACCAAGACTATTCTTTTATCCCAACAATACATACAATAACATCATCGATGAATATCTTTGGCCTTTATTAGCGAGATATCCCAACAATACTTAATAATGTGATGCAAATGTAAGACTTAGAGAGAGTAATTACGATTGCATGACTGTAATTCAAAAGCAGTTGCAGATTATTTATTAAAAGGCCACAATGATCTCATGAGTTTACCTTATTCCATTAAAATATCAATTTTTTTAATAATTTTGTTTGCGCTTTAAAACCCATTTTGTACTCAGATCCCAACAATACATACAATAATTAACCAATAACCGCATCCAATAACATATATTATAATCAAACCATAACACAACGTAACTTCATTTTGTAATATATATATATATATATATATATATATATACACACGCGCGTTTTCTAACAACACATAATGTTAAACTACACTAATATAACTTATAAAATACAAAGAATCAAACTAAGTTAAAATATTTACAAAACTAAACTAAAATCCATTGATCTAAAAAGAATCAAGATAACTACAATGTTTTAAAAAACAAAATGTAAATCATCGGGCGGGCGTCGGCATTGCTGATGTGGTGTCTCTAAATTGGTTCTCCATCATCCCCCGTTCGCTAGCTTGCTCGGCATCCACCTACCAATATAGATAATATATAAATTTTTATTCAATATCTGTGCAACACTGGAAGTTAGGAATGTCATTAGAAGGATAAGGATGTCTATTATCATGACTTAGCATCATCATCAACCCTAGTTGTCTACATTTTAAAGTTTAACAAATAATATAACCAGCCCTTTCTTCATGTTTGTATCCAGCATCTCTATTAATCATACACTATATAGAGTAATAGTATATGATTAATAGAGATGGTTGAAACAAACATGAAGAAAAAGGGGCATGTTATATGATTTGTCAAACTTTAAAATGAAGACAACTAGGGTTGATGTTGATGGACATCATGATAATAGACATCCTCATCCTTCTAATGACGTGCAAAAATCATATAGTGTTGCACGAATATTGAATGAGAATCTATATACTTTAATTACAAGTCATGTAGAATATACCTGCGTAATGATCGATCATGGTGAAAGTAGTATGTCCTCAAGCCAATCACATTGGATGTGATCAGCATTTTCTTTGTAATCTTATTTATTTATTAATAAGAGAATTTATTTAATACTAAATACATTCTTTATATATCCATGTTAATTAGTTGAATTAATAAATATGATAAACCAATAGTTTTAGATCAATGCTTTTAGAATCATGACGATGATCATGCTAATGAGATCTAAATTCAAAATAGCTCAAAACTAAAATGTTCCTTATCGTATGGATCACTAATGTGAGGTTAATGATTCCAGATAGATTAGTACATACTATGCTTACTCTGTTGAAGATGATGATTGATCTCATAATCATTTGTGTGGAGACACTAAAGCAAGTTCGTAGATGCTTATTGGAGAATAAGTTCACTGAACGTGACTTGTATAAAAAAACCCTAATGGAGTTTTACTTGTCTTTCAATAGGAGTTCCTAAAGTGATAGTAGTGCAAGTGATCTTTGTACCTGAGATCATCATATTATCTTTTATATACTGAGTTATGTTTTTGACATATTACTTAATACTCTAGAGTATGTTTTAGGGTATTTTCGGATACAATAACTTATATATGGAGATTAGTGAATGATCAATAAAGGATTTACCACTTTCGATAAAGGGATAGAATGTCCTATGTGATTCGATAAAGTGGCAACTCGAAAATTCCTGATCAGGGTTGAATGGAAATTAGAAAGGAGTTTTTAATTTAAATTAACTAGAGTTGTGCATTTTAGAATCGGAATACATATAATCAAATAAATAAAAATTGACAGTAATTCCATATTTTATATTTGATCGGGACATTGTATGGTCGGAGGATTGAATTGCACGGTAACTATTCTCGGAATATGTTCTTTATTCTTTGTGATAATCATTGTGATTGAACGTTAAATTCATATTATCCGAATAGTCATGATACATTATTTATAAGGTGTGACTCATGATGTAGAATAAATATTATTTATTTATATTTTAATTAAAAGATTTTAATTCATTATAAATAATATTAGAATGATTCTAAATTTATTTATTCTACTACTGGCTTAATATTGAACCTAGAGGGTCACACAATAAAAGAAGAAAGATAATTTTTAGAAGTGATTGACTTAATGATAATAAATTAAGTGTTTTAATTTATTAGTGGAATAAATTAAATAAATTAATGTTTATAATTAAGAATTGTAAACTAATAGGTGTAGTCATCATCTTATTAAATTGACTAAATAATAATAATATAGTATTTGGAGAAATATTAGATTATAAATAAATAAGAGGAGTCTTATTATTGTTATTATTATTAAAGTTCCTAATTAGATTGAGAATTAAATAAAACCCTAATTTCTAAAACGTTTAGGAAAATGGTTAGTCTATAAATAAAAGAAGTCTTATTATGGGATGGACTAATGCTAATGCAACTTGTATCTCTCTTACAAGTATTCTCAAAACCCTAAGGAGTTAGGATAGAGAGAATTAGGGCTATCCACCCAAGATCTAGTAGAATCTAAATTCACATCTTCAATCATTTTCTCTTGGTAGATCACCTCTTGGGCTTTGCACACTATTTTAGCGAACGTTTGACCCGTTGGATTGGCGAGACGCAAAGGAATAAAGGATTGTAGCTTGAAGATTTCATCAAGGAGTTGATCATCTTCAAAGGTATATCTTTTATTATTCCTCAATTATTAATATTGTATAAAGTGATTCCTGTGATTGCAGAAAATTTTAAATTCATTTTATGCTATACTTTCGCTTATTACGTATATGATTGCATGTATGTTCTCGTTTCTGCAAACTTATAGTGGTATAAAAGCCATCCTTATGCAAGTTATTAAATATTTTTGATTTATATATATATATATATATATATGCTAATATGTGTTTAGAAAAATTTAATTGGGCATAACTGTTAGTATAAAATCATATTTTTGGAGAAAAATGCACAAATATTCGCGAATCTGGAAAATTGAATTTGCACAACGGTGCCTCAACGCCAAAGAGAGTTAGGCACAAATCCAAGTCTTATGGCGCCTACTAATGCAGTTCATTTGTGGCGCCAAAGCCCTGCATCCCAAAATATTAAAAATAATTTTTTTATTATTATTTCAAATTAAGATAAAAGGTTTATTTTAATTGAAATTGGATTCCATGTTTTTCTAGAAATTCTAAATTATAAAATAAAAGAATTTGTTTTGATTTGCAATTTGATTAAAATAAGGAAGTTTATTTTAATTGGAATTGACTTTCATGATAACTAATGAGAGTTGGAATTAGATTCAATGATAACTAATTGGATTTTATATTAACTAATATTGTCCACTAAATGATATCAATATATATATTGAATGTTTTATTTTCATGAGATGAATGTTTTATCATGTATGATAGTAAAGGAGATGATTATAGACCATTGACTAATGTGATTGGATTTAATTTTAATGGATGCTTGAATGAATGTGGTTTTCATAAATGGGGTCTGCGTACATCGCATCTCTAATATTCAAATGTAAATTTTATCTTCATCCTATGTACCTCCCATTGACTACTGATCAAGGTTTTTGTTTTATGAAAAATAGATTATAATAGGATTTTATAGAATTGTTCGAGAAATTGGAGACGAAGAGCAGGAACAATGAAGACCCGTTTGTAATGAAACACGGGTTGAATGTAATAGTTATATTCAATATTTTTGTTCTTGCACCTTAGATTTTACCTTTTGGTTCATGGTGGCTCCAATGAACAAAATTAGAATTAAGTTCATAATCATCCCATACAGAATATTAAATTCTATTGTGCATGCTAATTATATAGTAAATATATTATTATACATGGTGATATATGATGCGTATTTCTATATATATATTTTCATACGCGCTAAATAAGATGAGACAATTAATAACAAAACCCTCAGAAAGATAATATATGTGACGCCCCCAAAATAGGCTCACACAACTAGGGGTGATAACCGAGCCAAGTAGTTCGGTACTCGACTCGAGATCGACTCAAAAATATGATCCAAAGCTCGAATTCGAAGTTGATCCGAGTCGAATCGATCCACACTCGTTTTCTGTTTAATGATACACGAGTCGAACTCCAAAGCAGACCAGTGGTTCGCCGTATTAAGGTTCGAGTATTTCATTTTTCTCAAACCATACTGATACCTTTCGATGGATCATATTCGAATATTGGTCTGATCCATGCTAGTAAGCTATATATGTGATATTTATATCAATCTTTATAATTTATAAAGTGTAGTATGAAATTGTGTAAACTTGTACTTGAATAAATCAATGAATTAAATGTCAATTTATATTACATTCTTTATAATTTCAATACATAAATAAAAGTGAAAAAGTTTTATATATAAATATTAGTTAAGTAATCAATTTAGTATATACTGGTTCATTTTTAAGTGAAATGGTTCATATTCGAAACTCAATTTGAAGGCTAATGAGTAACTCCCTTTGTAAACGAGTCGAGTAGGTCCGAGTAATGATTCGAGCCGAATTTGGCACAAAAATATAAATCCTTTATCGAATCTGAGTCGAATTCGAGCTCCATTTTTACGAGTCGAGCTGAATCCGAGCATGAAGGTGTTCGTTCAGATTAGACTCGTTTGCACCCCTACACACAACCCATTCTAAGTCGCCAAATACATGGTACAAACACTAAATACAAACTTCATTAATAGAACTGTCGTGCAAAATACGACAACACATACGCTGTGAGTTTTAATACAAATATTGTCTTGTAGACAATATCCAAACTAAAATAAAGTCCTCATTATAATTATTTTTATACTATTTTACAAATTAGTGAGGACTGCTATACTAATCATCTTGAACCATTACTCCACTCTCCGACTAGTCTCAGCTATATTATCGCCTCCTGAGAAGAACAATGGAACCAAAGGAAAAATTGAGCTCAACTAGCCTATTAAAGAATATTATAACTAAGAAAATGTAGAACAAATTATCCTTAGTCCTCAATAGGGAAAAATCTGATAGAATACAATAGACAACAAGTATTATATCACAACTGCAGCGGAAATAACAATCCATTAGAAGAGTCAAGTAGATCATGATATCTACTATCTTCTATGATTTAAAAGTCAATCATCAATATTTTATCCCTGTAATACCAATCAATATGCATTACGGACCAAAGATATTCGTTAGTATCACCAGTGGTCATGATCATGCCAAACACGTGTCCATCTATGCACTACGGGCCAAAGATGACTTTCACCACAAATCTTTATCTGTAACATTAAAGGTTATGACTATACCAATACACAATTCTTGATCATAATCATACCAATCAACAGTCTATCTTAATTTGTACTACGTGCCAAAGATGACATCTAGTACAATATAAGCATGAGGATGATGACAATGATATAAAGAATCAATCAAGTGAGATCAAAGATAAATATTAGAGATTTCTAATTGAATTTATTCGAGTTCAAAAATGTCCAAATTGTCAACATGATAACTATTTATGAAGTAAAATTCAAGAATGATATTCATGTATCAAAAATAATTTGGACAGAAAGAAAATTAAATTATGTTGTGAACAGTACTCATGAATTGTACCGTGTGAATAATACCGTATAAATAGTACCCCAACATGAAAATATTAAAATTTAATAAGAATGTTCAGACCAATATTCCAACGAAATGATATTAGATGAAGCGCAAAACTTAAGGAATATTTAATCATTTCAGGAATTATAGAAGCAACACTTACCATAGTAAGTTTAAATTTAGGAATATGAAATGAAATATTATCCCTTACATAACATGGAGTATGAAATTTAAAGAAAATGATATTTCTTACGAGTATTGAAATAAAATAATATCTTTTACCTTAGTAGAAACTAGATTCGACTGGAATATCGGATATTATTCTGAGAAAATCTTGCACAAAAAGCCACACTCAAAGTATCCTTATACTCAAGAGAAATACTCACAATACTATAGAATAAGAATTTCTGATATTGTGATGGTGTGTTTAGGAAGGAAAGGTAACCTCCCTTTTATAGTGCAACGGAGGAATCATCAGCCTAATTTATTTCTTTTTTCCCTCCTCCGCCTAACCTGCCTAACTTCTCATTTTCCTCTCGTGAGGCCCCAGACCCCGATTTTATCAATAAAGATTTAAATTTTGTCAAAATAATTTTTTAATATTATGGTGTGAATTTGAGATAATATTATAGTTGTGGGTAGTATTTATAAATTTTGCAAAGTATGCAAGTGGTTATATTATATTCGATTGGTGGGGAATATTAGGGTTTAGCGAGGAATATTAAATACAACGGCTCAATCATTGGTGGACCCCATGATGCAATTATTGTCGGATTGAAAAGCGACAAAAATATTTTATTGAAATAACGGCGGAAGTTTTACCGTGAGTTCTTGTTGAACTACTCGGTATTAAAAAAATACGATAATAAGTGTGGTTGCATAGTAGCACACGGTATTGATTATTGATGCTTATGTGAGAAGTCACTCGGTTTGATTCCATTATTGTCGATTAATAATATGAATTATTATAATGATAATGACGTTTTGTTTTATTAAGTATTATTAACGTAATAAAAGCGAAACATCTTTTATATAAAATAGAATACTTTATTAAAGTTATTACATAAATAGAATATATTATATTTTATTATGCATAGTGTTGCAGTGTTTGCATAGTGTTTTGCATAGTATTGCATAGTGTTTGCATAGTAAAATGTTTTTATATAAATAGAATATATTATATTTTATTTAAAAGATTTTTCTTTAAATATGGACCGTCAGATTAAAGTAAATCAATCTGGACCGTTCATGGATTAGTTTCTTATGCATTCCATTTTCTATAAATAGAAGCTCATTCCTTCATTATTTTTTCTTACGAATTCATTGAAACTACAGAGAGAAATTATAGAGAGAAGCTATAGAGAAAAATTATAGAAAGAAGAAGAGTGATTACTATACTTCACTACTTCTATATTCATTTCTTTTTTTACGGTGAGGGGTGTTATTCTTTCTTCTTGAAGAGAACTTACATTATTCCATTCATTATTATTTTGTTGGAATAACTTTTGTAAAAAGTGGTATACCCTATACATAACTTTTGTATATATGCGGCATATCCTATACTTGGTGAAATCCTTATGTTATTCCATTCTTATTTATTACATTTGGAATAACTTTTGTATCTGTGATTTTACCCTATACTTGGTGACATTCTTCTATTATTACATTTGGAACATCACATGCATGTGTGTTTTACACGGACTGGTTCCGTTTTATTATTATTCTGTTGGAACATCACATGCATGTGTTTTACAGGACTGGTTAAAATCTTTATCATTACATTTGGAATATCCTATCTCGTGTGTTTTACAGGATGATCCGGTTCCATCTTTATTATTACATTTGGAACATCACACGCTTGGATTGTGAATTTCACGACTGGTTCCGTTATTATTATTACATTTGGAAAAACACATCCCATGCAAATCTGCGCATGCATGGTGATTTCTTTTGTTATTCCATTCTTTATTATACCCGGTTGGTTAAAACTTTGACTTCTATACTCCATGAAATTAGTAGAATATCCTTGATATTTGCGTTTCATCGATATCTTTTCATGGAAATATTCTTGATCATTCTTGAATTTTACTCTCTGGCTTGATATCATGTTGATAATTTGGGCGTTAATAATTCATGGATTAAATAATTCTTGAACTTGTTTTATTGAATTATTATGTCATTGTCATCATCCTCATGTTATATTATGTTATCTTTGGCTTACGTGCATAGATGAACTTAGTATGATTATGACCGAGGATCATTCGGTATAATCATGACTTGATATAAATGATGTGACAAAAGTCCTCGATGGCTTTGTAATGCGGTGATGGATAGTTTTGGTATGATTATGACCGGGGGTGATTCGGTATAGTCATGACCATTGATAATTTGATGAAAATCCTTGGCCGTGAATGCAGGGATGATTAGATGTGGTGGTTTATTTATTAAAATTTGAGTCTCGGCGATAAAAATTGATGAAAACCTTTTAAAACCTAAAAGATAGTAGACTTTATTCTCTATTTGACTCTTTTAATGGGTTGCTTATTCTCATTGCGAGATTAAACTGGTTGTCTATTGTATTTTATCGGTTTAACAACTTGTTGAAGGCTAATGATAATTTATTACGCATTATCTTAGTCATAATATTTCTTCTTCTTGGGCTAGTTGAGCTCACCCTTTCTTTCACCGTTCTCTTGAGAAATGAGAACATAGGCTGGGACGAGTCGGGGAGCAGTAATGGTCCGAGAGGATAGCATTAGTAGTCCTCACTATTACACGTGAAATAGTGTGATAATAGTTTGTAATGAGGACTCCTTTTGAGTTTGTATAATATCTAGTAGACAAAATTTGTATTCAAACTCACGGTTTATGTCGTATTGTACAGCAGCATTATATTAGTAAGTTGTATTTGAATTTATGTACCATGTAAGTGGCGACCCAAGATGGGTGGCGTATACCTAATTTTGGGGGCGTCGCGGTTGGTATCGAGCTTAGGGATATGATCCACGGCTAAGATGTGAGATAAGAACTAGGAGGGAGAGCGGAAATTCCTTTGCTAGTATGACCTACCTAAGTTTATTTGGTATTTAATTGGTCGGTCGAGTATAGGGATAATATTTGATATATTAATTAACCCTTGTGTTGTGGCGGTGTTTGGAAATGGCGGTGAAAATATTCACAATGGAGTGAATGTGACCGTTGTGACACCTTTAATCACTAATCGAGGTTAATGCGATGTCGAGACGAGGAACAAATTAGAGATATCCACGTAGTAAATGAAGAACTAATTGTTGCACCCGAGCTAGTTGCGAGGTAGCGGTGAAAGTGAGGAAGAAGAGGAAGAAGAGGAAGAAGAGGAACACGAGGAGAATTGGTTAGAAGAAATTTATGATCAAAACTTAGAATTACAAAATCGTGTTCGTGAGCTAGAAGAACGAGTTGAAGAAGCGACAAGCGGTTAGGTGGAACAAAGGGATACAACAATTCAAAATTGGGTTTACCCGATATGTGATGCTCGAACAAAATCACGCTTTGGCGGTGTGTAAGATATTAAAGTTGGAATCGAGAATTTAAAAATCAAAGATCAATTTGAAAGAAGAAACAAGCGAACGAAGGAGAATAGGCGATGCATGGGTAAAAAGGCACTGTAGCGTTGATAGTGTAGAAAAAAGCGTCCAGATCCAATAAAGCCAAAATAGATGAAATGGACTTTGCTTTTTGAATGACAATTGGGAGAACCCAACATCGAATTGAATTACCACATGCATAGCGGTCAACCCGAATTCGATATGGATCGGAGAATAATGATTCAAATCATGGATCGAGAATGTGAAGAAGCACTTAAGGGTGGAATGTACCCTATAGTAAAAAAGTCAAACTTCGGTAATTTAAGCGAGGCGTTTGTCGAAAACCGAAGCGAAGTTATTACGGGTAAATTAATTATTGCGAAGTCTATACTTTATTCAATACAAGTTCTACCCACTCTTTTATTCTACCTAGTTGTGTTCAATGTTTAAATTTGACTCAAAAAAAAAAATTAGACTTTGATTTATCTATTGAAACTTCGTTGGGAGAAACCTTCGTTACCTCCACATTTTATTAATCTTGTTGTTTCAAATAAACACTTTCACGATCTTATATCTTTAAAAATTCTTGCCTTTGAGGTAATTTTTGAAAGCGATTGATTAACTACTTATTATTCTTTTTGTAAGGTTGTTAGCTTTCATATTCCTAACCAACTTTGTTATCTGAATTCAAAGTAACCAAACCCTAAAGTTAATCAACATTATATCAAGCCATAAGTAAAGAGCCCCGATCCTTTCGTTGTTGACTTCCTTGTGTGGAATGCACGAAATAGGACTTTCTGTAAGGCGACATCGTGAATGAAGATGATGGCAAGTTTATAGGTATCATTGTGAGGTGCTATCTAGGTTAAGGGATAGAAGTCACAGTTGGTATCAATGTAACGTACTATCCAAGTCTTGGATAAGAGTAGCAGTTTTGAATGATATTTCTATCATTAATAAATTTCTTGACGTATTCTTGAAGATTTCCTAGCCTACCCTAGGCGTGAAATCGAATTTTGTATTGACCCCAGACAAAACCCATTTCTTAAACCCTCAAATATTTCTTCAACTAAAATGAGCAGTTTCGTGGTTTATGATGAAAGTCATAATAAAAGCATTGGAATAATGAAAATCATGGGTATATGAAGTATTAGTAAGTTTTATGATGAGTTATGTTGGTTAGTATGTGAAAACATGAAAGTTTCTTAGAAATCACAAAGAGTTGAAAATCAGATTTTGGTGAAAAAGCGTAACATGAAATTCAATTGACTATATCTCTTATTATATTTTGAATTTTTGAATGTGGTCAAGTCCTAGAGTTAGATCTATGAGTTACCTAACTAATCCAAGTGGAATTACTGGAAAAGGTGTTGTAGATTTTTGTGGGGACTGATTTTTTAGCAAAGGAGGCCAAAGCTGTAAATTTCAAAAATGCTACTGCCCAGAAACTTTAAGGGACTGTTTCGGCCACTTAAATTATGAGAAAAATTCTGGCCTTTAGGGACATGAAGGTATATGGTATAAAAGTATCTCCTGTCCAAAAATGAGCTCATTCGACTTAAAATGAGCAAGTTATGACTCTTTCAATATTTAGGTTTTCCGAATGAAAAAATATAACCCGGAGTTCTATAACTCAGATGACCATGAAATTTAAACTAGAAGCTCACGTTAACATGTGTAAGGTCCTGCCAAGATTTGGGAATTTTGGAGTTAAACTTGAGGTAGCTAATTTCTTAAGGAATTAATTAGAAATTGATTTTTGAAAAATAGTAAATGAATTTTAAAAATTCGAGAAAATATATTTTCATTATGGGACTATATTATGCTAAATCCCAGAAAAAGAAATATTTTTGGGACTAATTTGGTATTTTTCATGAAAATAGTTTAATTCTGAACATATGAGTTAAATATGTTATGTGAAGTAACAAAGTTGAAAATATGATTTTATGGCTAGAGAATCCTATATAGAGTATATGCATATTTTTTTGATGAGGGATTTGATAATTGGTGATGATATTTTATGAGTATGACATTTTTGAATGATTAAATGCATTATATGGTAAAGCGTAAACAATTGAGATAAATTGTTTATAAATTTAAGAAGTGATTAAAATATTATTATAATATTAATGATATTAGATTATAAGATTATTAAATGATTGATAACATGGGGATATTCTTGAATCTGGATAAATTATATTATAAATGTTTAATATTTATCCTTTATCTCATTTGATTGATTCTTTATATCATTATCCTCATGCTTATATTATGTTGAAAGTCATCGATGGTAGTAGTGCATTGATGGACTTGGTTGGCATGACCATCATGACCATTAATGAATACACAACTATTCTTGGCGTAGTAGTGCGGGAATAATTGTGGTCGTGATACTTAATGAATACACAATTATCTTTGGTAGTAGTGCATGGATAATTTGTGGTCGTGATATAATGAATACACAATTATCTTTGGTAGTAGTGCATGGATAATTTGTGGTCGTGATACTAATGAATACACAATTATCTTTGGTAGTAGTGCATGGATAATTTGTGGTCGTGATCTTAATGAATACACAATTATCTTTGGTAGTAGTGCATGGATAATTTGTGGTCGTGATACTTAATGAATACACAATTATCTTTGGTAGTAGTGCATGGATAATTTGTGGTCGTGATACTAATGAATACACGATTATCTTTGGTAGTAGTGCATGGATAATTTGTGGTCGTGATACTTAATGAATACGACGATTATCTTTGGTAGTAGTGCATGGATAATTAAATGGTCGTGATACTTAATGAATATCCTTGGCACGTAGTGCGGGGATGATTCGATGATATGGATTAATTATTGAAATGAGTCTCGATGATGAAATATTAATTCATGGATGTGGTAAAAGTCAAATCTTTGGTAGTAGTGCATTGATAGACTTGGTATGATTATGACCACGGTTATTCGGTATAATCATGGCCAGTAATTGAAAACACGAATATCCTTAGCCGATGGTGCATGGATAATTCATGGTTGTGATACTATTAAATTTGAGTCTCGATTATTATTGGTTTCTGATTTATATATCTTTGGCACATAGTGCAAAGATGAATTGTTAATAAATATCTTTGGCTGTAGTGCAAAGATGAATTGATATCTTTAGTAGGATTGCAAAGATGAACTTAATATTTTCAACGATAAAGGTATTCAAGGTATCCTCACCTCTTTATCATATATCAGTGCGTACCCTAATTTCGAGGCGAGAATTCCATAAGGAGGGAGATTGTGAGACCCCAGATTTTATCAATAAAGATTTAAATTTTGTCAAAATAATTTTTAATATTATGGTGTGAATTTGAGATAATATTATAGTTGTGGGTAGTATTTATAAATTTTGCAAAGTATGCAAGTGGTTATATTATATTCGATTGGTGGGGAATATTCGGTTTAGCGAGGGAATATTAAATACAATGGCTCAATCATTGGTGGACCCTAGCGAAATTATTATCGGATTGAAAAAGCGACAAAAATATTTTATTGAAATAACGGCGGAAGTTTTACCGTGAGTTCTTGTTGAACTACTTTCGGTAGTAAAAATACGATGTAATAAGTGTGGTTGCATAGTAGCTACAGGTATTGATTATTGATGCTTATGTGAGAAGTCACTCGGTTTGATTCCATTATTGTCGATTAATAATATGAATTATTATAGCGATAATGACGTTTTGTTTTATTAATTATTATTAACGTAATAAAAGCGAAACATCTTTATATAAAATAGAATACTTTATTAAAGTTATTACATAAATAGAATATATTATATTTTATTATGCATTATTGCATAGTGTTTTGCATAGTGTTTTGCATAGTATTGCATAGTGTTTGCATAGTAAAATGTTTTTATATAAATAGAATATATTATATTTTATTTAAAAGATTTTTCTTTAAATATGGACCGTCAGATTAAAGTAAATCAATACGGATAGTTCATGGATTAATTCTTATGCATTCCATTTTCCTATAAATAGAAGCTCATTCCTTCATTATTTTCTTTACGAATTCATTGAAACTCTAGAGAGAAATTATAGAGAGAAGCTATAGAGAAAAAATTATAGAAAGAAGAAGAGTATTACCTTTACTTCACTACTTCTATATTAGGTTCTTTTACGGTAAGGGTGTTATTCTTTTTCTTCTTGAAGAGAACTTACATTATTCCATTCATTATTATTTTGTTGGAATAACTTTTGTAAAAGTGGTATACCCTATACATAACTTTGTATATACGGCATATCCTATACTTGGTGAAATCCTTATGTTATTCCATTCTTATTTATTACATTGGAATAACTTTGTATCTGTGATTTTACCTATACTTGGTGACATTCTTCTATTATTACATTGGAACATCACATGCATGTGTTTTACAGGACACGGTTCCGTTTTTTATTATTCTGTTGGAACATCACATGCATGTGTTTTACAGGACTGGTTAAAATCTTTATCATTACATTGGAATATCCTATCATGTGTTTTACAGGATGCAGTTCCATCTTTATTATTACATTGGAACATCACAGTGGTGTGAATTTCACGACACTGGTTCCGTTATTATTATTACATTGGAAAAACTTTGTCCATGCAATACAGCGTGCATGGTGATTTCTTTTGTTATTCCATTCTTTATTATACCCGGTTGGTTAAAACTTTGACTTCTATACTCCATGAAATTAGTAGAATATCCTTGATATTTGCGTTTCATCGATATCTTTTCATGGAAATATTCTTGATCATTCTTGAATTTCACTCTCTGAAAGCGATTATCATGTTGATAATTTGGGCGTTAATAATTCATGGATTAAATAATTCTTGAACTTGTTTTATTGAATTATTATGTCATTGTCATCATCCTCATGTTATATTATGTTATCTTTGGCTTACGTGCATAGATGAACTTAGTATGATTATGACCGAGGATCATTCGGTATAATCATGACTTGATATAAATGATGTGACAAAAGTCCTCGATTAACTTTGTAATCACGATGATGGATAGTTTTGGTATGATTATGACCGGGGTGATTCGGTATAGTCATGACCATTGATAATTTGATGAAAATCCTTGACCGTGAATGCGAGGGATGATTAGATGTGGTGGTTTATTTATTAAAGTGAGTCTCGTGATAAAAATTGATGAAAACCTTTTAAAACCTAAAAGATAGTAGACTTTATTCTCTATTTGACTCTTTTAATGGGTTGCTTATTCAACTGCTTAGATTAAGCTGGTTGTCTATTGTATTTTATCGGTTTAACACTGTTGAAGGCTAATGATAATTTATTACGCATTATCTTAGTCATAATATTTCTTCTTGGGCTAGTTGAGCTCACCCTTTCTTTCACTTTTTCTCTTGAAATGAGAACATAGGCTTGAGACGAGTCGGGGAGCAGTAATGGTCGAGAGGATAGCATTAGTAGTCCTCACTATTACGTGAAATAGTGTGATAATAGTTGTAATGAGGACTCCTTTTGAGTTTGTATAATATCTAGTAGACAAAATTTGTATTCAAACTCACGATTTATGTCGTATTATACCCACAGCAGTTATATTAGTAAGTTGTATTTGAATTTATGTACCATGTAAGTGGCGACCCAAGATGGGTGGCGTATACCTAATTTTGGGGCGTCATAAGGCCCACAATAACCAAATCATTCCCAGAAAAGAGGGGGCTTTCTGATAAGGATTTATTCTATTTGGCGTGCAATTATATAACCTAACCCCTTTCCTCGCCAAAATTTTCTAATGCTAATTAATAATATGAATAATTGTGTCGTGTCAATTATTAATTTAATAATATAAAATATTATACAGATGATATTGTAACAATAATTGAATCAATAATATGAGATACTATGCAACACTACCGTGACAATTATTGAATGAAAATGAGTGACTTCTTACGTAAGAATCAATAATCAGAGATATTGTGCAATACCGTGTGCTACTGTGCAACCACGCGTATTACTGTACTTTTATCACTGGGTATTTCAACAGTTAACGGTAAAAGTTTTGCCGTTATATTTTATAAAAAGGTTATTTCTGTCGTTTTCTATATCCGATCATATTCCGTTATGTGGTCCACTTAATGATTGCTACCGTAGGGATATTCCCCACAAAAAAGAATATTCCCCCGAATTGTGCAAATATTATATGACAACTTGCTTACTTTGAAAAATTTGCACATATCACCCATAATTATAGCATTATATCAAATCAACACCTTATTATTCAAAATAATATTTAGAGAAAATTAAATATTTATTCATAAAAAGTTGGGGTCTTACAATATATTAAGTTGATTATGTTCAAAGACATTGTAGAATGTCGAATGTAGCCTTCTAGAATGGTAAAGCAATATAATTGAATATTTAATATTAGTTTGTTGTGCACACACGAGAAAAATATTAAATATTTTAGATGTTTCTTTATTACATTGGATGTTTATAAGGATTTGAACAATACCGTTTTTTTGTGCACACACAAGTGTTGTATTTTTCTCTTTACTTATATCAAAATGTTGGGTCAAACTTAACTTAGATTATTTTAGTTCGGATGTGCACACACTTGACTATTATAATTTAAGAGACAAAATTAAAGGAGTTACATAAAGATGTAATCAACAAGAGTTGTCTACTTTTTGATTAAATATGTAGTTTGTTGTGCATACACAAGGCTATATATTTATTGTAATTTGGATCCTTTCTCACTAAGCAGATTTTACAAAGTCACAAATACAAAATCTGTCGAACTGTATATAAAGAAGGTTATATAGTTTGAAGAAATAGTTGGACAATATTTTAATAAAGAACTAAATTAATTTGGTGATTAATAAAATGAATGCATACTAATGTTGTAAAATTAAATTTCATTTACAGAATTTTATAAATGGCTAATTCACTATTACTGCGAAAAATACTTGATGCTAACAAATTAACCAGACTGAATTACACCGATTGGTTCAGGAATTTGAAAATTGTTCTCACAACTGAAAAGCTAGCATGTGTCTTTAACACGCTTGTTCCTACAACAAATGAAAAAAATGCCTATGAGGAAAATCCTGCTACTTTTAGAAAGTTGCAGGATGATGCACAAGTGGCTCAGTGCATCATGTTAGCATCCATGAGTAACGAGTTACGATATCAAGATGAGAAAATGGATGCCCCTACTATGTTGCTGCACCTTTAGGATTTATATCGTAAGCAAAGTTGGTCAGCTAGATATGAAATATCTAGAAAGCTCTTCCGATCTAAAATGATCGATGACACTACAGTGCAGACACATGTTCTAAAGATGATTAATCTGATTGAACAGTTGGGAAAATTGAGTTTTGTCATGGATGTTGAGTTGAGCCCAGATCTAATCTTGCAGTTACTCCCGGACTCCTTTTCACAATTTGTTGTGAACTTTCACATGAACAAGCTTGATGTCACTTTACCTGAATTGATCAACATGTTAAAAACGGCTAAGAGTCACTTGACAATGAATAAAGACCAAGTCTTGCTTGTAGATGATTCTTCTTGGAAGCAGAAGAGGGCCAAAGGATCATCTGAAAGAAGAACAATTCCAAGAAGACAAAAGGAAACGCGAAACCTAAAGACAAAAAAAATTTGGTCGCAATAGCAAATGAGTTTGATCTCACTGCAATAAGTCGGGACTTAAATTAGTATGCATACAAGCCAATCATGTATGATGATAAAGCATATACTTTGTAATCAATCTTATTTATTTATTAATAAAAGAATTATTTATTAAAGGCATTTATTATCAACATGGTGCTGTTTTAATAATATGTGATAAACCAATAGTTTTAAGCAATGCTTTTAGAATCATGATGAAATCATGCTAATGAGATCTAAATTCTTAGATAGCTTAAAACTAAAATGTTCTCAATCGATGGATTACTAAAAAAGGGGATTAGTGAATCCGGATAGATTGATACATACGTTGTTTGCTCATAAGATGAGAATGATTGATCTCATGATCATTTGTGTGGAGACACTAAAGTAAGTATGTAGGTGCTTATTGGAGAATAAGTTCACTGAACGTGATTCGCTAAGGAATACCTAATGGAGTTTTACTTGCCTGTCAATAGGAATTCCTGTAGTGATAGTAGTACAAATGATCCTTAGACTTGAGATCATCATAGTATCTTATATATAATGAATTACACTTTGACTTATTCCTTAAGAACTTTAGGATATATCAAAGGGTATAATTGAGTGTAATAAGTTATATATGGAGATAATGAATGATCAATAAAGAATCTACCACTTCTAGTAAAAGAAGAGAAATGTCCTATGTGATTCGATAAATGACAACCCAGAATCCTTGGCCATGTGGAATAAAATTAGAAAGTAGTTTCTAATTTGTATTCATTAGGAGTTGTGCATTTAGGAATCAAAATACATATAATTAAATAAAATAAGACTTGACAGTAATTTCATGTCTTATATTTAATTGGGACATTATATGGTGGAAGGATTGAATTGTACGGTAACTATTTACTCAAATGTTCTTTTATGATTAATGTTAAAATCTATATTATCTGGAAAGTCGTTGATCGCTAGGGAGGCTTATCCCTATTGTAGAATAAATATTATTTATTTAAATAAAATAATCATTTAATTTATTTATTTAAATAAGATTAGAATTGTTCTAATTGATTTATTCACATCCGGTTTAATATGGAGAACCTAAAGGGTCACACCATAAAAGGAAGAATAATTATTTAAGAAGTTAATGGCATAATCGTAATAATATATAGAAAATTTATTTAATTTAATCTATGGTGATAGAATAAATTAAATAACTTAATATTTATTATTTAATATTTTAGAAATATTAAATATAAATTAATAAGAGAGTCTTATTAATATTATTACAATTATTATTATTTTAATTTCTAAAAGAGTTTAGGAATTAATTTAATATTAGTACTCTCATTTATTCCTAACAGATTAGGAGGAAAATTAGTTAAAGGAGTTTAATTAATTATCCCTAATAAGATTAGGGGAGCCCATTTAATTAAAAGAGTTTAATTAAATAAATAATACCTTATTATAATTAAATAGGGTTACGTGATATATTTATAAGAGGAGTCTTATATCAGATATCAAATAATACGTAATTCCAAGTTGTTGGGGAGTACGCCCCTTTTTCTATAGAGATAAAAAAAACTAGGGTTTGAGTCAATACACCCTTCTTCTTGAAAATTCTTCTTCCTTGGTGGATCACCTCTAGAGGCCATACACTTGGGTGGCTAACATTTATCAAAGGAAGGAATCTACCCGGAGATTGAAGGAGATCACAGAGAAGTATGAGGTGAACTCGTACATGTGGAAGCTCGTATCTACAAGGGTATGATTACATAACTTCTTGTTCTTCGTTTTAATTAATAATATGTACAAAGGATGATCCGGGTAATTGGTTTGTGAAAACTTTTAAAATCTGATTTTACTTTGCTTTTGCTAATTTTTGCAATTTGATTGCTACTTTGATTTTCACAAAACCTAACAGGGACATTGGAAGAGAACCTGCAAAGAGAACCTTACAGAGCAGAAGCAAAAAAAGCTTGGAGAAGCTTCAACTTCAGCTACAGACACATGTTTATTCATAATTGAAATAAATCTTTCTGTAAGTTAAAATTCTACTTGAGTATTGGATACCGGTTTTGTGGTTCTTACATGCATATGCAATTATTTGCAGAGACTAAGCAAAAGTAGAAAGTTGAACAAAGGAGAAGTCACCTTGTGCATGGGGAATGGAGCAAAGGTTGCTACATTATCCGTAGGAACTTATTGTTTAATACTGCCTTTTGGCAAATCAATTAATGTAATAAGTTGTTATTATGTTCCAATTCTTATTAGAAACATTATTTTAATTTCATTGTTGGACAATGAAGGTTTTAATATTATAATAAAGAAAGATAGTTATTCTATTTATAATGAGAATGTTTTGTTTGAAACTGGTGGATTAATTGATGGAAAATGACCTTCCTCAATGGGAAACTAGAAGAGGATGTATACATGATACAATCAGAAGGATTTGTCCCAAAAGTTGATACAAATAAAGTTTGTAAGCGACAACGATCCATTTATAGATTAAAGCAAGCTTCTCGCAGATGGATCATCCGTTTTAATGAGACAATCAAAGAGTTTGATTTTATCAAAAATAAGAATGAACCGTGTGTTTACAAAAAGGTTAGTGGTAGCTCTGTGACATTCCTGTTCCTATATATTGATGAAATACTACTTATAGTGAATGACATCCCAATGCTACAATCACTAAAGATATAGTTGTCTAAACATTTCTCCATGAATGACTTGGGAAAAACATTCTTGGGGATAAAAATCTATAGAGATACTGCTAACATTTTTTCTTTGTCCTTCGCCCTTGTACTCTGGTAGTCATCACCAAATTGGTTCATAAAATCCTTTCTCAGTTAGGGAGAGACCTTGTAATAAGCGATGAATTGTTGTTTAGTGGCTTTAGTCATTGGAAGACCTTGGGCTTTTAGCTCTGCATATTTATTATCCAATGCGTCGTTCAAATTCATCGTCTTTGTCATGACCTTCTTCAGCCTTTCATTCTTTTCCTTCACATCGAATCGATGTACTATAATTAATTTTCTTTGTTCGGCTATCTCGGAGGACTGCCACTTTATTGTCTTCAATTCACGTGTTAGCTCCTAACAGTGGAAGGTGGTGTTTGCATGTAGACTCCATTCAAGCCATCAAGTTCGAACTTACTTTACTTTACGTCAAGGTGGCAGTGGAAGAGCTTAAACTTTACGTCGACTGTATGAAGGTTTTGGGTTCGGACTTACTTTTGTGGTTGTAAATCCAAGTTTGGTTGGCTAGCAGATCTATGAACCAGTCATCTACTACCATCTTTGAGTTGAAGGATTTGAATACATTGACTCGATCCTTAGGGAATTTGTCGAACACATACGAAGTTGGCCCTTAAGGGTTCGACCCAATTCGAAAGGAGGTGGGTGTCGGAGACTCTGATGTAGAACCAGTGTGAGTGTCACCCCTTATTGCTGGAAGGGGTTTTCATCCAAATTCACTTGTTTGTTCAATTAACAGAATACTAGTTCTAGGGTGAATAGGGCAAAGAAGAAATCAATTGAGTGTTGGACACTGCATTCGTGGTAGAAAGTGATGAAGAAAATGAGAAGGATTTAGGAGTTCGGCACCAATTAAGTGAAGCTCATATTGGTTGGGGATTAATTAGGTATTGTTGGTGTATATCTAATAGTGATTGGTTGTGGATGGAGGATCGAGTATTTGTAAGACCCCAACTTTTATGAATAAAGATGAATTTTCTATCAATATCATTTTGAATATTATGGAATGAATTTGATATAATGTTATAGTTGTGTAATATTTATAAATTTTAAAAGTACGCAAGTTGTTATATAATATTCGATTGGTGGGGAATATTCGCTTTTAACAGGGAATATTCGTATAACAAAGATACAATCATTGGTGGACCCCACAACGAAATTATTATCTGATTGAGAAAATGACAAAATACTTTTTGAAAATAACAAAGAAGTTTTACCGTTAACTGCTTGAAACACCGGTGTTAAAAGTACAAATGTCTGCCGTAGTTACATAAGTAGCACACCAGTATTGATTATTGATGCCGACGTGAGAAGTCACTTTCGCTTTTGTTCAATTATTATTACAAGAATTGCTGCATAGATCTCACGTTATTTGATTCAATTATTGTCAATATTTTATAATCAATAATTGAGATGACAAAGTTATTAATATTATTATTTGCAATATTAACGATGTCTAGAAGTTCACATCGAAGAGGTTTGGTCACCTAATTGCACGCCAATGAGGAGAAATCCTTATTGAAAGCCCCTCTTTCCTCGAACGACACTTCGCCGATTAATATTGTGAATTATAATAATGATGATAAATTTTGTTTTATTAGTATTATTAATGTAATAAAATGTAAAAGCTTTTTATATAAAATGTAATACTTTTATAAAGTTATTCATTTTATTAGACTATAAATAGAATATATAATATTCTATCATACATAGTGTTTTGCATAGTAAAATCTTTTTATATAAAACATAATACTTTTATAAAGTTATTTATTTTATTAGATAATACTTAGAATATATTATATTTTATTATGCATAGTGTTTTGCATAGTAAAATCTTTTTATATAAAATGTAATACTATTATAAAGTTATTTGTTTTATTAGATTATAAATAGAATATATTATATTTTATTTAAAAGATTTTGCTTTAAATATGGACCGTCCCATTAAAAAAGTAAATCAATCTGGACCGCTCATGAATTAGTTACTATCTGTATCCATTCTTCTATAAATAGAAGTTCATTCTTTCTTTATTTCTTACGAATTCACCAAACTCTAGAGAGAAACTATAGAGAGAGTTCTTCTTCTATAATCTTGAATGTATTTCTTTAGAGTTTAAGAAAGCTTTGAAAGTCTTGCAAGTTTTCTTCTTGTATATCATCGCCTCTCTACCAAATGTAATACTCTTCTTTACTAAGAAGGGATATTATTTGTTGTACTGTAAGTGGGTATTCTTTCTTTCTTATTCGTGAAGAGAACTTCATTATTCCATTCTTTATTATTCATTGGAATAACTCAGATACGCTGGATACCCTATACTTGGTGAAATTCTTCATTATTCCATTCTTTATTATTTTGTTGAAACATCCTCGTCTGCGTGCGCTTACATGACCACTGGGTTCCGTTGTTTATTATTCTCATTGAATATACCGTCTGCAAGCGCTTCACGCATAACCCGGTTCCATTATTTATTATCCTATTGAATATCTCTGCTTTGTGCGTTTACGCACGACCGTTCCATTATTTATTATTCTATTGAATAACTTTGTCTGCATGCGCCTATCGCATGCCCGGTGATTTCTTTAGTTATTCCATTCTTTATTATACTCAATTGGTTAAAGTTTTGACTTCTATACTCCATGAAATTAGTGGAATATCCTTGATATTTAAGCTTCATCAAGTATCTTTTCATGGAAATATTCTTCCGAGCATTATTGAATTTTACTCTACAAAGCAAAGATCGTATTGACAATTTGGACGTTATTAGTTCCTAGATAAATTAATTCTTGAACTTGTTTTATTGAATTCTTATATCATTATCATCATCCTCATTTTTATATTATGTTGAAAGTCATCTGTGGCATGTAGTGCATAGATGGACTTGGTATGATTATGACCAGGGATTATTCGGTGTAATCATAACCGTAATGTTACAAATGATGTGGAAAGAGTCCTCATTGTCCCGTAGTGCATTGATGGACAGTTGTTGGCATGATCATGACCATTGATGAATACACGAATATCCTTGGCCCGTAGTGCATGTGTGACGCCCCCAAAATAGGTATACATCACCCATTCCGAGTTGTCAATACATGGTACAGAAACAACTACAACTTTATTATTACAACATATAAACTGTGAGTTTAAATATAGATATTGCCATCTAGACAATATCCACATGCAAATAAATCCCCATCATAATTATTGATACATTATTTTACAAAAATGGTGAGGACTACTAAACAACTCTCTCTAGAACCTTCATTTCATACCCCACTAGTACTGCTACATTCTCGCTATAGGAGAAGAAAAATGGAACAACAAGGAAAAGGGTGAGCTCAAATAGCCCAAAAGAATATTATGACTAAGATAATATACAACAAATTATCGTTAGTCTTCCACAGGAAAAAATCTAATAGAATACAATAGACAACAAGTTTTAAATCAATATTCATGAATGAAATAATAATTCATTAGAAGAGTTAAGTAGAGATGCAAACTACTATCTTCTATTTATGAATTTAAAAGTTCATCGCTCATCTTTTATCCTGTAACATCAATCAATATACATCCGAATCAAATATTCATCTTTGCACTACAGCCAAAAGATATTCATCACCGGGTCATGTTCATCTAAACACTGCTCATCTTTGCACTACGGGCAAAAGATATTCATCGAAATCATTCATCTTTACACTACTGTGCCAAAGATATTCAATAATATCATCATTTAAGACCGAGGATGATGAAACATATTTTTAAAAAAACGAATCTAGTGGAAACAAAATGACAAGGATTAATGATTAAGGATTCGTACTTTGTTTTATCCATGTCCAAAAATACCTCAAAAAATAATCATAGTGGTGTAAAATTCAAGAATGATCAAAACATGGATACAATCAAAGCTAGTATCCACAATAGATATTTTGGGACCCGAAAAGGAAAATTTTCATTTTTCATGAATAGTGCAAGATATTCGTGAATAAAGGTCGATACGTGAACAAAGAACTCAAACACCACAAGTTCTAAATTTGATAAAACTTCAGATCATATTTGACATAATGATATTGAAGAAATAATATCATTACGAAAAAAAAAAATATCCTTACCTCACAAAAGACAAGATTTCTAGTTGAAACACTTGATATAAAGGCTATGACTTGAACTTGCACCGAGTATAGCAATACTAAAAATATACTCAAAATACTCACAAGAATACGCTTTCGATAATATAGAGAGAAAACTTGATTTAAGTATGATTTTAAATTTTAACCTAAGCACCTATTTATATGAAAATGCTTAGAACACCAAAGTAGAAAATTTATTAAAATATTAATATATATATATATATATATATATATATATATATATATATATATATAATCTTCACGCACACCTTTGAATCTGAAATTCAAAGAATTGAATACATGCCTCACATATGCAAAAAACTTTTTTGTAAAAAAATATTTAAAACTTCAAAATTAATTATTTTGGAGCTTCGAACTTCAATAATTCATAATAAATAGCCCTTTTGTCATAAAATTGAATCTCGCTAATTTTTATAGGAAATTCAATTCTCTACAACTTTACGTAAGAAAGTTTTTCCAAATTCCAAATAGAAATTGACCAAATCCACAAACGGTAGATTTTACAAAGTTATAAGCAAATTTCAGATCAATAAATGGGGTCCACCGAGCATGTTTAACATGTTTTAAACATTTATTGCAACAAAAAATACTCTTCCTCCTCGTATACTCATATATCCCACATTCGTTGTAAAAATATCACCATTATTATATTATTAAAATATAATAATATATTTAAATGAATTATTTTATCGTAAAAGATAAAATTTCAATTTTCAACAATTGTCACATTAAAATTTTCTCCATCTATATCCACATAAAATTAATATTTTCCTCATCATATGAATCAATAATTAATTATTCACAAATAATATTACGAGAATCACAATATCGACAACTGACGGCGGGTTCAGGAAAGAGGGGCTTTCCAATAAAGATTTCTCCTTCTTGTGCACGCAATTAGGTGACCAAACCTCTCCTTATGTAACTTTCTAGACATTGTCAATAATGTTATCTAATAATATTATTCGGATAATATGAATTATTGCTCTGATAATGGAAAATATTGTGTAATGACAATTATTGAAACAACAAATAATATAAACTATCAACGCAACAATTATTAAATCAATAAAATCTTTGAACAATAATTATCAGTAACCATTATTGAGTAGTGCCTTCACGTAAGAATCAATAATTGGTGCAATACCGGTACTACTCGGTTTTAACCACCGAGTATTTTAACAAAGATTAATTGGTAACAACTACGCTAAGTTATTTTTAAACCACTTATATTTGTCGTTTTCTTCATCCAATCGCTTTTACATGGGCCCACACATGGTCATTACTGTTGTATTTAATATTCTGACGAGACTAATATTCCACGACCAAACGAATATTCCCCGAACAACAATGAATATTTTATAACCACTTGCTTATTTTGAAATATTTGCGTATTTTACCCCTAACTATCCACATTAATCAAATCAACCCTTACTATTTCAAAATAAAAAATAGAAAATTAAATTTCATTAATAATAAGTTGGGGTCTTACATAAACAACTCTCTCTAGAACCTTCATTCCATACCTACGACTAGTACTCGCTACATTCTCGCCTCACAGAGAAGAAAAATGGAACAACAAGGAAAAGGGTGAGCTCAAACTAGCCCGAAGAAGAGAATATTATGACTAAGATAATATACAAACAAATTATCGTTAGTCTTCAACAGGAAAAATCTAATAGAATACAATAGACAACAAGTTTTAAATCAATATTCAGCAATGAAATAATAATTCATTAGAAGAGTTAAATAGAGAATGCAAACTACTATCTTCTATGTATGAATTTAAAAGTTCATCGCTCATCTTTTTTCCTGTAACATCAATCAATATACATCCGAATCAAATATTCATCTTTGCACTACAGCCAAAGATATTCATCATTAGTCATGTTCATCTAAACACTTGTTCATCTTTGCACTACACGCCAAAGATATTCATCGAGAAATCATTCATCTTTGCACTACGCAGCAAAAGATATTCAATAATATCATCATTTAAGATCGAGGATGATGAAACATATTTTAAAAGAAACGAATCAAGTGAAACAAAATGACAAGGATTAAGGATTAAGGATTCAGTACTTTGTTTTATCCATGTCCAAAAAATACCTCAAAAATAATCATAGTGGTGTAAAATTCAAGAATGATCAAAACATGGATACAATCAAAGCTAGTATCCACAATAGATATTTTGGGACGAAAAGAAAATTTTCATTTTTCGATGAATAGTCAAATTCGTGAATAAATAGTCGAATCGTGAATAAAGGCCGTATACGTGAACAAAGAATCTCTACACCAAAAGTTCCAAATTTGATAAAAACTTCAGATCAATATTTCAAAGATAATGATATTGAAGAAATAATATCATTACTGAAAAAAAATATCCCTTACCTCACAAAGACAAGATTTCTAGTTGAAACACCTGATATAAAGCTATGACTTGAACTTGCAACCGTATAGCAATACTCAAAATATAATAAAAATACTCACAAGAATACGCCGATAATATAGAGAGAAAACTTGATTTACGGTGTGATTTTCAATTCTAACCTAAGCACCCTATTTATATGAAAATGCTTGTAACACCCAAGTAGAAAGTTTATTAAAATATATATATATATATATATATATATATATCACTTCACACCTTTGAATCTAAAATTCAACAATTGAATACATGCCTCACACATGCAAAAAACGTTTTTTGTAAAAAAAAATATTTAAAACTTCAAAAATTAATTATTTTTGGAGCTTCAGAACTTCAATAATTCATAATAAATAGCCCTTTTGTCAGAAAATTGGAATCTTGCGAATTTCTATAGGAAATTCAATTCTCTACAACTTTGTAGGAGAAAGTTTTTCCAAATTCCAAATAGAAATTGACCGAAATCCACAAACGGACGATTTTACGGTGCTATAATCAAATTTCATCAATAAATGGGGTCCACCGAGCATGTTTAACATGTTTTAATCATTTATTGCAACAAAAATACTCTTCCTCCTCGTATACTCATATATCCCACATTCGTTGTAAAAATATCACCATTATTATATTATTAAAATATAATAATATATTTAAATGAATTATTTTATCGTAAAAAGATAAAATTTCAATTTTCAACAATTGTCACATTAAAATTTTCTCTATCTTATCCATATAAAATCAATATTTTCTCATCATATGAATCAATAATTAATTATTCACAAATAATATTACGTAATCACAATATCGACAACCGTGCGCTTCCTTCAGGAAAGAGGGGCTTTCCAATAAGAATTTCTCCTTCATTGGCGCCGCAATTAGGTGACCAAACATCTCCTTAGATGTAAACTTTCTAGACATTGCCAATAATGTTATCTAATAATATTATTCAGATAATATGAATTATTGTTTCGATAATGAAAAATACTTTGTGTAATGACAATTATTGAAACAACAAAGAATATAAAATATCAACGCAACAATTATTAAATCAATAAAATCTTTGAGCGAGTAATTATCGTAACCATTATTGAGTAGTGCCTTCTTACGTAAGAATCAATAATTGGTGCAATCTGACCAGTAAGCATCTTGTGTTTTAACCATAAGTATTTTAACAAGATTAATCTGAACAACTACTGCCATTATTTTTAAACAACTTATATTTGTCGTTTTCTTCATCCAATCGCTTTTCAAGTTATGGGGCCCACAAAAAGATCAAGGCCATACCGTCGTACAAATATTCCCCAGCACAACAAGAATATTCCACGACCAAACGAATATTCCCCGACAACAATGAATATTTTATAACCACTTGCTTATTTTGAAATATTTGCGTATTTTACTCATAACTATCCACATTAATCAAATCAACCCTTACTATTTCAAAATAATAAATAGAAAAACTTAAATTTCATTAATAATAAGTTGGGGTCTTACAACCTCCCCTCTTTATGAAATTTCGTCCTCAAAATTGACGTACGTACCTGGTGTTTCGAAAAGGCGAGGATACCTCTCTTTCATTTCCGTTTCCAATTTCCAGGTCATTTCCTTTATAGCATGATTCCTCCACAAAACTTTAACTTGTGGTATGACCTTTGCGCGTAGGACATGCTCCTTCCTATCCAAGATCTTGACAGGTACTTCCTCATACGTTAAGTCTTCGGCTATCTCGTCCGGTTCTAACTCTATAACGTGATTCGAGTCTTTCACATATTTACGAAGTACAAATATTTTCGTCCATATAATGCTTCGAATGGAGCCACACCTATACTTACCTGATAACTGTTGTTGTAGGAGAATTCCACCAATGGTAAATACTTATCCCAACTGCCTTGAAGTCTAGGACACGTAGTCTTAATAGATCTTCAAGAGTTTGAATAGTCCTCTCTAATTGTCTGTCTGTTTGAGGATGGTATGCCAAAGCAATCGTCAGAATCCGTGCCCATAGCTTTTTGCAAGCTAACCCAAAATCTTGAAGTGAATCTTGGGTCACGATCCGAAACTATGGATACAAACATGCCATGCAACTTCACAATCTCATTCATGTACATACTAGCAAGATGTTCAAGGGAATAAGTCTCCCGTATCGGTAAGAAATGAGCAGACTTGGTTAATCTATCAACAATAACCCAAATAGCATTGATGCCTTGAGAAACCGTAGGAAGACCCGTGAACGAAATCCATGGTAATGTGTTCCCACTTCCATTTCGAATCTCAAGTGGTTGCAACGGACCCTTAGGTACTAGATGCTCCGCCTTTACACGTTGACAAGTTAAACACATCGAGATAAACTTTGCAATCTCCTCTTAATATTGTTCCACCAAAATGTATGTCAAGATCACGATACATTTAGTACTTCCGAGATGGATTGCAAATGGTGTATTGTGTGCCTCCATCATAATCTTGTACTTCAAATCGAGTCGTTAGGGACACAAAGTCTAGAGTGGACTCAAGTATTCCTTCTTCATCAATTCTCGCTTAGGAATAGCTCCTTCTTGTACTTTCTTCTTCATACGCATCGACTCCGGGATTGGTGGGCTTGAGCAACCTTAACTTTTCTATTAAAGTTAGCTCTATGCGTATACTTGACATCATCGCACTCATTCCTCGCATATGATCTTCTACTCAACGCGTCGACCACCACGTTCGCTTTTCGGGATGGTATTGAATAGTATGGTCGTAGTCTTTCAATAGCTCGAGCCAACGTCACCGCCGCGTGTTGAGTTCTTTTTGAGTGAAGAAATATTTAAGGCTTTTATGGTCCGAATATATCTCCACTTTCTCCCCATATAGATAGTGCCTCCATATCTTTAAGCGTGAAAATGATCGCCGCTAACTCTAGATCATGAGTAGGATAATTCCTCTCATATTCTTTAAGTTGTCATGAGGCATAGGCTATGACTTTCCCACGTTGCATGAGAACACATCCTAACCCTTTGCTGAAGCATCGTTGTAGATAACAAATCCATCCAGAACCGGATGGTATTGTTAGAACAGTCAAATAAGTCTCCTCTTAAGCTCTTGGAAACTCTTCTCGCATTCTTCGCTCCAAAATGAATTTTGTATCCTTCCGAGTTAAATTTGGGTTAATGGAGTAGCGATTCGAGAAAACCCTTCCACGAATCTCCGATAATAACCAAATTTAAGCCCAAAAAGCTACGTGCTTTAGTCACCGAACTTCGGTTGCTCCCAACTTTGTATTGCTTCAATCTTCACCGGATCAAAAGATACTCCATGTTCCGACACCACGTGCCCAAGGAATGCTACTTCCTCGCCGTAACTCGCATTTCTTCAATTTGGCATATAGTTGGTTTTCACGAAGCCTTTGGAGTACCAGCTCATGATCTTCACGGCTTTTGGAATATATGAGGATGTCATCAATAAAGACAACAACGAATTGATCCAAATATTCCTTGAATACTCGATTCATTATATCCATGAAAGCCGTAGGAGCATTAGTCAATCCGAAAGACATGACTAAGAATTCATAATGCCCGTACCGAGTTCTAAAGGAAGTCTTTGGAATATCCTCAGTTCTAATCTTCAGCTAATGATATCCAGAACGAAGATCGATCTTTGAAAAAAATTATGCCCCTTGCAACTGGTCAAACAAGTCATCAATACGAGGTAGAGGATACCTATTCTTGATGGTGACATGGTTCAATTCCCGATAGTCAATACAAAGTCGCATACTCCCGTCTTTCTTCTTTACGAATAAAACAGGAGCACCCCAAGGAGATGTACTTAGATCGAATGAAACCGATGTCCAACAATTCTCAGTAGTTGGACCTTTAACTCTGAAGTTCAATAGAGCCATTCGATATAGGGTTTTAGAAATGGGCTTTGTACCAGTTCAAGATCAATAAAGAATTCAACTTCACGCTCGGGGTAGACCGGAAGTTCTTCGTGAAATCGTCGGAAAGTCAATAACAACAGAATATTATTCAAATTTGACGTGTCTTTATTCAAATCCATAACATGGGCTAAGAAAGCTTGACATCCGCTTTTTCAATAAACGAATAGCTTTATGATTAGATATGACAAATGATTGATTTTAATGGTTTAGTTGCTTGAATTAAATACAACAAGGTTGGTTAGGAATATGAAAACTAACAACCTTACGAAAACAATCAATTTTGGCATGATGAGTAGTTAACCAATCAATCCCTAAAATAACATCAAAAGCAAGTATCTTTAAAGAGATAAGGTCAACAGTAAGGTTATGGTGCCAACTTGAATCAAACAAGATTTATAAACAATTGGATGTGATGAAAGTTTCTCCTCTAACGGAGTTTTCCACGAGATAGTCAAAGTCTAATTTCTCCTGAGTCAAGTTTAAACGTTGAGCACAAGCAGGAGAGATAAATGAATGGGTAGCACCGTAGTCAAGTAAGCTATAAACTTCACAAAAATTTATAAATAGCTTACCCGTGATCACCTCGCTTTGGGTTCCTCGCATTTTGACCAATCACAACAAACGCTCTTCTAGGAACCGCTGACTTTGACTTTTTTGGGATGATCTTTTGAGTCACCGTCCCATTGAACTAGGTTTCGCTACCGTATAATCTCGGCGATATGTCCTTCCTTTCCATAATTATAGCATACCTTGAACTGTTGTGGGAAGTTTGACCGATATGTCCCTCTTTCCCAGCATTTATAGCATATGACCGGTGGTCGCTTCTCCTCCTTAGAACCAATTCTTTACCAAGACTTTGTCGTCTTCACATGGTCGTTGTTAAATCTCCTCTTTTAAAATCTCCTCATGACTCGCTTCTTCTATTTTCATGGTCTTGATTACCACTAGAGTGGTTACCATTTTTGTCTGTCATCTTTTTTCTCCGTTGGTTATCGTTATTCCGCTTGATCGCTATCTCCGGTACGATCCTCGTTATGGTCCCTCGGTTGAACATACTCGTTATCTCGCTCTAACAATTGAGCCTCATTAACAACATCTGAATAGAAAGAAAATTTATGAGAAATGAGATATTGTCGTATATCGGGTTTCAAACCTCTTAGAAACATCCGTCATACGTTCCTCATTCTCCACCAAATGAGGTGCAAACCGGATAACTCTGCAAACTTTGCCTCGTCTTTGACACCGTCCATGTTGTTTTGTTCTAATCGATGAACTCCACTTCCTTCATATGATGAACACTTTCGGAAAGTATTTGTCATTAAATAGTTTCAAATGTCTCCCAAGACATGCCGAAAAGCGATTGATGGTACGCGCTTCACGCACTCCCACCACCAAGAGTCCGCCTCGCCACTAACATAAAGGTGGCAAATGGAACCTTCTGTTCCTCCGTGCATCCCAAGACATCGAATATCTTGGTAATTTGCTTGACCCATGTTTCCGCCATGATCGGATCTCGCTTTCCCTTAAATTCTCGTGGTCCCAACTCTTTGAATCTGGCCATTTGTGACAACCCGTTGAATCAAGCATCATTTCCTCCTCAGATTTTGAACACGAGTCTCCTCGTCGATTTTGCATGAATCGCAAAAAAGCTTCTAAACATCCCTCGCTCATCATCTCGCTTTCAGTGGTGTTGTTCACAAGAGAAACATTGTCGACTTGTTGCACGCTTCTCCTCGTTGGTGAGTCTGAGCGTCTCCACCTGGTCTCATTTCCATTGTTAATATTCTCGATCGACATTCTTAAATCTTGTCATAAAACAAGGGTTAATTAAGGAAATCAATATATCACATAATATCCCTATATATTGACCAACTAACAAATAAGCTTAGGTAGGACACACTAGCGAAGGATTTACTCGCTCTCCCTCCTAGTTCTATTCCCCGATCTCCGCCAGAGATCATATCCTAAGCTCTGATACCAACTGTGGCGACCCCCCAAAATAGGTATACATCACCCATTCTGAGTTGTCAATACATGGTACAAAAACAACTACAACTTTATTATTACAACATATAAACTGTGAGTTTAAATACAGATATTGCCATCTAGACAATATCCACACGCAAATAAATCCCCATCATAATTATTGATACATTATTTTACAAAAATGGTGAGGACTACTAAACAACTCTCTCTAGAACCTTCATTCCATACCCCGACTAGTACTCGTTACATTCTCGCCTCCTGAGAAGAAAAATGGAACAACAAGGAAAAGGGTGAGCTCAACTAGCCCAGTAAAGAATATTATGACTAAGATAATATACAACAAATTATCGTTAGTCTTCAACAGAGAAAAATCTAATAGAATACAATAGACAACAAGTTTTAAATCAATATTCGCAGCGAAAATAATAATTCATTAGAAGAGTTAAATAGAGAATGCAAACTACTATCTTCTATGTATGAATTTAAAAGTTCATCGCTCATCTTTTATCCCCTCAGTAACATCAATCAATATACATCTCGAATCAAATATTCATCTTTGCACTACAGCCAAAAGATATTCATCACCGGTCATGTTCATCTAAACACTTGTTCATCTTTTGCACTACGGGCCAAAAATATTCATCAGAAATCATTCATCTTTGCACTACAGGCCAAAGATATTCCATAATATCATCATTTAAGAGTGAGAATGATGAAACATATTTTTAAAGAAACGAATCTAGTGAAACAAAATGACAAGGATTAAGGATTAAGGATTCCTACTTTGTTTTATCCATGTCCAAAAATACCTCAAAAATAATCATAGTGGTGTAAAATTCAAGAATGATCAAAACATGGATACAATCAAAGCTAGTATCCACAATAGATATTTTGGGACGAAAAGGAAAATTTTCATTTTTTGATGAATAAAGGTCAGATTTAGTGAATAATTATACGTGAAACAATAATCTTCACAATCAAAAGTTCTAAATTTGATAAAACTTCGGATCAATATTTGAAAGATAATGATATTAAAGAAATAATATCATTCTGAAAAAAAATATCCCTTACCTCACAAAGAGAAGAAGTACTTCTAGTTGAAACAGGATATAAAGGCTATGACTTGAACTTGCACCGTATAGCAATACTCAAAATATACTCAAAATACTCACAAGAATACGCCGATAATATAGAGAGAAAAAAAGCTTGCTTTACGGTGTGATTTTAAATTCTAACCTAAGCACCCTATTTATATTAAAATGCTTAGAACACCAAAGTAGAAAATTTATTAAAATATTAATATATATATATATATATATATATATATATATATATATATATATATAATCACCACCTTTGAATCAAATTCAATGAATTGAATACATGCCTCACATATGCAAAAAAACGCTTTTTGTAAAAAAAATATTTAAAACTTCAAAATTAATTATTTTGGAGCTTCGAACTTCAATAATTCATAATAAATAGCCCTTTTGTCATAAAATTCAAATCTCGCTAATTTTATAGGAAATTCAATTCTCTACAACTTTGCGTAAGAAAGTTTTTCCAAATTCAAATAGAAATTGATCAAAATCCATAAATCCAAGATTTTACTGTGCTATAAGCAAATTTCGGTCGAATAAATGGGGTCCATTTACATGTTTAACATGTTTTAAACATTTATTGCAACAAAATAATCTTCCTCCTCGTATACTCATATATCCCACATTCATTGTAAAAATATCACCATTATTATATTATTAAAATATAATAATATATTTAAATGAATTATTTTATCGTAAAAAGATAAATTTCAATTTTCAATAATTGTCACATTAAAATTTTTCTCCATCTATATCCACATAAAATCAATATTTTCCTCATCATATGAATTAATAATTAATTATTCACAAATAATATTACATAATCACAATATTGATAACCATGCAGTTCCCGGAAAGAGGGGGCTTTCCAATAAGAATTTCTCTTCTTTGGCGCGCAATTAGGTGACCAAACATCTCCTTAGACAGAACTTTCTAGACATTGCCAATAATGTTATCTAATAATATTATTCGGAAAATATGAATTATTGCTTCGATATTGAAAAATACCGTAATAATGACAATTATCAAACAACAAATATAAAATATCAACGCAAAGAATTATTTAATCAATAAAATAATTGAAATAAAGAATTACATAACCATTATTAAGTAGTGCATTCTTACGTAAGAATCAATAATTGGTGCAATACCGCAATGCTATCGTGTTTTTTAACCAATCAATATTTTAACAAAGATAATTGTGAATAACTACATAATTATTTTTAAACAACTTATATTTATCGTTTTTCTTCATCCAATCTCTTTCCAGTTATGGGGCCCATTAAAAGATCGCATACGTAAATACGAATATTCCCTGACAAAGAAGAATATTCCACAACCAAACGAATATTCCCCGACAACAATGAATATTTTATAACCACTTGCTTATTTTGAAATATTTGCATATTTTACCCATAACTATCCATATTAATCAAATCAACCCTTACTATTTCAAAATAATAAATAAAGAAAATTAAATTTCATTAATAATAAGTTGTGGTCTTCTGAAGATGGATAATTTGTGGTCATGATACTAATGAATATCCTCGGTCAGAAAAGTGCGGGGATGATGTGGATTATTTATTGTCGAGTCTCAATGATAAAAGTAATGAAAAACTTTTTAAATCATGAAGATAGTAGATTTTATTCTCTACTTGACTCTTCTAATGGATTGCTTGTTCCGCTTACAGCTTAAACTTGATGTTTGTTATATTTTATCGCTTTAACACATTGTTGAAGGCTAATGATAATTTATTCTCGCATTATCTTAGTCATAATATTTCTTCTTGGGCTAGTTGAGCTCACCCTTTTGCTTTCATTGTTCTCTTGAGAAAATGAGAACGTGGCGAGGACTAGTCGGAACCCGGAGTGATCATTCCGATGATAGCATTAGTAGTCCACACTATTCTATAAAATAGTGTGATAATAAATGTAATGAGGACCCCATTGAGTTTGTATATTGTTTAGATGACAATATTTGTATTAAAACTCACAACATATGTTTAGTCGTATTTTACACGACTGTTGTATAATTAAGTTGTATTTGAATTTTGTACCATGTATTTGGCGACTCAAGATGGGTGATGTATACCTATTTTGGGGGCGTAACAGTATTGACATGAGAATATGCCTTTTTCTGACGAATATTCATTTAGGATCTTTTGTTCTTTTATCTCGGCTTTGCTTTTAGTCGGTGATGGAATGTTCTCAACTACAGAGAAGGGAATTGAAACGATGGTGGAAGGTTGTGATGGTTGTGTTATTGGTGGAATCACAGCGATAGGTTGGGTGTTAGACGTAGGCGCATTGACGGTAGGACTGATGGTGGGGATGACTTGGACACTGTTGTCGTTTGACACGTTTGATTGTTGAATATAGTAATTTGATTAGATTTAGCTGGAAATAAGGGTTTTTACGGTAAGAGTGACAAAGGACGTTTGAGCTCTATGAAGAATTTTGAAGTCTGAAAATGAAAGTGTGGCAGTTGATTTTTAGGGATGATGCTTTTGAAATGATCGGTTGTCTCTGCACGTTCCCCGAATTACGGTTGATTAATTATGGTAGGCTCGGCTTGGAACGTGGGGCGAGGAGACGTCTGTTCAAAATGTTGGTACCATGTTAATTATGTAATTTTTACTCTCTTATTTTAAGTTCCTTATAATAATAGAGTCGAGGGAATGTTGAGGCATGATTTTGTGAGCCCGGGTGGTACGGTGGGATCTATGCCACGTGATAGAATGTTCCGGTTAGGAGGCTTGACATTATAAGAAATCTATAGTCTCTGTTGACTTCTAATTCTCTTTTCAACTAGATACAAGCCTGCGAGTTGCGGCGGGATTATTCATTTTGTTAATAATAAATTTATACGTGCAATTAATAAATTAAAATATAGTAATAAGATGGTAGATTGTTGTGCGATTATCAAATTTTGATAGCATATGTTACATAGAGTTGGGTAAAAGTTTTGTGCGCAAATACATATCCAAGTATATAATTAATTTAATCACTAAACCCCATGACATTATATAACAGTTGTGTTATATATATATATATATATATATATATATTAATTTCTTGATAAAAATGTTTATAATGTAAATTAAAAATGGGTACTTCTTTCATTCGAAAGCACTAACAAATATTTAGAAAGTGTAATACACAATACCATCTCGATGTTGTTTATGTAGTTTGCTTTGTTGGAGTTTGGCATATTCCAGAGTTAAGTTATCCTGACTTTAATCTTCCACGTCTCTTTGACAGGACTGATGTCATCAACAAAATCGTATCTAGTCTTCATCTAAATAATGGGATAGGTAAAGTATAAGATAAATGTTTAGCAAAAAATAATAATAAGTAGATAATTGTTTATAGCATGAGTTGTTGCGTAATAGTTGGTATGTATTTATAGGGAGAAAATTAGATTAAATAACGGAGGGTAATGATAATAGCTCAGTAATGATAATATCATAAAGTAGTGATTTTAGGAGATAATAATTAAATTAGAAAGAATAATATCAGAACAGATGACATTACCAAATCAATTTAGATTTGTAGTGATTTATGGGATTATAAATTCAAAATATTAATTTGGGATTAAAAAAGTAGTGATTTTAGGAGATAATAATTAAATTAGTAATGATAATGTTAGAGCAGATTAACATTATCGAGCAGTTTAGATTTGTAGTGATTTAGGGATTATAAAATCAAAATATTAATGGGATTAAAAAGTAGTGATTTTAGAAGATAATAATTAAGTAAAGATAATATAAAACCCGCTTTAGATTGAAGAATTAATGATTTAGGGGATTATAAAATCGATATAGTAAGTTATTATTGATATTATTTGTTATTTTAATTTTGTTTTAAATGTTTTAAATCGTATAATATTATGTTGTAATATAATTATAAATGGTATAATATTATGTTGTAATATAATTAAATTAGTAATGATAATATCCTAGAACAATTTAGATAGGTAGTGATTTTGTTATATACGTGTATTATAATATTATACCATACATATATGATATAATGTATGATATAATTATGAATGGTGTAATATTATAAAAGTAGTGATTTTAGGATATAATAATTATGTTTTAACATAATTAAATTAGTAACAGCTTTAGAAAAGTAGTGGATTTTGGGGATTATAAAATAAACATATTAGTGTGAGATTATATGTATGATATAATGTATGGTATAAGATTATAAATGGTATATAATACTGTAAAATTTCAAAAAACGAATTTATTGGGTTGTCACGGTTAGTAATGTTGGAACTTATATATATGTATGATATGATAATATAAAAGGTATAATATTATAAAATTCAAAAACCAATGTAATTATGTAGGACATGTGAAAAGCAGAGTAATGGATGAGCATATTAATTATGTAGGACAGGTGTTGCAATACGGGAATGACAGATGTCATGCAATGGTGTTATGTAAGGCTAAGCAAGGAACCAAATTGAAACTGAAACCGCACTAAAAATCGTACAAACCATACCAACGGTTTCGACGTATGTGGCAGTTTTAGGGAAGTTGAAAAACCGAATTTACAGTTTCGGTTTGGTTACTAGCCAAAACCGCACGTATAAAACCGAAACCGCACCAAATAATCATCATGTTTTCTCAATTTTGCTACGAATATATATAATTTCTCTACTGTAACATATTCTCCTCATTTTACTTTAGAAGACAAATAAAATATACATATCATATTTTCTCATGACATGTAGTTCCATGCATGTTCTCTTGTCAATGGTAACCTCATGAATTCATTTCAAGTGTGTACTCCTCTCTCTTCCCGTTCAAGAAACATATTGGCTTGGCCTATAGGCAGCCTATACATACATACATACTCCTTAATTAATTCGGAATTAAGGAAGACGCTAATTAATTAATATTGGAAAATATTAATTGTTCCTACTTCCTAGTATGATCGATGGTATAGAGATCAGATAGATGTTGTATGCTGCATGCTGCTGGAATAATTATTTTTATCGCTTATGACTTGTGAATATTATTTTTGCATAGACTTCCTCCATTCTAGAAGTGGTCAGGATTAATACCTCATACTACTGAGTTTTTGATTTTTTTGTATACTAATCACTCAATTGAACATTTGAATGAAACCCATTTTGGTTTATATTTGAAAGCCATTATTTGGAGTAGGTCTTTTGCTATTGGTATGAATAATGAAATTATTTGTATTTGAAAGCCATTATTTGAATCTACATGTCAATAATATAGAAGCTACAAAACACGATGACCAAAAAAAGCACCATTTTACATATAATCAAAAGAAATGTCAGTAGTTGAGCATGATGTTAACTAAAGGTGGCAGGACAAATATTTTAAGATTTTGTTATTTGATTGATTTTGGGCCTCGATTCCTTGCCAACACTCCTTCTATCATAATCGAGCCTTGAAAGAGGGTTCAAATTTTGGCCCATATTCCGCACCCATGGCCAGCAGAGAATGTATCAACGGCACAAGGATGGACTATCAAAGGAATATCTTTATAGTGACCCGAAATTGTGCCGAACTAATCCACATTCCTGCCTTCGTGGCTTTTCTCGCCACGAATCAAGGCCGAGCCCTCCCCGACTTCTTCTTCACCGCCTACAAGATAAAGAATCTAGGGAGAAGGGTTCAAGGCTCAAAGAAACATTCTCCAAGTCTCGAGAAAAATTTTGACAGACGTTTTTTAGTATATTTAATAGAATTGAGGCTACACCCACCAAGCTACCCCTCAAGTATATATCTAACACCGAAATTCATACTGATGAATTTCAAACAGAGGAAACAGAGTCAAGAGGTTCTCATACCGAAGAGACCCTTCACCCTCGACAAAAGAGGAGAGCTGAAAGGGTTTACTTGATCGTCTCCGATCGAAGGAGTATAATTTAGGACCAAAACTAAAACAAAAATAACTCCATTAACCGCCGAAGAGCTCAGGTTCCTCGCCTTCTGGTCATTCCTCCCTTCGGCCCCTCGAGAAATACAAGATCAAGAGGACGCGACTGTGATTTAAGGATTCCAACGTTATCCGAAGAGGAAACGCACTTCGAGAGTCATCCAAGTTCGTGATCCGCTTCAACACCCAAAGAACCTACTTCAAAACAAATCTCCGTAATCGAAACCATTCACGCACTCTCGAATCACTATTTCTATGAAATTAATGAAAGGTCAAAATTAATTTCATTGGGAGATCGACTTTCTAATGAATGCGTGGAGTGTTTTGGAATGCTCTTCTTTCGTCCCGGATATTTGATGATAACACAAAAAGCATCCATAAAATATAAAGAATAATGCATACCCGTGGCGGCATCATGTCGATCGATCGTGGGTAGAGGGGATAAAAGTCCTTCGACAAGCTTTGTTGAGGCTCGATTGTAATCGATGCAAACCCGCCACTTTCTATTATGTACGCACTAATACTATATTCACATTCATCCATTCCGGTAATCAATCTCGTAGATGAAGAGATCAATGAATCTTTGACGCTCCGAGCAATATCCGTCTCTTTCCCATGCAAAATATCGACATAAGTAGCATCGTAATGAGGCCCAAAAGTTCCATAAGATTCGTCTAAGAGGTTCGCAAATCTGAACCAATTCATTATGTCAGGAGATCTAAGGAGATTGACTTCTATCTCAATATCATAAATGTTGTTATAAAGAGTCATATATATTCCTACTCAAGGACGGACGTGTTGAGGCGGTGTGTGCAGTACTAAAAATACATCTAAGTCACATGTAATAACTCTTTATCTCACGTACTAAAAGTATAACGTGCCTACATTGTAAGGCTACTAAGTGTGTTTATTCATTTTCTGCGTACGTAGGATTTGACTCACTATTTAGTAATTAGACGAGCGGACGGATCTTAACGCTAACAATCATGTTATGTATTGTTGATATGCATAGTTACTTATTTAGAGTTAATGTTTAAAACGGGTAAGTATTACTTTAGTAGCAAGCAATATATGACAGTAAATTAAAATTAAAAGGAAATATATATATATATATATATATATATATATATATATATATATATATATATATATATAGTTCCGTCCTAAAAAGATAAGTAAAGTACAATTTGCACATATATTAAAAAAATAAAAATAGAGAAAATAAAGCAAAAAGTTTCAAATTTATTCTTAGTGGCTCTATAAGATTATATAAAATAATGAGTATTTTTAAAAAAAATTATATTAATGGATTCCATTAAATGATATATTTGTTTTTTACATTATGTATTTTATCTTATTCTTTTAGAGACAAAAAGTTGATAATAATGGCGAAAACCATTGAAGGATTGTAGAAAAAGTTAGGGCTTTTTCGAAGAAGCCATTGAAGTTGAAGTTGATAATAATGGCGAAAACCATTGAAGGATTGTAGAAAAAGCAAAGTGCAGCACTTGGCTGATGTATTATGAAGATGATGGCGTGATTGATTTGGTTCGGTCAGTTTTGTTGGAGGGAAATTCAATGATTAAAATTGGAATTGGGATCTTTAACTTCTTCTTTTTTTAGAATTCTTGTATTGGATGTTGCAGAATGCAAATTGATGTGGATTTTGAGAATCAACAGTCTATTGCTTGGATTGACGTTAATGGCAAGTGTCTTTTCCCAAGAATTTTTATTGGTGGTAAATTCGCTATTATTATCAACTTCGAGTTCATGCTGTTCAATTTCACTTTGGAGTAGCTCTCCGCACATACAGAAAAGTGAACGGTTGTTTTGTCAAAAATTATGGTTGTGTGGGAAATGGAAATGGTGCGGTGACTGGGTTTTTTTATTATTCGATGTTTGAGATATTGTATCCGCTGGTACTTCTAGCCGACCATGTATAATTAATTTTATGAAGCTTTGAGTGGGGATAAATTTGTCCAAAATTTTCATTAATCATGCTAGCTAGAAGTACTAGTAGACGGCGGCCCTTCATTTTTCTAATGGAAGGTATAAATGGTATATGTCATTTATTTAATCCATAAGTAAATAGATGTTATCATCATTCACGTATATATATATATATATATATATATATATATATATATATATATATATATATATATATATATATCTTTCACTACCACCTTCTTTCAAACTTGCTACCTTTTTCATTATCAACAGTGAGTGCACCTGATCTCTTTCTCTGTCGTCCATATCTACATGGAAAGAGTCTAATGAGAGGAAAAAGAGTGTGACTAGTCCCTCTCTCCATATATAATCAATTTGGTGGTCCATTTATATTTATCTATATCAGAATATATATATATATATATATATATATAAGCGAGCAAGAAAAAAGCTCAACTGTAAGATTATTATGGAATTCAACTTGGGTTTTGTATGGGTAACTTTTGTCGCCATTTTTGGTGGCGTTTTGGGCCTTAAGTGGGTGCTCCGCCGTGTGAATTTGTGGCTCTATGAATCCGAGTTGGGTGACAAGCGATTCTCTCTTCCTCCGGGAGATTTGGGTTGGCCTTTTATTGGAAATATGTGGTCATTTCTGAGAGCTTTTAAGTCCAGTAATCCTGATTCCTTCATTTCCAACTTTGTTACCAGGTAAGATCTCTTTTCCCTGTCTGTATAGGATCCGGTTACGGTAAATTTGTCGGCATCATGTACGAGTACGATGTTTTATAACTTTTTATTACATTAATTATAACAAATGTTGACCACAAATACCGGACTAGAGTTAAAATATAATATTTATTATAACAAATACAACAACAATCTATAGAAGTTCGTAACAGTATATGAACTATATCTATTCACATCACATGCAGGATCACCATCTAATTAATATATATATATATATATATATATATATATATTAAATTTCATCCATTGATAAAGAATCTTTGTGGAAATAACCCTTTTGGCCATGAATTTTTATTTATTTTTTCTTTCCAGAAATTTCAATGGGTCAAAAGGGTTGCTTTACAAAGAATCGATTCTATCCCATATATATATATATATATATATATATATATATATATATATATGTGTGTTTTGTATATGTGTTTTTATTTATTTTATAATATCCTCTTTCTGATCGTGAAATACTTTAATTTGAAGAGTTCTTAGCTTGTTTATGATATATGTAACACAATGTGGACAGAAAAATCAATCCTCAAAATAACAATAATCTCAAATAGCATTAAAAAAACAGTCTCATTTTCTTTTAAGTTATACCGTTATATCTTTAACCTACGTACCCTCAAGTATATATAATGATTGTTGAGTTTAGTAATAAACTAATAATGGTACGATAATAAATTTGTAATGTTACAATTAAAGATATTGTGCTTTCTATTCTCCCATTTATAAAATGAGAGTTATATTTGTGAAATTAAAGAAAATAACAAACGGGAGACGACGGAACAAAATGTTTTTTTTCTGTCCTTAATGTGTTTTTCGCTAAACAAAATGCACCTACCGAGGCTTTAATTGTTCAAAATGCATCTCAAGATTTTCCCACTAGATAAAATGCACCTCACTTTGGGGTGCAAATTGTATTTTGTAAACCGTAACATAATCTTATATAAGACGCACTTAAATAAATTTTAAACGTTAAGTTGCAAATTTTAATAATCATACAATCTTTGGGGTGTATACTGTATTTTAGTCTATAATATGGTGGGGACTTCATTTTGATAAAGAAAACTGTGTGAGCATTGAACAATACATCTTAAAAGTCAATTGCCTATTAGCAAATTTACTAAATACTCCAAATACTTCTTTCTTTTTTTTCTAATTTCCACGCACACTCAATAATCGAATTATTGACCTCAAAGAAACAATACTTAATTATACAAGCTCAATATTAATAACAGCCATCTTTAATTACCAAAAGCACCTCAGGTCTCACAAAGTTTCTTGTCTAGGACTTTGGTATTATAGTGTTTCTTAGTTTGGAAGAATCAAGTACGTCACCAATGATTCAATTGAGTTAAAAGAGCAGGAAATTTTCTGTCCAATTCCTTGTCATTTTCCATTTACCCTTTTTACTTCCCAAAAAATACTTTGTTGTTATTAATATTTGTTTGCTTCCTAGTAGGTTTGACAAATTCATTCCATTTCAAATTAATTAGTTTTTTTCTTTCTTTCTGAGTAACTATTAAATCATTCTATTACAATTTATGGGGATGGGGATGGGGATGGGGATGGGGATGGGGGAGTTAGAATCGAATTGAACCCTGATAACTACTACGGAGTGCTGGGTCATTGTCATTGCTGTCGGCCTGATTCTCAAAGTAATTAGTATTTGTCATTAAGATTTAAGGCATTTTTAATTTTGTTTTAATAATTAAATATATATTACCAACGGGTATCATTATGGATAGAAATATTGGGAATTAAATTACGCAAAATAAAAAATAATATTTAAGAAAGAAAAATAACATAATATTTAACGTATTTTGGTTCTCAATAACCTAATCCACAAAATCAATTTTAATATATTAATCTCCACGGTATAATTTTTTACACGTAATGACATAATAAAAGCTGAAAAAACCTCACTCACACAACAACCCAATACCCAATTACATCCTTTCTTAACTCTTTAGGATATTACGCACTACATCTTGGTTGTATTCTACCTCTCTAAACACAAGTCTATTTATATAGTACCTACAACTTACCTTTTTTAATCTAATTATGACACTCACATAATAATATATCTACTACAAATAAGACTACTTTCAAAATAATACTCCTATTAAAAGTATAATTCTTTTATGATTCGAGGAGTTATCTAACAATTCTTCTTTCGACTTGAATCTCCAAACACTTCAACTTCATCTCTGAATTTCACTCGATGGTTGTCCTTCTCGATCTTCTTTCCACGCATAGAGACTGTCTATCTAACACACAAATTAATTTTCCATTCTTCCTACTTCGAAGAATTAATTCGTCTTCTTTGAACACCTTACATGAATCTTCTTGACCCACATATGTATATCCACTTGAGGATAATTCTCCCAAAGAAATTATATCCTCACCAAAACCAGTGACATAAAATACATTCTCAAGTAGGAGTGAGCATGGTGCGGTTTGAAACCTAAATCGCACACGAAACAACTTAGGTGTGATTTAACAAATCCAAAATCGCACACGAAATCGTTTGTGATTGATGTGGTGCAGTTTTGAACCATGCGGTGTTGTTTCATTTAGTGCGGTTTCGATTCCAAAACCAATTGAAACAACAAAATTTTATGCAATTTAAATTATTTTAGGATCACACAATATTAAAAACGACTTTAAAAACACACACAACCTTAACAACAGCTAAATAGAACCAAATTCAAATCGTAAATTCGATTTTATATAATGTAGATTGTAACTAATTAATGTTGAACATAAAATAATAAAATAATTTAATTATTTAATGAGTCTCATGCTTATTATCATATCTCACGTATATGTTCGTATTTATTTAATATCGATAAAATGTGTTATCATATATAACATTACTTGTATAAAGAAAAATAAATAATACATAAGTTTAACATTTTTAAGTTTAGGATAATAATGTTAGGAAAATGAAATATATATATATATATATATATATATATATATATATATATATATATGAGTATGGTATGTATCTATATTGTAAGACCCCAAATTTTTATAAATAAAGATGAATTTTTCTATAAATATTATTTTTGAATATTATGGAATAAATTTGATATAATGTTATAGTTGTGGGTAATATTTATAAATTTTGCAAAGTATGCAAGTTGTTATAAAATATTCGTTTGGTTCGGGAATATTCTTTTTGTTAGGAATATTCGCATAATGGCTCAATCATTGGTGGACCCCACAATGTAATTATTGTCGGATCGAGAAAACGACAAAAATATTTTATAAAAATAACTACGGAGGTGTTACCGTTAAAACCGCTGAACTACCCTATGGTAAAAGTACAAGAATACGCCAGGCGTCAGTTAAGTAGTAGACACTGATTGATTATCGATGCTTACGTGAGAAGTCACTCACTATATGCTCAATTATTGCTACAAGAATTGTCGATGATCATATCTCTTATATTATTGATTCAATTATTGTCACAAAGATCATCTCAGATAATATGTTATAGTATTAAATCAATAATTGAGACGACAAGTTATAAATGATTAATAATTGTTGAAAGATTAAATATGTGTTGATGAAAAAAAAATGATTTGTGGTAAGTTTGATTATTTTATGGGGGCTCATATGTCATCATCTAAGAGTCTCTTCACAATAGTAATTACCTTCACAATAGTAATTACCCTTGTGAATAGTATTTACCTTCACAATAGTAATTACCTTCGTCCAATAGTAATTACCTTGTGAATAGTATTTACCTTCACAATATAGTAATTACCTTCGTCAATAGTAATTACCTTCTTGTGAATAGTATTTACCTTCGTCGATAGTATTTACCTTCGTTAATAGTAATTACCTTTACCAGACGTCAACCACTTGTCGCTTCACATTACAAAGCGCCAAACCACTTTTCGCTTCACATTATATCCAAACCAATTAATCGAGCCACTCGCCTTTTCACACTAAGCAAGTGCTAAGCTAGAAATCTTCTATAAATAGAGGCCTAGGGCTTCATTATTTTTCACTTAATTCATTCAAGCTATAGAGAGAGAAAGTATAGAGAGAATAAGAGAGAAAGAAAAAGAGTATTTTGTTACTACACCGCCGCAGATTCAATCTCCTACCAAATGTAAGGGGTGTTATTCTTTCTTATTCATGAAGAGAACTGCTTGTTATTCCATCGCTTATTATTCTCGCTGGAATAACTCAGATACGCTGGTTTACCCTATACTTGGTGACATTCTTCTATTATTCTCGCTGAACATCCTGTCATGTGTTTTACACCTGGACCGGTTCCGCTTTTTATTATTCTATTGAACATCCTCGCTCATGGTTTTACACCTGACCGGTTCCGCTTTTTATTATTCTCGCTGAACATCCTCATGTGTTTTACACCTTGACTGGTTCCGCCTTTTATTATTATTCTCTGAATATCCTATCTCGTGTGTTTTACACCGGATCGGTTCCATCTTTATTATTCTGTTGAACATCCCGCTCGATTGTGAATTTCACCGACCGGTTCCGCTTCTTTATTATTCTTCGTTGAATAACCTCGTCTGCGCGGTTTTCGCATCGCATGCACGGTGATTTCTTTTGTTATTCCATTCTTTATTATACCCAAATGGTTAAAACTTTGACTTCTATACTCCATGAAATTAGTGGAATATCCTCGATATTTCAAGCTTTCATCCAAAGATCTTTTTCATGAAAATATTCTTCCGATCATTCTTGAATTTTACTCTACAAAAAACAAGATTATGTTGATAATTTGACGTTAATAATTCCCTGGATAAAATAATTCTTGAACTTGTTTTATCAATTCTTATATCATTGTCATCATCCTCATGTTTATTTTTTTTGAAAGTCATCTGTGGCACCAGAAGTGCATAGATGGACTTGGTATGATTATGACCAGAGACTATTCTTGTAATCATTTACCGTAATGTTACAAATGATGTGGTAAAAATCTCAGCCGGGTCAGTAGTGCATCGATGGACGCTTGTTGGCATGATCATGACCATTAATGAATACACAAATATTCTCGCCCGTAGTGCATGAATAATTGTGGTCGTGTGATACTAAAGAATATCCTCGGCAGTAGTGTGGGTGATTCGATGATGTGGAATATTTATTAAAGTCGAGTCTCACATTATAACAAAGATGATGAAAACCTTTAAAACCTAAAAGATAGTAGACTTTTATTTTCTACTCACTTTTTAATGGATCAGATATTCACGCGCAGCTTAAACCGGTTGTCATCAGATTTTATCGCTTAACATTGTTGAAGACTATTGATAATTTATTCTCGCATTATCTTAGTCATAATATTTCTTATCGGGCTAGTTGAGCTCACCCTTTCTTTCACCGTTTCTTCGTGAAATGAGAATATAGCCGGGACGAGCCTGGGAAACGAGTGATGGTCCTCAAGATAACATTAGTAGTCCTCACTATTCGTGAAATAAAGGTGATAATAATTGTAATGAGGACTTTTTGTTTGAGTTTGTATAATATCTAGTAGATTTATATTTGTATTTAAACTCACGCTTTATGTCGATTGCACCTACGCTTATGTTAATAAGTTGTATTTAAATTCTCGCACTATGTAAGTGGCGACCCAAGATGGGTGATGTATACCTAATTTTGGGGCGCCACAAATGGTATCGTAGCTTAGGATACGATCCCCGCCTAAGATGTGAGAATAGTACTAGAGGGGAGAGACGGGAATACCTTCGCTAGTATGACCTACCTAAGTTTATGTGATATTTATCGGTTGGTCGTAAGATAGGGATAATTTGTTATACGTCAATTAACCTTTTGTTTTGTGGCAAGATCTCAAAAATGACATCCGAGAATGTTGAGAATAGCAATGGAGCGCAGCGATCGCTGATTCACCACATATCAATAATCGTGATAATGTGCATCGTGAAGGCGACAATCCTCATGCAAACAACAACACCGACCAAATGATGAATGATCAAATGTTCGAGGCTTTATGCAATTTATGCAACAAAGAAAGCGAGAGCGACTCTCGCCCAAAACGTAGGTGGAAACACGGAAAACTCTCTGCTGCCACACCGCTAAACAATTCAAGGAGCCGACCACCGGAGTTTAAGGGAGAGCCAAAACCACTTCCGGCTAAGCATGGATAAAGCAGATTACCAAGATATTTGATGTCTTGGGATGCTCCGAGGAGCAAAAGGTTCCTTTCACGCTTTTATGTCATGCGCGAGAGAGGCGACATCGGTGGGAATCGGTAGAAACGTACTCAACCCGCCAGATCAAGATATCTTGGGAGAAGTTCCAGAGTCGCTCAACGACAAATACTTTCCCGAAAGTATTCGCCATACGAAGGAGGTGGAGTTTATCAAGTTGAACAAAACAATACGACCGTGTCGTCGCAATACGAGGCAAAATTTATGAGTTATCACTATTCATATCCCACTCGTGGATAATGAAGAGAGAATGGCGCTTAATGTTTTTAAGAGGTTTGAAGTCGAGATACGCCAACATCTTATTTCTCATAAACCGTGTTTGTATTCGAGATGTTGTAAATAGGCTCAGCAGTGGAACGCGATAATGAGTCAACACAACTAAAAGAGAGCAAATTTAAAGAAAATTATAATACCAAATGAGAGTAGTCATCGAAGCTTGGACAACAAGCGTGGAGGGAATCAAAAGCCAGATATGGTAACCACTTCTATGGTAATCGTAATAAAACAATAAGAATGGACATTTCAAGAAAAGGAGATTCAACAATGGTGGAAAGACGCCAAAGACCAAAGACCCATTGTTAAGGAAGGAGAAAGACCACCTATCATATGCTTCAAATGCGAGGAGAGGGACACATCACCAAATCAAGCGCATGCCATCCAAAGCATGTTATAATTGTGGAAGAGAAGGTCACTTAGCTCGATTTTGTCGCCATCAAGACAAATTCAATTAGATGGAGGCACCAAAGGCCATCCCGTAAAATTCAAACCTAGAAGGCAAGGGAGAGCGCTTTGTTGTGACTCTCCCAAAGAGCAAGGAATCCGAATGAGGTCATCACGGTAAAGCTTATCATAAACTCTAATGAAGTCTATACTTTATTTGATACCGGTTCTACCCATTCTTTTATTTCTCCTACTTGCGCCATCGATTAAATTTGACTCGAGAAATTAGACTTTGACTTATCTGTGGAAACTCCGCTTGGAGAAACCTTCATTACATCCAATCGCTTATAAGTCTTGTTTGGTTCAAATCGGACTCTCTCACATTACCCGTCGATCTTATTTCATTAAAAATACTTGATTTGACGTGATTCTAGGGATCGATCGTTAACTACTTATCATGCAAAATTGATTGTTTTCGTAAGGTCATTAGCTTTCATATTCCTAATCAACCTATTATGCTAATTCAAACGACCAAACCATTAAAATCAATCACGGCCATCTCAAGCCATAAAGCTATTCGCTTATCGAAAAACGGATGTCAAGCTTTCTTAGCTCATGTCACGATTTAAATAAAAATACGCCGCTTTTAAACGATATTCCTATTGTTAATAAATTTCCGACGATTCTCTCAAGAACTTCCCGGCCTACCCCAGAGCGTGAAATTGAATTTTGTATCGACCTTGAACCCTAGACAAAACCTATTTCCAAAGCCCCATATCGAATGGCTCCTATCAACTTCGTGAGTTAAAGACCCAACCGCAGGAATTGTTAGACATCGGCTTTATTCGTCCTAGTACTTCTCCTCGGGGTGCTCCCTGCTCTATTCGTGAAGAAGAAAGATGGGAGTATGCGACTTTGTATTGATTATCTGGAGTCAATCATGTCACCATCAAAAATAGGTATCCATTGCCACGTATTGATGACCTCGTTTGACCACCGTAAGGAGCCAAATTCTTTTCAAAGATCGATCTTCGCTCCGGATATCACCAATCAAAGATTAGAACCACCGACATTCCAAAGACGGCTTCGTAACCCCAGACGGCATTATGAATTCCTAGTCATGTCCTTTGATCGACTAATGCTCCCGCCGCCTTCATGGATATGATGAACCGAGTATTCAAGGAATATTTAGATCACTTTGTGGTCGCTTTTTTATCGATGACATCCTTATTTATTCCAAAAGTCGTGAAGATCATGAGCAACACTTGAGGTCGACACTCCAAAAGCTTCGTGAATATAAGCTTTATGCCAAGTCAAGAAATGCGAGTTCGTCAAGAAGTAGCATTCCTCGGGCACGTGGTATCAAGTCATGGAATATCCGCTGACCCAAAGAAAGATCAAGCTATTCAAAGTCGGGAACAACCTAAATCAAAGGACCAAGTACGTAGCTTTCTTGCTTTAATTGGTTATTATCGAGATTCGTGGAAGGATTTTCTCGAATCGCTACTCCATCGACTCAAATTGACTTTTGAAGATACAAAGTTCTATTGGAGCGAAGAATGTGAGAAGAGTTTTCAAGAACTCAAGAGGAGACTTATTTCAAAGACTGCTCGACAATACCATCCGCCTTGAGGGATTTGTCATCTACAAGTGATGCTTCGGCAAAGGGTTGGGATGTGTTCTTATGCAACATGGAAAAGTTATAGCCTATGCCTCATGACAACTCAAAGAATATGAGAGGAATTATCCTACTCATGATCTAGAGTCATAAATGTTGTCTTTGCACTTAAAATTTGGAGGCATTACTTGTATGGGGAGAAAGTGGAGATCTTTACGGATCATAAAAGTCTCAAATATTTCTTCACTCAAAAGGAACTCAACATGCGACAACGACGCTTGGCTTGAACTGCTGAAAGATTATGATCATACCATCCAATACCATCCTCGAAAAGCGAACGTGGTAGCCGACGATCGAGTAGAAAATCATATGCAAGTACGAAAAGATATTGTCAACGCAAAGGCCCATTTTGTGTGACTTGCAAAGGATGGAGATAGAGTTAAAGACTCTGTGGACGCATGTGATGATAGCGAGTATACGAGTAGAAACCGACTTTAATCGATAAAGTTAAAGTCGCTTCAAGCTACGCACTGAGCCGATGCGTATGAGGAAGAAAGTGCAAGAAGGTGCTACGCCAAGCAAGAATCGATGAAGAAGGAATACTTCGAGTCAACTCCGCACTTTGTGTTCCTAACGACCCCGATTTAAAGTATAATATCATGATGGAGGCGCACAACACACCATTTGCAATCCATCTCGAGTACCAAAATGTATCATGATATTCGCCATACATTTTGGTGGAGCAATACGAAGAGAGAGATAACATACTGCTTATCTCAAGGTGTCTAACTTGTCAACGAAGTTAAAGCGAGCATCAAGTACCAAAAGGTCCATCAGAACCACTTGAAATTCCGTAATGGAAGTGGGAGCACATTACCATGGATTTCATTACACGGCCTTCCTAAGGTTTCTCAAGGCATCATGCGATTTGGGTCATTGTTGATAGATCGACCAAGTCCGCTTCATTTTTACCGATACGAGAAACTTATACACTTGAACGCCTTGCTCAGATGTACATAAACGAGATTGTAAGATCGCATGGTATGCCTAAGATCCATAGTTTCGATCGAGACCCAAGATTCACTTCACGATTTTGGGTTAGTTTGCAAAAAGCTATGGGCACAGACTTCACGATTTAGCTTCGGCATATCATCCTCGCATTTTACGGACAATGGAGAGGACTATTCAAACTCTTGAAGATCTATTAAGACTCGTGTCCTTGATTTCAAGGAGTTGGGACAAGTTCTTACCATCGGTGGAGTTTTCCTACAACAACAGCTATCAAGCAAGTATCGGCATGGCTCCATTCAAGCATCAGTATGGAAGAAAGTGTCGCTTCTCCAGATATTTGGGATGAGGTGGGTGAAGCAACGTTGTTGGGACCGAGTTGGTACGTATGACTACGGAAAAGATTCAAACGATCCGACAACGATAAAAACCTCACAAAATCGATAAAAGAGTTATACCGATCTTCATCGAAAGGACGTGGAATTCGATATAGAGATCATCATGTGTGTTATAAGAGTCGTTCCATGGAAAGGAGTTACAAGATTTGGAAAGAGAGGAAAACTTAATCCTCGATTCATCTATTCCATTTTAATCCTCGATCGAGTAGGAACTGTGGCCTATAGACTCGCTTTTACCGCCAAATATGTCTCGTGTTCATAACGCTTTTCACATATCTATGTTACGTAAATATGTGAAAGACCCGAACCATATTATCGAAGTTAGAACCGATTTAAATAGCGGAAGATTTGACGATGAAGAGGTTCCCTGCTCAAATTTTGATAAGAAGGAACATATTCTACGCCCCAAGGTTATACCTCAAGTCAAAGTTTTGTGGAGGAACCACGATGTTGAGGAAATGACTTGGGAGTTAGAATCAAATGAAATCAAGGTATCCTTACCTCTTCGACATACCAGTATCGCACCCTAATTTCGAGGGCTAAATTTCATAAGAAGGGGAGGTCAGAAGACCCCAACTTTTATAAATAAAGATGAATTTTTCTATAAATATTATTTTTGAATATTATGGAATAAATTTGATATAATGTTATAGTTGTGGGTAATATTTATAAATTTTGCAAAGTATGCAAGTTGTTATAAAATATTCGTTTGGTCTGGGAATATTCTTTTTGTTAGGAATATTCGTATTAATACTCAATCATCGGTGGACCCCACAATGTAATTATTTGGCTTGATTGAGAAAACGACAAAAATATTTTATAAAAAATAACTATGAGGTGTTACCGTTAAAACCGGTTGAACTACCCGTATGGTAAAAGTACAAGAATACGCGAGTCAGATAGTAAGACACTCAGATTGATTATCGATGCTTACGTGAGAAGTCACTCACCTATGCTCAATTATCACTACAAGAATTGTCACGATCATATCTCTTATATTATTGATTCAATTATTGTCACAAGATCATCCGTATAATATGTTATAGTATTAAATCAATAATTGAGACGACAAGTTATAAATGATTAATAATTGTTGAAAGATTAAATATGTGTCATGAAAAAAAAAATGATTTGTGGTAAGTTTGATTATTTTATGGGGGCTCATATGTCATCATCTAAGAGTCTCTTCATCATAGTAATTACCTTCACAATAGTAATTACCTCTTGTGAATAGTATTTACCTTCGTTAATAGTAATTACCTTCACAATAGTAATTACCCTCATGAATAGTATTTACCTTCGTCAATAAGTAATTACCTGCGTCAATAAGTAATTACCTCTTGTGAATAGTATTTACCTTCGCCAATAGTATTTACCTTCGTTAATAGTAATTACCTTTACCAGACGTCGAACCACTTGTCGCTTTCACATTACAAAAGGCCGAACCACTTGTCGCTTCACATTACATTACAAGGCCAAACCACATCATTAATCAAGCCCACTCATTTTCACACTAAGAAAAGTGCTAGAAATCTTTCTATAAATAGAGGCCTAGGGCTTCATTATTTTTCACGAATTCATTCAAGCTATAGAGAGAGAAAGTATAGAAGAATAAGAGAGAGAAAGAAGAAGAGTATTTTGTTACTACACCGCCATAAAGATTCAATCTCCTACCAAATGTAAGGGTGTTATTCTTTCTTATTCATGAAGAGAACTGCTGTTATTCCATCGCTTATTATTCTCATTGGAATAACTCAGAGATACGCTGGTTACCCTATACTTGGTGACATTCTTCTATTATTCTCGCTGAACATCCTGTCTGTAGTGTTTACACACCGACCGGTTCCGCTTTTATTATTATTCTCGCTGAACATCCTCGTGCATGTTTTTTACACCGACCGGTTCCGCTTTTATTATTCTGCTGGAACATCCTGTCATGCGTGTTTTTTACACCGACCGGTTTCGCTTTTATTATTCTGCGAATATCCTATCTCGTGTGTTTTACACCGGATCCGGTTCCATCTTTATTATTCTCGTTGAACATCCCGCTTGCGAATTTCACCGACCTCGTTTCGTTATTTATTATTCTGTTGAAATAACTCGTCTGCAAGCGGTTTATCGCATTTACGGTGATTTCTTTTGTTATTCCATTCTTTATTATACCCAAATAAGTTAAAACTTTGACTTCTATACTCCATGAAATTAGTGGAATATCCTCGATATTTGCGTTTCATCCAAAGATCTTTTCATGAAAATATTCTTCCGATCATTCTTGAATTTTACTCTACAAAACAAAGATCATGTTGATAATTTGACGTTAATAATTCCCGGATAAAATAATTCTTGAACTTGTTTTATCAATTCTTATATCATTGTCATCATCCTCATGTTTATTTTTTTTTAAAGTCATCTCGTGGCTCTGTAGTGTATAGATGGACTTGGTATGATTATGACCAGAGACTATTCTTGCGTAATCACGACCGTAATGTTACAAATGATGTGGTAAAAATCCTCAAAGTGGTCAGTAGTGCATCGATGGACGCTTGTTGGCATGATCATGACTATTAATGAATACACAAAATATTCTCGCCCCGTAGTGCATGAATAATTGTGGTCGTGATACTAAAGAATATCCTCGGCCGAAGTGGGGGGTGATTCGATGATGTGGAATATTTATTAAAGTCGAGTCTCAAATTTATAACAAAGATGAAAAAACTTTTTAAAACCTAAAAGATAGTAGACTTTATTTTCTACTTGACTTTTTAATGGATCAGATATTCCACCGCAGCTTAAACCGGTTGTCTATTGTATTTTATCGCTTTAACATTGTTGAAGACTATTGATAATTTATTCTCGCATTATCTTAGTCATAATATTTCATCTTGGGCTAGTTGAGCTCACCCTTTCTTTCACCGCTCTCTTCTGTGAAATGAGAATATAAATTTGACGACGCCTGGGAAACGAAGTGATGGTCCCGAAGATAACATTAGTAGTCCTCACTATTCGTGTGAAATAAAGGTGATAATAATTGTAATGAGGACTTTTTGTTTGAGTTTGTATAATATCTAGTAGATTTATATTTGTATTTAAACTCACAGCTTATGTCGTATTGCACACGGCACGCTTATGTTAATAAGTTGTATTTAAATTCTGTACTATGTAAGTGGCGACCCAAGATGGGTGATGTATACCTAATTTTGGGGGCGTCACACTCTTTCATTGCATATATATGTATAGAAGCCTCAAAATCTAATACTCATCCATCATCATTATAATCACTCTTAACCGTTAAAATAAATTATTCTTCAGCTTCACTAAGCAAATTAACATCTTCAACTTTCTCTTTGTCCTTCAATTTTTCTTGATACTTCCTTAAACTCTTCTGTCCTCCCTTAATGTTCTACATTGGTATTGGACATGATCATTCTCTCCACAATAGTAACACTTCATGTCACTGAAATTTTTTGACCTGGATCTTGATCTTCCTCTAATATTATCTCTTTAATGAAGTCTCCCTCGATTATAACCATCCACGGTTAGTGCTTGCTCACCAATGTTATTGCCCTCTTCTCCCATCAACTTTTGACTTTCTCCCAAAACAGTAACCACCAATAGTGTTTGCATCATCAACTTGTAAGACTTAGATAAAGACGATGACAATAAGAGCAATGATTTCTCCTCATATTCCAATTTTTCGCATACGTATTTAACAATTGAGATATTAACCTGTTAAAATCATTTAGATGATCATGGAAATTTGTCTCTTCATCCATCTCAAGGAATACATTTCTCTTCAAGAACAAACTACTCGTTAGCGACTTCAAAGCATAACTTTTCAAGAATTTTTCCCTCAATTTTTTTCAGATCAATCTCTTTCAACACATCATACTTTATCTCTCAGGTGCTAATGACGAAGTATTGTGCTTATCGCTTTCTTTTGAATTATCTGTCAATTTGCATCTTTCACATCGTCTGATTTTTTTCTCCTCCAAAACTTGATCAAGTCCTTACAACGCCAAAAGATCTTGCACGCTACTCTATCACAATGTGAAATTTATTTCCCATCGAAGATTGAAAACTCATATTTACCCAAATTCGGAGTCATTATATTACGCGAAATAATTCCCTCTACCTCAGATTCAATCGACCTAGCTATCTCTGACACCACTTGTTGGGAATTAAGTCACACAAAATAAACAACACTTAAGAATGAAAAACAACACAATATTTAACGTGGTTTGGTCCTCAATGACCTAGATCACAAAATCAATTTTAATATATTAATCTTCACGATATATATATATATAACTTTTTGCACAGAATAAAAGCTGAAAAAACCTCCCTAACATAATAACCCAAGACCCAATTATATCATCTCTCAACTCTCTAGGGTGTTAATAACTCTTGGTTGTGTTTTACCTCTCTAAACACAAGACTCTATTTATAAAGTACCCACAACTTACATCACTTTTCTAATCTAATTAGAACATTCTTACATAATAATATACCTACTACAAATAAGATTACTTTCAAAGTAATAATTCTATTAAAAATATAATTAATTTGTTTATCATAATAAGATTCGAAAAGTTACCTAGCAAGAAATATATCCAAATTCATGGAGTTTCTGTAGCGAAATTGCACGATCCAGCCCACATCAATTCATCACCAATGCAGCGCACACCTGTGTAGACTGGCCCAATAAGCATGTTGGACCACCTTCTTTACCTAAAAGATTAACCTATTAAGTTGAGGTTCTATCATACTTATTAGTCCATTTACACTCTTGAATTTATCCAATATGGGATACATATTAACTTATCTACACTTTTGAATTTATCCAATATGGGATTCATGTGAAATATCCCAACAATCTTCACCTTTCACTTGAATACCCATCATAAGTATCATACTAGAGTAGTCACCATTAAGCATACCTTCTTCTTTGAGTCCTTCAAGAGGCTCTGCTCGACTCTAATACTCCACCATGTCCGAGGCAAACGTGGGAACCTCTCCACCCTGGACAAAACTTTCCCAGAGCCATCCTAAGCCTGCTCCACCTGAATCAAATCATCCCGTGCTCCACGGGATTCAACTCTATTAGCTCCACCCACGAGACCTGCGAATTCACCCTCGCACCTTGGAGTTAATACTTGGGCCCATCAAACCATGAGCTTTGATACCATTTGTAGTTAGCGGAATTGCACGATTCATCCCACATCAATTCATCACCAATGCAGACCCAATAAGCATTTTGGACCACCTCATTACCTAAAAGGTTAACTTATTAGGTTAAAACTTTATCATACTTATTAACACATCTACGCTTTGAATTTATCCAATGTGAAATTCAGGTTAAATATCCCAACAGTTTCTTGGATCTGAACTCCCATGGAATCTTTTGAGTGTTAATTAGGGTTCGGGTCAAGATCAGACTATGTTACCCCTGCCTCGCTCCTGCCCATTCCTGGCCCGTGTAGATATATTATTTTCGAGTTTATATATGTATATACTTCTATATTTATCATATAAATATATTATATTTATTTTAACATTTATTAATATATGAGATTAGATATTATTATAAAATTGATTCACTATATAAAATATATCGTAAAATATTATTAATTAGATTAATCCACGTAACTCGTAATAAAAAAGTTGACAAATAAATTCAAAATATATATCATTTTTCTATTTATAGTTATAAATAAAAAAATGATATTCTGAGAAACCAAAAATCCGACAAAATAAGTTTAATATTTTAAAACTTGAGGGTGTCCGAGTCAGGGTGACTTATATACAATCTGCTCTCGTGACTTATATGCCCACAGTCACACATATCATTAATTGTCAGCTCGGTATATGATTTTGAGGTAGAATTAGTGTGGTTAATGATATGTAGTGTATGTTTGGATAGCGTTTGTAGCATTTAGTCATGAGTTTAGATATTTTAAACTTATTTAAAAATTTTATTGGTCTAGTAACAATATAATTTATTTTAAATTCAATTTATTTAATTCATAAATATACTTTAAAAAATTGTGATATATTTGGAGGTTCAAACGCTATCGCTACAAATATTGATAAGCAAATAAACTCTTAATTGAATATTATAAAAAGTCCCTAACCCATAAAACATTAAAATGAAGATGCTTTATATCATAATTTGATGGATATGTTTAAACTATTTAAGAAATTCCCTTTAAAAAGATACCATTAATAGTCCACTATAGATAACTTTTGTCTGAAGTACTATTCTTAGTCTACATCATGGAAACTAAAGCCATGGTTGTCGATTGTGTGCAAGACAATAATGGAGTCAACATATTCAAGCGCCACAAATATTGTTTCCTCCACTTCTTTGGTTATTTGTGCCCATATATAGACATTAAAAATCATGACACTTTATCATAAATAATAAAATAATTCCATTTTTAGAGATATTTTCTTACAATTTCTCTCTCTCGAATATTCTCCATGAAGCCTACACTCAAATAGGAGTTCATAGATTAGTGTGGAACTATAAAATTATGTCATAGTATAGAAATGAGCCCACCTTTTAGTTGGTTTACTGCAATTAAGCCCAAACATTTTAGACAACCAAAAATTTTAGTTAAACTGCCCCTCAAATGTATCACTAATTTGGTCCCAATCCTATTATCCTTTTTTCCCCAAGAAAAATTACAACTAAAACCTTCCAAGTTCTTGAGTTGGCATTAAAATCTGTACATTTTATGACTTGTTGCAGCTTGTTGGAAATTATTTCGAAGTTTTTAACTTTTCATTTAAACATTTTATATATAATGATATTTTGAATGAAATCAAATGCAGATTTGGACGTGCCGGAATTTACAAGGCCTTTATGTTTGGTAACCCAAGTGTCATTATTACAATACCTGAAGCATGCAGAAGAGTTCTAACAGATGATGAAGCATTTAAGCCCGGTTGGCCAAGTTCTACAATAAAACTTATTGGAAAAAAATCATTTATTGGCATTTCGTATGAAGAACATAAGCGACTGCGACGATTAACTGCTGCACCGGTGAATGGTCATGAGGCATTGTCAATGTACATGCGTTACATTGAAGATATTGTAATATCTGCATTGGATAAATGGGCAGACATGGGGGAAATTGAGTTCTTAACTGAGCTAAGAAAGCTTACATTTCGTATAGTCATGTACATTTTCCTAAGTTCAGAAAGTGAGCAGGTGATGGAGGCGTTGGAGAGAGAGTACACCGCGCTTAACTATGGAGTTAGAGCAATGGCAATAAATATCCCTGGATTTGCTTACCATAAAGCACTCAAGGTTTGTATGTATTTTAATTATTTGAGAAGAGCTAGGATTAAGAAATATTGTTTAGTAATATTTGTATTCAAGTGTCATTAGTCCTAATTCCGTATAAATTTCAGGCACGGAAAAAACTTGTGGCAATTTTTCAATCTATAGTAGATGAACGCAAGCTGCAAAGAAAGAGTAATCCACAAACATCAAAGAAAGATATGATGGATGCTTTATTAGATGTTGAAGATGAGAATGGTCGACGACTGAACGATGAAGAAATCATAGATGTTCTAGTAATGTACTTAAATGCTGGTCATGAATCTTCCGGCCACATTACAATGTGGGCTGCCCTCTTTCTCCAAGGACACCCTGCACTTTTTCAGAAAGCTAAGGTATATACGAAAAAATTAATCAAGTATATATATATATATATATATATATATATATATATATATGTATATAAAATATTTATAATAAATTCCTAAACATGCATGTAATCAATTTCATTTCAATTGAATGTAGGCAGAACAAGAGGCTATAGTAAAGAACAGGCCATCTACACAAAAGAGGTTGACACTTAAAGAAATTCGGCAGATGGAATATCTCTCCAAGGTACGTACTTGAAATCTTAATTTTCACATGCATTACGGGCCGGCTTCAGTTTGGAATTTATATATACTTATAATTGTAATGAAAACTCTTTCTTAACTTGTTCATCTTATATAAAGGTGATTGATGAAACACTTCGTTTAGTAACATTCTCTTTCGTGGTCTTTCGAGAGGCAAATACAGATGTCAATATAAGTGGTAAGTTTGTTGGCGTAAGTATAAGTTGTATATATGCGCTTATTTTAAAATAAGTTAGCTTTGTGATTCACAAATTTAATCAATTTGGTTTTTAGGTTATACCATACCCAAGGGTTGGAAAGTTTTAGTTTGGTTTAGGAGTGTTCACTTAGATCCAGAAATTTATCCGGACCCTAAAGAGTTCAATCCTTCGAGATGGGATGTGAGTTCACAAAATATCTCTCTCTCTATATATATATATATGTATGTATGTATATATATATATATATATATGTATGTATGTATCTCTTTTAGGAGGCTAATATGTTTAACATTGTTTGTAGGATTACACACCAAAGGCAGGAACTTTTCTTCCTTTTGGAGGAGGAAGTAGAATGTGCCCCGGAAATGATCTTGCGAAGCTAGAAATCTCTATTTTCCTTCATTATTTTCTCCTAAACTATAAGTAAGTTACCAAGATTCAATGAAATTCTTCCTTGTCTGGTAAGTGTATGTTTGGTTACATAGCGTTTGAATGTTAAAATGGTTTCGTGTGTTTGAAGGTCCAAAAGCTGCAAACGTTCGTAGCCGAACAAACTCTAATATTATTTGGGAGTTCTTTACAAACACTTTTCTCCATTCGGAAACGAGAATTCCACTAGACATTTTGAGTTTATTATACGTATATCAAATTTTATCATAAGACTAATTTTGTTATTAACAAAATTTATTGAAAAGAGTTATGTTTGAAGTTTGTTCTAGGTAAATCTAAAAACTAAGTCAAAACTTTATGTTTTGCAGGCTTGAACGACATAATCCTGGATGTCCGTCGATGTTCTTACCGCATTGTAGGCCTAAAGATAATTGCTTGGGAAGAATAAGAAGAGTATCTCCTCAAAGATTATAGACAGAAGAAAAGAAAGGAAAAGAAAACTACAAGCTTGATTATCTATTTTTCTTAGTATTAAATACAGAAGTTGCCGCTAGATTAATTACATTGCTATTTCATTTTTCTCCTGTAGGATGATTATGAAAATTTATAACTCATGATATTTGGCTAGAAGGAGATTGAAATATTAGGATGTTTTCTTATAGTTGTTAAAGCACAATGGCAGTAAAGAGAGCTTTTGCTTGAGTTGTAATTGCATGCTGACCTAAAGCCTTTGAGGTATTTAATATGTTCCAAATTGAGGGTTTAAATGATGGATGCAAAGACAATAAACTGCACTTGTGGATTTAATAAAGTACCAAGATTCTTGATCTAATTAAATTGCACCGTATTGGTAATTGTTAAATCAGTTTCTAAGGATCATAGAAGTGAGAAGAGTCAGCAAAGCAAGACTTTTGATCATTTTCATTTTGTGTTGAGCTCCCCCAAACCTGGCCTTAATAAGATTATGGAGAAGAAATTCTAACATGCAACTTGGATTTAACACCAAAAGGAGATAATAAAAAGTTAAAGTCTCAAAAGGGCTAAAATGGACCAGATTGTTGAAATAGTCTTTTTGAGACTAATTAAAATAGCCATTCATTTGTTGGTCTAGTGGTTAGTGGGTCAAATTTTCTCGCTCAAAATTTGGATTTGATTCCTACCCAAAACGAATGGTCAGTGACAACTCTACATCCTACACCCTACTCGCGAAGGATTCCTGAGATTCGACCTCAACATAAGTGCATAAGTGCGGTGGGGGTTCCTTCAGATATGTGTAGTTATTGTAGACGCAATGTGTCCTGTCGAAAGTTTTGGGTATCTTACATACCTAACAGTTTTTGGATAAAAAAAAGACTAATTAAAAGTATTATGCATCAAAATATTAGTAAAAAACTCCAGCTATCTTTTAAATGAAAAAGCAATTTTGATTGTAAAAATACCGAGTACAAGTTATTTAGTATAACCATTAATAGCCCCTATAGGCTATAGATGGTTTTTTGAATTTAAGCAAAAAATAAATTAACTTAATTGATTAAAGTAAAATAATTAAATACTTTTAATAAAATTTATTTATGTGCCAAAAATAATTTAATAAATTTAGTTTTAATATAATATAATTTTGATGTTTATTAATGAGTGAGTTTAATAATTGGATATTTTTACCTTGATGATTTATGAGTTCTTAAGTATTATATGTTCTTTTTATGTGTTTTATTTGTTTTTATGTAGGTAAAGGAAATGAGAGCAAAGACGTGAAAAAAGAAACTAGCTACTGGGCTAAATCTGTGTCAAAGTGGAGGTCCGAGCTAACCACGACAAAGCAAGGCACAAGTCGGTATTGGCACGACGTTCAACAATGGGCACGAATGGGAAAGCACGCCCTTGAGAACCCGTGGAGAGGCCTCAACGTCGCAACGCTAGTGTTCAGCGCCTGGGCGACCAGTAAGCGAGCGCAGCAGCGCTTAGGAAGCAAAAGTGGGCAGGCGCAGGTCTGACCTTGGCGTGTAGTTGAGTTTCATTAGAATTTTGATGTTATGTTTTGTTGAGTTCTAGTTGGATTAAAAGTCTACTTAGTCAAGGATTGAGAGGCTTATAAATACACAATCAAGAGCTGATTTTAGGAGGAAATGTGGCACCCCAAATTCAGACACTCGTATCTCAAATCTGGGCATCACATGTTAATTCTAGTATCATATTAAAATCATCAACAACATAATAATAGAATAATTTACATTGATATAATATAAATATTTGCGTCCTAAGGTCTCGTGACCGTTACTACAACATTCCAGGAATATAAATTGAACATGACTTGAACATAATTTAATCATCCTTAATACATCATTATAATCATAGTAATAATAATAATAATTCTCCTACACTTAAAGGACTAAGCTATTCCGTAGCCTTGCCATTTTCTTTGTCTTTTCCTGAAGTACCGCCTTGCTCTGCCTTAACTGTAATGTTTTTAGGGAAGCAAGAATGAGCAACAAGTTTACCCAACAAGTAATATAGCAATAAGAATAAACAGTTATAAATTTTGAATCTCAAAGGTAATATAGTATATGATAGTTCAAGATTAACAAGAAGTATCAATAGTACTTCTCAATATATAAGTGTCGCTATAGATTAAAGGATATCAACAAGATTCAAAAGTTTAATTATTTCAAGGTTCAATAAGAATGAACATTGAGCAGTCACTAGAGACTAAGAACTCTTGTTAGACTTGACAGTATTATACTGAAAATCCAATATAAACGAGTACAACAGGTGATCAGCCTAAAGTACCCTACGTTATGCATAATATTTAAACATACTGTTTGTGCGCACGTCGGTTCCCCGACAATATAAAATTTCCCCTTCTAAGAGGGTTGTTCATCTCAGCTGATTATAAGGGTCTGCATCAAGGTAATTGATTTGGATAGCTTTCTAAATCATAAACATTGGCCTAGCCGAACAAATGGCTTAGACACCTTTCTCAATGCATTTAAGAACCATTTATAAGTCCAATATTTGTAACATGATTCAAGAATATAATTGGAATTTAAATCAAGCTTCAGATTATAAATAATAATTTTCATGAATTTATACTACAAGAATTATTCTAGCAATTATTGACTCGTACAATCAATAAGAGTACAAGTTTAGGTACTTGTTCAATAAAGAGAAAGGTTCGAATACTTGCCTAAGTCGTTGACTATTCCCGACCTTAACTTCTTATCCTTTGAATAACCTATTGTTATCGTAACGGTTAATCTCTATCAACCCATAGATATAAATCTTAATCGATCTAACAAATAACTTTAAGTAGTTAAGATTTCATAAAACAATTTGTTTTATTAGTTGTTTTTCTAATTATCATCTCCTTCATTCTATTGCATTCATTTTATAAGATATTCTTTGTGACGCCCCCAAAATAAATATACATCACCCATTCTGAGTTGTCAATACATGGTACAGAAATAACTACAACTTTATTATTACAACATATAAACCGTGAGTTTAAATACGTATATTGTCATCTGCATAATATCCACACGCAAATAAATCCCCATCATAATTATTGATACATTATTTTACAAAAATGGTGAGGACTACTAAACTGTGACGCCCCCAAAATAGGTATACATCACCCATTCTGAGTTGTCAAAATATGGTACAGAAACAACTACAACTTTATTATTACAACATATAAACGCAGAGTTTAAATACGTATATTGCCATCTGATAATATACACACGCAAATAAATCCCCATCATAATTATTGATACATTATTTCACAAAAATGGTGAGGACTACTAAACAACTCTCTAGAACCTTCATTCCATACCCCGACTAGTACTTTACTACATTCTCGCCTCCCGAGAAGAAAAAAATAGAACAAAAAGGAAAAGGATGAGCTCAACTAGCCCAAGAAAAGAATATTATGACTAAGATAATATACAACAAATTATCGTTAGTCTTCAACAGAAAAAATCTAATAGAATACAATAGATAACAAATTTTAAATCAATATTCGCAATGAAATAATAATTCATTAGAAGAGTTAAGTAGATAATGCAAATTACTATCTTCTATGTATGAATTTAAAAGTTCATCGCTCATCTTTTATCCCCTCAGTAACATCAATCAATATATATCCGAATCAAATATTTATCTTTGCACTACAGCCAAAGATATTCATCACCATGGTCATGTTCATCTAAACACTGCTGTTCATCTTTGCACTACTACCAAAGATATTCTTCAGAAATCATTCATCTTTGCACTACAGCCAAAGATATTCCATAATATCATCATTTAAGATCAAGATGATGAAAAATATTTTTAAAGAAACGAATCCAAAGGAAACAAAATGACAAGGATTAAGGATTAAGGATTCGTATTTTGTTTTATCCACGCCCAAAATACCTCAAAAATAATTACAGTGGTGTAAAATTCAAGAATGATCAAAACATGGATACAATCAAAGCTAGTATCCGTAATAGATATTTTGGACTAAAAGAAAATTTTTCATTTTTCATGAATAGTCAATGTGATTCGTGAATAAGTGAATGAATAGTCATTATCGAATAATTAATAAGAGATCGTGAATAGTCTTGAAATATCGTGAATAGTAACTCAAACACCAAAAGTTCCAAATTTGATAAAACTTCAGATCAATATTTCAACATAATGATATTGAAGAAATAATATCATTCTGAAAAAAATATCCTTACCTCGAAAAGATTAAGACTTAAAAATCTTAATATATAAAGGGAAGGAACTTAACTTGCCTAACAATACTCAAAGTATACTCAAAATACTCACAAGAATACGTTCGATAATATAGAGAGAAAAACTTCGTTTTTAAATGTGATTTTCAATTCTAACCTAAGCACCATATTTATAGGAAAATGCTTAGACACCAAAATGAAAAATTTAATAAAATATTAATATATATTATAAATTTCCTTAGCCCATCTTTGAAGATCTGATTTCAAAGAATTAATATCACATGTTAGCCCACTTAAATGCAAAAAAACGTTTTTCTTTAAAATAATAATTAAAACTTCCAAAAATCAATTATTTTGAACTTTCCTAACTTCATAATTCACAATAAATAGCCCTTTTATCGTAAAAATTTGAATCTCATATTTTTATAGGAAATTCAATTCTCTACTTTTAAATAAAAAGGAATTTCCTTTATTTATTATTATTTTGAAATAGTAAGGGTTGATTTGATTAATGTGGATAAGCTAGGTTAAAATACGCAAATATTTCAAAATAAGCAAGTGGTTATAAAATATTCATTATCGCTTGGGAATATTCGTTTGGTCGTGGAATATTCGCATCGCTTTGGAATATTCGTATTTACGCTGCAATAAAGCCATGTGGGGCCCCATAACTAAAGCGATCGATGAAGAAAACGACAAATATAAGTTGTTTTAAATAACTACAGAATTACTACAAGTAATACTCGTTGAATACCCTTGGTTAAAACACACTAATACGCTGTTGAACAAGAAAGATACCAGATCGCATTGCACCAATTATTGATTCTTACGTAAGAAGGCACTACTCAATAATGGTTACAAGAATTACCGCTCAAAGATTTTATCGAATTAATAATTGTCATATTGATATTTTATATCATCGTTGTTTCAATAATTGTCATTACACAAGATTTTTCATTATCGGCAATAATTCATATTATCCTAATAATATTATTAGATAACATTATTGGCAATGTCTAGAAAGTTCTGCTTAAGGAGAGGTTTGGTCACCTAATCATGCCGCCAAGAAGAAGAAAATTTTATCGAAAGCCCCTCTTCCTCGAACCGCCTCATTAATAATATCAGATTCTCAATAATATTATTTGTGAATAATTAATTATTGATTCATATGATGAGAAAAATATTGATTTTATGTGGATATAGATGGAGAAAATTTTTAAACCACAATTGTTGAAAATTGAAATTTTATCTTTTCTCGATAAAATAATTCATTTAAATATATTATTATATTTTAATAATATAATAATGGTGATATTTTTACAACGAATGTGGGATATATGAGTATACGAGGAGGAAGAGTATTTTTTGTTGCAATAAATGTTTAAAACATGTTAAACATGCTCTGCGGACCCCATTTATCGATCGAAATTTGATTATAAATTTCGTAAAATCGCCTGCTTGTGGATTTCTTTCCAATTTCTATTTGGAATTTGGAAAACTTTCTTCTGCAAAGTTGTAGAGAATTGAATTTCCTATAAAAACTCGCGAGATTCGAATTTTCTGATGAAAGGGCTATTTATTATGAATTATTGAAGTTCAAGTTCAAATAATTAATTTTTGAAGTTTTAAATATTTTTAATAAGAAAAACGTTTTTTTAGTTAGGCAAGGTGAGTCACTCTTGGTGGCTGATGGTTTGAATCAGATTTTAAAAGGTGAGAATTAATTTAATAATATATATATAATATTTTATTAAATTTTCTCTTTTGGTGTTCTAAGAATTTCCTATAAATAGGTGCTTAGGTTAGAATTGAAAATCACACCGTAAACCCAAGTTTTCTTTTCTCTCTATATTATCGAGCGATTCTTGTGAGTATTTTGAGTATACTTTGAGTATTGCTAGACTATGCAAGTTCCTTCATAGACTATATCCTGTTTCAAATTTAAGAAGTATCGATCTTCGAGGTAAGTGGATATTATTTTTTTTCAATGATATTATTTCTTCAATATCATTATAATCGAAATGTTGATCCAAAGTTTTTATCAAATTTGAACTTTTTCATGCTCTGGTTTACTTATTCATGGGTTACTATTCATGAGTTACTATTCACGAAGTTACTATTCACGAAGTTACTATTCACGAAGTTACTATTCACGAGTACTATTCATGAAGCGTGAGATGTTTTTTTGTGTGGAATTTCTATCTTTTGCTGTCTGAGTTACTATTCACGATATATAAGACTATTCACGATACTAAGACTATTCACGATACTAGACTTCAATTTAAAAATAAAATTTCTTCTTTTCGTCTAAAATATCTATTCGATACTAACTCGATCAGATCCATGTTTTGATCATTCTCAATTTTACACCACTATGATTATTTTTGAGGTATTTTTGACGTGGATAAAACAAAGTACTAATCCTTAATCCTTAATCCTTGTCATTTTGTTTCACCGATTCGCTTTTAAAAAAAATATTTTCATCATCCTCGCCTTAAATGATGATATTATGGAATATCTTCGCCCAGAAGGCAAAAAGATGAATGATTTCTTAAGAATATCTTCGGCCCAGAAGTAAAAGATGAATGATTTCAAGAATATCTTTAGCCCGTAGTAAAAAGATGAACAGTGTTTAAATGAATACGACTAATCGATGAATATCTTCGCCTCAGAGTGCAAAGATGAATATTTGATTCCGTATGTATATCGATTATGTTACAGGATAAAAGATAGACGATGAACTTTAAATTCATACATAAAGATAGTAGTTTGCATTCTCTACTTAACTCTTCTAATGAATTATTATTTCACGCTGTAATATTGATTTAAAATTTGTCATTGCTATCAGATTCTATTATATTTTTCCTCGTCAAGACTAACGATAATTTGTCAGATATTATCTTAGTCATAATATTCTTTATCGAGCTAGTTGAGCTCACCCTTTTCCTTTTTGTTCCATTTTTCTCGTGAGGCGAGAATATAATGAGTACGAAGCCTGGGTATGGAATGAAGGTTTTAGAAAGGATTGTTTAGTAGTCCTCACCATTTTTGTAAAATAATGTATCAATAAATGTGATGAGGATTTATTTGAGTATAGATATTGTCTAAAGATAATATTTGTATTCAAACTCACGCTTTACTCGCATGTAATAATAAAGTTGTAGTTGCTTTCGCATCACGATTGACAACTCGTAATGGGTGATGTATACCTATTTTGGGGGCGCACATGGGTATCGTAGCTAGGATATGATCTCCATGAGATCTGGAATAGAACTAGAGGGGAGAGACGAGTAAATCCTTCGCTAAAGTGTCCTACCTAAGCTTATTTGTTAGTTGGTCAAGATATAGGATATTATGTGATATATATTGATTTCTTAATTAACCCTTGTTTTACGACAAGATTTGAGAATGTCGAATCGAGAATATTAACAATGGAAATGAGACCGTGGAGATGCCTCAGACTCACCAACGAGGAGAACGTAACAACAGTCGGGCAATGTTCCTCCCGTGAACAACACCATCGAAAGCGATGATGAACGAGGGATGTTTAGAAGTTTTTTGCAGCTCATGCAAAATCGCATTTAGGAGACTCGTGTTCAAAATACAGAGGAAATGATAGCAATTCACTCAGTTGTCACAACCAAGCAAGCAGCAAAGAGTCAGGGACCACCGTAATTTAAGGGAAAGCCGATCCGATCACGGCGAAACACGGTCAAACAAATTACCAAGATATTCGATGTCTGGGATGCACGGAGGAATGAAGGTTCCATTCGCCACCTTTATGTTCCGGTATGCAGGCGTATCATCGGTGGGAGTCTCAGGAAGCGCACTCCATCCACCAAGCACTCAAAGATGTCTCGGGGAGACGCTTTCAGAAAGCTATTTAATGACAAATACTTTCCCGAAAGTGTTCGCTATACGAAGGAAGTGGAGTTCATCGATTGAACAAAACAACACGACGAAGTCTCAAAGACGAGGCAAAGTTTGCAGAGTTATCCAGTTCAGCACCTCATTCGGTGGAGAATGAGGAACGATGACGCGGATGTTTCTAGAGGTTCAAAACCCTAAGATACGCCAAGATCTCATTTCTCATAAATTTTCTTTATTCGATGATGTTGTAAATGTGGCTCAATTATTAGAGCGAGATAACGAGTACTACCAACCGAGGGACCACAACCAGATCGCATCGTAGATAGCAAACAATGTAATAATGATAACCAATGAGAAAGAAACAGACGGACAAAAATGGTAACCACTCCGGTGGTAATCATGGCCATGAAAATAAGAAGCGAAAGTCAGAGGAGATTTTAAAAAGAGGAGATTTAACAACGACTATGTGAAGACGACAAAGGCTTAAAAGAATCGGTTCTAAGGGAGGAGAACGACCACCCATTATATGCTACAAATGCGAAAAGAGGGACATATCACCAAACCGCCCACAACAGCTCAAAGGTATGCTATAATTGTGGAAAGGAAGGACATATCGCCGAGATCAGACAAGAGAATAAAACCTAGTTCAATGGGGATTCGACTCAAAAGATCGTCCCCGTAAAAGTCAAAGTCAACGATTCCGGAAGAGCGCTTTGTCAGATCGGTCATAATGCGAGGAACCCAAACGAGGTGATCACGGTAAGCTATTTATAAATTCTCAAGCAAGTTTATACCTTACTTGATACCGGTGCTACCCATTCATTTATCTCTCCGCATGTGCTCAACGCTTAAACTCGACCGAGAAATTAGACTTTCGACCTATCTCGTGGAAACTCCGCTAGAGAAACTTTCATCACATCCACCGCTTATAAATCTTGTTTGATTCAAGTCAGCACCATTACCTTACCGTCGCGACCTTATCTCTTTTAAAGATACTTGCTTTTGATGTGATTTTAGGATCGATCGTTAACTACTCATCATGCCAAAATTGATTGTTTTCGTAAGGTCATTAGTTTTCATATTCCTAACCAACCCGTCAGATTTAATTCAAGCAACTAAACCATTAAAATCAATCACCGCTATATCTAATCATAAAGCTATTCGCTTATTGAAAACTGATGTCAAGCTTTCTTAGCCCATGTTATGGATTTGAATAAAGACACGCCAAATTTGAATAATATTCCCGTTGTTATCGACTTTTCCCGACGATTTCAAGAACTTCTTCCCGCCTACCCCGTAACGTGAAGTCAATTTTATCGATCTCAACCCGCACAAAGCCCATTTCTAAAACCCCATATCGAATGGCTCCTATCAACTTCAGAGTTAAAGGTCCAACTACAGAATTGTTGGACATCGGCTTTCATTCGGCCCCAAGACATCTCCTCGGGGTGCTCCTGCTTTATTCAGAAAGAAGAAAGACGGAGTATGCGATTTTGATCGACTATCGAATCGAACCATGTCACCATCAAGAATAGGTATCCTCACCTCGATTGATGACTTGTTCGACCAAATAGTAAGGGGCACAATTCTTTTCAAAAATCGATCTTCGCTCGATATCATCACCAAAGATTAGAATCGAGGATATTCCAAAGACCGCCTTCGTAACTCTGGACGGGCATTATGAATTCTTAGTCATGTCTTTCTGACTAACTAATGCTCCTCGCTTTTCATGGATATGATGAACCGAGTATTCAAGGAATATTTGATCAATTCGTTGTTGTTTTTATCATGACATCCTCATATATTCCAAAAGTCGTGAAGATCAGAGAGCACCATTTGAAGTCGGTACTCCAAAGGCTTCGTGAAAACCAACTATATGCCAAATTGAAGAAATGCGAGTTCTCGCTCGAGGAAGTAGCATTCCTCGGGCACGCGGTGTCGAAAACACGGAGTATCCGCTGATCCGGCCAAGATCAAGCAATACAAAGTCGAGCAACCAAGTTTCAGATCAAGTACGAGCTTTTTGGGCTTAATGGTTATTATCTGAGATTCGTGGAAGGGTTTTCTTCTAATCGCTACTCCATTAACTCAAATTTAACTCTAAGGATACAAAATTGCTTGGAGCGAAGAATGCGAGAAAAGTTTCCAAGAGCTTAAGAGGAGACTTATTTCTAAGACTGCTTTAACAATACCATCCGTTCTTGATGGATTTGTTATCTACAAATGATGCTTCGTGCAAAGGGTTAGGATGTGTTCTCATGCAACGGGAAAAGTCATAGCCTATGCCTCGCGACAACTTAAAGAGTATGAGAGGAATTATCCTACTCATGATCTAGAGTCATAGCAGCAATGCTTTTCGCTTAAAATATATGGAGGCACTATCTATACGGGGAGAAAGTGGAGATATATTCGCACATAAAAGCCTTAAATATTTCTTCACTCAAAAGAACTCAACACGCGGCAATGACGCTGGCTCGAGCTATTGAAAGACTACGACCACACTATTCAATACCATCCCGGTAAAGTTTAACGTGGTAGCCGACGCATCGAGTAGAAGATCATATGCGGAACGAAAAGCGATGATGTCAAGTATACGACAGAGCCAACTTTAATAGAAAAAGTTAAGGTCGCTTGCCACCGAATCTTGAAATGATGCGTATGAAGAAGAAAGTACAAGAAGGAGCTATTCCTAAGCGAGAATCGATGAAGAAGGAATACTTCGAGTCCACTCTAGACTTTGTGGTTCCTAACGACTGATTTGAAGTACAAGATTACGATGGAGGCACACAATACACCATTTGCAATCCATCCTCGAAGTACTAAAATGTATCGTGATCTTCGACATACATTTTGGTGGAACAATACGAAGAGAGAGATTGCAAAGTTTATCTCGATGTGTTTAACTTGCTAACGGTAAAGGCGAGCATCTAGTACCTAAGGGTCCGTCAGAACCACTTGAGATTCCTAATGGAAGTGGGAACACATTACTATGGATTTCGTTACGGTCTTCCTACGGCTTTCAAGGCATCAATGCTATTTGGGTTATTGTTGATAGATTAACCAAGTCCGCTTATTTCTTGCCGACACGGAGACTTATTCCTCGAACGCCTTGCTAGTATGTACGTGAATGAGATTGTGAGGTCGCATGGCATGCCCGATCCATAGTTTCGATCGCGACCCAAGATTCACTTCAAGATTTTGGGTTAGCTTGCAAAAAGCTATGGGCACGGATTTGCGATTTAGTTCGCATACCATCCCCAAACCAGACGGACAATCGAGAGGACTATTCAAACTCTCAAGATCTATTAAGACTCGTGGTCCTGTACTTCAAGGGTAGTTGATAAGTATTTACCATCGGTGGAATTCTCCTACAACAACAACAGCTATCGTGCAAGTATAGTGTGGCTCCATTCAAGCATTATATGGACGAAAAATGTCGCTTCCAATATGTTGGGATGAGGTGGGTGAAGCAACATTGTTGGGACCCGAAAGTTAAGACGTATTTACTACCACCGAAAAGATCCAAATGATTCGACAACGATACAAACCAAGACAAGATCGACAAAAGAGTTATGCGATCTTCATCGAAAGGACGGGAATTTAATGTAGGGATCATGATTGTCATGAAGTCGCTCCACGGAAGGGAGTTACAAGATTTGGGAAGAGAGGAAAGCTCAATCCACGCATTTATCGTCCATTTCAAATTCTCGACCGAGTAGGAAATGTAGCCTATAGACTCATACACATCTCCGAGTATGTCTCGTGTTCATAATGTGTTTCATATATCCGCATTTCAGAATATGTGAAAGACCCGAACCACGCTATCGAAGTTAGAACCGACGAGATATACCAAGACTTAACGTATGAGGAGGTACCACCAAGATCTTGATAGAAGGAGCATGTCCTACGCCAAGAAAGGTCATACCACAAGTTAAAGTTTTGTGGAGGAATCATGCTATAGAGGAAATGACCGAATTGAAACGAAAATGAAAGCGAGGTATCCTCACCTTTTCAAACACTGTGTACGTACGCCAATTTCGAGGACTAAATTTCATAAGGAGGGAGGTCAGAAGACCCCAAATTTTTTTAATAAAAAGAATTTCCTTTATTTATTATTTTGAAATAGTAAGGGTTGATTTGATTAATGTGGATAGTTAAGGGTTAAATACGCAAATATTTCAAAATAAGCAAGTGGTTATAAAATATTCATTATCGCTTGGAATATTCGCTTGGTCGTGGAATATTCAGATCGCTTTGGGAATATTCGTATTTACTTTGCAAGCAGCAATGCATGTGGGGCCCCATAACTGGAAAAGCGATCGATGAAGAAAACGACAAATATAAGTTGTTTTAAAATAATCTACAGAAGTTGTTACCAAGTAATATCATCGCTTGAATACCCTTATGGTTAAAACACAATACGCTATTGTCAAGAAAGAAGAGACACCAGATTGCACCAATTATTGATTCTTACGTAAGAAGGCACTACTCAATAATGGTTACAAAGAATTACTGCTCAAAGATTTTATCGAAGTTAATAATTGTCATTGCTGATATTTTATATTGTCATTGTTTCAATAATTGTCATTATTACACAAGATTTTTCATTATCGGCAATAATTCATATTATCCTAATAATATTATTAGATAACATTATTGGCAATGTCTAGAAAGTTCTGCTCAAGGAGAGGTTTGGTCACCTAATCATACCAAGAAGAAGAAATTTTATCGAAAGCCCCCTTCCTGAACCGCCTCATCACAATATCAGGATTCTCAGTAATATTATTTGTGAATAATTAATTATTGATTCATATGATGATGAGAAAAATATTGATTTTATGTGGATATAGATGGAGAAAATTTTTAAAATGACAATTGTTGAAAATTGAAATTTTATCTTTTTCTCGATAAAATAATTCATTTAAATATATTATTATTTTTATAATATAATAATGGTGATATTTTTACAACGAATGTGGGATATATGAGTATACGAGGAGGAAGAGTATTTTTGTTGCAATAAATGTTTAAAACATGTTAAACATGCTCATGGACCCCATTTATCGACCGAAATTTGATTATAAATTGAAAATCGCCTGCTTGTGGATTTCGGCCAATTTCTATTTGGAATTTGGAAAACTTTCTTCTGCAAAGTTGTAGAGAATTGAATTTCCTATAAAAACTCGCGAGATTCGAATTTTCTGATGAAAGGGCTATTTATTATGAATTATTGAAGTTCAAGTTCAAATAATTAATTTTTTGAAGTTTTAATTATTTTTTTATAAAAAACGTTTTTTTTTTTTTAGGCAAGGTGAGTAACTTTGGTGGCTGATGGTTTGAATCAGATTTTGGGTAGAGAAATTTAATATATATATATATTATTATTTTATTAAATTTTCTCGCTTGTGTTCTAAGCAATTTCCTATAAATAGGTGCTTAGGTTAGAATTGAAAATCACACCGTAAAACCAAAGTTTTCTCTCTATATTATCGAGCGATTCTTGTGAGTATTTTGAGTATACTTTGAGTATTGCTAGACGGCAAGTTCCTTCAAAGACTATATCCTGTTTCTAATTAAGTAAGTACCGATCTTCGAGGTAAGTGGATATTATTTTTTTCAGAATGATATTATTTCTTCAATATCATTATACCAAAATGTCGATCCAAGTTTTTATCAAATTTGAACTTTTTCATGCTCTGGGTTACTATTCATGGGTTACTATTCATGAGTTACTATTCACGAAGTTACTATTCACGAAGTTACTATTCACGAAGTTACTATTCACGAAGTACTATTCATGAAGCGTGAAGATGTTTTTTTTTGTGGAATTTCTATCTTTTGGTGTTTGAGTTACTATATTCACGATACTTCACTATTCACGATACTAAGACTATTCACGATACTAAGACTATTCAATTAAAAATAAAATTTCTTCTTTTCGTCTAAAATATCTATTCTCGATACTAACTCGATCAGATCCATGTTTTGATCATTCTCAAATTTTACACCACTATGATTATTTTTTGAGGTATTTTTTTGGACGGATAAAACCAAGTACTAATCCTTAATCCTTAATCCTCATCATTTTGTTTCACCGATTCGATTTCTTTTTTTAAAAATATTTTTCATCATCCTCGCCTTAAATGATGATATTATGGAATATCTTCGCCCAGAAGGCAAAGATGAATGATTTCTTAAGAATATCTTTGGCCCAGTAGTAAAGATGAATGATTTTCAAGAATATCTTTTTCGCCCGTAGCAGCAAAGATGAACAGTGTTTAAATGAATACGACTAATCGATGAATATCTTTCGCCCAGAGAAAAAAAAGATGAATATTTGATTCCGTATGTATATCGATTGATGTTACAGTGATAAAAGATAGATTTATGAACTTTTAAATTCATACATGTAAGATAGTAGTTTGCATTCTCTACTTAACTCTTCTAATGAATTATTATTTCACCATAATATTGATTTAAAATTTGTTGCCTATCAGATTCTATTATATTTTTCCCTCGTCAAGACTAACGATAATTTGTCAGATATTATCTTAGTCATAATATTCTTTATCGAGCTAGTGAGCTCACCCTTTTCCTTTTTGTTCCATTTTTCTCGTGAGGCTAGAATATAAATGAAAGTACGAGCCTGGGTAATGGAATGAAGGTTTTAGAAAGGATTGTTTAGTAGTCCTCACCATTTTTGTAAAATAATGTATCAATAAATGTGATGAGGATTTATTTGAGTATAGATATTGTCTCAGTAAGATAATATTTGTATTCAAACTCACGCTTTACTGTTGTAATAATAAAGTTGTAGTTGTTTCGCATCATGTATTTGACAACTCGTAATGGGTGATGTATACCTATTTTGGGGGCGCCACAATGGTATCGTAGCTAGGGATATGATCTCCAAGAGATCTGTGAATAGAACTAGAGGGGAGAGACGAGTAAATCCTGAGGAAAGCCGATCCGATCACGGCGAAACACGGGTCAAACAAATTACCAAGATATTCGATGTCTGGGATGCACGGAGAAACAGAGGTTCCATTCGCCACCTTTATGTTCCGTGGCGAGGCGATCATCGGTGGGAGTCTCAGAAGCGCACTCCATCCAAATTTCAAGACTCAAAGATGTCTCGGGAGACGCTTTCAGAGCTATTTAATGACAAATACTTTCCCGAAAGTGTTCGCTATACGAAGGAAGTGGAGTTCATCGATTGAACAAAACAACACGACGGTGTCTCAAAAGACGAGGCAAAGTTTGCAGAGTTATCCAGTGTTCAGACCTCATTCGGTGGAGAATGAGGAACGATGACGCTGGATGTTTCTTAGAGGTTTGAAACCCAGATACGCCAAGATCTCATTTCTCATAAATTTTCTCTTATTCGATGTTGTAAAATAGGGCTCAATTATTAGAGCGAGATAACGAGTACTACCAACCGAGGGACCACAACCAGATCGCACTCGAGATAAAGAATAATGTAATAATGATAACTCATGAGAAAGAAACAGACGGACAAAAATGGTAACCACTCCGTGGTAATCATGGCCATGAAAAAATATAAGAAGCGAAGTCAGGAGGAGATTTTAAAAGAGGAGATTTAACAACGACTTATGTGAAGATGACAAAGGCTTAAAAGAATCGGGTTCTAAGGGAGGAGAACGACCACCCCATATATGCTACAAATGCGAAAAGAGGGACATATCACCAAACCGCCCACAACAAACACCTCAAGGTATGCTATAATTGTGGAAAGGAAGGACATATCGCCGAGATCAGACAAGAGCGAAACCTAGTTCAATGGGGATTATGGTGACTCAAAAGATCGTCCTGTAAAAAGTCAAAGTCAACGATTCCGGAAGAGCGCTTTGTCAGGATCGGTCATAATGCGAGGAACCCAAACGAGGTGATCACGGTAAGCTATTTATAAATTCTCATGCTAAGTTTATACCTTACTTGATACCGGCATACCCATTCATTTATCTCTCCCGCATGTGCTCAACGCTTAAACTTGACCGAGAAATTAGACTTTGACCTATCTGTGGAAACTCCGCTAGAGAAACTTTCATCACATCCACCGCTTATAAATCTTGTTTGATTCAAGTCAGCACCATCACCTTACCCGCTGACCTTTTATCTCTTTAAAGATACTTGCTTTTGATGTGATTTTAGGGATTGATTGGTTAACTACTCATCATGCCAAAATTGATTGTTTTCGTAAGGTCATTAGTTTTCATATTCCTAACCAACCCGTTGTATTTAATTCAAGCAACTAAACCATTAAAATCAATCACTATCATATCTAATCATAAAGCTATTCGCTTATTGAAAAACGGATGTCAAGCTTTCTTAGCCCATGTTATGGATTTGAATAAAGACACGCCAAATTTGAATAATATTCCCGTTGTTATCGACTTTCCCGACGATTTCAAGAACTTCCTGCCTACCCCGTAACGTGAAGTTGAATTTTATCGATCTCAACCTCGCACAAAGCCCATTTCTAAAACCCCATATCGAATGGCTCCTATTGAACTTCAGAGTTAAAGGTCCAACTACAGAATTGTTGGACATCGGTTTCATTCGGCCCTAAGACATCTCCTCGGGTGCTCCCTGCTTTATTTGTAAAGAAGAAAGACGGAGTATGCGACTTTCAGATCGACTATCTGAATCGAACCATGTCACCATCAAGAATAGGTATCCTCACCTCGTATTGATGACTTGTTTGACCAAATGCAAGGGGCACAATTTTTTCAAAATCGATCTTCGCTCGATATCATCACCAAGATTAGAATCGAGGATATTCCAAAGACCGCCTTTTTCGTAACTCCTAGACGGGCATTATGAATTCTTAGTCATGTCTTTCTTGACTAACTAATGCTCCTCGCGCTTTCATGGATATGATGAACCGAGTATTCAAGGAATATTTGATCAATTCGTTGTTGTTTTTATTGATGACATCCTCATATATTCCAAAAGTCGTGAAGATCATGAGCACCATTTGAAGTCGGTACTCCAAAGGCTTCGTGAAAACCAACTATATGCCAAATTGAAGAAATGCGAGTTCGCTCGAGGAAGTAGCATTCCTTGGGCACGTGGTGTCGAAACACGGAGTATCCGCTGATCCGCCAAGATCAAGCAATACAAAGTCGAGCAACCAAGCTCATGATCAAGTACGAGCTTTTGGGCTTAATGGGTTATTATCGAGATTCGTGGAAGGGTTTTCTCGAATCGCTACTCCATTAACTCAAATTTAACTCCTAAGGATACAAAATTCGCTTTGAGCGAAGAATGCGAGAAAAGTTTCCAAGAGCTTAAGAGGAGACTTATTTCTAAGACTGCTCTAACAATACCATCCGTTCTTGATGGATTTGTTATCTACAACATGCTTCGTGCAAAGGGTTAGGATGTGTTCTCACGCAACGTGGAAAGTCATAGCCTATGCCTCGCGACAACTTAAAGAGTATGAGAGGAATTATCCTACTCATGATCTAGAGTCAAGCAAGCAATATTTTCAAGGCTTAAAGATATGGAGGCACTATCTATACGGGGAGAAAGTGGAGATATATTCGCACCATAAAAGCCTTTAAATATTTCTTCACTCAAAAGAACTCAACACGCGGCAATGACGCTGGCTCGAGCTATTGAAAGACTACGACCACACTATTCAATACCATCCCGGTAAAGTTTAACGTAGAAATGACGCGATCGAGTAGAAGATCATATGCGGAACGAAAAGGATGTCAAGTATACGACAGAGCCAACTTTAATAGAAAAAGTTAAGGTCGCTTGCAAGCCACCGAATCTTGAAATGATGCGTATGAAGAAGAAAGTACAAGAAGGAGCTATTCCTAAAGCGAGAATCGATGAAGAAGGAATACTTCGAGTCCACTCTAGACTTCAGTTCCTAACGACTCGATTTGAAGTACAAGATTATGATGGAGGCACACAATACGCCATTTGCAATCCATCCTCGAAGTACTAAAATGTATCGTGATCTTCGACATACATTTTGGTGGAACAATATGAAGAGAGAGATTGCAAAGTTTATCTCAATGTGTTTAACTTGCTAACGGTAAAGGCGCGAGCATCTTGTACCTAAGGGTCCGCTGCAACCACTTGAGATTCCTAATGGAAGTGGGAACACATTACTATGGATTTCATTACGGGTCTTCCTACGGCTTTCTCAAGGCATCAATGCTATTTGGGTTATTGTTGATAGATTAACCAAGTCCGCTTCATTTCTTGCCGATACACGGAGACTTATTCCTCGAACGCCTTGCTAGTATGTGACGTGAATGAGATTGTGAGGTCAGTATGGCATGCCCAGATCCATAGTTTCGATCGCGACCCAAGATTCACTTCAAGATTTTGGGTTAGCTTGCAAAAAGCTATGGGCACGGATTTATGATTTAGTTCTAAGATACCATCCCCAAATGACGGACAATCGAGAGGACTATTCAAACTCTTGAAGATCTATTAAGACTCGTGTCCTGACTTCAAGGGTAGTTGATAAGTATTTACCATCGGTGGAATTCTCCTACAACAACAAAGCTATCGTGCAAGTATAGTGTGGCTCCATTCAAGCATTATATGGACGAAAATGTCGCTTCTCAATATGTTGGGATGAGGTGGGTGAAGCAACATTGTTGGGACCCGAAAGTTAAGACGTATGACCACCGAAAAGATCCAAATGATTCGACAACGATACAAACCAACAAAGATCGACAAAAGAGTTATGCGGATCTTCATCGAAAGGAGGTGGAATTTAAATGTAGGGATCATGATTGTCATGAAGTCGCTCCATGGAAGGGAGTTACAAGATTTGGGAAGTGAGGAAAGCTCAATCCACGATTTATCGGTCCATTTCAAATTCTCGACCGAGTAGAAATGTAGCCTATAGACTTCATGCATACCTCCGAGTATGTCTCGTGTTCATAATTTGTTTCATACCTCCCTCCTTATGAAATTTCGGCCCTCAAATCGAAACGCATTGACGTGCGATTGGTGTTTCAAAAGGTGAGGATACCTCGCTTTCATTTTCGCTTCCAATTCCCGTCATTTCATATAAGATGATTCCTCCACAAAACTTTAACTTGTGGTATGACCTTTCATGCAGGACATGCTCCTTCCTATCCAAGATCTTGACAGTACCTCCTCATACATTAAGTCTTCTGCTATCTCGTCCGGTTCTAACTCTATAACGTGGTTCGGGTCTTTCACATATTTACGAAGTACGAGCATGTGAAACACATTATGAACACGAGACATACTCGAGGTAACGCGAGTCTATAGGCTACATTTCCTACTTCCTATCAAGAATTTGAAATGGACCAATAAATCGTGGATCGAGTTTTCCTCTCTTCCCAAATCTTGTAACTCTCTTCCATGGAGCAACTCGCAACAATACATGATCCCCTATACTAAATTTCCACGTCCTTTCGATGAAGATCCGCGATAACTCTTTTGTCGATCTTGTGCCGCTTTTGTATCGTTGTCGAATCATTCGATCTTTCTTGGTAGTCATACGTATACGATTAACTCTCGGTCCCAAATAATGTTGCTTCACCCACCTCATCCCAACATATCGAGAACGACATTTTCGCCCATATAATGCTTCGAATGGAGCCACACCTATGTTAGGTTTGTAATATTCAAGAACGCAATCAAATTGCAAAATTGCTTAAGTTTTAGATAAATCAGAGTTTAAAATTTTTACAAACCATATACCCTTGATCACCCTTTATGCACAATTATTAATTAAACGAAAAGATATGAAGAACAAACATACCCTTGAAGATCCGAGCTTCCTCGTGTAAGTTCAACTCCAATCCTTTCGCTCAACTCAATCCACCGGTTTGGTTCCTTCCTTTTCGATCAACATTAGCCACCCAAGTGTTTGGCCTCTAGAGGTGATCCACCAAGGAAAAGAATTTTCAAGAAGAAGGGTATCGGCTCAACCCTAGTTTTTCTATCTCTATAGAAAAAGAGAGCGCATTCCTCAACTATTGGAATTATTACGTATGTTGTAAAAGTCAACAACCACATCACCCATAATAAGACTCCTCTTATTTATAGATGTGGGCAACCCACCTTAACAATTAAGGAATTGGGATTTATTTAATTAATTAAATTCTTTTAATTAATTAAGCTCCCTAATCTTATTAGGGATAATTAATTAAACTCATTTAACTAATTTTCCTTCCTAATCCAATTAGAATAAATGAGAGTACTTATATTAAATTAATTCCTAAACTCTTTTAGAAATTAAAATAATAATAATTATAATAATATTAATAAGACTCCTCTTATTAATTTATATTTAATATTTCTAAAATATTAAATAATAATATTAAGCTATTTAATTTATTCTATCACCATAGATTAAATTAAATATACTTAACATATATTATTACGATTATGCCATTAACTTCTTAAATAATTATTCTTCCTTTTATGGTGTGACCTTTTAGGTTCTCCATATTAAACCTTATGAAATAAATCAATTAGAACAATTCTAATCTTATTTAAATAAATAAATTAAACAATTAATTTATTTAAATAATATTTATTCTACAATAGGGATAAGCCTCCCTAATGATCAACAACTTTCCGTATAATATATAGATTTCAACATTAATCATAAAAGAACCTTTCGAGTAAATAGTTACTGCACAATTCAATCCTTCCACCATACAATGTCCCAATTAAATATAAGATATGGAATTATCACAAGTCTTATTTTATTTAATTATATGTATTTCGACTCTTAAATGCACAACTCCATATAATGCAAATTAGAAACTCCTTTCTAATTTCATTCGCCTTGCCAAGGACTACATGGGTTGTCATTTATCGAATCACATAGACATTTATCTTCTTTAATAAGTGGTAGATTCTTTATCGATCATACATTATCTCCATGTACAACTTATTATACCCAAGCATGCCTTTGATATACCCTAAGGGTCTTAAGGAATAAGTCAAAGTATAACTCATCATACACAAGATACTATGATGATCTCAAGTCCAAGGATCACTTGACTACTATCACTACAGAATTCCTATCGATAGCAAGTAAAACTCCATTAGGTATTCCTTAGCGAAGCCAATGCTCGTTGAACTTATTCTCTAATAAGCACCTACATACTTGCTTTAGTGTCTCCACACAAATGATCATGAGATCAATCATCCTCATCCAACGAAGCAAGTTAACGTATGTACCAATCTATCCTGGATTCACTAATCCCCAATTTAGTAATCCAACGATTGGGAACTATTTTAGTTTTAAGCTTTCTAAGAATTTAGATCTCATTAGAATGATCATCATCATTATTCTAAAAGCATTGCTTAAAACTATGGGTTTATCACATATATTATAAAATAAAGATCATGTAGATAATTAAAAGCCTTTAATAAATTAATACTTTTTATTAATAAATGAATAAGATTGTTACAAAGTATACGCTTTATCATCAAACATGATCGGCTTGTGCATACTACTTTCAATCTCCCACTTGCAAGAAAGCCAATCGTCATGGTATCTCATACTCTTCTTCTCTAAGTGACGATTATCCTGTTGTTGGATAAGCTTTAGTTAATGGATATGTAATGTTGTTCATGAGAGTCCACTATCTCTATAGTGATTTCCCATCTTCAATGATTCTAATAATCAAATGAAAGTGCCACAACACACATGTTTAGATCCAAGATGAGACTTAGAACTATTCCTAGTTCTCAGAATGAACTTTTAATCCAAACAATCAACTCACAGCCTTCATTTATAGCTATATACTTTGTCTTTATCACTAAACCAAAGAACTCTTTCATTGCTTGGAACCTTTCCAATTCATCGCACCAATCGCTCAAGGTAACCCTTTACCTTAAAATGGATTTTTCTGTGCCTTGGTCCTGCTTGAAAAACTTGAGTCCATTAAGCCCTCTAGTTTTATTTAGACCCACCATTAATATGATCACATCCTTAGTGCTTGCTAAGCACTTTAAGATGTTTTCACCGACTCATAGTGAACTTCTCCATAATACGACCGATCAACATCGTGTCTCGTGACATTTCATTGCATACATGATTGTCACTCATGCGACCTCTCTTTTCGTGAGTCCGTGGGGACTATTAAGAGATATGTATCCATAGCTCATCGACACGAGACATCTCTTGAGTTTGCCATGCTAAACGACTTTAGCATCAAATGAATATACGCTCGGGTTAAGTCGAGCATCCTCTTAAATCTATCTATATAGATTTATATCCCCAATTAAGATACTCTTTCAAATCATTCATGGAGGAATGTTTAGACAATTTTATCTTTACTGATTGTAGCATTGGTATGTAATTCCTCATCCGTAGTATATCAACATATAATACTAGAAATTTCACGATGCTCCCACTAACCCTTTTGTACACACTAGAAGTCTTACCTCATCGAATGTAATTCTGGATCATCATTGTGACGCCCCCAAAATTAGGTATACGTCACCCATCTTGGGTCGCCACTTACATGGTACATAAATTCAAATACAAACTTAATTATACATCCGTCGTAACAACATACGACAATACATAAACCGAGAGTTCTAATAGGAATATTGTCATTTAGACAATATCCATACTCAAGGAGTCCTCATTACATTTATTGTCACACTATTTAACGTAATAGTGAGGACTACTAATGCTATCTTCGGACCATCACTCTTTTCCCCGACTCGTCCCAAATATATTCTCATTTCCTCAAGAGAACAAAGGAAAGAAAGGGTGAGCTCAACTAGCCCAAGAAGAAATATTATGACTAAGATAATGCGAGAATAAATTATCATTAGCCTTCAACAAAGTTGTTAAACCGATAAAATACAATAGACAACCAGCTTTAATCAAGCAATGAATGTGCAATCCATTAAAAGAGTCAAGTAGAAAATAAAGTCTACTATCTTTTAGGTTTTAAAAGGTTTTTATAAATTTTTATCATTAAGACTCAGCTTTAATGAATAAACCACAATATCTAATCATCCCCGTATCCACTAAAGGATTTTCATCAAATTATCAATGGTCATGACTATACCGAATCACCCCCGGTCATAATCATACCAAAAACTATTCATCATCGCATTACAGTGCCAATCGAGGACTTTTATCACATCATTTATAACAAGCCATGATTATACCGAATGATCCTCGGTCATAATCATACTAAGTTCATCTATGCACGTAAGCCAAAGATAACATAATATATCATGAGGATGATGACAATGACATAATAATTCAATAAAACAAGTTCAAGAATTATTTAATCCAGAAATTATTAACGCCCAAATTGTCAACACGATACTTTGCTTTGTAGAGTAAAATTCAAGAATAATCGTAAGAATATTTCCATGAAAAGATATCGGATGAAACGCAAATATCAAAGATATTCTACTAATTTCATGGAGTATAGAAGTCAAAGTTTTAACTAACCGGGTATAATAAAGAATGGAATAACAAAAGAAATCACCACCCAAAATAGGTCCATTCCATCCAACCCATTCTCGAGTCGCCAAATATATGGTACGTAAAAAAATAACTACAACTTTATTACAACAATTGTCGTGGCAAAATACAACAACACATATTTGGAGTTTGATACAATATATACCAAATATAACTACACAACTGGAAACACGTCACAATGACACCTTACATAAAGGTATAATCAAAACCTGCTTTTAGAAATTAGAATCTTTGGGAAGTGCTCAAGGAAACCTTCGTATACGGGAGGCCATGCTTTTAGGTTACGGTAGATATCATATGGCCACGTAATTATCCTCGGTCAATCTAATAGACCCCAAAGAAAAACGAGAAGATTACTATCATATTCTTCCCAATGGTGAGTCTTCTCTCTCATATATCATTATCTCCACTCGCCTCTAATCGGGTATTATACTCCAAACAAACACCAAGATTATATAGTAGTGCTTGTAAATATACTCAAAGAAGTGGATGAGCACAACCATGTCTTATGATAACACGAAGTTTGTATGTCATTAGACATCTTGTATGATAGTGACAAAACACCCTTCCAAAGTCAGGTTCTTTCACCCTATTTAATTCACCAAAAATAACTATTAAATGATGTATAAAATACAACACACTAAAGCCCTCAATAAAATTATTTTCATACTCTTTAGGAGAACCTCAACAACTATAGACCACCGCTCTATTCCCTTGTTATCCCCGGCCAACCCAAATACACTTTTTATTACCCCGAAAGGAATTGTGAAACAAAAGGGTGAGCACAACTAGCTCAAGAAAGAATATTATGACTAAAGATAAATAAATTATCAATAGTCTTCATCAAGAATAAATCGTAGATTTAGAACATACGGTAGATGATAAAACTTTTCAACCATAGTCATAAAATTTAACGAGCAATCCATTAAAAGAGTCAAATAGACTATAAAGTCTATTGTCTTCTCCACGTTAAAAGTCCACCAACAATATTTTATCCTCGTAACATCAATCAACAGCCTTTTCCACAATCATATGAATAACTCATAATCATAATTGTGATTCTAAATTCTCTTCTCATCCAGACGTAAGATAATTTTCATCACCGCCTTTACCTCAAACATCAAATATCATGGTTATACCAAATCACGCCTCGCTCATAATCATACTAATAAATTCATCTTTGCACTACGCCAAAGATATTCATCAACAGCTCATCTTTACACTACAAAGCAAAGATATTCAACAACAACATCTCAATAATTCATTTACGAGCCAAAGATATTCATCAATAATTCATCTATTCATCACTACATCTTCGCAAAAGAAAGATATTCAACAACAAAGTCATCTTCAGATTACGAGCAAAAGATATTCATCAATAATTCATCTTTGCACTACAAAGCTAAGATATTCATCAACAAGTCATCTTTGCACAACGAGCCAAAGATATTCATATATCAAAGAAATACATAATCATTTCGTAAGTTATATAACAATAATTATAACCATGTCGATCAATTCACCTTTGCACTTAAGCTAAAAAATATTCAATTGTAAATTCAATGGTCATGATCATACCAAATACAATTCAACTTTTGCACCATCGCCAAAGAGAACCCTATAGTCACGATCATACCAATAATCTACCCATCTTTACACTCAAGTCAAAGAGAAATATCATCATTAGGGTTATAAGAATGTTATATAAAAACAATATAATCAAAACATGGTTTTAATTTCAAGAGTAAGATTCATAAATCAACGATAATTTGGTCAAAGAAGAAACCAATTTGTCGTGAATAAGACTCGTATTCATACATAAGACCGTGATACGCATAAGAACTCCCTATACCTAAAAGATAAAGTTTCATAATAAAATTCATATCCATATTTATAACACCTTAATCCAAATGTTATAAATCACTTAGAAATCTCATAATCTAATATTATTAATATTACAATAATATTTTAATCATTTCTAAAACTTATAAACAATTTAATTAAATTGTTTACACTTTACTAATTAATGCATTTAATCATCATAAAATGCCAAACTCATAAGATTTCATCACCAATAACCAAAACCCTCATCAAAAATCAGATATACCTCATATATGATTCTCAAGCCATAAAATCATATTTTCCAATTTTCTTACTTCACATAACATATTTAATTCATTTACTCATAACTAGAATATTTTCATGAAAAATACCAAATCAGTTCCAAAAATATTTCTTTTCTGGGATTTAGCATAACATAGTCCCATATTGAATATATATTTTTCTCAAAATTTTAAAAATTCATTTACTATTTTTCATATGGCCAAAACCACCGAATATTTAAACATTTATCATAAATTATACTTTTATCCAAAAATTCTGTAATTTACACGGTATACTGATATTATATAGATGTACTTCCAATATAAATTTCATCAATTTTGGAGTTAATCACAAGGAGTTATAAACAGTTACTTTTAAAATAGTCTTTTCTCATAAAATCTATAACTCCTATTCTATACATCCAAAAATCGCCATTTTTGGACACAATCTACAAAACTCATCAAAATATCATTTCAAATTTTTCCAGAATTTTTGAAGGTCCGGAAAAATTTCGAAACTAAAAACATAATAACCCTTAAAATCCCTTACTATCCCTTACCTCAAAAGAAAGAAGATTTCGACCGAATAACGCCGAATCTAACTTGCACCGTAGATAGCAATACTCAAAGTATACTCAAAATACTCACAAGAATACGCCGATAATATAGAGAGAGAAAACTTCAGCTTCGTGTGATTTTCAATTCTAACCCAAGACCCTATTTATAGAAAATGCTAGAACACCAAAGCAGTAAAATTTAATAAAATATTAATATAATATATATTAAATTCCTAAGCCCACTCTGACCATCTGACCATCTGAATTCAGCCACTAATAATGACAAAAACAAAAAAAACGTTTTTGTTATTAAAATTAATTAAAACTTTCAAAAATCAATTATTTCTAACTTCTAACTTCAATAATTCATAATAAATATCCCTTTTATCAGAAAATTCAAATCTCATGAGTTTTTATAGGAAATTCAATTCTCTACAACTTTGCGTAAGAAAGTTTTTCCAAATTCCAAATGTAAATTGACCAAATCCACAAACTGATTTATTTTACACGCCTATAATCAAATTTCAAAAGAAGAAATGGGGTCCACCGACATGTTTAACATGTTTTAAACATTTATTGTAACAAAATATTCTTCCTCCTCATATACTCATATATCCCACATTCATCGTAAAATATCACCATTATTATATTATTAAAATAATATATTTAAATGAATTATTTTATCGTAAAAAGATAAAATATTAATTTTCAACAATTGTCACTTTAAAAATTTTCCCATCTATATCCACATAAAATAAATATTTTCTCATCATAAAAATCAATAATTAATTATTCACAAATAATATTACATAATCACAATATTAACAACCAGCAGCCTCAGAAAGAGGGGGCTTTCCAATAAGAATTTCTCCTCATCACGCAAGCAATTAGTGACCAAACCTCTCCTTAGATGTAACTTTCTAGACATCGCCAATAATGTTATCCAATAATATTATTCAGATAATATGAATTATTGTCTCGATAATGGAAAATATCGCGTAATGACAATTATCAAACAACAATAATATAAAATATCAACGTAGCAATTATCAATCAATAAAATAAAATATCGAATAAAGAATTATCGTAATAATTATCGAGTAATGCCTTCACGAAAAAAAAAAAAAATTATCATGCTTCATGAATAGTACTCGTGAATAAGAATCGTGAATAAGTAAATCGTGAATAAGAATCGTGAATAAGAATCGTGAATAATAAGAACTCATTAATAAGAACTCGTGAATAAGAATCTCATGAATAAGAATCTCATGAATAAGAACTCATAATAGTAATTATAAAAATTGAATACTTTTATTTCATAAAATTCGGTCTTACAATCTCCTCCTTATGAAATTTCGTCCCCTAAATTTACGCACTGGTATTTCAAAGAGTCGAGAATACCTTGCTTTCATTTCGCATTCTATCTCCCCGCCATCATGATTTCTCCATCGCTCATCTCCTCGTATTTCGATATCATTCTAGAATACAAATTTCAAAACAAGGGTTAATTTAACAAATTAATATATCACATAATATCCCGATATTACGACCGACCAACAAATAAGCTTAGGTAGACACACTAGCAAGGATTTACTCATCTCTCCTCCTAGTTCTAATCCCGATCTCCGCCAGAGATCATATCCCTAAGCTCGATACTAAATGTAACTCGACACCAACTCAGGTCAAGACCTCACATCGATACTTCGCTTTGCCACGCCGCAATCTGCGGCCCCTACGGAGAGTCCGCTTCGCATCCCCCCATGTAACGAATTCCCAAAATAGGTCCATTCCATCCAACCCATTCTCGAGTCGCCAAATATATGGTACGTAAAAACAACTACAACTTTATTACAACAATTGTCGTGCAAAATACAACAACACATATGTCAGAGTTTGATACAAATATATACCAAATGTAACTCGACACCAACTTCGATAACACGTCACCATGACACCTTACATAAAGGTATAGTCAAAAACCTGCTTTAGAAATTAGAATCTTTGGGAAGTGCTCAAGAAACCTTCGTATACGGGAGGCCATGCTTTTAGGTTACGGTAGATATCATATGGCCACGTAATTATCCTCGTCAATCTAATAGACCCCAAAGAAAAACGAGAAGATTACTATCATATTCTTCCCAATGGTGAGTCTTCTCGATTATCATTATCTCCACTGCCTCTAATCGGGTATTATACTCCAAACAAACACCAAGATTATATAGTAGTGCTTGTAAATATACTCAAAGAAGTGGATGAGCACAACCATGTCTTATGATAACACGAAGTTCAGATGTCATTAGACATCTTGTATGATAGTGACAAAACACCTTTCCAAAGTCAGGTTCGCCCACCCTATTTAATTCACCAAAATAACTATTAAATGATGTATAAAATACAACACACTAAAGCCCTCAATAAAATTATTTTCATACTCTTTGTGGAGAACCTCAACAACTATAGACCACCGCTCTATTCCCTCATTATCCCCGCCCAACCCAAATTACACTTTTTTTACCCCGAAAGGAATTGTGAAACAAAAGGGTGAGCACAACTAGCTCAAGAAAGAATATTATGACTAAAGATAAATAAATTATCAATAGTCTTCATCAAGAATAAATCGTAGATTTAGAACATATGGTAGATGATAAAACTTTTCAACCATAGTCATAAATGAACGAGCAATCCATTAAAAGAGTCAAATAGACTATAAAGTCTATTATCTTCCCACGTTAAAAAAGTCACCAACAATGTTTTATCCCCGTAACATCAATCAACAGCCTTTTCCACAATCATATGAATAACTCATAATCATAATTGTGATTCTAAATTCTCTTCTCATCCAGACGTAAGATAATTTTCATCACCGCTTTTACCTCAAACATCAAATATCATGGTTATACCAAATCACGCCTCGCTCATAATCATACTAATAAATTCATCTTCGCACCACTACCAAAAGATATTCATCAACAGCTCATCTTTACACTACAAAGCAAAAGATATTCAACAACAGTCATCTTCAGATTACGAGCCAAAGATATTCATCAATAATTCATCTTCAAAAGTCATTCAGACAAATTCAAAGATATTCAACAATGTTCATCTTTGTCATTTCAGACATTACGAAGCAAAAGATATTCATCAATAATTCATCTTTGCACTACAAAAGCATTCATCATAATCATCAACAAGTCATCTTCAATAATCATACGACAAAGCCAAAGATATTCATATATCAAAGAAATACATAATCATTTCGTGTTTATATAACAATAATTATAACCATGTCGATCAATTCACCTTTGCACTTAAGCTAAAAAATATTCAATTGTAATTCAATGGTCATGATCATACCAAATAACAATTCAACTTTTGCACCATCGCCAAAGAGAACCCATAGTCACGATCATACCAATAATCTACCCATCTTTACACTCAAGTCAAAGAGAAATATCATCATTAGTAAGTTATAAGAATGTTATATAAAAAAATATATAATCAAAACATGGTTTTAATTTCAAGAGTAAGATTCATAAATCAACGATAATTTGGTCAAAGAAGAAACCAATTTGTCGTGAATAAGACTCGTATTCGTGACATAGTACCGTGATACGCATATAAGAAACTCTCCTATACTAAAAGATATAAAGTTTCATAATAAAATTCATATCCATATTTATAACACCTTAATCCAAATGTTATAAATCACTTAGAAATCTCATAATCTAATATTATTAATATTACAATAATATTTTAATCATTTCTAAAACTTATAAACAATTTAATTAAATTGTTTACACTTTACTAATTAATGCATTTAATCATCATAAAATGCCAAACTCATAAGATTTCATCACCAATAACCAAAACCCTCATCAAAATCAGATATACCTCATATATGATTCTCAAGCCATAAAATCATATTTTCCAATTTTCTTACTTCACATAACATATTTAATTCATTTACTCATAACTAGAATATTTTCATGAAAAATACCAAATCAGTTCCAAAAATATTTCTTTTCTGGGATTTAGCATAACATAGTCCCATATTGAATATATATTTTTCTCAAAATTTTAAAAATTCATTTACTATTTTTCATACGGCCAAAACCAATTTAATATTTAAACATTTATCATAAATTATACTTTTATCCAAAAATTTGAAATTTACACGGTATACTGATATTATATAGATGTACTCCCAATAAAAATTTCATCAATTTTGGAGTTAATCACAAGGAGTTATAAGCAGCTACTTTTAAAATAGTCTTTTCTCATAAAATCCATAACTCCTAATCTATACATCCAAAAATCGCCATTTTTGGACACAATCTACAAAACTCATCAAAATATCATTTCAAATTTTTCCAGAATTTTTGAAGGTTCAGAAAAATTTCAAAACTAAAAACATAATAACCCTTAAAATCCCTTACTATCCCTTACCTCAAAAGAAAGCAAGATTTCCGACCGAATAACGCCGAATCTAACTTGCACCGATAGCAATACTCAAAGTATACTCAAAATACTCACAAGAATACGCCGATAATATAGAGAGAGAAAACTTCAGCTTCAAAAGTGTGATTTTCAATTCTAACCCAAAGACCCTATTTATAGAAAATGCTAGAAACCAAAAGCGTAAAATTTAATAAAATATTAATATAATATATATTAAATTCCTAAGCCCACTTTTTCTGACCATCTGAATTCAGCCACTTCATTAATAATGACAAAAAAAAAAAAAAAAACGTTTTGTTATTAAAATTAATTAAAACTTTCAAAATCAATTATTTCTAACTTCTAACTTCAATAATTCATAATAAATATCCCTTTTATCAGAAAATTTCGAATCTCATGAGTTTTTATAGGAAATTCAATTTCTCTACAACTTTGCAGAAGAAAGTTTTTCCAAATTCCAAATGTAAATTGACCAAATCCACAAACTGACGATTTTACAAATGCTATAATCAAATTTCAACCAAGAAATGGGGTCCACCGACATGTTTAAAATGTTTTAAACATTTATTGTAACAAAAATATTCTTCCTCCTCATATACTCATATATCCCACATTCATCGTAAAATATCACCATTATTATATTATTAAAATAATATATTTAAATGAATTATTTTATCGTAAAAAGATAAAATATTAATTTTCAACAATTGTCACTTTAAAAATTTTCTCCATCTATATCCACATAAAATAAATATTTTCTCATCATAAAAATCAATAATTAATTATTCACAAATAATATTACATAATCACAATATTAACAACCAAAGCAGCTCCTCAGAGCAGGGGCTTTCCAATAAGAATTTCTCCTTATCACAAGCAATTAGTGACCAAACCTCTCCTTAGATGTAACTTTCTAGACATCGCCAATAATGTTATCCAATAATATTATTCAGATAATATGAATTATTGTCTGATAATGGAAAATATCGTACGTGACAATTATCAAACAACAATAATATAAAATATCAACGTAGCAATTATCAATCAATAAAATAAAATATCGAATAAAGAATTACCGTAATAATTATCGAGTAATGCCTTCACGAAAAAAAAATTATCATGCTTCATGAATAGTACTCGTGAATAGTAACTCGTGAATAAGAAACTCGTGAATAAGAACTCATGAATAAGAATCGTGAATAAGAATCTCGTGAATAAGAACTCATGAATAAGAATCGTGAATAAGAATCTCAATAAGAATAAATAACTCATGAATAAGAACTCATGAATAGTAATTATAAAAAATTGAATACTTTTATTTCATAAAATTCGGTCTTACAATCTCCCTCCTTATGAAATTTCGTCTCCCGAAATTTACGCACTGGTTTCAAAGAGTCGAGAATACCTTGCTTTCATTTCGCATTCTATCTCCCCACCATCATGATTTCTCCATCGCTCATCTCCTCGTATTTCGTATATCATTCTAGAATACAAATACCAAAACAAGGGTTAATTTAACAAATTAATATATCACATAATATCCCGATATTACGACCGACCAACAAATAAGCTTAGTAGACACACTAAATAAGGATTTACTCATCTCTCCCTCCTAGTTCTAATCCCGATCTCCGCCATCTCCGCCAAGCTCGATCATATCCACCAAGCTCGAAGACCTCAATCGATATTTATCGGCTTCCCCAAAATAGGTCCATTCCATCCAACCCATTCTCGAAGTCGCCAAATATATGGTACGAAAAAAACTACAACTTTATTACAACAATTGTCGTCGCAAAATAAAACAACATATATTTCGTGAGTTTTGATACAAATATATACCAAATGTAACTCGAGTTTGACCACATACCAACACGACACCACAACACACTTTACATAAAGGTATAGTCAAAAACTGCTTTTAGAAATTAGAATCTTTGGGAAGTGCTCAAGGAAACCTTCGTATACGGGAGGCCATGCTTTTAGGTTACGGTAGATATCATATGGCCACGTAATTATCCTCGTCAATCTAATAGACCCTAAAGAAAAACGAGAAGATTACTATCATATTCTTCCCAATGGTGAGTCTTCTTCGATTTATCATTATCTCCACCGCCTCTAATCGGGTATTATACTCCAAACAAACACCAAGATTATATAGTAGTGCTTGTAAATATACTCAAAGAAGTGGATGAGCACAACCATGTCTTATGATAACACGAAGCTCAGATGTCATTAGACATCTTGTATGATAGTGACAAAACACCTTCCAAAGTCAGGTTCGCCACCCTATTTAATTCACCAAAATAACTATTAAATGATGTATAAAATACAACACACTAAAGCCCTCAATAAAATTATTTTCATACTCTTTAGGAGAACCTCAACAACTATAGACCACCGCTCTATTCCTTGTTATCCCCGCCAAACCCAAATACACTTTTATTACCCCGAAAGGAATTGTGAAACAAAAGGGTGAGCACAACTAGCTCAAGAAGAATATTATGACTAAAGATAAATAAATTATCAATAGTCTTCATCAAGAATAATAATCGTAGATTTAGAACATATACAGATGATAAAACTTTTCAACCATAGTCATAAATTGAACGAGCAATCCATTAAAAGAGTCAAATAGACTATAAAGTCTATTATCTTCTCCACGTTAAAAGTCCACCAACAATGTTTTATCCTCAGAACATCAATCAACAGCCTTTTCCACAATCATATGAATAACTCATAATCATAATTGTGATTCTAAATTCTCTTCTCATCCAGACGAAGATAATTTTCATCACCGCCTTTACCCAAAACATCAAATATCATGGTTATACCAAATCACGCCTCGCTCATAATCATACTAATAAATTCATCTTCGCACCACGCGCCAAAGATATTCATCAACAGCTCATCTTTACACTACAAAGCAAAGATATTCAACAACAAATCTTCAGACACGAGCCAAAGATATTCATCAATTTCATCTTTAATTCATCTACGAGCCAAAGATATTCATCAATAATCTTTGCATTGCACTTCATCAATAAATCTTATTCAAAGATATTCAACAACAAGTCATCTTCAGACACGAGCAAAAGATATTCATCAATAATTCATCTTTTGCACTACAAAGCTAAGATATTCATCAACAAGTCATCTTTGCACAACGAGCCAAAGATATTCATATATCAAAGAAATACATAATCATTTCGTAAGTTATATAACAATAATTATAACCATGTCGATCAATTCACCTTTGCACTTAAGCTAAAAATATTCAATTGTAAATTCAATGGTCATGATCATACCACCAACAATTCAACTTTTGCACCATCGCCAAAGAGAACCTATAGTCACGATCATACCAATAATCTACCCATCTTTACACTCAAGTCAAAGAGAAATATCATCATTGGTTATAAGAATGTTATATAAAAACAATATAATCAAAACATGGTTTTAATTTCAAGAGTAAGATTCATAAATCAACGATAATTTGGTCAAAGAAGAAACCAATTTGTCGTGAATAAGACTCCTATTCATACATAGTACCGTGATACGCATATAAGAACTCCCTCGATACCTAAAAAGATAAAGTTTCATAATAAAATTCATATCCATATTTATAACACCTTAATCCAAATGTTATAAATCACTTAGAAATCTCATAATCTAATATTATTAATATTATAATAATATTTTAATCATTTCTAAAACTTATAAACAATTTAATTAAATTGTTTACACTTTACTAATTAATGCATTTAATCATCATAAAATGCCAAACTCATAAGATTTCATCACCAATAACCAAAACCCTCATCAAAAATCAGATATACCCTCATATATGATTCTCAAGCCATAAAATCATATTTTCCAATTTTCTTACTTCACATAACATATTTAATTCATTTACTCATAACTAGAATATTTTCATGAAAAAATACCAAATCAGTTCCAAAAATATTTCTTTTCTGGGATTTAGCATAACATAGTCCCATATTGAATATATATTTTTCTCAAAATTTTAAAATTCATTTACTATTTTTTTCATGGCCAAAACCACCGAATATTTAAACATTTATCATAAATTATACTTTTATCCAAAAATTTGAAATTTACACGGTATACTGATATTATATAGATGTACTCCCAATAAAAATTTCATCAATTTTGGAGTTAATCACAAGGAGTTATAAATAGTTACTTTTAAAATAGTCTTTTCTCATAAAATCCATAACTCCTATCTATACATCCAAAAATCGCCATTTTGGACACAATCTACAAAACTCATCAAAATATCATTTCAAATTTTTCCAGAATTTTTGAAGGTTCAGAAAAAATTCAAAACTAAAAACATAATAACCCTTAAAATCCCTTTACTATCCCTTACCTCAAAAGAGCAAAGATTTCCGACCGAATAACGCCGAATCTAACTTGCACCGAGATAGCAATACTCAAAGTATACTCAAAATACTCACAAGAATACGCCGATAATATAGAGAGAGAAAACTTCAGCTTCGTGTGATTTTCAATTCTAACCCAAGACCCTATTTATAGAAAATGCTTAGAACACCAAAGTTAGTAAAATTTAATAAAATATTAATATAATATATATTAAATTCCTAAGCCCACTCTTACCATCTGACCATCTGAATTCAGCCACCAATAATGACAAAACAAAAAAAAAAAAAAACGTTTTTGTTATTAAAATTAATTAAAACTTTCAAAAATCAATTATTTCTAACTTCTAAACTTCAATAATTCATAATAAATATCCCTTTTATCAGAAAAATTCAAATCATGAGTTTTTATAGGAAATTCAATTTCTACAACTTTTCGTAAGAAAGTTTTTCCAAATTCCAAATGTAAATTGACCAAATCCACAAACGGATTTATTTTACAAATTATAATCAAATTTCACCAAGAAATGGGGTCCACCGACATGTTTAAATGTAACATGTTTTAAACATTTATTGTAACAAAAATATTCTTCCTCCTCATATACTCATATATCCCACATTCATCGTAAAAATATCACCATTATTATATTATTAAAATAATATATTTAAATGAATTATTTTATCGTAAAAGATAAAATATTAATTTTCAACAATTGTCACTTTAAAAATTTTCCATCTATATCCACATAAAATAAATATTTTCTCATCATAAAAATCAATAATTAATTATTCACAAATAATATTACATAATCACAATATTAACAACCGTGCGCCTCCTGAGAAAGAGGGGCTTTCCAATAAGAATTTCTCCTCATCATGCCAAGCAATTAGTGACCAAACCTCTCCTTAGATGTAACTTTCTAGACATCGCCAATAATGTTATCCAATAATATTATTCAGATAATATGAATTATTGTCTCGATAATGGAAAATATCGTACGTGACAATTATCAAACAACAATAATATAAAATATCAACGTAGCAATTATCAATCAATAAAATAAAATATCGAATAAAGAATTACCGTAATAATTATCGAGTAATGCCTTCTTACGAAAAAAAAAAAAATTATCATGCTTCATGAATAGTAATCGTGAATAAGAATCGTGAATAAGAATCTCGTGAATAAGAACTCGTGAATAAGAAATCATTAATAAGAATCTCGTGAATAAGAACTCATGAATAAGAACTCATGAATAAGAACTCATGAATAAGAATCATTAATAAGAATCATGAATAAAGAATTAAAAAAATTGAATACTTTTATTTCATAAAATTCGGTCTTACAATCTCCTCCTTATGAAATTTCGTCCCCAAATTTACGCACTGTATTTCAAAGAGTCGAGAATACCTTGCTTTCATTTCTGCATTCTATCTCCCCGCCATCATGATTTCTCCATCGCTCATCATGATTTCTCCATCGCTAGAATCATCTCCTCGTTATTTAACAAATTATATCATTCTAGATACGACCGACCAACAAAACAAGGGTTAATTTAACAAATTAATATATCACATAATATCCCTCCTAGTTCTAATCCCGATCCCACCAACAAATCCCTAAGCTTAGGTAGTAAATGTACACTACACCAAGGATTTACTCATCTCTCCTCCTAGTTCTAATCCCGATCTCCGCCGAGAGATCATATCCCTAAGCTCCCCATCAATAAATGTAACGCTTATAGCCCAAAATAGTAACGCCCCCAAAATAGGTCCATTCCATCCAACCCATTCTCGAGTCGCCAAATATATGGTACGTAAAAACAACTACAACTTTATTACAACAATTGTCGTGCAAAAACAACAAACACATATGTCAGAGTTTTGATACAAATATATACCAAATGTAACTCGACACCAACTCATAACACGTCACCATGACACCTTACATAAAGGTATAGTCAAAACTGCTTTTAGAAATTAGAATCTTTGGGAAGTGCTCAAGGAAACCTTCGTATACGGGAGGCCATGCTTTTAGGTTACGGTAGATATCATATGGCCACGTAATTATCCTCGTCAATCTAATAGACCCCAAAGAAAAACGAGAAGATTACTATCATATTCTTCCCAACGGTGAGTCTTCTCTCGATATCATTATCTCCACTCGCCTCTAATCGGGTATTATACTCCAAACAAACACCAAGATTATATAGTAGTGCTTGTAAATATATACTCAAAGAAGTGGATGAGCACAACCATGTCTTATGATAACACGAAGCTCAGTATGTCATTAGACATCTTGTATGATAAAGACAAAAACACCCTTCCAAAGTCAGGGTCTCCACCCTATTTAATTCACCAAAATAACTATTAAATGATGTATAAAATACAACACACTAAAGCCCTCAATAAAATTATTTTCATACTTTTGTGGAGAACCTCAACAACTATAGACCACCGCTCTATTCCCTTGTTATCCCCGCCAACCCAAATACACTTTTTTATTACCCGAAAGGAATTGTGAAACAAAAGGGTGAGCACAACTACTAGCTCAAGAAGAATATTATGACTAAAGATAAATAAATTATCAATAGTCTTCATCAAGAATAAATCGTAGATTTAGAACATACGGTAGATGATAAAACTTTTCAACCATAGTCATAAATGAACGAGCAATCCATTAAAAGAGTCAAATAGACTATAAAGTCTATTATCTTCCCACGTTAAAAGTCCACCAACAATATTTTATCCCCAGAACATCAATCAACAATTCTTTTCCACAATCATATGAATAACTCATAATCATAATTGTGATTCTAAATTCTCTTCTCATCCAGATCGTAAGATAATTTTCATCACCGCCTTTACCCAAACATCAAATATCATGGTTATACCAAATCACAGCCTCGCTCATAATCATATTAATAAATTCATCTTTGCACTACTACGCCAAAGATATTCATCAACAGCTCATCTTTACACTACAAAGCAAAAGATATTCAACAACAAAGTCATCTTCATTACGAGCCAAAGATATTCATCAATAATTCATCTTTCACATACAAAGCAAAGATATTCAACAACAGTCATCTTTGCATCTTTCATCAATATTCATCTTTGCACAAAAAAAGATATTCATCAATAATTCATCTTTGCACTACAAAGCCAAAGATATTCATCAATAATCTCATCTTATTCATCAACAAGTCATCTTTGCACAACGAGCCAAAGATATTCATATATCAAAGAAATACATAATCATTTCGTAAGTTATATAACAATAATTATAACCATTATAACCATGTCGATCAATTCACCTTTGCACTTAAGCTAAAAAATATTCAATTGTAATTCAATGGTCATGATCATACCAACAACAATTCAACTTTTGCACCATCGCCAAAGAGAACTATAGTCACGATCATACCAATAATCTACCCATCTTTACACTCAAGTCAAAGAGAAATATCATCATTGTGGTTATAAGAATGTTATATAAAAAAAAATAATATAATCAAAACATGGTTTTAATTTCAAGAGTAAGATTCATAAATCAACGATAATTTGGTCAAAGAAGAAACCAATTTGTCGTGAATAAGACTCCTCGTATTCATATATAGTACCAGATAATACGCATAAGAACTCCCTATACCTAAAAGATAAAGTTTCATAATAAAATTCATATCCATATTTATAACACCTTAATCCAAATGTTATAAATCACTTAGAAATCTCATAATCTAATATTATTAATATTATAATAATATTTTAATCATTTCTAAAACTTATAAACAATTTAATTAAATTGTTTACACTTTACTAATTAATGCATTTAATCATCATAAAATGCCAAACTCATAAGATTTCATCACCAATAACCAAAACCCTCATCAAAATCAGATATACCTCATATATGATTCTCAAGCCATAAAATCATATTTTCCAATTTTCTTACTTCACATAACATATTTAATTCATTTACTCATAACTAGAATATTTTCATGAAAAATACCAAATCAGTTCCAAAATATTTCTTTTCTGGGATTTAGCATAACATAGTCCCATATTGAACATATATTTTTCTCAAAATTTTAAAAATTCATTTACTATTTTTCATATGGCCAAAACCACCGAATATTTAAACATTTATCATAAATTATACTTTTATCCAAAAATTCTGAAATTTACACGGTATACTGATATTATATAGATGTACTCCCAATAAAAATTTCATCAATTTTGGAGTTAATCACAAGGAGTTATAAATAGTTACTTTTAAAATAGTCTTTTCTCATAAAATCCATAACTCCTAATCTATACATCCAAAAATCGCCATTTTTGGACACACTCTACAAAACTCATCAAAATATCATTTCAAATTTTTCCAGAATTTTTGAAGGTTCAGAAAAATTTTAAAACTAAAAACATAATAACCCTTAAAATCCCTTTACTATCCCTTACCTCAAAAGAGCAAGATTTTTCGACCGAATAACGCCGAATCTAACTTGCACCGTAGATAGCAATACTCAAAGTATATACTCAAAATACTCACAAGAATACGCCGATAATATAGAGAGAGAAAACTTCAGCTTCGTGTGATTTTCAATTCTAACCCAAAGACCCTATTTATAGAAAATGCTTAGAACACCAAAAGCAAATAAAATTTAATAAAATATTAATATAATATATATTAAATTCCTAAGCCCACTCTCTTTTTATCTGACCATCTGAATTCAGCCACTAATAATGACAAAACAAAAACAAAAAAACGTTTTTTGTTATTAAAATTAATTAAAACTTTCAAAAATCAATTATTTCTAACTTCGTAACTTCAATAATTCATAATAAATAGCCCTTTTATCAGAAAATTCAATCTCATGAGTTTTTATAGGAAATTCAATTCTCACAACTTTGCGTAAGAAAGTTTTTCCAAATTCCAAATGTAAATTGACCAAATCCACAAACCATGATTTATTTTACAAGCTATAATCAAATTTCAAATAAGAAATGGGGTCCACCATGTTTAAAATGTTTTAAAACATTTATTGTAACAAAAATATTCTTCCTCCTCATATACTCATATATCCCACATTCATCGTAAAATATCACCATTAATATATTATTAAAATAATATATTTAAATGAATTATTTTATCGTAAAAAGATAAAATATTAATTTTCAACAATCATCACTTTAAAAATTTTCTCCATCTATATCCACATAAAATAAATATTTTCTCTCATCATAAAAATCAATAATTAATTATTCACAAATAATATTACATAATCACAATATTAACAACCAGCAGCTCTCCTGTGAAAGAGGGGGCTTCCAATAAGAATTTCTCCTTATCATCAAGCAATTAGTGACCAAACCTCTCCTTAGACAGAACTTTCTAGACATCGCCAATAATGTTATTATCCAATAATATTATTCAGATAATATGAATTATTGTCTGATAATGGAAAATATCGCGTACGACAATTATCAAACAACAATAATATAAAAATATCAACGTAGCAATTATCAATCAATAAAATAAAATATCGAATAAAGAATTACCGTAATAATTATCGAGTAATGCCTTCACGAAAAAAAAAAAATTATCATGCTTCATGAATAGTACTGTGAATAAGACTCGTGAATAAGAACTCGTGAATAAGAAACTCGTGAATAAGAATCGTGAATAAGAATCGTGAATAAGAACTCAATAAGAACTCATGAATAAGAATCAAAGAACTCATGAATAAGAACTCATGAATAAGAACTCATGAATAGTAATTAAAAAAATTGAATACTTTTATTTCATAAAATTCGGGTCTTACAATCTCCTCCTTATGAAATTTCGTCCCCGAAATTTACGCACTGGTATTTCAAAGAGTCGAGAATACCTTGCTTTTCATTTCGCATTCTATCTCCCCGCCATCACGATTTCTCCATCGCTCATCTCCTCGTATTTCGATATCATTCTAGAATACAAATTCAAAACAAGGGTTAATTTAACAAATTAATATATCACATAATATCCCGATATTACGACCGACCAACAAATAAGCTTAGTAGACACACACACTAGCTAAGGATTTACTCATCTCTCCTCCTAGTTCTAATCCCGATCTCCGCCAGAGATCATATCCCTAAGCTCGATACCAAATGTAACTCGACACCAACTTCCAAGACCTCACAATAGGTCCATTCCATCCAACCCATTCAACAGAAGTCACCAAATATATAGCTCGATATAAATGTAAAAATAAAATAGGTCCATTCCATCCAACCCATTCTCTTTATATACAACAAAAATAACTACAACTTTATTACAACAATTGTCGTGGCAAAATACAACAACACATATGTCAGTGAGTTTGATACAAATATATACCAAATGTAACTCGACACCAACAATAACACGCCACCATAACACCTACATAAAGGTATAAAAAAACTGCTTTTAGAAATTAGAATCTTTGGGAAGTGCTCAAGGAAACCTTCGTATACGGGAGGCCATGCTTTTAGGTTACGGTAGATATCATATGGCCACGTAATTATCCTCGTCAATCTAATAGACCCCAAAGAAAAAACGAGAAGATTACTATCATATTCTTCCCAATGGTGAGTCTTCTCTCGATTTATCATTATCTCCACTCGCTCTAATCGGGTATTATACTCCAAACAAACACCAAGATTATATAGTAGTGCTTTTGTAAATATACTCAAAGAAGTGGATGAGCACAACCATGTCTTATGATAACACGAAGCTCAGATATGTCATTAGACATCTTGTATGATAAAGTGACAAAACACCTTCCAAAGTCAGGTCGCCTCACCCCTATTTAATTCACCAAAATAACTATTAAATGATGTATAAAATACAACACACTAAAGCCCTCAAAAAAATTATTTTCATACTCTTTAGGGAGAACCTCAACAACTATAGTACCACCGCTCTATTCCCTCATTATCCCCGGCCAACCCAAATTACACTTTTATTACCCCGAAAGGAATTGTGAAACAAAAGGGTGAGCACAACTAGCTCAAGAAAGAATATTATGACTAAAGATAAATAAATTATCAATAGTCTTCATCAAGAATAAATCGTAGATTTAGAACATATATGGTAGATGATAAAACTTTTCAACCATAGTCAGCAAATGAACGAGCAATCCATTAAAAGAGTCAAATAGACTATAAAGTCTATTATCTTCCACGCTAAAAGTCCACCAACAATATTTTATCCTCGTAACATCAATCAACAGCCTTTCCCACAATCATATGAATAACTCATAATCATAATTGTGATTCTAAATTCTCTTCTCATCCAGACGAAGATAATTTTCATCACCGCCTTTACCCAAAAACATCAAATATCATGGTTATACCAAATCACAGCCTCTGCTCATAATCATATTAATAAATTCATCTTCGCACCACGCGCCAAAGATATTCATCAACAGCTCATCTTTACACTACAAAGCAAAGATATTCAACAACAAAATCATCTTCAGACATTATATTCAGCCAAAGATATTCATCAATAATTCATCTTCAACACACAAAAAAAGAAGATTCAACAACAATAATCATCTGCACTACATCTTATTCATTACATCTTCGATTACGAGCAAAAGATATTCATCAATAATTCATCTTTGCACTACAATAATTCTAAGAAGATATATTCATCAACAAGTCATCTTTGCACTACGAGCCAAAGATATTCATATATCAAAGAAATACATAATCATTTCGTAAGTTATATAACAATAATTATAACCATGTTGATCAATTCACCTTTTGCACTTAAGCTAAAAATATTCAATCAGAATTCAATGGTCATGATCATACCAATCAACAATTCAACTTTTTCACCATCGCCAAAGAGAACCCTATAGTCACGATCATACCAATAATCTACCCATCTTTACACTCAAGTCAAAGAGAAATATCATCATTAGGGTTATAAGAATGTTATATAAAAAACAATATAATCAAAACATGGTTTTAATTTCAAGAGTAAGATTCATAAATCAACGATAATTTGGTCAAAGAAGAAACCAATTTGTCGTGAATAAGACTCTCGTATTCATATATAGTACCGTGATACGCATGCATAAGAACCTCGATACCTAAAAAGATAAAGTTTCATAATAAAATTCATATCCATATTTATAACACCTTAATCCAAATGTTATAAATCACTTAGAAATCTCATAATCTAATATTATTAATATTACAATAATATTTTAATCATTTCTAAAACTTATAAACAATTTAATTAAATTGTTTACACTTTACTAATTAATGCATTTAATCATCATAAAATGCCAAACTCATAAGATTTCATCACCAATAACCAAAACCCTCATCAAAAATCAGATATACCTCATATATGATTCTCAAGCCATAAAATCATATTTTCCAATTTTCTTACTTCACATAACATATTTAATTCATTTACTCATAACTAGAATATTTTCATGAAAAATACCAAATCAGTTCCAAAAATATTTCTTTTCTGGGATTTAGCATAACATAGTCCCATATTGAATATATATTTTCTCAAAATTTTAAAAATTCATTTACTATTTTTCATATGGCCAAAACCACCGAATATTTAAACATTTATCATAAATTATACTTTTATCCAAAAATTCTGAAATTTACACGGTATACTGATATTATATAGATGTACTCCCAATAAAAATTTCATCAATTTTGGAGTTAATCACAAGGAGTTATAAATAGTTACTTTTAAAATAGTCTTTTCTCATAAAATCCATAACTCCTAATCTATACATCCAAAAATCGCCATTTTGGACACACTCTACAAAACTCATCAAAATATCATTTCAAATTTTTCCAGAATTTTTGAAGGTTCAGAAAATTTCAAACTAAAAACATAATAACCCTTAAAATCCCTTACTATCCCTTACCTCAAAAGAGCAAGATTTCGACCGAATAACGTCGAATCTAACTTGCACCGATAGCAATACTCAAAGTATACTCAAAATACTCACAAGAATACGCCGATAATATAGAGAGAGAAAAACTTCAGCTTCGTGTGATTTTCAATTCTAACCTAAGACCCTATTTATAGAAAATGCTAGAACACCAAAGTTAAAAATTTAATAAAATATTAATATAATATATATTAAATTCCTAAGCCCACTCTCTAACCATCCTGACCATCTGAATTCAGCCACTAATAATGACAAAAACAAAAAAAAAACGTTTTTGTTATTAAAATTAATTAAAACTTTCAAAAATCAATTATTTCTAACTTCTAACTTCAATAATTCATAATAAATATCCCTTTTATCAGAAAATTCGAATCTCATGAGTTTTTATAGGAAATTCAATTCTCTACAACTTTGCAGTAAGAAAGTTTTTCCAAATTCCAAATGAAATTGACCAAATCCACAAACTCCATTTATTTTACAAGCAACCTATAATCAAATTTCAACCAAGAAATGGGGTCCACCGACATGTTTAACATGTTTTAAACATTTATTGTAACAAAAATATTCTTCCTCCTCATATACTCATATATTCCACATTCATCGTAAAATATCACCATTATTATATTATTAAAATAATATATTTAAATGAATTATTTTATCGTAAAAGATAAAATATTAATTTTCAACAATTGTCACTTTAAAAATTTTCTCCATCTATATCCACATAAAATAAATATTTTCTCATCATAAAAATCAATAATTAATTATTCACAAATAATATTACATAATCACAATATTAACAACCAAAGCGCTCCTCAGAAAGAGGGGGCTTCCAATAAGAATTTCTCCTCATCGGCCAAGCAATTAGTGTGACCAAACCTCTCCTTAGACATGTAACTTTCTAGACATCGCCAATAATGTTATCCAATAATATTATTCGATAATATGAATTATTGTCTCGATAATGGAAAATATCGTACGTGACAATTATCAAACAACAATAATATAAAATATCAACGTAGCAATTATCAATCAATAAAATAAAATATCGAATAAAGAATTACCGTAATAATTATCGAGTAATGCCTTCACGAAAAAAAAAAATTATCATGAATAGTACTCGTGAATAAGAATCGTGAATAAGAACTCGTGAATAAGAACTCGTGAATAAGAATCGTGAATAGAACTCATCGTGAATAAGAACTCGTGAATAAGAACTCGTGAATAAATAAAATAGAATCGTGAATAAGAATAAAAGAACTCATGAATAAGAACTCATGTAATAGTAATTAAAAAAATTGAATACTTTTATTTCATAAATTGAAAACATTAAATTCATCTTTGCAATCCGCCCAAAGATATTCATTAACAATTCATCTTTGCACTACAGCCAAAGATATTTATTAACAATTCATCTTTGCACTACAAAACACTAAAGATATACAAATCAGAAAACCAATAATGCCGAGACGCTTCTGCTTAATAGTATCACGACCACGAATTATCCATGCACTCATCGCCAAGGATATTCATGTTTTCAATTACTACTAATCAAACCGATTATACCGAAATAATCCGTGGTCATAATCATACCAAGTCTATCAATGCACTACTACCAAAGATGACTTTTTACCACATCCATGAATTAATATTTCATTGCGAGACTCACCAATAATTAATCCATATCATCGAATCATCCCCCACCACTACGTGCCAAGGATATTCATTAAGATCACGACCACGAATTATCCATATCCATGCACTACGGCCAAAGATAATCGTGTATTCATTAAGATCACGACCACAAATTATCCATGCACTACTACCAAATTATCGGCGCTATCTTTAAATCTTATCATAAAAACTGGGTCTCACAATCTCCCTCCTTATGGAATTTCAATCGTGTATTCATTAGTATCACGACCACAAATTATCCATGCACTACTACCAAAGATAATCGTGTATTCATTAAGTATCACGACCAATTAATTATCCATGCACTTCTACCAAAGATAATCGTGTATTCATTAAGATCACGACCACAAATTATCCATGCACTACGTACAAAGATAATCGTATTCATTAGTATCATGACCACAAATTATCCACGCACTACGTGCAAAGATAATCGTGTATTCATTAGTATCACGACCACAAATTATCCATGCACTACTGCCAAAGATAATCGTGTATTCATTAAGATTAATGACCACAAATTATCCATGCACTACTACCAAAGATAATCGTGTATTCATTAGTATCACGACCATGAATTATCCATGCACTACTACCAAAGATAATCGTGTATTCATTAGTATCACGACCACAATTATCCATGCACTACGTACAAAGATAATCGTGTATTCATTAGTATCACGCCCACAAATTATCCATGCACTACGTGCCAAAGATAATCGTGTATTCATTAGTATCACGACCACAATTATCCATGCACCACGTACAAAGATAATCGTGTTTTCAATTACTACCATGATTATACCGAACAATCCCTGGTCATAATCATACCAAGTCCATCTATGCACGTGAGCCACATATGACTTTCAACATAATATAAGCATGAGGATCATGTCAATGATATAAAGAATCAATCAAATGAGATAAAGGATAAATATTAAACATTTATAATATAATTTATCCAGGATTCAAGAATATCCCCATGTTATCAATCACTTAATAATCTTATAATCTAATATCATTAATATTATAACAATTTTTAATCACTTCTTAAATTTATAAACAATTTATTTCAATTGTTTACGCTTTACCATATAATGCATTTAACCATTCAAAATGCCATACTCATAAGATATCATCACCAATTATCAAATCCTCATCAAAAAAAATGCATATACTCTATATAGGATTCTCTAGCCATAAAATCATATTTTCAACTTTATTACTTCACATAACATATTTAACTCATATGTTCAGAATTAAACTATTTTCATGAAAAATACCAAATCAGTCCCAAATATATTTCTTTTCAGGGATTTAGCATAATATAGTCCCATAATGAACATACATTTTTCTCGAATTTTTAAAATTCATTTACTATTTTTCAAAAATCAATTTCTAATTAATTCCTTAAGAAATTAGCTACCTCAAGGTTAACTCCAGAAATTCCCAAATCTTGGCAGGACCTTACACATGTTAATGTGAGCCTCCAGTTTAAATTTCATGGTCATCTGAGTTGTAGAACTCCTAAGTTATATCGCTTTTTCATCGAAAAACCTAAATATTAAAATGGTCATAACTTGCTCATTTTAAGTCGAATGAGCTCATTTTTGACAGGAGGTACTTTATAACATATATTTTCATGTCCCAAAAGGCCAGAATTTTTCACATAAATTTAGTGGCCGAAACAGCCCTCTAAAATCATGGCAAAAGCAGCCTTTTTCGCTTTTGCATCTTTGCACTCCTTTGCTAAAATCAGTCCACACAAAAATCTACAACACCTTTTCCAGTAATTCCACTTGGATTAGTTAGGTAACTCATAGATCTAACTCTAGGACTTGACCACACTCAAAAATTCAAAATATAATAAGAGATTTGGTCAATTGAATTTCATGTTACGTTTTTCACCAAAATCTGATTTTCAACTCTTTGTGATTTCTAAGAAACTTTTATGTTTTCACATACTAACCAACATAACTCATCATAACACTTACTAATACCACGAATACCCATGATTTTCATTAGTCCAATGCTTTTATTATGACTTTCATCATAAACCACGAAAATGCTCATTTTAGTCAAAGAAATATTTGAGGGTTTAAGAAATGGGTTTTGTCTTCGAGGTCAATACAAAATTCGATTTCACGCTCTAGGGTAGGCTAGGAAGTCTTCAAGAATACGCCAAGAAATTTATTAATGATAGAAATATCATTCAAAATCATACTTTCGTCCAAGACTTGGATAGTACATCACATTAATACCAACTGTGACTTCTATCCCTTAACCTAGATAAGACCTCACAATGATACCTATAAACTTGTCATCTTCATTCACGACGTCGCCGCCACGTAAAGTCCGCTTCTTTGCATTCCACACAAGGAAGTCAACAACGAAAGGTTCGGGGCTCTTTACTTATGGCTTGATATGACAATAATTGACTTTAGTAGTTTGGTTACTTGAATTCGCATAACAAAGTTGGTTATGAATATAAAAGCTAACAACCTTACGAAAAGCATGATGAGTAGTTAACCAATTGATTCCTAAAATCACATCAAAGGCAACTATTTTCAAAAAGATAAGATCGACAGGTAACGTGAAAGTGTTTATTTGAATCAAACAAGATTTAAAAATAGTAATGCAGAATTAAGGCTCCTACTAACGAAAGTTTCAACCAATAAGTCAAAGTCTAACTTCTCCTGAGTCAAATTTAAACGTTGAACACAAGCAAGAGAGATAAAATAATGGGTAGAACCGTATCTTATAAGGTATAAACTTCGCAATTTATAATTAACTAACCCGTGCTAACTTCGTTTCGGTTTACTCGCTTTTGAGAAGTCATGAAAATGCACTTCCTAAAACCAACGACTTTGTTTTGTCCATATCCACCTTTGGTGCCACCGTCCCAAACTAGACTTGACTTTGGTGCACAACAAAATTGAGCTAAATGACCTTCTCTTCTTGCAATTTCCACTTCTATTATCTTTGCCATGATTACCACCGAAGTGGTTACCATTCTTAGCATGATAATTTCCCCCATGATGGTTATCATTGTTCTGATAGCCGTTGCCACCAGTATGATTATTATCGTGTTGTTGGTCGTTACCTTTTGCTTGAGCTGAATCAACACTCTCATGTGCTTCATTGCTTATCTCAGTATTTTCAGATGTCATTCTCAAACACTGTCACAAAACAAGGGTTAATTAACATATCACATATTATCCCTATACTCTGACCGACCAATTAAAATAACACATAAACTTAGGTAGGTCATACTAGCAAAAGGTATTCCCTGCTCTCCTCCTAGTACTATTCTCACATCTTAGCCAGGATCATATCCCTAAGCTCGATACCAACCGAGACGCCTCAAAATTAGGTATACGCCACCCATCTTGGGTCGCCACTTACATGGTACATAAATTCAAATACAAACTTAATTATACATCCGTCAGGTAACATACGACAATACATAAACCGAGAGTTCTAATAGAATATTGTCATTTAGACAATATCCATACTCAAGGAGTCCTCATTACATTTATTGTCACACTATTTAATGTAATAGTGAGGACTACTAATGCTATCTTCGGGACCATCACTCTTTTCCCCGACTCGTCCCAAATTTATATTCTCATTTCACAAGAGAACAAAGAAAAGAAAGGGTGAGCTCAACTAGCCCAAAGAAGAAATATTATGACTAAGATAATGCAGAATAAATTATCATTAGCCTTCAACAGTGTTAAACTGATAAAATACAATAGACAACCAGTTTAACTGCAGCAGAATGTGCAATCCATTAAAAGAGTCAAGTAGAAAATAAAGTCTACTATCTTTTAGGTTTTAAAAGGTTTTCATAAATTTTTATCATTAAGACTCAATTTAATGAATAAACCACAATATCTAATTGAAAGTAGTATGCACACAAGCCAATCATGTTTGATGATAAAGCATATACTTTGTAACAATCTTATTCATTTATTAATAAAAAGTATTAATTTATTAAAGGCTTTTAATTATCTACACGATGTCGTTTTTATAATATGTGATAAACCCATAGTTTTAAGCAATGCTTTTAGAATAATGATGATGATCATTCTAATGAGATCTAAATTCTTAGAAAGCTTAAAACTAAAATAGTTCCCAATCATTGGATTACTAAATTGGGGATTAGTGAATTCGGATAGATTGGGTACATACGTTGCTTTTGCTTCATCGATGAGGATGATTGATCTCATGATCATTTATGTGGAGACACTAAAGCAAGTATGTAGGTGCTTATTAGAGAATAAGTTCATCGAACGTGGCTCGCTAAGGAATACCTAATGGAGTTTTACTTGCACGTCAATAGGAATTCTCAGAGTGATAGTAGTACAAGTAATCCTTGGACTTGAGATCATCATAGATCTCGTGTGTATGATGAGTTATACTTTGACTTATTCCTTAAGACCCTTAGGTATATCAAAGGTATGCTTGGGTATAATAAGTTGTACATGGAGATAATGTATGATCAATAAAGAATCTACCACTTCTAATAAAAGAAGAGAAATGTCCTATGTGATTCGATAAATGACAACCCAAGAGTCCTCGGGTTAAAGCGTAATGAAATTAGAAAGGAGTTTCTAATTTGCATTATTTGAGTTGTGCATTTAAGGATCGAAATACATATAATTAAATAAAATAAGACTTGACAAAGAATTCCATGTCTTATATTTAATTGGGACATCAGATATGGTGGAAGGATTGAATCAGCATTTTAACTATTTACTCAAAGGTTCTTTTATGATTAATGTTGAAATCTATATTATCCGGAAAGTCGTTGATCGCTAGGAGGCTTATCCTTATTGTAGAATAAATATTATTTATTTAAATAAATTAATTATTTAATTTATTTATTTAAATAAGATTAGAATTGTTCTAATTGATTTATTCACAACCTGTTTAATATGGAGAACCTAAAGGGTCACACCATAAAAAAGGAAGAATAATTATTTAAGAAGTTAATGGCATAATCGTAATAATATAGTTATGTATATTTAATTTAATCTATGGTGATAGAATAAATTAAATAGTTTAATATTTATTATTTAATATTTTGAAATATTAAATATAAATTAATAAGAGGAGTCTTATTAATATTATTACAATTATTATTATTATTTTAATTTCTAAAAGAGTTTAGGAATTAATTTAATATAAGTACTCTCATTTATTCCTATATGGATTAGGAAGGAAAATTAGTTAAAGGAGTTTAATTAATTATCCCTAATAAGATTAGGGAGCTTAATTAATTAAAAGAATTTAATTAATTAAATAAAACTCAATTTTTAATTGTTAAGGTGGGTTGCCCACATCTATAAATAAGAGGAGTCTTATTATGGGTGATGTGGTTGTTGACTTTTACAACATAATGCTAATAATTCCAATTTGTTGAGAGAGTACGCCTTTTCTATGTAGATAGAAAAACTAGGGTTCGAGCCAATATCCCTTCTTCTTAAATCTTTATTTTCCTCGGTGGATCACCCCAGAGGCCAAACATATGGGTGGCTAACGCCGATCAAAGGAAGAAACCAAACCCGGTGGATTCAAGTTGAACGCGAAAAGGATTGAGGTGAACTTGTACACGAGGAAGCTCGATCTTCAAGGGTATGATTTTATTCTTTATCTTTTTCGCTTAATTAATAATTATGCATAAAGGGTGATCCGGGTATATGGTTTGTAAAATTTTTAAACTCGATTTTACACGCTTCGCACTTTTATGCAATTTGATCAAGTTCTTGAATATTACAAACCTAATAAAGGGCATCGTAGCCAAACCTTTATTCAAAATTATTAATTATTTAATTTGATATGTATATTGATATGTGTTTAGAACAATTTAATTGGGCATAATTTTTTTGTATAAAATTTAAAATAAAATAAAAAAAAAAAAAACGAACGCTTTTTTTATTGGTAATGCCGACTTTTTGCTCCCCATAATTTGGTTGACTAGCTCACTAAAAAAGGATTCTCGACTTGGATCATATACTATTATATATATATATATATATATATATATATATATTAAGTTTTAATAACGAAGTTTATATATATATATTATATACTATTATATAATTGTTATACTATTATATACTTAATATTACAGATTTATATTAAGTAACACTCATATATATCGACATATAATTGTTATATATATATTCTATTATTATATATATATATATATATATATATATATATATATATATATTCTCCAAAATAATTTTATAATTAAAATAAAAGTTTATTTTAATCTTAAAATAAAAGTTTATTTTATTATTAAAATGAAAAGGTTTATTTTAATTTTAAAATTAAATTTCATGCTAACTAATTAGAGTTGGAATTGGATTCCATGATAACTAATTGGAGTTGAAATTGGATTCCATATTTCCTTAAATAAAGGAGTTTATTTAGATATAAAATAAGATTTTATGTTATTCAAAATAAAAGAGTTTATTTGTGAATAGGAAAATGAATCCATCTTTCCTTAAATAAAGGAGTTTATTTAGATATGAAATAAGATTTCATATTATTCAAAATAAAGGAGTTTATTTGTGAATAGGAAAGAGAATCCTAATTTCCTTAAATAAAGGAGTTTATTTAGATATGAAATAAGATTTCATATTATTCAAAATAAAGGAGTTTATTTGTGAATAAAAAAGAAAATCCGTGTTTCCTTTAATAATATTTTTTTACATGGAATTGGATTCCATAATTAATTAAAATAAAGGAGTTTATTTTGATTAAAATTTTGATTAAAATAAAATAGTTTATTTTATTCAAAATTGGATAAATTTAAATAAAATAGTTTTATTTTGATTTAAATTTCGATTAAAATAAAGGAGTTTATTTTTATTCAAAATAGATTTTATACTAACTAAATTTGCCCATTAAATGATATCAATATATATATTAAATGTTTATTATTCATAAGATGAATGTTATTTATCGATGGATATGATGATGTGTATGATAATAAATGGGATTGATTATGGACTATCGACCAATATGATTGGATTTTATTTTAGTTGGATGCACGAATGTATGGGTTTTATTAAATGGGTCTCACAGACTCGCCTTCTAATTTTTTCTTAATATAAATTCTATCTCCTCCTATGTACTTCCCCTCGATCGCTGATCAAGGTTTCTACTTATTTTAAATAGTTTTGTAATAGAATAGTTAGAATTAATTTTGAAGAATTAGAGATCAAGGAGCAAGGAGCAAGGAGCGCTTGAAGACCCGCTTGTAATGGAGCCCCAGTTTAAATGTAATAGTTATATTTAAATATTATTTCTTGCACCCTTAGGGTTTGACCTTTTGGTTCACTTGGTGGCTCTAGTGAACCAAACTAGAATAAAAGTCCATAATCAATCCGTAGAATATAGTATTCTATATGTGCATGCTTATACTATATATATTATATATTATGCAAACATGCTTCATGTTCATTAATACGACGCGTATTTATATATATATATGCATAAATGCTACGCTAAAAAACAAGATGAGACAAATTAATAACAAACCCTCAAATTTTTATATTAAGTCCTAAGCGCTCAAAGATATTTGGAATATCGAACGTCGCCTTTCTAGCATGATAAAATTAATAGAGTATTAAATATTTAATATGAGTTTGTTGTGTCACCACAAGACAAGTATTAAGTATTTAAGATGTTAATTTATCACATTTGATGCTTATAAAGAAAATTGAACAATATTGTTTTGTTGTGTCATCACAAGGATAATATTTTTCTTTTTTTGAATATATGGAGTGCTAGGTCGACTTAACTTGGATAATTTTGATTCTTGATGTGCCACCACTGATCAAAATAATCTAAGAGGCAAAAAGAAAGGAGTTGCATAGTTGATGTAATTGACAAAAGTTGTCTACCTATTTATTTATATATAGTTTGTTGTGTCACCACAAGGCTATATACATTTGAAATGGGATCCTTATTCTCACTAGCAAATCTTTAATTAGATTTTGCCGAACAATATAAGTGAGGGTAATATAGTTTGAAGAAAATAGTGGGAGATACCAATTTAAAACAAGACCTAATTTATTTTGGTAATTAATAAAAGAATGTATGTTAAAATGTTGTTAATTACAAATTCATTTACAGAATTTTACAATGTCTAAAATTACTATCACCGCTAAGCATATTAAATGCTAAATTAACTGCATCAATTAAATGGATTGGTTAAGGAATTTGAGAATAGTTCTCATATCGTAAAAGCTATCTTATGTCCTTAATACGCCTATCCTCGCAATGGTTGCGCATAATGCCTCTGAGGAAGAGATTGCTACTTTTAGAAAGTGGCTAGATGATGCATAGTTGGCTCAATGCATCATGCTCGCATCCATGAGTAACGAGCTTCAAACACAAGATGAAACTATGGATGCTTTACTATATTCCCCGCACATCAAGTAGTTGATGGTGAGGAAAGTAGGACCGAAAGATATTAGATATCTAAGGAGCTCTTCCGATCTAGAATGGCCAATGGCACTATAAGATGCATAAAAAATTCTTAACATAATCAATTTGATTGATCAATTAGGACAACCGGTTTTGTCATGGATGGAGAGTTGAGCCAAGATTTGATCTTGCACTCACTCCCTGACTCCTTTCACAATTGTTGTGAATTTTTCATATGAACAAGCTAGATACCAGCCTCACTGATTTGCTTATCATGTTGAAAAATGTTGAGAGTCACTTTCCAACCAAGAAAGATCAAGTCTTACTGGTAGGGGGCCAAAAGATCTTCCTAAAAAGAAGAACGATTTAAAGAAGGTAAATAGAAAGGCATAAACAAAGGATAATAAGAACAAAATCGATACTTGGATAAGAAAGGAGTTTGCTTCCACCGCAATAAGCCCGACACTCGAAAGAAATCATGAGAAGTATCTTGCAGAGGCTAACCAAAGAAGCTTAATGAAGTTTCTATTTATAAATACAATTTTGTTCAAGATTTAAAATAAATTTTTCTTTAAGTCAAGGTTCTACTTGGATATTGATATCGACTTTGGTTATCATAAATATAGATTTATGAATGGACCAAGAAGAAGTAAAAGCTAAACAAAGATAAATAATCTTATGTGTGGAAAATGAAGCAAAGGTTCACGTGATTAGCCATAGGAACTTATAGTTTAGCAATGCCTACGGCAAATCTATTAAGTCAATAAGTTGTTATCAGATTCCAAGATTTGTTAGAAACATTATTTCCATTTTATTGTTGGACAATGAAATCTTTGGTATTATATTTAAGAACAATTGTTGTTCTATTTATAATAATAATAATGTTTTGTATAAACCGAATATTACCTAATGGATTTTATATACTTGACTTACGTGAAAAATTATTTTGTAAATTGAACAAACTAGTATAAGAAAAGGAGATGATCATTCAAAGAGTTGAATGTGTGTATTTGCTAAAATACAAGTGTGAATTATTTGAAAGGTTCAAAGAATTCAGAAGTGAAACAAATTGGCAATGTATTAAGATTCTTTGATTAGATTAAGGAATAAATACTTGAGCAATAAGTTTCTAGATCATCTCAAATGGTTTTCTCATAATGGAAACATCATGATACGCAATAATTGATTGATGTATCTGAATGGAAAATTCGTACCTTGTTGGACATGGTGCGGTCCATAATGATTTTACCGACATTCTAGTATCCTTCTAGGGTCATGTCCTAGAAATGGTCGTGAATATCTACTTTAAAATGGTAACCTCAAAATCCGCCCCCAAGACTCCATAAAAGTTATGGATGTGGAGGATTCCTAATCTTAAGTATGTTAAGATAAGGGTTGTCCAACTTATGTGAAAAAGGTTTCGAAGGATAAGCTTGGGACAAGATTTGACAAGTGTCGATTTGTGGGACATCCTAAAGTAAGTTTAGGGTATATGTTCTATAATCCTACTTAGCAAAAGGTGTTTGTTGCGAAACACGCTGCTTTCTAAGATAAAGGTGTTTATTATTGAAGGGCTAGTGGGAGAATAATAGAACTTGAAGAGTTCAAGAACCACAAAACACTATAAGTCAAATAAGAGGAACCTGTAGATAGACCTATTATACCACAACCGAATCTGGAATAGTACCAAAGATACCTAGGAGGTATGGATTCATCATAGTTGATGATGATGAGGTACACATCATAGAAGATGATGATCCAGTTACATACGATGAGGTAAGAGTTCTAGTGTGTACAAAAGGGTCAAAAGAGTGGGAGCGCCGTGAAATTTCTAGTATTATATGTTGATATACTACTTGATGAGGAATAACATACTAATGCTACAATCAAGAAATATAAAGTTGTCTAAACATTCTTCCATGAATGATTTGGGAAGAGTATCTTAATTGGGAATACAAATCTATATAGATAGATTTAAAAGGATGCTCAACTTAACCCAAGGAATGTATATTCATTTGATGCTAAAGTCGCTTAGCATGGCAAACTCCAAGAGATGTCTCATGTCGATGAGCTATGGAGTGTATCTCTTAATAGTCCCCACAGACTCTCGAAAAGAGAGATCGCATGAGTGATAATCATGTATGCAATGAAATATACGAGACTTGATGTCGATCACCATATTATGGAGAAGTTCACTATGAGTCGCTGAAAAACATCTTAAAGTGCTTAACCCAAGACTAAGGTTGTGATCATATTCATGGTGGGTCTAAATTAAAACTAGAGGGCTTAATGCACTCAAGTTTTCTACGTGCACTAAGATGATGTAAAAATCCACTTTAAGGTAAAGCGTTATCTTGAAAGGGTGCAAAGAATTGAAAGGTTCCAAACAAAGAAAGAGTTGCCGGTTTAGTGATAAAGACAAAGTATATAGCTATAAATGAAGTCGCAAGTTGATTGTTTGGATTAAAGGTTCATTACGTAACTAGGAATAGTTCCTAAGTCTCATCTTGGATCTAAACATGTGTCAGGCACTTTCATTTGATTATTAGAATCATTGAAAGATGGGAAATCACTATAGAGATAATGGACTCTCATGAACAACATTACATATCCATTAACTAAAGCTTATCCAACAAACCAGGATAATAGTCACTTAGAGAAGAAGAGAGTATAAGATACAATGGCGATTGGCTTTAGTGCAAGTGGGAGATTGAAAGTAGTATGCACACAAGCCAATCATGTTTGATGATAAAGCATATACTTTGTAACAATCTTATTCATTTATTAATAAAAAGTATTAATTTATTAAAGGCTTTTAATTATCTACATGATGTCGTTTTATAATATGTGATAAACCCATAGTTTTAAGCAATGCTTTTAGAATAATGATGATGATCATTCTAATGAGATCTAAATTCTTAGAAAGCTTAAAACTAAAATAGTTCCCAATCATTGGATTACTAAATTGGGGATTAGTGAATTGGGATAGATTGGTACATACGTTGCTTGCTTTCATTGATGAGGATGATTGATCTCATGATCATTTGTGTGGAGACACTAAAGCAAGTATGTAGGTGCTTATTAGAGAATAAGTTCATCGAACGTGGCTCGCTAAATAATACCTAATGGAGTTTTACTTGCATCAATAGGAATTCTCAGTAGTGATAGTAGTACAAGTAATCCTTGGACTTGAGATCATCATAGTATCTTGTGTATGATGAGTTATACTTTGACTTATTCCTTAAGACCCTTAGGGTATATCAAAGGGTATGCTTGGGTATAATAAGTTGTATATGGAGATAATGTATGATCAATAAAGAATCTACCACTTCTAATAAAAGAAGAGAAATGTCCTATGTGATTCGATAAATGACAACCCAAAGAGTCCTTGGCGGCGAGTGTAATGAAATTAGAAAGGAGTTTCTAATTTGCATTATTTGAGTCAGGCATTTAAGGATCGAAATACATATAATTAAATAAAATAAGACTTGACAAAGAATTCCATGTCTTATATTTAATTGGGACATCAGTATGGTGGAAGGATTGAATTGCATTTGAAGAACTATTTACTCAAAGGTTCTTTTATGATTAATGTTGAAATCTATATTATCCGAAAAGTCGTTGATCGCTAGGAGGCTTATCCCTATCAGAGAATAAATATTATTTATTTAAATAAATTAATTGTTTAATTTATTTATTTAAATAAGATTAGAATTGTTCTAATTGATTTATTCACAACCTGCTTAATATGGAGAACCTAAAGGGTCACACCATAAAAAAGGAAGAATAATTATTTAAGAAGTTAATGGCATAATCGTAATAATATATGTTATGTATATTTAATTTAATCTATGGTGATAGAATAAATTAAATAGTTTAATATTTATTATTTAATATTTTTGAAATATTAAATATAAATTAATAAGAGGAGTCTTATTAATATTATTACAATTATTATTATTATTTTAATTTCTAAAAGAGTTTAGGAATTAATTTAATATAAGTACTCTCATTTATTCCTATATGGATTAGGAAGAAAAATTAGTTAAAGGAGTTTAATTAATTATCCCTAATAAGATTAGGGAGCTTAATTAATTAAAAGAATTTAATTAATTAAATAAAACTCAATTCCTTAATTGTTAAGGTGGGTTGCCCACATCTATAAATAAGAGGAGTCTTATTATGGGTGATGTGGTTGTCGACTTTTTACAACATACTGTAATAATTCCAATTTGTTGGAGAGTACGCCTTTTATATAGAGATAGAAAACTAGGGTTGAGCCAATATCCCTTCTTCTTCTTGAATCTTTATTTTTCCTTGGTGGATCACCTCTCAGAGGCCAAACATATGGGTGGCTAACGCTGATCAAAGGAAGAAACCAAACCCGTGTGGATTCAAGTTGAACGCGAAAAGGATTTGAGGTGAACTTGTACCGAGGAAGCTCGATCTTCAAGGGTATGATTTTATTCTTTATCTTTTCGCTTAATTAATAATTATGCATAAAGGGTGATCCGGTATATGGTTTGAAAAATTTTAAACTCGATTTTACACGCTTTAATCGCACTTTTATGCAATTTGATTTTTAGGTTTTGAATATTACAAACCTAACACTAATCATCCCACCGTACATCCCTACGGTCAAGGATTTTCATCAAATTATCAATGGTCATGACTATACCGAATCACCCCTCGTCATAATCATACCAAAAACTATCCATCAACGCATTACACAGCCACCGAGGACTTTTATCACATCATTTATAACAAGCCACGACGATTATACCGAATGATCCTCGGTCATAATCATACTAAGTTCATCTATGCACGTAAGCCAAAGATAACATAATATATCATGAGGATGATGAGAATGACATAATAATTCAATAAAACAAGTTCAAGAATTATTTAATCCAGAATTATTAACGCCCAAATTGTCAACATGATATCGCTTTTGTAGAGTAAAATTCAAGAATAATCGTAAGAATATTTCCATGAAAGATATCGGATGAAACGCAAATATCAAAGATATTCTACTAATTTCATGGAGTATAGAAGTCAAAGTTTTAACCAACCGGGTATAATAAAGAATGGAATAACAAAAGAAATCACCATGCATGCAAAGATTGCATGACATGTGTTATTCCAATAGAATAATAATAATCTTAACCAGTCGTGTGAAATTCACAATCAGGTGATGATCCAATGTAATAATAAATGTTGAATAATAAACAATGGAACCAGTCCTGTAAACACACGCACATGATATTCCAATGTAATAATAAATGCGAATAATAAACAATGGAACCAGTCCTGTAAAACACACGCATGTGATATTCCAATGTAATAATAAAGAATGGAATAATGTAAGAATATCACCAAGTATAGGGGATTCCGAGCAGATACAAAGTTATTCCAATGTAATAAATAAGAATGGAATAATATAAGGATTTCACCAAGTATAGGGTATATGCCACAGATATCAAAGTTATGTATAGGGTATACCACTTTTACAAAGTTATTCCAATGTAATAATAATGAATGGAATAATGTAGTTCTTCATGAATAAGAAAGAATAACAACCCTTACGAATACAACAAATAATACCCTTTACCTTAGAAGAACCTAATATTGGAAAAGTGAAGTAGCGTATACTTTTCTTCTTTCTCTCTATAGATTTTCTCTCTATAGCTTCTCTCTATAATTTCTCTCTCTGTAGTTTCAAAGGAATTAAAAGAAAATAATGAAGGAATGAGCTTCTATTTATAGGAAAATAGAATGCATAGTAATTAATCCATGAACGGTCCAGATTGATTTACTTTTAACTGACGGTCCATATTTAAAGCAAAATCTTTTAAATAAAATATCATATATTCTATTTATATAAAAACATTTTACTATGCAAACACTATACAACACTATGCAAAACACTATGCAAAACACTATGCAACACTATGCATAATAAAATATAATATATTCTATTTATGAATAACTTTAATAAAGTATTCGCTTTATATAAAAGATGTTTCGCTTTTATTACGTTAATAATACTGAATAAAACAAAACGTCATTATCGCTTATAATAATTCATATTATTAATCGACAATAATGGAATCAAACCGAGTGACTTCTCACATAAGCATCAATAATCAATACCGTGCTTACTACTATGCAACCACATAATATTACATCGTATTTTTACTACCGAGTAGTTCAACAAAGATATCCACTGTGAAAACTTTCGCCGTTATTTCAATAAAATATTTTTGTCGTTTTCTCAATCCGACAATAATTCTGTTGTGGGGTCCACCAATAATTGAGCCGTTGTACGAATATTCCCTGGCTAAACCGAATATTCCCCACCAATTGAATATAACATAACCACTTGCATACTTTGCAAAATTTATAAATACTACCCACAACTATAATATTATCTCAAATTCACACCATAATATTGAAAAATTATTTCGAAAAAAATTAAATCTTTATTGATAAAATCTGGGGTCTCACAATCTCCCTCCTTATGGAATTTAAGCCCTCGAAATTAGAGTACGACTGGTATGATAAGAGGTGAGGATACCTTGAATACCTTTATCGTTGAAAACATTAAATTCATCTTTCGTAATCCTACCAAAGATATTCATTAACAATTCATCTTTTGCACTATAAAGATATTTATTAACAATTCATTTATAGGCCAACACAATTCATCTTTTGCACTATCTGCCAAAGATATACAACCAGAAAACCAATAATGCCGAGACGCAACTTAATAGTATCACGACCACGAATTATCCATGCACCATCGCCAAGGATATTCGTGTTTTCAATTACTGGCCATGATTATACCGAATAATCCGTGGTCATAATCATACCAAGTCTATCAATGCACTACTACCAAAGATGACTTTTACCACATCCATGAATTAATATTTCATTCTTTGAGACTCAAATTTCAATAATTAATCCATATCATCGAATCATCCCCGCACTACGTGCCAAGGATATTCATTAAGATCACGACCACGAATTATCCATGCACTACTACCAAAAGATAATCGTGTATTCATTAGTATCACGACCACAAATTATCCATGCACTACTACCAAAGATAATCGTGTATTCATTAGTATCACGACCACAAATTATCCATGCACTACGCACCAAAGATAATCGTGTATTCATTAGATATCACGACCACGAATTATCCATGCACTACTACCAAAGATAATCGTATATTCATTAAGATATCACGACCACAAATTATCCATGCACTACGTGCAAAGATAATCGTGTATTCATTAGTATCATGACCACAATTATCCATGCACTACGTACAAAGATAATCGTGTATTCATTAGTATCACGACCACAAATTATCCATGCACTACTACCAAAGATAATCGTGTATTCATTAGTATCACGACCATAAATTATCCATGCACTACGTGCCAAAGATAATCGTGTATTCATTAGTATCACGACCACGAATTATCCATGCACTACGGCCAAAGATAATCGTGTATTCATTAGTATCACGACCACAAATTATCCATGCACTACGTGCCAAAGATAATCGTGTATTCATTAGTATCACGACCACAAATTATCCATGCACTACGTGCCAAAGATAATCGTGTTTTCAATTACGGTCATGATTATACCGAACAATCCCTGGTCATAATCATACCAAGTCCATCTATGCACGTGAGCCATGATGACTTTCAACATAATATATAGCACGAGGATCATGTCATGATATAAAGAATCAATCAAGTGAGATAAAGGATAAATATTAAACATTTATAATATAATTTATCCAGGATTCAAGAATATCCCCATGTTATCAATCACTTAATAATCTTATAATCTAATATCATTAATATTATAACAATTTTTTAATCACTTCTTAAATTTATAAACAATTTATTTCAATTGTTTACGCTTTACCATATAATGCATTTAATCATTCAAAAATGCCATACTCATAAGATATCATCACCAATTATCAAATCCTCATCAAAAAAAAATATGCATATATACTCTATATAGGATTCTCTAGCCATAAAATCATATTTTCAACTTTATTACTTCACATAACATATTTAACTCATATGTTCGTAACTAAACTATTTTCATGAAAAATACCAAATCAGTCCCAAATATATTTCTTTTCAGGGATTTAGCATAATATAGTCCCATAATGAACATACATTTTTCTCTTTAATTTTAAAATTCATTTACTATTTTTCAAAATCAATTTCTAATTAATTCCTTAAGAAATTAGCTACCTCAAGGTTAACTCCAAAAATTCCCAAATCTTGGCAGGACCTTACACATGTTAATGTGAGCCTCGATTTAAATTTCATGGTCATCGGAGTTGTAGAACTCCTAAGTTATATCGCTTTTTCGTCGGAAAAACCTAAATATTAAAATGGTCATAACTTGCTCATTTTAAGTCAGAATGAGCTTATTTTTGGACAGGAGGTACTTTATAACATATATTTTCATGTCCCAAAAGGACAGAATTTTTCACATAAATTTAGTGGCCGAAACAGCTCCTCTAAAATCATGGCAGCAGCTTTTTCGGTTTTTGCAGCTTTGCACTCCTTTGCTAAAATCAGTCCACACAAAAATCTACAACACCTTTTCCAGTAATTCCACTTGGATTAGTTAGGTAACTCATAGATCTAACTCTAGGACTTGACCAAACTCAAAAATTCAAATTATAATAAGAGATTTGGTCAATTGAATTTCATGTTACGTTTTTCACCAAAATCTGATTTTCAACTCTTTGTGATTTCTAAGAAACTTTTATGTTTTCACATACTAACCAACATAACTCATCGTAACACTTACTAATACCACGAATACCCATGATTTTCATTAGTTTAATGCTTTTATTATGACTTTCATCATAAACCACGTAAACTGTTCATTTTAGTTGAAGAAATATTTGAGGGTTTAAGAAATGGGTTTTGTACTGGGGTCAATACAAAATTCGATTTCACGCTCTAGGGTAGGCTAGGAAGTCTTCAAGAATACGCCAAAAAATTTATTAATGATAGAAATATCATTCAAACTGTTACTCTCGTCCAAGACTTTGATAGTACGTCACATTAATACCAACTGTGACTTCTATCCCTTAACCTAGATAAAGACCTCACAATGATACCTACAAACTTGTCATCTTCATTCACGACGTCGCCACGTAAAGTCCGGCTTCAGCATTCCACACAAGGAAGTCAATAACGAAAGGTTCGGGGCTCTTTACTTATGGCTTGATATGACAATAATTGACTTTAGTAGTTTGGTTACTTGAATTCGCATAACAAAGTTGGTTATGAATATAAAAGCTAACAACCTTACGAAAAGCATGATGAGTAGTTAACCAATTGATTCCTAAAATCACATCAAAGGCAAATTGCTTTTCAAAAAGATAAGATCGACAGTAACGTGAAAGTGTTTATTTGAATCAAACAAGATTTAAAAAATAGTAGCGTAACGAAGGCTCCTACTAACGAAGTTTCAACCAATAAGTCAAAGTCTAACTTCTCCGAGTCAAATTTAAACGTTGAACACAAGCAAGAGAGATAAAATAATGGGTAGAACCTAGATCTTATAAGGTATAAACTTCAAGTAATTTATAATTAACTAACCCGTGCTAACTTCGTTCGGTTTACTCGCTTTTTGAGAAGTCATGAAAATGCACTTCCTAAAACCAACGACTTTGTTTTGTCCATATCCACCTTTGGTGCCACCGTCCCCACCCTAGACTTGACTTTGGTGCACAACAAAATTGAGCTAAATGACCTTCTCTTCTTGCAATTTCCACTTCTATTATCTTTGCCATGATTACCACCGAAGTGGTTACCATTCTTAGCATGATAATTTCCCCACGATGGTTATCATTGTTACGATAGCCGTTGCCACCAAAGATGATTATTATCGTGTTGTTGGTCGTTACCTTTTGCTTCTTCATTGAATCAACACTCTCATGTGCTTCATTGCTTATCTCAAGATTTTTAGGATGTCATTCTCAAACACTGTCACAAAACAAGGGTTAATTAACATATCACATATTATCCCTATACTCTGACCGACCAATTAAAATAACACATAAACTTAGGTAGGTCATACTAGCGAAGGTATTCCCCGTCTCTCCCCTCCTAGTACTATTCTCACATCTTAGCCAGGGATCATATCCCTAAGCTCTGATACCAACTGAGACGCCCCCAAAATTAGGAATACGTCACCCATCTTGGGTCGCCACTTACATGGTACATAAATTCAAATACAAACTTAATTATACATCTGTCGTGTAACATACGACAATACATAAACTGAGAGTTCTAATAGGAATATTGTCATTTAGACAATATCCATACTCAAGGAGTCCTCATTACATTTATTGTCACACTATTTAATGTAATAGTGAGGACTACTAATGCTATCTTCTGGACCATCACTCTTTTCCCCCGACTCATCCCAAATATATTCTCATTTCACTCAGAGAACGGTGAAAAGAAAGGGTGAGCTCAACTAGCCCAAGAAGAAATATTATGACTAAGATAATGCGAGAATAAATTATCATTAGCCTTCAATGTTGTTTAAACCGATAAAATACAATAGACAACCGCTTTAACTTCAAATGAATGTGCAATCCATTAAAAGAGTCAAGTAGAAAATAAAGTCTACTATCTTTTAGGTTTTAAAAGGTTTTCATAAATTTTTATCATTAAGACTCAGCTTAATGAATAAACCACAATATCTAATCATCCCCGCACTACTATCCAAGGATTTTCATCAAATTATCAATGGTCATGACTATACCGAATCACCCCAGGGTCATAATCATACCAAAAACTATCCATCATCGCATTACAGCCACCGAGGACTTTTATCACATCATTTATAACAAGCCATGATTATACCGAATGATCCTCGGTCATAATCATACTAAGTTCATCTATGCACGTAAGCCAAAGATAACATAATATATCATGAGGATGATGAGAATGACATAATAATTCAATAAAACAAGTTCAAGAATTATTTAATCCGGGAATTATTAACGTCCAAATTATCAACATGATCTTTGTTTTGTAGAGTAAAATTCAAGAATAATCGTAAGAATATTTCCATGAAAAGATATCGATGAAACGCAAATATCAAAGATATTCTACTAATTTCATGGAGTATAGAAGTCAAAGTTTTAACTAACTGGGTATAATAAAGAATGGAATAACAAAAGAAATCACCATGCATGCGATGATTGCGCATGCGGTGTTATTCCAATAGAATAATAATAACGGAACCAGTCGTGAAATTCACACCGAGCGTGATGATCCAACAGTAATAATAAATGTTGAATAATAAACAATGGAACCGTGTCCGTAAACACACGCATGTGATATTCCAACGAGTAATAATAAATGCGGAATAATAAATAAAAAATGGAACCAGTCCTGTAAAACACATGTATGTGTGATATTCCAATGTAATAATAAAGAATGGAATAATGTAAGAATATCACCAAGTATAGGGGATTCACATGATACAAGTTATTCCAATGTAATAAATAAGAATGGAATAATATAAGGATTTCACCAAGTATAGGTATGCCACAGCGTACAAGGTTATGTATAGGGTATACCACTTTTACAAAGTTATTCCAATGAAATAATAATGAATGGAATAACGAAGTTCTCTTCATGAATAAGAAAGAATAACAACCCTTACGTACAAACAAATAATACCCCTTACCTTAGAAGAACTGAATATTGGAAAAGTGAAGTAGCGAATACTTTTCTTCTTTCTCTCTATAGATTTTCTCTCTATAGCTTCTCTATAATTTCTCTCTCTGTAGTTTCAAAGTGAATTCGTAAGAAAATAATGAAGGAATGAGCTTCTATTTATAGGAAAATAGAATGCATAGTAATTAATCCATGAACGGTCCAGATTGATTTACTTTAATCTGACGGTCCATATTTAAAGCAAAATCTTTTAAATAAAATATCATATATTCTATTTATATAAAAACATTTTACTATGCAAACACTATGCAACACTATGCAACACTATGCATAATAAAATATAATATATTCTATTTATAGAATAACTTTAATAAAGTATTCTGTTTTATATAAAAAGATGTTTCTGTTTTATTACGTTAATAATACGAATAAAAAAAAACGTCATTATCGCTATAATAATTCATATTATTAATCGACAATAATGGAATCAAACTGAGTGACTTCTCACATAAGCATCAATAATCAATACCGTGTGCTACTATGCAACCACACGTATTACTGTACTTTTACTACCGAGTAGTTCAACAGTATCCACGGTAAAACTTCCGCCGTTATTTCAATAAAATATTTTTGTCGTTTTCTCAATCCGACAATAATTCTGTTGTGGGGTCCACCAATGATTGAGCCGTTGTACGAATATTCCCTGCTAAACCGAATATTCCCCGACCAATCGAATATAACATAACCACTTGCATACTTTGCAAAATTTATAAATACTACCCACAACTATAATATTATCTCAAATTCACACCATAATATTGAAAAATTATTTCGACAAAATTTAAATCTTTATTGATAAAATCTGGGGTCTCACAATCATCTTCTATGATGTGTACCTCATCATCATCATCCATGATGAATCCATACCTCCTAGGTATCTTTGGTACTATTCCATATTTACGATTCTATTTGTGAGTACAATGGAGTTCATCTACGTGTTCCTCTTATTTGACTTATAGTGTTTTGTGGTTCTTGAACTCTTCAAGATCTATTATCCTCCCACTAGCCCCTTCAATGATAAACACCTTTATCTTAGAAGGCAGCGTGTTTCGCAATAAACACCTTTTGCTATGTAGGATTATAGAACATATGCTCTAAACTTACTTTAGGATGTCCCACAAATCTGTACATGTCAAATCTTGTCCCAAGCTTATCCTTCGAAACCTTTACACATAAGTTGGACAACCCCTTATCTTAACATACTTAAGATTAGGAATCATCCCTGTCCATATCTTTTATAGAGTCTTGGGGCCGGATTTTTGAGGTTACATTTTCGTAGATATGCAGCCATTTCTAGGGCATGATCCTAGAAGGATACTGGAATGTCGGTAAAATCATTATGGACCGCACCATGTCCAACAAGGTACGAATTTTCCATTCAGATACATCAATCAATTATTGCGTATCAGGATGTGTCCATTATGAGAAAACCCATTTGAGATGATCTAGAAACTTATTGCACAAGTATTTATTCCTTGATCTAATCAAAGAGTCTTAATACTTTGCAAATTTGTTTCACTTCTGAATTCTTTGAACCTTTCAAATAATTCACACTTGTATTTCAGCAAATACACATATTCAACTCTTTGAATGATCATCTCCTTTTCTTATATTATTTTGTTCAATATGCAAAATTATTTTCATGTAAGTCAAGTATACAAAATTTATTAAGTAATATTCCAGTTCTATACAAAACATTATTATTATAAATAGAACAACAATTGTTTTTAATTATAATACTGAAAGATTTCATTGTCCAACAATAAAATGGAAATAATATTTTAACAAGAACTGGAATACAATAACAACTTATCGACTTAATAGATTTGCCCGTAGTATTGCTAAACTATAAGTTTTATGACTAATGTGGCAACCTTTGCTACATTTCCCATGCACATAGGATTACTTATATTTGTTTAGCTTTCTACTTACATTTGGTCCCTTCATAAATCTATATTTATGATAACCAAAATCGGTATCCTATACCAAAGTAGAACCTCGACTTAAAGAAAAATTTATTTCAATCATGAACAAAAAGCGTATTATGAACCAAACTTCACTAAGCTTTTTTGGTTAGCCTCTCGCAAGATGCTTCTCGCAGCTTTCTTTCCAAAGGTCCTGCTTATTGCGTTGAAAGCAAACTCCTTTGCTATCCAAATCGCTTTTGTTCTTATTATCCTTTATTTTGCCTTTCTATTTACCTTCTTTGAATCTTTCTTCTTTTCGAAGATCCTTTGCCCCTACCAAGAAGACTTGGTCTTTCTTGGTTGAAAAGTGACTCTCAACATTTTTCAACATGTTAAGCAAATCGGTCGATATCTAGCTTGTTCATATGAAAAATTCACAACAATTGTGAAAGGAGTCCTGAGTGAGTGCAAGATCAAATCTTGGCTCAACTCTCCATCCATGAAAAAACTCGTTATCCTAATTGATCAATCAAATTGATAATGTTAAGGACTTTTATCTGCATCAGTAGTGTCATCTGGTCATTCTAGATCGGAAGAGCTCCTTAGATATCTCGATATCTATCACCCCACTTTCCTCACCATCAACTACTTGATGTGCAAGAATATAGTAGGAGCATCTATAGTTTCATCTTGACGTGGCTGCTCGTTACTACAGGATGCGAGCATGATGCATTGAGCCAATCGTTCATCATCTTGCCACTTTCTAAAAGTAGCAATCTCTTCCTCGGAGGCATTATGCTGCAACCATTGCGGGGATAGGCGTATTAAGGACATAAGATAACTTTTCACCATGATAACTATTCTCAAATTCCTTAACCAATCCGCTTAATTCTTGGCCTACGATTAATTTAGCATCTAATATGCTTCGCATGTGATAGTAATTTTAGACATTGTAAATTTCGTAAATGAATTTGTAATTAACAACATTTTAACATACATTCTTTTATTAATTACCAAAATAAATTAGGTCTTGTTTTAAATTGGTATCTCCCACTATTTTCTTCAAACTATATTACCCTCACTTATATAGTTCGGCAAAAATCTAATTAAAGATTTGCTAGTGAGAATAAGGATCCCATTTCAAATTTATATAGCCTTGTGGTGACACAACAAACTATATATAAATAAATAGGTAGACAACTTTTGTCAATTACATCAACTATGCAACTCCTTTTTTTGCCTCTTAGATTATTTTGATCAAGTGGTGGCACATCCGAATCAAAATTATCCAAGTTAAGTCCGACCTAGCACTCCATATATTCAAAAAGAAAAATATCATCCTTGTGGTGACACAACAAAACAATATTGTTCAATTTTCTTTATAAGCATCAAATGTGATAAATTAACATCTTAAATACTTAATACTTGCCTTGTGGTGACACAACAAACTCATATTAAATATTTAATACTCTATTAATTTTATCATGCTAGAAAGGCGACGTTCGATATTCCAAATATCTTTGAACGCTAGGACTTAATATGAAAAATTTGAGGGTTTGTTATTAATTTGTCTCATCTTGTTTAGCTGCATACACATATATATATAAAATACATCGTCGTATTAATGAACATGCGAAGCATGTTTGCATAATATATAATATATATAGTATAAGCATGCATATATAGAATACTATATTCTACCCGAATTGATTATGGACTTTTATTCTAGTTTGGTTCTACTAGAGCCACCAAGTGAACCAAAAGGTCAAACCCTAGGGGTGCAAGAAATAATATTTAAATATAACTATTACAATTAAACCCGGCTCCATTACAAATGGGTCTTCAAGCGCCTTTCTTGCTCCTTGATCTCCAATTTTTCAAAATTAATTCTAACTATTCCTATTACAAAACTATTTAAAATAAATAGAAACCTTGATCAACAGTCAAGGGGAAGTACATAGGAGGGAGATAGAATTTATATTAAGAAAAATTAGAGAAGACGAGGTACGCAGACCCCATTTAAATAAACCCATACATTCATGCATCCAACTAAAATAAAATCCAATCGCATTGGTCAATAGTCCATAATCAATCCCATTTATTATCATACACATCATCATATGCATCAATAAATAACATTCATCTTATGAATAATAAACATTTAATATATATATTGATATCATTTAATGGGCAAATTTAGTTAGTATAAAATCTATTTTTGAATCAAAATAAACTCCTTTATTTTAATCCAAATTTAAATCAAAATAAAACTATTTTATTTTAATTTATCCAATTTTGAATAAAATAAACTATTTTATTTTAATCAAAATTTTAATCAAAATAAACTCCTTTATTTTAATTAATTATGGAATCCAATTCCATGTAAAAAAAATAAACTCCTTTATTAAAGGAAACACGGATTCTCTTTCCTATTCATAAATAAACTCCTTTATTTTGAATAATATGAAATCATATTTCATATCTAAATAAACTCCTTTATTTAAGGAAATTAGGATTCTTCTTTCCTATTCACAAATAAACTCTTTTTTTTTTGAATAATATGAAATCTTATTTCATATCTAAATAAACTCCTTTATTTAAGGAAATTATGATTCTCTTTCCTATTCACAAATAAACTCCTTTATTTTGAATAATATGAAATCTTATTTTATATCTAAATAAACTCCTTTATTTAAGGAAAAATATAATCCAATTTCAACTCCAATTAGTTATCATGGAATCCAATTCCAACTCTAATTAGTTAGCATGAAATTCTAATTTTAAAATTAAAATAAACCCTTTTATTTTAATATTAAAATAAACTTTTATTTTAATATTAAAATAAACTTTTTATTTTAAAATTAAAATAAACATTTTATTTTAATTATAAAATTATTAAAATATATATTTATATTATATATACTATAACCAAGCGATTATATATATAATATATAATAAGCATATATTATACAAGTAACCATGCACGGAATCTTGGAGGAATTCTGCAGATTTGATAATTAAAACAAGGGACAGGTTTTCACATGTAACATGCTAACCACGTTAAACGCCCAACACATGCGAAAACCCCAAACTCCGATTTGATATTAACCAAGCCGGATTACTCTGATTTTTTTTTTTTATACAATTCGTGGCTAAGTAATCCTGGGACCTATGGGTTAGCATGGCAGTATCACGTGAACCCATAAAAAAAATCTAATCAAGCAGCTTCGGTTTTTTTTTTTAATAAATTTTATACAATAAAATTATGCCCAAATAAATTGTTCTAAACACATATCAATATAGATATTAAATTAAAACAATTAATAATTTACACAAAGGTTTGGCTCTGATACCACTGTTAGGTTTGTAATATTCAAGAACGCAATCAAATTGCAAAATTAAGCGGAAGCGAGATAAATCAGAGTTTAAAATTTTTTACAAACCATATACCCGGATCACCCTTTATGCACAATTATTAATTAAACGAAAAGATATGAAGAACAAACATACCCTTGAAGATCCTTTTCGCGTTCAACTTGAATCCACCGGGTTTGGTTCCTTCCTTTGATCAACATTAGCCACCCAAGTGTTTGGCCTCTAGAGGTGATCCACCAAGGAAAAAGAATTTTCAAGAAGAAGGGGTATTGGCTCAACCCTAGTTTTTCTATCTCTATAGAAAAAGAGCGTACTCTCCCAACTATTGGAATTATTACGTATGTTGTAAAAGTCAACAACCACATCACCCATAATAAGACTCCTCTTATTTATAGATGTGGGCAACCCACCTTAACAATTAAGGAATTGAGATTTATTTAATTAATTAAATTCTTTTAATTAATTAAGCTCCCTAATCTTATTAGGGATAATTAATTAAACTCCTTTAACTAATTTTCCTTCCTAATCCAATTAGGAATAAATGAGAGTACTTATATTAAATTAATTCCTAAACTCTTTTAGAAATTAAAATAATAATAATTGTAATAATATTAATAAGACTCCTCTTATTAATTTATATTTAATATTTCTAAAATATTAAATAATAAATATTAAGCTATTTAATTTATTCTATCACCATAGATTACATTAAATATACTTAACATATTATTACGATTATGCCATTAACTTCTTAAATAATTATTCTTCCTTTTATGGTGTGACCCTTTAGGTTCTCCATATTAAACCGGTTGTGAATAAATCAATTAGAACAATTCTAATCTTATTTAAATAAATAAATTAAATAATTAATTTATTTAAATAATATTTATTCTACAATAAGGATAAGCCTCCCTAATGATCAACGACTTTCCGGATAATATAGATTTCAACATTAATCATAAAAGAACCTTTGAGTAAATAGTTACCAAATATAATTCAATCCTTCCACCATACAATGTCCCAATTAAATATAAGACATGGAATTCTTTCAAGTCTTATTTTATTTAATTATATGTATTTCGACTCTTAAATGCACAACTCCATATAATGCAAATTAGAAACTCCTTTCTAATTTCATTCTGCCTTGGCCAAGGACTACTGGGTTGTCATTTATCAAATCACATAGGACATTTCTCTTCTTTTAATAGAAGTGGTAGATTCTTTATTGATCATACATTATCTCCATGTACAACTTATTATACCCAAGCATACCCTTTGAAATACCCTAAGGGTCTTAAGGAATAAGTCAAAGTATAACTCATCATACACAAGATACTATGTTGATCTCAAGTCCAAGGATCACTTGTACTACTATCACTACAGGAATTCCTATTGATAGGCAAGTAAAACTCCATTAGGTATTCCTTAGCGAGCCACGTTCAGTGAACTTATTCTCTAATAAGCACCTACATACTTGCTTTAGTGTCTCCACACAAATGATCATGAGATCAATCATCCTCATCCAATGAGCAAAGTTAACGTATATACCAATCTATCCGGATTCACTAATCCCCAATTTAGTAATCCAACGATTGGGAACTATTTTAGTTTTAAGCTTTCAAGAATTTAGATCTCATTAGAATGATCATCATCATTATTCTAAAAGTATTGCTTAAAACTATGGGTTTATCACATATATTATAAAATAGCATCATGTAGATAATTAAAAGCCTTTAATAAATTAATACTTTTTATTAATAAATGAATAAGATTGTTACAAAGTATATGCTTTATCATCAAACATGATTGGCTTGTGTGCATACTACTTTCAACCTATACTTGCTCGATAACTGTTGTTGTAGGAGAATTCCACCAATGGTAAATACTTATCCCAATGCCTTGAAGTCTAGGACACGTAGTCTTAATAGATCTTCAAGAGTTTGAATAGTTCTCTCGATTGTCCGTCCGTTTTGGGGATGGTATGCCAAACTTAATCGCAAATCCGCGCTGCCCATAGCTTTTTGCAAGCTAACCCAAAATCTTGAAGTGAATCTTGGGTCACGATCCAAAACTATGGATACTTGGCATGCCATGCAACCTCACAATCTCATTCACGTATATACTAGCAAGACGCTCAAGGAATAAGTCTCCGTGACGGCAAGAAATGAAAGCGGACTTGGTTAATCTATCAACAATAACCCAAATAGCATTGATGCCTTGAGAAACCGTAGGAAGACCCGTAACGAAATCCATGGTAATGTGTTCTCACTTCCATTTCGGAATCTCAAGTGGTTGCAACGGACCCTTAGGTACTAGATGCTCCGCCTTTACACGTTGGCAAATTAAACACATCGAGATAAACTTTGCAATCTCTCTCTTCATATTCTTCCACCAAAATGTATGTCGAAGATCACGATACATTTTAGTACTTCCAGGATGGATTGTAAATGGTGTATTGTGTGCCTCCATCATAATCTTGTACTTCAAATCAGATTCGTTAGGAACACAAAGTCTAGAGTGGACTCGAAGTATTTCTTCTTCATCAATTCTCGCTTCCGGAATAGCTCCTTCTTGTACTTTCTTCTTCATACGCATTAGCTCCGAGTCGGTGGCTTGAGCAACCTTAACTTTTTCTATTAAAGTTGGCTCTATAAGTATACTTGACATCATCACACTCGTTCCCGCATATGATCTTCTACTCAACGCGTCAGCTACCACGTTCGCTTTTCCAGGATGGTATTGAATAGTATGGTCGTAGTCTTTCAATAGCTCGAGCCAACGTCGTTGCCGCATGTTGAGTTCTTTTTGAGTGAAGAAATATTTAAGGCTTTTATGGTCTGAATATATCTCCACTTTCTCCCCATATAGATAGTGCCTCCATATCTTTAGCGTGAAAACGACTACTGCCAACTCTAGATCATGAGTAGGATAATTCCTCTCATACTCTTTAAGTTGTCATGCGGCATATAGGCTATGACTTTCCCACGTTGCATGAGAACACATCCTAACCCTTTGCCTCAAGCATCACAGAGATAACAAATCCATCCGAACCGGATGGTATTGTTAGAACAGTCTTAGAAATAAGTCTCCTCTTAAGCTCTTGGAAACTCTTCTCGTTCTTTCGCTCCAAACGAATTTTATATCTTTCCGAAAGTCACCGAGTTAATGGAGTAGCGATTCGAGAAAATCCTTCCACGAATCTCCGATAATAACCAGCTAAGCCCAAAAAGCTACGTACTTCGGTCACCGACTTCGGTTGCTCCCAACTTTGTATTGCTTCAATCTTCGCCGGGTCCACGGATACTCCATGTTTTGACACCACGTGTCCAAGAACTCGCATTTCTTCAATTTGGCATATAGTTTGTTTTCACGAAGCCTTTGGAGTACCAGCTTCAAATAGTGCTCATGATCTTCACGACTTTTGGAATATATGAGGATGTCATCAATAAAGACAACAACAAACTGATCCAAATATTCCTTGAATACTCGGTTCATCATATCCATGAAAGCCGCAGGAGCATTAGTTAGTCCGAAAGACATGACTAAGAATTCATAATGCCCATACCGAGTTCTCAAGGCGCCTTTGAATATCCTCGCCTCTAATCATCACCGATGATATCCGAATCGAAGATCGATTTTTGAAAAGAATTGTGCCCTTGCAATCGGTCAAACAAGTCATCAATACGAGGTAGAGGATACCTATTCTTGATGGTGACATGGTTCAATTCCGATAGTCAATACAAAGTCGCATACTCCGCCTTTCTTCTTTACTTAATAAAATGTAAGCAAGCACCCAAGGAGATGTACTAGGGACGAATGAAACCGATGTCCAACAATTCCTGTAGTTGGACCTTTAACTCTGAAGTTCAATAGAGCCATTCGATATGGGGTTTTAGAAATGGGCTTTGTACAGTGTTCAAGATCAATAAAGAATTCAACTTCACGCTACGGGGTAGACCGGGAAGTTCTTCTGAAATACGTCGGAAAGTCAATAACAACAGAATATTATTCAAATTTGACGTGTCTTTATTCAAATCCATAACATGGGCTAAGAAAGCTTGACATCCGCTTTTCAATAAACGAATAGCTTTATGATTAGATATGACGTTGATTGATTTTAATGGTTTAGTTGCTTGAATTGCATAAATGGTTGGTTAGGAATATGAAAACTAACAACCTTACGAAAACAATCAATTTTGGCATGATGAGTAGTTAACCAATCAATCCCTAAAATCACATCAAAAGCAAGTATCTTTAAAGAGATAAGGTCAATGTAAAGGTGATTGTGCCAACTTGAATCAAACAAGATTTATAAACGATGGATGTGATGAAAGTTTCTCTAACTGAGTTTCCACAGATAGGTCAAAGTCTAATTTCTCCGGAGTCAAGTTTAAACGTTGAGCACATGCAGGAGAGATAAATGAATGGGTAAAGACCAGTATCAAGTAAGGTATAAACTTCGCAAGAATTTATAAATAGCTTACCCGTGATCACCTCGTTTGGGTTCCTCGCATTTTGACCAAATCACAACAAACGCTCTTCCGGAATCGTTGACTTTGACTTTTTCTCGGGACGATCTTTTGAGTCACCGTCCCATTGAACTAGGTTTTCGCCTCTTGTCTAATCTCGAGCGATATGTCCTTCCTTTCCATAACTATAGCATACCTTGAATCGCTGTTGGGGCGCTTTGACCGATATGTCCCTCTTTTCCGCATTTGTAGCATATAATGACCGGTGGTCGTTCTCCTCCCTTAGAACCGATTCTTTGCCAGACTTTTCGCCTTCATATGGTCGTTGTTAAATCTCCTCTTTTAAAATCTCCTCCCGACTCGCTTCTTCTATTTTCATGGCCATGATTACCACCAGAGTGGTTACCATTTTGTCCGTCTGCTTCTTTCTCCGCCGGTTATCATTATTCATTGACTGCTATCTCTGATACGATCCTCGGTTATGGTCCCTCGGTTGAACATACTCGTTATCTCGCTTCTAACAATTGAGCCCTCATAACAATATCCTATAGAGAGAAAATTTATGAGAAATGAGATATTGTCGTATCTTGGGTTTCAAACCTCTCTAAACATCCGCGTAAATACGCTCCTCATTCTCCACCAAATGAGGTGCAAACCTAGATAACTCTGCAAACTTTGCCTCGTCTTGAGAGACACCGCCATGTTGTTTTGTTCTAATCTGATGAACTCCACTTCCTTCATATGATTTAACACTTTCGGAAAGTATTTGTCATTAAATAATTTCAAATGTCTCCCAAGACATGCTTAAGTCGGTGTTGGATGGGTATGCTTCCACGACTCCCCACGATGAGTCTGCCTCACCACGGAACATAAAGGTGGCGAATGGAACCTTTTGTTCTCCGCATCCCAAGACATCGAATATCTTGGTAATTTGCTTGACCCATGTTTCCGCCATGATCGGATCGGCTTTCCCTTAAATTCAGTGGTCCCAACTCTTTGAATCTGGCATTTGTGACAACCCGTGAATTTCTATCATTTCCTCCTCGTATTTTGAACACGAGTCTCCTCGTCGATTTTTGCATGAATCTGCAAAAAGCTTCTAAACATACCCTCGTTCATCATCTCGCTTTCGGTGGTGTTGTTCATGGGATGAACATTGTCGACTGTTGCACGCTCTCCTCGTTGGTGAGTACAAAGCGTATCCACGGTCTCATTTCCATTGTTAATATTCTCACGACATTCTCAAATACTATCATAAAACAAGGGTTAATAAAGGAAATTAATATATCACATAATATCCTTATATACTTGACCAACTAACAAATAAGCATAGGTAGGACACACTAGCGAAGGATTTACTCGTCTCTCCCTCCTAGTTTCTATTCCCGATCTCATGAGAGATCATATCCTAAGCTCATTACCAACCGTGGCGCCCCCAAAATAGGTATACATCACCCATTCCGAGTTGTCAAAATATGGTATGTAAACAACTACAACTTTATTATTACAACATATAAACTGTGAGTTTAAATACGAGATATTGCCATCTGACAATATCCACACGCAAATAAATCCCCATCATAATTATTGATACATTATTTTACAAAATGGTGAGGACTACTAAACAACTCTCTCTAGAACCTTCATTCCATACCCCCACTAAGTACTTTCGCTACATTCTCGCCTCCACGAGAAGAAAAATGGAATAAAAAGGAAAAGGGTGAGCTCAACTAGCCCAAGAAGAAAGAATATTATGACTAAGATAATATACAACAAATTATCGTTAGTCTTCAACAGGAAAAAATCTAATAGAATACAATAGACAACAAATTTTAAATCAATATTCGCAATGAAATAATAATTCATTAGAAGAGTTAAGTAGAGAATGCAAACTACTATCTTCTATGTATGAATTTAAAAGTTCATCATCTATCTTTTATCCCCTAAACATCAATCAATATATATCTCGAATCAAATATTTATCTTTTGCACTACAAAAGCCAAAGATATTCATCATTAATCATGTTTATCTAAACACTGCTCATCTTTGCAGACTACTACCAAAGATATTCTTCAGAAATCATTCATCTTTGCACTACAGCCAAAAGATATTCCATAATATCATCATTTAAGATCAAGATGATGAAAATATTTTAAAGAAACGAATCCAAAGAAACAAAATGACAAGGATTAAGGATTAAGGATTCGTACTTTTTTTTTCCACGTCCAAAAATACCTCAAAAATAATTACGGTGGTGTAAAATTCAAGAATGATCAAAACATGGATACAATCAAAGCTAGTATCCGTAATAGATATTTTGGACGAAAAGAAAATTTTTCATTTTTCGATGAATAAGTCCGTATTCGTGAATAAGTATGTATTATCGTGAATAAGTCTCAGATATCGTGAATAAAGTCGTATATCGTGAATAGTAACTCCGACACCAAAAGTTCTAAATTTGATAAAACTTCAGATCAATATTTCAACATAATGATATTGAAGAAATAATATCATTACGAAAAAAAAATATCTCTTACCTCGAAAGATTAGTACTTCTAATTTGGAATCTAGGGTATAGTAAGTTAAAGGAACTTGCACTAGCCTAACAATACTCAAAGTATACTCAAAATACTCACAAGAATACGCCGATAATATAGAGAGAAAAACTTCATTTACTGTGTGATTTTCAATTCTAACCTAAGCACCTATTTATAGGAAAATCTTAGAACACCAAAAGAAAAATTTAATAAAATATTAATATATATTATAAATTTCCTTAGCCCATCTTTGAAGATCTGATTTCAATGAATTAATATCACATGTTAGCCCACTTAAATGCAAAAAAACGTTTTTCTTTAAAATAATAATTAAAACTTCCAAAAATCAATTATTTGAGCTTTGAACTTCAATAATTCACAATAAATAGCCTTTTTATTAGAAAATTCAAATCTCATGAATTTTTATAGGAAATTCAATTCTCTACAACTTTGCGAAAGAAAGTTTTTCCAAATTCCAAATGAAATTAACCAAATCCACAAACAAGGCGATTTTACAAAAGTAATCAAATTTCAATCGATAAATGGGGTCCAATTGAGCATGTTTAACATGTTTTAAATATTTATTGCAACAAAAATACTCTTCCTCCTCGTATACTCATATATCCCACATTCGTTGTAAAATATCACCATTATTATATATTTAAAATATAATAATACATTTAAATGAATTATCTTATCGTAAAAGATAAAATTTCAATTTTCAACAATTGTCACATTAAAATTTTTCTCCATCTATATCCACATAAAATCAATATTTTCCTCATCATATGAATCAATAATTAATTATTCACAAATAATATTACGTAATCACAATATTGACAACCGAATGCGGTTCCCGGGAAGAGGGGCTTCGAATAAAGATTTCTCCTTCTCGACACGCAATTAGGTGACCAAACCTCTCTGTGATGTAACTTTCTAGACATTGCCAATAATGTTATCCAATAATATTATTCGAGATAATATGAATTATTGTCTCGATAATGGAAAATACTGTGTAATGACAATTATAACAACAATATAAACTATCAATGCAAAGAATTATTAAATCAATAAAATATTGAACAATAATTCATCGTAACCATTATTGAGTAGTGCCTTCTTACGTAAGAATCAATAATTGGTGCAATACTGGTGTCTACTCGTGTTTTTAACCAATTTAGTATTTTAACAAGATAATACTTGAATAACTACGCCAGTTATTTTTAAACCACTTATATTTGTCATTTTCTTCATCCAATCGCTCAAGTTATGGGGGCCCACACATGGTTACGCTACTGAGTCGCATTTAATATTCCCCGACAATCTTTAATATTCCACGACCAAACGAATATTCCCCGACAACAATGAATATTTTATAACCACTTGCTTATTTTGAAATATTTGCGTATTTTACCCCTAACTATCCACATTAATCAAATCAACCCTTACTATTTCAAAATAAAAAATAGAGAAAATTAAATTTCATTAATAATAAGTTGGGGTCTTACATAAACAACTCTCTCTAGAACCTTCATTCCATACCCCGACTAGTACTCGTTACATTCTCGCCTCCTGGGAAGAAAAATGGAACAACAAGGAAAAGGGTGAGCTCAACTAGCCAAGTAAAGAATATTATGACTAAGATAATATACAACAAATTATCGTTAGTCTTCAACATGGAAAAATCAAATAGAATACAATAGACAACAAGTTTTAAATCAATATTCGCAGCGAAAATAATAATTCATTAGAAGAGTTAAATAGAGAATGCAAACTACTATCTTCTATGTATGAATTTAAAAGTTCATTGTCTATCTTTTATCCCTCAGAACATCAATCAATATACATCCGGAATCAAATATTCATCTTTTGCACTACTGGCCAAAGATATTCATCGATTAATCATGTTCATCTAAACACTGCTCATCTTTGCACTACGGGCCAAAGATATTCATCGAAATCATTCATCTTTGCACTACTGTGCCAAAGATATTCAATAATATCATCATTTAAGGTGAGGATGATGAAACATATTTTTAAAGAAACGAATCCAATTGAAACAAAATGACAAGGATTAAGGATTAAGGATTAAGTAATTTGTTTTATCCATGTCCAAAAATACCTCAAAAATAATCATAGTGGTGTAAAATTCAAGAATGATCAAAACATGGATACAATCAAAGCTAGTATCCACAATAGATATTTTGGGATGAAAAGGAAAATTTTTATTTTTTTTCAATATGAATAGTCTTGTATTCGTGAATAGTGTCGATATCGTGAATAAATGTCGTATACGTGAACAAAATAATCTCAGACACCAAAAGTTCCAAATTTGATAAAAACTTCGGATCAATATTTCAAATAATGATATTGATGAAATAATATCATTACAAAAAAAATATCCCTTACCTCACAAAGAAGGCAGTATTTACAGTTGAAACAGGATATAAAGCTATGACTTGAACTTGCAAAGTATAGCAACACTCAAAATATACTCAAAATACTCACAAGAATATGCTCGATAATATAGAGAGAAAAACTTCAGCTTACGGTGTGATTTTCAATTCTAACCTAAGCACCCTATTTATAGGAAAATGCTTAGAACACCAAAAGTAGAAAATTTATTAAAATATTATATATATATATATATATATATAATCTTCACGCACACCTTTGAATCTGAAATTCAGAAATTGAATACATGCCTCACACATGCAAAAATCGTTTTTTGTAAAAAAAATATTTAAAACTTCAAAAATTAATTATTTTGGAGCTTCAGAACTTCAATAATTCATAATAAATAGCCATTTTGTCAAACAAATTTGAATCTCGTGGATTTTTATAGGAAATTTAATTCTCTACAACTTTGTAGAAGAAAGTTTTTCCAAATTCCAAATAGAAATTGACCGAAATCCACAAACGGGCGATTTTACAAGCTATAATCAAATTTCATCAATAAATGGGGTCCCATGAGCATGTTTAACATGTTTTAAACATTTATTGCAACAAAAATACTCTTCCTCCTCGTATACTCATATATCCCACATTCGTTGTAAAAATATCACCATTATTATATTATTAAAATATAATAATATATTTAAATGAATTATTTTATCGTAAAAGATAAAATTTCAATTTTCAACAATTGTCACATTAAAAATTTTCTCCACCTATATCCACATAAAATCAATATTTTCCTCATCATATGAATCAATAATTAATTATTCACAAATAATATTACGAATCACAATATTGACAACCGAGGCGGTTCTTGGAAAGAGGTGGCTTTCGAATAAGAATTTCTCCTTCTTGGCGCGCAATTAGGTGACCAAACCTCTCCTTAGATGTAACTTTCTAGACATTGCCAATAATGTTATCTAATAATATTATTCGGGATAATATGAATTATTGCTTCGATAATGAAAATAATGTGTAATGACAATTATTGAAACAACAACAATATAAAATATCAACGCAACAATTATTAAATCAATAAAATATCTTTGAGCGAGTAATTACGTAACCATTATTGAGTAGTGCCTTCTTACGTAAGAATCAATAATTAGTGCAATACTGGTGCTAACAACGCTTGTGTTTTAACCAATTTAGTATTTTAACAAGATTAATGGTAACAACTACGCGTTATTTTTAAACAACTTATATTTGTCATTTTCTTCATCCAATCGCTTTCCGTTATGGGGCCCATAAAAAGATCGCTGCATGTCAATGCGAATATTCCCCGACAAAAGAAGAATATTCCACGACTAAACGAATATTCCCCGAATGACAATGAATATTTTATAACCACTTGCTTATTTTGAAATATTTATGTATTTTACCCATAACTATCCACATTAATCAAATCAACCCTTACTATTTCAAAATAATAAATAGAAAAAATTAAATTTCATTAATAATAAGTTGGGGTCTTACAACCTCCCTCCTTATGAAATTTCGTCCTCGAAATTGACGTCACGTACACTGGTGTTTGAAAAGTTGAGGATATCTCGCTTTCATTTTCGTTTCCAATTCCTGTGTCATTTCCTCTATAAGCATGATTCCTCCACAAAAACTTTAACTTGTGGTATGACCTTTCTTGGCGTAGAACATGCTCCTTCCTATCCAAGATCTTCTTGACAGTACCTCCTCATACGTTAAGTCTTGGCTATCTCGTCCGGTTCTAACTCTATAACGTGATTCGTGTTTCACATATTTACTGAAGTACGGATATATGAAACACATTATGAACACGAGATATACTCGGAGGTAACGCGAGTCTATAGTCTACATTTCCTACTCGATCAAGAATTTGAAATGGACCAATAAATCGTGGATTGAGCTTTCCTCTCTTCCCAAATCTTGTAACTCCCTTCCATGGAGCAACTCGCAACAATACATGATCCCCTATACTAAATTCCACGTCCTTTCGATGAAGATCCGCATAACTCTTTTGTCGATCTTGTGCCATTTGTATACGTTGTCGAATCATTTGGATCTTTTCCGTAGTCATACGTACCAACTCGGGTCTCAACAATGTTGCTTCACCCACCTCGTCCCAACATATCTTTGAGCCGACATTTTGTCCATATAATGCTTGAATGGAGCCACACCTATACTTGCACGATAACTGCTGTTGTTGTAGGAGAATTCCACCAATGGTAAATACTTATCCCAACCGCCTTGAAGTCTAGGACATAGTCTTAATAGATCTTCAAGAGTTTGAATAGTCCTCTCGATTGTCCGTCCGCTTGAGGATGGTATGCTTAATCAATCGTAAATCCGTGCCCATAGCTTTTTGCAAGCTAACCCAAAATCTTGAAGTGAATCTTGGGTCACGATTCAAACAATGGATACAAGCATGCCATGCAACCTCACAATCTCATTCACGTACATACTAGCAAGACGTTCAAGGAATAAGTCTCCGTGATCGGCAAGAAATGAAGCGGACTTGGTTAATCTATCAACAATAACCCAAATAGCATTGATGCCTTGAGAAACCGTAGGAAGACCCGTAATGAAATCCATGGTAATGTGTTCCCACTTCCATTTCGAATCTCAAGTGGTTGCAACGGACCCTTAGGTACTAGATGCTCCGCCTTTATATGTTGAGAAATTAAACACATTGAGATAAACTTTGCAATCTCTCTCTTCATATTGTTCCACCAAAATGTATGTCAAGATCACGATACATTTTAGTACTTCCGTGATGGATTGTAAATGGTGTATTGTGTGCCTCCATCATAATCTTGTACTTTCAAATCGTAGTCGTTAGGAACACAAAGTCTAGAGTGGACTCAAGTATTCCTTCTTCATCAATTTTCGCTTTGGGATAGCTCCTTCTTGTACTTTCTTCTTCATACGCATCGCCTCCAGTCGGTGGGCTTGAGCGACCTTAACTTTTTCTATTAAAGTTGGCTCTATCGATACTTGACATCATCGCACTCATTCCTCGCATATATGATCTTCTACTCAACGCGTCGCCACTACCACGTTCGCTTTTCGGGATGGTATTGAATAGTGTGGTCGTAGTCTTTCAATAGCTCGAGCAACGTCATTGCGTGTTGAGTTCTTTTTAGTGAAAGAAATATTTAAGGCTTTTATGGTGCGAATATATCTCCACTTTCTCCCCCATATAGATAGTGCCTCCATATCTTTAAGCGCTGAAAACGATTCACCGCTAACTCTAGATCACTAGGTAGGATAATTCCTCTCATATTCTTTAAGTTGTCGCGAGGCATAGGCTATTACTTTCCCACGTTGCATGAGAACACATCCTAACCCTTTGCTCAAGCATCGGCAGAGATAACAAATCCATCCAACCGGATGGTATTGTTAGAAACAGTCTTAAAATAAGTCTCCTCTTAAGCTCTTGGAAACTCTTCTCGCATTCTTCGCTCCAAACGAATTTTATATCTTTCTCGAGTCAATGAGTTAATGGAGTAGCGATTCGAGAAAATCCTTCCACGAATCTCCGATAATAACCATTTAAGCCCAAAAGCTACATACTTTGGTCACCGAATTCGGTTGCTCTCAACTTTGTATTGCTTCAATCTTGGCGGGTCCATGGATACTCCATGTTTTGACACCACGTGTCCAAGAAATGTTACTTCCTCGAGCCGAACTCGCATTTCTTCAATTTGGCATATAGTTTGTTTTCACGAAGCCTTTGAGTACCAAATTTCAAATGGTGCTCACGATCTTCACGACTTTTGGAATATATGAGGATGTCATCAATAAAGACAACAACAAAGCGATCCAAATATTCCTTGAATACTCGGTTCATCATATCCATGAAAGCCACAGAGCATTAGTTAGTCCGAAAGACACGACTAAGAATTCATAATGCCCATACCGAAGTTCTCAAGGCGCTTTGGAATATCCTCGGTTCTAATCTTCACCGATGATATCCGAATCGAAGATCGATTTTGAAAAGAATTGTGCCCCTTGCAACCGGTCAAACAAGTCATCAATACGAGGTAGAGGATACCTATTCTTGATGGTGACATGGTTCAATTCCGATAGTCAATACAAAGTCGCGATACTCCGCTTTTCTTCTTCTTTACGAATAAAACAGAGCACCCCAAAGAGATGTACTAGGGGCGAATGAAACCGATGTCCAACAATTCTTGTAGTTGGACCTTTAACTCCTCGAAGTTCAATAGAGCCATTCGATATGGGGTTTTAGAAATGGGCTTTGTACCGTGTTCAAGATCAATAAAGAATTCAACTTCACGCTTACGGGGTAGGCAAGAAGTTCTTCAGAAATCGTCGGAAAGTCAATAACAACAGAATATTATTCAAATTTGACGTGTCTTTATTCAAATCCATAACATGGGATAAGAAAGCTTGACATCCGCTTTTCAATAAACGAATAGCTTTATGATTAGATATGACGATGATTGATTTTAATGGTTTAGTTGCTTGAATTGCATAACGGGTTGGTTAGAATTATGAAAACTAACAACCTTACGAAAATAATCAATTTTGGCATGATGAGTAGTTAACCAATCAATCCTAAAAATCACATCAAAAGCAAGTATCTTTAAAGAGATAAGGTCAATGTGTAAGGTGATGGTGCCAACTTGAATCAAACAAGATTTATAAACAGTGGATGTGATGAAAGTTTCTCCTAACGGAGTTTCCACAGATAGGTTAAAGTCTAATTTCTCGAGTCAAGTTTAAACGCTTGAGCACAAGCGGAGAGATAAATGAATGGGTAGCACCTTAGATCAAGTAAGCTATAAACTTCGCAAGAATTTATAAATAACTTACCCGTGATCACCTCGTTTGGGTTCCTCGCATTTTGACCGGTCACAACAAACGCTTCTTCCGAGAACCGTTGACTTTGACTTTTTGGGACGATCTTTTGAGTCACCGTCCCCATTGAACTAGGTTTCGCTCTGCGTATGATCTCGAAGCGATATGTCCTTCCTTTCCACAATTATAGCATACCTTGAACTGTTGTGGGCGCTTTGGTGATATGTCCCTCTTTCCGCATTTATAGCATATATATGGGGTGGTCGTTTCTCCTCCCTTAGAACCGATTCTTCTTGGCTGCCGTCTTCATATGGTCGTTGTTAAATCTCCTCTTTTAAAATCTCCTCCCGACTCGCTTCTTCTATTTTCATGGCCTTGATTACCACTAGAGTGGTTACCATTTTTTCTCATGTCTGTTTTTTTCTCCGCTGGTTATCGTTATTACATTGATCGCTATCTCCGGTATGATCCTGGTTATGGTCCCTCGGTTGAACATACTCGTTATCTCGCTTCTAACAATTGAGCCACATTAACAACATCTCGAATAGAGAAAATTTATGAGAAATGAGATATTGTCGTATCTTGGGGGTTTCAAACCTCTCGAAACATCCGCGTCATACGTTCCTCATTCTCCACCAAATGAGGTGCAAACCTGGATAACTCGCAAACTTTGCCTCGTCTTTGAGACACCGCGTATTTGTTTTGTTCTAATCGATGAACTCCACTTCCTTCATATGACAAACACTTTCGGAAAGTATTTGTTATTAAATAGTTTCAAATGTCTCCCAAGATATCTTTGAGTGCGATTGGATGGAGTACGCTTCACGACTCCCACCAAGAATCCGCCTTTCGCCACGGAACATAAAGGTGGCGAATGGAACCTTCGTTTCTCCGCATCCCAAGACATCGAATATCTTGGTAATTTGCTTAACCCATGTTTCCGCTGCATCGGATCTGGTTTCCACTAAATTCGGTGGTCCCAACTCTTTGAATCGCTTGGGCATTGTGATAACCCGTGAATTGCTATCATTTCCTCCTCGTATTTTGAACACGAGTCTCCACTCGTGCGATTTTGCATGAATCGCAAAAAAAGCTAAACATCCCCTCGTTCATCATCTCGCTTTCGGTGGTGTTGTTCACGGGAGGAACATTGCCACTGTTGCCGTTCTCCTCGTTGGTCGAGACAGCGTCTCCACGGTCTCATTTCCATTGTTAATATTCTCAATCGACATTCTCAAATCATCATCATAAAATAAGGGTTAATTAAGGAAATCAATATATCACATAATATCCTTATATCTTGACCAACTAACATATAAGCTTAGGTAGGACACACTAGCGAAGGATTTACTCGTCTCTCCCTCCTAGTTCTATTCCCGATCTCCGCCAGAGATCATATCTCTAAGCTCGATACCAACCGTGGCGCCCCCAAAATAGGTATACATCACCCATTCCGAGTTGTCAATACGTGAGTACGAAACAACTACAACTTAATTATTACAACATATAAACCGTGAGTTTAAATACGAGATATTACCATCTGTACAATATCTACATGCAAATAAATCCCCATCATAATTATTGATACATTATTTTACAAAAATGGTGAGGACTACTAAACAACTCTCTCTAGAACCTTCATTCCATACCCAGATTAAGTACTTTCGCTACATTCTAGCCTCCCGAGAAGAAAAAAATGGAACAACAAAGAAAAGGGTGAGCTCAACTAGCCCAATAAAGAATATTATGACTAAGATAATATTCAACAAATTATCGTTAGTCTTCAACGGAAAAAATCTAATAAAATACAATAGACAACAAGTTTTAAATCAATATTCATGATGTAAATAATAATTCATTAGAAGAGTTAAATAGAGAATGCAAACTACTATCTTCTATGTATGAATTTAAAAGTTCATCGCTCTATCTTTTATCCCTGTAACATCAATCAATATACATCTGAATCAAATATTCATCTTTTGCACTACAGGCCAAAGATATTCATCATTAGTCATGTTCATCTAAACACTGCTCATCTTTGCACTACGGGCCAAAGATATTCATCGAAAATCATTCATCTTTACACTGGGCAAAGATATTCAATAATATCATCATTTAAGACTGTGGATGATGAAACATATTTTTAAAGAAACGAATCCAGTGAAACAAAATGACAAGGATTAAGGATTAAGGATTCGTACTTTGTTTTATCCATGTCCAAAAATACCTCAAAAATAATCATAGTGGTGTAAAATTCAAGAATGATCAAAACATGGATACAATAAAAGCTAGTATCCATAATAGATATTTTGGACGAAAAGGAAAATTTTCATTTTTCGATGAATAGTCTTACGTATTATTCGTGAATAATACTGTCATATCGTAAATAGTCTTGCAGATCGTGAGCGATAAATCTGACACCAAAAGTTCCAAATTTGATAAAACTTCAGATCAATATTTCAAAGATAATGATATTGAAGAAATAATATCATTCTGAAAAAAAATATCCCTTACTTCACAAAGACAATCTTCTAGTTGAAACAGGATATAAAGGCTATGACTTGAACTTGCACATCGTATAGCAATACTCAAAATATACTCAAAATACTCACAAGAATACGCTCGATAATATAGAGAGAAAAACTTGAGCTTTGGTGTGATTTTCAATTCTAGCCTAAGCACCCTATTTATAGGAAAATGCTTAGAACACCAAAGTAGAAAATTTATTAAAATATTAATATATATATATATATATATATATATATATATATAATCTTCACGCACACCTTTGAATCAAATTCAAAGAATTGAATACATGCCTCACACATGCAAAAAACGCGTTTTTGTAAAAAAAAAATTTAAAACTTCAAAAATTAATTATTTTGGAGCTTGAACTTCAATAATTCATAATAAATAGCCATTTTGTCGGAAAATTTGAATCTCATGAATTTTATAGAAAATTCAATTCTCTACAACTTTGCGGAAGAAAGTTTTTCCAAATTCCAAATAAAAATTGGCCAAAATACAAAGCAGGCGATTTTATTTTATAATCAAATTTTTTAGTCAATAAATGGGGTCCAATTGACATGTTTAACATGTTTTAAACATTTATTGCAACAAAAATACTCTTCCTCCTCGTATACTCATATATCCCACATTCGTTGTAAAAATATCACCATTATTATATTATTAAAATATAATAATATATTTAAATGAATTATTTTATCGAAAAAGATAAAATTTCAATTTTCAACAATTGTCACATTAAAATTTTTCTCCATCTATATCCACATAAAATCAATATTTTCCTCATCATATAAATCAATAATTAATTATTCACAAATAATATTAGAATCAATCATAATATCGATGAACCGTGCGCCTTCTAGAAAGAGAGGCTTTCCAATAAGAATTTCTCCTTCTTTGGTGCGCAATTAGGTGACCAAACCTCTCCTTAGATGTAACTTTCTAGACATTGCCAATAATGTTATCTAATAATATTATTCGGATAATATGAATTATTGCTTCGATAATGAAAAATATTGTGTAATGACAATTATCAAACAACAACAATATAAAATATCAACGCAACAATTATTAAATCAATAAAATACCGAATAAAGAATTATCGTAACCATTATTGAGTAGTGTCTTCTTACGTAAGAATCAATAATTGGTGCAATACCGTAATCTTCTTGTGTTTTAACCAATTTAGTATTTTAACAAGATAATTGAAAATAACTACGCCATGTTATTTTTAAACAACTTATATTTGTCGCTTTTCTTCATCCAATCGCTTTCAGTTATGGGGCCCACAAAAGATCATGTCAATATCGTCATTTAATATTCCCAACGCGAATGAAGAATATTCCACGACCAAACGAATATTCCCCGACAACAATGAATATTTTATAACCACTTGCTTATTTTGAAATATTTGCGTATTTTACCCATAACTATCCATATTAATCAAATCAACCCTTACTATTTCAAAATAATAAATAGAGAAAATTAAATTTCATTAATAATAAGTTGGGGTCTTACATTCTTTTATTGTTCGTTTAAGGTTTTACACCTCATTACAATGTGAGGTATTTTCACTTCATTTGTTTCCTTAAGTAATTTTCTTAATTACCATTCATACCTTATTAGTACATCATACCTTGGTATTTACTTTGATTCATAATTAGAATTATCTCTTTATATCGTTCTAATTATTTATGTTTTAATAGTCCACAATTAAATAGTCTTCGAAAGTATTTAGAAATTTTAATTGTCCATAATTAAAATATTATTTAACTTCTTCATTCACCTCAAAATTAAAAACCTATTTAGTTTTAATTGTTTAATTAAATCTTAGGAATTCCTAAAGGAATCCTTAATAATATACTTTACTAATTTTCAATTAAATTTATTTTAATTGTTTAATCGTCTTTAATTAAAATAATTATTTATTAAAGAAATCATAAATTTATTTTTTATACCCTTCGGCTCAACCCAGACCCAAATAATCGAAAGGGGCACCGCTTGATATAGGCCTTCCAAAGATGGCAGGTGCCGCTACCCTATGAAAGCTTTGGCTCACCTGGAGCAGTATTGCTATAATTTACGCTAAAGCGGTCGGTGGATGTAGGGCCTTGATTCGCAAAAACCTTTCGACAAGATTTTCAACACTTTGATTTTCTACCTTATTTGATTAAATCTTGCGTAACTTGTTCATTGCGTATCCAAATGAGGTCAAACCACTTTCATTATCTTGTAAACTTACATATCTTCAATATTAGATTCCTAAAGTCACCTTTCAACATCTTTAGGTAGTCACATATTATTGATTTCCAATCTAGAGTTCACACTTGGACATGTTTCACTATACGTTTTGTTACGAGTTAGCTTTAAGTCTGAATCTGACGATTCCACTAGGGTTATGTTCATATTTCATATATGTTCAATGTAACATTCTTGGATTATTCACATAGCTTACACATTTTATGACATTAGTCACAATTATAAAACTTTCAAGCATACTAAGCTAGGTTTCATGTTCACATGCATTTTTGTAATTCATTTGGTTTAATTATCACATACAAGGCATGTATATTAAATATATTCCTCTCAATACTCATCCTTATACTTTTGGATCCATCATGATCACACAACACACAAACCTCCCACAATCAAGCATGCATTTCTTACTTATATCTACATATACTAACTTAGCTTGACAAAATAAAGCTAGATTATAAACTTACTTCTTGAAGGCTTTCTTCCTCTTAGCTAGAAACCTCAAGTAGCTCTCCACCTCTGCTTCTCTTTCTTGAACTCCACCAAAATGCAAGAGCTCCCCTAGGTTTCTTCTTTTCTCTCTAGCTCTCTCTATACTAGAACTTAGCAATTGAAATGTGGCAAATTTCCACCAACACTCTAAGGCTCCTATTTATAGGAATATCATTATCCAATCATTGGAGTATTAACCAAGGGTAAAAGAGGAGTTGGTGAAAAGTTCTACCAACCCACACTATTGCTACACTATTCCTAGTACTTGCACCATCATTTCTCCCACATGGACTTTGCTTGTGAGCTCAATTAGCTAAAAAAATTAGCATTTTGGCAAGGGGAAAGGGCATAGTCGATTATGGGGCTTATTGCCATATGTTACATTTTATTTTATTTTTTGCTCTTTTGTACAACATGCTAGCTTATTTGTTTCCTAATTGTATATATACATATAATTCTTTACACACACACGTATATATATATATATATATATATATATATATATATATATAGGGTCCTCCGGATCAAGTAAGGACTCCCTTACGATACTAAAATCTTGGACTTCTTTTTTTGCTTTTTTTAAAAACAACTAAAAAAATTTAATATTTTATGGGCTCAATTTTTTCCATAATACATATTTTGGGTGTGATATGGATACATATAACAAAACAGGCATATACGATGCATGCGGTACATACATACATTTTTGGTATAGGTATCCAAATCACGCCCAAAATATTGTATTATGGAAAAATTTCAGTTCCATAAAATATTAAACTTTTTTTTTAGTTGTTTTAAAAAAAAAAAAAAAGTTCGCATTTTAGTATCGAAAGGGAGTCCTTACCTGATATATATATATATATATATATATATATATATATATATATACACACCCACATATGATGTAAGTATATTACCCATCTTTATTCCACACTACACATTGGGCTAAACATTAGTCTACCAATTTAAATTCTTGGGCTAAACTCCCAACTTATGCAAGTATGTTACATTATAAATGTTGGGCTTGGATATATCCTAGATCCAACACTTCATTAAGTTATCCATCAATTAAACTCATTAAGAAATTAATTATGCCACAAAAGGCTTAACACTTAAGCTTAATTAATCATAACCAAACTTATCAACATAATCAATATATTTCTTAATCCTTACTGTTACTTCTTAGAGGGCACACAATAGATCTATAAGGGGGGATTGAATAGATCATGTTCGATTTCAAAAATCTTTTCCATTTAGTTTACATTGCTAAGTAATTAGTAGATGGCAAACTTAAGATTATTTCAAACACAGCGGAATAAGTTAAGGTTCCCCTTCATAAATGTTATATTGACCATTTTTCTAGACTTAGTTTAGATGTAAGTAGTTATCATGTTTATAGCAATTATAGCAGTTATAGATTCATTATGTAAATAACATTATGTAAAAGACAGGTGATTTGAAGTGGTTTAGGGACTCAAGCTCCTAATCCACTCTTCTGCTTCAACAAGCAGGGATTTCACTAAGGAATTAAGTCTTTACATCTTTGAATCGCTAGGATTCCTTCAAGGCCAGCAGCTAGCCTTGAAACTTTAGTTCACTAAGAAATCTTCAAGTCCGACAGACTTGGAACATCAGTTCACTAAGAACCCTTCAAGGCCAGCAGCCTTGGAACTTTGTTTAGTCCCTAGGACAAGGACCCTTCAGGCCCTGGTTTCTTGTTGTTGTTGGTGTTGAGCTGCTAAGATGACTTTAAGTTTGTTCATCTTTTGATACTTAGCAATTTGTTGTGATCCTTTTTGGATTCTGCATCGAGATCCAGGAACTTCGTTTAGTCCCTAGGACAAGGACCCTTCAGACCCTGGCTTCTTGTTGATGTTGATGTTGTTGTTGGTGCTGAGCTGCTAAGATGACTTTAAGTTTGTTCATCCTTTGATACTTAGCAGCTTGTTGTGATCCTTTTTGGATTCTGCATCGAGACTGGATCACTATTGGACTGACTGCTAAGTTGTTCATGAAGCTCGATCTCTTTGAGTACTTAGCAGTTTGCCACTCCTTCCTTGATGCAGCTGATCGATCTTATGGTTAGTCCTTATGATCTGATCTCAGTTTGCACTCCTTCACCACATGAGTTTTGCTAAGTATTTGCATCTTTGGTAGACTCAGTCTGGAATTTAACATTCCTCGAACCTTGGTTGACTTGTATACAGATTTGGTTTTGTCTCTGTTCTTCTTCTGCTCTCGATGGTTCATGGTGATTTATAGACTGGCTCCTTGAATCTTCTCTCTGATCTGCCAATCTTTTGAATGCTATTTTCTTGGCCTTCTCGGCTCTCAGCTTAGCTGCCATTCTCAATGGCATTCTCATAGTTATTGAGTGAAGCCTTTTTCTGTTAAAGCTCTTCTCTTATCTTGTTTCACTTCTACTTTCGTAGTCTCACTACCACTGAGACTTATTCTGATTTGGCTCTGTAGAACTCGTAGAGTCAACAACTTAACAAAAACCAATAACTTCTTCTTTTAAGCTTCACCTGTTAAATAGCCTTTCATAAGCTTCCCGTTGGATTATAGCCGTTGGAAGCTATTTGAATTGATTCGCAGATCTCGAGTTATTTGGTGCAGACTGCAGATGTGACATGACAACCCCTTCTTCACTTTTCTGACACTGCAGTCTACTATTTAACCTACCACATCAGAAATGTCACCTTAACGTGTCAGGCTGGTAGTCACCTTTATTTCTTCTTTTTGATTCCTCGATCAGAACATCAGGAATTGTCTTTCTACATTGATGCTTTCAATACCCAATGTTCGAATGTCAGTCTTTGTATTGAGACGTTACCAAGGCTTCAATACTCAGATAACTGAACTCTATGATTCTAATGCAGATGACTAAACTCTACGATTTTGAGAGTGTTCTTTGAATTTTCAATACAGAACTTCTCTTCCTTCACTTGTGCATTAATTACTTCACCACTTCTGTTTGCCTTGATTTGCATTAGGCACTGATAACTTGTTTGAATGTTATGGCCCTCCTTAACTTCAAGACTCATCAGATTGGTCATGCTCAGCTCTCTTTCTCCTTGTGATCTCCCATTCATATATCATCAATGATTTGACCCATGCTTAATCTTCTTTGTCTATTCTGTATAGGTTGGTTAGTATCTCTGTTATAGACCTCATCAGTTCCTGCTTCTAATCTGGCAAGCACTACGATCATAGGCATACCCAAGATCTTCATCTTTTGTTTATCTTGACAGCTACTGCATTGCTGACTTCCTTTAGTCAGTCACATTATCTGAAGTCTTCTTACTATTGCTTGTGGAAGACTTCCCTTAAATGGCTTCACTACTCAATCAAAATGCTGATTGAATTCGTGCTTCGATATTCTGTTTAGCTTGCAAGCCATTATGTGAATGCTCTCCGGCTTCTTTCAAGTAGATTGCATCTTTTATAGTTCTGACCAGAGGCTTCATTTTTGGATGTTTTGGGAGTGCTCATGTGTTGAGAGTCGCGTTATCACTACGATTCTTCCTTAGAGTTGTGAGCACTGATAGACCTCATCGAAGACTTTGTTTTGTAGACTACGATCTGGCTTTGGTTCTGCAGACACTACGACTTCGAGAGCAGATTATACACCAGACTATAATTTTGCTTTACCATTTGCTGTCCTTGTCTGATCTAGCTCAACTATAATCATGATCGTGGTGTCTTGTCATATTCGTGCTTGATTCAGTCTTGATAAAGAGAATACTACGATTTCTCTTAAACACTAGTAGACTACGATCTTTGCTTGCTTGAATTGCAGACTCTACGTTTCCGAGAACAGACTACGATTCTTGATTTGGCTCGGCAGGCGTTAGGACCAACTCTACGATTCTGAGTGAGGCCCTCTAAAGCAGACTACGATTTTGTAGCAACTTTCTCGATACTCTACGATTTTGCCTTGGCTTCTGCAATCCCTCGACTGGCTCGACAGACTGCGATCTTTAAGAGTTACTCTTCTTACAGACCTCGATGGCTAGTGCAGTGTACAACGATAAAGTTGACTTATCTATTACATCATATAAGATCAACCTAACAAGCTTGATCTTTCTATGTCTAGTCCTTGTTCATCATATTCTTTTGAAGGACTTTACAAAGTTGTTTTGTTCATGTATAATCAGCCTAACATATTTGATCATTTCAATCTAAGTCTTTGTACATATAATCCTATTACACTACTAGAATACTGGGCAACTGAAACCAATTTTTAGAGACGAACTAAGTTCCGTCTCTAATTCTAGTAATTTGAGACGGACTTAGAAACCGAAATTTTGCTATTTCTCGACATGATTTGGAAGTAAAAAATCGAGACTGATTCTGAAATCACAAGCATCGTCTCAAATTTTAGAAACGGGATTAGAGACAGATTTAACCGTCTCAAAAAGTAAGTATTTTTAGAAAATTATAAACTCATTTTTGAAATGATTTGAGACCAACTCTTCAAATCTCTCATTAATAATTAAAAAAAGAAATAAATATTTATATTTGAAACGGATTAGAGACCGAAATATCCGTCTCTGACCTTTATTTTCCCTCCAAATATTAATCTTCAATTCCATCCTTATTGTTAAAGACGGATTCGAGACGGATATAGTCAGTATTTTAGTTTCCACCAAAAATTCCCTACAACTATATCAACAACAAAAAAAAAAAAAAAAAGAAGAAGAAAAGAAATAAGACTAAATTGAGGACCCTCCCACAAAAAAAAAAGAAAAGAAAAGAAATATTAGCCTCCAAGCCTTCAAACAACTGAACCAGCTCTCCCAAATCTCAATCTACACCCTCCCCTCACTAATTTCACCACCACCAATACCTTAAACCCTAAATCCTCTGCTTCACCCTTCACTTTTCAATGGACCCTCGTCGATCATCACGGGTACCCAAAGGAGGATAAAACCTACGGCGTCGATGTACGTCATTTGGAAGGCCACTCCCACTTCGTGCAAGACGTCGTCCTCTCATCCGACGGTCAGTTCGCCCTCTCCGGATCCTGGGACGGCGAGCTCCGCCCCTGGGACCTCGGTACCGGTGTTACCGCCTTCTGATTCGTCGGCCACACCAAAGACGTTCTTTCCGTTGCATTCTCCATCGACAACCGTCAGATCGTGTCCGCATCCCGTGACCGTTCGATCAAACTGTGGAACACTTTGGGCGAATGCAAGTACTCCATCCAGGACGGCGATGCCCATAACGACTGGGTCAGTTGCGTGTTGTTCAGCCCGAACACGATCCAGCCGACTATCGTCTCTGCTTCGTGGGACAAAACAGTCAAAATCTGGAATTTGACCAACTGTAAGCTGAGGTCCACACTGACGGGTCACAATGGGTATATGAATACAGTTGCGATTTCACCTGATGGGTCGTTGTGCGCTAGTGGGGGGAAAGATGGGGTGATTTTGCTGTGGGATTTGGCTGAGGGGAAGAAACTGTATTCGTTGGATGTTGGTTCAATTGTTCATGCTTTGTGTTTTAGCCCAAATTGGTTCAATTGGCTATGGGATTTAGAGAGAGAGACTGAAAGAAAAAATTAACTCCCATCTTTTTTCTCTCTCTCCAAGGTGCCTTCAAGAGCCACTGCTATCTAAATATTCATTATCATCTATATTCATTACATATATGTTTATAATTATATATATATATATATATATATATATATATATATTTGTCCCTCTATCCCTTCATCACTTTCTCTCTTTAGTCTCACAGCTCTGAAATCTATACATCTTTCTGCGAATATTTACTTGTTACTGATAATTATAAACACAAACTGGCCTACAGTATCTATCTCAAAACTGAAAAGGGTAGAAGTAGAAAATATAGAAAGGAATCAGAAATCTACTGCAGTGCAGAGCAGAACAGAGCAGAGGGATTGACACAGAATGGAAAAGGAAACCTCATGCAGATGGTAACCAAGGAAAAACCACCCAATTATTATTTTTTTTTTTTTTGCTAAGTTTAAGCCCACCCAGTTATTGCTATCTATTTATCTATCTGTGTCTACTTGTTGCTCTAGTTACTATTTACTAGTATTTCCCATCTCTGTCTGGAATTACATGGAATACTCTGCTTCACTTTCAGATCCATGGCTGTTATAGTCAATTTTGTTGTGGATTATGGCGGCTGTTTCTGATTCCTTTCTATATTTTCACTACTTAATTACCCCTTTTTCTAGGGTTTTGGACTTTCTCATTTTTTTTACTGTAGTAACAGTTTGTGTTTGTTAATAGTACTCGTGTGTGAATTGAACAGTGAAGATCTGAGTTTCTTTAAAGTTTGGTTCTTTTTTGCATTTTACGGTTTATGTGATTTTAACTGATTCTGCATTTGAGATTCTAATTGTGTTCCTCTTATTTGATGTGTTTTTGGTTTTAATAGGCAAGACAATTAGCCTAATTCCAGTTAAATTGGCTTCTTTTTTCTTTTTTTTTTTTTTTTTTTTTTTTTGGGGGGGGGGGGGGGGTGGTTGTCGGGGTCTTGTTGTGTAATGAGATCATGTAAGCCATTGTGATTTCTGTGTTCTGATGGCTTTGCTTTAGGTCCTTTGAACATGTTAAAATATTTGTTAATTCGGGTTATTGTCTTAGTTGGGTCTTCCTTGTATCCACTGGTGTCTTTACAAGCTGCATAGGTGGTGATATAATGCTATTTTTAAGTTCCTCAATTGTACTGTACCTTATGTCCTCTGCTGCTTAATCTATCTTCTCACAACTTGTATTATTTGAAATATACTCCATTATGTTAATTATCTGTTTCCTTTAGTGGTATTAATTTATTTTCTATATGTTTTATTGAATTAGAATGAGCACATTAATACTTTAAAGTGTTGTTTTGTAAAGGAAATGTTTCTTTAATAACCACTAGTCTTGACATTTTCTTGTGCATCACAAATAAAATCCTTCCATGATCTTTTATGCAGAATTAAACTTCTGTGCGGCGCTGTTCTCTTTCATTTGTTTTTTAGCCTTTCATATATTCAGAGAAATTCACGTTCTCAAAATGATTCATCATAGGCGTGAAGGTGGCTATTACTGTGAGCTCGGCTAGCATTGAAGTTTTGCTATGTCAACAAGTTGTCATGCAACCAAATGGTTTTTCATGAGAAGTTGTTAATTTGAGTTGGGCAACTACATTCTATCCTGCCAGATTTGTTTCTATGTAGTTGTTTGATATACATGTTCTGTTCATACTCTCCAAAGATGACGTGGGATCTTGGTCTGGCCTTACCAGGGCTATATATAGTTATACTTAACCATATAGGTTGCCAATGCTAAGTCAGATCATAAGTGAAATACATTTACTTTGAGAAGCCATGCAATTATTCATCTTCATCTGGAAAGTTCTTCAGTTACCTGGAAGTGCTAATTAACCCTCACTCTACTACTAAATTTCTTTTTATTGAAGAATCAATTTATAACATGGATGAGAATTTGGCTGCTAACCATCAGCCAAGCATTTTTATGAAAATAGAAAGCTGGTTTGTATCTTACCCAAAGGTTACATCTTGATGCAGGAGAGTTGGCAACAGCAAGAGCAGCATCAGTTGCTGGCACAATCATGGTTAGTTTCTCACCTTTATTTATTTTCTTTCTATTTTGTATATTCTATTTATCCAAAACTGAGGTGTTACATATTTTGAGCCAGGATAAAATTTACTGAAGACTTGGTTACTGTCTCCCCTGATGTTTTTCAAGTAGATCTTGGAGTAGATGCAGAATTTGTATTGTTAGCATCTGATGGCTTGTGGGATTACATGAACAAGTCTGTCCTTGCCATCGAATTAGCATGATGTAGAATCTTAAATATTTATTTATATTGTTTTAATTTCTTTATTTTACCCATGAAAAGTGTATCATCTCCTTTAATTGGTTATTTGCAGCTCAGAAGCAGTAAGTTTTGTTAGGGAACAACTCAGGAAACATGGAGATGCTCAGGTAAATTATTTACCAGGGATTTGTGGTTTTATGATATTGTAGACAATTTTTAACTACTTCGCTTCTCATTACAGATGGCTTGTGAAGCACTTGGACAAGTAGCTCTGGTAAGGAATATAAATATATAGTTTACCTCCAACCTCTCAGTATCCTTTATACCTTGGGAACTTCTGTGAGAGAATCGGGTGAACAACTTTTAATTGTGATTGCAGATTTAGGGTATGCTTTTGTTAATTTGAAAGCAGTACCATGTCACTGTTCTATTTCTTAAGAAAAGTTGGTTTACTGAATCAGTTAATTGTACAATATGGGTTTTAGAAATACTGCTGCACACACTCTTCCAGCTTCCTCTTCCAGCTGGAAGCTTCAATATTTCCATCACCTAATTGCTTCACAAATGATCTACTATTTAAAGATTTCTTTTTTATATTCTTTTGAACTCTTACGACGTATGAGATAAGCTTATGTCATCAGCTTTCAAATTTTGGGCCAAGCTTTTGCTACTATAGGTATGTCATCAGCTTTCAAATTTTTTTTTCCTTTTTTTTTCATCAGCTATCATCTCTTAATTAATAAGTTCTTTTAACTTTACAGGAGGACATATTGGCAAAGTGAACCTCTGCAGCAACAAAATCTTATTTATGAATTGGGCCAAGCTTTTGCTACTATAGGTATTGTGTCATTTGGGATATGGATGTCATCTATGTTTGCTTTTGGAGTTTGAGGCCTGATGTTACTGTATATAAATAATTAACATAAATATCCACTTGTTTTTGCTGTTATTCTGTACATTTACATCTCATATCTTATTGCCATTAGTATGTATTTACATGTAGTACCATCTTAATTATTAGAAGATTCATAATGGATAATATAAATAGAATTGCATAACCTATTACTTGTACACTTAACCATGTTGGAGGGTCAATACCTTTTATAAGTCACGCAAAAAAGCTTGTAAGTATTTTTTGTTATGGTTGCTTTAATATAATTAAAAATGTTTGATTATTGTGCTTGTGCTTCCGTGATGGGTTTTCTTATTTTGATGATTTGATGCTCCACATACAATACAAGTGAGAATTGCAGTTCACTTGTTCTTCATTTGCCTCTTTTCTCAACTTGGCATTATGTAATTTTTGTTTACTTGGTTGAGAATTAAGATATGATTTTTTTTAAAAGTTTTCTAAACTGGGTAGTGTGTTTAATTATAATGCTATTATCTTCATTTGGACACAATTTTCATTTATCCAATTTGAAGTTAATCTTTTAATCAGCTTTAAGGGAATTTCTGGAAATTACGAGTTACTGTGGAAGTTTTTGAGTGAAAGCTATTATGTCTTACTTTCTTAAAATTATAACTTTATAAAAGTGGTGTGAATTTCCTTCTTGTTGTTAAAAGATTAATTTTTATTTATTTTTTAACTTGTGGTATATATTTGTGTTGTATAACTTGCTTATTTTGAGGTTTCCTGATGTTACATGACGGTCAGTCAGTTTGTTTTGGTAATGTAAAAGGATAAAACATGAGTTAAATTTGCTTTCTTCTATAAGTTGTTTGGGCTAAACTCAAATGTGATTGCAGATTTACGTGTTACATGCTTTAGGTTTTATTACCTACATATATATGGTTTCTCATTTCGTTGGTGTAGTACTATTTGTTGCACCTTATTTATAAACTTGTGCTGAGATTATTGCTTAAAATAGGTGCAATCTGCAAGTTGCTCATGTTTGTTCATAGACCATAGTATGTAATCAGTTTTCTTAGTCTTATGTTTAAAATGCATGCATTCATTTCATATATTTGACATGCATTCCATGTACTACTACTTGTAGGATGTTGATGTCGAGGATGAGCATGATGAAGATTCAGGCGATAGTAACGAGGATGGAGACTCGTGATTATATATGCATGTTGCTCTTTTAGGTAGTATTTTTTAGAAGTTACTCTTGTTTACCATCGAGGATGGGATATGATGGTGTGATTATGCATATTTTTGAGCTTTAAAGCAGTAATTTTTAGAAGTTACTTTTGTTGTATTTGGTGAGACTTGTAGTACGTTGATATTTGTAATAGTACTCATCGATAGATGTCTTATCTAGTATTGTCTATAAATAACAATTTAGTAATTATCATTATTATTTTGAACATATTTATTTTTAGATTTTGAAATTAAATTATGAAAATATTTATAATTTGTTGTTAATAAATATATTGAGACGGAATTGAGACGGCTTCTTTCCGTCTCAAAGAATTTGCAATGTTGGCGTCAAAGTTGACACGAATTTTGAGACGGCTGCAGCGCTAAAAAGATATTGGCGTCAAAGTTGAAACGGGATTAAGATGGATGGTATTCGTCTCAAAATATGTGTAAAATAAATAGTTGTTGTCTATTTTGAGACGGATTTGAAACGGCTTTTTTTGTCTCAACTTACGTGAACTAAAATAAAGCGCCTAAATCGCCGCACAAATCAAAGCCAAGCAAATCGGTTTCAAAATTCACTCCCCATGGGTTAGCTCGAGACGGATTTGAAACGAGTCCGTCTCAAATAGTTTGAGACGGATTTGAGATGGCAATTTTTCGTATCTAATTTCCTGTTTTGAGACGGATTTTGAGACGGGCATAATTAGCGACGCGACCAACTGACACGGCCACTATCCGTCTCAAAATCAATTTTGAGAATGATTTTGCTGTATTTGAGACGGATTTTGTCCGTCTCAGATGCCCAGATCTTTACAGCTTATGTCAATGTAGATATATCTGCATATTCATTCATTTACTTCATCAACAAATTATACAAATAAAGGAATATCATTCACATGCATATTCCTAACACTTTCATACATGATTTAATTTGTATTGAATTATTAGTTCCATGTCACACACACACACACACACACACACACACACACACACACACACACACATATATATATATATATATATATATATATATATATATATATATATATACACAAATAATTGCAAATACCTTTATTTTATTACTAAAATTATTTATAAAATTCTCGGGTATTACAGGAAAAATATCAATACACACTACAAAAGGTGTGATTACTAGAGCGGAAATTGGAGGATCGCGCTATTACAGATCGATTTATTCTTTTCTCTTCTTTTGTTTTCTTGATACGCTATGAGCTAAATTTATATTAAGATTGCAATGGAACCCGATGTTTAGTTATGCTTGTTTTTTATTATTCCCACCCTGGAGTATCAACCTGATACTTGGGCATCACCAATGATGTGCACACCTGTTTAGACTGGCTCAATAAGCATGTTAGATCACCTCCTTACCTAAAAGATTAACCTATTAGGTTGAGGCTCCACCATACTTATTAACTCATCTACACTATTGATTTTATCCGATGTGGAATTCATGTGAAATATCCCAACAGAATCGTTTATCATTTTTTGTGCTTATTAATGATTGTCTAGCTAGCAATATTGTGAAATTAAAAGACAAATAATAGGTTTAGATTGAATATATGATAACATGCGATCTTGATTATTCTTCTTAGGATTGAATAACATGATTTGTGTATAGGATATGAGTATACCTATATGTCGTGTATAGCCATTATGAGAATTTGATCTTAATGACTCTTGTTCTAAGTTATTTCACATAGACATATAATGATTTAATTAGAAAAGATATTTTTATTTGTTCATCGAAAGAGGCTTATAAATAATTTTGAATTCTGGGTTAAAGATTTGCTATGAGTAATTAATTAAAAAGAAAGTAAAGAGATTTAGATGAGGCATTGGGCAAAATTGTAATATTAGTCTTTAAATCTGATAGTAACCCTTGTTTAGTTGTTTATTTGTTTTAGTTTAATTACTTTAAATTTCATAAACTTAATCAACTTGTTTAAATAAAATCGAATTGATATAAAGTTATTACTTGGTAATTAATATTGTTTAAATTTTATTACTTGTTGATCATGTATACTTGTACGTAAATTGTCAATATCTTAATTCAACAAGAAGTTTTTTGCACCGTTACCGAGAACAAGTTTTTGACGCTGTTACCGAAATTGACACAATATTTATATTAATTAATTGCAATAATTAAATTATTATACAACTATAACTTGTTAATGAGGATCATTTAAATTTTAATACAATATACAGTATTAACAATGCAACTATAACTTGTTTAGTTGTTTATTTGACTATTTTTTAGCCAAGTAAAAGTATGATGTGGTTTAATACGATTAGATTTTGTAAATTTGCAGATGAGAAAATTAAAAAATAAGTGTTGGATAAAAACTCAAGTGGTTAGTTGTTAGTTTAGATTTTTGCCGGATCAATATGATCATTGGAGCTCACTTCACTGGCCTTTGCGCTAGTGAAAGCCATTAATTTGCTGTTAACTTGGATGGAAATGAGATAAGTTGATGTTTAAGGGCAAACCATAAGTGGTAAATAAATAGTTTTCAAATTATAGGCGGTGACTCAAGAATTTAAATAAATAATATGTGATTTTTCGAATTTTACTCATATTTTAATTCCATATTAAATCAAAAAATGAGCTCTTGAGAAAGAGGGAGTCCCTGTTTCGAATATAAGACATACTCCAGGGGTAAGAATGACCTTACAGCACTCTGAAGTGAACCATCTCTGAATTCTGCTATTAATATTTAAAAATATCAAGTTTATTCTTTTGGGCAGTCAAATGGCGGCAACGGCTAGTTTTATTAAAAAGTTAGGTAATGCAGTTAAGATAGTGGCGGGAAACAAAGGGTCGAGCTGGTGGTACACTCCTCACATGGCGGCAGCTTCTCGTGCCATCGCCGAGCGAATCCCATTGGTTGACCTTATCATTGAAGTCAGAGATGCAAGGGTATAATTCTTCTCTCAGTACTGCTCTTAAAGTTTTTTATTTGTGCTGCACAGATTTATGCTCACCTACTGCTTGATGAAATGCCTGAGTAATTCTGACACTTGTATTTGTGTGCAACTGTAAGGGTGGTGGTTAAAATGAAAACACATAGGAGAGAGGGAAAGATGAAATGTAGTATCTAGGTCTGGGTCAAATCAAAGCAGATCATGCTCTGATATAATATGCTTCACAAATAGTGATCATGGACTCATTATGTAGTGGATCATGATTTGCCCCAGGATCCACCTGATCCAAAAATGTATTATGTGTTTGTTTGTCTACTACGTTCAGATTTGTTTAATCGCGCACATACATCTATCCAAAGTTCGACTCTTTAATGCAGTCAATCGCTTGCTTGAATATAAATGCGTCTTTTTAGATTGATTTTCAAAATAGACTTTTCTTTGGAATGTTCGTGTAGGAAGTTTGAATTCTTAATTTTGGTCCAAGGATGTATTAACAATGAAAAAAACTATATGGTATAAATGATGCCTTTTTATTTGAATGGCTTGCTTGCTTACGTATTTTGAAGCTCAAGCGGGTATGCTAAATATTGAAAAGAATTTGAGGGGTTTATAACCTCACTTGTATTATTTTGCTTTTGTTATTTTTTTTCTTCATGTTGGGGGATAGGGAGAAGATTCTCACAACCTATTTTTTCCCATAGTTTTTGGATTTCATGGTTATCAGAATATGAGCAATTGAGAAATCTTTCTTACTTTTAGATTCCATCATCATCAGCAAATGAGCAACTGCGAAATCTTCCATACTCCTCAAGGCATGTAGTAGTCCTGAACAAGATGGACCTTGCAAATCGCTCACGTATGAAGGTCAGGGATTTTTTTTAATTTCTTTGTTGGTTTAGTATATTTTGTGTATGAGATGACATTTAATTCTTTAATACATTGTTTGGAACTCATAAGGACTGAGGGAAAGGAAAAGGATAATAAAACAAAATATAGGCAAAACTACTGAAATACCCACTGTAGTTGGCAGGTTTTACTGATTACACAATTGAACTTTTAATTTTTCAAATTACCCCACTAAACTAATTATTATTTTGAAATTGGGTCATTCCGTTAAAAAAAATAATGGGACGTTAATTTTTTATCTACAAAACTAATAAATTACTCACTGTAGTTGTCACGTTTTACTAATTACACCATTGAACTTTTAATTTTTTAAATTACCCCATTAAACTAATTAAAAATTGATTATTTTAAATACTTTTAAAAATAATTATTATTTTCAGTAAAAATATTAGAAACTTTAATTTTTTTTTCATAAAATGAGTAAAGTTTCATAAAATATAAATTTTAAAAATTAAAGTTTTATGAAACCTTCATTGATTTTTTTTTAAAAAATCTATTTTTTCTTTTGAAAATAAATTTATATTTTTGAATCTATATTTTATAAAAGTTTACTCATTTTTTTAAAATATGAAAAAATTCCCAATTTTTTTCTTGAAATTAATATTTATTTATAAATTTATTTATTTTTTTGAAAAATTGAATCAAATTTTTTATTTATCTTTTCTTGTTTTTTATTTTAACTTCTATTTTTAGTTTTTGCTTTTAAAATTTACGATATTAAGAATGGGTCATTCTGTTAAAATATTAAAATCTTAAGTAGATATTAATTTAATTTAAAATCACTTTAATTTTTTTGAATCTATATTTTATGAAACTTTACTCATTTTATGAAGAAAAAAAAGTTTCTAATATTTTTTACTTAAAATAAGACTAAAAGACAATGTACACCCCAAACTTTACACCCTTGTTGACTTTTGCACCCTTAACCGAAAAAGGTGTCTAAGTACACCCCAAACTTTAATTAAACGTAACAAAAAACATACTTTTTGTATTTAACCGGTCAAAAATGACCGGCTAAGGCTGTAATATAGATCTGAAAGGGCATTTAAGTCTTTTCCTTTCTTTCCCTTCTCTCTCTCCTCCACTTTATCTCTATTCTCTATTTCTCTATTTCTCTATTTCTCTCCTCTCCTTCCCTCTCACAAACCGAAAATGGCACGTCTTCAACCGGTTCGACGCCAACGGCGACAGCAAGATCTCTGTCGTCGAGCTCACCGACGTGATGCAGGCGCTTGGATTCCTCTGCTGATTTATACCACCAGAAACCACAACCACCAAATACCTTTTCCTATCCTTCATAATCTCCACACTTGATTTCTCATATTCCCTACTAAAATCCAAACATGGCCTATACCCTAACCCATTAGTTTTTGTTTTTAAAATTTCTAATATTAAGAATGAGTCATTCTCTTAAAATATTAAAATATTAAGTCGACATTAATATAATTTAAAATCACTTTAATTTTTTTGAATCTATATTTTATGAAACTTTACTCATTTTATGATAAAAAAAAGTTTCTAATATTTTTTACTTAAAATAATAATTATTTTTAAAAATATTTAAAATAATCATTTTTAATTTGTTTAATGGTGTAATTTGAAAAATTAAAAGTTCAATGGTGTAATCAGTAAAATGTGCCAACTACAGTGGGTAATTCATTAGTTTTATAGATGAAAAATTAACGTCCATTTATTTTTTTTTAACGGAATGACCCAAATTCAAAGTAATAATTAGTTTAGTGGGGTAATTTGAAAAATTAAAAGTTCAATGGTGTAATCAGTAAAACCTGCCAACTATAGTGGGTGTTTCATTAGTTTTGCCATACAGGCAAAACTAATGAAGGAAAAAAAAGGAAGAGGTTTACGAACAGTTCATTACACTACATATATTTATATGATTTACAAAAGAATTTTTTGAAAGTATATCCAAGCTTGTGTTCATTGAAAGGGATTTTTCATTTTTCATTGCTATTTTTTCCCTCTCTTGTTTTCCGAGTTCCAAACAGTGTTAAATTATAAGCAAAGTGAAAATTTGATATTTTACCTTTTTCAATGAAATATGTACACCCATGATATTAGATACATCAGGCCATCTAATTATGTTAAAGTCGATTAAATATTTTACTTCTAAAAGTGGACTCACTTTGGGATGGAGGCAGTTATACTCTTCTAATTGTTTGCTTATTTATCTATATTTAATTATCATACTTCATTTATTTCAGGAGTGGATTGCGTACCTTGGTGAACAAAACCATGAAGCTTATGGAGTAAATTCTCATAATAAGGAGAACATGAAAGAGGTAATCTTCTCTTTTTCTAAAGCATTTTCTGGTGAGTTGATCACTTGATACATCTCCTTGGAGTTGAATACTTCCTCCGTTCCTTAATATAGGTCGTTTTAGAGTTGTGTACAAGTATTAAGAAAGTGATTGTATAACATTAATTATAATATCAATTGTCTATATTGCCCTTGTATTGGAAGAATATATTGTTATTTATTGGACAAAAAATAGTGAGAGAACCAAAGTTACATTTAATACTTGGGGTAATATTGGAAACTAAGCAATTAATGCTTCCTTGAAATTCTCAATCGACTTATATTAAGGAACAAAAAATATTTCTTTAAAACGACTTATATTAAGGAACGGAGGTAGTAGTTCATTTTGTTTTGAGCAATTTTAGGGGTCTCAAATTTGGGGTTTCAATTGAATGTTAGTATTACTCCCTCCGTTCCTAAAAGATTGTCGTTTTAGGAGAAAAAATTTGTTCCAAAAAGTTTGTCGTTTACAACTTTCGAGGAGAATAAATTATTTAATTTCCTATTTTACCTACCTTCTCTCATTGTTCCAAGAAATTCTCTCCCTTGTATTAATAGTTTTCAATTTCCCATAAAGAGGTAGTGATGCAATTTCAAACAAATTTTACTTGGTAAATGACACTTCCTTAATCCATGTGCCAAAACCTTAAACTACAATCTTTTAGGAACGGAGGGAGTATTTTATAAGATGGCAGATCACAATTGATGTAGTCAACCAATGTACTATGACACATCATTTAAGTTGAGACCCTAGCAAATACTCTTTTGTTTTACATTGGGTATTTTGCTTTGCGCAGCATTGTAATCAATCGATGTGATCTTTTTCTCAAACATTAGAGATATAAGGTCTCTGTCAAAATGTATATGAATTCCTACTAAAATTACATATTAACCTCGCTAAATTTAAGAAGTTTGGCCCCTAAAAATCATTTATTTTTGGCTAAAGTCTTTAAGAATATTTTATTAAGAGTTTTTATCATTACTGGTCAACTCTTTCTTTCACACCCCCCCCCTAAAAAAATGAAAGAAAGTAGGGAAAAAAAAAGAACAGAGAAACTTTGGCTTTGACCCTGCTTGAAGTAATTAAATGCCATTATGGCAGGGAAAAAAACCCTTATGTGGTTATTACTAAAGGGGTTGATAAGTTTAATGCCAGCTTTTTATTGGCCGTTGCAGTTCATTCTTATATAGACATCTAACTCTTAGTTTTATAGGTCTGTGACGGAAGGGTTTTGTATTATTTTCATTAGCTGAAGGCTTGTGTGTTCTTCTCTATTGATTCTCACAATCCTTTCATATGTATTGGATTTTGCATAATTTGATTAGGATTTGAATATTGTAGTTCCTGAACATTCTACAAGCCAAAGTTAGAGAATTGAAGAGGATCGGTCATTCTAGTCATACCACAACAGTAATGCTAGTTGGAATTCCTAATAGTGGCAAATCTGCCTTGGCCAACTCATTGCATCAAATTGGAAGGATCAGTGCAGCAGGTATATAAACGTTTAATCAATCTAATTAATTGGTACATTTTTTTTAGATAGAAATCTGGTACAGTTTTTTAATGTTCCATTTCTTAGTCATTAAAGTTGAAAATTTGTCTTTTTAGTTTAAATATATTGCTTTTTACGAAAATATTAAGTTGAATATACTCTATTCTACCATTTTGTGGTGTTTATAACTATTAGAGAAAGGAAAGTTGAAGCATGCAGCTGTGAGTCCACATCCTGGGGAGACAAAAGATATTAGCAGCTTGAAGGTTTGAAGCCCATCTTTACCATTTATGTCACTTAAATGTTTTGTAGAAATCATTTGCAGACCCTCTGATTTCCGCAAGTAGATCATATTATTCATTGAAAAGCAAATAGTTATATCTTGTGCTCTAAGCGGAACCAAAACTCTAGTATTGATGTCTGTGCTTAGTTCTAACATTCATCAGCTGAATACTAAAAGGAAAAGAAAGAAAGAAACTTGAATTCAGAATAATGCAATCACCTACGGTGGGTTTGGCTTTTTAAAATTTCGAGATCTATTGGCATTTGCAAGCTTCTTGGCATCAATATGGGCAGACTTGCATGAAGTAATATTCACCTGAAAAAGTTCAGCATTTCAGATTCTTGTTCTCTTCATTATGATTACTACATAGTTTATTTCTAAACATTTTGTAAAATTTTGGATTTCAGATTGCTAGCCATCCTAATATCTATGTCTTAGACACTCCTGGTGTTTTGCCTCCTGATATTCTTGATGATCAAGTGTGCTCCAAATTAGCTTTAACAGGTATGATTGTTCCAAATACTTCTTTCTTGTTCATTTTGCTTGGGAATTTAGCTATCAATGCTTTGACTTTGTTAGGTTCTGCAGCAACAACTAGATCTGGGTAAAATGTTTCTGATTTTTACCATTGTTATTTGTTGGTGTTTGAAAGTTTTCTTAATTTCATTCATTAACAAAGGGTGAATCTGAAAAGTAGCATTAATAAATGTTTGATTTGCAAATGGACAATAATTTTTAGGACATCGTGAAAAGAAACAAGGACAATTATTTTGGGCAGAGATTATATCTGAACTTGCTAGTTATACCTTTTTCATGTTATATGCAGGAGCTATTGCCGATTGTCTAGTTGGGAAGTTAGAACTTGCTCAATATTTTTTGGCTGTACTTAACTTGAATGATGAGTACAAGAAATGGGCTAAATTGCCTGCCATTGAGAGCAACAGTTTCTTGGGTGATCAGATAAGAGAGTGTTCTAGTGGCTCTGAGGTTGACATGAGACGGAAAAAGCAAATTTCATCAGATCATACCCAGGTATGAGCTCTTTGGCCTCAAAATGAGAGTCTCATTTTCTTTCTATGTGCTTTCCAAAATGAGAGCCCCAGTTCCTAAAACAGACTAAACTATGACGTGATGTTCCAAATTTGTCTTTGAAAGCTAGCTTTTGTCGATTTCATTAACAAACGACACTATTTTTTTTCTGTACAGGATTTTGTAGTGCATCAAGTACGTCGAACTCTCTTTGATGTAATTTCATCTTTTAATGGAGATGTGGAAGATGACTTGAATTTGGCTCGGCTCATTGAATTAGAACTCAAAGCCCTGCAAAAAGCTTTTCATGTGCCTCCTGAATTAGGTGAAGATGCTAGCTTTAGAGTTGGTAGTAAGTTACTTAATCTGTATAGAACTGGAAGACTTGGCCATTATACCTTGGACAAAATTCCCAGGAATGCTGAGTGAACTTTAGTTATGTAGTTTATGCATGCTCTACTCCCTATGGAAAGGGTATAGTTCAATTAAAATTACAAAGAAAATAGGGCTGTTTTTTCCTGGATGGAAGGAGTGTTTGATTCAAAAATATAATGTTAATATTTGTTATATTATTGTAACGTCATGGAATTTATTTGTAATACAACGATTTTAAGAAAAACTATATACACTAACGGAAAATATAGTATCATAATACTACCCCATGATAAAAACTGAATGAATCTGAATCTGAATCTGAATGAACTGAATATGAATGAGTTGAATCTAAATAAAAAAAGCTATTTACATATGAATTATTTTATCCCTCTGAAAAAATTCAAAATTGTTATAAATTTATTTAATATTTAATATTTTTTTATATTTTTTTACTTCATTCAGCTGCTCATTCAACCATTCAGCTAAAAAAATCTCACTTAATTATTCAGCTCGTCCATCTTACCAATTCATCTATTCAGACCAAAACAAACGCACTGCACTGACTGATTCAGCTCTAAACAAAAATTAAATATAAACATAAATTCATTTTAAGAATTTCATGTACATCCAAAATTTTGAAACGGACAAAATAAAAATATTATATCTTTAATTTTGAAAAGGAGGGAGTAACATGTGACAGAGATATATATGATCAAAGCAATTAAAAGACAAACAACCTCACCCTTAAAAGTTCAAATTATTGAATCTATCAAACAAACATAAGTACCAAGGATGGGTCACATCCATGTACTAAACATGTAGTCTACAACTAAATAGCAAGATATGACATGAAGATAATGCCTTCAAATCCTGGCCTCCATTTTGTGCATAGTGAGGAGTTTTAAGTCCTCATTATACCAAAAGGTTACAAACAGTGAACTTAAAAGTCTTGAGCACTAATATTTTTTTCTCATGTCCCAAAAAAAAGTCTTAAGCACCAACACAAATAACTTTAAACGATTCCCATATCAACTTCCACATTCATATCCATCAGCCGATATAATCTCTTGGTGGGTGATGCAGTTTCTAGGTATGTTTTCCACAGCCAACTTGATAATATCGTCCTGTTAAGGATATAATTAGTCGATATCAGGTTGAAAAACATGTAAATAAAATTAAAGATAAAGCACATAAGCATTTTGTGAAAAGCTTCCCCGTCGGAGAACCTTAGTTTTGTGTCAGCGCCAATAAATATATAATCGAAAGTTAAAAATGGTTATTAGATAGAATGACACAGTTGAAAGTTCAAATAACCAATCAAAAAATAGAGAATGCAGTGCGAAACTGTCTTGGAAAAGCAACAAGAGAAATGCAATATGACCAGACAGACAATTGAGTCAAAGGGGGCCAGGCCAATTGGTTCCCTTTATAACAAATGGCTGCACCCCGTGAAACGGAGATTAGACTGGTAGGAGATAAGAAAGCATACCATCAGAGTATGAGCATGAATGAGTATTACAACTAACTAAAAAAACCTAAAACATTATTAGGCCGTTCCGGTCGCAGTATGAATGCATTAAAATTGTGATGTTACATTGAAGAAGATAGAATTGCAGTTCAATGATAGAAAAATTAGGAGATCTTCATATTCTAGTACACTTCTACACATGAAACCACATTAAAGACGGCACACGGTTGACAAAAGAAAAAAATGTAGTTGCATAATTCAAAACTGATCCCTACGATGCTAATTGCAGTGATAACAGCTTGTAAGAAAATGAATTTTCCTTATTTTTGTGCGAGAAAATAACATGCCAGATGAATGTAGTTGTCTACCAGAAAATTATATATAAAAAAATGACATGAATCTGGACAGTTTAGGGGCTTACTGATCATCAATGAATTTCAACACGAAGCTACGAGCTTGAACCATAAACATGAACTCTCCAATCTATGTGAACCTTGCAACACGGGCACGTATCTCTTCCAATCTTTTCCCCATTGCAATTTGCACACAAAACGAGATGAGCGCATGGTAGAAGAAGAACCAAAGCTTCATTCTTTAAGCAGAGGACACATGGACGGAATTCTTGTTCTCCATAAGAATCATCTAAATTATATGACTCCTCAATTTTTTCAGAAGATATCCGCAGCTTAGATAACTCATCCTCTAGTCTGTGCCTGTCATCCTTCAGGAGTTGAAAACCTCTCTCTATTTCTCGGTTTATGGATTTTTGATTTCTTTTCATATTTTCTTCTGTGGCTTTCATTAGTCTCTTTTCTTCTTGGACAAGGGCCAGGTTAAACTCCTCTCTTTCCTTCTGCTCATTAATTCGTACCTGTCATTATGAAGGGTAAGTACAGAAATTTTATAAGATATTTTGATCAGTAAGACCTTTATAATATGACATAAACTTATACATTAATTGATGTCAGTTGCAATATTGAGATTCTATTATTAGTAATGATCAACCAAATTAGGATAAACAATCAATCCAGAAGAATAGGTTTCATAATCTAAACCTTATCGTGACGTTGCATTCTGACTTATAAATGAAGTTATTACCATAAATGTGCTTTAGTAGAAAATTTGTTAAATTTACCAACCCCCCCCTCCCCCCTCTCCCCCCTCTCCCGCCTTAAAAAAAGATTACATGAAATCAGCATATAAGGCATTTTAAAAGTCATTTCAATTGAATAAATGTCACAGTATGGCAGTGAAAAGAACTTTGTTATTTGAAAAAAAAAATCTATAAAGAAGACAATAAAAACTACTTTGGAATGGGGCTAATATACTTAAATGGCCCATCTATGCCGTAGAGCCTTCTGATCAATTTTGGCATATAAGAGCACAAATTAACCAGCAAATGCATTCAATTCAATATGAAATTAATTTCAATGTTTTATGATGTTTAGGAATCAATAAAAAGCTCAAAGATCTGATATTAATGGAAAAATCAAGATTAATTGTCAATACAACCCACGAAAATCCTAAATTGCTAACAAAGGCAGTAACACAGCTCAGCATCAAATTCCTTTAAAAAACCAGAATGTGAAGTCAGCTTAAAATTTGGAATAGGAAAGGCTTTATAATTCATCAATGCTGGTAGTAGATGATATATAGTATGCATAAGAATAATACAACACATATAACTAGAAACAGTTGAGAATATAAAGTCCAACATTAAGTGTAAAAACATATGGGATACTCTACATATTGTCTATAGTCGCATAATTTCATTCACATGCAGCTTAAACAGCACATGTCATCCACATCACCCAATATACGTGATTTAGGTGATTCGACAATATCTAGGACATTAATTATTTTTCTTAGAATTTACGTGATAAGAGAAAGGTTGTGTTTCACGAGGGGCTGATAAGGACGTGCAAATGTAATATTCTTAGTTGGTTCCAAGTAGTACGCCTGATAAGAACTGATGGAGAGACGAAAGCCAAGGAAGAAGACAAGAAACTGAGCAAAGCACACTAAGGAAAACAAAAGAGGCCAAATCTTAAGAGTATTTTTTTGGGTTGTTCAACCTTTTAAATAAGGCCTTAAGGTCCCTCTTACACAGCAGTTCAAGCAATATGTGTGATGTGAAAAGGAATCGCATGGGAAAATATTCAATCTAATGGTTACGACTACCTTAGCTGTAATGGTTTGTTTATCACTCTAGTTAATTACAACGTGACTTTTTTCCCCTCTCATCAAGTGACAACTGGCAAGAGTGGTTGACACACCGTTATATTTAAGTTTGTTGCAACCATTTTATTGAGTATCTCGTCCTAATTCACGATGCCTATTGCCTAGTCAACCCCAGAATCTAATTCTAAAAAGAGTTAACAATAGGAAGCGTGGACCTCATTTGTTAGGAAGTAGGGATTCTCACTTTATAACTTATGGGTTTTGAATTATCTATGATTTTTTTTAATATTTGTAAGACTTCAAAACATTAAAGTTATATTGTTTGTTGCATTGTTTCTGTTTTTCGCTTGTATTATATATTTTGTTAAATGTTTTATTATCTATATATAACTAAGCACATAAATATTTAAATACTTAATAATAAATATATGTTGAATCTCCCGCATCCAAATCCCCATATTTTGAGATTTAGCGAATCTTCCTATCCTCATATAAAGCACCTGTATCGTAACAATCCAGCATCACGTCATAACATGTGGTACTTAGATGTCTATATAAGGACTCTAAGATATATCACTAAACCTTTAGTCAAGACCTTTTGGGTGAGATTGTGATGGACTAAGATAACTTAAGAAGATACTATTGGGCCTTATTATGTTATGATTTGATTTGGACTCGGAATTTGAACCGGTTTGTTATATATTAGAGTCGACTCTTGAAAGGTCGATTCAAGTCGGGTAATCCATGACCGTGTTGCTGGAGGTGGGACGCGAAGGCGGGCTAGACAGGCCGCTTGATACCACAAAAGCTAGAGATGCAAAGATTTGTGCTATGTGCGACTTTGTGTTCAGCCTGATAAAGTCAGCCTGACGAGGACGTCAAATATTTATATATTTATGTGGGGGAGTTTGTAACACCCAAGTCTTACATAATAACATGTGGGATACTTGGATGTGTATATAAAGGCTCAAGCTGCTATCACTAAGAAAGCTCATTAGGCCATGTTATGCTATAATTTAATTTGGACTGACTCAGGATTTGACCCGGGTCGTTATACACATTGTAACAACCCGGGTCAAATCCCGAGTCCAGAACAAATCTCGGGTCAAATCTCAAGTCCGAATCGAATCAAATCCATCAAAATAAAGGCTTAAACCACTGGCCCAATAGCATCTTCTTGGGTCATCTTAGCTCACCACAGGCTCACCCAAAAGGTCATGACTTGAAGGTACTATTGGTAGTAACTTATTTCCTTATACATAGACAAATTTTTCTCCTATCTTTCGATGTGGGACTAGGGTATTACAAACTCCCCCACTTAAATTTCCGATCACACATACAAAACTTTTCTTCTCTAGCCATTGTGGGATAATACTGACTGACATCGTGTCCCCACCTTCGGACCTCCATCTCTTTATTGTGGGATAATACCACCAGCCTTCGTGTCCCCACCTCCGGCAACCCGATCGGATGACCTGACCCGAGCTTCCGAGAGTAGGCTTTTGATACCATATCTATGTGCCCTCCCTTTCCTATTCGGGTATTCGGGAAGAGGGTGTTACACATATTCTCGCATCCATATCCATGCTTCTTAGCTCCTATATACTGCACCAAATATGCGATTCTATGTAGTTGCGAATGGGAGAACTGAGAATCACAATAACCTAATCATCGACTTACTAAGAACACACATACTAACATGGCACAGGAATGGTCATGTACACATCCCTCTCAAGTGCAAAGGATGCTTTAACTACATAGAGAAATCTTAAAGATAAGCCCAACATAGCATTGTTCCTTTTGAGCTTCTTATCGAGATTCTTGTTACCTCAATTTTCGTGGGTGCTTAATTCTACAATAGGGGTCTACAAGTGCAGTTCAGCCAAACATCGTGATTGATGAGTGGGGTAGGTGGGTTAGATGTGATAGCAGCAAATAGTATCTTTCTAGTCTGCATATTCATGGAGCTCAATCTCATTTAAAAAGCCTTTGAACAACCAGATAACTATTCAACTCCTGTTCATGTCCTGTCCTTAATATGTTGAAACTATTTTGTCTGAATATTTTTCCATGGATAAAGTGTCTGTGTGTATAAATCTTTTCCTTATAAAAAATGTAAATATATATACATTTCCTTATAAAAAATTTAATTGATGATTTAAATTGTTTCTTATCTTTATATTTAATGACTCCTTTTACAGAGCTTGGTTTGAAAAAGAAATATTGGAAGCTTATTAAATAAAGAAGGTTATAATGTATGTTTTATCAACCTCAAACAGTTTGGAGGCATGCGTTATGCATCCCAAAAGTTATAAGCAAAATGCTGCTTTCAAATGCTATTATGAATGCAATGTTAAAATTGACAATTCCATAAAAGTAATCAAAAGTATAGTCATGGGCTTGTTGCATTTCAAACAGTCCAAAAGAAGATTTTCTCTGTGACCTCCCATAGTTCCCATCTTAAAATAGTTCTCCGATTCATTATCTTGATACACCCTTGTAAGAATCAATACCTATAAGAAATCATGTATTGAAGAATCAAAAGAGTAAGTAATTAGATGCAATAGTTTATATAGCAAATTAATGATACTGTAGTCTCTCTTATAGAAAGAAGGGTAGTGATTTCTAGATTAATATGCCAAGTTTGGTAAAGGTCTATGGTCCATACTAACCAAACCCACTTCTCCCCCCACCCCCCACCCCCCACCCCCAACTCCACCCCACAACAAAAAAATAAATAAATAAATAAATGAAGATATAAGTCTAATTCATTGAAGAAATGAAATAAATAAATATGAAAAAAAAAATCACACTTAAGGTATAATGATGCTATTTTGGTTTCTTCAGCATACATAACACAGCAAGCTAGGACCATTTATAGACCCCAACATGGTAGCTGTCTAACAAAAGGTTTTGATAATTTTTATAGGCAGTAGCTGGATATACTTTCAGCTAATCTAGCACAAGGCCCTAAAAAAAGGCACAATCCAGTAAGTATATGATTCGATCCTGGTTATTATTCTCTGTTTGAGATTAGCGGTCTTGAATTTCCAAAGAAATACTTTATCAAATATTGTAATATTTAGAAATGCTATATATGAGCCTCACTGTTTAAAAAATCTGATAAGCATCTTTTTGTCATCAAAATCATTAATATTTTCTCCAAGAAAAGTACAATTATGGACTTTAGGTTTTAAGGGAGGAGATGCATTGATAGATGCAGGACAAGGACAAACTGAAAAACCGGAAGCTGCAAGTAGGAGGATAATAAGATTAGGCAAAAACATAGGAGGAAAATATTGTAACAATTCTATTTAAATGATAAATGCAAATCAACTTAACGTCTCATAACTGTAGTAAGAATTTAATATTTTATACTGTATGATCTCTTATGGTAGTTTACTAATTACTGCCAACAGGTTATTCAGATTGTTAGCTTTGATCTTGTCCTATCAAGGTTTCAGTCAATTTCCATGATCCTCTCGTATCATATAGTTTAAGAATTACATATAAAAACTTGAGGCTTAATGATTAAAAAAGGAGTAGAGAACAAGTAAAAGCATATGATCTATGAGTTTTAAATGAATGAAGAGTACATTTTGGAAGGTCATAATCAATTTGCAAAAAGAATAGTCACTAATCTCATTGTTTCGGTAGAGAAGCAAAAAGTTACTGAAAAAGTACAAATAAATATACAATCCACCCTATACCCACCTCCACCCCCAAAAATGACACACAGAAATTAAATACATAACTGAATAAAAGAGAGATAGAGAAAGACAGGAAAAATAATCCAAAATGTAGATTACACCATATTAATGTTCCATATTTGTGACTTCTATGAATGTGAATACTCGAAACTCAAATTTAAAACTTGATGGATTTTTATTTTAAGTTTAAAAAAAAATTGAAGTAAAAGAAACTTGACAGAGTTTTATGTTCTCATTCGTCTGTCCAAGCATCTCTATATGCGGACTTTTACCAAGAACAGACGATACATAATTGATAAGTACTACTCCCTCCGTTCCTAAAAGATTGTCGTTTTAGAATAAAAAATTTGTTCCAAAATGTTTGTCGTTTACAACTTTCGAGTAGAATAAATTATTTACTTTCTTATATTACCCCTACTTTCTCTCATTGTCCCAAGAAATTCTCACCTTTGTATTAATAGTTTTCAACTTCCCATAAAGGGGTAGTGATGGAATTTCAAACAAATTTTACTTGGTAAATGATACTTTCTTAATTCATGTGCCAAAACCTTAAACGACAATCTTTTAGGAACGGAGGTAGTACTTCACTATTTCATATATCAGAAATCCCTCAGTCCCAAATTGTCTGTGCTAAAAAAATCCCAAAAATTTAAGAGCTCATACAGTCTCGAAATCAGAAACCTTCTAATAACGACAGACATGGACTAATTTTGACATGTAACATAAGAAACATTATAACAGTAAACTAGATTCCACTTGCCCAATTAAGGCTTTACGCACCTTAAATTCTTCTTGTGCCTCTTTGATCCGAAGCAGCTCTTGCTTCAACTGCATCTCCCTTTCTGGTCCTTCAATCTGATCCTTGAATTTCCCACATTGTTTCTCCAATGCTAAAGCCTTCTTCAGCATCTTCTTTTCATTCTTTACAGCATCATGCAACTCTCTTTCCGCCTCTGATTTTCTCAATTTCCAAGCTTCCATATCTGCCCTGATCTCTGAATTTTCGGTCTCAAGCCGTTTCTCAGCCTGTGTAAGAAAGTTAACCTGCGAAGTAGCCTTGTTAAATTCGTTTTGCACCTTCACAAGCTTCTTCATCCTCTTTTCCTCAAACTCTTGTTTTGCAATCTTGAGGAACTTTTCATTTTCAATCTTTTCCATCCTCAATACCTTGAGCTCCGCAAGACCTTGACTAACCCTTTCTTCGGCTTTCAGAACCTTCATTTTAGCCCATTCTTGGTGCTCTGCCATCTGCGCCGTACAATCATTGATTTTTTTGACCATGCTAGCGATCATCTCATTCTTTTCATCATCAGTCTTTCCTTTTAGCCACTCTTCAAAGTTATCAGGCAAGTCCACTCCAATTCCGAGCAAATCAGGCTTCTTGACAAATTCATTGCTCGCCAAAGGTGAAAGAGTATCGTCGTCAGATTCATCTTTTTTATACTGCATTGATGAAGAATCGGCTGGAGTGACACATTCACCATCCTTATGATCAGTTGAGCCTTCAATTTTCTCAAGTGGAGAGGAATTTCTTTTTTGATCAGGACCTTCAACTATATTTATAGCCAAAAGATGGCGCAGTATATCAAAATTATTAAAGTCGGGACGAGCTAGTTTTATCCGCCTTTTCAACATTGCGACCTCGTGGCTTATCCGCTGTCTCAAATCCTGAAATGAGTTGACAAATCCCGGGGTGGAAATACCAGAGTTGATAAAGGCTGATGAATTTACCAAAAGATTAGTCATAATGTCATTGGGACCCATCGTCTGTCCATTCATATAAAGTCCTCTTCTAGCAATTTCTTCTTTGTACCCCATAGCCACAAGCTTTTGTAAAGCTACAAGATACACCTTCTCTACTTTTATATACAGCATAACCTCCATTTCTTTGTTTGTGTGGACATAATTCCAATCATTCAACTTGCTTTGTGTCTGATTGTCATCAACTTTAGAACTTGAGGACCCTGATTGTTTTTTTTCAGACTTTTTGGACTTAGATTTTACTTTGTTCTTCGAGTTTTTTCCTTTACCAGCCATAAGTATAGCCTGCATTGGAACAAAATAAAGGGGCTAAAACACACATAAAACAAGGACTTGAAATCGAGCAGAATTCAAATTCAGCTTCACAGTATAGAATTCATACAAATTCTAACAGGGCAGTGAAATATACTAGCTAGTCAACTAGTATTCTTCTTTTTTTTTTTGCATTTCTTTTTGATAAATAATCAATTCAATAAAAGTTTACTTGTAACATATATGACTGCATATAAGGTTTTGATGAAAAATAAAATAAATTAAATTAAATCAAAAATACCCACATGAGCAACAAAAAAAAATGAAACAAGTGCTGTTTCTTAAATACACTAAAATATGTATATACCAAAACTGTCAAACTAATATATCTTGCCTCTTAATATGTTTATTAGGCATATCTACATATAACTAATGTGAATCTTTGTTCCACAAAACATGTATTAGAATAAATACAATTAAAGGAATTGAGACAACAGAAAAAATAATCCCCAAAATCTGAAAAATAGCCCAAAATTGAATCAAGAATACTAATCAATTGCAAAACAGAGACAATTTAGCACAAATTAAACATAATTCATGAGTATTTATAGGCACACCTATACAGATCAAAAATTGTGTATATAAGCAAATAATGTTTCAAAAAACAAAAAATTTAAAATGAAATTCATGTGGGTTTCAGATATAGAAAAGTAAAACACAAAGATTGATCATTATAGATACAGATACATTTATGTTTATACAAAAATTGAAATTAACTGAACATTAAAACTGAGAATTTAAACTTACCAAGTGATGAAAATTCACTCAATTTCTGATTTGGATTAATTTGAAGAAGTTGAAATGAAAATGAAGAAGATGAAATGGGGGTCTGTGTTACATGCAAGAAGTGAAAAAGATGGTGATTACTTATTACCTGTCACTCTGTCAGGTAACTTCTACAACTTGGCAGCCATGCATGAACTCCTTTGTCTTTAGTCTTAAGCTGGTCAACAACTGGCTTAACTCTTTTTTGTTTTGGTTTTAATTTTTTATTTTGGTTTTAATCTCACCAAATAAATTTTCGAAAATTTTAAAATAATAGTAGTAGACTTTTGGATGTAATTTTGTGGGGGTATGCCTGAGCTCAGCAGTTTTTCATTATAAAAATAAAAATTTCTTCCTTCCCTTTGTAATTAGCGTTTTAGAAAAATATATAAAAGATTAAAAATATAATTAATGTTTTGACTAATTGATAAATTGGATATAAAATCTCAATAAAGAGATAAAGAAAAATAAATTTTGTAATTAATGTAGGGATAATATAGAAATAAGTCATTAATTCTTCCTTGAAATTCACAATCGACAAATAAAAAAAGAATAAATTTTACTCGATGACAAGGACAGTAAACAAGGCTAGAGAAAATATTACTCCCTCCGTCCCACGATAAAAGTCCTTATTACTATTTTGGGTTGTCTCATGTTAAATGTCCTCTTTCTTTTAATAACCAAATTTTTACACATTTTTTCCTATTATGCCCGTAGCATTAAATATCTCATACTTTTCTTATTCTAATTCTCTCTCCATATTTAATGACATTATTATGGGCAATTTTGTCATTTTATTCCTCTTCTTAATATCGTGAAAAGTCCACTGGGACTTTTATCCCAGACCGGATGAAGTAAATTACTAATCAGATAACCCGTGTACTCCCAAGACTATGTATTTAAAGCATGAGAGATTGTCGGTATAGAGAGAATGGAGGATGATAAAGTGAGAGAGAGCAATTTTTAATTTATCCTTTCAAATTAAATAGGATATAATGGACGGTGAGATTTTTCTCAAACTTCGGACGGTTCTGATCGTTTATTAGGGTGAGCGAAAAATTCAAAATCATTTGTGTTTTGTTAATTAGATGTGTGCATGAATTATAAGATTGTTAACTCTCTCTTTTTTCAAAATATCTAATGATTTTTGTCGATTTAAATTGTTAAAATATTGTGATTATTGTATTATAGATAAAATTTTAAGTGTTTAAATTTGTTTAAATATTGAAGAAGACAAATTACAAGTGGCTCCCGCACTAAAAATATATGGATCCCATATGTGGAAATTACATATAAAAAAATGTATCAATTTTAAGATGTTATTGATGTTTCCGCATAAAAATTTAATATTTTATTTACGTTTTTAAGTGGGATCCACAAGTAAAAATATTAATATCTTATATAAAAATATTTTTTAAAAAATTATTAGCATTTATTTTCTCTCTTAAAGTTGATCCACTCCTTGACACTATATAATCCAACTATTAAATTATTATTACATATTTCCATTTGGGATGGTCATCACATTATAAATCTTTTAACAAGAACGTTAGGTAGTCTTAGTAATAGCAAGGAAAGAAGATCAACAACTTAATTAACGAATAAGAATTATTCAATAATGAGCTCTGTAAAAATTCAAGTGTTTGATAACCAGCTCAAGAATTTCATAAAATATGGTTAATGTTTGTTAAACACTACTCCATCCGTCTCTTAATATGTGTAGTTTTAAATAATTTTATTTTTTTCTTAATTATTTGTCTTTTTATACTCTCTCCGTTCCTAATTATTTGACGTTTTAGAGATAGACACAAGAATTAAGATAATGATTGGAAAACATTAAATATAATACTCAATTGTCTATAATACCCTTAAATCTTTTGTTGGGATAAGAAGAGTTTTGTTGCGATAAGGAGAGAGAAAGAGTTTAAAGTATCAAAAAATAGGTAGAGTAATGAGGAGTAATTTTGGAAAAATAGTCATTAATTCTCCTAGATTTGAATAAACGTCAAATAATTAGGGACAAATAAAAAACTCTAAAACGTCAAATAATTAGGGACGAATGGAGTATAATATAGGAGAATTAAATACAATCTTTCCAAAATTATTTTTCATGAAAAAATGTTAGAGATGAGAGAATGAGATAAATATGGTAATTATAAAAATTTAAGAGTATTATAAACAATTGATATTATATTTAATGATATACAATCATTTTTTTAATTTTTATACACGACTTTTAAACAACATATATTAAAGGACGGAGGGAGTAATAAATTAGTGACATTAATGTGCATTATTATATTAGTGACATAAATGTTGATTAGTTGCATTTTCTTCTAAAACATGCCAAAACATATGTACTCCCTCTATCCATGATAAAAGTCTTTATTACTATTTTAGGTAGTCCCAAATTAAATGTCCACTTTTCTTTAATAACCAAACGTTTACACAATTTTTTCTATTATACCATTAGCATTAAATATCTCATATTTTTCTTATTCTAATTCTCTCTCCATATTTAATAAGTATAATTAGTTATGTGGTAGAAAATATTTTGAATTGAAAAGCTATAAAGTCACTCTCTCACCTACATTGGAAATGATTAATGACATTATTATTGTGAAATCCCATATTTTATGAATAAAGAATTAATTTTCTCGAAATAATTTTTTTTATATTATGGTGTGAATTTGAGATAATGTTATAGTTGTGGGTAATATTTATAAATTTTGCAAAGTATGCAAGTTGTCATATTATATTCGATTGGTTGGGGAATATTCGTTTTAAATGAGAAATATTAAATGCGACGGCACAATCATTAGTGGACCCCATTAATCGAAATTATTGTCGGATTGAGAAAACGACAAAAATATTTTATTGAAAATAACGGCGGAAGTTTCTGATTGATCTTCATTGAACTACTTTCAGTAGTAAAAGTACTGATGTACGCGTTGTTGCGTAGTAGCACCAGGTATTGATTATTGATATTTATGTGAGAAGTCACTCGGTTTTGTTCAATTATTGCTACAATAGTTCTTTGCATAGTCTCTCACATTATTTGATTTAATTATTGTTGATTTAGAAGTTTTGTTTTATTCACGTAATAAAATAGAAACATCTTTTATATAAAATGTAATACTTTATTAAAGTTATTCTATAAATAGAATATATTATATTCTATTATGCATAGTAAAATTTTTTTATATAAAATGTAATATTTTATTAAAGTTATTCTATAAATATAATATATTATATTTTATTATGCATAGTGTTTGCATAGTGCCTTGATAGTGTTTGCATAGTAAAATCTTTTTATATAAATAGAATATATTATATTTTATTTAAAAGATTTTTCTTTAAATATCGGACCGTCGATTAAAAGTAAATCAATCTGGACCGTTCATGGATTAGTTACTATGCATTCCATTTTCCTATAAATAGAAGCTCATTCCTTCATTATTTTCTTACGAATTCAACGAACTCTGAGAGAGATAAACTATAGAGAGACTATAGAGAAATAGAAGAAAAATTTTCTGCTACTTCACTACTCTTATATCAAGTATTATTTTACGGTAAGGGATATTATTTGTTGTACTCGTAAGGGGTATTATTTCTTTTGTATTCATAAAGATAACTTTTGGTATTCCATTCTTTATTATTCTCATTTGGAATAACCAAAGATATCTGACTTTACCCTATACTTGGTGACATTCTTATATTATTCTCGTTTTATTATTACGTCGAATATCTTGTATGCATGTTATCTGTGGGACTGGTTCCATTTTTATTATTCCGTCTTTATTATTACATTAGAACATCCATCGGTGTAATTTCACGACTGGTTCCGTTATTATGATTACATTGAAATAACCATCTATCTGAAGATCTGCATGCATGATGATATCTTTTGTTATTCCATTCGGTATTATACTCGATTGATTAAAATTTTGACTTCTATACTCCATGAAATTAGTGGAATATTCTTGATATTTGCAACTTCATCTAGTATCTTTTTAATGGAAATATTCTTTTGAGCATTCTTGAATTTTACCTCAAAGCGATGTCATGTTGACAATTTGGGCGTTATTGGTTCTGGACAAATTAATTCTTGAACTTGTTTAATTGAATTCTTATATTATTGTCATCATCCTCATGTTTATGTTATGTTGAAAGTCATCTCGTGGTCCATAGTGCATAGATGGACTTGGTATGATTATGACCAGAGATTATTCGGTATAATCATGGTAGTAATGTTACAAATGATGTGAAAATTAAAAGTCCTCATTGGCAGTAGTGCATTGATGGATAATTTTTGGTATGATTATGGCTATGGATTCTCTTGACCAAGGGAGCAAAGACGAATTGTTTTATGGCATGATCGGACCGGTTGATGAAAACACGATTATCTTTGGCCGTAGTGCATGGATAATTAAGTGGTCGTGATACTAAAAGAATATCCTTGGCACAAGTAGCGGGATGATTTAATGATGTAGATTATTTATTGAAATGAGTCTCAATGATAAAAATGATGAAAAACTTTTTAAATCATAGAAGATAGTAGATTTTATTCCCTACTTGACTCTTCGAATGGATTGCTTGTTCCGCTGCAGTTAAACTTGATAGTTATTATATTTTATCAGTTTAACACTGTTGAAGGCTAACGATAATTTATTCTGCATTATTTTAGTCATAATATTTCTTACTTGGCTAGTTGAGCTCACCCTTTCTTTCACTGTTCTCTTCAGGAAATGAGAATATAGCTGGGACGAGTCGGGGAACGGCGTGATGGTCCAGAGGATAGCATTAATAGTCCTCACTATTTTGTAAAATAGTGTGATAATAATTGTAATGAGGACTCCTTTTGAGTTTGTATAATCTCTAGTAGACAATAATTGTATTCAAACTTACAGTTTATGTTTTGTCGTATTGTACACGACAGTTGTATTAGTAAGTTGTATTTAAATTCTGTACCATGTATCTGGTGACCCAAGATGGGTGATGTATACCTAATTTTGGGGGCGTCACAATTATGGACAATTTTGTCATTTCATTCCTCTTTTTAATATGCGTGAAAAGTCCACCAGGACATTTATCTTAGGACAGAGTGAGTAATATATTGATCTAACATATTTTAATTTCATAATCCATCTGTCCTTTTTAAGAGAGCATGTGACGCCCCCAAAATTAGGTATACATCACCCATCTTGGGTCGACACTTACATGGTACGTAATTTAAAAACAACTTATTAACATAACTGTCAGTATGCAATACGACATAAACCGTGAGTTTAAATACAAATATCGTCTACTAGATATTATACAAACTCAAACAAAAAGTCCTCATTATAGCTTATTATCACACTATTTTACGTATTAATAGTGAGGACTACTAATGCTATCTTCGTGACCATCACTGCTTCCGACTCTGCGTCTCAAATTTATATTATCATTTCTCAAGAGAACGAAGAAAGAAAGGGTGAGCTCAACTAGCCCAAGAAGAAATATTATGACTAAGATAATGCGAAAAAAAATTATCAATAGTCTTCAATAATGTTAAACCGATAAAATACAATAGATGACCATTTAACTACAAATGAATATGCAATCCATTAAAAGAGTCAAGTAGAAAATAAAGTCTACTATCTTTTAGGTTTTAAAAGGTTTTTCATCATCGCTTATAATTGAGACTCAAATTTTAATAAATATTTCACATCATCGAATCACCCCCGCACTACTACTGCCAAGGATATTCTTTAGTATCAACGACCATAATTATTCATGCACTACGCCGAAGAATATTTGTGTATTCATTAATGGTCATGATCATGCCAACAATCATCCCATCAATGCACTACTGACCAATTGAGGATTTTTATCACATCATTTGTAACATTACGGTCCATGATTACAATCAATAATCTCTCGGTCATAATCATACCAAGTCCATCTATGCACTACGTGCCGCCATTTGACTTTCAAAAAAAAAATAACATGAGGATGATGACAATGATATAAGAATTCAATAAAACAAGTTCAAGAATTATTTTATCCAGAATTATTAACGTCCAAATTGTCAACACGATCTTGTTTTGTAGAGTAAAATTCAAGAATGATCGTAAGAATATTTCCATGAAAAGATATTTGGATGAAACGCAAATATCAAGGATATTCTACTAATTTCATGGAGTATAGAAGTCAAAGTTTTAACCAACCGGGTATAATAAAGAATGGAATAACAAAAGAAATCACCATGCATGCGATAGACCGCATGACGAGTTATTCAATGTAATAATAAATAACGGAACCGTGTCGTGTGAAATTCACACAAGCGGGATGTTCTAACGAATAATAAAGATGGAACCGGATCCGGTAAAACACACGATAGGATATTCCAATGAATAATAATAAAGACGGAACCGAGTCCGGTGTAAAACAAAAAGACAGGATGTTCCAACAGAATAAAAAGATTTTAACCAGTCCTAAAAACACATGCATGTGATGTTCCAAAGAATAATAATAAAGAGGCGGAACCAGTCCGTGTAAAACACATGCAGACAGATGTTCCAATCAGCGAAATAATAAAGAATGTCACCAAGTATAGGGTAAACCACAGATACAAAGTTATTCCAAATGAATAATAAGCAATGGAATAACAACAGTTCTCTTCATGAATAAGAAAGAATAACACCCCTTACATTTGGTAGGAGATTGAATATTGCGTGAAATTGTAGTAACAAAATACTCTTCTTCTTTCTCTCTTATTCTCTCTATACTTTTTCTCTCTATAGCTTGAATGAATTAAATGAAAATAATGAAGCCCTAGGCCTTTATTTATAGAAGATTTCTAGCTTAGCACTTTCTTAGTGTGAAAAGCGCAAGTGGCTTCGACGAATTGGTTTGACGCTTTGTAATGTGAAACGACAAGTGGTTCGACGTCTGGTAAAGGTAATTACTATTAACGAAGGTAAATACTATTGACGAAGGTAAATACTATTCACAAGGGTAATTACTATTGACGAAGGTAATTACTATCGACGAAAGGTAAATACTATTCACAAGGGTAATTACTATCGACGAAGGTAATTACTATTGACGAAGGTAAATACTATTACGAAGAGACTCTTAGATGATGACATATGAGCCCCCATAAAATAATCAAACTTACCACAAATCATTTTTTCATCAACACATATTTAATCTTTCAACAATTATTAATCATTTATAACTTGTCGTCTCAATTATTGATTTAATACTATAACATATTATACGGATGATCTTTGTGACAATAATTGAATCAATAATATAAGAGATATGATCGCAAAGAATTCTTCATAGCAATAATTGAGCATAGGTGAGTGACTTCTCACGTAAGCATCAATAATCAATCTGAGTGTCTTACTATGCAACTACGCCAGACATCTTGTACTTTTTACCACCGGTAGTTCAACAGGTTTTAACGGTAACACCTCCGCCGTTATTTTTATAAAATATTTTTGTCGTTTTCTCAATCCGAACAATAATTTCATTGTGGGGTCCACCAATGATTGAGCCATTGTATCGAATATTCCCTAACAAAAGAATATTCCCACCAAACGAAATATTTTATAACAACTTGCATACTTTGCAAAATTTATAAATATTACCCACAACTATAACATTATATCAAATTTATTCCATAATATTCAAAAATAATATTTATAGAAAAAATTCATCTTTATTTATAAAAAGCTGGGGTCTTACAACCTCCCTTCTTATGAAATTTAAGCCCTCGAAATTAGGGTGCGATACACAGTATGTCGAAGAGGTAAGGATACCTTGATTTCATTTGATTCTAACTCCCAAGTCATTTCCTCAACATCGTGGTTCCTCCACAAAACTTTGACTTGAGGTATAACCTTGGAGCGTAGAATATGTTCCTTCTTATCCAAAATTTGAACAGAACCTCTTCATACGTCAAATCTTCCGCTATTTCGTCCGGTTCTAACTTCAATAATATGGTTCGGGTCTTTCACATATTTACGTAACATAGATATGTGAAAAACGTTATGAACACGAGACATATTTGGCGGTAAAAGCGAGTCTATAGGCCACAGCTTCCTACTCGATCGAGGATTAAAATGGACCGATGAATCGAGGGTTAAGTTTTCCTCTCTTTCCAAATCTTGTAACTCCTTTCCATGGAGCAACTCTTAACAACACATGATCTCCTATATCGAATTCCACGCCCTTTCGATGAAGATCGGCATAACTCTTTTATCGATTTTGTGAGGTTTTTATACGTTGTCGGATCGTTTGAATCTTTTCCGTAGTCATACGTACCAACTCCGGTCCCCAACAACGTTGCTTCACCCACCTCATCCCAAATCTTTGAGAACGACACTTTCTTCCATACAATGCTTGAATGGAGCCATGCCAATACTTGCTTGATAAGCTGTTGTTGTGGAAAACTCCACCAATGGTAAGAACTTGTCCCAACTCCCTTGAAATCAAGGACACGAGTCTTAATAGATCTTGAAGAGTTTGAATAGTCCTCTCCGATTGTCCGTCCAAATGCGAGGATGATATGCCGAAAACTAAATCGTAAGTCTGTGCCCATAGCTTTTTGCAAACTAACCCAAAATCGTGAAGTGAATCTTGGGTCTCGATCGAAACTATGGATACCCAAGCATACCATGCGGTCTTACAATCTCGTTTATGTACATACTGAGCAAGACGTTCAAGTGTATAAGTTTCTCGTGTCGGTAAGAAATGAGCGGACTTGGTCAACCTATCAACAATGACCCAAATCGCATCAATGCCTTGAGAAACCTTAGGAAGGCCGTGAATGAAATCCATGGTAATGTGCTCCCACTTCCATTCTGGAATTTCAAGTGGTTGCAATGGACCTTTTGGTACTTGATGCTCCGCTTTAACTCGTTGACAAGTTAGACACCTTGAGATAAACAAATATATCTCTCTCTTCATATTGCTCCACCAAAATGTATAGCGAATATCATGATACATTTTGGTACTCCCAGATGGATTGCAAATGGTGTGTTGTGTGCCTCCATCATGATATTATACTTTAAATCGTGGTCGTTAGGAACACAAAGTCCGGAGTTGACTCTAAGTATTCCTTCTTCATCGATTCTTGCTTAGATAGCACCTTCTTGCACTTTTTCTTCCTCATACGCATCGACTCCAGTGTCCTAGCTTGGCGGCTTTTAACTTTATCAATTAAAGTCAGGTCTACTTTCGTATATTCGCTATCATCACATGCGTCCACTGAGTCTTTAATTCTATCTCCATCCTTTGCAAGTCACACAAAATGGGCCTTGCGTTGACAATATCGCTTTTCGACTTGCATATGATTTTTTTCTACTCAATCGTTAGCTACCACGTTCGCTTTTCGGGATGGTATTGGATGGTATGATCATAATCTTTCAATAGTTTCAAGCCAACGTCGTTGTCGCATGTTGAGTTCCTTTTGTGAGTGAAGAAATATTTGAGGCTTTTATGATCCGTAAAGATCTCCACTTTCTCCCCATACAAGTAATGCCTCCAAATTTTAAGTGCAAAAGATAACAAATGCTAACTCTAGATCATGAGTAGGATAATTCCTCTCATATTCTTTGAGTTGTCGCGAGGCATAAACTATTACTTTTCCATGTTGCATGAGAACACATCCCAACCCTTTGCTCAAGCATCACCAGATGACAAATCCCTCCGAGCGGATGGTATTGTCGAGAGCAGTCTTTGAAATAAGTCTCCTCTTGAGTTCTTGAAAACTCTTCTCACATTCTTCGCTCCAACCGAACTTTGTATCTTCCGAGTCACCGTGAGTCGATGGAATAGCGATTCGAGAAAATCCTTCCACGAATCTCCGATAATAACCAATTAAACCGAAAAGCTACGTGCTTGGTCAATCGATTTAGGTTGTTCCCGACTTTGAATAGCTTCAATCTTTCTTTGGGTCAACGATATTCCATGACTTGATACCACGTGCCCAAGGAATGCTACTTCTTCGACCGAACTCGCATTTCTTTCAACTTGGCATAAAGCTTATATTCACGAAGCTTTTGGAGTGTCGACCTCAAGTGTTGCTTTCATGATCTTCACGGCTTTTGGAATAAATAAGGATGTCATCAATAAAGACGACCACAAAGTGATCTAAATATTCCTTGAATACTCGGTTCATCATATCCATGAAGGCGGCGGGAGCATTAGTCAATCCAAAGGACATGACTAGGAATTCATAATGCCCGTCTCGAGGAGTTCGAAAGCCGTCTTTGGAATGTCGGTGGTTCTAATCTTCAATTGGTGATATCCGGACGAAGATCAATCTTTGAAAAGAATTTGGCTCCTTCTTATCGGGTCAAACAGGTCATCAATACGTGGCAATGGATACCTATTTTGATGGTGACGTGATTCAACTCCCCGATAATCAATACAAAGTCGCATACTCCCATCTTTCTTCTTCACGAATAAACAGGAGCACCCCAAGGAGAAGTACTAGGGCGAATAAAGCCAATGTCTAACAATTCCTGCAGTTGGGTCTTTAACTCACGAAGTTCAATAGAGCCATTCGATATGGGGCTTTGGAAATAGGTTTTGTCTCGGGGTTCAAGGTCGATACAAAATTCAATTTCACGCTTCGGGGTAGGCCGGGAAGTTCTTCTGGGGAATACGTCGGAAATTTATTAACAATAGGAATATCGTTTAAAACTCGGCGTATTTTTATTTAAATCATGACATGAGCTAAGAAAGCTTGACATCCGCTTTTTCAATAAACGAATAGCTTTATGGCTTGAGATGACCGTGATTGATTTTAATGGTTTGGTAGTTTGAATTAGCATAATAGGTTGATTAGGAATATGAAAGCTAACAACCTTACGAAAACAATCAATTTTTGCATGATAAGTAGTTAACCAATCAATCCCTAGAATCACGTCAAATGCAAGTATTTTTAATGAAATAAGATCGACGAGGTAATGTGAGGGTACCGATTTGAACCAAACAAGACTTATAAGCAATGGATGTAATGAAGGTTTCTCCCAACGGAGTTTCCACGAGATAAGTCAAAGTCTAATTTCTCCTGAGTCAAATTTAATCGATGAGCGCAAGTAGGAGAAATAAAAGAATGGGTAGAACCCAGGTATCAAATAAAGTATAGACTTCATTAGAGTTTATGATAAGCTTACCCGTGATGACCTCATTCGGATTCCTTGCTCTTTGGGAGGTCACAACAAATGCTCTCCTTACAGACTACTGGGTTTTGAATTTTCTCGGATGGCCTTTGGTGCCTCCATCCTAGCTGAATTTGTCTTGATGGCAATAAATCGAGCTAAGTGACCTTCTCTTCCACAATTATAACATGCTTTGACTTGCATTTATGACGTAGCTTGATTTGGTGATGTCCCCTCTCTCGCATTTGAAGCATATGATAGGTGGTCTTTCTCCTTCCTTAACAATGGGTCTTTGGTCTTGACGTCTTTCCATCATTGTTGAATCTCCTTTTCTTGAAATGTCCATTCTTATTGTTTTGTACCTGATTACCACAAAGTGGTTACCATATCCGCCTTTGTTGATTCCCTCCACGCTTGTTGTCACCGCCTCGATGACTATTCTCGCCGGTATTATAATTTTGCGGCTACTCTCTTTTAGTTCACGTTGACTCATTATCGCGCTCCATTAATCGAGCCCTATTTACAACATCCGAATACAAACACGCTTTATGAGAAATAAGATGTTGGCGTATCTCGACTTCAAACCTCTTAAAAACATTCGCGCCATTCTCTTTCATTATCCACCGTGTGGGACGAACCGTGATAACTCATAAATTTTGCCTCGTATTGCGACACGGTCGTATTGTTTTTTGTTCCAACTTGATAAACTCCACCTCCTTCATGTGGCGAATACTTTCGGAAAGTATTTGTCGTTGAATGACTCTGGAACTTCTCCCAAGATATCTTGATGACAATTTGGTTGAGTACGTTTCCGATTTCCACCATGAATCCGCCTCTCCGCATGACATAAAAGGCGTGAAAGGAACCTTTTGCTCCTCGGAGCATCCCAAGACATCAAATATCTTGGTAATCTGCTTTATCCATGCTTCCGCCGAAGTGGTTTTGGCTCTCCCTTAAACTCCGGTGGTCCTAGCTCCTTAAATTGTTTAGCGGTGTGCTTGAGAGTTTTCCGTGTTTCCACCTACGTTTTGGATGAGTCGTCGCTCTACTTTCTTTGTTGCATAAATTGCATAAAGCCTCTAAACATTTGATCATTCGTCATTTTTAGTCGGTGTTGTTGTTTGCGTGAGGATTGTCGCCTTCTCGATGCACATTATCCTCGATTATTGATATGTGGTGAATCAACAATCGCTGCGCTCCATTGCTATTCTCAACATTCTCGGATGTCATTTTCGAATCTTGCCACAAAACAAAAGGTTAATTGACATGTAACAAATTATCCCTATCTTCCGACCAACCAATAAAATATCACATAAACTTAGGTAGGTCATACTACTGCGAAGGTATTCCCGCTCTCCCTCCTAGTACTATTCTCACATCTTAGCCGGGATCATATCCCTAAGCTCGATACTGTTGTGGCGCCCCAAAATTAGGTATACATCACCCATCTTGGGTCGACACTTACATGGTACGTAATTTAAAAACAACTTATTAACATAACTCTGCTGTATGCAATACGACATAAATCGTGAGTTTAAATACAAATATAAATCTCTACTAGATATTATACAAACTCAAACAAAAAGTCCTCATTTACGATTATTATCACACTATTTTACGAGAATAGTGAGGACTACTAATGCTATCTTCAGACCATCACTGCGTTTCCCAGGCTTCGTCCCGGCTATATTATCATTTCACAGAAAACGGTGAAAGAAAGGGTGAGCTCAACTAGCCCAAGAAGAAATATTATGACTAAGATAATGCGAGAAAAAATTATCAATAGTCTTGATAATGTTAAACCGATAAAATACAATAGATGACCAGGTTTAAGCTGCAATGAATATCTGATCCATTAAAAGAGTCAAGTAGAAAATAAAATCTACTATCTTTTAGGTTTTAAAAGGTTTTTCATCATTGCTTATAAATGAGACTCGAATTTTAATAAATATTTCACATCATCGAATCACCCCCTTTACTGACCAGGATATTCTTTAGTATCACGACCACAATTATTCATGCACTACGGGCCAAGAATATTTGTGTATTCATTAATAGTCATGATCATGCCAACAATCGTCCATCAATGCACTACTGACCAATTGAGGATTTTATCACATCATTTGTAACATTACTACCGTGATTACACCGAATAGTCTCTCAGTCATAATCATACCAAGTCCATCTATGCACTACAGCCACGATGACTTTCAAAAAAATAAATAAACATGAGGATGATGACAATGATATAAAAATTCAATAAAACAAGTTCAAGAATTATTTTATCCGGGAAATTATTAACGTCCAAATTGTCAACACGATCTTCGTTTTGTAGAGTAAAATTCAAGAATGATCGGAAGAATATTTCCATGAAAGATATCTTTGGATGAAACGCAAATATCAAGGATATTCTACTAATTTCATGGAGTATAGAAGTCAAAGTTTTAACCAACCGGGTATAATAAAGAATGGAATAACAAAAGAAATCACCATGTATGCATGCGATAGCCTGCATACGGGTTATTCCAATGAATAATAAATAACGGAACTGTGTCGGTGAAATTCACACCGACGGGATGTTCTAACGTAATAATAAAGATGGAACCGGATCCTGTGTAAAACACATGATAGGATATTCCAATAGAATAATAAAAGCGGAACCGAATCAGGTGTAAAACACAAAGACAGGATGTTCCAACGAGAATAATAAAGATTTTAACCAGTCCGTGTAAAAAAACACATGAGCAGGATGTTCCAATGAATAATAATAAAGATTTTAACCGGTCCCGGTGTAAAACACACGATGAGGATGTTCCAATGTATAATAATAAAGAATGTCACCAAGTATAGGTAAACAATGATACAAAAGTTATTCCAATGTAATAATAAGCGATGGAATAACAACAGCTTCTCTTCATGAATAAGAAAGAATAACACCCCTTACATTTGGTAGGAGATTGAATCTTTATGCGATTGTAGTAACAAAATACTCTTCTTCTTTCTCTCTTATTCTCTCTATACTTTTTCTCTCTATAGCTTGAATGAATTAAGTGAAAATAATGAAGCCTAGGCCTCTATTTATAGAAGATTTCTAGCTTAAGACTGCTTAGTGTGTGAAAAGGCAAGTGGCTTGACGAATTTGGTTTGGCGCTTTGTAATGTGAAACGACAAGTGGTTCGACGTCGGTAAAGGTAATTACTATTAACGGAAGGTAAATACTATTGATGAAGGTAAATACTATTCACAAGGGTAATTACTATTGATGAAGGTAATTACTATTAATTTGGTAAATACTATTCACAAGGGTAATTACTATTGTGTGAAGGTAATTACTATCGATGAAAGGTAAATACTTTATTGACGAAGAGACTCTTAGATGATGACATATGAGCCCCCATAAAATAATCAAACTTACCACAAATCATTTTTTTCATCAACACATATTTAATCTTTCAACAATTATTAATCATTTATAACTTGTCGTCTCAATTATTGATTTAATACTATAACATATTATACGATGATCTTTGTGACAATAATTGAATCAATAATATAAGAGATGATCGCGATTAATTATCGTAGTGATAATTGAAAGCATAAATGAGTGACTTCTCACGTAAGCATCAATAATCAATCTGTGTCTTCTATGCAACTCACGCCAGACATTCTTGTACTTTTACCAATTTAGTTCAACAGTTTTAACGGTAACACCTCCGTAGTTATTTTTATAAAATATTTTTGTCGTTTTCTCAATCCGAAATAATTTTACATTATGGGGTCCACCAATGATTTGAGCCATTGTACGAATATTCCCTAACAAAAAGAATATTCCCCACCAAACGAATATTTTATAACAACTTGCATACTTTGCAAAATTTATAAATATTACCCACAACTATAACATTATATCAAATTTATTCCATAATATTCAAAAATAATATTTATAGAAAAAATTCATCTTTATTTATAAAAGCTGGGGTCTTACAGAGCAGATCCTCTGTCCTCATTTTCTCTGTCCCCTTGTGTTTCTCCACTTAAATTTTGACACCTGACCTTTTATTTAATTTTAAAATTAATTAGTGTTAAGTAAGAGACTAGATGTCAAAATTTAAGTGGGGGGACACAAGTAAGACAGAGAAAATAGGGACAGAGAATCTGCTCTCCCTTTTTAATTGATATTTTAGATTAATATAAATATTAAAATATTTAATTAGTATTTGTCTAATTAATAAAATTGGGCATAAAATCTCAACAATATGCTTTTAAAATTCATTAGAAAAATTAAACAAAAATAAATTAATATTTTTAACGTAAGAATAGTAATGGAAACTAAGTCGTTAATACTTTGTTGAATTTTACGATGCCTCAAAATTGTCATAAAAATTTTATTATTATGAAACTGGTACAAAACTAACAACTTACTCTATCCGTTCCTTAATATAAGTCGTTTTAGAGAAATGTTTTTATTCCTTAATATAAGTAGTTTGAAAATTTCTAGTAAACATTAATTGCTTAGTTTCCAATATTACCTAAAGTATTAAATATAACTTTGGTTCTCTTCTAAAACAACCAATATTAAGGAACGGAGTGAGTACTATATGGGGGGGGACTCTTCTTGTGTAACAAAATGAATACTATATGTATTGGCAAGCCACATTATCCACCATATCATGAGAGAAACAATAGATGCCATAATACTAGGCAGCTAAATTTAGTTTAGCAAATCCAGTTTATACCATATGATAAAAGGTTCCCCAAAGGAAATAGCATTAGCAAAGCACAAAGATACTTTCTGCCAACAAAATTCTTGAAATCCTAGATTTAGTTTGGCAAATCCAGTCCAACCATATATATATATATATATATATATATATATATATACACACACACACACATACTACTTTCTGGTTTCTGCCAACAAAATTCTTGAAATCCTAGATTTAGTTTGGTAAATCCAGTCTAACCATATGAGAAAAGGTTCCCCAAAAGGAAATAAACACAAACACAAACAAACCCCAGTTAAAAGACACTCTCTTGCCAACCAAAAGTCTTTAACTACTAGCTTTTACCCTGCTAGTTAGAAGAATGACAGGCCTCAGCTTCATTCCCTTGCAGTTTCTTCTTTATTCTGTTCCACAAGCTCGCTACATTGCTTCAGCCTATCTGATGCCTTCTGGAGGGACTTTATCTCCCTCTTCACGACTTCATTCAAAGCTCTGTCCGACTCTGATTTCCTCGATTCGCAAGCTGCAATCTCCGCCCTATATTCTTCATATTGGACCTGAAGTTTTTCTATTGCTTCCGCTCTAAGTTTGAGTTGAGAACTAGCATCATTTAGGGTGTTCTCCAACTCCAACACCCTCTTCATGCTCCTATTTTGCAACTCTTTCCCGTCAAGCTTCAGTTTCTCCCTCTGTAAAAACTCCTGTTGCGCTGATAAATCATGGAGGAATATTTCTGCTGCATGTATCAATTTATTTCTTCCCAGTTCTCTTCGCCTTTTGACCTGTGCCTCAAGCTCTTCATTTCCTTTAATCAAGTTCAAGATCACCTCATTCATTGGATAACCAGGCTTGCCTTCTAGCCACTTTTTAACATTCGACTGATCAGGGATGTTCATCAAAGATCTGAGTGAATCTTCCCAATCAGGATTTTTAGATGGTTCACACGGATTGTAGCTGTGGACCCGATGCTTATCAAGGTTTGGTTTATAAATCACGAGGAGTTGATCAGGTGGTGTACATCTATGTGGCGTGGATTTTCTTCTGCGCGAACCTTTAAGTACCTCAGCCATTGATTTTCACTGAAATTTTACGGATAATTATACAGATGACACGCACATATATGTATATATATAATTGCCTGAACGTATGCATACAAAATGACTCTCAATGTGTATAAATTTCAAACTAGCTAATACAATAATGCATCTACAAGAGGAAATAAAATTAATTTAAGTAGGGCTCATACGACAAAATACAGACAATCAAACACAAATATACGAGTAATTACATATAATAATTAGCACAAGTTGAAGCACATCGTAGAACATGAAAAAGTAAATATTTAGGTATATACATAAGAAATTACTGCTAGAATAGTAGAATAAAAGAAAAAGGGTGAAGCAGAATTTATTATAAAGAACCTAATAAATTGCAATCAAATCCTCACATGGATTCTGATGCGGGTTCGTTTCAATTGCACGAAAGATGCAACACAACATATACATCAAAAACAAGAACTTAGACCAAAGGTAATAACATAGTGGAAGAGGAGTCTCCCTTTACTGTGCAAGGTCACATGTTCAAATTTACCCCTCGACAGAAGTTAGAAGAAGTCAGAAATAACCAAGGCGCTACATGAAGAAGCTAAATTTCCCCTAGTTCCCCCTCCTGGCCCCTTTCCCAGGTTCCCCTTCCTGGTCCCTTTCCCAGGTTCCCCTTCTTGGTCCCTTTCCCAGGTTCCTCCTTAGGCCCATATGATGAAATGTATCCCTAGAATTGAATTGTAATAGAATAGGTTCTAAAGGAAAGAAAAGGACAAAAAAAAGGAATTAAGGATATGGGAGAATTCATAACAGAACAGTTAGAAGTGATTAATTAGATATATGATCAATGAAAGGCACTTAATTAATTTCCATATGTAGTCTGAGAGGAAACAAAATTACTAACAGGAACACAAAAAGATTTATATTGCAATATTAAAAGGGGACAAAATGAGATAGTAGGAACGATCTGAAAAGAAACATAAAATATTACAATAAGCACATTGTGAAAAACTCAATCTGAATAATAACTAGGGAAATTTTTGTGCCAGACAAAAGCTGCTGACAACTTGTGTTTGTAGACCAACAAAAGAGAAAATGTAGGTAATGGAGAATATAAAATATGAGACTATAACTTAATTCTGATCAAGCAAAATAGATCAAGTTCTGACTATATCAAAATAAACTGGATAGGTTATTGTGTAGTCTATGTTATGTCTCAACAATAAACAACTTGGAAGGCATGTCATTGGATACCACTGAGACAACAGATTTTCTTGTTCCAAAAAGACATTCTACTAAAGCCCCATTGTGTGGTGGCAGGGTAGGTATAGACTATAGTACATGATATTATATATTTCCCGGGTATTCAAGCAATTTTCTGAAAAAAAACGTTTTGTTCAGTAATCAGGTGTACATTGTGAATCACTGCAGATACAATCACTCAATAGTCCTAAAACTTTGGTGTTCTTCAAGGAAAAGGCTATGATATAAAAAAAAGGTCAAATTTATTGTGAACAGTTAACTTAGAGAACTTCAGAAATATTACTTTCATAAGCTAATCAAGATTGATCAAAGATGGAAGTTTCCCAGACTAACAGTTATACTTCTCAGTTACACTGCCTTGGAACATGTTTCTCTGATTTTTATTTTCCTTGCATCTTTTCATTTCAATATGAGTGATCTCTTTGTAGGAAATTATTTATCACAAAACTTTTCTAGGAGAGGACCATTCTGATGGTTCAACCCAAGCATTAATAATGGAAGCAGATGATTACAACCATGAACAATAAATCATTTTGATGGATCAAACAAATGTAGAAACAAGCTTAAAACCATCCCGATGGATCAAACAGATGTAGTAAGAAGACCAGTACATGTCAAACCTGGTAATGATCGATTCGCAAGAAAACACTCGGTAAAGATTGAATAATTAAATTCTGACTTAAATACAATAACTTTGATTGTACCAAGCATTTTGGATGAACTATGTAATGGAAAAATCAACTGACTTGGTAATGCACAGACAAATGTTATGGAAGGAATCACAAAAATGACACAGAGCATAACGAAATGCAAAGAGCGAGAAAATAAAATCTGTACCTATCTTCGTCACATTCGAAATCGAGATATACAGGTGTCTTGTGGTCGAAAGCAAGAGATGTGGCTTTATGTTCGTCTCACCAGTACTAAAATTTCTTGAAAATTTTTAAACCTAAAAACATATCTAACAAAAGATTCACAACAAAACCATACAAAATTTATCTAAAAGAGCAATACATTTTTGTCAAACAATATAAACTCACACTTCTCGAAAAATTATTTTCTAATAATGAGTTGTGTATAAAGAATTAGACCAAAGAAAGTCTTTGTTGTTTCATCATTACCTTTCTAGAATGTCAAAAAGAACTACGCTAGTTCAGTTTACAAGAATAAGAAAAGAAAAATAATCAAAATTTTATTGGAAAATAGCAAGCATAGGCATAAGTTCTTTAAACCTAAAGTTGTTTGTGTCTATACAAAACAATTAATAGATCATGTTCAAGATAACTAAACCTATAATGTAACAACTAACAACAAACCTATAATGTAATAGCCAAATATCCTATGGGGAGGTAAAGAGCAGAGAGAGCTGATTTAAGTCCGACATTGTAAGGGTGGGGGTGAGCTTAGGCTAGTTGCCCTGATGAGAACGTCAAGATTTATGTGGGAGAGATTGTAATACCTCATTCTCACAACGGAACACTTATCATGGATTGAATTGCATAGAAGTCTCAACTCTACTATAAAGGGTACCAATGACCCAGGTGCTCTTCATACAGTGGATTGAGCCTTGATCTAGGTTCAGGCTAAATAAATCTTGTATATATGATAACTACAAAAACTAAATTAACATAAATATAAACATAAGGTAGCAATGTACTGATCTATTTAGAGATTGGAGATCTGCTCATTTTAGAGTTTTTCTTTTAGTTCAGCTTATTTTTTAGGTGAGTGTACTAGTAATTTTTCTAATTTTTTCAACAAATTTATTTATATTTATAGAAGTTCAGCAATGTAAACTTAAATAAAAATAAAATATATCATGTATATAAAAGAATGAAGAGATTTAAAGGGCAGAGATACTAGTACCGAGTAGTGAGGATCGAAAAATCAAATTAAAAAATCAAATGTACCAATCAATTATTTTGTATTACCTTTAATGAGATTCCAGAAAGATTTGACTGGGAAAAAGGAAGAACAAAAAGGAAAGAAGTTATTGCCGACCGACGATTATCCTGCAATCTTTGTTTTCCCTTTCAAATCTAAACATCGAAATTGACAAACATTGAGGTAGAGGGAAAATAAATCTGGAGATCTGAGAGTAGATTTAAGATCTGAAGTTGGTAACAAATGCAGTAGATGAAAGAAAATAAAATCTGGAGATTTGAGAAAGAAGAAGATATTACGTTTGAGTAGATTAGTCTTGAAGTGACATTAAACACGAGGAAGGAACGTCTAGAAAAGGGAGAAGCAGTCGATGGATCACCACTTTCATATGACGAGGTAGAACTTGAGCCCTAATATTTATTAAATATGTTCAAGGTGTTTTTAGGAAATGAACTCTTTAAACACTTTTAAAGTATAAATATTTTATAATGTACGTGTTACTAAAATTCAGTATTCTAAAAATCCCCGCCTAGGTCCGCCTAGGCGCTAGGCCCCCCTGGCGCCTCACGCCTAAGGCGACAAAAAAATCCCTCCAGTAAATTAGGCGAGGTCTAGGCGGAGAGATTTTTTTATATTTTAATAACTACCCAAACCAGATCTTGATATATTTATTTTTCTAATGATTTACCATATTCATAATGCAGGTTGTAGCATATCAAATCACAACAAGAAGTGAACAATATCAAGTCAAAATGAATAATTTTATTATAGTTGTAATTTTTTGAACCTGTACCAACTTCAAATTATATAAATGATGATACATTTGTAATATTTAGTTTAATTCAATATAATTCTTAAATTTATGTTTAGTTTCTTAAGTTTTAATATTGAATTGAATTCCTGAAATTTTAAATTTTATTATTTAATAGCAATCTTGTTTATGAATAAAACTAATACGTTAAAAGATATGTTTGAACTTTCAATAATTGCATATTTGTGTTTGAACTTTGACATTGGAAATATATTTATGTATTTGAACTTTAAGCAAATGCCTTTATTATCTTTATTATAGATTGTTTTGCTCTATATTATTATTTTGTTTGGATAAATATAAAATAAAATATTAAAATTGGCTTAAAATAAAAAATCTCGCTTAGGCTCCCTAGGCGCTAGGCCCCTCCCGGCCTCCCGCCTCCCACCTAGCGCCTTTTAGAACATTGCTAAAATTTAGTTAAAAAAATTTCAGTTTAGAAAGTAAAATATACCAATTTCACAATGATAAAAATATTGGAGTTTCAAAACCCTCAGTTCCATATTATTTTATTAATATTGACTTTTTAAAGTCAACTTAAGAGATTTTTAAACACAAAATTGACATAGATACTTTTAATGTTTATTATTAAATTTATAAAATGGGTTCAAAGTCTAGTATACAAAATATCAAGCTATCTAGCTCAAAACTAATTGGCAATGAGAAGAGTCGGCCTAAGTCATTATATACTTGACATATTTTCTCAAGGTACTCAATGTGGGACAACATATATACTCTAACACTCCCCTCACGTGTAATCCATTATTAAGGGTTGCACGTGGACCTAATGAAATATGAAGACCCACACAAGATAAGCAAGCCAGAGAAGCTAGTCACAATTTGATGTTTAGATTAAGGAGAGAAACTAATAAACATCAAAATTGACCAACAATATTAGTTTTTTCTCATTGTTAGTTTTATTGTTTCACAGTTTTTTAATGAATCATTTTAATTTTGAGTTTGAAAATGTTTTAAATTGACTTTCAAAAGTAAATAATGAACATATAATTTGGAATGGAAGGAGTATTAAATGAGATTCTTGACAAGTACCCTCATTATAAGACATATTAATGAAAACTGCCAAAATAGTTTATACAAACATTTGCATAGTGCTTTAAGATTGGTTGGCATTTATAAATGTTGAAATTCAAGATTTAAAACTAATTGTTTGGATTTTTTTTCCATTGAAAATTTGGTATTTTGAAGAATTTAAATCAAATATACATATAGCGAATTTTAGTAAATACTCCCTCCGTTCCAAATTATAAGATCGATATTGACTTTCTAAAAGTCAATTTCAAACATTTTCAAACTCACAATTGACATGAATTCAATTACTTTATGTTAATACAATTATGAATTATAAACTACCTAAAAAGTACTACTATTTATAAGATCTATTATTTTGAAAACTTATATTAATCATGTCAATTTTAAATTTAAAAATGTCTCAAATTGACTTTTAGAAAATCAATAGTGAGCATATAATTTGGAACGAAGGGAGTATCATATAATCATTCTACTCTAAAAGTGTTTAAAGATTTTTCATTTCCTAAAAACACCTTAAACATGTCCAATAAAAACTGGAAGCCATCGGCTACTTACGCCCTTTCCTAAACGTTACTTTCACAAATGTTTATCGTCACCCAAACGGCAAACATTTTTTTCTCTTGAATCTCTAGATTTCCTTTGCCTCTACCTTAATGCGAGTGAAATTCAGTTAGAGTTGTAAAAGAGAACCAAGGGTCCACTAACAAAGTTCAACTCAACTCGACTTGAATTCACATAAAAGCCGAGCTCGAACAATGTGTCTCGATCGTTTAAATAAATTAGCCGAGCGAACTTGGACGTGTCTAGATAAAGCTGTCCTTGTTTAATTTTAATTAAAATAATTAATTATACATTATACACATAAGAATAATTAATTCATAATCATTTAAAATTGGTTTAACTCGACTAGAGTTGAGCTAGGCTCAAGCTTGACTTGGTTTGCTTAATGACTCCAAAACTAAACCGTAAGGAATAATCCCACATCGGTTGCAAATGCAACTTGGTGCAGGTAGATATAGACCTTAGCCTCTCCCCTTGGGTAGCTAACTCTTTAAGGGACTAAAATTTGTATCATTGGTGCTTTCATTGAGAGCCATGCTTGCGAGTCGGCGCGCCTTGTGGAGAGGGCAATCTAGATTAAAATACTGATAGGTGCAAAGGGCGTCGGATCAGGATAAAGCCGTCATAGCTGATAGATGAGCCGACGAGATTGTTGGCTTTGCAAGGTAGCTAAAACATTTATTAATGACAGAGTTTGATCAACAAAATTTAGATTCGTTTAAAGAAGCAGCTAGATTGTCTTTTAGTCAAGATCGAGCTTGGCTTAGTTCATCTTGTTTACAACCCTAATATTTTTGATTTTCAGATACTCTTTTGATTCTCCAAATTTTTTCTCTCTACCTCAATGTTGGTTAATTTCGATGTTTAGATTAAGGAAAGAAAAACTCTGCTGCCAATAGTTACGTGGCAGCATGCAAACTAGAGCACCTATACTCGAGTGACTATATGACTCAGAACCCAATCCAAGGCCTATAAAAATTACCACAGCAGTAAGTAGTTCATAATCTATAAGAAGGGCAATAGAGAAAGTGAAACCTCTTCTTTAACCCAAAAAATAGCAGACTCAGCGTCATGGTCTTGACAAGTTAATTTAAGTGGCCCACTCTTGCACAGAAGCATGTGTAAGAACTAGGCATAGATAATGAAAGAATCTGTCTGAGTCGAATAAAATAATCCTCTTTCATAAAGACAAAATTTTCCCCCTAAACGGCAACCTAGTTCAGCAAATTTATCTTCCAAAATAAATTTGGCACGGTTGTATTCTATTAGCAAAACAAAAAACAATATCTTTATATGAGAAGCATGGTTCAAAGTCGCGATAACGGCCTAGGTTATGAAAAGGTTTTTTTTTACTTGGTTTCGGGTGATAAGCATCGTTACGCTAGAGCTTCAAATTTATTTATTAATTATTATATTTTTATTAGTTAATATGTAAATATTCATATTTTATTTATTATTACTTCTTCTATTCCACAAAAAAAAAGTCTTATAGTATTATTATTAATACTCCCTTTATTCCACAAAAGAGTCCCATTTTGTTACACCGTTATTTCACCTTAATTCCTCCATTACGTTGTTATTTCTCTGTTATACCATTATTTTTTTTGTTACGGTAAAATTTCGCTTATACGCAACTTTGCATTGATAATGCTTGAAATTATAATTCGTGACTAGAAATCGGATCGGTGAGTAAGAAAACCAAACCGATATGGCAAGATTTTGACAACTCAACCGATACTTTGAACCATGATGAGAACCAAGAATTCTAAGAGAAATTGAGAAAGAATTTCTTTTAATAAGTCTGACCCCTTTCAAATGGAAAAATTCTGTGTCTAGTTATAATTTTCTAAACACTTCTTTATGATGTATCTTGCTCTACATAAATACTCATTTTAATCCCAACTGTTATATCTTGCCTATCAGCAAATTTGTAGTCCAAATCGCACCCATACATTAGCCTTGTGACCATTGTCTCTATTTGATTGCAACCTCTCATTAAATACACAGATTCAATGAATTTGATTGTGGGAATATTTGAAACTTTCCTAACAATTTCCCCCAGTTTTCACATATTTAAAAAAAAAAGAAGCCTTTTCTTCCTTAAACATGATAGATGGTGTCTTTCGACTTGAAGCTTACATAGTCAATATGTTAGGATTGCAAGATTCAGAGTAGATGTAGCTTTGAACTATGAATCTTGTGATTCCAAATCATACATACAGACATATCACCTACCAATATATTATTGAAATAACAACACATTTATGGCATTGTGTTACCTCTTGGGTTTCATAAGTGCATTAGAGACAAATTTTTAAATCTCGCAAAAACAGTCCCACTTCTCGCACTTCTATAGGTGAATCTATGATTCGAAGAAGTTGCACTTGTATGGATTACACCCTCTCGATGAATATGAATTCATTAAGAAATAATGTTGCCCTCCTTTGTTCTCCATAAAAGCATGCTCTACCTTAAGATGATCTTGACAATTTGTCTATCTTAATTCTGTACTGCATAACTGGCTATAACTACAATCATTTTTTTCATTTAAATAATGGAATAGAAGTTACTCTAGTGCAGAATGGTTTCAAACTTCTAGCTTAAATCTTTTTTTTTAAAAAAAGCTTTAAACTCAACTCTTTGGAAATCTTCTGTGCCATATCACTCTCAAGCATGGTTAACAGGAATGTTGATCGACTAGGTACGCAGAAAGAAATCGGGTATGATGAACGCTACTTAGAATAGAATGTACATGGCATTTAGTTCTTGTACCAGATTCGGAATGATAGGTACGTAAAATGTGGGGCAACAAGAGTTAACAGCCCTGGTATCCCTGCTCTCATGTCTTATGGGATCATACAAGTTTTTACTAAACTTGACATAGATTATAGCTATAATCCTTTTACCAACTTTTCTTTTACATAGGTCTTAATCTGAACCAGTGCTACCTACTTTTATTATATTCTAGTGATAATGTCTCTTCATTATCAACATGATTCATAATTCAAACAAATAATCCAGTTTGTTCACTCTTCAAAAAAAAATTAAGACAATAAATTTAAATTCTGAGGCTAACCATTAACAAGTCTTGTCAAGCAGCCTATATTCCATGACAATTTATGATAAGAGGGAAAAAAAATTAAAGAGACATACGCTCTCAATCACTTCATCGATTTTCACCAAAATAATGAAAATATGTGTTTGTATAAATTGTAGTTTGGGACTTTCTTAATTCTTAGTTTTCTTTTTGGTTAATTGCTACAAAATAAAGCACTTTTCAGCCCATCTATAGCAACTACCAGAAAGAAAACACAATGCATGATGTAGGATTGCACAAAAACTGACCACCAAACAGACATAACTCTATGAATGCATCAAAGAAAAAAAAAATCACTTATCTTTTTGAAGATGATGAGATTCTGGCTCTACCACGTGATATGGAAATTTTAACAAAATAATTCCTTTCCGTCTTTAATTATAACGCCTTGTAGCCAAGAGAATAATCTGTTCACCAAAGAATTAATTATAATATTATTATTTTGTTAATATGATAAGTAAGACTTTATTCATAGAGGCAACAATGAATCAAAGGTTGTGCAGAGTAAACACTTCCTCCAAAAGAGTCTTGTAAATTATATGGACTCTAGAGGCATGAGGCATCCCCAAAATTTCGTCACTGCTTTAGGACAAGACATACGTAGCTTAAATAAATCATCCGCTAATCTCTCTGTGTCAGCCTTCTCACATAACTATCTCTCTCCATTTTTTGGTGCAAGGAAACCTGCTTTCTTTCCATAATGATTTCTGCAGTTTTAAACTCTCTCTTCGTCTTGGATAAGGGCAAAGGTTTACTCCTTTTCCTTCATGGTCACCATCAGTTGTGCCTGTCATTATTATCTGTAAGTACATAGTTCTCTAATTTTTGAAATTCAATCAGATACTTGGTAGTAATACAATTATCGTTTCGTTTGAAATAAATTCTTTTATATTTATTAGTGGTAGTGACAATATTGCTACTCAACAAGTAGTGATCAACCAAAATATTAGGACAAACAACTAATCCAGAAAAATATGATTAGTATTTGGTTCTAACTTTAAACACCTATAATATCATCATAAAAGAAACACTAACAAATTTGTGTAACATTTAAGGATTTCATGAACAATTTACAGAGTGTCTATCATGTTTTTTTGGGGGGGCTATGGGAGTGCCTATCATGTTGCCAATGGCTTTACCCTAAAAAATCCCAACTCAAGAAGGAAAAATGCTACATGTTTTAGACATCCCGATTCTATCTAATCACAAGGATTCAATTTGATATATGGTTAAGTTCAAGTGCAAAAACATTCAATTTCAAATTTCTAAAAAGTACCAATATCATGATGTCCATCAGCTTCTCTCAAAATCACGTAACAACTATAGAATGGGGATATGAATTTTGCCACTTATAAATCCAAGGATTATATACAAGGTGTTTTCAGGGGTACAAGGTATTTTCCGAATCAATAAGAAGCTTAAGGATCACAAAGACATTAACACAGTTCAATATGAAATTCCTCTCTTACTGAGGATGACAAATATAATTTAGGATTTATATTGATATAAAACTTACATACCAGAAAGAATTAGCAACTCTCATAACACAAGAATTCAAGGACATTAAAACTTTCAGGGGTAAAAGGTATTTTCCGAATCAATAAGAAGCTTAAGGATCACAGACATTAACACAGTTCAATACGAAATTCCTCATACTGAGGATGACAAATATAATTTAGGATTTATATTGATATAAAACTTACATACCAGAAAGAATTAGCAACTCTCATAACACAAGAATTCAAGGACATTAAAACAAAACAGATCTCAGAGTTCCAAACTGAAACAAGGGATCAAATCAACACAGGTTGAAAGTCCTAAGAAATGCTAGATATTGTAGATTAGAAAATAGAACAGTGCAATATATTAAGACAATACGAAGAAGCAAACAAGGTATCAATACTATGCAACAAGAATTCCCCAATAATGAGAACAACACCAGCTACATGATATGTTAGAATGATGAGTGGGTATTCACCCAAAAAGGGAAAAAATAAAATGATGAGGGGATACGGAATTTATATTACTGAAATCTGTAGCTCCACTCGAGTCTAGACTCTAGATATCATATTTTATAATTAGCATGAAAAGAATTTGTTTTTTTTTTTTTTTTTTTTTTTTGGGGGAACTAGATTACCAGTCATGAGTAAGGGATCCGAAGCGCACTTGGTCACAAGGCGCGTTGATGCTCTACTATGGGTGCCACGGTGCTTAATGCACCATTGTCTATCAGCTAGTCAAATCTAGAATTCTACCGAAGTAAGACTTCTCTCTAGTAGTGTTCGTGCTATATTTATTTATTTTGAAAGTTAGTATTTGAGCTATTATGATCAATCTTAACCTTGACAATGTTTGTGAAAATGCTATTATAGGAAGAAAAAAAACAATGTCATTGACATAGTCACCCTACCAGACCTGTTCATGGATGTGATTTTTATTAACCACAACCACATAATGCTAAACATGCTGAGAACCACATATGAATAAGCCGTGGGAATGGTCATCACACATCCCTCAAGTGCAATGACTTCTTTATCAACAATTCTTCATAGTTTGATCTTCAAGATGAGCCCAACTCAGCATTGGTTCTTTCAAGACTTTTGATAGAAAAGATATTTCATTATTAGTGTAGAGAGAATACAAGTAGGAGCAGACAAGGAGCCTACCGACCCTACAACCACTGAAGAAAAGAAAAAAGAAGTCAAGAAAAATCAATTTTCCAATCTTTAAAAAGATTAAACACAGAAATGCACCCAAAATCAGTCATAGCAAAGGCCCAACAAGAAGCAAGAAAAATGATCCTATCTCGGAACAAAGTGAAATAAATAGCCATCTCAAACATAGTACATTAAACTTGTTCCAAATTCCCCTATGCACAAAATAGATGGCACATTATAGTAGTGTCATGGAGTTTGTGCATGTTTTTCTTTAAATTAGTTAGCGAAATCACCTTACCCAACACTTGAGATAAATAATTTAACACATCGTACTTTGCTGCTTAATTTGTTCAGCTAATTTCGTCCAAGCTCTGAACCGCCTGATGAAAAAATTCCCTAAAAGTAATAGCACATAAACAACAGAGTAAAAATATATTGGCTTGCCAATAAAAGTCAAGAATTAGATTTTACTCTAATAAATAAGAGAATGACAATTGACACACCTCAGCTTCGTTTTGTGTATTATTGAGCTGAAGCAACTTCTCATTCAATCCAGCACCTTCTTCTTCATTTCTCAACTGTTCTCAAAGCCGCCTAAATTGTTTCTCCAAAGCTGAAACATTCTTGAGGAACTTTTTCTCCCTCTTCAAAGCTCTCCCAAGTCACCAGACGCCATCTCCGCCGTATACTATGAATATCATATCTCAAGCCTTCTCACTGCTGTACCTCCAAATTTAAGTCCATATCTATGGGAATTTAGGTTATCCTCCAACTCCAAGAGCCTCTTCATGCTCTTACCTTCAGAAGCTATTTCATTTTCACCTTCTCAATCAGTAATAACTCAAGCTCTGATAAACATTGGCTACCTTTTAGAGTCCATTCTCTGCGATAATTCACCTGTTCATCAAGCTCGGAATTTGTTTGACCAAATTAAAGTTCAGTTATACCTTGGATCATCAGACTCGGATTCTAATTTCTAGTCATTCTTCAAGATTTAAGTTATCAGGGAAACCCGCCAAAGATCTAAGTGGATCCTTCCAATCAGACTATTTAGATGATTCAACTACCGCATCCATTAATTTTTCACTGAAATTAAAACAGGGTAATTATACAGGTTATGTATATCTACACAAAAATAAAAATTCCATAAGCAAATAAAAATTAAACAATTCCATAAGCAAAAAGAAATTCAACCAATTGCGACCAAATATTCACACGGATTATGATGCGGGTTTAATTTCAGATGTACAAATGCAGAGATATCAAACAATTACATATGCACATATATAATCACAGATACATTATATAATGGGCTGATATTAGAACAAAAACCCTAAATCAAAATCGAAAAATGAGGAGGAGAAACTTACCGACTGAATGGAAATTCAAAAAAAAAAAAATCTGATGTGGGTTTGCAGGTGATCAGTCGATGGAGTGTGTATGAGAGGGAATTTGGGTTTATGTGGATTGTGGAGACCGCCTAGGCGCTCGAAACTCCCTCCGCCGCCTAGGTTCGCCTAGCCTTTTTTAGATCACTGGTGGAGAGCGAAGAGGCCTGAGAAGGCATGGGTTCTGGTAGCTGATGCAATTTTCAATAGCTGATGCAATTTTCAGCACCTGGAAGGCATGCATGGGTTCTGGTAAATTCTTACCCATAAGTCATAACATTGGCTACCTTTTAGAGTCCATAACTATTCTCATGCTTGAAATTCAGAGTAACATCTTATAATTTAGTTTGATTTAGTATTTGGGAAAGGTTTGTACATACAACAATTGAATAATTTTTAATCTTTTTTGGATTCAGGAAAGGGGATGTGGTTTCTTTGTATGGCATGGCCCACAGATGTGTGAGAGGGCAAAAGTTGTTATAAATGATCTCAAGAGGGAAAACAAAATTTTGCTGATTAAGAAGTTTAATAAATTTCCTCAAGTTGAAGGGGCATCTAAATTGAAAGAATTGGTTCATGAGTTGAAGAAGTTAAAGTCAAATGGAGATGAAGTTTCTGTGAAACAAATTAAAGAAGTAGATTATTTGAATAAGATGTGGATAGATGTGTTATTTTTAGTTACATTCATCTACATTTCTTTGATGCTACTTAGGTAGAAGATGGTTAGATGAATTTGTAGTGTTGTGAATTGTAATTTACTATAGTTTGAAATATTAACTCAATGTAATTGTTGAAATTAGTTAATGGAAGTCCTTGTTTGAGCAGTTTTGTGTGTTAATGGAAGTCCTTGTTTGAGCATTTCTTGGTTAATTGTTAGTTTGTGTGTTTAAACAGTTTTGTTGAAATATGTGTAAATGGTAGTTTTGTGTGTTTGAGCAGTTTTGAGCAGTCCTTAGTTAATTGGTAGTTTTATTTGTTGAAATTGGTAGTAATGTTTCTTTTAACTCAATGTCAAAGAATTGTTGAATCAACTTGGTTAATGGAAGCCATTTTGTGTGTATCATTGTGAATGAGTTGTGTAAGTGACATATGTGTAAATTTACATTACAAGCAAAGATAACAATTGAACATCTTTTCTGAGGTTGCTTTGTGACTTGTAATGTTTCTGTTAGCTCAATCTGGTTGCAATGAGTTATGCAAGTTTAATATAACGAACAAAATATATTGAACAAATATACTGCCAAAAGATTGTGCCAAATTATATTGCCAAAATATAGGTTGCAGAAGCATGTTCATTACATTTCTTTTAACTGAGCATAAACACTTCAACATTGTCCAAAATATATTGCTCAATACCAAAAACATAACATGAAGAAGTTCAAACAAAGTAGGCTCTAATTACAAAATAAGTCTAATGGTCAATTTCCAAATAACTACAACAATTAGAAGTTCAGTTATCTCCACTACCATTATGAGGCTTTCCTTGTGACTTGATTGCATTATTGCTCCTACCAATCCTTTCATCCCTATCTGCCATAAGTTGCGTGGTAGTGATACAACCCCTACATTGCAGTCCTGGAGGTTTGAAAGGCATGTTGGTCATGTTTACAGAGCCAGCATTACCTTTGTGGTTTATTCTTCTATTGCCAACTGAATTTGATGCTTTGTTTGTAGCCTTATATGCTCTAAGTTGAGCTTTATTAGGGATTGAAAATATGGTGTTAGGGTCAACTATAGGTGGCTGTGTCTGAGTTCCTTCATTGAGAATTGTTGATGATGTGTCACTCTGTATGTACATAACACAACATCATACTTTGCAATTAATTAGAAGCTTGCTCATATAATATTAATCATAATTAAGAACATATCAATTACCTTGTATGTTACCGAACTAGTGTTGTTATCATATAACAACCTAAATCTTTCGCCGTGACTGGATAGCTTCTTGGAATGAGCTCTTGCAGCAGATCGAACTGTAAATTTGAAGGTCTTGGCCTTGAAGTAGGAGGTGCACTCCTGGCTGACCTTGCATTAAACACTGACCCAACTTGAATTGGAGGTGGGATTGATTGGTCACCTTGTGCTTGAGTTTGCATTGAAGGTCCAGTTTGGGATTGAGGTGGGACTGAACTTCCTCCTGCTTTCATTCTGATATATACCAAATGTCACATAATTACACAACATAATTAACTCACACAATTAACATCACAAATTCACTGCCTATTATAAATAAGGAAGAAGAAAATAAATGCGGTACAAATAAGGAGCCTATTTAGTACTACAATACTACATACATGCATACGCTAATACACCTTAACCATAAAGTGGCTCCAGAGAACATGTATACACTAATACACCTTAGTACACCTTAACCATAAAGTGGCAAGATGCTTAGGATTAAATAATTTAGAGTAGCTGATATATATGGAACTGACATGCTACAAGTTTTCTTCTTTCACTTATAATATAACATAATGCAATACATAACTTAGGCATTTTACACCAAATGAAGTACATAATTATAATTAACAAACAAACATAATTAACTTATTATATTACTTTAGAACAACTAGCTTTGTTGTGTCCTTGCTTACACAGACTGCATGTAACTGATTTGTCTTTCTTGGATAGCTTTGTGATTTTATTAGTAGGTCTGGCCTCAGTTTCCCCTCTTCTTCTCTTAATCTTAGCCTTCCTCTGTTCTTTTCAGCCCTTTGGTGTCTCGACAAGTTGATACTTGTCCAGTTCATAGAATTTCTTCCTTATCACTGGCATAATCTTGTACTTATAAACAACTTGGTATATATCTTTGTGATACAACTTTGAAATATGGTTCATTGGGTCCTGCTTATTGCGAACCAGATCACATATAACATGTTGGCAAGGGATTCTAGTGAGATCACATGCCTTACATGTGTAAGAGTTCTTGTCCAAGAACACAATGTGGGTGTCCTCACCCTCCTAGATTTCAAAACATGTGTTTCCATTAAAGATCATAGTACAACTAACTAATATGCTTTTATTTATTTAAAAAATCTCATTGTAGTAAGGAGTGAAACAATTGATCCACTTCTCACATACTGACCCAAGATTTCCCAACCTGTCCATGATTGTTTGCCTAACGTATTCCATCATAGTCCTAATTGGCTTGTGCCTAGCTTCAAGAATTCAGGAATTGAAACTTTTCAGCATGTTATTATCTACGACCCATGATTTGCTTTTGCTACTAAAGTAGGATCTGCACCATGTATGAGGTAGAGAGTTCATAAGATCCAATGCTCCCTTTGAACTCATGTCACAAAGCAACTTTATATTGTCCTTAAATTCTTCCTCAAAGGTGGACCAAACTGCATTCCAAAATTTCATCTTCAATTTGTTAGGTTTGTAATATCTATGAATATGTAACAAATTACATACATAGAGTGGAAGCGTGGAAAAAAAAGAGCTTTAAAATTTTACAAACCATATACCCGGATCATTCTTTATGCGCAATTATTAATTAGATGAAAAAAATATGGAGATCAGATTCATACCCTTGTAGAAACAAGCTTCCTCAGGTACGAGTTCACCTCAATTCCTTTTCACGTTCAACTTGAATCCACCGGGTTTGATTCCTTCCTTTGATCAACGTTAGCCACCCAAGTGTTTGGCCTCTAGAGATGATCCACCAAGGAAGAACAAATATTCAAGAAGTTGGGTGTTTGACAAAACCCTAGTTCTATCTCTATAGAATTATGTGTACTCTCCCAACTCTTGGAATAAAGTGTATATCCTTAATCCATAATAAGACCTTCTTATATTATAGATATAGGCAACACTCCTTGTGACGCCCCCAAAATAGGTATACATCACCTATTCTGAGTCGCCAAATATATGGTACAGAATACAAATACAATCTTTAATATACAACAAGAGAGAGTCAGAGTTTTAATACAAATACCGCCTTCTGCATAATATCCACTCTCGTAATAAGTCCTCATTACATTTATTGTCACACTATTTAAATGTAATAGTGAGGACTACTAATAATACTATCATCCCACCATCACTGCTTCCCGACTGCCCCTAGCTACGCTCTCATTTCCTCGAGGAGAACAAAGGAAAGAAAGAGTGAGCTCAACTAGCCCAAGAAGAAATATTATGACTAAGATAATGCGTAATAAATTATCATTAGCCTTCAATAGTGTTAAACTGATAAAATATAACAAACATCAAGTTTAACTGCAACGGAACAAGCAATCCATTAGAAGAGTCAAGTAGAGAATAAAATCTACTATCTTCTATGATTTAAAAAGTTTTTTATGACTTTTATCGCTGAGACTCAGCTTAATAAATAATCCACATCATCGAATCACCCCTGCACTACGGCCAATGATATTCTTTAGTATCACGACCACAATTATCCATACACTACGGGCCAAGAATATTTGTGTATTCATTAATGGTCATGATCATGCCAACAACTGTCCATCAATGCACTACGGGCCAATGAGGACTTTTACCACATCATTTGTAACATTACGGTCGATGATTACACCGATAATTCTCGTCATAATCATACCAAGTCCATCTACGCACTACAAAAGTGCCACGATGACTTTCAAAAAATATAAACATGAGGATGATGACAATGATATAAGAATTCAATAAAACAAGTTCAAGAATTAATTTATCTAGAACTAATAATGTCCAAATTGTCAACATGATACTTTTTGCTTTGTAGAGTAAAATTCAAAATGCTCGTAAGAATATTTTCATGAAAAGATATCGGATGAAGCGCAAATATCAAGGATATTCCACTAATTTCATGGAGTATAGAAGTCAAAACTTTAACCAACCGAGTATAATAAAGAATGGAATAACAAAAGAAATCACCATGCATGCGGTATTGCATGACAAAGTTATTCCAACGTAATACTAAATAACGAAACCAAAGTTAAGCGAAATTACACAGACGGGATGTTCCAATGTAATAATAAAGAATGGAATAACAACGAAACCACTATGCATGCGGTGATTGATGATTAGCGAGTTATTCTAACGAGTAATACTAATAAGGATGAAATCAGTCCGCGTAAAAACGCATGCATGTGATATTCCAATGTAATAATAATAAAGATTTTAACCAGTCCAACAGAAAATGCATGCATATGATATTCCAATGTAATAATAAAAAGACGGAATCATGTCCTGCCAGAAAACTCACGAGATAGGATATTCCAAATGTAATAATAAAGACTAATAATAATAAGAATGTCACCAAGTATAGGGTAGCCCACGATATCAAAAGTTATTCCAACAAAATAATAAAGAATTGAATAACATAAGTTCTCTTCATGAATACAAAAGAATAACACCCTTACGAATACAACAAATAATATTCCTACCTTAAGAAGAAGAGTACTTGATATATAAGTAGTGAAGTAGCATAATACTTTCTTCTTTCTCTATATAGTTTATCTCTCTAGTTTCAAAGAATTAAGTAAGAAAATAATGAAGGAATGAGTTTCTATATATAGAAAAATGGATCGCATAAAGAACTAACTCTCATGAACGATCCAGATTGATTTACTTTTAATCTAACGGTCCATATTTAAAGCAAAATCTTTTAAATAAAATATAATATATTCTATTTATAATCTAATAAAATAAATAACTTTATAAAAGATTTTACTATGCAAACACTATGCAGCAATTACTAAAACACTATGCATAATAAAATATAATATATTCTAATTATTGTATAATAAAAAATGTATAACTTTATAAAAGTATTCATTTTATATAAAAAATTTTACTATGCAAAATACTATGTAGACAATTATATAACACTACTATGCATAATAGAATATAATATATTCTATTTATAGAATAACTTTATAAAAGTATTCTGCTTTTATATAAAAAATATTTTCTGTATTATTATATTAATAATACCAATAAAACAAAAACCGAGTGACTTATCACATAAGCATCAATAATCAATACCGGTAATGCTATCGTACAATCTACGCCAGACATCGCATTTTTTTTAACACCGTGTTTTTCAACAAGCTAACGATAAAACTTCCGCCGTTATTTTCATAAAGTATTTACGCTGCTTTCTCAATCCGACAATAATTCCGTTGCCAGGGTCCACCAATGATTGTGCCGCATTTATTATACTAATATTCCCCGATCAATCGAATATTATAATAACAACTTGTGTACTTTACAAAATTTATAAATATTACCCACAACTATAACATTATATCAAATTTACTCCATAATATTCAAAAATGATATTTATAGAAAATTCATCTTTATTGATAAAAGTTGGGGTCTTACAACCTCCCCTTCTTATGAAATTTCGCCCTCGAAATTAGGGTACGTACCTGGTATGTCGAAGAGGTAAGGATACCTTGATTTCATTTTAGAATCTAACTCCCAAGTCATTTCCTCAACATCGTGGTTTCTCCACAAAACTTTGACTTGAGGTATAACCTTGGTGCGTAGAATATGTTCCTTTTTATCCAAGATTTGAACAGGAACCTCTTCATACGTCAAATCTTTCACTATTTCGTCTGGTTCTAACTCAATAATGTGGTTCGGGTCTTCCACATATTTACGTAGCATGGATATGTGAAAAACGTTATGAACACGAGACATACTTGGCGGTAAAGTGAGTCTATAGGCCACAGTTCCTACTCGATCGAGGATTAAAAATGGGCCGATGAATCGAGGATTGAGCTTTCCTCTCTTTCCAAATCTCATAACTCCTTTCCATGGAGCAACACGTAACAACACATGATCTCCTATATCGAATTCCACATCCTTTCGATGAAGATCAACATAACTCTTTTGTCGATCTTGTGAGGTTTTTATATGTTGCCGGATCATTTGAATTTTTTCTGTAGTCATACGTACCAACTCCGGTCCCAACAACATTGCTTCTCTGACCTCATCCCAGCATACTGGAGAACGACACTTTCTTCCATACAACGCTTCGAATGGAGCCATGCCAATACTTGCTTGATAACTGTTGTTGTAGGAAAACTCCACCAATGGTAAGAACTTGTCCCAACTTCCCTTGAAATCAAGGACACAGAGTCTTAATAGATCTTCAATAGTTTGAATAGTCCTCTCCGACTGTCCGTCCGTCTGAGGATGATATGCCGAGCTAAATCATAAATCTGTGCCCACAGCTTTCTGCAAACTAACCCAAAATCGTGAAGTGAATCTTGGGTCTCGATTAGAAACTATGGATACTGGCATACCATACAGTCTTACAATCTCGTTTATGTACATACGAGCAAGACGTTCAAGTGTATAAGTTTCTCGTATAGGTAAGAAATGAGCAGACTTGGTCAATCTATCAACAATGACCCAAATCGCATATATACCTTGAGAAACCTTAGGAAGACCGGTAACGAAATCCATGGTAATGTGCTCCCACTTCCATTCTGGAATTTCAAGTGGTTGCAATGGTCCTTTTGGTACTTGATGCTCCGCCTTGACTCATTGACACATTAGACACCTTGAGATAAACAGCGATATCTCTCTCTTCATATTGCCCCACCAAAATGTATGTCGAAGATCATGACACATTTTGGTACTCCCAGGATGGATTACAAACGGTGTGTTGTGCGCCTCCATCATGATTTTATACTTTAAATCAGGGTCATTAGGAACACAAAGTCTGGAGTTGACTCAAAGTATTCGTTCTTCATCGATTCTTGCTTCCGGCATAGCACCTTCTTGCACTTTCTTCCTCATACGCATCAGCTCCGGTTTTGTAGCTTGGCGGCTTTAACTTTATCAATTAAAGTCGGTTCTACTCGTATATTCGCCATCATCACATGGGTCCCTAGAGTCTTTAACTCTATCTCCATCCTTTGCAAGTCACACAAAATGGGCCTTTGTGTTGACAATATCGCACTCAGATTTGCATATGATCTTCTACTCAATGCGCGTCGCCTACCACGTCGCTTTTTTCCAAGATGGTATTGGATGGTATGATCATAATCTTTCAATGCTTCAAGCCAACGTCGTTGTCGCATGTTGAGTTCCTTTTGAGTGAAGAAATAGTTGAGGCTTTTATGATCCGTAAAGATCTCCACCTTCTCCCCATACAAGTAATGCCTCCAAATTTTAAGTGCGAAGACAACAAATTTACTAACTCTAGGTCATGAGTAGGATAATTTCTCTCATATTCTTTGAGTTATGTCGTGAGGCATAGGCTATGACTTTCCCATGTTGCATGAGAACACATCCTAACCTTTGCCCGAAGCATCACCGAGATGACAAATCCCTCCGAACCCGGATGGTATTGTTTAAGTCTTTGAAATGAGTCTCCTCTTGAGTTCTTGAAAACTCTTCTCACATTCCTCGCTCCAACCGAACTTTGTATCTTTCCGAGTCAGCTGAGTTAGTGGAGTAGCGATTCGAGAAAACCCTTCTACAAATCTCCGATAATAACCAGCTAAGCCGAGAAAGCTACGTACTTTGGTCACTGATTTAGGTTGCTCCTAGCTTTGAATAGCTTCAATCTTTGCTGGGTCAATAGATATTCCATGACTTGATACCACGTGCCCAAGGAATGCTACCTCCTAAAGCCAGAACTCGCATTTCTTCAACTTGGCATAAAGCTTATATTCACGAAGCTTTTGGAGTATCAGCCTCAAGTGTTGCTCATGATCTTCGCGGCTTTTGGAATAAATAAGGATGTCATCAATAAAGACGACCACAAAGTGATCTAAATATTCCTTGAATACTCGGTTCATCATATCCATGAAGGCATCAGAAGCATTAGTCAATCTAAAAGACATGACTAGGAATTCATAATGGCCGTACCGAGTTCTGAAAGCCGTCTTTGGAATGTCATCGGTTCTAATCTTCAATTGGTGATATCTAGAATGAAGATCAATCTTTGAAAAGAATTTGGCTTCTTGCAACTGGTCAAACAGATCATCAATACGTGGCAATGGATACCTATTTTTGATGGTGACATGATTCAACTCCCGATAATCAATACAAAGTCGCATACTCCCATCTTTCTTCTTCACGAATAGAACAGGAGCACCCCAAGGAGACGTACTATGACGAATGAAACCAATATCTAACAATTCTTGTAATTGGGTCTTTAACTCCTGAAGTTCAATAGGAGCCATTCGATATGGGGCTTTGAAAATGGGTTTTGTACCGGGTTCAAGGTCGATACAAAATTTAATTTCACGCTCTGGGGGTAGGCCAGGAAGTTCTTCAGGGAATACGTCAAGAAATTCATTAACAATAGAAATATCTTTCAAAACTGACGTATTTTTGTTTAGATCTGTGACGTGGGCTAAGAAAGCTTGACATCCGTTTTTTAATAAACAAATAGCTATATGGCTTGAGATGACCGTGATTGATTTTAATGATTTGGTCACTTGAATTCGCATAATAGGTTGATTAGGAATATGAAAGCTAACAACCTTACGAAAATAATCAATTTTAGCATGATGAGTAGTTAACCAATCAATCCCTAGAATCACATCAAATACAAGTATTTTCAATGAAATAAGATCAACAGGTAATGTGAGGGTACCGATTTGAACCAAACAAGACTTATAAATAGTTGATGTAATGAAGGTTTCTCCCAACGGAGTTTCAATAGATAAGTCAAAGTCTAATTTCTCCAGAGTCAAATTTAAACGTTGAGCGCAAGTAGGAGAAATAAAAGAATGGGTAGAACCGGTATCAAATAAGGTATAGACTTCGCTAGAGTTTATGATAAGCTTACCCGTGATGACCTCATTCGGGTTCCTTGCTTTCTGGGAGGTCACGAAAAATGCTCTCTCTTGCACCACCGACTTTGACTTTTCTGGTACGGCATTTGGTGCCTCCATCCTAGCTGAACTTATCTTCGGTGAACGAAAAAATCGGGCTAGGTGACCTTCTCTTCCACAATTATAACACGCTTTGGATGGCATCGCGCAGTTTGGACTGATATGTCCCTCCCCTCCGCATTTTGAAGCATATGATAGGTGGTCGTTCTCCTTCCTTAACCACTACGCTTCTTGGTGTTTGCGCCTTTTGATCATTGTTGAATCTCCTTTTCTTGAAATGTCCATTTTATTGTCTTGGCCATGATTACCACCGAAGTGGTTACCATTTCGCATGTTGATTCCTCCACGCTTGTTGTCACCGCTCATGATCGATACCACTGGTATTTTTTTGTCACGGCTTTTTTCTCTTGGTTGTGTTGACTCGATACATGAGCTCCAATAATCGAGCCCTATTCACAACATCTCAAGACAAACACGGTTTATGAGAAATAAGATATTGACGTATCTCCGGTTTTAAACCTCTTAAAAACATTCGCGTCATTCGCTCCTCATTATCGACCAAATGGGATGCAAACCAGGATAACTCCGCAAATTTAGCCTCGTATTGCGACACGGTCATATTGTTTTGTTCCAACTTGATAAACTCCACCTCTTTCATGTGACGAATACTCTCTCTGAAAGTACTTGTCGTTGAATAGCTCTTGGAACTTCTCCCAAGACATCTTGAGTGCGTCAGGCTGGGTAAGTTTTACAGATTCCCACCAAGAATCGCTTCTTCACGCAACACGTGAAGGTGGTGAAGGGAACCTTTGCTCCTCGGAGCATCCCAAGACATCAAATATCTTGGTGATCTGATTTATCTATGCTTCCGCCTTTAAGTGGTTTTGGCCTCCAATAAACTCCGGTGGTCCCAGCCTCCTTGAAGCTGCTTAGCGGTGACCGTCCGAGAGTTTCGATATTTCCACCTATATTTTGGACAGAGCCGCTTCTACTTTGATGTTGCATGAATTGCATAAAGCCTCTGAACAATCCATCATTCATCATTTGGTCAGTGTTGTTGTTTGTATGAGGATTGTCGCCTTCCTGATGCACATTCTCCTGATTATTGATATGTGGACACTCAACGGTCTCCTGTGCTCCATTGCTATTCTCAACATTCTCGGATGTCATTTTTAGATACTGCCACAAAACAAGGGTTAGTTGACATGTAACATATTATCTCTAAACTCTGACCAACCAATTTAAATACAAAATAAATTTAAGTAGGTCATACTAGCAAGGAATTCCCCGTCTCTCCCCTCCTAGTTCTAGTCTCACATCTTAGCCAGGGATCATATTCCTAAGCTTTGATACCAACTGTGACGCCCCCAAAATAGGTATACATCACCTATTCTGAGTCGCCAAATACATGGTACAGAATACAAATACAATCTTTAATATACAACAAGAGAGCTGTGAGTTTTAATACAAATATTGTCTTCTAGACAATATCCACTCTCAGAATAAGTTCTCATTACATTTATTGTCACACTATTTAATAGAATAGTGAGGACTACTAGCTAATACTATCATCCGGACAATCACTCTGCTCCTCGACTCGTCCCAGCTACATTCTCATTTCCTGAAGAGAACAGTGAAAGAAAGGGTGAGCTCAATAAGCCCAGTAAGAAATATTATGACTAAGATAATGCAGAATAAATTATCATTAGCCTTCAATAGTGTTAAACTGATAAAATATAACAAACATCAAGTTTAACTGCAGCGGAACAAGCAATCCATTAGAAGAGTCAAGTAGAGAATAAAATCTACTATCTTCTATGATTTAAAAAGTTTTTCATGACTTTTATCGCTGAGACTCAGCTTAATAAATAATCCACATCATCGAATCACCCCTGCACTACGGCCAAGAATATTCTTTAGTATCACGACCATAATTATCCATGCACTACGGGCCAAGAATATTTGTGTATTCATTAATGGTCATGATCATGCCAACAACTGTCCATCAATGCACTACGGGCCAACGAGGACTTTTACCACATCATTTGTAACATTACTAATCCATGATTACAATCAATAATCCCTAGTATATAATCATACCAAGTCCATCTATGCACTACAAGCCACGTATGACTTTCAAAAAAATATAAAACATGGGGATGATGACAATGATATAAGAATTCAATAAAACAAGTTCAAGAATTAATTTATCCAGAACTAATAATGTCCAAATTGTCAACATGATATTGCTTTTGCAGAGTAAAAATTCAAGAATGCTCGGAAGAATATTTCCATGAAAAGATATGGATGAAGCGCAAATATCAAGGATATTCCACTAATTTCATGGAGTATAGAAGTCAAAACTTTAACCAACTGAGTATAATAAAGAATAGAATAACAAAAGAAATCACCATGCATACGGTACTTCGCATAGACAGGTTAATCCAATAGAATACTAAATAACGGAACCAAAGTCGGTGTAAATTCGCAAGACCGACAGATGTTCCAACTAAATAATAAAGAATGGAATAACCATAGAAACCACTATGCATGCGGATTGTGATGACAAAGTTATTCCAATGTATAATAATAAGGATGGAATCAGTCCCATAAAAACGCATATATACATGATATTCCAATGTAATAATAATAAAGATTTTAACCAGTCCCACGTAAAACGCATGCATGTGATACTCCAACATAATAATAAAGATTTTAATCGGTCCCACAGAAACGCATGATGTGTGATATTCCAATGTAATAATAAAGACGAAATAATAGAAGAATGTCACCAAGTATAGGGTAGCTCACAGCAGATACAAAGTTATTCCAATGTAATAATAAAGAATGGAATAACATAAGTTCTCTTCATGAATACAAAAGAATAACACCCCTTACGAGTACAACAAATAATATTGCCTACCTTAAGAAGAAGAGTACTTGATATATAAGTAGTGAAGTAGCAGAATATTTTATTCTTTCTCTCTATAGTTTATCTCTATAGAGTTTTAAATGATTCGTAAGAAAATAATGAAGGAATGAGCTTCTATTTATAGAAAAATAGATCGCATAAGTAACTAACTCATGAATCGGTCCAGATTGATTTACTTTAATCGACGGTCCATATTTAAAGCAAAATCTTAGAAATAAAATATAATATATTATATTTATAATCTAATAAAACAAATAACTTTATAAAAGATTTTACTATACAAACACTATGCAGGCACTATACAAACACTATGCATAATAAAATATAATATATTCTAATTATTGTCTAATAAAAATGATAACTTTATAAAAATATTCGCTTTTATATAAAAAGATTTTACTATGCAAAACACTATGCGCAGACATATGCAACACTATGTATAATAGAATATAATATATTCTATTTATAGAATAACTTTATAAAAGTATTACATTTTTATATAAAAGATTTTCACAGATTATTACATTAATAATACCAATAAAATAAAACCGAGTGACTTATCACATAAGCATCAATAATCAATACCGTGTAATACTTGTGCAACTCACGTAGACATCGCATTTTTAACACCTAGTGTTTCAACAGCTAACGGTAAAACTTCCGCCGTTATTTTCATAAAGTATTTTTGTCGTTTTCTCAATCCGACAATAATTCCCTTGTGGGGTTCACCAATGATTGTACCGTTGTACGAATATTCCCTATTAAAACGAATATTCTCCGACCAATCGAATATTATAATAACAACTTGCGTACTTTACAAAATTTATAAATATTACCCACAACTATAATATTATATCAAATTTATTCCATAATATTCAAAAATGATATTTATAGAAAATTCATCTTTATTTATAAAAGTTGGGGTCTTACACTCCTAGACCATTTAGAATAGAGTTTTGATTTAACTAATTAAACTCCTTTAATTAATCAGGCTCCTAATCTAATTAAGAATAATTGAGAGTACCTTTATTAATTAATTCTCAAACCCTTTTAGGAATTAACTTAATAATAATAATAGTAATAATAATAATAAGACTCCTCTTATTAATTTATATTTAATATTTCCAAAATATTAAATAATAAATATTAAGCTATTTAATTTATTCTATCACTATAGATTAAATTAAATACACTTAACTTATTATTACGATTATGACATTTACTTCTTAAATAAATATTTTTCTTTTATGGTGTGACCATTTAGGTTCTCCATATTAAACCTATTGTGAATAAATCAATTAGAATAATTTTAGTCTTATTTAAATAAATAAATTAAAATATTAATTTATTTGAATAAATAACATTTATTCTACATTAAGGATAAGTCTCCTTAGCGATCAACGACTTTCCAAATAATATAAATTTCAACATTAATTAATCATAAAAGACATTTGAGTAAATAGTTACCGTACAATTCAATAATTCCGCCATACAATGTCCCAATTAAATATAAAACATAGAATTACTGTCAAATCTTATTTTATTTAATTATATGTATTTCGATTCTCAAATACACAACTCCAAATAATGCAAATTAGAACATTCCACCTTGGCCAAGGATTCCTGGGTTGTCATTTATCGAATCACATAGGACATTTCTCTTCTTTTACTAGAAGTGGTAAATTCTTTATTGATCATTCATTATCTCCACATATAACCTATTACACCCAAGCATACCCTTTGATATATCCTAAAGGTCTTAAGGGATATGTCAAAGTATAACTTATCATACACAAGATACTATGATGATCTCAATTCTAATGATCACTTGTACTACTATCACTTCAGGAATTCCTATTGACAGACAAGTAAAACTCCATTAGGTATTCCTTAGCGAGCCACGTTAAGTGAACTTATTCTTTAAAAAGCACCTATATACTTGCTTTAGCGTCTCCGCATAAATGATCATGAGATCAATCATCCTCATCCAATGAGCAAGCAACATATGTACCAATATATCCAGATTCACTAATCCTCTTTTTAATAATCTAATGATTGGGAATATTTTAGTTTTTAAGCTATTTAAGAATTTAGATCTCATTAGCATGATCTCATCATGATTCTAAAAGCATTGCTTAAAACTATGGGTTTATCACATATTAAATAACAACACCATGTAGATAAATTAAATGCGTTTATTACATAAATAATTTTATTAATAAATGATAAGATTGTTTACAAAGTATATGCTGTTAGTTCCCAGAGGGCACAATAGATCTAGAAGGGGGGGTTGAATAGATCCTTTTTATTTCAAATACTTTTCAGGTTAATAATGTATTGTTAATATTTAGGTATATGACAAACATAAGAATCTTTTCAAGCACAGCGGAATAATTTAAAGATTCCCCTTCATTGATATATCCATAATCATACATACATTGTTTGTAGGGTTAGTTTAGTTATAAGCAGTTAGAACATACATAGCAGTTATAACAGTTATAGACATAATGTAAATGACATAATGTAAAAGACACAAGGGGTTTTAAGTGGTTCAGAGACTCAAGCTCCTAATCCACTCTTCTGCTTTTAACTAGCAGTGATTTCCACTAAGGAAGGGCAAGACACCTCAATCTCTATGATTCCTTGAGGCCGCAGACCTTGGGACTTCAGTTCACTAAGAACTCTTCAAGGCCAGCAGCCTTGGGACTCCTCTAGTTCCCTAGAAACTTTTTAAGCACAACAGGCTTGGAACTTCATTTAGTCCCTTTGGACAAGGACCTTTTGGCCCTGCTTTGTTTAGTCTCTCTGGACAAGGACCCTCTTGGCCCTGCTTCATTTAGTCCCTCCGGACAAGGACCCCTCAGTGCCAGCTTAGTTGAGTTGTTGTTTGTTGTTGTTGGAGTCGGTCTTTGAGTTTCTAAGATGTCTTCATGCTCAAACATCTTCTATCCTTAGCACTTGGCTTGATCATCCTTGAAGAGCGAAAGAGTGTTGCATGATGCTCGGTTTCTTAGGTTGCTCAACTACTTGGATGACCCTTGATGAACCGCCTTGAAGATCATACTTCTTGGTACTTGATGGTCGCATACAGAGAGGCTTCTAAGATGACCGTAAGCTCTTCATTAGGTACTTAGAAACTTTCTCATGCTTGTCACCAAGATGACTTTTGTGATCTCCTTCTTGCTCTCGATGCCTTCCCATGATGGACTTGCTAAGTCGACCGTAGGCTCTTCTCTATTGTACTTAGAGTCTTCCCATGATGGACATCCAGATGGCATGATGCTCTTCTTTCTCTTGGAAGTTCAGAACACTCTTCATGTAGTAGAACTCTCACTTCTACATAGTAGAACTCACACTTCTACTTCTTACTTGATCTGATTTCTGAGTGTTCTTGGTGGATCGTAGAGTGAGCCTTTGGACTCACTATCACTTGATTAGATCAGTCCACCTTCTCTCCAAAACTCACAACTCCAGCAACCTTTGGTCTTTGAAGCTCTTCTACATTTATACACCTTCCCAATCCTTCCGTTGGAAAGTAGCCGTTGGAAGCTATTCAAATGTCTTCACAAATCTTGTTGATTGTTGCTCGTTGACTAGTAGAGTTAACACTACTGTGACGCCCCCAAAATTAGGTATACATCACCCATCTTGGGTCGCCAGATACATGGTAGAAAATTCAAATACAACTTACTAATACAAATGTCGTGTACAATACGACAAAACATAAACTGTGAGTTTGAATTCAAATATTATCTACTAGAGATTATACAAACTCAAAAGGAGTCCTCATTATAATTATTATTACACTATTACACAGAATAGTGAGGACTACTAATACTATCCTCTGGACCATCACTTCGTTCCCCTACTCGTCCCAGCTATATTCTCATTTCCTGAAGAGAACAGTGAAAGGAAGGGTGAGCTCAACTAGCCAAGTAAGAAATATTATGACCAAGATAATGCAGAATAAATTATCATTAGTATCCAACAATGTTAAACTGATAAAATATAATAGACATCAAGTTTGACTGCAGCGGAACAAGCAATCCATTAAAAGAGTCAAGTAGAAAATAAAATCTACTATCTTTTATGATTAAAAAGGTTTTTCATCACTGTTATCGCTAAGACTCATCTTAATAAATATTCCACATCATCGAATCACCCCTACACTACGGCCAATGATATTTTTTAGTATCACGACCACAATTATCCATACACAATGGGCCAAGAATATTTGTGTATTCATTAATGGTCATGATCATGCCAACAACTGTCCATCAATGCACTATGGGCCAATGAGGACTTTTACCACATCATTTGTAACATTACGGTCGTGATTACAATCAATAATCCTCATTCATAATCATACCAAGTCCATCTATGTACTACAGAATACGAGATGACTTTCAATATAATATAAACATGAGGAAAATGACAATGATATAAGAATTCAATAAAACAAGTTCAAGAATTAATTTGTCCAAAAACTACTAATGTCCAAATTGTCAACATGATACTGCTTTGTAGAGTAAAATTCAAGAATGATCGGAAGAATATTTCCATGAAAAGATCTCGGATGAAGCGCAAAATATCAAGGATATTCTACTAATTTCATGGAGTATAGAAGTCAAAACTTTAACCAACCGAGTATAATAAAGAATGGAATAACAAAAGAAATCACCATGCATGCGGTGCCCAGATAGATTAAAGTTATTCCAATGTAATACTAAATAACGAGAACCAAGTCAAAGAAATTACAGACCGAAGCGGGATGTTCCAACGAGAATAATAAAGAATGGAATAACAACATAAATCACCATGCATGCGGTACTTGGCATGACGGGTTATTCCAATGAATACTAATAAGGGCGGAATCGGTCCCATAAAAACGCATGCATGTGATATTCTAATAGAATAATAATAAAGATTTTACCGAGTTCTACGTAAAAACGCGTAGACGTGATATTCCAATGTAATAATAAAGACGAAAATCGGTCCCACGTAAAATGCATGCAGCGACGGATATTCCAACGTAATAGTAAAGACGGAATAATAGAAGAATGTCACCAAGTATAGGGTGAGATCATGATATCAAAGTTATTCCAATAGAATAATAAGCAATGGAATAACAACAGCTTCTCTTCATGAATAAGAAAGAATAACACCCTTTTACGAATACAACAAATAATATTCCCTACCTTAAGAAGAAGAAAATTTGGATATATAAGTAGTGAAGTAGCGAATACTTTTTTCTTTCTCTCTATAGTTTATCTCTCTAGAGTTTTAGTGAATTAAAAGAAAATAATGAAGGAATGAGCTTCTATTTATAGAAAAATGGATCAATATAAGTAACTAACTCGTGAACGATCAGATTGATTTACTTTAACTGACGGACCATAATTAAAGTAAAATCTTTTAAATAATATATTATATTTATATATATATATAATATAATACATGTGTAGACAATTATCATGGCCTGTGACTCAATTGATTCCATCTGCCAAGATTTTTAATCCTGCATATCTATAATAATGGAATAATACACCCCTATGTCATCATCACCAATTAATTTTTTACCCACTTGACAAAATCTCCCATCACTTGACTAATTATTACTCCCATTCCCACGTAACACCCATTTTCCTCCCACCCCACTTGTCAACTTATACATAAGCATCAATAATCAATACCGTGTGCTATTATGCAACCACGCGTATTACTGTACTTTTAACACCGGGTGTTTCAACAGTTAATGGTAAAACTTCCGCCGTTTATTTTCATAAAAATATTTTTGTCATTTTCTCAATCCGACAATAATTCCGATGTGGGGTCCACCAATGATTGAGCCGTCGTACGAATATTCCCTGTTAAAACGAATATTCCCCGACCAATCGAATATAATATGACAACTTGCATACTTTGCAAATTTTGTAAATATTACCCACAACTATAGCATTATATTAAATTCATTCCATAATACTCAAAAATGATAATTATTGTGACGCCCCCAAAATTAGGTATACATCACCCATCTTGGGTCACCACTTACATGGTACAGAATTTAAATACAACTTATTAACATAACTGTCGTGTACAATACGACATAAACTGTGAGTTTAAATACAAATATCGTCTACTAGATATTATACAAACTCAAACAAAAAGTCCTCATTACAGTTATTATCACACTATTTTACAGAATAGTGAGGACTACTAATGCTATCTTCAGGACCATCACTCGTTTTCCCGACTCGTCCCAGCTATATTCTCATTTCCTGAAGAGAACAGTGAAAGAAAGGGTGAGCTCAACTAGCCCAGTAAGAAATATTATGACTAAGATAATGCAGAATAAATTATCAATAGTCTTCAACAATGTTAAACTGATAAAATACAATAGACAACCAGTTTAACTCTGCAGTGAATATCTGATCCATTAAAAGAGTCAAGTAGAAAATAAAGTCTACTATCTTTTAGGTTTTAAAAGGTTTTCATCATTATTATAAATTTGAGACTCGACTTTAATAAATATTCCACATCATCGAATCACCCCTCGCACTACTACGGCCAGGATATTCTTTAGTATCACGACCACAATTATTCATGCACTACGGGCAAGAATATTTGTGTATTCATTAATGGTCATGATCATGCCAACAACTGTCCCACCAATGCACTATGGCCATCGAGGATTTTTATCACATCATTTGTAACATTACTACCATGATTACAATCGAATAGTCTCTGTCATAATCATACCAAGTCCATCTATGCACTACAGAGCCACGTATGACTTTCAACATAATATAAACATGAGGATGATGACAATGATATAAGAATTCAATAAAACAAGTTCAAGAATTATTTTATCCGGGAATTATTAACGTCCAAATTAGTAAAATTCAAGAATGATCCAAGAATATTTCCATGAAAAGATCTTGGATGAAACACAAATATCAAGGATATTCTACTAATTTCATGGAGTATAGAAGTCAAAGTTTTAACCAACTGGGTATAATAAAGAATGGAATAACAAAAGAAATCACCATGCATGCGGATTTCAGATAAACAAAGTTTATTCCAATGTAATAATAAGAATGGAACCAGTCGTGAAATTCACACCAACGCGAGATGTTCCAACGAGAATAATAAAGATGGAACCGGATCCTGTAAAACACATGATAGGATATTCCAAATGTAATGATAAAGATTTTAACCAGTCCTGTAAAACACACGCATGGATGTTCTAACGAATAATAATAAAGATTTTAACCAGTCCTAAAACACAACAGTGAGCGTGATGTTCCAATGTAATAATAATAAAGATTTTAAACTAGGTCCTGTAAAACACACGCATGTGATGTTCCAACGAATAATAGAAGAATGTCACCAAGTATAGGTAAACCGCTGACATGAGTTTTTCCAATGTAATAATAAGCAATGGAATAACAACGATTCTCTACATGAATAAGAAAAGAATAACACCCTTACTTTTGGTAGGAGATTGAATCTGCAGCGAAGTAGTAACAAAATACTCTTCTTCATTCTCTCTATTCTTTCTATAATTTCTCTCTATAGCTTGAATGAATTCGTGAAAATAATGAAGCCCTCCTCTATTATATAGAAGATTTCTAGCTTAGCACCGCTGTGTGTGAAAAGGAAAGTGGCTCGATTTACTAATGATGTGAAAAGAAAAGTGGTTTGACGCTTTTGTAATGTGAAACGACAAGTGGTTCGACGCTCAGAATGTGAAACGACAAGTGGTTCGACGTTTGGTAAAGGTAATTACTATTAACGAAGGTAAATACTATTGACGAAGGTAAATACTATTCACAAGGGGTAATTACTTATCGACGAAGGTAATTACTTATCGACGAAGGTAAATACTATTCACAAGGGTAATTACTATTGACGAAGGTAAATACTATTGACAAAGGTAATTACTATTCACAAAGGTAATTACTATCGACGAAGAGACTCTTAGATGATGACATATAGAGCCCCCCATAAAATAATCAAACTTACCACAAATCATAACACATATTTAATCTTTCAACAATTATTAATCATTTATAACTTGTCGTCTCAATTATTGATTTAATACTATAACATATTATACTGTATGATACCGTGACAATAATTGAATCAATAATATAAGAGATATGATGCGTGATTATCGTAGCGATAATTGAGCATAGGTGAGTGACTTCTCACGTAAGCATCAATAATCAATACCGTGTGCTACTATGCAACCACACGTACATCGTATTTTACCACCGTGTAGTTCAATAGTTTTAACGGTAACACCTCCGCCGTTATTTTTATAAAATATTTTTGTCGCTTTCTAAATCCGACAATAATTTACATTATGGGGTCCACCAATGATTGAGTAGTTATCACAATATTCCATAAAAAGAATATTCCCACCAAAACGAATATTTTATAACAACTTGCATACTTTGCAAAATTTATAAATATTACCCACAACTATAACATTATATCAAATTTATTCCATAATATTCAAAAATAATATTTATAGAAAAATTCATCTTTATTTATAAAAGTCAGGGTCTTACAACCTCCCTTCTTATGAAATTTCCCTCGAAATTAGGGTGCGACGTACTGGTATGTCAAGAGGTAAGGATACCTTGATTTCATTTCGATTCTAACTCCCAGTCATTTCCTCAACATCGTGGTTCCTCCACAAAACTTTGACTTGAGGTATAACCTTGGAGCGTAGAATATGTTCCTTCTTATCCAAAATTTGAACAGAACCTCTTCATACGTCAAATCTTCCGCTATTTCGTCCGGTTCTAACTCAATAATATGGTTCGGTCTTTCACATATTTACGTAACATGGATATGTGAAAAACGTTATGAACACGAGACATATTTGGCGCAGAAAGCGAGTCTATAAGCCACAGCCCTACTCGATCGAGGATTAAAATGGACCGATGAATCGAGGATTAAGTTTTCTCTCTTTCCAAATCTTGTAACTCCTTTCCATAGAGCAACTCTTAACAACACACGATCTCCTATATCGAATTCCACGTCCTTTCGATGAAGATCATCATAACTCTTTTATTTATTTTGTGAGGTTTTTATACGTTGTTTGGATCGTTTGAATCTTTTTCGTAGTCATACGTATTTTAACTCCCGGTCCCAACAACGTTGCTTCACCCACCTCATCCCAAAGATCTTTGGAGAACGACACTTTCTTCCATACAATGCTTCGAATGGAGCCATGCCAATACTTGCTTGATAACTGTTGTTATAGGAAAACTCCACCAATGGTAAGAACTTGTCCCAACTCCCTTGAAATCAAGGACACAGAGTCTTAATAGATCTTCAAGAGTTTGAATAGTCCTCTCCGATCGTCCGTCCGTCGAGGATGATATGCCGAAGCTAAATCGTAAGTCTGTGCCCATAGCTTTTTTTGCAAACTAACCCAAAATCGTGAAGTGAATCTTGGGTCTCGATCGAAACTATGGATACCGGCAGATACCATGCGATCTTACAATCTCGTTTATGTACATACGAGCAAGACGTTCAAGTGTATAAGTTTCTCGTCTGTAGAAATGAGCGGACTTGGTCAATCTATCAACAATGACCCATATCGCATCAATGCCTTGAGAAACCTTAGGAAGACCGTGTAACGAAATCCATGGTAATGTGCTCCCACTTCCATTCGGAATTTCAAGTGGTTGCAATGGACCTTTTGGTACTTGATGCTCCGCTTTAACTCGTTGACAAGTTAGACACCTTGAGATAAATAAAGCTATCTCTCTCTTCATATTGCTCCACCAAAATGTATGACGAAATATCATGATACATTTTGGTACTCCCGAGATGGATTGCAAATGGTGTGATGTGCGCCTCCATCATGATATTATACTTTAAATCGTGGTCGTTAGGAACACAAAGTCCGGAGTTGACTCAAGTATTCTTTCTTCATCGATTCTTGCTTCCCAAGATAGCACCTTCTTGCACTTTCTTCCTCATACGCATCGCCTCCAGTCCGTAGCTTGAGCAACTTCAACTTTATCGATTAAAGTCGGTTCTACTCAGATACTCGCTATCATCACATGCGTCCTTGAGTCTTTAACTCTATCTCCATCCTTTGCAAGTCACACAAAATGGGCCTTTATATTGACAATATCGCACTCGTATTTGCATATGATTTTCTACTCAATGCGTCGCCTACCACGCTCGCTTTTCCGTGATGGTATTGGATGGTATGATCATAATCTTTCAACAGCTTCAAGCCAACGTCGTTGTCGCATGTTGAGTTCCTTTTGAGTGAAGAAATATTTGAGGCTTTTATGATCCGTAAAGATCTCCACTTTCTCCCCATACAAGTAATGCCTCCAAATTTTAAGTGCAAAGACAATAAATGCTAACTCTGTATCACGATGAGTAGGATAATTCCTCTCATATTCTTTGAGTTGTCATGAGGCATAAAGGCTATAACTTTTCCATGTTGCATAAGAACACATCCCAACCCTTTGCTCGAAGCATCATCAGAGATGACAAATCCTCCGAGCCGATGGTATTGTCGAGCAGTCTTTGAAATAAGTCTCCTCTTGAGTTCTTGAAAACTCTTCTCACATTCTTCGCTCCAACCGAACTTTGTATCTTTCCGAGTCACCGAGTAGATGGAGTAGCGATTCGAGAAAACCCTTCCACGAATCTCCGATAATAACCAAATTTAAGCCGAGAAAGCTACGATTTCAATCATCGATTTAGGTTGTTCCCACTTTGAATAGCTTCAATCTTTCTTTGGGTCAATGATATTCCATGACTTGATACCACGTGCCCAAGGAATGTTACTTCTTCAAGCCAGAACTCACATTTCTTCAACTTGGCATAAAGCTTATATTCACGAAGCTTTTGGAGTGTCAGCCTCAAGTGTTGCTCATGATCTTCACGGCTTTTGGAATAAATAAGGATGTCATCAATAAAGACGACCACAAAGTGATCTAAATATTCCTTGAATACTCGGCTCATCATATCCATGAAGGCGTGAGGAGCATTAGTCAATCCAAAGGACATGACTAGGAATTCATAATGCCCGTCTGATCGAGTTCTCAAAGCCGCCTTTTTGGAATGTCACGGGTTCTAATCTTCAATTGGTGATATCCTAACGAAGATCAATCTTTGAAAAGAATTTGGCTCCTTGTTCGGGTCAAACAGGTCATCAATACGTGGCAATGGATACCTATTTTGATGGTAACATGATTCAACTCCCGATAATCAATACAAAGTCGCATAATCCCATCTTTCTTCTTCACGAATAGAACAGAGCACCCCAAGGAGAAGTACTAGGGCGAATAAAGCCAATGTCTAACAATTCCTGCAGTTGGGTCTTTAACTCCTCGAAGTTCAATAGAGAGCCATTCGATATGGGGCTTTGGAAATAGGTTTTGTCTTGGGTTCAAGGTCGATACAAAATTCAATTTCACGCCTGGGGGTAGGCGAAGTTCTTCTGGGGAATACGTCCAGAAATTTATTAACAATAGAAATATCGTTCAAAACCGATTTATTTTTGTTTAAATCGTGATATGAGCTAAGAAAGCTTGACATCCGCTTTTCAATAAATGAATAGCTTTATGGCTTGAGAAGACCGTGATTGATTTTAATGGTTTGGTCGTTTGAATTAGCATAATAGGTTGATTAGGAATATGAAAGCTAACAACCTTACGAAAACAATCAATTTTGCATGATAAGTAGTTAACCAATCAATCCCTAGAATCACGTCAAATGCAAGTATTTTTAATGAAATAAGATCGACGAGTAATGTGAGTGTACCGATTTGAACCAAACAAGACTTATAAATAGTGGATGTAATGAAGGTTTCTCCCAACGGAGTTTCCACAGATAAGTCAAAGTCTAATTTCTCCTGAGTCAAATTTAATCGATGAGCGCAAGTAGGAGAAATAAAAGAATGGGTAGAACCGGATCAAATAAAGTATAGACTTCATTAGAGTTTATGATAAGCTTACCCGTGATGACCTCATTCGGATTCCTTGCTCTTTGGGAGGTCACAACAAACGCCTCCCCTCAGACTACTGGGGCTTTGAATTTTCTAGGATGGCCTTTGGTGCCTCCATCCTAGTGAATTTGTCTTCTGTGAAACGACAAAATCGAGCTAAGTGACCTTCTCTTCCACAATTATAACATGCTTTGACTACATGTACGCAGCTTTGACCGATGTGTCCCTCTCCTCCGCATTTGAAGCATATGATAAGTGGTCTTTCTCCTTCCTTAACAATGGGTCTTTGGTCTTGGCGTATTTCCATCATTGTTGAATCTCCGTTTCTTGAAATGTCCATTCTTATTGTTTTGGCCCTTATTACCACCGGGCGTGGTTACCATATCCGCCTGTTGATTCCCTCCACGCTTGTTGTCACCGCTCGATGACTACTCTCATTGGTATTATAATTTTGCCATTTGCGCTTCTTTTTAGTTGTGTTGACTCATTATCGCGTTCCACTAAATGAGCCCTATTTACAACATCTGAATACAAACACGCTTTATGAGAAATAAGATGTTGACGTATCTCCGCTTCAAACCTCTTAAAAACATTCGCGCCATTCTCTCTTCATTATCCACCAAGTGGGACGAACCGTGATAACTCCGCAAATTTTGCCTCGTATTGCGACACTCATCATATTGTTTTGTTCCAACTTGATAAACTCCACCTCCTTCATGTGGCGAATACTTTCGGAAAGTATTTGTCGTTGAAACACTCTGGAACTTCTCCCAAGATATCTTCATGACAAAGAAGTTGAGTCGTTTTGATTCCCACCAATGTCTGCCTCTCCATGCAACATAAAAGGCGTGAAGGGAACCTTTTGCTCCTCGGAGCATCCCAAGACATCAAATATCTTGGTAATCTGCTTTATCCATGCTTCCGCCGAAGTGGTTTTGGCTCACCCTTAAACTCCCGGTGGTCCCACTCCTTGAATTGTTTAGCGGTGACCGCCTCGAGAGTTTTCCGTGTTTCCACCTACGTTTTGGACATGAGTCGCTCTCGCCTGCTGTTGCATAAATTGCATAAAGCCTCTGAACATTTGATCATTCATCATTTGGTCAATGTTGTTGTTTGCATGAGGATTGTCGCCTTCGATGCACATTATCCTAATTATTGATATGTGGTGAATCAACGATCGCTGCGCTCCATTCTATTCTCAACATTCTCGGATGTCATTTTCGACATCGCCACAAAACAAAAGGTTAATTGACATGTAACAAATTATCCCTATCTTCCGACCAACCAATAAAATAAAGACATAAACTTAGGTAGGTCATACTAGCGAAGGTATTCCCGTCTCTCCCTCCTAGTACTATTCTCACATCTTAGCTGTGGATCATATCCTAAGCTCGATATTAACTCGTGACGCCCCCAAAATTAGGTATACATCACCCATCTTGGGTCGCTACTTACATGGTACGTAATTTAAATACAACTTATTAACATAATCGTAGGTATACAATACGACATAAACTGTGAGTTTAAATACAAATATCGCTCTACTAGATATTATACAAACTCAAACAAAAAGTCCTCATTACAATTATTATCACACTATTTTAAAGAATAGTGAGGACTACTAATGCTATCTTCGTGACCATCACTGCTTCCCAGACTCGTCCCGGTATATTCTCATTTCACGAAGAGAACGGTGAAAGAAAGGGTGAGCTCAACTAGCCCAAGAAGAAATATTATGACTAAGATAATGCGAATAAATTATCAATAGTCTTCAACAATGTTAAACCGATAAAATACAATAGACAACCGGGTTTACTACGGGCAATGAGGACTTTTACCATATCATTTTGTAACATTACGGTCATGATTACAATCGAATAATCCCTAGTCATAATCATACCAAGTCCATCTATGCACTACATGAGCCCACGTATGACTTTCAACATAATATAAAATATGAGGATGATGACAATGATATAAGAATTCAATAAAACAAGTTCAAGAATTATTTTATCCGTGAATTATTAACGTCCAAATTAGTAAAATTCAAGAATGATCCAAGAATATTTCCATGAAAAGATCTTTGGATGAAACGCAAATATCAAGGATATTCTACTAATTTCATGGAGTATAGAAGTCAAAGTTTTAACCAATTGGGTATAATAAAGAATGGAATAACAAAAGAAATCACCATGCATGCGGTTCTTCAGATGTATGCGAGTTATTCCAATGTAATAATAAGAACGGAACCGTGTCGTGAAATTCACACCGCAAGGATGTTCCAATGTAATAATAAAGATGGAACCCGGATCCGGTGTAAAACACACGAGATAGGATATTCCAACGAGAATGATAAAGATTTTAACCAGTCCTGTAAAACACACGCATGTGATGTTCCAACGAATAATAATAAAGACGGAACCAATGTCCTAAAACACACGCATGTGATGTTCCAACGTAATAATAGAAGAATGTCACCAAGTATAGGGTAAACCGCGTATCTGAGTTTTTCCAATGTAATAATAAGCAATGGAATAACAACAGTTCTCTACATGAATAAGAAAGAATAACACCCCTTACTTTTGGTAGGAGATTGAATACTGCAGCAGTGTAGTAACAAAATACTCTTCTTCATTCTCTCTTATTCTTTCTATACTTTCTCTCTCTATAGCTTGAATGAATTCGTGAAAAATAATGAAGCCCTAGGCCTCTATTTATAGAAGATTTCTAGCTTAGCACCTGCCGTGTGAAAAGGCAAGTGGCTCGACGACTAATGATGTGAAAAGAAAAGTGGTTTGACGCCTGTAATGTGAAACGACAAGTGGTTCGACGCCAGTAATGTGAAACGACAAGTGGTTCGACGTCTGGTAAAGGTAATTACTATTAACGAAGGTAAATACTATTGACGAAGGTAAATACAATTCACAAGGGTAATTACTATTGACGAAGGTAATTACTATTGATTGAAGGTAAATACTATTTCACAAGGGTAATTACTATCGACGAAGGTAAATACTTATCGATTTAAGGTAATTACTATTCACAAAGGTAATTACTATTGATGAAGAGACTCTTAGATGATGACATATGTGCCCCCCATAAAATAATCAAACTTACCACAAATCATAACACATATTTAATCTTTCAACAATTATTAATCATTTATAACTTGTCGTCTCAATTATTGATTTAATACTATAACATATTATACGGATGATCTTGTGACAATAATTGAATCAATAATATAAGAGATATGATGCGTGAATTATCGTAAATAATAATAATTGAGCATAGTGTGTGACTTCTCACGTAAGCATCAATAATCAATACTGTAGTGTCTTCTACGAAACCACGTGTATTATCGTACTTTTACCAATAGGGTAGTTCAATGGTTTTAACGGTAACACCTCCTCCGCCAAGTTATTTTTTTATAAAATATTTTTGTCGCTTTCTCAATCCGGCAATAATTACATTAGGGGTCCACCAATGATTGAGTAGTTGTATTTAATATTCCTAAAAAGAATATTCCCAGACCAAACGAATATTTTATAACAACTTGCATACTTTGCAAAATTTATAAATATTACCCATAACTATAACATTATATCAAATTTATTCCATAATATTCAAAAATAATATTTATAGAAAAAATTCATCTTTATTTATAAAAGCTGGGGTCTTACAATTATAGAAAATTCATCTTTATTCAAAAAGTTGGGGTTTTACAATCTCCCCTTCTGATAAAATTTCACCCTCGAAATTAGGGTACGTACCTGGTATATTGAAGAGGTAAGGATACCTTGATTTCATTTTAGATTCTAACTCCCATGTCATTTCCTCAACATCGTGGTTTTTCCACAAAACTTTGACTTGAGGTATAACCTTGGAGCGTAGAATATGTTCCTTCTTATCCAAGATTTGAACAGGAACCTTTTCATACGTCAAATCTTCCGCTATTTCGTCCGGTTCTAACTCAATAATGTTGTTCGGGTCTTCCACATATTTACGTAACATGGATATGTGAAAAACGTTATGAACACGAGACATACTTGGCGGTAAAGCGAGTTTATTGGCCACAGTTCTTACTCGATCAAGGATTAAAAATGGGCCGATGAATCGAGGATTGAGCTTTCCTCTCTTTCTAAATCTCGTAACTCCATTCCATGGAGCAACACGTAACAACATATGATCTCCTATATCGAATTCCACGTCCTTTCGATGAAGATCAGCATAACTCTTTTGTCGATCTTGTGAGGTTTTTATACGTTCTTGGGATCGTTTGAATCTTTTTCCGTAGTCATACGTATTCAACTCCGGTCCCAACAACGTTGCTTCACCCACCTCATCCCAAAGATATCGGAGAACGAAATTTTCTTCCATACAACGCTTCGAATGGAGCCATGCCAATACTTGCTTGATAACTGTTGTTGTAAGAAAACTCCACCAATGGTAATAACTTGTCCCAACTTTCCTTGAAATCAAGGACACAGAGTCTTAATAGATCTTCAAGAGTTTGAATAGTCCTCTCCGATCGTCTCCGTCTGTCTGCGAGGATGATATGCCGAAGCTAAATCAGAATCTGTGCCCATAGCTTTTTGCAAACTAACCCAAAATCGCGAAGTGAATCTTGGGTCTTGATCAAAAACTATGGATACTGGCATACCATGCAATCTTACAACCTCGTTTATGTACATACAAGCAAGACGTTCAAGTGTATAAGTTTCTCGTATCGGTAAGAAATGAGCAGACTTGGTCAATCTATCAACAATGACCCAAATCACATCTATGCCTTGAGAAACTTTGGGAAGACCAGTAACGAAATACATGGTAATGTGCTCCCACTTCCATTCTGGAATTTCAAGTGGTTGCAATGGACCTTTTGGTACTTGATGCTCTGCCTTGACTCATTGACACGTTAGACACCTTGAGATAAACAACGCTATCTCTCTCTCATATTGCCCCCACCAAAATGTATGTCAAGATCATGATACATTTTGGTACTCCTAGATGGATTCCAAACGATTGTGTTGTGCGCCTCTATCATGATTTTATACTTTAAATCGTGGTCGTTAGAAACACAAAGTCCGGAGTTGACTCAAAGTATTCCTTCTTCATCGATTCTTGCTTACGCATCGCACCTTCTTGCACTTTCTTCCTCATACGCATCGCCTCCGGATCTCAGAACTTGAGCAACTTTTTAATTTATCAATTAAAGTTGGTTCTACTCGTATATTTTCCATCATCATGTGGGTCCCTGGAGTGTTTATCTCTATCTCCATCCTTTGCAAGTCATACAAAATGGGCCTTTGCGTTGACAATATTACACTCGTACCCGCATATGATCTTCTACTCAATGCGTCAGCCACCACGTTCGCTTTTCCAGGATGGTATTGGATAGTATGATCATAATCTTTCAATAGTTAAAGCCAACGTCGTTGTCGTATGTTGAGTTCCTTTTATGACCCGTAAAGATCTCCACTTTCTCCCCATACAAGTAATGACTCCAAATCTTTAGTGTGAAGATAACAGCTGCCAACTCTAGATCATAAGTAGGATAATTTCTCTTATATTCGTTGAGTTGTCGTGAGGCATAGGCTATGACTTTCCCATGTTGCATGAGAACACATCCTAACCTTTGCAGAAGCATCATCAGAGATGACAAATCCTCCGAACTAGATGGTATTGTCGAACAGTCTTTAAAATGAGTTTCCTCTTGAGTTCTTGAAAACTCTTCTCACATTCCTCGCTCCAACTGAACTTTGTATCTTTCCGAGTCAGCTGGAGTTAGTGGAGTAGCGATTCGAGAAAACCTTCTACGAATCTCCGATAATAACCAAATAAGCCGAGAAAGCTACGATTTCGATCATCGATTTAGGTTGCTCCCGACTTTGAATAGCTTCAATCTTTCTTGGGTCAACAGATATTCCATGACTTGATACCACGTGCCAAAGGAATGCTACTTCCTCAAGCCAGAACTCGTATTTCTTCAACTTGGCATAAAGCTTATATTCACGAAGTTTTTGGAGTATCAGCCTCAAGTGTTTCTCATGATCTTCACGGCTTTTGGAATAAATAAGGATTCATCAATAAAGATGACCACAAAGTGATCTAAATATTCCTTGAATACTTGGTTCATCATATCCATGAAGGCAGCAGGAGCATTAGTCAATCCAAAGGACATGACTAGGAATTCATAATGCCCGTACCGAGTTCTGAAAGCCATCTTTGGAATTTCATCGGTTTTAATCTTTAATTGGTGATATCCGGAACGAAGATCAATCTTTGAAAAGAATATGGCTCCTTGCAACTGGTCAAACAGGTCATCACTACGTGGCAATGGGTACCTATTTTTGATGGTGACATGATTCAACTCCCGATAATCAATACAAAGTCGCATACTCCCATCTTTCTTCTTCACGAATAGAACAGGAGCACCCCAAGGAGAAGTACTAGGATGAATAAAGCCAATGTCTAACAATTCCTGCAGTTGAGTTTTTAACTCCTGAAGTTCAATAGGAGCCATTCGATATGGGGATTTAGAAATGGGTTTTGTACCGGGTTCAAGTTCGATACAAAATTCAATTTCACACTCTGGGGGTAGGCCAGGAAGTTCTTCAGGGAATACGTCAGGAAATTCATTAACAATAGAAATATTATTCAAAACTGACGTATTTTTGTTTAGATCTGTGACATGAGCTAAGAAAGCTTGACATCCGTTTTTCAATAAACGAATAGCTTTATGGCTTGAGATGACAGTGATTGATTTTAATGGTTTGGTTGCTTGAATTCGCATAGTAGGTTGATTAGGAATATGAAAGCTAACAACCTTACGAAAACAATCAATTTTTGCATGATGAGTAGTTAACCAATCAATCCCTAGAATTACATCAAATGCAAGTATTTTTAATGCAATAAGATCGACAGGTAATGTGTGGGTACCAACTTGAACCAAACAAGACTTATAAACCATGGATGTAATGAAGGTTTCTCCCAACGGAGTTTCCACAGATAAGTCAAAGTCAAATTTCTCCGGAGTCAAATTTAATCGTTGAGCGCAAGTAGGAGAAATAAAAGAATGGGTAGAACCGGTATCAAATAAAGTGTAGACTTCACTAGAGTTTATGATAAGCTTACCCGTGATGACCTCATTCGGGTTCCTTGCTTTCTGGGAGGTCACAACAAACGCTCTCCCTTGCACTACCGGCTTTGACTTTTCTGGGATAGCCTTTGGTGCCTCCATCCTAGCTGAAATTTGTCTTCGGTGAACGACCAAATCGGGCTAAGTGACCTTCTCTTCCATAATTATAGCATGCTTTGGACGGCATCGCGCAATTTGGACTGATGTGTCCCTCCCCTCCGCATTTGAAGCATATGATAGGTGGTCTTTCTCCTTCCTTAACAACGGTCTTTGGTGTTGACGCCTTTCCATCATTGTTGAATCTCCTCTTCTTGAAATGTCTATTCTTATTGTTTTGGCCTGATTACCACCAAAGTGGTTACCATTTCGCTGTTGATTCCTTCACGCTTGTTGTCACCGCTTGATGTCTGCTTCTCACGTGTATTATCATTTTGCCAACCGCTCTCTTTTGGTTTACGTTGACTCGTTATCGCTGGCTCCACCAATCGAGCCCTATTTACAACATCCGAATACAAACACACGCTTTATGAGAAATAAGATGTTGACGTATCTCCAACTTCAAACTTCTTAAAAACATTTGCGCCATTCTCTCTTCATTATCCACCAAGTGGGACGCAAACCGGGATAACTCCGCAAATTTTTCCTCGTATTGCGACACGGTCATATTATTTTGCTCCAATTTGATAAACTTCACCTCCTTCATGTGACGAATACTTTCGAAAGTATTTGTCGTTGAATGACTCTTGAACTTCTCCCAAGACATCTTGATCTGACGGCAGAGTTGAGTACGCTTTCTGGATTCCCACCATGACTGCCTCTCTGCACATACATAAAGGCGCGAAAGGGAACCTTTTGCTCCTCGAGCATCCTAAGACATCAAATATCTTGGTGATCTCGCTTTATCCATGCTTCGCTTATAAGTGGTTTTGGCTCTCCTTTAAACTCCGGTGGTCCCAAATCCTTGAACTGCTTTAGTGGTGACCGCTTAGAGAGTTTGCATGGAGAACTCAACGGTCTCTTGTGCTCCATTGCTATTCTCAACATTTTCTGATGTCATTTTGAATCATCGCCACAAAACAAAGGTTAATTGACATGTAATATAATATCTCTAAACTCGACCAACCAATTTAAATACAAAATAAATTTAAGTAGGTCCTACTTAGCGAAGGAATTCCGCTCTCTCCCTCCTAGTTTTAGTCTCATATCTTAGCTGAGGATCATATCCTAAGCTTTGATACTAACTGTGATGCGCCCCAAAATTAGGTATACATCACCCATCTTGGGTCGCCAGATATCATGGTACGTAATTCAAATACAACTTACTAATACAACTGTATGTATACAATACGACAAAACATAAATCGTGAGTTTGAATACAAATATTATCTACTAGAGATTATACAAACTCAAAAGAAGTCCTCATTACAATTATTATCACACTATTTCACGTAATAGTGAGGACTACTAATGCTATCCTCTCGGACTATCACTCCGCTTCCCGACTCGTCCCCAAATATATTCTCATTTCTTGAAGAGAACGAAAAAAGGAAGGGTGAGCTCAACTAGCCCAAGAAGAAATATTATGACTAAGATAATGCAGAATAAATTATCATTAGTCTCCAACAATGTTAAACTGATAAAATATAATAGACATCAAGTAACTGCAGCGGAACAAGCAATCCATTAAAGGAGTCAAGTAGAAAATAAAATCTACTATCTTTTATGTTTAAAAAGGTTTTTCATCATTATTATCATTTGAGACTCGACAATAAATATTCCACATCATCGAATCACCCCGCACTACACGGCCAGATATTCTTTAGTATCACGACCACAATTATCCATGCACTACGAGCCAAGAATATTTGTGTATTCATTAATGGTCATGATCATGCCAACAACTGTCCATCAATGCACTACGGGCCAATGAGGACTTTTACCACATCATTTGTAACATTACGGTCATGATTACACCAAATAATCCATGGTCATAATCATACCAAGTCCATCTATGCACTACAGGCCACAGATGACTTTCAACATAATATAAACATGAGGATGATGACAATGATATAAGAATTCAATAAAACAAGTTCAAGAATTAATTTGTCCAAAAACTACTAATGTCCAAATTGTCAACATGATACTGCTTTGTAGAGTAAAATTCAAGAATGATCGTAAGAATATTTCCATGAAAAGATATCTTTGGATGAAGCGCAAATATCAAGGATATTCACTAATTTCATGGAGTATAGAAGTCAAAACTTTAACCAACCGAGTATAATAAAGAATGGAATAACAAAAGAAATCACCATGCATGCGGTGCATTGCATGCGGGTTATTCAATGTAATACTAAATAATGAACCGAATCGAGCAAAATTACATGCCGATGGGATGTTCCAACAGAATAATAAAGAATGGAATAACAACGAAATCACCATGCATGCGGTACTTGGCGTGACGAGTTATTCCAATGAGAATACTAATAAGGACTAATCGAGTTCTACATAAAAACGTCATGTATGAATATTCCAACGTAATAATAATAAAGATTTTAACCAGTCCCAAAGCGTAAAGCGCATGCATGTGGATATTCCAAATGAATAATAAAGAGACGGAATCGGTCCCACAGAAACGCAGATGAGCATGGATATTCAAATGTAATAGTAAAGATGGAATAATAGAAGAATGTCACCAAGTATAAGGTAGACCGCGTATACAGGTTATTCCAACAGAATAATAAGCAATGGAATAACAACAATTCTCTTCATGAATAAGAAAGAATAACACCCCTTACGAATACAACAAATAATATTCCCTACCTTAAGAAGAAGAGTACTGGATATATAAGTAGTGAAGTAGCAGAATACTTTCTTCTTTCTCTCTATAGTTTATCTCTCTGGAGTTTCAGTGAATTTGTAAGAAAATAATGAAGGAATGAGCTACTATTTATAGAAAAATGGACTGCATAGTAACTAACTCGTGAACGATCCAGATTGATTTACTTTAATCTGACGGACCATAATTAAAGTAAAATCTTTTAAATAATATATTATATTTATATATATATATAATATAAAACATGTGTAGATAATTATCATGGCCTGTGACTCAATTGATTCCATCTGCCAAGATTTTCAATCCTGCATACATATAATAATGGAATAATACACCCCCATGTCATCATCACCAATTAATTTTCTACCCACTTGACAAAATCTCCCATCACTTGACTAATTATTACTCCCATTCCCACGTAACACCCATTTTCCTCCCACCCCACTTGTCAACTTACACATATATAATATATATAAATATCAATCATATATATATATATATAATGAAAAAAAAAAAAGCAAGCTAAATTTTCACGTAAGCATCAATAATCAATATAAATATTTCTTGCAACCGACCCAGACATCATTCTTTATACTTTTAACACCGGGTGTTTCAACAGTTAACGGTAAAACTTCCGCCGTTTATTTTCATAAAAATATTTTTGTCGTTTTCTCAATCCGAAAATAATTCCGATGTGGGATCTAACAATGATTGAGTCGTCGTACGAATATTCCCTGTTAAAACGAATATTCCCTGACCAATCGAATATAATATGACAACTTGCATACTTTTCAAAATTTATAAATATTTCCCACAACTATAACATTATATTAAATTCATTCCATAATACTCAAAAATGATAATTATAGAAAATTCATCTTTATTCAAAAAGTTGGGATTTTACAACTACGATCCTGAAGAGTGTTGCTTGGATCTTCACTGAAGAACACCTCTTCACTGTATTGTGCAAATGCTTGAATACTTCGCTTGCTTTCGATTTGTTCTCGATCTTGATGGCCTAATTCCTTGCTCGGTCCCTTCAATATCAAGACACTTCAGATTTGTGGCGCGTCTAGCTTGCTTTCTCCGGTGATCTTCCGCTCACTTATCATCAATGAACTGACCCTGCACTTAATCACTTTAGCCTTGCTCTTCGAGAAGCTTACGAAGATCTCAGTTCACCTTCCATCGCTTCTTTCTTTGTCGACAAACACTACGATCCCGGTTTCTTCCAAGATCGTTGTCTTCGCTCTCGACAAAGAATCGCATTAGTCGACTTTTCCTTAGTTAGTTCTTTGAAGTCTTCATTGGATCTCCTTGTGGAAGACTTCATCACGAATGGCCTTACACCTCAATCTTAACGCTGATTGGGTTTGTGCTTAGATCTTCTGTTAGCCTGCATGCCATTCGTTGAGTGCTCTCTGGTTCTCTTACTGTGGAATGCATTATTGCAGTGCTAACCAGAGGCTTCGTATCTTTGGATATTCTGGGAGTGCTCATTCGTTGAGAATCGTATCTACTCTACGATTCTGACTTAGCATTGTGAGCACTTCTGTTGGAGTCATAGTCCTGCACTCTACGATTCAGCTTTGGTTTTGCAGACACTACGATCCCGAGATCAGATCTTGACACTCTACGATTTCTGCCTTATACTTGTTGTCTTCATCTGATCTTGCCCGACTACGATCTCTCGCATTCATTCAATGGACTCTATGATCTCGAGTGTAGCCCTGCGATCCTTGTCTTGGCTTTGGCATCGATAGACTCTACGACTCACGAGTGTAGTCTACGTTCATACTTAACTTCTAGAGGATGGTCGTTCGCTTATAGAGAAAGTGTGTCTCTACGATTACGAACATGACTTCCTCAAGACACTACGATCCCGGTGAAGCTCTTCTCTCGATTGTAAGACCCCAAAATTTTTATAAATAAAGATGAATTTTTCTATAAATATTATTTTTGAATATTATGGAATAAATTTGATATAATGTTATAGTTGTGGGTAATATTTATAAATTTTGCAAAGTATGCAAGTTGTTATAAAATATTCGTTTGGTCTGGGAATATTCTTTTGTTAGGAATATTAAGTAAAATGGCTCAATCATTGGTGGACCTCACAACATTATTGTCGGATTGAGAAAACGACAAAAATATTTTTATAAAATAACGGCGGAGGTGTTACCGTTAAAACCGTTGAACTACCCGGGTAAAAAATACGATGTCTGCTGTGGTTGCATAAGTAGACACGGTATTGATTATTGATGCTTACGTGAGAAGTCACTCAAATATGCTCAATTATTGCTACGATAGAATTCTTTGCATCATATCTCTTATATTATTGATTCAATTATTGTCACAAAGATCATCTCAGATAATATGTTATAGTATTAAATCAATAATTGAGACGACAAGTTATAAATGATTAATAATTATTGAAAGATTAAATATGTGTTATGATTTGTGGTAAGTTTGATTATTTTATGGGGGCTCATATGTCATCATCTAAGAGTCTCTTCATCAATAGTATTTACCTTCAAATCGATAGTAATTACCCTTGTGAATAGTATTTACCTTCGTCAATAGTAATTATCCTTGTGAATAGTATTTACCTTCGCCGATAGTAATTACCCTTGTGAATAATATTTACCTTCGTCAATAGTAATTATCCTTGTGAATAGTATTTACCTTCGTCAATAAGTAATTACCCTTGTGAATAGTATTTACCTTCGTCAATAGTATTTACCTTCGTTAATAGTAATTACCTTTACCGACGTCGAACCACTTGTCGCTTTCACATTACAAAGCGCCAAACCAATTAAGTCGAAGCCACTTGCCTTTTCACACTAAGAAAAGCTAAGCTAGAAATCTTCTATAAATAGAGGCCTGAGGGCTTCATTATTTTCACGAATTCATTCAAGCTATAGAGAGAAAAGTATAGAGAGAATAAGAGAGAAGAAGAAGAGTATTTTGTTACTTACACTACTCGCGAGATTCAATCTCCTACCAAAAGTAAGGGGTGTTATTCTTTCTTAATTCATAAAGAGAACTGTTGTTATTCCATTGCTTATTATTCTATTGGAATAACCTGTATACGCGGTCTACCCTATACTTGGTGACATTCTTCTATTATTCTGTAGGAACATCCTGTCTGTGTGTTTTATACCGGACCTGGTTTCGTCTTATTATTATTCTGTTGGAACATCCTGTCTGTGTGTTTTACACCTGACTGGTTCCGCCTTTTTATTATTATTCTGTTGGAACATCCATGCAGCATGTGTTTTACGCCGGGACTGGTTCCATTCTTTATTATTCTGTTGGAACATCACGTGCATGCGCTTTCTGTGGGACCGGTTCCCATTATTTATTATTCTGTTGGAATAACTGCGCATGTATGTGGCCTATCTCATGTACGGTGATTTCTTTTGTTATTCCATTCTTTATTATACCCAAATTGTTTAAAACTTTGACTTCTATACTACATGAAATTAGTGGAATATCCTTGATATTTGCGCTTCATCCAAAGATCCTTTCATGGAAATATTCTTCTCAAGATTCTTGAATTTTACTTTACAAAGCGATGATCATGTTGACAGTTTGGATGTTATTGGTTCCTAGATAAATTAATTCTTGAACTTGTTTTATTGAATTCTTATATCATTGTCATCATCCTCATGTTTGTATTATGTTGAAAGTCATCTCATGGCTGTAGAGTGCATAGATGGACTTGGTATGATTATGACCGAGAGACTATTTGGTGTAATCATGGCCGTAATAATATTACAAATGATGTGGTAAAAATCCTCGATTAGTAGTAGTGCATTGATGGACAGTTGTTGGCATGATCATGACCATTAATGAATACACAAATATTCTTGGCCCGTAGTGCATGAATAATTGTGGTCGTGATACTAAAGAATATCCTTGGCCGTAGTGCAGGGGTGATTCGATGATGTGGAATATTTATTAAAGTTTGAGTCTCAAATATAACGATGATGAAAACCTTTTAAAACCTAAAAGATAGTAGACTTTATTTTCTACTTGACTCTTTTAATGGATTGCATATTCCGCACGCAGCTTAAACCGGTTGTCTATTGTATTTTATCGGTTTAACATTATTGAAGACTATTGATAATTTATTCTGCATTATCTTAGTCATAATATTTCTTACTGGGCTAGTTGAGCTCACCCTTTCTTTCACTGTTCTCTTTAGGAAATGATAATATAGCTGGGACGAGTCTGGGAAACGAGTGATGGTCTGAAGATAGCATTATTAGTCCTCACTATTATGTAAAAATAGTGTGATAATAATCATAATGAGAGACTTTTTGTTTGAGTTTGTATAATATCTAGTAGATTTATATTTGTATTTAAACTCACGCTTTATGTCGTATTGTATACCTAGCGCTTATGTTAATAAGTTGTATTTAAATTACGTACCATGTAAGTGGCGACTCAAGATGGGTGATGTATACCTAATTTTGGGGCGTCCACAACAGTATCGAGCTTAGGATGTGATCCACGCTAAGATGTGAGAATAGTACTAGGAGGGGAGAGAGGAATACCTTCGCTAGTATGACCTACCTAAGTTTATGTGCTATTTTATTGGTTGGTCGGAAGATAAGGATAATTTGTTACATGTCAATTAACCTTTTGTTTTGTGGCGATTCTGAAAATGACATCCGAGAATGTTGAGAATAGCAATGGAGCGCAGACGATCGTTGATTCACCACATATCAATAATCAAGATAATGTGCATCGAAGGCGACAATCCTCATGCAAAAACAACAACACCGACCAAATGACAAATGATCAAATGTTCGGAGGCTTTATGCAATTATGCATCAAAGAAAGCGAGAGCGACTCTGTCCAAAAACGTAGGTGGAAACACGGAAAACTCTCGGCCAGTCACCGCTAAACAATTTAAGGAGCTGGGACCACCGGAGTTTAAGGGAGAGCCAAAACCACTTACAAGGCGGAAGCATGGATAAAGCAGATTACCAAGATATTTGATGTCTTGGGATGCTCCGAGGAGAGCAAAGGTTCCTTTACCGCCTTTTATGTTGCGCGAGAGGCGGATTCTTGGTGTGGAATCGGTAAAATGTACTCAACCAAATTGTCTTCAAGATATCTTGGGAGAAGTTCCAGAGTCATTCAACGACAAATACTTTCACGAAAGTATTCGCCACACGAAGGAGGTGGAGTTTATCAAGTTGGAACAAAACAATATGGCCAAGTGTCGCAATACGAGGCAAAATTTGCGGAGTTATCACGGTTTCAAGTCCCCACTTGTGGATAATGAAGAGAGAATGGCGCGAATGTTTTTAAGAGGTTTGAAGCGGAGATACGTCAACATCTTATTTCTCATAAACCGTGTTTGTATTCAGATGTTGTAAATAGGGCTCGATTAGTGGAGCGCGATAATGAGTCAACGAAACTAAAAAGAGAGCGGTAAGCAAAATTATAATACCAATGAGAATAGTCATCGAAGGCGGTGACAACAAGCGTGGAGGAGGAATCAACAAAGCGATATATGGTAACCACTTTGGTAATCGTACAAAACAATAAGAATGGACATTTCAAGAAAAGGAGATTCAACAATGATGGAAAGACGTCGGCATTCCAAAGACCCATTGTTAAGGAAGGAGAAAGACCACCTATCATATGCTTCAAATGCGGAGGAGAGGGACACATCGATCCAAATCTGCGTCATGCCGTCAAAGCATGTTATAATTGTGGAAGAGAAGGTCACTTAGCTCGATTTTGTCGTTTCTCAAAGACAAATTCAGCTAGGATGGAGGCACCAAAGGCCATCCCGTAAAAATTCAAAACCCAGAAGTCTGAGGAGAGCATTTGTTGTGACCTCCCAAAGAGCAAGGAATCGAATGAGGTCATCACGGGTAAGCTTATCATAAACTCTAATGAAGTCTATACTTTATTTGATACTGGGTTCTACCCATTCTTTTATTTCTCCTACTTGCGCTTCATCGATTAAATTTGACTCGGAGAAATTAGACTTTGACTTATCTGTGGAAACTCCGTTGGGAGAAACCTTCATTACATCCACTCGCTTATAAGTCTTGTTTGGTTCAAATCGGTACCCTCACATTACTGTCGATCTTATTTCATTAAAAATACTTGCATTTGACGTGATTCTGGTGTATTGATTGGTTAACTACTTATCATGCAAAATTGATTGTTTTCGTAAGGTTGTTAGCTTTCATATTCCTAATCAACCTATTATGCGAATTCAAACGACCAAACCATTAAAATCAATCACGGTCATCTCAAGCCATAAAGCTATTCGTTTATTGAAAAACGGATGTCAAGCTTTCTTAGCTCATGTCACGATTTAAATAAAATACGCCGGTTTTAAACGATATTCCTATTGTTAATAAATTTCTGACGTATTCCCAGAAGAACTTCCCCGCCTACCCCAGGCGTGAAATTGAATTTTGTATCGACCTTGAACCCAGTGACAAACCTATTTCCAAAGCCCCATATCGAATAGCTCTATTGAACTTCGTGAGTTAAAACCCAACTGCGAGGAATTGTTAGACATTGGCTTTATTCGTCCCTAGTACTTCTCCTTGGGGTGCTCCTCATTACTATTCGTGAAGAAGAAAGATGGGAGTATGCGACTTTGTATTGATTATCGGGAGTTGAATCACGTCACCATCAAAATAGGTATCCATTGCCACGTATTGATGACCTGTTTGACCAAATGCAAGGAGCCAAATTCTTTTCAAAGATTGATCTTCGTTAGGATATCACCAATTGAAGATTAGAACCACCGACATTCCAAAGACGGCTTTCGGAACTCCTAGATGCGGGCATTATGAATTCCTAGTCATGTCCTTTGGATTGACTAATGCTCCGCTTCCTTCATGGATATGATGAACCCGTATTCAAGGAATATTTAGATCACTTTGTGGTCGTCTTTATTGATGACATCCTTATTTATTCCAAAAGCCGTGAAGATCATGAGCAACACTTGAGGTCGACACTCCAAAAGCTTCGTGAATATAAGCTTTATGCCAAGTTGAAGAAATGCGAGTTCGGCTTGAAGAAGTAGCATTCCTTGGGCACGTGGTATCAAGTCATGGAATATCTGTTGACCCAAAGAAAGATTGAAGCTATTCAAAGTCGGGAACAACCTAAATCGATGATCAAAGTCGTAGCTTTCTCGGTTTAAATGGTTATTATCGGAGATTCGTGGAAGGATTTTCTCGAATCGCTATTCCATCGACTCACCGTGACTCGGAAAAGATACAAAGTTCGGTTGGAGCGAAGAATGTGAGAAGAGTTTTCAAGAACTCAAGAGGAGACTTATTTCAAAGACTGCGCTCGGCAATACCATCCGGCTCGGAGGATTTGTCATCTACTGATGATGCTTGAAAAAGGGTTGGGATGTGTTCTCATGCAACATGGAAAAGTAATAGCCTATGCCTCGCGACAACTCAAAGAATATGAGAGGAATTATCCTACTCATGATCTAGAGTTGGCAGCTGTTGTCTTTGCACTTAAAATGTGGAGGCATTACTTGTATGGGGAGAAAGTGGAGATCTTTACGGATCATAAAAGCCTCAAATATTTCTTCACTCAAAAGGAACTCAACATGCGACAACGACGTTGGCTTGAACTGTTGAAAGATTATGATCATACCATCCAATACCATCCTGGAAAAGCAAACGTGGTAGCTGACGCATTGAGTAGGAAATCATATGCAAGTACAAGTGCGATATTGTCAACGCAAAGGCCCATTTTGTGTGACTTGCAAAGGATGGAGATAGAATTAAAGACTCCAGGGACGCATGTGATGACAGCGAGTATACGAGTAGAACCGACTTTAATTGATAAAGTTAAAGCTGCTCAAGCTACTGGACACGGGCTGATGCGTATGAGGAAGAAAGTGCAAGAAGGTCTTATCTTAGGAAGCAAGAATCGATGAAGAAGGAATACTTGAGTCAACTCCGGACTTTGTGTTCCTAACGACCACGATTTAAAGTATAATATCATGATGGAGGCGCACAACACACCATTTGCAATCCATCTCAGGAGTACCAAAATGTATCATGATATTCGCTATACATTTTGGTGGAGCAATATGAAGAGAGAGATAGCATTTGTTTATCTCAAGGTGTCTAACTTGTCAACGAGTTAAAGCGGAGCATCAAGTACCAAAAGGTCCATTGCAACCACTTGAAATTCCGAATGGAAGTGGGAGCACATTACCATGGATTTCGTTCTGGGGCCTTCCTAAGGTTTCTCAAGGCATTGATGCGATTTGGGTCATTGTTGATAGATTGACCAAGTCCGCTCATTTCTTCCGATCTGAAAAACTTATACACTTGAACGTCTTGCTCAGTATGTACATAAACGAGATTGTAAGATCGCATGGTATCTTAAGGTATCCATAGTTTCGATCGAGACCCAAGATTCACTTCACGATTTTGGGTTAGTTTGCAAAAAGCTATGGGCACAGGACTTACGATTTAGCTCGGCATATCATCCTCGACGGACGGACAATCGGAGAGGACTATTCAAACTCTTGAAGATCTATTAAGACTCGTGTCCTTGATTTCAAGGGAGTTGGGGCAAGTTCTTACCATTGGTGGAGTTTTCCTACAACAACAGCTTATCAAGCAAGTATTGGCATGGCTCCATTCGAGCGCGTTGTATGGAAGAAAGTGTCGTTCTCCAAAGATCTTTGGGATGAGGTGGGTGAAGCAACGTTGTTGGGACCGGGAGTTGAGTACGTATGACTACGAAAAAAGATTCAAACGATCCGACAACGTATAAAAACCCTCACAAAATCGACAAAAGAGTTATCTTTGATCTTCATCGAAAGGGCGTGGAATTCGATATAGGAGATCATGTGTTGTTAAGAGTTGCTCCATGGAAAGGAGTTACAAGATTTGGAAAGAGAGGAAAACTTAACCCTCGATTCATCTGGTCCATTTTAATCCTCGATCGAGTAGGAATCAAGTAGCCTATAGACTCTTTTCTGCGCCAAATATGTCTCGTGTTCATAACATTTTCACATATCTATGTTACGTAAATATGTGAAAGACCCGAACCATATTATTGAGTTAGAACCTGGATTTAAATAGCGGAAGATTTGACGTATGAAGAGGTTCTGTTCAAATTTTGGATAAGAAAGAACATATTCTACGCTCCAAGGTTATACCTCAAGTCAAAGTTTTATGGAGGAACCACGATGTTGAGGAAATGACTTGGGAGTTAGAATCAAATGAAATCAAGGTATCCTTACCTCTTCGACATACCGTGTCGTACCCTAATTTCGAGGGTGAAATTTCATAAGAAGGGAGGTTGTAGAAGACCCCGACTTTTATAAATAAAGATGAATTTTTTCTATAAATATTATTTTTGAATATTATGGAATAAATTTGATATAATGTTATAGTTATGGGTAATATTTATAAATTTTGCAAAGTATGCAAGTTGTTATAAAATATTAGTTTTGGTGGGGAATATTCTTTTTGTTAGGGAATATTAGATAAATGGCTCAATCATTGGTGGACCCCACAACATTATTGTCGGATTGAGAAAACGACAAAAATATTTTTATAAAATAACGGCGGAGGTGTTACCGTTAAAAGCTGTTGAACTACCGTTGGTAAAAATACGATGTCTGGCGTGGTCAGATAGTAGCACACGGTATTGATTATTGATGCTTACGTGAGAAGTCACTCATTTATGCTCAATTATTACTACGATAATTCTTTGCATCATATCTCTTATATTATTGATTCAATTATTGTCACAAAGATTATCATCAGTATAATATGTTATAGTATTAAATCAATAATTGAGGCGACAAGTTATAAATGATTAATAATTATTGAAAGATTAAATATGTGTTATGATTTGTGGTAAGTTTGATTATTTTATGGGGGCTCTCGTATGTCATCATCTAAGAGTCTCTTCATCAATAGTATTTACCTTCACAATAGTAATTACCCTCATGAATAGTATTTACCTTCGTCGATAGTAATTACCCTTGTGAATAGTATTTACCTTCGTCCGATAGTAATTACCCTTGTGAATAGTATTTACCTTCAATCGATAGTAATTACCCTTGTGAATAGTATTTACCTTCGTCGATAATTATTTACCTTCGTCAATAGTAATTATCCTTGTGAATAGTATTGACCTTCGTCGATAGTAATTACCCTGTGAATAGTATTTACCTTCGTCGATAGTATTTACCTTCGTTAATAGTAATTACCTTTACCGGACGTCGAACCACTTGTCGTTTCACATTCACAAGCGTCGAAACCGATTAAATCGAGCCACTTGCCTTTTCACACGGCGGTGCTAAGCTAGAAATCTTCTATAAATAGAGGCCTAGGGCTTCATTATTTTCACGAATTCATTCAAGCTATAGAGAGAGAAAGTATAGAGAGAATAAGAGAGAAAGAAGAAGAGTATTTTGTTACTACTGCTCGCTGCGATATTCAATCTCCTACCAAATGTAAGGGTGTGTTATTCTTTCTTATTCATGAAGAGAACTGTTGTTATTCCATTGCTTATTATTACATTTGGAATAACTTTTGTATAAGTGGTTTACCCTATACTTGGTGACATTCTTCTATTATTACATTGGAACATCCTCATGCATGTGTTTTACACCGGACACGTTCCGCTTTATTATTACTCATTGGAACATCCTCGTGCATGTGTTTTTACACCGACCGGTTCCGCTTTATTATTACATTGGAATATCCTATCATGTGTTTTACAATCGGATCCGTTCCATCTTTATTATTACATTTGGAACATCCTGCGCTTGGTGTGAATTTCACGACACAGTTCCGTTATTTATTATTACATTGGAATAACTTTTATGCATGCGATATCATCGCATGCATGGTGATTTCTTTTGTTATTCCATTCTTTATTATACCCAGTTGGTTAAAACTTTGACTTCTATACTCCATGAAATTAGTAGAATATCCTTGATATTTGCGTTTCATCCAGTATCTTTTCATGGAAATATTCTTCTGATCATTCTTGAATTTTACTCTACAAAACAGTATCATGTTGACAATTTGGACGTTAATAATTCCTGGATAAAATAATTCTTGAACTTATTTTATTGAATTCTTATATCATTGTCATCATCCTCATGTTTATATTTTTTTGAAAGTCATCTGTGGCCTGTAGTGCATAGATGGACTTGGTATGATTATGACCAGAGACTATTCGGTGTAATCATGACCGTAATGTTACAAATGATGTGATAAAAATCCTCAGTGGCCGTAGTGCATTAATGGACAGTTGTTGGCATGATCATGACCATTAATGAATACACAAATATTCTTGGCCCGTAGTGCATGAATAATTGTGGTCGTGATACTAAAGAATATCCTTGGCCGTAGTGCAGGGGTGATTCGATGATGTGGAATATTTATTAAAGCTGAGTCTCAGCTATAACAGTGATGAAAAACCTTTTAAAACCTAAAAGATAGTAGACTTTATTTTCTACTTGACTCTTTTAATGGATTGCATATTCATTGCAGCTTAAACCGGTTTATCTATTGTATTTTATCGGTTTAACATTATTGAAGACTATTGATAATTTATTACGCATTATCTTAGTCATAATATTTCTTCTTGGGCTAGTTGAGCTCACCTTTCTTTCACCGTTTCTTCTTGAAATGATAATATAGCTGGGACGAGTCGGGGAAACGAGTGATGGTCCTGAAGATAGCATTAGTAGTCCTCACTATTCTGTAAAATAGTGTGATAATAACTGTAATGAGGACTTTTTGTTTGAGTTTGTATAATATCTAGTAGACGATATTTGTATTTAAACTCACAGTTTATGTCGTATTGTACACGACAGTTATGTTAATAAGTTGTATTTAAATTCTGTACCATGTAAGTGGCGACTCAAGATGGGTGATGTATACCTAATTTTGGGGGCGTCACATCGACACACTACGATCTTTCTTCGTTTCCCCTGGAAGTCTACAAACTCCGAGATCTCATTATCTTGCATACTCCAATTCTGCCTCGATAGCTCCCGAGTTAACTCTGACTCTCCTGGCAGACTACGACTTCTGGTGCAATGCTCGACGATCAGACAAGCCTATCTATTACATCATAAGATCAACCTAACAAGCTTGATCTTTCTATATTTATAGTCCTTGTACATCATTTCTTTTTAAGGACTTTACAAAGCTGTTTTGCTTATGTAGGATCAACCTAACATATTTGATCAATTCATTCTAAGTCCTTGTACATATATTTCTATTATCTATCAAAGGACTTTACAGCTTTTCTTCATGCAAGCATACTTGCATATTCATTCATTTATATATATCATAATTAAATCATATATTAAATAGGAATATCATTCACATGTTTATTCCTGACATATGCTTTATCATCAAACATGATTGTCTTGTATGCATACTACTAACTCTCCATTATTATGTTTCTTACACCAATTTGCATATATATGGCGAGCACACCATCTATGCTCAGCCTCAGGATGTACATCAATAACAACTTATATTAAACCCTACAAGTAAAACATTAAAAGTTACACAAAGCTATGAAGGTGTACTTACTACACAAAGTTACATTCAAAGTTACACAAAATAATTTAACATAAAAAGCATTAAAGTCATAAACATTAAAATTCAAAAACATTAAAACATTCATACCTTTTGCATATAAGATATGAAAGTGTACTGACTGTTATCTCCCAAACCAACTTGTTCTTACAACAAAGTGATAAACCAATTTCAATTTGTAAGACCCCAAATTTTATAAATAAAAATTTAATTTTCTCGAAATATTTTTTTTAATATTATGGTGTGGATTTGATATAATATTATAGTTGTGGGTAATATTTATAAATTTTTCAAAGTATGCAAGTTGTTATAAAATATTCGATTGGTCGGGAAATATTCGTTTTATCAGGAAATATTCGTACAACGGCGCAATCATTGGTGGACCCCACAACGGAATTACTGTCGGAGTTATAAAACGACATAAATAAATTTTTATGAAAATAACGGCGGAAGTTTTACTATTAACTGTTGAAATACCAGGTGATAAAAGTACAGTAATACGCGTGGTTGCATAGTAGCATACAATATTGATTATTGATGCTTACGTGAGAAGTCACTCAGTTTTGTTCAATTATTGCTACAGTAATTGGTGCATAGTATCTCACGTTATTTGATTCAATTTTTGTTAATATTTTATATTATTAAATCAATAATTGAGATGACAAATTATTCATATTATTATTTTCATAATTAACAATGTATAGAAAGTTCTATCGAGGAAAGGGGTTTAGTCACCTAATTGCGAGCCAATAGGGAGAAATTCTTATCGAAAAGTCCCCTTTTTCTTGGGAACGATCTGGTTGTTAATATTGCGAGTTATAATAATAATGAATAAATATTGTTAAAAATATTGAGGGGATTTTTATGATGTATTTGTTGTAAATTTGGGGGTATTATTTGGAGCTCCACTTACCCATTTTTCAAAATAATCGGTAGAAAGCAATTCAGTATATATATATATATATAATAAAAGTGGAGGCCACATGTGGGGGCCACATATGGGGCCCACGTGTAGAAAAATGAATTTGGAAGGAAATGTCACGGGTGTGTTTGCAGGTAATGTAAATATATATATATATATATATATATATATATTATTAGTTTTGTTTTTTTATGAGAAATATAATATATTATATTTTATTATGCATAGTGTTTGCATAGTAAAACCAAAATTTGTAAAAAAAAAAATCAGCCGAATCCGTGAATCCCCTACTGTGCACACGTGATTTTCTAAACTTAAATAGTATCCTTCCATTCTCCTATAAATAGGATGCTTAGTTAGAATTGAAAATCATACCAGAATCAGAGAATTCTTCTTCTATAATATTGAGCGTATTTCTTTAGAGTTTAAGGAAGCTTTAAGTGTAGAAAACAGTGAAATTTTTTTTCAAGAATATGTCCCCTACCAGTCGAAATACTCATCTTTTTAAAGTAAGGGGTATTATTTATTTCATATTCTCTTACGATGTTATTTTTCGTATTCGTAAAAAATTTTATGTCGTTCAATATTTGCAAGAAATATTATCTTCATTTAATATTCGTAAGGAATATTATCTTCGTTTAATATTCGTAAGGAATATTATTTTCGTTCAACAGTCATAAGGGATGTTATTTTTGTTCAATATTCGTAAGAAATAATATTTTCTTCCATACTCTTTAGTATGTAAGTAATATTATTTCATTTCAGATTCCGAATTCTACACTCATTTTATTAAAGTTTTGGCTTCTATACTCCATGAAATTAGTGGAATATCCTTAAAATTTGCGTTTCATTCAGTATCTTTTCATAGAAATATTATTCTGAATATTCTTGATAAGTTTAACTTTTTCATGCCGGAATACTATTCATGGGGTACTATTCCCGAATTACTATTCACGGGTTACTATTCACTCAGATACTATTCACCTGGGGTACTATTCATGACAAAAATTAATTTTTTTTCGGTCCAAATCATTTTTGATACAATATTATTCTTGAATTTTACTCCACAAAGCAGTATCATGTTGAAAATTTAAACATTATTGAATTCTGGATAAATTAAATTATAAATCTTTAAAAATTTATCATTTGCTTTCTTTTAATTGAATTCTTATATCATTGTCATCATCCTCATGCATGCTTATATTGTGATGAAAATCATCTTTGGCTTACATGCATATATAAACTGTTGATTGGTATGATTATGACCATGGATAATTCGATATAATCAGGACCGTAATGTTACAAATGATGTGGTAAAAGTCCATATTGGCCCGTAGTGCATTGATGGATAGTTGTTGGCATGATAATGACCATTGGTGAAAACACGAATATCCTTGGCCCGTAGTGCATGGATAATTCATGGTCGTGATAATAATGAATATCCTTGGCCCGTAGTGCAGGGATAATTCGATGATGTGGATTATTTATTAAGTTGAATCTCAGGGATAAAATTGATGATAAAATTTTTAAATCATAAAAGATAGTAGATTTCATGTTCTACTTGACTCTTCTAATGGATTACTTGTTTCGCTGCAGTTAAACTTGATGTTTATTATATTTTATCAGTTTAACACTGTTGAAGGCTAACAAAAATTTATTCTACATTATCTTAGTCATAATATTTCTTACTGGGCTAGTTGAGCTCACCCTTTTGCTTTCATTGTTCTCTTCAGGAAATGAGAACGTAGCCGGGACTAGTCGGGGAATGGAATGACGATCCGAGTTGGTTATTTTAGTAGTCCTCACCATTTAGTGTGATAATAAATGAAATGAGGATTGAATTTGAGTTTAAATATTGTCTAGAAGGCAATATTCCTGTTAAAACTCTCAGCTATGTTTTGTCGTATTTTACACGACAATTGTATAAATTAAGTTTGTATTTGAATTCTGTACCAAGTATTTGGCGACTTAAGATGGGTGATGTATACCTATTTTGGGGGCTTCACAATTGGTATCAAAGCTTAGGGATATGATCCCTGACTGAGATGTGAGACTAGAACTAGGAGATGAGAGACGAGTAATTCCTTCACTAATATGACCTACCTAAGTTTATTTGTTATTTAATTGGTCAGTCAGAATATAGGGATAATATGCGACATGTCAATTAACCTTTATTTTGTGGCAGTGTTTGAAAATGGCAATTGAGAATGTTGAGAATAACAATGGAGCACATGAGACCGTTGAGTCACCACAGATCAATAACCAGGATAATGTGCATCAGGAAGGCAATAATTCTCAGGTAAACAACAACATCGACTAAACAATGAATGACGGAATGTGTCAGGAATAAGCATGTGAATGTTATTCCTATTTATATATGATTTGATTATGATATATATGAATGAATATGCAAGTATGCTTGCATTAAGAAAAGCTGTAAAGTCCTTTGATAGATAATAGAAACATGTGTACAAGGACTTAGAATGAATTGATCAAGTATGTTAGGTTGATCCTACATAAGCAAAACAGCTTTGTAAAGTCCTTAAAAAGAAATGATGTACAAGGACTATAAACATAGAAAGATCAAGCATGTTAGGTTGATCTTATGATGTAATAGATAGGCTTGTCTGATCGTCGAGCACTGCCCCAGAAATCGTAATATGCCAGGAGAGTCAAGGAAAACTCGAGAGCTGTAGAAGCAGAATCGTAGTCTGCAAGATAGTAGATCTTGGAGTTCGTAGACTGCCAGGAGAGACGTGAAAGGATCATAGTGTATCGAGGGGAACTTCCTCAGGACCGTAGTTTGCTGATGAAGTCATGTTCAGAATCGTAAAGACAGTCTGCCTACGAGCCGACCGAGTATCTGCCAAAGCCAAGTCAAGAATCGTAGACTACACTCAGAGTCGTAGAGTCTACTGATCATACTAGAGGCAGAGATCGCAGTCGAGCAAGATCAGATGAAGATAACAAGCACAAGGCAGAAATCGTAGAGTGTCAAGATCTGATCTCGGAGTCGAAGTGTCTGCACAACCAAAGCCGAATCGTAGAGTGCAGAACTAAGACCTCAACAGATGTGCTCACAATGCCAAGGCAGAATCGTAGAGCAAATACGATTCACAACAATTGAGCACTCTCAGAATATCCAAAGGAATGAAGCCTTTGGTTAGCTGTAAAGCCCCCGAATCCAGGTACTTGAAACCTGAATTCAGTGCTTCACGATATCATTTCTATGAGCGAAATAATACTAATAATAATAACAATAATATAAATATTAAACTTAATTTACATAATTATCAGAGTCTAGCACCCAAGTACGTAACCTTTAAACATTCCTTACAATACATGATAATAAATATATAACATTGTCTTCATAATATTAAACTATTACATAATATAACATTGAAATCATTTAGCAACCTTTCCCTTTCCCTTGTTCTTAACAGAGCCTTCAGGTTGTTCACACTTAGCTAAAAACATTTAAATTAAGCAAGGATGAACATTTGAGTGCCCAGCAAGTAATAACAATTATATATATAAGCTGAAAGAATTTAAATGTTTTCTTTGTGAGACCCCAGATTTTATGAATAAATATTTAATTTTCTCGAAATAATTTTTTGAATATTATGGTGTCGATTTGATATAATGTTATAGTTGTGGGTAATATTTATAAATTTTACAAAATACATGAAGTTTGTTATATAATATTCGATTGGTCTGGGAATATTCATTTTAGCGGGAATATTCGTATAACCACACAATCATTGGTGGACCCTACAACGGAATTATTGTCGGATTGAGAAAATGACAAAATACTTTATGAAAATAACGGCGAAAGTTTTACCGTTATTATCTTGTTGAACTACTTTGTAGTAAAAATACGATGTCTACGCGTGGTTTCATAGTAGAAAGACACAGGTATTGATTATTGATGCTTATGTGATAAGTCACTCATTTTTATTTTATTGGTATTATTAATGTAATAAAATGAATACTTTTATAAAGTTATTCTATAAATAGAATATATTATATTTTATTATGCGTAGTGTTGCATAGTGCTCGCAGAGTGCATGCATAGTATTTTGCGTAGTAAAATCTTTTTTATATAAAATGTAATACTTTTATAAAGTTATCTCATTTTATTAGACAATAATTAGAATATATTATATTTTATTATGCATAGTGTTTGCATAGTGTCTGCATAGTGTTTGCATAGTAATTTTTTTTATAAAGTTATTCGTTTTATTATATTATAAATAGAATATATTATATTTTATTTAAAAGATTTTGCTTTAATATGGACCGTCAGATTAAAGTAAATCAATCTGGACCGTTCATGAGTTAGTTACTATGCAGTCCATTTTTCTATAAATAGAAGCTCATTCATTCATTATTTCTTACGAATTCACTGAAACTCTAGTGAGAGAAACTATATAGAGAGAGAGAGAAAGAAGAAAAATGTTCTGCTACTTCACTACTTTTATATCCAGTACTCTTCTTTCTATGGTAGTGGATATTAATTGTTGTACTCATACGGAGTATTATTTCTTTTGTATTCATGAAGAGAACTTCTGTTATTCCATTCTTTATTATTCTGTTGGAATAACCTGTATACGCGGGATACCCTATACTTGGTGAAATTCTTCTATTATTTCATTCTTTATTATTCTCATTGGAATATCCATGCACATGCGCTTTTACGCCAACCCGGTTCCGCTCTTTATTATTATTCTGCTGGAATATCCCATCTGCATGCGCTTTACTGTGGGACCGATTTCGTTCTTATTAGTATTTTATTGGAATAACCTGTCTATGCGAAGTACAGCATGCATGGTGATTTCGGTTATTATTCCGTTCTTTATTATTCTCGTTGGAACATCCTGTGCATGCTTTACATGACGACCGTTCCGTTAATTATTATTCATTGGAATAACTTTTATACATGCAAAGTACCGCATGAATGGTGATTTCTTTTGTTATTCCATTCTTTATTATACTCAGTTGGTTAAAACTTTGACTTCCATACTCCATGAAATTAGTGGAATATCCTTGATATTTGCGCTTCATCCAGTATCTTTTCATGGAAATATTCTTCTGAGCATTCTTGAATTTTACTCTACAAAGCAGTATCATGTTGACAATTTGGACGTTATTAGATCCTGGATAAATTAATTCTTGAAATTGTTTTATTGAATTCTTATATCATTGTCATCATCCTCATGCTTATATTTTGTTGAAAGTTATGTATGGCCTGTAGTGCATAGATGGACTTGGTATGATTATGACCAGGGATTATTCGGTGTAATCATGACCGTAATATTACAAATGATGTGGAAAAAGTCCTCATTGGCCCGTAGTGCATTGATGGATAATTTTTGGTATGATTATGGCAATGGATTCTCTTTGGCCGTAATGCACAGATGAATTATTTTATGGCATGATCAGGACCGTTGATGAAAACATGATTATCTTTAGCCGTAGTGCATGGATAATTAAATGGTCGTGATACTAAAGAATATCCTTGGTAGTAGTGCGGGGTGATTCGATGATGTGGATTATTTATTAAAATCGAGTCCCAAATGATAAAAGTGATGAAAAATCTTTTAAATCATAAAAGATAGTAGATTTTATTCTCTACTTGACTCTTTTAATGGATTGCTTGTTCCGCTGCAGTTAAACTTGATAGTTATTATATTTTATCAGTTTAACACTATTGAAGGCTAACGATAAATTATTCTGCATTATCTTAGTGATAATATTTCTTACTGGGCTAGTTGAGCTCACCCTTTCTTTCACTGTTCTCTTTAAGAAATCAGAACGTAGTTGGGACTAGTCGGGAAACAGAGTGATGGTCCTAGATGGTGCATTAGTAGTCCTCACTATTCTGTGAAATAGTGTGATAATAATTGTAATGAGGACTCCTTTTGAGTTTATATACTCTCTAGTAGACAATATTTGTATTCAAACTCACAGCCTATGTTTTGTCGTATTTTACACTACTGTTGTATAATTAAGTAGTATTTGAATTTTGTACCATGTATATAGCGACTTAGAATAGGTGATGTATACCTTATTTTGGGGGCGTCACAGTTGATATCAAAGCTTAGAAATATGATCTCTGGCTAAGATGTGAGACTAGAACTAGGAGGGGAGAGACGGGGAATTCCTTCGCTAGTATGACCTACCTAAGTTTATTTGATATTTAATTGGTCGGTCAGAGTATAGAGATAATATGTGATATGTAAATTAACCCTTGTTTTGTGGCAGTATTTGAAAATGGCATCTGAAAATGTTGAGATAAGCAATGGAGCACATGAGACTGTTGATTTTCCACAGATCAATAATCAGGACAATGTGCAACAGGATGGCGATAATCCTCCTGTAAACAACAACACTGATCAATTAACGAACGACGTTACGTTTAGGAGCTTTTTAGAATTCATGCAACATCAGGCAAAGGCGGCTCCTGTTCATAATAATGGAGAGGAAACAATGGCAACCACGGTTGGTCACCGCTAAGCAATTTATGGAGCTGGACCACCGGGAGTTTTTATGAAAGCCGTAACCACTTAAGCGCGAGACGGGTTAAAGCGGATCGCCAAGATATTTGATGTCTTGGGATGCTCCGAGAGAGCAAAGGTTCCTTTTGCCACCTTTATGTTGCGTGAAGAGGCGGATCACCGGTGGGAATCAGAAAACGTACTCCCGACTGACGCGACTCAAGATGTCTTTGGAGAAGTTCCAAGAGTCATTAAATGATAAGTACTTTCCCGAAAGCATTCGTCACATGAAGGAGGTGGAATTTATCAAGTTGGAGCAAAACAACATGACCGTGTCGCAGTACGAAGCCAAGTTTGTCGAGTTGTCCCGATTTGCGTCCCACTTGGTTGATAATGAAGAGAGAATGACGCGGATGTTTTTAAGAGGTTTGAAGCCGGAGATACGTAAATATCTTATCTCTCATAAACTGTGTTTGTATTCAGATGTTGTTAATAGGGCTCAGTTATTGGAGCGCGATAATGAGTCAACCTAACCAAAAGAGAGCAGCCGATAAAATGATAATACCGGTGATAACAGTCATCAAAGCGGTGACAATAAGCATGGAGGGAATCAACATGTCAGAAATTGTAACCACTTCGGTGGTAATCATGGCCAAAATAATAAGAATGGACATTTCAAGAAGAGAAGGTTCAACAATGACGTAAAGACGTCGGCACTAGCACCCGTTTCAAAGGAAGAAGAACAACCACCGGTCAGATATGTTTCAAATGCGATGGAAGGGACACATCCGTCAAATCAGTAGCAAGAATCCAAAACATGTTTTAATTGCGGAAGGGAAGGTCACCTAGCTCGATTTTGTCGTATGGTAAAGTCAATTCTAGCTGGGAAAGTGATGCCAAAGGATGTCCCAGACAAGCCAAAACCGGTAGTTTAAGAGAGAGCGGTTTTTTTTTCGTGACGAGGAACCTGAATAAAATTATCACGGGTATGTTAGTCATAAAATCTTACGAAGTCTATACCGTGTTAAATACCGGTTCTACTTACTCTTTTATTTCACCTAGTTGTGTTCAATATTTGAAGTTAACTCCGGAGAAGTTAGACTTTGATATATCTGTTGGGAGAAACTTTCGTTACCTCCACTATTTATAAATCTTGTTCAAATCAACACTTTCACCTGTCGATTGTATCTCTTTGAAAATACTTGTCTTTGATGTGATTTTAGGAATCGATTGGTTAACTACTCATCATGCTTTTTGTAAGGTTGTTAGCTTTCATACTCCTAACCAACCTGTTATGCGAATTCAAGCAACCAAACCACTAAAGTCAATCATTGTCATATCAAGCCATAAGTAAAGAGCCCCGGTCCTTTCATTGTTGACTTCCTTAAGTGGAATGCACCGAAGCCAGACTTTCTGTAGGCGACGTCGTGAATGACGATGGCAAGTTGATAGGTATCAATGTGACGTACTATCCAAGTCTTTGATGAGGGTCACAGCTTTGAATGATATTTCTATTGTTAATAAATTTCCTGACGTATTCTTGAAGTCTTCTTAGCCTACCCCTAGAGCGTGAAATCAAATTTTGTATTGACCCCAGTACAAAACCCATTTCTAAAACCCTCAAATATTTCTTCAACTAAAAAGAACGTATAACGTGCCAAAGACGTTGACTCGAGCTGTTGAAGATTACAATCGTACCATGCAATACCATCGTGGGAAAGCGAACATGGTAGCTGACGCGTTGAGTAGAAGATCGTATGCGTTTACGAGAGCGATGTTGTTAACAAAAAGACCCATTTCGTACGACTTATAAATGATGAAGATAGAGTTAAAGACTCTAAGAACCCACGTAAAGATAACGAGTATACGAGTAGAATCGACTTTAATTGATAAAGTTAAAGCCGCTCAAGCTACATACTCAGAGCTGATGAATATGAAGAAGAAGGTTCAAGAGGGCGTTATTCTAGAAGCAAGAATCGACGAAGAGAGGAAATCTCAACCCTCGATTTAATTGGCCCATTTGAAATTCTCGATGAAGTAGGAACTGTGGCCTATAGACTCGTTTTACCACTAAGTATGTTGCGTATTCAGAATGTTTTTTTTACGTATTGATGTTACGTAAATATGTGGATGACCGAACCACATTATTAATTTAGAACTGGACGAGATAGCAGAAGATTTAACGTATGAGGAGATACGTGTTAAAATCTTGGATAAGAAGAATCGTATTCAACACTCAAAGGTTATACCTCAAGAGTTAAAATTTAAAATGAAGTCGAGGTATCCTCACCTGTTCAGCACACCAAGTACGTACGTAAATTTTGATAGCGAAATTCCATAAGGAGGGGAGATTGTGAGACCCCAGATTTTATGAATAAATATTTAATTTTCTCGAAATAATTTTTTGAATATTATGGTGTGGATTTGATATAATGTTATAGTTGTGGGTAATATTTATAAATTTTGCAAAGTATGCAAGTTGTTATATAATATTCGATTGGTCGGAGAATATTCATTTTAGCAGGGAATATTCGTACAACGGTACAATCATTGGTGGACCCCACAACGGAATTATTGTCGGATTGAGAAAATGACAAAAATACTTTATGAAAATAACGGCGAAAGTTTTACCGTTATCTTTGTTGAACTACTACTTAGTAGTAAAAGAAATAAAGAATACTGGCGTGGTTGCATAAGTAGCACACGGTATTGATTATTGATGCTTATGTGATAAGTCACTCGCTTTTGTTTTATTGGTATTATTAATGTAATAAAATGTAATACTTTTATAAAGTTATTCTATAAATAGAATAAATTATATTTTATTATGCATAGTGTTGCATAGTGTTTTGTATAGTAAAATCTTTTATATATAAAATGTAAATACTTTTATAAAGTTATCTGCTTTATTAGATAATAATTAGAATATATTATATTTTATTATGCATAGTGTTTGCATAGTGCCAAAGATAAGTGTTTGCATAGTAAATTTTTTTTATAAAGTTATTCGTTTTATTAGATTATAAATAGAATATATTATATTTTATTTAAAAGATTTTGCTTTAAATATGGACTGTCGGATTAAAGTAAATCAATCTGGACCGTTCATGAATTAGTTACTATGCAATCCATTTTTCTATAAATAGAAGCTCATTCATTCATTATTTCTTACTTAATTCACCTTGAAACTCTGAGAGAGAAACTATAGAGAGAAAGAAGAAAAGTGTTCGCTATTTCACTACTTCTATATCCAAAGACTCTTCTTTCTAAGGTAGGGATATTAATTGTTGTACTCGTAGGGAGTATTATTTCTTTTGTATTCATGAAGAGAACTTACATTATTCCATTCTTTATTATTACATTGGAATAACTCAGTATCACGCTGGATACCCTATACTTGGTGAAATTCTTACATTATTTCATTCTTTATTATTACATTGGAATATCCTGCGTCGTTTCTGTTTACGACACAATTCGTTCCGCCATTATTATTATTCGCTGAATATCCTGTACATGCATTTTATGCCTGGACCGATTCCGCCCCTTATTAGTATTATGTTGGAATAACTTTGTCATCTGAAGTACACATGCATGGTGATTTCATTATTATTACATTTTTATTACTCTTTTGAACATCTCGTCGCGCTTTACGCATGACCGGTTCCGTTAATTATTATTCGTTGGAATAACTTTTGTCTATGCGCAATCATACCGCATGAATGGTGATTTCTTTTGTTATTCCATTCTTTATTATACTCAAATTGGTTAAAACTTTGACTTCCATACTCCATGAAATTAGTGGAATATCCTTGATATTTAAGCTTCATCCAAAGATATCTTTTCATGGAAATATTCTTCCGAGCATTCTTGAATTTTACTCTACAAAGCGATGATCATGTTGACAATTTGGACGTTATTAGTTCTTGGATAAATTAATTCTTAAAATTGTTTTATTGAATTCTTATATCATTGTAATCATCCTCATGCTTATATTTTGTTGAAAGTCATCTATGGCCTGTAGTGCATAGATGGACTTGGTATGATTATGACCAGGGATTATTCGGTGTAATCATGACCATAATGTTACAAATGATATGGAAAAAGTCCTCATTGGCCCGTAGTGCATTGATGGACAATTTTGGGTATGATTATGGCTATGGATTCTCTTTGGCCGTAGTGCAAAGATGAATTATTTTATGGCATGATCATGACTGTTGATGAAAACATGATTATCTTTAAGCCAGTAGTATGGATAATTCGTGGGACCACCGGAGTTTTTGAGAAGCCGTAACCACTTAAGGCGAGACGTGGTTAAAGCGGATCACCAAGATATTTGATGTCTTGGGATGCTCGAGGAGCAAAGGTTCCTTTGCCACCTTTATGTCAAGCGTGAAGAGGCAAATCACCGGTGGGAATCAGAAAATGTACCCGACTGACGCACTTAAGATGTCTTGGGAGAAGTTCCAAGAGTCGCTTCAATGACAAGTACTTTCCGAAAGCATTTGTCACACGAAGGAGGTGGAATTTATCAAGTTGAAGCAAAACAACACGGCCAGTGTCGCGATCTGACGCCAAGTTTGTCGAGTTGTCCGATTAAGTCCCACTTGGTTGATTATGAAGAGAGAATGACGCGGATGTTTTTAAGAGGTTTGAAGCCAGAGATACGTCAATATCTTATCTCTCATAAATTGTGTTTGTATTCAGATGTTGTTAATAGGGCTCAATTATTGGAGCGCGATAATGAGTCAACCAAACCAAAAGAGAGTAGCCGGCAAAATGATAATACCGGTGATAACAGTCATCAAAACGGTGACAATATGCATGGAGGAAATCAACATGTCAGAAATGGTAACCACTTCGGTAGTAATCAGGGCCAAAATAATAAGAATGGACATTTCAAGAAGAGAATGTTCAACAATGACGTAAAGACGTCGGTACCAGCACCCGTTCAATATCCGTAAGTATCATTCATATTATTTTAAATGACTTAATAAACATTTATTAATTTATCGCTTAATTTTCAAACACCGAAATCATTATTAAATGATTCAAATATCAAATAATTCTATTAACATTTAATTATTATTAAACTATTAATGAAACCATTGCCAAAATATTAAAGTTATTTATAATAACTCAAAATATTTTTAAAACATTTATATTACCCTTAAATAATTTTTAAAATGTTTAAAATCATTTTTAAATAATTACCATTAATATTATTACTTTAATAATATCTTAGTTATGCTTTACTATCATTAATCAATTAATAATACCTTTATTCATTTACCAATAGTATTAATATTTTATTCATTTACTGATATTATTAGTCATTTAATAATATTTTATTCCTTTACTAATGTTATTACTTTTTAATAACATTTTATTTAATCTCAAATATTATTATTTACTTAATAATATTTTAATCATCCAATAATACTTTAATTTAATATTATTAATCTTTTAATAATATTTTAATCTAAGATTAATACTTTAATCTAATATTATTAATCATTTAATAGTATTTTAATGAAGCTTTAATCTTAATATTTTTATTTACTTAACAATATCATATTCTAATATTATTAATATCATAATAACATTTTAATAATTTATTTGATCAATAAACAATTTATTCTAATTGTTCACCCTTTACAAAACCACTTATTTAATATCCATAAAAGGTCATAAATAATATTTCTTATTATAAATTACCAAAATGCCCTAAAATAGTCATAATATTATATATTAGGAGTATTCAAGCATTAAAATCATATTTTTCGTATTTAAGACCTCACTTAACTATTTATTTTCTTTTATTCATAACTTCATCATTTTTAGGAAAAATACCAAACTGATTCCAAATATTCTTCTTTTCTGGGTTTAGACAGTATATGACCCAACAATGATACCCAAATTTGTGTGGAATTTTAGAAAATGATTTACTAATTTTAAAGTGCCCAAAACACTCGGATCTTGCTTCATTTTTCATACATTGAGTTTTGCTCAGAAAATTCTGAACATTTCAGGGTATGCTCTCATAACATATATGAACCTACTGTAAAAATTTTGGATTTTTCCCATGTATACACTGTGAGATATTCAAGTGTTAATATTTAGGAGTCTTTTACGGAAATAGTCATTACGCACAACCTATAAATTGAAACGCGTCCGTTATTTTTCCTACACGTAGATAACTTCTTAAGGTACCTCTGTGATTTTTCCCAGATTTTTAAAAGACTTGCAACTGACCGAAACAGTCCTAAGAAAAACGGGGACAATAGCTTTTTAGGGTTTTAAAAGCTTAACTTTCTATGTGGACTATTTTGGGGAAAATAGCCCCCATGACTTCAATACATGCTAAATTTGTGTTATATCACGTGGGTTTACTAGATAAATCATGTATCTAGCACCCCCCTTCGACGGATCACAAATCCAAGTTATAAAACTTGAGTTATACAAGATTTAGTGGAAGAAAACAAGAGTTTCACCCCTTGGAGAACATATGCTCAATTCCTTCCTCTAAACCTTTGATCTAACACTCAAGATACTTAATTCCATACATGATGATATGTAGAACTAGGGTACTTTGAGTAGTAGACCATAACCCCCATATATGATGAGGTAAAAACCGAAATAGAAGAAGAATAAGAAAAAGAAAAGGATGAGAACCTCACCAAAGTAAGTAATGAACTTAGGATGCATGAACAACAACCCCCCTCCCTCTCTTAGAAAAATCGAACCCTTTCTCTCTCTCTTCTCTCTTGTATGCTACTAGCTTGGGAGAAAAAGATAGAAGAAGAAGAAGAATGAGAGAAAATGAAATGTTCTAGCAAATGAAATGGGTGATTAACTATTATCCCCCATACTTTTATTGTCCCATGGATAAAAGGCTTTGCCTTATCTCTTCAATTAGCCTAATCATGTGATTAAGGGTGCTTAATAGATTTGCAACCAATGGGAGATTGACACACATGTCCTTGTGTGAAAGACTTCTACTTATGGAACTTGATTAGCATAATCTTCTTGCCTTAAAAGGCCTAAATGGCCGGTCCCCCTTGCCCCAATATCTACTCCATTTTGCTTTTATTTTAATGCACAAATTTGATTAATCAAAAGCCTAAAATACCCTTAATCAAGTGGGCTAAGTATTGGTTTGCATTTTATTTCTTTTGGGCTTCTCTTTTAATTATTTTGGGCCATGTAATAAACATAGTCTAACAATTTTAATATATGTTACCCAAATTGTTTATTTAGGGTTTCCATTTCCAATCATATGAAATTTAATTACTTATACATGTGACTTTAGCTCATAACCTAATTAGGTTTACTAGAAATATGTTTAAAATTATTAGTCACTTGAAATAACAAGATTATCCACTTAAGATAGTATACATATTAAATACTAACACTTCCTTATTACCATAACCCTTAGGTTATTTAATTGTCTCACCTAATGTATAATTAGGTTACTAAGCTTTCATTTAGGGTTTAAAATAAAATAAACTTAGTTCCTAAAATTTGTAATTAGGGTTTCACACAGTAATACAAGGGTTTGTCACATAACACCATAATTGACTAACCTTTATCGGTCCATATATACAGTACATATTTATAGCACTGAAAAATCAAAATATAATTATTATAGTAATTCTAAAAATTATTTCATATATTATATAAATAATATATGATTATATCTTTATGGAAAATAATTAATAAAACATTTCTACTATAAAATTAATTATGATAAGAATATAATTTATAATAATCAATAATTTTAAAATAAAATTATTTGTAACTATTCATATTTTTATTTATCACATAAATACATATACACATTATCTTGGCACATATTCCCCATATTTAAAATAATAAAAAAAAAATTATACGCAAAATTTTAATTTATTTGTATAGAAAATATCAGGTTGTTACATTAGCACTGCAAAGATACATTCCATCTAAAAGAAACCAGAGTGCACTCAACGAATGGCATGCAAGCTAACAGAAGATCTAAGCACCAACCCAATCAGCATCCAGATTGAGCTATGAAGCCATTCAGGATGAAGTCTTCCACAAGAAGATCACAAAAGACTTCATGAATCGACCAAGGAAAGTCGATGAAGTGCGATGAGTCACAATAGATGAAGACGACGATCTTGGAAGTAACCATGATCGTAGTGTTTGCCAAACAAAGAAAGAACTGATGGAGTGCATACAGAGACACTTGACAGCTTCTGAAGAACAAGGCTAAAGTGATTAAGCATTGGGTCAGTCCATTGATGATAAGTGAACGGGAGATCACAAGGAGAAAGCGAGCTGGACACGCCACAAATCTGAAGTGTCTTGATATTCAGAAGGGGCCAGAACAAAGGAGTCAAGCCATCAGTATTTGAGAACTGTAAAGGCAAACAAAAGTGTTGAAACACTGCACAAAAGAAGGAAGAGGTGTTCTACATTGAAGATCCAATCAACACTCTTCAAGATCGTAGTGTTGTCTCTACCAGTCAACAAGACACTACGATCAGGTCCATAAAGACATGGATCAGAATCGTAGAGTTCAAATAGTTGAAGACTGAAGCATTGGCAACGGTTCAATCTGAAGGGTAATATTCGGACAAGAGCTTATTGAGAGCATTGATGCAAAAGGACAACCTCTAATCGAGAAATCAAAAGGAGGAAATAAAGTCTTCAACCTACCCAAGACATTAAAGTGACATCCCTGATGGGTAGGTGAAACAGTAGACTGCAGTGTCAGAGAAAGTATGACTTATCACATCAGCAGTCTACCTCAGTCAACTCTAGATATGTGAAGATATTTGAATAGCCTTCAAAAGCTACTTTCCAACGAAAGGATTGGAAATGAGTATAAATCAGGAAGAGCTTCAAAGATCTAGGGTTGCTGGAGTTTCCGAGTTTGGAGTAAAGGTGGACTGTTCTCAACCATGTGAAATAGTGAGTCTGAAGGCTCACTCTACGATCCACCAAGAACACTTAGAGTCAGAAAAAGAAAGAAGTAGAAGTGAGAGTTCTACAATGTAGAAGTGAGAGTTCTACTACATGAAGAGTGTTCAATCGCTTGCAGAAAAAGAAGAAGCGTCATGTCATCTTGATGTCCATCATGGGAAGACTCTAAGTACCATAGAGAAGAGCTCACAGTCATCTTAGCAAGTCCATCATGAGAAGGCATCAAGTATCAAGGAGCTAGGGAGATCACAAACGCCATCATGGTGGCAAGCATGAGAAAGTTTCTAAGTACCTTAGCAGAATAGCTTATAGTCATCTTAGAAACCAATCACGTGCAGCCATCACGTATCAAGAGGAATGATCTTCAAGGCAGTTCATCAAGGGATCATCAGAGGAGGTTGAGTAACTGAAGAAGCTGAGCATCATGCAACACTCAACTGCACTTCAAGGATGATCACGCCAAGCTTCTAAGTCGTAAGATGTTCGAGCATGAAAACATCTTAGCAAATTTCAAAGACCAACTCCAACAAACAAACAAACAAACAACTCAACAAGAAGCCAGGGCCTGAAGGGTCCTTGTCCGAAGGGACTAAATGAAGTTCCAAGCTCATTGGGCTCAAGAGTTCTAGTGAACTAGAGACGTTCCAAGGTCAGCGCCTTGAAGAGTTCTTAGTGAATCAAGTCCCAAGGTCAGCGGCCTCAAGGAATCGTATTGATTCAGGGTACTGCCCTTCCTTAGTGGAAATCCTGCTAGTTGAAAGCAGAAGAGTGGATTAGGAGCTTGAGTCTCTGAACCACTTAAAACCCCTTGTGTCTTTTACTTTAAGTCATTTACATTATGTCTATTAACTGTTATAACTGCTATGTATGTTTTAACTGTTTACCATTGAACTAACTCTACGAACAATGTATGTATGATTATGAATATATCAATGAAGGGGATCTTTTACTTATTTCGCTGTGCTTGAAAAGATTCTTATGTTTGTCATATGTTAATTTAATAGCAATACAAAATAAAAGAGAAAAGTATTTGAAATTAAAACGGATCTATTCAACCCCCCCTTCTAGATATATTGTGCCTACTGGGAACTAACAGAATATTTAGGAGCTTTCTGCAATTCATGCAACATCAGGCAAGAGCGACTCCTGTTCAAAATGCAGGTGAAAACACTGGCAACTCTCGGACGGCCACCGCTAAGCAATTCAAGGAGCTGGGACCACCGGAGTTTTTGGGAAAGCCAGAAACACTTAAGGCGGAGACGTGGATAAAGCAGATCACCAAGATATTTGATGACTTGGGATGCTCCGAGGAGAAAAAGGTTCCCTTTGCCACCTTCATGTTGTGAGGAGAGGCAGATCATTATTGGGAATCTGTAAAATGTATCCAGCCTGCCGCATTGAAGATGTCTTGGGAGAAGTTCCAAGAACTGTTCAACGAGAAGTACTTTCCCGAAAGTATTCGTCACATGAAGGAGGTAGAGTTCATTAAGTTGGAGCAAAAAAGCATGACCGTGTCGCCGTACAAAGCTAAGTTTGCCGAGTTGTCCCGATTTGTGTCCCACTTAGTTGATAATGAGGAGAGAATGACGCGGATGTTTCTAAGAGGTTTGAAACCCGAGATACGTCAATACCTCATTTCTCACAAACTTTACTTGTATTCAGATGTTGTGAATAGGGCTCAGTTATTGGAGCGCGATAATGAGTCAACCCAACCAAGAGAGAAAGGTACCATAAAATGATATTACCAAAGGTAATAAATCATCGAAGTCAGAATGCGCCCCAAAATTAGGTATATGTCACCCATCTTGGGTCGCCACTTACATGGTACATAAATTCAAATACAACTTACTAATATAACTGTCATGTATACAATACGACATAAACCGTGAGTTTGAATACAAATATTGTCTACTAGATATTATACAAACTCAAAAGGAGTCCTCATTACAACTATTATCACACTATTTCACGAGAATAGTGAGGACTACTAATGCTATCCTCTCGGACCATTACTCCGCTCCCCGACTCGTCCCAAATATGTTCTCATTTCACGAAGAAAGCGATGAAAGAAAAGTGGTGAGCTCAACTAGCCCAAGAAGAAATATTATGACTAAGATAATGCGAATAAATTATCATTAGCTTTCAACAAAGTGTTAAACCGATAAAATACAATAGACAACCGGTTTAAATCAAGCGGTGAACATCTAATCCATTAAAAGAGTAAAGTAGAAAATAAAGTCTACTATCTTTTAGGTTTTAAAAGGTTTTCATAAATTTTTTTTCACTAAGACTCGGTTTAATGAATAAACCACAATATCTAATCATCCACGTATCTACCACCAAGGATTTTCATCAAATTATCAATGGTCATGACTATACTCCGAATCACCCCGGTCATAATCATACCAAAAACTATCCATCATCGCATTCACGACAGCCACCGAGGACTTTTATCACATCATTTATAACAAGCCATAATTATACCGAATGATCCTCGGTCATAATCATACTAAGTTCATCTATGCACGTAAGCCAAAGATAACATAATATAACATGAGGATGATGACAATGACATAATAATTCAATAAAACAACTTCAAGAATTATTTTATCCGAGAATTAGTAACGCCCAAATTGTCAACAAGATACTTTGTTTTGTAGAGTAAAATTCAAGAATGATCGTAAGAATATTTCCATGAAAAGATCTCGGATGAAACGCAAATATCAAGGATATTCTACTAATTTCATGGAGTATAAAGTCAAAGTTTTAACTAACCGGGTATAATAAAGAATGGAATAACAAAGGAAATCACCATGCATGCAAAGATTGCAGATGTACGAGTTATTCCAATGTAATAATAATAACTAACCAACGTCGTGAAATTCACACCGAAGCGGGATGTTCCAATGTAATATATAAAGATGGAACTGCATCCTATAAAACACACGATAGGATATTCCAACAGAATGATAAAGATTTTAACCAGTCCTGTAAAACACACGCATGTGATGTTCCAATGTAATAATAGAAGAATGTCACCAAGTATAGGTAAACCACGATCACAGATTATGTATAGGTATGCCACAGATCAAAAGTTATTCCAATGTAATAATAAAGAATGGAATAACAGAGGATTTCACCAAGTATAGGGTATCTGCCAGATATGAAAGTTATTCCAATGTAATAATAAAGAATGGAATAACGAAGTTCTCTTCATGAATAAGAAAGAATAACACCCCTTCTCTCGGGTACAACAAATAATATCCCTTACCGTAAAAGACACTTTGGATATCAAAGTAGTGAAGTACCGTAATACTCTTCTTCTTTCTCTCTATAGATTTTCTCTATATTTTCTCTCTATAATTTCTCTCTCTAGAGTTTCAAAGTGAATTAAATAAGAAAATAATGAAGGAATGAGCTTCATTTATAGGAAAATAGAATGCATAGTAATTAATCCATGAATCGGTCCAGATTGATTTACTTTAATCTGACTATCCATATTTAAAGCAAAATCTTTTAAATAAAATATAATATATTCTATTTATATAAAAACATTTTACTATGCAAACACTATGCAACACTATGCAAAACACTATGCATAATAAAATATAATATATTCTATTTATGTAATAACTTTAATAAAGTATTCTCATTTTATATAAAAAGATGTTTCGCTTTTATTACGTTAATAATACTGAATAAAACAAAACGTCATTATCGCTATAATAATTCATATTATTAATCGGCAAATAATGGAATCAAACCGAGTGACTTCTCACATAAGCATCAATAATCAATACCGTAAGCTACTATGCAACCACACGACATTCTTTGTTTTTTACTACCGAAAGTAGTTCAACAAAGATCAACGGTAAAACTTCCGCCGTTATTTCAATAAAATATTTTTGTCGTTTTCTCAATCCGACAATAATTACATTAGGGGTCCACCAATGATTGAGCCGTTGATTTAATATTCCCCGCTAAACCGAATATTCCCCGACCAATCGAATATAATATAATCACTTGCATACTTTGCAAAATTTATAAATACTACCCACAACTATAATATTATCTCAAATTCACACCATAATATTAAAAATTATTTCGACAAAATTTAAATCTTTATTGATAAAATCTGGGGTCTCACAGAAGCGGTGACAATAAACGTGGAGGGAATCAACTTGCCAGAAATGGTAACCAATTCAGTGGTAATCATGGCCAGGATAATAAAAGTGGACATTTCAAGAAAATGAGATTCAACAATGATGGAAAGACGTCAGCACTAGCACCCGTTGTTAAGGAAGGAGAACGACCACCTTTCATATGCTTCAAATGCGGAGGGGAGAGACACATCAGTCCAAATTGCATGCATCAGTCCAAAACGTGTTACAATTGTGGAAGAGAAGGTCACCTAACTCAATTTTTTCGTGCAGTAAAGTCAAGTCCAACTGGGATGGAGGCACCAAAGGCCATCTCAGAAAAGTCAAAACCAGTAGTTCAAGGGAGAGCGTTTGTCGTGACCTCCCAGAAAGAAAGGAACCCGAACGATGTCATCACGGGTAAGCTAATAATAAACTCTTGTGAAGTCTATACCTTATTCGATACCGGTTGTAAGACCCCAATTTTTTTATAAATAAAATCGAATTTCCTCTATTTATTATTGTGAATAATAAGATGTTAATTTGATATAATGCTTTGGTTATGGGTAAAATGTGCAAATTTTGCAAAATAAACAAGTGGTTATAAAATATTCATTGTTGTCGGGGAATATATAATAATTATTATAGTAAAATTATTTCCCGTATAGCTAGTGTTGCTGGAGACATCGTTGACGCCGAAGTTGATGCCTTTGACGTATGGACTCTATCCTAAAAATTGACCATAGTAGGAGGTCGGCCCAAGCTGCTTCGTATGGCCTAAGTTATACATTAATTAATATCATATTACATTACTATAGATCCCAACAATATTAAACTAAAATATATATAAATACATACCGACTTAACCTTTTGAAATGACTACGAGCCAGAAGTATGTTCAATCCGTAGCTGGGCTCGATTCTTCTTCATCTGCTCAATCGGACTTGGTCTTGAAGGCAACATCATCCCAGTACGTACACATGGAAGCCCATGCTACATCTGATACTGTAGGCTGCTGATGATCTCGTATAGTAGTCCCAGGCGATTCTTCAACTGCCCGGGCTGTCCTCTGCCGCATCTCGTACATCTAACTCGCATAATTCTTCAAAATATGCGGCTAAATAACAGCGTCGCCAACCGCTTCAGTGATGCCGACCTCATACATATAATACCTCTATCAAACGGACATAACGTACGTATCAATAATTATTTGAACAATATGTAAATAACTAGGACCAATTTTTTGATTTAATAGATGTAATTCGACTTACGTGAAACTCGCGCAACACTGTCACCATAAAGTCGGCATCGTACCGTGTATACTGGCTAAATTATATGCAGCCAGTCGAGAGATACATCAGACATATGACGTGTACAGTCATCTTAGCGACAGAATCCATAATACTAGAATATAAAATTTAAATGGATTATTTTAATTTATTAATCACATAATAATATCATTTTAATTGAATATAATATATTATAGTTGAAACCTACACCGACGAGCCGACATCAACACGAACTGTGTCAGGAACTACCGGAGGACTACCTAATCGGTCGATGTTAGGCCCTCGCTGACGCCAACGTCTAGCATCTGTATGTATAATATAGTTATGACATTGTTAAAAAAAATAGTAAATGGACGTTTTTTATAAAAAAAAATTATGAAAATAAGTGTTATTGGGCCAAAAAGAAATTAACTCATTAGTTGATAAAGACGAACCGCCCTGGGAGCCATCACCCAATCCTGTACGGCCGCCACCACGACCACGTCCATCGTTATGTCTAGACATAAATGTACTACTGAAATAATAGAAATAGATGACATTAATTAAATTTCAGTTAAATTATTCTAATGATTGTTTTTAGTAGTAAAATATTTACAAAACATCAATTTGTTAAGAAGTAGTACGTCGTCAAACCCGTCAGAATCAAAATCATTTTCATCCTCTAATTCTATCTCTTATTCTTGCGTATCAACTTCTTCCTCAGTAACATCTTGTATGACCACATACAGATTGACACCCACATCTTCTTCCATTTCGTCAACATCGGGTACGTCAATGACATCATCTACCACTACATCGTCATCATATAATAATATATGGCTGGGATTGCTAACTTATTCTTGCAACAGGTCATCCGTTCTAGACAGATTAGTACCATCAAATGCCCGAGTCTTCGTTGTGAGGGTTCTATAATTTATGACATTAGGGGCGTAGTACACTTGAGTTTCATGGCTGGCTAACACAAATACGTCATTAGACTATAAATTTAACTTTATATCTACTGTGTCAATTCTATTACGATCAACTTTAACACACTTTGCAATATCCAACCAGCGACACTTAAATGTAACGACCTTTTTACCCCCGGGATAATTGAGCACAACAACTTCCTCTATTCTTCCATAGTAATTGGACTCAGAATCTTGGTAACAACTTCCCAACATGACAACGCCAGAGTTGATTGATGTCAGTTCATTCAAGTCATCAACCGTGAATCTATACCCATTAACGATGCAGCCTGGAAATGAACTAATAAGTTTGTACGGGCCTAAAATGAAACCTCTAAAATGCTCAGAAGCGTTTTCTTCTTCGACCCTTCTCTTAAACCACTAATGGAAATTTTCATTAATGAATGCTTCCATCTATGTTGTAGTTAACCTCGGGTTAGAAGCATGCGCTTCCGCTTCGAATAAACTGCGTGCAATATTAATATATTATTTAATTGTTGATTAAGGTTAGATATTAAAGCTTCAACTTATAATAATACATACTTGATGTATGACGATACTTCAGGTATATTTAAAAGCACGTATGTAGATAGAATCTTCAAATCTTTATCGGTTAGGTAAGTCCTCGTCTCATGTCCAAATGGTTTAGCCAGATAAGAGAATACAACCAACTCATCATCACGAGATTGGGGATCGACGACCTCATTCTGACTTAAACGGTTATACTTCGTTTAGACTACATCGTCAAAGTACAACTAGAAGAAATTGACAAGCTATTCCTCCGTATAGCAGTCAACAATAGAACCCTCTACACGAGCTTTGTTTTTAACTTTCTGTTTTAATCGACGCATATGCATGAAATATGACACTATTAGCTAAATTAATTATAAAGATGATCATTATTGCACAATATAGGTGATATTACCTCTCAAAAGGATACATCTATCGATATTGCACCAGTCCTCCAAGCTTAAGTTCATATGGCAGATGAATAGGCAAATGCTCCATCGAGTCAAAGAACCACGGTGGTAAGATCATTTCGAGCTTGCACATTGTCAACACTATGTTTTTCTCTATCTACTCCACATCACTGTACCTTATAACAGTTGAGCAAATATCCCGAAAGAAATTTAAAAGTGCGATAAATGCATCATTAATATTCTTCGGTATCACGAAATGCAATTGGCATCAACTTCTACATGAATACAAGACAGTCGTGACTTTTGAACCCAGTAATTTTCAACTGCTCAACCTTAGTACAAAGAGATATGTTAGAAGCATATCCACCTAGGAGCTTCAATGCACTAAGCCATTTGCAAATGTTTTCAACCTGTTGCTTGGTAAGTCAAAATGGAGCTTTTGGTTTTGAGTTGTTAGGTCGGAGCCACAATTCCCGCCTGATGTTCATTTCCTCCAAGTCTTTACGTGCTTTATTATTGTATTTTTTTTACCGCTTGTATCTAGAATGGTGTAAAACAAGTTCTCGAATATTTTTTTTTCTGTATACATAACATCTATACAATGACGAAGTGCTAGTGTGACCCAGTATGGAAACTCAAACCAAATGGGCAAGTGTGTCCAGTTATGAGTTTTCCCATACCCTATACTTGGTGAAATTCTTCTGTTATTCCATTCTTTATTATTATGTTGAATAATCATAATGCTGTCAGTACCGCATACATGGTGAAATTCTTCTAATATTCCGCTCTTTATTATTCTCATTGGAATATCCATCATGCGTTTATCTTGGACCGGTTCCATTATTTATTATTCGCCGAATATCCTGCTTTGTGCGTTTACGCCGACACAGTTCCATTATTTATTATTATATTGGGAATAACTCGCTATGCGGTGCGATCTATCGCATACTATGGTGAATCCTTCATTATTCCATTCTTTATTATTCATTGGAATAACTCGCCTATGTGGATTACCACATGCATGGTGAATGATCCTTCGTATTCAATACGAATAGTATTTTCATTAAAAAGGGTTTTACCAGAAGTGATTCGTAATTTTTCCTACGACCTCAAAATTCGGAAAAATTTAAAATGATAATTTAATGAGTTTTCTAAATTGTGTCCAAAAATGGCAATTTTTGGATGTATAGATTAAGAGTTATGGATTTTATGGGAAAATACTATTTTAAAAGTAAACTCTTATAACTCCTTGTAGTTAACTCCAAAATTGGTGAAATTTTTATTAGGAGTAAATGTATATAACGAGAGTATACCACCAGAAATTTGAAATTTTTGGACGAAAGTACAATTTATGATAAATGTCTAAATATTCTATGCAGCTTTATCCATATAAAAAATAGTAAATAAATTTTAGAAATTCGAGAAAAATATATATTCAAGATGGGACTATATTCGCTAAATCCTTAAAAGAAATATTTTTGGGACTGATTTAGTATTTTTCATAAAATGAACTAGTTATGAGTAAATGAATTAAATATGTTATGTGAAGTAATAAAATTGGGAAATAGGATTTTATGGCTTGAAAATCTTATATAGGGTATATGCAGATTTTGATGAGGGATTTGATTATTGATTATGAAATCTTATGAGTATGACATTTTGAATGATTAAATGCATTATTTGATAAAGTATAAACAATTGAAATAAATTGTTTATAAGTTTAAGAAATGATTAAAATATTGTTATAATATTAATGATATTAGATTATGAGATTATTAAGTGATTGATAACATTTGGTTATTATTGAACGATGGATAAATTGTATTATAAATGTTTAATATTTATCCTTTATCTCATTTGATTGATTCTTATATCATTGTCATCATCCTCATACTTATATTGTGTTGAAAGTCATCTGTGGCCTGTAGTGCATAGATGGACTTGGTATGATTATGACTGTGGATTATTCGGTATAAATCATGGTAGTAATATTACAAATGATGTGGAAAAAGTCCTCATTGGCCCGTAGTGCATTGATGGACAGTTTTTGGTATGATTATGGCTATGGATTCTCTTCGGCTAAGGGTGCAAAGATGAATTGTTTTATGGCATGATCGGGACCGTTGATGAAAACACGATTATCTTTTGCCCATAGTGCATGGATAATTCGTGGTCGTGATACTAATGAATATCCTTGGCCTGTAGTGCAGGGATGATTCGATGATGTTGATTAATTATTGAGCTGAGTCTTAGCGATGCAATATTAATTCATGGATGTGATAATAATGAATATCTTTGGCCGTAGTGCATGGATAATTCAGTGATATGGATTGATTATCGAGCTGAGTCTCAGCAATGAAATATAAATTCATGGATGTGATATTAACGAATATCCTTGGTCGTAATGCAGGGGTGATTCGATGATGTGGGTTATTTATTAAGCTGAGTCTCGGCGATAAAATATTTATTATACACTTTTAAATGCGTAGAAGATAGTAGATATCATGTTCTACTTGACTCTTCTAAAATACAGTTGTATGTCTTTGGCATGTAGTGCAAAGATGAATTGTTAATGAATATCTTTGGCCGTGGTGCAAAGATGAATTTATTAGTATGATTATGAGAAGGAATTCTGATTTGGTTTAACCATGATTTTTGATGTTTCAGGTGAAGATAGGTGATGAGAATTATCTTCGTCCTAGTTGTGAAGAGGAATTTAGAACCACAATTATGATTATGAGTTATTCATATGATTGTGGATGTGAACTGCTGATTTATTTTACATGGATAAAACATTATTGGTGGACTTTTAACATAGAAGATAATAGACCTTATGGTCTATTCGACTCTTCTAATGGATTGCTTCGTTCACCGCAACTATGGTTGAAAAGTTTTATCATCTACCATATGTTCTAAATCTCTACGATTTATTATTAATGAAAGCTATTGATAATTTAATTATCTTTAGTCATGATATTCTTTCTTGGGCTAGTTGTTGTCTCATCCTTTCTCGCTTCACAATTCCTTTCACTAATAAGAGTGTTTGCTTGTAAGAGTGTTGCCGGAGTCGAAGCGGGGATAACAGGGAATAGAACGTTGGTCTCTAGGCATGGAGGTTCTCCTTAAACAGTATAGAAAAGTGTGTTGTATTCTATACAACATTTAGTAGTTATATTTGGTGAATCAAATAGGGTGAAGTGAACGCAACTTTGGAAGGGTGTTTTGCCACTATCACACAACCTCGTATTATCATAAGACAGGGTTGTGCGCATCCACTTGCTGAGTATATCTACGGGCACTACCTATATGATCTTGAAGTTGATTTAAAATATAATATTCACTTGGAGACAATGGTGATAGTTATATGTCAAGAGAAGACTCACAATTGGAAAGAAGATGATAGTAATCTTCTCATTTTTCTTTGGGGTCTATTGGGTTTACCAAGGATAATTCTGTGGCCATATGATATCTATTATAACCTAAACGCATGGCCTTCCATGTACGAAGGTTTCCTTGAGCACTTCCCAAAGATTTTAGTTTCTAAAACAGTCTCTGACTATACTTTTATGTAAAGTACCATTGTAAGGTTGTGGTCGAGGCACCATGAGAGTTACATACATTTGTATTAAAACTCACAGTTAACTATGGTCGAATTCTATACGACAGCTCAACAGTTGTATAAATGAAGTTGTATTTGAATTTTGTACCATGTATCTGGCGAATCAGAATGGGTGATGTATACCTAATTTTGGGGGCGTCACATGAACCAAATCCATATGGCAGCAAAACGTAAAAAAATGATATGCTGAACCAAATTGATATATTGAACCAAATCAAATTATAAGGCAAACCCACATGCATTTCACTTCACTATATAATCAGATTATATATTTAGAGCATTGAACCAAATCAGATAATATATTCAGAGTTTAGCAAATTTGAAAGTAAACACTGAATATTTAAAACAACATGAATCCTTAATTCATTAATTATTACCCAATATCAATAATTTAGGGCAAATTAATTTAGGGCTAATTACCTTAAGCTGGAGATAATGCAAGGGAGAGATAAAATTGAGTTAATTATGGTACCATTGCTGTGTACTGAAGCCGCTTATTGCTCGTCACTGCTCCCGTCCTTTGCAACGCCACCGCTTCGATGATGGTCGAAAAATTAAGGGGGTTGGCCATCGCCGAGATGCGAAGAGAGAGAGAGAGAGAGAGAGAGAGAGAGAGAGCTAGGGGGTATAAGTTTCAGCTAAATCGAAGACAGAGAAGGGGCTGGGTTCAATCTGAAAACGAGAGAGAGAGAGGGTTGGATTTAATCTGAAGCGGCCGAAGAAGATGAAATGAAATTTAAGTTTAAATTAGGTTTAGGTTCGACGAAATTCTGTTGACCTTAATGCCTTGAAAATAGGTTATTTACGACGGACATTCCGACGAACATAAGGCACTTCCGTCTATTTTACACTATGAGTTCCCGCCCCTGGTAAGCACTAGTTTCGACGAATATCCGTCAATATTACTTTATTGTCGACTGAATTATGCCCGACGGAATATTCAGTCGAAAATACCTTAATCTCGACCGAATGTAGTCCATCAAAATTAATTTCGTAGGAATTAATGTGTTTTCTTGTAGTGATTTATTATGATCATAACTTCTCCGCGTACATCATGATTTTTTTTGAAAATTATTATTTTTAAAATGATCAATTTAATTATGAAAGTCAAATTAAGACGTTTATTATGGGACGAAATGCACATAAGGTTTGGTTGTTAAGGCTCAAAAATCAAAACTACTACAAGTTTCTGTGTTATATATCATTTTGCATTTTTTTGGGGGTCACTATTTGCCACCTTTTAATTTGTTAAATTTCTTGTAGTCCTTTATGTATCGCGAGATTTTTATATTGAATCACAATTGCGACATAAATCAATATATAGAATTTGATATAATTTTAAAATTCACCCACCACATAACTCGCAAACTAAAAATCGACATATAAAATAGCAAGATATATATATATATCATTATCTAATTACTTTAATGATTATTTGCTCAAGAAATTATATCAACTATGTTTATCTTTTGGATATCACCTGGTTATAAGGCCCATGGTTCGAAAAACTACACCACCAGTCCAAACTGTCCCTACTAGGCCAAACATGGGCCAGGCTATCTAGCCTCAAGTTGTAATTATTGGGGGCCTAATTTTAATTAGTCAAATAGGATTACTCATTAGTCCTTAATCCTTATCCTTCTGTAGTTCTCCAATATTTATACAAGTGGGAAAATTTTGACAGCCATATTTTGGGCCTTAACATTGAGTTTATTAATTTTAAGTATGCTGAATAATGCCACATTTTGATAAAAATTTCTCATATCAAAGCGAGTCTAGTCTTTTTTTTTTTTTTTTTCCTTTTAAAAAAATATTTTTATGTGTATTTTAATTGGGTCTTTCGGTCTAGTCTTTCTAGTTTACATTCTATATTTTGTGCATATACAATTTTTTTTTTATATTTAGTATAACTGTGTGTATTAGAAACACGGTTGGTAGCTTCTATTTTCTTATTTTTAAAGAGGATTGTTGAGTCCTGTTATGTATTGTAATAATTTTGTATAAATCGCAAAACATACCAATATATGAGATTGAATATGGACTATATGTATATACACAACTGTGTATTGCACAGTAAGAGTATGGCGACGGTTTTTTAGGCTATCACGACGGTTCAAATTGTCGCTATATATGAGAATAAATATAACGACGGTAAAACCGTCATACATAAATTTTTCTCATATAATACATACCGTGTACATACATTTTTCCCTTCACATAATTGACAACTAAAATATCGACACAAACATTTGTACTTAAATATAACTGCTCATTACAGTTCCATTACAACGTATGCTTGGAAGGTGGGGGCGAAAATTGAAAAGTTGTTAGACAAAAAGAGCTGAAAGTATAACCAAGGCACCGGCAACACGTAAAAGGGTCCCTACAAAATCTAATAGAGATCGAGCAACTTAGCACTTGGAAACTGATTATTTGCCTTCTGGTGTGAACCAAAAATATCAGTCTTCTTAATGGTATCAAATGTATAAACGAAAGTGTCGTTATAGATATCTAACGACGGTAAAAACCGTCGCTATAAGATTTATATCTAAGATTTTATTATAAAATATTAATTTCTATGGTAAAAATATCAGTTTTCTAAATTAAACTATCTCTTTATCTTGCTCTTTTGGTCAATGTGATCTCTTTATAATTTCTGTCTGACAGCTGCTTTCCTTACTTTGTTGCTAATTAACTCTATTTCCATTCAACTTTTATTTTATTTTATTACTTTAAAAGAATAATTTTATGTTAGTTAGCCCATTAATATATTAAAATAAATTAATATTTAATAATTAATTGAAGACATAATAATATTCATATCCCTTCTTTCTCCAGTGATATACGCTAGATGAATTTCTCTTAGGTAGTGTTTGTTCATTTTTTAATAACATCACATTTGATTCGGTAAAAGGGTAAAATTGTTTATTAAAATTTTATTTGTAAGACCCCAGCTTTTAAATAAAGATGAATTTTTCTATAAATATTATTTTTGAATATTATGGAATAAATTTGATATAATGTTATAAATATGGGTAATATTTATAAATTTTGCAAAGTATGCAAGTTGTTATAAAATATTCGTTTTGGTCTGGGAATATTCTTTTTTTGTTAGGGAATATTCGTATAAATGCTCAATCATCGGTGGACCCCACAATGTAATTATTGTCGGATTGAGAAAACGACAAAAATATTTTATAAAAATAACTACGAGGTGTTACCGTTAAAACCTGTTGAACTACCCTATGGTAAAAATACAAGAATACGCCAGTAGTCAGATAAAGAAGACACTGCAGATTGATTATCGATGCTTACGTAAGAAGTCACTCACCTATGCTCAATTATTGCTAAAGAATCACCGTGATCATATCTCTTATATTATCGATTCAATTATTGTCACAAGATCATCTCAGATAATATGTTATAAAGATTAAATCAATAATTGAGACGACAAGTTATAAATGATTAATAATTGTTGAAAGATTAAATATGTGTTGATGAAAAAAAAATGATTTGTGGTAAGTTTGATTATTTTATGGGGGCTCATATGTCATCATCTAAGAGTCTCTTCAAATAGTAATTACCTTCACAATAGTAATTACCCTCGTGAATAGTATTTACCTTCGCAATAGTAATTACCTCACAATAAGAAATACCCTTGTGAATAGTATTTACCTTCATTAAGTAATTTACCTTCACAATAGTAATTACCCTTGTGAATAGTATTTACCTTCGCCAATAGTATTTACCTTCATTAATAGTAATTACCTTTACCAGACGCCGAACCACTTGTCGCTTCACATTACAAAGGCCGAACCACTTGTCGCTTCACATTACAAAGGCCAAACCAAATGTCAAGCCCACTCATTTTTCACACTAAGAAGTGCTAAGCTAGAAATCTTCTATAAATAGAGGCCTAGGGCTTCATTATTTTTCACTTAATTCATTCAAGCTTATAGAGAGAAAAGTATAGAGAATAAGAGAGAAAGAAGAAGAGTATTTTGTTACTACACCGCCGCAGCAGATTCAATCTCCTACCAAATGTAAGTGGGTGTTATTCTTTCTTATTCACGAAGAGAACTCATGTTATTCCATCGCTTATTATTCTCTGAATAACTCAGATAAGTGGTTTACCCTATACTTGGTGACATTCTTCTATTATTCTCGCTGAACATCCTGTCATGTGTTTTACACCTGGACTGGTTCCGCTTTTTTATTATTATTCTCGCTTGAACATCCTGCTCATGTGTTTTTACACCGACTTCGGTTCCGCTTTTATTATTCTCTGCTGGAACATCCTGTCATGTGTTTTACACCTGGACCGGTTTCGCTTTTATTATTCGCTGAATATCCTATCTCGCATGTTTTTTACACCGGATCCGGTTCCATCTTTATTATTCGATGGAACATCCTCGCTTGCGCGAATTTCACCGACCGTTTCCGTTATTTATTATTCTCGCTGAATAACTCGTCTCATGCGGCTATCGCATTTACGGTGATTTCTTTTGTTATTCCATTCTTTATTATACCCAAATAAGTTAAAACTTTTGACTTCTATACTCCATGAAATTAGTAGAATATCCTCGATATTTGCGTTTCATCCAAAGATCTTTCATGGAAATATTCTTCCGATCATTCTTGAATTTTACTCTACAAAACAAAGATCATGTCGACAATTTGACGTTAATAATTCCCGGATAAAATAATTCTTGAACTTGTTTTATCAATTCTTATATCATTGTCATCATCCTCATGTTTATATTTTTTTGAAAGTCATCTCGTGGCAGAGTGCATAGATGGACTTGGTATGATTACGACCGTGAGACTATTCTATTGTAATCACGACCGTAATGTTACAAATGATGTGATAAAAATCCTCGATGGTCAGAGTGCATCGATGGATGCTTGTTGGCATGATCATGACCATTAATGAATACACAAATATTCTCGCCCAGTAGTGCATGAATAATTGTGGTCGTGATACTAAAGAATATCCTCGGCAGAAGTAGCGGGGTGATTCGATGATGTGAATATTTATTAAAGTCGAGTCTCAAATATAAAATGATGATGAAAAACCTTTAAAACCTAAAAGATAGTAAACTTTATTTTCTACTTGACTTTTTTTTAAATGGATCAGATATTCCGCCGCAGCTTAAACCGGTTGTTCTATTGTATTTTATCGCTTAACATTATCAAGACTATTGATAATTTATTCTCGCATTATCTTAGTCATAATATTTCTTCTTGGGCTAGTTGAGCTCACCCTTTCTTTCACCGTTTCTCTTCGTGAAATGATAATATAGCCGGGACGAAGCCTGGGAAACGAGTGATGGTCCTCAAGATAAGATTAGTAGTCCTCACTATTCGTAAAATAAAGGTGATAATAATCGTAATGAGGACTTTTTTTCGAGTTTGTATAATATCTAGTAGATTTATATTTGTATTTAAACTCACGCTTTATGTCGATTGCATACCTACGCTTATGTTAATAAGTTGTTTTTAAATTTCGTACACACGTAAGTGTCGTCACCCAAGATGGGTGATGTATACCTAATTTTGGGGGCGCCACAATTGGTATATCGTAGCTTAGGATACGATCCTCGCTAAGATGTGAGAATAGTACTAGAGGGGAGAGACGGAATACCTTCGCTAGTATTTACACCTACCTAAGTTTATGTGATATTTTATTGGTTGGTCGGGTAAGATAGGGATAATTTGTTACATGTCAATTAACCTTTTGTTTTGTGGCAAGATCTCGAAATGACATCCGAGAATGTTGAGAATAGCAATGGAGCGCAGCGATTGCTGATTCACCACATATCAATAATCGTGATAATGTGCATCGTAAGGCGATAATCCTCACGCAAAACAACAACACCGACCAAATGATGAATGATCAAATGTTCGTAGGCTTTATGCAATTTATGCAACAAAGAAAGTAGAGCGACTCTCGCCCAAAACGTAGGTGGAAACACGGAAAACTCTCGGCCACACCGCTAAACAATTTAAGGAGCCGACCACCGGAGTTTAAGGGAGAGCCAAAACCACTTCCGGCGGAAGCACGGATAAAGCAGATTACCAAGATATTTGATGTCTCGGGATGCTCCGAGGAGCAAAGGTTCCTTTCACGCTTTTATGTTATGCGCGAGAGGCGGACATCGGGTGGGAATCGGTAGAAACGACTCAACCAAATTGATCAAGATATCTTGGGAGAAGTTCCAGAGTCGTTCAACGACAAATACTTTCCGAAAGTATTCGCCATACGAAAGGAGGTGGAGTTTATCAAGTTGAACAAAACAATACGACCGTGTCGCAATACGAGGCAAAATTTGCGGAGTTATCACGGTTTATTCCCCACTGTGGATAATGAAGAGAGAATGGCGCTAATGTTTTAAGAGGTTTGAAGTCGAGATACGCCAACATCTTATTTCTCATAAACCGTGTTTGTATTCGATGTTGTAAATAGGGCTCGCTTAGTGGAGCGCGATAATGAGTCAACGCAACTAAAAGAGAGCAAATTTAAAAATTATAATACCAAATGAGAATAGTCATCGAGGCTATGACAACAAGCGTGGAGGGAATCAATAAAGCCGATATGGTAACCACTTCGGTGGTAATCATCGTACAAAACAATAAGAATGGACATTTCAAGAAAAGGAGATTCAACAATGATGGAAAGACGTCAAGACCAAAGACCCATTGTTAAGGAAGGAGAAAGACCACCTATCATATGCTTCAAATGCGGAGGAGAGGGACACATCACCAAAATCAAGGCCATGCCATTCCAAAGCATGTTATAATTGTGGAAGAGAAGGTCACTTAGCTCGATTTTTGTTTAATCAAGACAAATTCACCTAGGATGGAGGCACCAAAGGCCATCCCGTAAAATTCAAAACCCAGAAATAAGGAGAGAGAGCATGTTGTGACCTCCCAAAGAGCAAGGAATCCAATGAGGTCATCACGTAAGCTTATCATAAACTCTAATGAAGTCTATACTTTATTTGATACCTTGGTTCTACCCATTCTTTTATTTCTCCTACTTGCGCCATCGATTAAATTTGACTCCTGAGAAATTAGACTTTGACTTATCTGTGGAAACTCCGCTGGAGAGAAACCTTCATTACATCCAATCGCTTATAAGTCTTGTTTGGTTCAAATCGGACTCACATTACCCGTCGATCTTATTTCATTAAAAATACTTGATTTGACGTGATTCTGGGATCGATTGTTAACTACTTATCATGCAAAAATTGATTATTTTCGTAAGGTCATTAGCTTTCATATTCCTAATCAACCTATTATGCTAATTCAAACGACCAAACCATTAAAATCAATCACTATTATCTCAAGCCATAAAGCTATTCGCTTATCGAAAAACGGATGTCAAGCTTTCTTAGCTCATGTCACAGATTTAAATAAAAATACGCCGCTTTTAAACGATATTCCTATTGTTAATAAATTTCCGACGATTCTCAAGAACTTCCTCGCCTACCCCAGAGCGTGAAATTGAATTTTGTATCGACCTTGAACCCTAGACAAAACCTATTTCCAAAGCCCCATATCGAATGGCTCTTATCAACTTCGTGAGTTAAAGACCCAACCGCAGAATTGTTAGACATCGGCTTTATTCGTCCCAGTACTTCTCCTTGGGGTGCTCCTGCTCTATTCGTGAAGAAGAAAAGAAAGATGGGAGTATGCGACTTTGTATTGATTATCTGGAGTCAATCACGTCACCATCAAAATAGGTATCCATCGCCACGTATTGATGACCTGTTTGACCAACAGCAGGAGCCAAATTCTTTTCAAAGATCGATCTTCGCTCCGGATATCACCAATTGAAGATTAGAAACCACGACATTCCAAAGACGGCCTTTCGTAACTCCCCAGACGGGCATTATGAATTCCTAGTCATGTCCTTTGGATCGACTAATGCTCCGCCGCTTCACGGATATGATGAACCGAGTATTCAAGGAATATTTAGATCACTTTGTGGTCGCCTTTATTGATGACATCCTTATTTATTCCAAAAGCCGTGAAGATCATGAGCAACACTTGAGGTCGACACTCCAAAAGCTTCGTGAATATAAGCTTTATGCCAAGTTGAAGAAATGCGAGTTCGGCTCAAGAAGTAGCATTCCTCGGGCACGCGGGTATCAAGTCATGGAATATCCGCTGACCCAAAGAAAGATCAAGCTATTCAAAGTCGAACAACCTAAATCAAAGGACCAAGTCACGTAGCTTTCTTGCTTAATGGGTTATTATCGGAGATTCGTGGAAGGATTTTCTCGAATCGCTATTCCATCGACTCAAATTGACTTTGAAAGATACAAAGTTCGGTTGGAGCGAAGAATGTGAGAAGAGTTTTCAAGAACTCAAGAGGAGACTTATTTCAAAGACTGCTCGACAATACCATCCGCCTCGAGGATTTGTCATCTATGTGATGCTTCGCAAAGGGTTGGGATGTGTTCTCATGCAACATGGAAAAGTAATAGCCTATGCCTCGCGACAACTCAAAGAATATAAGAGGAATTATCCTACTCATGATCTAGAGTTGGCAAATTGTTGTCTTCACACTTAAAATTTGGAGGCATTACTTGTATGGGGAGAAAGTGGAGATCTTTACTTGATCATAAAAGCCTCAAATATTTCTTCACTCAAAAGGAACTCAACATGCGACAACGACGCTGGCTTGAATCTGCTGAAAGATTATGATCATACCATCCAATACCATCCTGAAAAGTTTAATGTGGTAGCCGACGATTGAGTAGAAAATCATATGCAAGCACGAAAAGTGAGATATTGTCAACGCAAAGGCCCATTTTGTGACTTGCAAAGGATGGAGATAGAATTAAAGACTCAGGACGCATGTGATGATAAATGAGTATACGAAGTAGAACCGACTTTAATTGATAAAGTTAAAGCCGCTTTCAAGCTTACGCACTGAGTCGATGCGCGATGAGAGGAAGAAAGTGCAAGAAGGTGCTATGCCAAGCAAGAAATCGATGAAGAAGGAATACTTCGAGTCAACTCCGCACTTTGTGTTCCTAACGACCACGATTTAAAGTATAATATCATGATGGAGGCACACAACACACCATTTGCAATCCATCTCGGGAGTACCAAAATGTATCATGATATTCGCCATACATTTTGGTGGAGCAATACGAAGAGAGAGAGATAAATACTGCTTATCTCAAGGTGTCTAACTTGTCAACGAAGTTAAAGCGGAGCATCAAGTACCAAAAGGTCCATCAGAACCACTTGAAATTCCGAATGGAAGTGGGAGCACATTACCATGGATTTCAATACCGGCCTTCCTAAGGTTTCTCAAGGCATCGATGCGATTTGGGTCATTGTTGATAGGTCGACCAAGTCTCGCTTTCATTTCTTACCGATACGAGAAACTTATACACTTGAACGCCTTTGCTCAGATGTATATAAACGAGATTGTAAGATCGCATGGTATGCCTAAGATCCATAGTTTCCGATCGAGACCCAAGATTCACTTCACGATTTTGGGTTAGTTTGCAAAAAGCTATGGGCACAGATTTCACGATTTAGCTCGGCATATCATCCTCGATCGGACGGACAATCGGAGAGGACTATTCAAACTCTCAAGATCTATTAAGACTCGTGTCCTTGATTTCAAGGAGTCGGGACAAGTTCTTACCATCGGTGGAGTTTTCCTACAACAACAGCTTATCAAGCAAGTATCGGCAATGGCTCCATTCAAGCCAGATGGAAGAAAGTGTCGCTTCCAAAGATACTGGGATGAGGTGGGTGAAGCAACGTTGTTGGGACCGAGTTGGTACGTATGACTACTTTTAAAAAGATTCAAACGATCCGACAACGATAAAAACCTCACAAAATCGACAAAAGAGTTATCTACCGATCTTCATCGAAAGGACGTGGAATTCGATATAGAGATCATGTGTTGTTAAGAGTCGCTCCATGGAAAGGAGTTACAAGATTTGGAAGGAGAGGAAAACTTAACCCTCGATTCATCTGGCCCATTTTAATCCTCGATCGAGTAGGAATCGCGGCCTATAGACTCGCTTTCCGCCAAATATGTCTCGTGTTCATAACGCTTTTCACATATCTATGTTACGTAAATATGTGAAAGACCCGAACCATATTATCGAAGTTAGAACCGGATTTAAATAAGCGGAAGATTTGACGTATGAAGAGGTTCCTGCTCAAATTTTGATAAGAAGGAACATATTCTACGCCCCAAGGTTATACCTCAAGTCAAAGTTTTGTGGAGGAACCACGATGTCGAGGAAATGACTTGGGAGTTAGAATCAAAATGAAATCAAGGTATCCTTACCTCTTCGACATACCAGTATCGCACTTCTAATTTCGAGGGCTAAATTTCATAAGAAGGGAGGTTGTAAGACCCCAACTTTTATAAATAAAGATGAATTTTTCTATAAATATTATTTTTGAATATTATGGAATAAATTTGATATAATGTTATAGTTGTGGGTAATATTTATAAATTTTGCAAAGTATGCAAGTTGTTATAAAATATTCGTTTGGCCTGGGAATATTCTTTTTGTTAGGGAATATTCGTATAAATGCTCAATCATCAGTGGACCCCACAATGTAATTATTATTGGCTTGATCGAGAAAACGACAAAAATATTTTATAAAAATAACTACGGAGGTGTTACCGTTAAAACTCATTGAACTACCCTATGGTAAAAGTACAAGAATACGCTGTCGTAGATAAGAAAGAAGACACTCAGTATTGATTATCGATGCTTACGTAAGAAGTCACTCACCTATGCTCAATTATCACTACAGAGAATTGCTTCATCATATCTCTTATATTATTGATTCAATTATTGTCACAAGATCATCTCAGATAATATGTTATAGATTAAATCAATAATTGAGACGACAAGTTATAAAAATGATTAATAATTGTTGAAAGATTAAATATGTGTTGATGAAAAAAAAATGATTTGTGGTAAGTTTGATTATTTTATGGGGGCTCATATGTCATCATCTAAGAAGTCTCTTCACAATAGAATTACCTTCACAATAGTAATTACCCTTGTGAATAGTATTTACCTTCACAATAGTAATTACCTTCACCAATAAGAATTACCCTCAGAATAGTATTTACCTTCATTAATAGTAATTACCTTCGCCAATAAGAATTACCCTTGTGAATAGTATTTACCTTCACAATAGTATTTACCTTCGTTAATAGTAATTACCTTTACCAGACGTCGAACCACTTGTCGCTTCACATTACAAAAGGCGTCGAACCACTTGTCGCTTCACATTACAAAAGGCCAAACCAAATAAAATGTCAAGCCACTCGCTTTTTCACACTAAGTGCTAAGCTAGAAATCTTCTATAAATAGAGGCCTAGGGCTTCATTATTTTCACTTAATTCATTCAAGCTATAGAGAGAGAAAGTATAGAGAGAATAAGAGAGAGAAGAAGAGATATTTTGTTACTACACCGCCATAAAGATTCAATCTCCTACCAAATGTAAGGGGTGTTATTCTTTCTTATTCATGAAGAGAATCGTTGTTATTCCATCGCTTATTATTCTGTTGGAATAACTCAGATAAGTGGTTTACCCTATACTTGGTGACATTCTTCTATTATTCTCTTGAACATCCTGTCATGCATGTGTTTTACACCGACCGGTTCCGCTTTATTATTATTCTCCGCTGGAACATCCTCGCCTCATTGTTTTACACCGACCGGTTCCATCTTTATTATTCTTCTCATTGAATATCCTATCCGTGTGTTTTACACCGGATCCGTTCCATCTTTATTATTCTCGTTGAACATCCTGCTTGTGAATTTCACCCGACCGGTTCCGTTATTTATTATTCCGCTTGAATAACCCGTCTGCAAGCGCCTATCGCATTTACGGTGATTTCTTTTGTTATTCCATTCTTTATTATACCCAAATAGTTAAAACTTTGACTTCTATACTCCATGAAATTAGTAGAATATCCTCGATATTTGCGTTTCATCCAAAGATCTTTCATGGAAATATTCTTCCGATCATTCTTGAATTTTACTCTACAAAACAAAGATTATGTCGATAATTTGACGTTAATAATTCCTGGATAAAATAATTCTTGAACTTGTTTTATCAATTCTTATATCATTGTCATCATCCTCATGTTTATATTTTTTGAAAGTCATCTCAGGCCCATCAGAAGTGCATAGATGGACTTGGTATGATTATGACCAGAGACTATTCTTGTGTAATCACTTAATCGTAATGTTACAAATGATGTGATAAAAATCCTCAAAGGGTCAGAAGTGCATCGATGGACAAATTGTTGGCACGATCATGACTATTAATGAATACACAAATATTCTCGGCCCGTAGTGCATGAATAATTGTGGTCGCGATACTAAAGAATATCCTCGGCCAGAAGTGCGGGGTGATTCGATGATGTGAATATTTATTAAAGTCGAGTCTCAAATATAAAAAAGTGATGAAAAACCTTTAAAACCTAAAAGATAGTAGACTTTATTTTCTACTTGACTCTTTTAATGGATCAGCATATTCCGCATTGCAGCTTAAACCGGGTGTTTATCAGATTTTATCGGTTTAACATTATCAAGACTATTGATAATTTATTCTCATTATCTTAGTCATAATATTTCTTCTCGGGCTAGTTGAGCTCACCCTTTCTTTCACCGTTTCTTCTTGAAATGATAATATAGCCGGGACGAGCCTGGGAAACGAGTGATGGTCCCGAAGATAAGATTAGTAGTCCTCACTATTCTCGTAAAATAAAGTGATAATAATCAGTAATGAGGACTTTTTATTTGAGTTTGTATAATATCTAGTAGACGATATTTTGTATTTAAACTCACAGCTTTATGTCGATTGTATACCTACGCTTATGTTAATAAGTTGTTTTTAAATTTCATACCATGTAAGTGTCGCACCCAAGATGGGTGATGTATACCTAATTTTGGGGCGCCACATTATTTGTCTTTTATCGCCCTGCCTCTTTAATTCCAGAAGAGGAAGATATAAATTCAAATAATTAAAAATCTGCTTTCTTAATGAAAATTTAAATCTATGGAGCTCTATAAATATTATACTCCATCCATTACAAATTTTAAGATCATTATTGATTTTTGAAAAGTCAATTTAAGATATTTTTAAATTTAAAATTCATTAAGATGTTTTATACTTTTTAGTTTCTAAATAACTTTTTATGTTCGGATATTATTTCACTCAAATAATTTAATTTATTAAAATATATTAATCATTCCGATCTTAATTAATTAATTTTATCAAACAACACCCAATGTTAATTTATTGTTTCTTGATATTGCATATGCCTTATTTAGTAATTAAACAAAGTATTAATTATGATATTTTATTTTTTAATTATTTTATGTGGGCAAGACTAATGGGGTGTTTGTTTAGAAATTTGAATAGAATTTGAATCTGAATGGTTTGAATCCAGTTAGTCGCTTGTTTTTGGTCTAAATGACCGAATTCCAGAAGATGGACAAGCTTAAAGACTAAATCAGATTTTTTAGTTGAATGGTCGAATGAAAGCAAATTTGAATGAAGTAAAAAAAAATTTAAAAAAAATTAACTATTATATTAAGTAATATTAAATAAATTTACAATAATTTTGAATTTTTTCAGAGGGGTAAAGTAATAAAGTTTTGTCATTCAGATGTTTCAGACATTTCAATTATTAAACAATTTTTTTCATTCAGATTCAGATTCAGCTCATTCATATTCAGATTCAGATTCATTCAATTTTTATCAAACACCCCCAAGTCTTTTTCATCACTGAACGCGATATAGTTTGACTTTGTAAAGTTTTTTAATATACCCTTTTCAGAGAAATGTTTTTTAACATATTATTTTTGGATAATATTAATGTTTTAAAATACTTAAATACCACATATACTATATTCCATGTTGGTAGTTCATGTTGGAATATTTTATTTCTTATGTGGCCTCTACTATTTATGTAATTATTGAGCTTACATATTGTATTAATTTAATCACTTTATTTATGGGTTTGGTAATTAATTATGTGGCCTATAAATAATATTCCTAATAGTATTTGGCATAATGGGCCCTAGGGTTTTATAATATTGATGGACGATTTTAACCCTTAGTTATTCTATAAATAAAACAGTTAGGGTTTGGTCCCAATTGTCGTCTTAAGAATTTTATATACACACCTATACATCCATCTTAAGATTGAGAGAGACAATTGAAGACCTTCACCCTTAAGCGCAGCGGAAGCGTGATACATACGAGATGACTTCTCTCAATTCATGTAAGTACTTAATATTATGATTATTAATTTTATTCTATGCAATAACACGTTCCTGTATAATTTATACAACATCTGGTATCAAAGCGTGATTACACTATTATATAGAATAAATTAATTACGCTGTTATGCTATAATTTTAATTTCGCATAATCTCTTTATTGGTATAATATAAAATTATTCTATATGTTAAGGAATTTCCGAAAATAATTTTTCCAAAAAGTAACTTGTTCGGTATAGGTTGAAAAATAATTCATCAATCTTAATGTTCCTGTACACATCATATATATGGGAAACAATATGTGAACCAAATTAATAAAGTACAACTTTATAACTGATCCTGATAATTATTTCCGAAAAGAAGTTCATGTCCCGAAAAGAAGTCTTATGCAGTACTTAATATATATATATATATTACATATATGTTAATACATATATATATGCAGTACTTAATATATATAATACATATATGCTAATGGGAGATGTCCCTGGCGTCATTCGTATGCATGTCGCTGTTATTAATTATTATTATTATTATTATTATTTGACCGTAAATTAATATATATATATATATATATATGCAGTATATTATATAAGTTCAATAGTGCATATATATTCATTGCTTCATACACGCTTTAATATATATCTCAGTATTATGCATAAAGTTTTATTGTTCATAATGTAATGCATGAATGAGAAACATAAATATTAAAATAATATATGTTAAATTTATTATTTATTATGTCTAGATAATATTATGATATTCTTATGCTATCATGTATTCATGTTAAAATTAACGTGATTATTTTATATTCAATTCATGTTCATAATTATATATTTTAATTTAAAAATTTGAACATGATATATTATTAGGGGCTTTTAAGTTGTTACATGTAAATTTTAAATAATGTTAATTTTCAAACTTGATTAATATGTTTAAAGAAAATTGAGTTTGATCATAATAATTTACATGTATGAGTGACTCTTTTATTGTTAAAATTAATAATCAACCCAACGGAGGGTTATTAATTGAAACAATTAAAAATTAAGAAAAGTCACATAATGTTACATTTAATAAATGATTATTTTAATTTTACCTAGCGGAAAATTAGAATTAGAATTTATTAAATAGAATTTTATTGCATAAGTAACATGTTTATTTCGTTTTCTGCCCAACGGTGATGCGTGAATAAATGTGTTGTGCATTATTTTATGGGGATGTTATTAGTATATTATTAATTGGACCAACGAAATATTGATAATTATGCACCAACATCTTATTAAAATCTATTTTGGGTGTTGTAAATAGATTTTATGTAACTAACTGTTTGCCCTACAGTTGGTCTTTATTATGATTAATTATTAATTATTGTTGTACATTATGGATTTCTTCTAGTTTTTTTGTAAGCATGTTTATGAGCTTGATTATGTTTCGACATTGACTCCAACTAGTATTTATGGGTATCTCTCTGTAATTGAAACCTTGAATGAAACTAATTTTACTGCTTGAAAAGTATAAGTGAAAATTGTTCTCGACACTATGGTTTTGGACTATGCACTACGAGTGGATCATCCTGCCCCACTTACAACTACTAGCTCAATTGAGCAAAAGGATATTTATGAAAGTGGCAGCGATCCAACTGCATGTCTCTTATGATTATGAAAAACTTTATCACGACAGCTATTCGAGGAATCATTCTTGACTTTGAGAATGTTAAAGAGTACTTAACTTCAGTCGAGTAATAATTTAAGGGTTCTTCTAAAACTCATGCAAGTATCCTTATTTTAAAAATGCTTATTAGCAGGTATGATGGGGTTAGTGGGGTGCGCGAGCACATTATGATGATGAACGACATGACTTTTAAATTAAAGATGAAGAAAGGCTTAAGGTTGAAAAATCTAATGTTGCTCATTTTACTACCACTGGATCCTATAAGAAGAAGACTTATAAAAATGGCAAAGATTTTAAGAATAAGGATAAACCAATTTCTACCAAAACAAATAAGGCAAATTATTCAAGTAACAACTATGAGGCATGTCGTAAATGTCACTTCTGTAAGAAGCTGACATATTCAGAAAGAATGTCCTAAATTAAGAGAATGGCTTGAAAAGAAAGGTATATCGTCCATCAATTACGTAACTTATGAATCCTTTTAATTGATGTTCCTTTTAATACATGGTGGCTTGACCCTGGTGCTATGGTTCACATTACTAATTTATTGCATGGATTCCTTTCAAAGAAGACACTCCAAAAGGGGGAAAGAACCATTAAAGTTAGCAATGGAGAGTCTATACAAGTTGAAGCTGTAGGAACTCTTCCTTTAGCTTTGGAGAGTGGTTTCATCTTGTATTTATATGATACACTCTATGTTCCCAGTATGATACGGAATTTAATTTCTGTATCTAAACTTGACGTTGATGGATTTTTGTTTAAGTTTGGGAATAATAAAATAATTATTTATCATTACTCTCATGTTATTGGTTCTAGCTCTTTAGAGGGAAATCTCTATAAGATAAATTTGGATAATGTCTTTGCTGAATCCTTGTTAACAATGAATGTGACAGAAAGTACATCTAAAAGTGGAAATAAGAGAAAATTAGATAATGAGAATTCTTCAAAATTGTGGCATTAACGCTTAGGCCATATTTCAAAAGACAGAATGCAACGTCTTATAAAGGATGAAATTCTTCATTCACTAGATTTTTCTGATCTTGATTATTGTATTGAATGTATAAAAGAAAAATTTGTGAAAGGTAATAAGAAAGGAGCAACAAGAAGTAATGCACTTCTTGAGGTGATTCACACTGATATATGTGGACCATTTTCTCCAAGAATAGGTGGACACAAAACTTTCATTACGTTCATTGATGACTATTCTTGTTATACTTATGTCTACCTGATTAATGAAAAATCTGAATCACTAAATATGTAAGACCCCAAAATTTTTTTAAATAAAAAGAAATTTCCTTTATTTATAGTAAGGGTGGATTTGATTAATGTGGTTAGTTATGGGTAAAATGCACAAATATTTTAAATAAGCAAGTGGTGATAAAATATTCATTATTGTTTGGAATATTCGTTTGGTCGTGGAATATTAAATGCTTGGGAATATTCGCACGACGGTACAGTCTTTTGTGGGCCCCATAACTGAAAGCGATTGGATGAAGAAAACGATAAATATAAGTTGTTTATAAATAACGACGTAGTTATTACTCAAGATTATCTTTGTTGGAATACCCGGTGGTTAAAACACATTATCTGGCGTTGTTGAATCGGTAGCACACTAGTATTGCACCAATTATTGATTCTTACGTAAAGAAGACACTACTTTTCGATAATTGTTACGATAATTATTGTTCGATATTTTATTGATTTAATAATTGTTGCGTTGATATTTTATATTCTTTGTTGTTTCAATAATTGTCATTACACGATTTTTCATTATCGAAGCAATAATTCATATTATCTGAATAATATTATTAGATAACATTATTGGCAATGTCTAGAAAGTTACATCTAAGGAGAGATTTGGTCACCTAATTGCGTGCCAATGGGAGAAATTCTTATTGAAAGCCCCTCTTTCCTGAGGACTACTGGTTGCACATCTTGTGATTCTCAGTAATATTATTTGTGAATAATTAATTATTGATTTATATGATGAGGAAAATATTGATTTTATGTGGATATAGATGGAGAAAAATTTTAAAATGACAATTGTTGAAAATTAATATTTTATCTTTTTCTGATAAAATAATTCATTTAAATATATTATTTTAATAATATATTAATGGTGATATTTTTACAATGAATATATGAGTATACGAGGAGGAAGAATATTTTTGTGGCATTAGATGATTAACACATGTTTTGTGTGTCGGTGGACCCCATTTCTTGACTGAAATTTGATTATAGCTTGTAAAATCGTCCGTTTGTGGATTTCGGTCAATTTCTGTTTGGAATTTGGAAAAACTTTCTTCTGAAAAGTTGTAGAGAATTAAATTTCCTATAAAAACTCACGAGATTCGAATTTTCCATGAAAGGGCTATTTATTATGAATTATTGAAGTTCAAGTTCAAATAATTGATTTTGGGAGTTTTAATTAATTATTTTGAGAAAAACGTTTTTGGTGAGTTTGTGAACCTTATTTAACATGTGTGGCTGGTGTTTTTGACCAAAAGGTGGGCTAAGGAAAATTTGTATAATTATATTAATATTATATTCAATTTTCTGCTTTGGTGTTCTAAGCATTTTCCTATAAATAGGGTGCTTAGGTTAGAATTGAAAATTACACCAGAAACTGAAGTTTTCTCTCTATTTCTCTCTCTATATTTTGAGCGTATTCTTGTGAGTATTTTGAGTATACTTTGAGTATAGCTATACGGTGCAAGTTCAAGTCATAGCCTATATCCGGTGTTTCAACTAGAAGTACTGTCTTTCGAGGTAAGGGATGTTATTTTCTTCTCGATGATATTATTTCTTCAATATCATTATCTTTGAAATATTGGTTGAATTTTTTTATCAAATTTGGAACTTTTTCATGTGTCGGGTTACTATTCATGAGTTACTATTCACGAGTTACTATTCATGAGTTACTATTTACGAGTTACTATTCACGAGTACTATTCACTGAAGCGTGAAGATATTTTTGTGGAATTTCTATCTTTTGGTGTCGAGTTACTATTCACGTGATACTAAGACTATTCACGATATCTGACACTATTCACGAATACGGCCTACTATTCACCTAAAAATGAAAATTTTTCTTTTCGTCTAAAATATCTATTCGGATACTAGCTTTGATTGTATCCATGTTTTGATCATTCTTGATTTTACACCCTATGATTATATTTTTAAGGTATTTTTTGGCGTGGATAAAACAAAGTACGAATCCTTAATCCTTAATCCTTGTCATTTTGTTTCACTTTGGATTCATTTCTTTAAAAATATTTTTCATCATCCTCGCCTTTAAATAATGATATTCTTGAATATCTTTGGCCTATAAAGTCAAAGATGAATGATTTCTTGATGAATATCTTTGGCAGTAGTAAAAGATGAACAGTGTTTAGATGAACATGACGGTCGATGAATATCTTTGTCTGTAGTCAAAGATGAATATTTGATTCCGTATGTATGTTGATTGATGTTACAGGGATAAAAATAGATGATTTAACTTTTAAATTCATACATAGAAGATAGTAGTTTGCATTCTCTACTTAACTCTTCTAATGAATTATTATTTCCGCTACTGAATATTGGTTTAAAAACTTGTTGTCTATCAGATTATATTAGTTTTTTTCCCTGTTGAAGACTAACGATAATTTGATGTATATTAGCTTAGTCATAATATTCTTTATCGGCTAGTTGAGTTCACCCTTTTCCTTGTTGTTCCATTTTTCTTCTCGGGAGGCGAGAATGTAATGAGTACTAGTCGGGGTATGGAATGAAGGTTCTAGAGAGAGTTGTTTAGTAGTCCTCATCATTTTGTAAAATAATGTATCAATAATTATGATGGGGATTTATTTGCGTGTGGATATTGTCTAGATGGCAATATCTCGTATTTAACTCACGCTTTATATGTTGTAATAATAAAGTTGTAGTTATTTCGTATTCATGTATTTGGCGACTCAAAATGGGTTGGATGGAATGGACCTATTTTGGGGTGTCACATGATTGGTATCGAGCTTGGGGATATGATCTCTGGCGAGATCGGGGAATTGAACTAGAGGGAGAGATTTAATAAATCCTTCGCTAGTGTGTCCTACCTAAGCTTATTTGTTAGTTGGTTAGTATATAGGATATTATGTGATATATTGATTTCCCTAATTAACCCTTATTTTATGACAATATTTGAGAATGTCGACTGAGAATATTAACAGTGGAGTAAATGAGACCGTGGAGATGCCTGTACTTACCAACGAGGAGAACGTGCAAATGTCAGGCAATGTACCTCCTCCCGTGAACAACACCAATCGAAAGCGAGATGATGAACGAGGGATGTTTAGAAGTTTTTGCGGTTCATGCAAAATCGGATGAGGAGACTCGTGTTCAAAATACGAGGAGAAATGATAGCGATTCACGGGTGGTCACAAACAAGCAGCTTCAAAGAGTTGGGACCACCGAATTCAGGGGAAAAGCCGGATCCGATTAAAGGCGGAGACGTGGGTCAAAACAAATTACTAAGATATTCGATGTCTTGGGATGCACGGAGAACGAGAAAGTTCCATTCGCTACTTTTATGTTCCGGCGGCGGCGACATCGGTGAGAATCAGGTGAAGCCTACCCATCCAAATTTCACTCGACAAGATGTCAGGGAGACGTTTGAGAAATAGTTCAATGACAAGTACTTCCTCGAAAGTATTCGCTATATAAAGGAAGTGGAGTTTATTAGGATCGAGCGAGAATAACATGACGGTCCCAAAGACGAGGCGAAGTTCATGGAGTTATCCAGTTTTCAGACCTCATTTGGTGGAGAATGAAAGCGATGACGCGGATGTTTCGAGAGGTTTGAAACCCAAGATACGTCAAGATCTCATTTCTCATAAATTTTCTCTCTATTCGGATGTTGTCAATGTGGCTCGATTGTTAGAGTGAGATAACGAAAATGCGTTCAACCGGAGACCATAACCGAGATTTTATCAAGATAACAATCCATCGAATAACGATAACCAAAGGCAGAGAAAGAAGAATACGGACAAAGGCGGTAACCACTTTGGTGGTAATCGTGGCCCATGAAAATAGAAGAAGCGAGTGGGAAGAGATTTTAAAAGAGGAGATTCAACAACGACCATGTGAAGACGTCACGCCAGAGAAGCCCGGTTCGAGGAGGAGAAAGACCACCGGTCGTTGCATAAAATGCGGAAAGAGGGACATATCACCCAAACCGCCCACAACAGCTTTAAGGTATGCTATAATTGTGGAAAAGAAGGACATATCGCTTCGAGATTAGACGATATCGAAACCCAGTCCAATGGGAATGGTGACTCAAAGGATGTTCCGAGAAAAGTCAAAGTCAACGGTTCTTGGAAGAGCGCTTTGTTGTGACCGATCAAAATGCGAGGAACCCGAACGAAGTTAGCACGGGTTAGTTAATTATAAATTCTTCTTGAAGTTTATACCTTACTGAATCTGGGGTTCTACCCATTCTTTATCTCTCTTTGCTTGCGCAACGTTTGAACTTGACTACGGAGAAATTAGACTTTGACCTATTTATAGAGAATCAAGTTAGAGAAACTTTCATTACATCCGTTGTTTAGAAATCTTGCTTGATTCAGTTGGCACTATCACACACTGTTAATCTTATTTCTATAGAGATATTTGCTTTTGATGTGATTTCAAGGTTAACTACTCATCACGCCGAATTGATTACTTTCGTAAGGTTTGTTAGTTTAAAATATTCCTAAGCAACTTCGTTATTCAATTCAAGCAATCAAACTATTGTAGTCAAACATTTTCATATCAAGCCATGAAGTCATTCGTTTATTACGGATGTCAAGTTTTCTTAGTCCATGTTATGGATTTGAATAAAGACACGTCGATTTGAATAATATTCTGTTGTTATTAATTTTTCCCGACGATTTTCTTGAAGAATTTCTTGCTTACTCCCAAAGCCCGATATTAAATTTTGTATCGACTTTGAACCCTAGACAAAACTCATTTCTAAAATCTCATATCGAATGGCTCCTATTGAACTTCGTGAGTTAAAATTCACCTATAGAATTTGGTACCGAGCCTTTATCCGGTGACTTCCTTTGTGGAATGCACCGCCGCATCTCGTAGGGGACACCATATTCGTGCGATAGTAAACTGACAGGTGTCATTGTAACGTCTATCCAAGGTTGGGATATGAGTCACAGCTTGAGAACAACCTAAGCTCGAGAATCGAAATACGTAGCTTTCAGGCTTAGTTGGTTATTATCGGAGATTCGTTGAAGGATATTCTCGAATCGCTATTCCATTAACGCAAATGACTCGTAGAGATACAAAATTCGAATGGAGCAAGAATGTGGGAAGAGCTTCAAGAACTCAAGAGGAGACTCATTTCAAAGACATGTTCACCCATGCCATCCCGGAAAAGCGAATGTGGTAGGCGACGTGTTGAGTAGAAGATCGTATACAAGTACGAGTACGATATTGTCAAAGACTCATTTCAATAATTTACAAATAATAGAGATGGAAATGAAAACTCTAGTTACCCACGTGATGATATACTGAGTATAATCGACTTTTAATCGATAAAGTTAAAGTCGTTGGCTACACACCGAGATGATGAATTTGAAGAAGGAGGTGCAAGAAGTTGTTATTTCAAAAGCGAGAGAATCGGTGAGGTGAGAAAGCTCAAACCTTCGATTTATTAATCCATTTAAAATTCTCGATCGAATAGGAACCGTGGCCACTGACTGCTTTTCTGCGCCAAGTATGACGGCGATGTTCATAACGCTTTTCACGTATCGATGTTACGTAAATATGTGGACGACCAACCACGCTCGTTGAGTTAGAAACCCATTTGAGATAGTAGAAAGACTTAACGTCACGAGAAGGTACTTGTCAAGATCTTGGACAGAACATGTCCTATGTACCGAGGTTATACCACAAGTTAAAGTTTTGTGGAGAAACCATTCAATTGAGGAAATGACCTGGGAGTTGAAATGGAAATGAAAGCGAGGTATTCTCATCTTTTCAAACACCAGTACGTATCGCCAATTTCGAGGACGAAATTTCATAAGGAGGGAGGTTGTAAGACCCCAAAATTTTTTAAATAAAAGGAATTTCCTTTATTTATAGTAAGGGTGGATTTGATTAATGTGGTTAGTTATGGGTAAAATCGCAAATATTTTAAATAAGCAAGTGGTGATAAAATATTCATTATTGTTTGGGAATATTCGTTTGGTCGTGGAATATTCGCATCTTTTCGGGGAATATTCGCATGCGACGACGCGCGAGCTTTTTGTGGGCCCCATAACGGAAAGCGATTGGATGAAGAAAACGACAAATATAAGTTGTTTATAAATAACGCCGTAGTAGTTATTCAAGTATTATCTTGTTGGAATACCTTGGTTAAAACACATTAATACGCGTTGTTGAGCGGTAGCACTACGGTATTGCACCAATTATTGATTCTTACGTAAGAAGACACTACTCAATAATTGTTACAAAGATTATTGTTCAAGATTTTATTGATTTAATAATTCTTTGCGTTGATATTTTATATTCTTGTTGTTTCAATAATTGTCATTACACGATTTTTCATTATCGAAGCAATAATTCATATTATCCTAATAATATTATTAGATAACATTATTGGCAATGTCTAGAAAGTTCGCTAAGGAGAGGTTTGGTCACCTAATCAAGGCCAGTGAGGAGAAATTCTTATCGGAAAGCTCCTCTTCCTGAGGAACTACACGGTTGCCGATCTTGTGATTCTGTAATATTATTTGTGAATAATTAATTATTGATTTATATGATGAGGAAAATATTGATTTTATGTGGATATAGATGGAGAAAATTTTTAAAATGACAATTGTTGAAAATTAATATTTTATCTTTTTCTGATAAAATAATTCATTTAAATATATTATTTTAATAATATATTAATGGTGATATTTTTACAATGAATATATGAGTATACGAGGAGGAAGAATATTTTTGTGGCATTAGATGATTAACACATGTTTTGTGTGTCGGTGGACCCCATTTCTTGACTGAAATTTGATTATAGCTTGTAAAATTGCCCGTTTGTGGATTTCGGTCAATTTCTGTTTGGAATTTGGAAAAACTTTCTTCTGAAAAGTTGTAGAGAATTAAATTTCCTATAAAAACTCGCGAGATTCGAATTTTCTGATGAAAGGGCTATTTATTATGAATTATTGAAGTTTCGAAGTTCCGAAATAATTGATTTTTGGGAGTTTTAATTAATTATTTTGAGAAAAACGTTTTTGGTGAGTTTGTGAACCTTATTTAACATGTGTGGCTGGTGTTTTTGACCAAAAGGTGGGCTAAGGAAAATTTGTATAATTATATTAATATTATATTCAATTTTCTCTTTCAGTGTTCTAAGCATTTTCCTATAAATAGGGTCTTGGGTTAGAATTGAAAATTACACCGTAAACCTAAATTTTTCTATTTCTCTCGATATTTTGAGCGTATTCTTGTGAGTATTTTGAGTATACTTTGAGTATAGCTATATACTGGTGAAAGTTCAAGTCATAGCTTTATATCCTGTTTTTCAACTAAGATCTTGTCTTTCGAGGTAAGGGATGTTATTTTCTTCTCGGATGATATTATTTCTTCAATATCATTATCTTTGAAATATTGGTTGGAACTTTTATCAAATTTGGAACTTTTTCATGTCGGGGTTACTATTCATGAGTTACTATTCACGAAGTTACTATTCATGAGTTACTATTCACGATTACTATTTATGGGTACTATTCATGGCGTGAAAATATTTTTGTGGAATTTCTATCTTTTGGTGTCGGAGTTACTTATTCACGATACTGACTATTCACGATATCTGACACTTATTCACGAATACTGGCCTTATTCAATTTAAAAATAAAAATTTTTCTTTTAAATCTAAAATATCTATTCGGATACTAGCTTTGATCAGATCCATGTTTTGATCATTCTTGAATTTTACACCCCTATAATTATTTTTGAGGTATTTTTGGACGTGGATAAAACAAAGTACGAATCCTTAATCCTTAATCCTTGTCATTTTGTTTCACCGGATTCATTTCTTTAAAAATATTTTCATCATCCTCGCCTTAAATAATGATATTCATGAATATCTTTGGCCCGTAGTCTAAAGATGAATGATTTTTTGATGAATATCTTTGGCCCGTAGTGCAAAGATGAACAGTGTTGAGATGAACATGACTTATCGATTAATATCTTTAGCTTGTAGTGCAAAGATGAACAGTGTTTAGATGAACATGACTTAATCGATGAATATCTTTGTCTCCAGAGTGCAAAGATGAATATTTGATTCCGATGTATGTTGATTGATGTTACAGGATAAAAATAGATGATTTAACTTTTAAATTCATACATAGAAGATAGTAGTTTGCATTCTCTACTTAACTCTTCTAATGAATTATTATTTCATGAATATTGGTTTAAAAACTTGTTGTCTATCAGATTCTATTAGTTTTTTTTCCCTGTTGAAGACTAACGATAATTTGTTGTATATTATCTTAGTCATAATATTCTTCTATCGGGCTAGTTGAGCTCACCCTTTTCCTTGTGGTTCCATTTTTCTTCTCGTGAGGCGAGAATGAAGCGAAGTACTAGTCGGGGGTATGGAATGAAGGTTCTAGAGAGAGTTGTTTAGTAGTCCTCACCATTTTGTAAAATAATGTATCAATAATTATGATGGGGATTTATTTGCATGTGGATATTACACAGATGGCAATATCTCAGATTTAACTCACACAGTTTATATGTTGTAATAATAAAGTTGTAGTTATTTCTGTACCATGTATTTTGCGACTCAGAATGGGTTGGATGGAATGGACCTATTTTGGGGGCGTCACAAAATATGTTTAAAGTTTTCAAGGCTAAAGTTGAAAATCAACTTGACCGAAAAATTAAATTAGTGAGATCAGATAGAGGCAGAGAGTATTATGGTAAACACTCCGATACAGGTCATAGTCCTGGCCCATTTGCCTTATTTTGTCAAGAAAATGGAATCGTAACTCAGTATACAATGAATGGTACACCGCAGCAGAATGATGTAGCTGAGAGGCGAAATCGTATCCTTATGGATATGGTACGTAATATGTTATGCAATTCTAGCTTACCTATGTTTTTGTGGACTGAGACATTAAAGACAACTGTTCATATTTTAAACCGGCTTCCTAGCAAATCACTACAAGAAATCACACATTTTATGACGAAATTTTTGCCACGCATAAAATTTTGTCACAATTTGTTAATTAATAATTACGAAATTCATAATCGTCACTAAAACTTTTGCTTTTGTGACGACTTTTACTTTTGTTACTATTAATAATTTATATCGTCACTAATTTACACATTTGATGACGATTAACAAAATTTCGTCACAAGTTATTTTGGAGGTAGAATTTCATACCAAAATTTTGGAGGGAAACTTTTTAGTGATATTTTGTAATAATTGATGACAGTATTTATTGTCACAAAATATTTCTTTCGATGACAACATAATATTTGTCATTAATTATTTATAAAATTTAGTGACAATGTGCTTTTGTCACTAATGTTCACATTTAGTGACGCCAAATACAAATTCGTCACAATTTTATTTGGAGGCAAAATTTTAGAGGGAATTTTTGGAGGGAAATTTTTTAATGATGAAAAAATAATAATTATGACAATTTGTATTGTCATAAATACCAATTTTATATGACGAGATAATAATGCATCACTAATTAGATGCGTGAATAAGTGACAAAAATCGTTCGTCATAAATGCTTATATTTAGTGACAAAGTACGTAATATCGTCACAATTTTATTTGGAGGCAAATTCTGAAAAATTTTGGAGAGAAATTTTTTAAAGACGAAAAAATATTAATTTATGACAAATTGTATTGTCATAAATATCAATTTTATAGGACGAGATAATAGCACGTCACTAATTAGATGAGTAGATAAGTGACAAAAATGATTCGTCATAAATTCTTATATTTAGTGACAAAGTATGCAATAACGTCACATTTTTATATGGAGACAAAATTTTCTTGTATCCAAGCGACGTCACCAGTCTTCCTTTCATCATTGGCTTCCTCCATTTAGTCAAGAACCTCTACTATCAATTTTTAATAATATATTTTTATTTCATGATTTGTTACGAACTAAATCTTTCGCAAAAGAGATGATCAATTAAGAATAATTTTTAATATTAAATTCTAATGTTAAATTTTCAGAAATTTTTATTTAAGAAAGGGGTATTAAAATAATTTTAATATAGAATTATTTTAATACAAAGCATTATTATGGAAAATATAATTTTCATACAAAGTTGTGAGTAATACCTTTTTTTAATATTATGTAAAATAAACATAATATATTATATTTTAATATTGTACATATGGAAGATAATAATTCAAGATAATGTGATATAAGTTGTTAAGTTAAAATAAAACTTTAACCATGAAAGCTAATTGGAATTTTTTAGAAATAAAAAAAACTTAAATATTAAGAAAGGAATTAAATTAAAATCAAATGAAGCACCGCTTTTTTCTAAAACAACCAAACATGGCCTAAGGCTCCTTGATATCCCTCTTTCTCTCTCCAACCCTCAACCCTGCATCCTCTTTCTCTCCCCAAGTCCGGCTCCTCCGTGGCTCATCCTCCCACCGCCAAAATCTCTCTCCCTTCCAAATTGAATTCCGCTTTTTCACATTCGTAAGGAAATTAAAGCTTAGGAGGATTCCAAATATTATAATCAAGCACAAGAGGTATATGTAATCTTGTTATGTTTTTTTATGATTAAAAACTACAGATATGATTGTGATTTTAGTAAGAAGAACTTTTTTGTAATTCGATTCATAATAATTGCACTAGTACAAAGTAGTAAATAGACAATACTTAAATCACAATGTTTTTATAAAAAATGTTGTGGTATCTTTTTTTATAACGTTTTTAACAAAACGTTGTAGATATATATAAAAAAATATTATCTATTTAAAAGGATATTTTTTGATTTTAACCAAATAACATTTTTTTTTTAAAAACGTTATGTATATAAAAAACACGGAGAAAAAAACCGCGACTTGAAAACTTAAAATTATAAAGAATGTACCGCGCTACCTCGACTTTCTCTCTCACCTAGGGTTTACGTGCTTCCATTTTTTCTTCAATTTGGGAAAATTGCTACTGTAACCCCGTTCTCTCTCCCTCGTCCCTCTGCTAGAATGCCTCGCCTCCTCCGTCACAGCCGGGGGCGATGCCTCGTATCTGGAAGGCCTCCTCTTAAAGTGCCGGTCATCATCACTAGACTCATAGTCATAGTCATCTAAACTAGTACTCTTCTTTGACACCGCCGCTTCCTTGCTGTGATGGTCTTCATGGTACCCATTTGACACCGCCTTGTGACTGCTACTGTGATGACCCGACCCACCAACCGGAGAAGAAGAAGAAGAAGAAGCAATCTTTCGCTTCTTTGAGGCAGTTGATTCTCCCTCCGGGAAGCTGATGCGAGAGAACACGCTCGCCTTTTGTTTCCGATAAGAAATTGTAGAGGATTTGGTTGGTGGTGGTAGCGGGTCTAAGTTCGTCGGAGGGGTCAGTGGTCTGGCGGATGACAATGACTCCGACCGGGGGTGGCTATGGTGGTGCCGGTGTTCCCTTTCTTCGTATTGGTCGTATTCAGATGTCTTCCTTTTGGATGATGTGCGTGGAGGCTCTGGGTCGCGAGCATGCCGGTCAGGTGAAGGTCTTTCAGATCGAGGACGGGGATTGTAGTGGTGGAGGTCAGCGCTCGGTGGTGGTGGGTTGGACTTCTGGAAAACCAAATGATCAACAGCATAGGCACGTAATTTGCTTAGTTTTAAAATTGTTGATGATGGAGTAATTTTGATTTTCTTTTTCTGTCTTCTTTTTACTTTGATGCTTCTATCTCTGATCTAAAGAGAATGATATTCAGCTGATTATTACTAATAACATCTGTTTCATCTATAAATTGGTACTACTTCACTGTTTCCACTTTTTTGCAGCAATGGGAAGGATTAATTGAATTGTTGGGATCCGAGTCTAGAACTGCAGGGGGTTTCGAGTTTCTACACAAGTATGTTGTGACGCCCCCAAAATTAGGTATACATCACTTATCTTGGGTCGTCATTTACATGGTACAGAATTTAAATACAACTTACTAACATAACTGTCGTGTACAATACGACATAAACTGTGAGTTTAAATACAAATATCGTCTACTAGATATTATACAAACTCAAAAAGGAGTTCTCATTACAATTATTATCACATTATTTCACAGAATAGTGAGGACTACTAATGTTATCTTCAGGACCATCACTCGCTTCCCAGACTCGTCCCAAATATATTCTCATTTCAAGAGAACAAAGAAAAGAAAGGGTGAGCTCAACTAGCCCAAGAAGAAATATTATGACTAAGATAATGCGTAATAAATTATCAATAGTCTTCAACAATGTTAAACCGATAAAATACAATAGATAACCATGTTTAATCAGTATGAATATGCAATTTATTAAAAGAGTCAAGTAGAAAATAAAGTCTACTATCTTTTAGGTTTTAAAAGGTTTTTCATCATCATTATAGCCGTAGACTCGCTTTTAATAAATATTCTACATCATCGAATCACCCCTCGCTACTACTACCAAGGATATTCTTTAGTATCACGACCACAATTATTCATGCACTACGGCCAAGAATATTTGTGTATTCATTAATGGTCATGATCATGCCAACAACTGCTCATCAATGTACTACTGACCACTTAATCGAGGATTTTTACCACATCATTTGTAACATTACTACTCGTGATTACAATCAAATAGTCTCTCGTCATATAATCATACCAAGTCCATCTACGACTACTGAGCCACGTATGACTTTAAAAATATAAACATGAGGATGATGACAATGATATAAGAATTCAATAAAACAAGTTCAAGAATTATTTTATCTAGGAATTATTAACGTCCAAATTATCAACATGATATTATTTTGTAGAGTAAAATTCAAGAATGATCGGAAGAATATGAAAGATACTTGGATGAAACGCAAATATCAAGGATATTCCACTAATTTCATAGAGTATAGAAGTCAAAGTTTTAACCAACCTGTATAATAAAGAATGGAATAACAAAAGAAATCACCATGCATGCGATAGATCGCATGCATACGTTATATTCCAATGTAATAATAAATAACGGAACCGTGTCGGGGTGAAATTCACAATCACGTGGATGTTCCAATGTAATAATAAAGATGGAACCGGATCCTGTAAAACACACGAGATAGATATTCCAATGAATGATAAAGATTTTAACCAGTCCTAAAAACACACGCATGTGGATGTTCCAACAGAATAATAAAGATTTTAACCAGTCCTGTGTAAAACACATGCATGTGATGTTCCAATAGAATAATAAAGATCGAATCAGTCCTAATGTAAAACACATGCGATGTGATGTTCCAAATGTAATAATAGAAGAATGTCACCAAGTATAGGTAAACCACTTATACAAAGTTATTCCAATGTAATAATAAGCAATGGAATAACAACAGCTTCTCTTCGTGAATAAGAAAGAATAACACCCCTTACATTTGGTAGGAGATTGAATATCGCAGCAGGTGTAAGAACAAAATACTCTTCTTCTTTCTCTTATTCTCTCTATACTTTCTCTCTCTATAAACTCAATGAATTAAGTGAAAAATAATGAAGCCCAGCCTCTATTTATAGAAGATTTCTAGCTTAGCACCGCCGTGTGAAAAGGCAAGTGGCTTGACGATCGGTTTGACGCTCAGTAATGTGAAACGACAAGTGGTTCGACGTCTGGTAAAGGTAATTACTATTAACGAAGGTAAATACTATCGATTTGGGTAAATACTATTCACAAGGGTAATTACTATCGAAGGTTAATTACTATCGACGAAGGTAATTACTATCGACAAGGGTAATTACTATCGACGAAGGTAAATACTATTCACAAGGGTAATTACTATCGACGAAGGTAATTACTATCGACGAAGAGACTCTTAGATGATGACATATACATACGAGCCCCCATAAAATAATCAAACTTACCACAAATCATTTTTTTTTCATCAACACATATTTAATCTTTCAACAATTATTAATCATTTATAACTTGTCGTCTCAATTATTGATTTAATACTATAACATATTATACTGATGATCTTGTGACAATAATCAATCAATAATATAAGAGATATGATGCGGCAATTATTTGTAGTAATAATTGAGCATAAATGAGTGACTTCTCACGTAAGCATCAATAATCAATACCGCAGTGCTACTATACAACTACGCGCGTGACATCGTACTTTTACCACCGGGTAGTTCAATAGTTTTAACGGTAACACCTCCGTAGTTATTTTTATAAAATATTTTTTGTCGCTTTCTCAATCCGACAATAATTACATTAGGGGGTCCACCAATGATTGAGCCATCAGACGAATATTCTCTAACAAAAAGAATATTCCCCACCAAACGAATATTTTATAACAATTTGCATATTTTTGCAAAATTTATAAATATTATCCACAACTATAACATTATATCAAATTTATTCCATAATATTCAAAAATAATATTTATAGAAAATTCATCTTTATTTATAAAAGTCGGGTCTTACAACCTCCCTTCTTATGAAATTTAGCCCTCGAAATTAGGGTACGACTGTATGTCAAGAGGTAAGGATACCTTGATTTCATTTCAGATTCTAACTCCCAAGTCATTTCTCAACATCGTGGTTCCTCCACAAAACTTTGACTTGAGGTATAACCTTGAGCGTAGAATATGTTCCTTCTTATCCAAAATTTGAACAGAACCTTTTTATACGCCAAATCTTCCGCTATTTCGTCCGGGTTCTAACTCAATAATATGGTTCGGGTCTTTCACATATTTACGTAACATAGATATGTGAAAAACGTTATGAACACGAGACATATTCACAGAAATTAGTCTATAGCCACGCCCTACTCGATCGAGGATTAAAATGGACCGATGAATCGAGGATTAAGTTTTTCTCTCTTTCCAAATCAGAACTCCTTTCCACGGAGCAACTCTTAACAACACATGATCTCCTATATCGAATTCCACGTCCTTTCGATGAAGATCAAGATAACTCTTTTGTCGATTTTGTGAGGTTTTTATACGTTGTTTGATCGTTTGAATTTTTTCCGTAGTCATACGTATTCAATCTCCGGTCCCAACAACGTTGCTTCACCCACCTCATCCCAAAGATAATTGAGAACGACACTTTCTTCCATACAACGCTCAATGGAGCCATGCCAATACTTGCTTGATAACCATTGTTGTAGAAAACTCCACCAATGGTAAGAACTTGTCCCAACTCCTCAAATCAAGGACACAGTAGTCTTAATAGATCTTCAAGAGTTTGAATAGTCCTCTCCGATCGTCCGTCTGTCTTCGAGGATGATATGCCGAAAGCTAAATCGTAAGTCCGTGCTCCATAGCTTTTTGCAAACTAACCCAAAATCGTGAAGTGAATCTTGGGTCTCGATCGTAAACTATGGATACCGCAAGATACCATGCAGTCTTACAATCTCGTTTATGTACATACGAGCAAGACGTTCAAGTGTATAAGTTTCTCGTATCGGTAAGAAATGAGCAGACTTGGTCAATCTATCAACAATGACCCAAATCGCATCAATGCCTTGAGAAACCTTAGGAAGACCGGTAACGAAATCCATGGTAATGTGCTCCCACTTCCATTCTGGAATTTCAAGTGGTTGCAATGGACCTTTTGGTACTTGATGCTCCGCTTTAACTCGTTGACAAGTTAGACACCTTGAGATAAACAACACTATCTCTCTCTTCATATTGCTCCACCAAAATGTATGACGAATATCATGATACATTTTGGTACTCCCAGGATGGATTGCAAATGGTGTGTTGTGCGCCTCCATCATGATATTATACTTTAAATCGGTCGTTAGGAACACAAAGTCCGGAGTCGACTCAAGTATTCCTTCTTCATCGATTCTTGCTTCCTAGATAAAGCACCTTCTTGCACTTTCTTCCTCATACGCATCGGCTCCAGTCCAGTAGCTTGAGCAGCTTTAACTTTATCGATTAAAGTCGGCCTACTCGTGATACTCTCTATCATCACACGCGTCCCCTCGAGTCTTTAACTCTATCTCCATCCTTTGCAAGTCACACAAAATGGGCCTTTCATATTGACAATATCGCACTCGTGCTTGTACATTTTTTCACTAACGCGCCGCCTACCACGCTCGCTTTTCCAGATGGTATTGGATGGTATGATCATAATCTTTCAATAGATTCAAGCCAACGTCGTTGTCGCATGTCGAGTTCCTTTTGAGTGAAGAAATATTTGAGGCTTTTATGATCCGTAAAGATCTCCACTTTCTTCCCATACAAGTAATGCCTCCAAATTTTAAGTCTGAAGATAATAAATTGCTTGACTCTAGATCACGAGTAGGATAATTCCTCTCATATTCTTTGAGTTATCGCATGAGGCATAAAGCTATAACTTTTCCATGTTGCATAAGAACACATCCCAACCTTTTGCTTCAAGCATCACCAGAGATGACAAATCCCTCCGAGCCGGATGGTATTGTCGTAACAGTCTTTGAAATAAGTCTCCTCGAAGTTCTTGAAAACTCTTCTCACATTCTTCGCTCCAACCGAACTTTGATCTTTCCGAGTCACAGTTTGATATCGGAGTAGCGATTCGAGAAAATCCTTTCACGAATCTCCGATAATAACCAAATTAAACCGAGAAAGCTACGATTTCATCGGCCATCGATTTAGGTTGTTCCCGACTTTGAATAGCTTCAATCTTTCTTTGGGTCAACAGATATTCCACGACTTGATACCACGTGCCCAAGGAATGCTACTTCTTCAAGCCGTACTCTCGATTTCTTCAACTCGCATAAAACTTATATTCACGAAGCTTTTGGAGTGTCGACCTCAAGTGTCGCTTTCATGATCTTCACTTCGCTTTTGGAATAAATAAGGATGTCATCAATAAAGACGACCACAAAGTGATCTAAATATTCCTCAATACTTGCTCATCATATCCACGAAAGCGGCGGGGAGCATTAGTCAATCCAAAGGACATGACTAGAATTCATAATGCCCGCATCGAGTTCGGAAAGCCGTCTTTGGAATGTCGGTGGTTCTAATCTTCAATTGGTGATATCCTAACGAAGATCAATCTTTGAAAAGAATTTGCTCTCTTGCAATGGTCAAACAGTCATCAATATGTGGGCAACGGATACCTATTTTTGATGGTGACATGATTCAACTCCGATAATCAATACAAAGTCGCGATACTCCCATCTTTCTTCTTCACGAATAGAATGAGGAGCACCCCAAGGAGAAGTACTAGGGACGAATAAAGCCAATGTCTAACAATTCCTCGCAATTGGGTCTTTAACTCCTCAAGTTCAATAGAGCCATTCGATATGGGCTTTTGGAAATAGGTTTTGTCTTAGGTTCAAGGTCGATACAAAATTCAATTTCACGCCTCTGGGGTAGGCCAGAAGTTCTTCGGAATACGTCAGAAATTTATTAACAATAGGAATATCGTTTAAAACCGGCGTATTTTTATTTAAATCATGATACGAGGTAAGAAAGCTTGACATCCGCTTTTTCAATAAACGAATAGCTTTATACGGCTTGAGAGACGACCGTGATTGATTTTAATGGTTTGGTCGTTTGAATTCGCATAATAGGTTGATTAGGAATATGAAAGCTAACAACCTTACGAAAACAATCAATTTTGCATGATAAGTAGTTAACCAATCAATCCTAGAATCACGCCAAATGCAAGTATTTTTAATGAAATAAGATCGACGTGTAATGTGAGGGTACCGATTTGAACCAAACAAGACTTATAAACAAAGGGATGTAATGAAGGTTTCTCCCAACGGAGTTTCCACAGAGATAAGTCAAAGTCTAATTTCTCCGAGTCAAATTTAATCGATGAGCGCAAGTAGGAGAAATAAAAGAATGGGTAGAACCTTAGATCAAATAAAATATAGACTTCATTAGAGTTTATGATAAGCTTACCCGTGATGACCTCATTCGGATTCCTCGCTTTTCGAGAGGTCACAACAAACGCCTCCTCAGACTACTGGGTTTGAATTTTCCGGGATGGCCTTTGGTGCCCTCCATCTTAGCTTTAATTTGTCTTGATGAAACGACAAAATCGAGCTAAGTGACATTTTCTTCCACAATTATAACACGCTTTGACTCGCGTGACGCATTTGATGATGTGTCCCTCTCCTCCGCATTTGAAGCATATGATAGGTGGTCTTTCTCCTTCCTTAACAATGGGTGTCTTTGGTCTTTGACGTCTTGCACACTATCATTGAATCTCCATTTCTTGAAATGTCCATTCTTATTGTTTTGGCTCGATTACCACCAAGTGGTTACCATATCCGCTTGTTGATTCCTCCACGCTTGTTGCCACCCGCGATGACTACTACTCACCGGTATTATTATAATTTCACGTACCGCTTCTCTTTTTAGTTGTGTTGACTCATTATCGCTGTTCCACTAATCGAGCGGAGCCTATTTACAACATCCGAATACAAACACATTTTATGAAATAAGATGTCGACGTATCTCCGCTTCAAACCTCTTAAAAACATTCGCGCCATTCTCTCTTCATTATCCACCAGTGGGACGAACCGTGATAACTCCGCAAATTTTGCCTCGTATCATGCGACCTGGGCCATATTGTTTTGTTCCAACTTGATAAATTCCACCTCCTTCATGTGGCGAATACTTTCAGAAAGTATTTGTCGTTGAAACGACTCTGGAACTTCTCCCAAGATATCTTCATGACAAAGAAGTTGAGTACGCTTTCTGATTCCCACCAAGAATCCGCTCTCCGCAACATAAAAAGGCGTGAAAGGGAACCTTTTGCTCTCGGAGCATCCCAAGACATCAAATATCTTGGTAATCTGCTTTATCCATGCTTCCGTCGGCGTGGTTTTGGCTCTCCTTAAACTCCGGTGGTCCCAAATTGAATTGTTTAGCGGTGACCGCCGAGAGTTTTTCGTGTTTCCACCTACGTTTTGGACAAGAGTCGCTCTACGCCTTTGTTGATAAATTGCGATAAAGCTCTCGAACATTTGATCATTCATCATTTGGTCAAGGTGTTGTTGTTGTTTGCATGAGGATTGTCGCCTTCACGATGCACATTATCCTCGATTATTGATATGTGGTGAATCAACGATCGCTCATGCTCCATCATATTCTCAACATTCTCGGATGTCATTTTCGAATCATCGCCACAAAACAAAAGGTTAATTGACATGTAACAAATTATCCCTATCTTCCCACCAACCAATAAAATAAAGACATAAACTTAGGTAGGTCATACTAGCGAAGGTATTCCCTGCTTTCTCCCTTCCTAGTACTATTCTCACATCTTAGCCAGGATCATATCCTAAGCTCGATATTAACAACCGTGGCGCCCCAAAATTAGGTATACATCACCCATCTTGGGTCGCCACTTCGTACGGCATGTAATTTAAATACAACTTACTAACATAACTGCATGGTATATAATACGACATAAATGTGAGTTTAAATACAAATATCGCTCTACTAGATATTATACAAACTCAAACAAAAAGTCCTCATTATGCTTATTATCACACTATTTTAAAGAATAGTGAGGACTACTAATGCTATCTTCAGACCATCACTGCTTCCCCAGACTCGTCCCAATTTATATTCTCATTTCAAGAGAATAAAAGGAAGAAAGGGTGAGCTCAACTAGCCCAAAGAAGAAATATTATGACTAAGATAATGCGTAATAAATTATCAATAGTCTTCAACAATGTTAAACCGATAAAATACAATGATAGACAACCAGCTTTAATCTGCGGCGGTGAATATGCAATCTATTAAAAGAGTCAAGTAGAAAATAAAGTCTACTATCTTTTAGGTTTTAAAAGGTTTTTTCATCATCATTATATAGCTGAGACTCAACTTTTAATAAATATTCCACATCATCGAATCACCCCTCGCACTACTACCAAGGATATTCTTTAGTATCACGACCACAATTATTCATGCACTACGGGCCAAGAATATTTGTGTATTCATTAATGGTCGTGATCATGCCAACAATCGGCCCATCAATGCACTACTACTAATCGAGGATTTTTACCACATCATTTGTAACATTACGGTGGCGAGTTACAATCAATAGTCTCTCGTCATAATCATACCAAGTCCATCTACGCACTACTAGAATACACGATTTGACTTTAAAAATATAAACATGAGGATGATGACAATGATATAAGAATTGAATAAAACAAGTTCAAGAATTATTTTATCTAGGAATTATTAACGTCCAAATTATCAACACGATACTATTTTGTGAGTAAAATTCAAGAATGATCGGAAGAATATGAAAGATATCGGATGAAACGCAAATATCGAGGATATTCCACTAATTTCATGGAGTATAGAAGTCAAAGTTTTAACCAACCGGGTATAATAAAGAATGGAATAACAAAAGAAATCACCATGCATGCGATAGAAGATCCATGCATACGGTTATTCCAACGTAATAATAAATAACGGAACCGAGTCGTGAAATTCACAAAGCGGATGTTCCAATGAATAATAAAGATGGAACCGGATCCTGTAAAACACACGAGATAGGATATTCCAATGTAATGATAAAGATTTTAACCAGTCCCGTGTAAAACACGTGCACGTGATGTTCCAACAGAATAATAAAGACGGAACCAGTCCTGTAAAACACACGCATATGTGGATGTTCCAATGTAATAATAGAAGAATGTCACCAAGTATAGGGTAAACCACTTATACAAAGTTATTCCAATGAATAATAAGCAATGGAATAACAATAGTTCTCTTCATGAATAAGAAAGAATAACACCCTTACATTTGGTAGGAGATTGAATCATGTGGCGGTGTAGTAACAACAAAATACTCTTCTTCTTTCTCTCTTATTCTCTCTATACTTTCTCTCTCTATAGCTTGAATGAATTAAGTGAAAAATAATGAAGCCTCAGCCTCTATTTATAGAAGATTTCTAGCTTAGCACCGCCGTGTGAAAAGGCAAGTGGCTTGACCTTGAATCGGTTTGACGCTTGTAATGTGAAACGACAAGTGGTTCGACGTCTGGTAAAGGTAATTACTATTAACGAAGGTAAATACTATCGATTGAAGGTAAATACTATTCACAAGGGTAATTACTATTGACGAAGGTAATTACTATCGACGAAGGTAATTACTATTGACAAGGGTAATTACTATCGATTTAAGGTAAATACTATTCAAGGTAAATAATCTAACCAGTCGGTGAAATTCACACCGGCGGGATGTTCCAATGAGAATAATAAAGATGGAACCGGATCCTGTAAAACACACGAATAGGATATTCCAACAGAATGATAAAGAGCGGAACCCAGTCCTGTAAAACACACACGCATGATGTTCCAACGAGAATAATAAAGATTTTACCCAGTCCGGTGTAAAACACATGTATGGATGTTCCAATGAATAATAAAGATTTTAACCAGTCCCATGTAAACACATGCATGAGATGTTCCAATGTAATAATAGAAGAATGTCACCAAGTATAGGGTAAACCACTTATACAAAGTTATTCCAATGTAATAATAAGCAATGGAATAACAATAGTTCTCTTCATGAATAAGAAAGAATAACACCCCTTACATTTGGTAGGAGATTGAATCATCGTAGCGGTGTAGTAACAAAATACTCTTCTTCTTTCTCTCTTATTCTCTCTATACTTTCTCTCTATAGCTTGAATGAATTAAATGAAAATAATGAAGCCCTCAGGCCTCTATTTATAGAAGATTTCTAGCTTAGCACCGCTTTAGGTGAAAAGGCAAGTGGCTTGACGATCGGTTTGACGCTCAGTAATGTGAAACGACAAGTGGTTCGACGTCTGGTAAAGGTAATTACTATTTACGAAGGTAAATACTATTGACGAAGGTAAATACTATTCACAAGGGTAATTACTATTGTGAAGGTAATTACTATCGACGAAGGTAATTACTATTGATCAAGGGTAATTACTATTGACGAAGGTAAATACTATTCACAAGGGTAATTACTATTGACGAAGGTAATTACTATTGATGAAGAGACTCTTAGATGATGACATATGAGCCCCCATAAAATAATCAAACTTACCACAAATCATTTTTTTCATCAACACATATTTAATCTTTCAACAATTATTAATCATTTATAACTGTCGCCTCAATTATTGATTTAATACTATAACATATTATATGAGATGATCTTGTGACAATAATTGAATCAATAATATAAGAGATATGATGCAAAGAATTCTTCGTGAGTAATAATTGAGCATAGTTGAGTGACTTCTCACGTAAGCATCAATAATCAATACTGGTGTGCTACTATACAACTACGCCAGACATCGTACTTTTTACCACCGGGTAGTTCAATGCTTTTAACGGTAACACCTCCATAGTTATTTTTATAAAATATTTTTATCGCTTTCTCAATCCGACAATAATTACATTGTGGGGTCCACCAATGATTGAGCCATTGTACAGAATATTCCCTAACAAAAAGAATATTCCCCACCAAACGAATATTTTATAACAACTTGCATACTTTGCAAAATTTATAAATATTACCCACAACTATAACATTATATCAAATTTATTCCATAATATTCAAAAATAATATTTATAGAAAAATTCATCTTTATTTATAAAAGCTGGGGTCTTACATATGTTATCACTTGTATTTATTGCTTCCTCTGTTTTAGGGAAAGGCTGGAACGAATGCAGCTAATTTATTGGTTATTTGGTTGTTATTTTCAGTTTTACACAGATACCTTTATTCCACTATTTTTTTAATGCTCTGTATACACTCTTGTTTGCATATTGAGTCATGTTCACTAATTTATTATGCTTTGGTAAGGAATTTGTCTTGCATTAACAGAATTCTTTGGTGTATACTTTTCTCTTTCCTATTTCTGCTTTATTGGTTAGGTGTGGCTATATATTTTAGTTTGAACTTTGAGTATAACTGCAGTTCTGAATCCCAAGTTGACAATTGTGAGAAATGTATGATGCTTTTGCAAATTTTTGACAAGACTTGCTATGCTTGTACAAATAAATCTTCTGTTGCTATATGTTCGTATTCACTTGTCATTTGATTTGTGGTTGCAACATTCGTCAACTATTGGTAACACAGTGTCTAATGCGACTCGGATGTCAGAATCTGCTAATGATGAAGTAGGCAAGGTTTGACACATCTGTTAGCTTGTAGTTGTGCTCAACAAGTAGGCGTTTGTGAACCTCTCTTCATAACCAAGTTTAGATTTTGACCACGTATGCTCCATATATTATGTATTGCAGGAATGTTTTAAAAGGAGCAACATGATTTGAGGTGTATTTTGACAGTCCCAGTTCGCTGTTATAATGTTTTATATTTGTAAATTTCTTTGTAGGATTTAATACCACCATTATATGTGGATGAGCTCTCACTATTACAAGATCAAATAACACCATTTGCAACTGAAGTTGCTTTCAATACAATAGAAAGAGAACTTGGATTACCAATAGATGAACTATTCTCCAAGATATCAGCTGAACCTGTTGCAGCAGCGTCCCTAGGGCAGGTTTGTAATTAGTCATATACTCTGTTGCTTGTGCTAATTTTGGTATTTTAACTTGAAATTATATCTCATAAAAAATTGAATATTTCCAATCTTCTAAACAGGTCTATCAAGCTAGGCTTCGGCCTAATGGGCAGGTAGTTGCTGTCAAAGTGCAAAGGCCTGGGGTTCAGGCTGCCATTTCAGTAGACATATTAGTCTTGCACTATCTTGCAGGATTGATTAAAAAGCTCTTCTTAACAACTGTTGCTGCTACCAGACTAGTATGTACTGTCTATTTTCTATATAACTCATGATTTATACCAAGATTGAATCAAAGATGCCACTAGAACTAGAAGTCAGGAAAACATAATATATGCTAGTCTAATGATTGTTCACAGTTTATCAATAATAAATTTACACCTGATTGCAAATAGGAAAGGGTGGATATATGTTATACAGTACTTGACAGTACAATAAGATAATGTGCCTTCACATCAGGAAAAAACTCCAACAATGTACAGTTGAATTCTTTCAGATTTGTGACTAAAATGTTAAGATGATGCGTTTCCTTATAATTGATCGATGTTACTAATACTTATACTGGTACTAAACGAATTTCGTTTTTCTGTTGCAGTCACCAAGAAGGGATGTTTTTGCATATGTTTGTCTAAAGAGAAACAACAGTGTGATTTTTCGTTTTTCACCTCAAATTTTCCGTACTTATTCCAAACACATGATGTCTCAGTTGGTTCCAGTTGCTGGCTGTTGGGCCATATGTAGCATTCTCAATCAGTATCTCAGAAACTGAGACATTTGGTGGAGTAGCCTTTGCCAACATGGTAAGTTCAACACGAGTTTGATTCACAAACTGAGATATCTCAATTTGATGGACTGCTGTGATTCTGCCATCTTTGATTTCCATGTCCACTGTTTTGAAATGACAAATTAAGTTTCATTAGGGAAGCAGTAAACATATATTTGCAACTCCTTGTTTTGTAAATAAACTAAGGAATTTATACAACAAAAATGAAATAATTTTTTGACAAGTATTGCTATTTCCTACTGTTGCATGGAATATAGTAACAACATTATTTGTTATTCAGATGTTTACTTGTTGAATTGGATTATTTGTTAAATTTGTTGTTATTGCTTGTGCAGCAGTGACAACAGAGCATTGGGGACGATCCGGGAATTCTTATGATGGCAATATAGTTGAGAGATCTAAACCCAAGAAAATCAAAGTTGGTTCCTAATTTATTTATACAGAATGTTTGTTATTTTTCCTTCTCATATCTTGTGGCATTTTATGCGACAACAAAATGCAAAAGCAATAAATTGTATAAGGTCTTTTCACGTTCTGCCAACAAATTGTATAAGGGGTTACTGTAGAGTATAGAAGCTTTCTAACTTGTCATTATATGCAAATAATTAAAATAGAGAGGCTCTATACCTTTCTCCCAATTTATGTATATCTGTTTTTCTGGAATTTTTGAAATTTTCCTCTATTTGCTAATGTCTTGTCATACTTTGAAGATAAGAATGTTTGTCGAAACTGTAGAATTAGGTGGTTGGATTACTTAGAATATTTGATAAATGATTGAAGTTACAACTCTTTTAATCTTTTAGGCTACAATATGCTAATCTTTTAGGCATTAGCATATTGCAGGTGCATTGGTAATGTAGGTGAGCTACAATCTTTTTTTTTTTTTTTTTTTTAATCTACAATATTTTTAAAACGTTGTGTAAATGTGTCCCAAAAAATAACTCTTTGGTGACAAATTATTTTGTAATATTATTTAAAATATGAAATGACAACGACATAAATGTCATGTTAAATATATTATTAGGTGACGAATTGTTCTGTCGTCATTTATTTTCTTATTTTTGGTGACGATAAACACAGTAACATGACAAAATAATAATCATAAATATGACAATATTGTTGTCATTAAAATTAGATGATTTAAATAGAGTAACATATTTTAGTCACTAAAACAATATCATTTAACGACGAAAAATAATTTTTGTCATTTAATGCACCAACTTTTGATGACGAAACATAATATAGTGATGAAAGTTTCATTCAAATAGTGACGCTATTAACGTCACTAAAAGTAATTAATTATAGTGACAATGATGTAGATCTTCACCATAAGTTAAAACATTTAGTGACGACATCAAATAGTGTCAAATATACCTAATACCACGCTCATACGGTGACGGTCTCTGTGACGATTAACAATCGTCACCAAATATTTTAGTGACGAAAAATGAATTTTATATGACAAATTTTAACGTCATTTTTTGTGTGATTTCTTGTAGCCTTATGAAATTTGGACAGGTAGGAAACCTAGTTTAAAATATTTACGGGTTTGGGGCTCTCCAGTCGAGGCTAAGATTTTTAATCCACAAATAAAGAAACTTGATTCTAAAATCATTAGTTGTCATTTTATTGGATATTCTGAGAGATCTAAGGGTTTTCGATTTTACTGTCCCTCGTATACCACTAGAATTGTTGAGACTAGGCATGCAGAATTTTTAGAGAATGGTGATTTAAGTGGGAGTGGTGAGCCTAGAAAAATTGATCTTGAAGAAAACATGTTTTATGTTTCTAATCCTGTAATTCAAGAGGGTGAGGCACAACAACCTCCTATTGAGGCGAATGATGCCCCTAAGATAGCTGAGCCACCACCTAATGTTGAACCCCACATTATTGAAAATTATATTCCTAAAATTGTGCAGCCTTTACGTAGGTCCGAAGGACCTAGAAAGCCTATTTATTTTGATGCTTTTATAACCTATCTTAATGAGATTGACTATGATTCAAGTAAGATTAGTGATTCTATCTCCTTTAAAGAGGCCGTTACGAGTGTTCAATCAACTCAATGGCTTGAAGCCATGAATGATGAGTTGAAATCAATGGAGCTTAATAACGTTTGGGATCTTGAGGAATTACCAAAAGGTGTTAAACCTGTTGGTTGCAAGTGGGTCTATAAGACCAAATTAGATCCTAAAGGGAACGTTGAAAGGAATAAAGCTCGATTGGTTGCTAAGGGTTTCATTCAAAAGGAAGGTGTGGATTATAATAAAACTTTCTCTCCAGTATCCAGGAAAGATTCATTTAGAATAGGCATGGCTTTAGTAGCTCATTATGATTCAGAGTTACATCAGATGGATGTTAAAACTGCATTCCTTAATGGTAACTTGCATGAGAATGTCTATATGACACAACCAGAAGGCTTTTTGGTTAAAGTCAAGGAACATATGGTATGTAGACTTAAGAAGTCCATATATGGGTTAAAACAGGCTTCTCGACAATGGTATCTTAAGTTTTATGAGGTGATGAATAATTTTGATTTTAAAAAAAATATAGTGGATCAATGCATATACTTGAAGGTCAGTGGGAGTAAATTTGTTATTCTTGTTTTGTATGTTGATGATATACTACTTGTAAGTAATAGCTTAGACATGTTGCATGAAACCAAACGTTTTCTTTCTGGAAATTTTGATATGAAGGATCTCGGTGAAGCCTCTTATGTTATAGGTATTGAAATTTATCGAGATAGGTCTTGTGGGATATTAGTATTGTCCCAAAGAGCTTATATTGACAATGTTCTTAACAAATACAACATGCAAAATTGCTCCCCTACTGTCGCCCCTGTTGTTAAGGCTGACAAATTTGGCTCATATCAATGTCCCAAGAATCAACCTGAACGTGATAAAATGAATCTTATTCCCTATGCTTCTGTGGTTGGGAGTCTTATGTATGCTCAAGTTCGTACACGTTTAGATATAGCGTATGTAACTGGCATGCTTGACGTTACCAGTCAAATCCAGGTTTGGAACATTGGAAAGTAGCCAAAAAAGGTTTTACGTTATTTACAGGGTACTAGGGATATTATGCTTACATTTAGAAAAACAGATAACCTTGAAATTGTTGGTTATTCTGATTTTGATTTTGCTAAGTGTAAAGACAAAAAGAAATCTACATTAGGGTACATCTTTATGCTTTCAGGAGGTCCTATTTCGTGGAAAACTCATAAGTAGGAGTTAACTACCACTTCCACGATGATGTCAGAACACTACAAAAAAATGGGCTTTTAGCAACGATTTTTCGGGCAACGACTTTATAAGTCGTTGCTAAAAGTATATGTTTAGCAACGAAATTTGTCATTCGTTGCAAATTGTGTCAGGCTTTCACTTTTTGCAACAAAACTCATAAGTCGTTGTAAAATTTTGTTGCTAATTCATTGGTGGGAAAAAATTTCGTTAGAAATTCGTTGAAAAATTTTCGGCCACTTGATTTCCCGTCATCGTGGGCAACGAAAGTTTTTTTGTTGCTAAAAATGGGGCTTTAGCAACGATTTTTCAAGCAACAGCTTTATAAGTCATTGCTAAAAGTGTATATTTAGCAACGAAACTTGTCCTTCGTTCAGCAGATTGTAATCGAAGCTTCACTTTTTTGCAACGAAATTCATAAGTCGTTGCAAAATTTGAAAATAAAATTCGTTAGAAATTCATTGCAAAATTTCTAACCACTTGATTTCTCCTCATCATCGTAAAATGAAAAAAATTTTTGTTACTATATATTTCGTTTGCCTAATATGGACCACATTCATTGGCAACAATTTTTATTTTCGTTGTATATCTTATACAACTTTTTGCAACGACTAGTAAAATGTTGCCTTAAATTAAGATAATCCCAATAAACATGTTTTTGTAAGACCATATTCGGTATTCGGAGAATTGTCAAAAAATATTCATATTTAGTATTTAAAAATTATATCCAAATGCAAAACATATTCGAACATGTGACCTATCATTTGGAACTTTGGTCATTTGACCGCTGGAGCAACACAAGTTATCTGTTAATATCTTGCAAGGATTATTATTTATATCAAAATACGAGATTTTCCCTATATATTCCTTTCTTCTCCTTCACTACATACCATTAATATAATCTCAAGAAGTTATATACTACAATAATAATAATAATAATAATAATAATAATAATAATAATAATAATAATAATAATAACAACAACAACAACAACAACAACAACAACAATAATAATAATAATAAAAATAATAATAATAATAATAAAAAATAAAATAAAGTTGCACCAATGGTGTGTAAGTTTTTTTTTAACTCCCATTTTCAAATTCTCTTTTTTCTTGACTTGTAATTTTTTTTATAATCAAATATTAATTTCTCTTTATATCTTGTATTAGAGGATGTTTGACAAACGACTTATAAGTTGGTTAAACTAAGTTATAAGTCATTTGTTATTATTAGTGTTTGACAATAACTTAAATTTTAACTTTTTTTTTACTTATAAGTCATTATTAAAATTTTTTCATGCTTCATGTGCTATATTTTTTATTATTATTACTATTACTATTACTATTATTATAATTATTATTATATTTACTATTATTATTATTACTATTATTATTATTATTACTATTAATAATTATTATTATTATTATTATTATTAGAATAATTATTACTTATCTTATAATTATTATTTTTATTATTATAATAATTATAATTATTACTATTATTATAATTTCTATTATTATTATTATTATTGTTGTTATTATTATTACTATAATATTATCAATAATAATTATTATAATAATAATAATTATTATAATTATTATTGATATTATTATAATAATTATTATTGATATTATTATAGTAATAATAATAATAATAATTATTAGTATTAATTATAATTATTATTACTATTAATATTACTATTATTATAACTACTACTATTATTATTACTTATTATTATTAATCATTATTATAATTACTATTATTATTCCTATTACAATTATTATTATTATTTATTATTATTATTATAATTATAATAATTATTATTATAATAATTATAATAGTACTAATAATAATAAAAAAGCTGGCTGGGCAATTCAATGGGCTTTTTAAAAAATAAAATAAAATAATGCTCTCCTTGAGAATTAAACTCTGACCTCCAACTCTCCTTAAACAAATGCTCAAACCAACTAAGTTTATAAGAATTTTTTATTATAAAGTTAGTTACTTACACTAAAATACTAAAAATACTATTTACCTATTTACATCAAATACTAAAAATACTAATTAAAAAAAATACTAAAATACTAAAAAAAATCAAATTAAAAATAATAAAATTCAAAAAATACTAAAATACTAAAATTCAAATTATTTTGTTAATTAATCAAAAGAACAAAAATTCAAATTACATCATTAAAATACTAAAATCATATTTACATCATAACATATTTATATCATTTAATCAAAATACTAAAATTCAAATACTAAAATACTAAAATTTTACTCAAATACTAAAATTTTACCATAGTTGTATACCATATATTAAAATACTAAAATTTTACCATTGTTGTATAACATATCAAAATACTAAAAGTCACATACCCCACACTAAAATACTAATTACATATTTACATCAAATACTAAAAATACTAATTAAAAAAATACTAAAAAAATCAAATTAAAAAATATTAAAATCCAAAAAAATACTAAAATTCAAATTATTTTGTTAATTAATCAAAAGAACAAAATTCAAATTACATCATTAAAATACTAAAATCATAACATATTTACATCATAACATATATAACATATTATCATATTTACATATTTACATCATTTACATCATAACATATTTACATCATTTAATCAAAATACTAAAATTCAAATACTAAAATACTAAAATTTTACTCGAATACTAAAATTTTACCATAGTTGTATAACATATCAAAATACTAAAATTTTATCATAGTTGTATAACATATCAAAATACTAAAAGTCACTTACCCAACACTAAAATACTAATTACATATTTACATCAAATAATAAAAATACTAATTAAAAAATACTAATTAAAAAAAAAAAATACTACTAAAAAATTAAATTAAAAAATACTAAAATCCAAAAAATACTAAAATACTATAATTCAAATTATTTTGTTAATTAATCAAAATAACAAAAATTCAAATTACATCATTAAAATACTAAAATCATAACATATTTACATTATAACATAACATATTATCATATTTATATATTTACATCATTTAAATCATAACATATTTACATCATTTAATCAAAATACTAAAATTCAAATACTAAAATACTAAAATTTTACTCAAATACTAAAATTTTACCATAGTTGTATAACATATCAAAATACTAAAATTCATTTGTGCATCATAGATTCATTTGTAATAGCTTATCAAATTCATAAACTTACAATAACTTCTCAAATTCACAAACCAAATGCATATATGGTGTCCCTTTTTCATATTCTTATTCCAATTAAAGTGATATATTATAATGATATCACTTAAAATTAATCAAATTATTATTATAAATATTGTCATTAAAATATGTCATATTTAAAATTTATCTAATAAATTATTTATAAATTTATAAATTGTACTTATAAGTTGTTCCATATTATTTAATTTATATTTTGCTAAATTTAAATGTACATAAAAGAAAAGAGATACATATATCTTAGGGCATTCCCGGATCGATACAAAATGTCAAGAAAGGGAACTCAACATGATGACAACCAAAGTGAAACACAGTGAAATACTGAGTTTAAGGCCAAAATAAGTAAATGATACATTGGACTTCAAGATAATCTTTGGCATCAAAAATATGCAGTAAATGAAGCATCCGCATTGGACTTAAAAATTAATCTTTTTATAATTTTTGAAGTATATTTATTAGATTATAACAAAAATATGAGAATACAATGAAATCGGATTACTATATTATATATATATATATATATATATATATATATATATTCCATCCAACAAAAATAACCCATTTTTTGTTACTATATATTGATAAAAAAAAATAAAATTTACATAAGGGCCGTAGAAGGCTTTAGCTATAAAATATATATATATATATATATATATATATATATAAAAACGTTGGTTCACTCATTATTTTTTTTTTAATAAATAATATTTTTTTTAATATAAGAATAATATAGACAATTGATATTATATTTAATATTATATAATATTTTTTTAATAATTATGTATAATTTTAAAATAATTTATATTAAAAAATAGATAGAGTATTATTTTTGGACTGACTTATGAGGATAGACTCATAACTCATTATTGACCATAATCCAATTGCACCAGCATGACACTTCACCAACTGATCCAAGCTGTCGACATTGAAAGGAGAAACAAATCATGTGGGTCCATAATAAAGAATAAACATAATTGACGGGTGGATTAATGGTTAACATACGATAACTAGCGTGGTTAGGATATTATTTAATCGTTTGGCACTTGGCAGAAAGAATTATTAGAGAAAATAGACGGATACATGTAGGGAACTGATAAATCCACGCGCTTTTTTGAATCAATTCATATCTATTCCAAGTTGCCCAACTCAGTCTCCAAAAGTTCCGTCTCCCCTCGGCCCTCACGAACAGAGCTTAGCTGCAAAAACCATATAAGATAAACCATATCTAAATCCAAATCCGGTTGTTCTAAATTCATATCTAACGATTCCCTGTCGCGTTCCATTAATGATTTAAACCCATCTTCCAACCGGAACATCTCTTGCTGGAGAAAATCCTCGGCGCGATCGAGGGAGGCGGTGGATTTTCGGCTGTCATGGGCGTCCAGTCGGGAATAGCGGCGACATGCTCATCGACAGTGTCCAGGAAGGAGGAAGAGTCTGCAGAATCGAACCAGATCGGACGGCGGGAGATCTGACGATTTAGGTTTTTGAGGGTTTGATCGAGTGCGGTGAAAACTCTGGCATAATCTACCGTCGAAATTGGAGAAGATCTGGAGGATATCATCGGCCATTGTTGGCCTAATTTCAAATCTTTTTCTTCCTGAGATAATCTGATCTTGTCAGGATCTTTATACTTAATATTTTCTCTAAATTTGGGCTTCTGGGTTCATTTGAAGTGGGATTTTGACCTCTGAATCTGGTGAAGCTTTGGGGCTTCACTTGATGATTTGGTGGTTGTGTTACATATTTTGAATATTCTGGGGAAAAGTTGTGTAATCTGCATACCAAAATCAAGGTATTTGAGAACTTTATTTCCACCATCTATTAATAGTTTTGAGCTATATGAAAGTCACCTAGTAATCCAATTTGAGCTGCAAATATATGTAGGGTAACCAGGATTATGATCTCTGTATTAGGTGATTTTAAATTTGAGTGATTGCAGAATATCTAATTAATAATAAATCTTTATTTTTGATTTAGATATGGTTTTGATTTGGACTTGAATTTGGATTGATTGAAGGAATTTGCTAGATTTATTTAAGTTTCTTCTGTAATTTCTAACGGATGAACTGTATCGTGTATGATATTTCCAGATACAATATGGCTATGGAGATCACCCTGATCCTTTTGAATGCACAATCAATGGATGGAACAATCAGAGCGAAGAAAATTTGGAAAGAGCAAAACCTTACGGTTCTTATCTCTAGTCTTTCTAGTGATGTTAAGCCTGTTGATAGTCGTAAACTAGCGAGTTTAATTCTTAAAAATGCGTTGGATGCCAAGAACAACATAGAAAGTTTGAACTTGTTCGAGATGGTTATCCCTAGATGTGGTTGTTTTCGAGATCATCTGCTTATTAATTTTATTTTTTTGATTCTTCATTTACGTGGAAGCAATTAGGTTTGATTACAGATTTATTTTTTCTTCATTTGATTAGGAAGCAATTTATTCTTCTCAAGGCTGAGTTCTTCTTCTCATTGAGTTCAAAAAAAAAAAAGCTAGAGCAGCAGGACTTACTAATTTTTTCCATGTCTTTACTTTAATATTTATTTTTAGCAGATACTTCTTGTACTGCTATATCTAAATTTCTAATATAAGTCAGAAGTATGGCATCTTTGGTATTTTATTAGATGAATAATTAGTATTTCCAATACATTGTTTTCACTTTCCTACAACAATGTGCAAAATGGGTAGACAATATCATAAGCAGGAATGTGTAAAGATTCTCGATTTATCTTCTAAGTTGTAACTTTCTTATTCACAATGATATATTAATCGCAATATAATGAGGCTTTTGTTTTACCCACCCAAATTAATGATGCTTCTGTTGGCTTGATGCAATTTTTTTGGTGCTTTACAGGTTATGAGTGTCAAGGCAATAGGTATTGCCATAAAACTCACATTGGAGGGTTCAAGCCAGGTAGCACGCTTCCAAACATGGGTATTTGTGATGGTTGCCATTTCATGTATAATCACTCAGTTGAATTACTTAAACAAGGTTTGCTCCTTTTTATCTTTTGAGTTTTGATTATTCATCTAAATTTGGAAAATTTCTTCTGTGGTACTATAGCTATGCAACGTAAATATAATTGGTTTTCCATTTTCTCAACTTAATAAATCAATATAGGAGAATAAGTATGTGATTCTAAGATACACACTACAGAGTAAGAAATCTCCGTAAATCGGTGAAAATCGACTAATGACAAGCTAAGAACCTACAATCTTATAGTTGAATGAAAATCCGGATGTAGTAATAGGATGTTGCTTGGGTGGTGTTATGGAAGTTATGGTATTATCACCATCTATGTTTTCTAATACCTTTTGTTTTACTTGTTCAAAGTACTGATAGGTTGGTACTTGGTACTAATATCCGATTTACTAATTCATATCATTTTATGGAGAGGAAAGGATAAGTCATAAATCTTATAGTTAGACAACAATTCGGATGTAGTTTAGGATGTGGTGGTGGTGTGATCGAGGTTATGGTATGATTACCACTATTGTTTTCCGTACCTTGTGTTTTATTTGTTCAAAGTCTTGATAGGTTGGTACTTATATCTGAATCGATAATTCATATGAATCATATCATTATATTGGGAAAAGGATAAATCTTCTTGTTGAGAAGAAAATTGGAGGTTAGACATTAAGTAATTCTTTTGTGTCTTCAAGCATGCGATGACATTCTATGATCACAAGATGTGACCATCCTTAGAATTCAACAACATTGTTACATTACAAATAACAAGAGAAAGAGTGTGTGTTGTTAGAAAAATAACAACGCAACGAAAATAATATCAAAGAGAAATAATGAGTGTGTGAGTGTTGTTCGAATGAGTGTTTTTGCTCACGGACTACTTTTCAAAAGATTTTACTCTCTTACATCTGTAGATATATATATTTTTTCCTTAACTAAAAAATGAAAACTTTTTGTAAATAAACATTGAAATTTAAAACACTTGCTGAAACTGTGATAGGAGCTGATCAAATTGCTTTCAAATTGTTTTTTAGCAGATTAGTATGAATTATGATTGTGTACTCTCTTCATTTTATATGTCAGGTTTTATCGGCACCATATCAAACTTCTATTTGTGGTTTAACATCCGTTTGTTGATTTTATGATTACTTTGTGTGCCTATAATTTTGACGTTTCTCGCTTTTTTTCCTTTTTTTTTTTTTTGCTTTCTCTCTCAAGTCGCAATGTAATTTTACCACATTGATATCGGTTTGAGTTGTTCCGTATTTATAAAAATTATTTCGATACGATCGGTTTTATGAAGATTGTAATATATCTTTGATTTACTCATTGTTTTTTTTGTACAGTGCCATATTTTCTTGTTGACTTGACCGAGAAAAGCGCATGAGATGACAGATTACAAATTCTTAAAGCTTGATAAGCAAGCTAAAGGTGATATTCATATACAAAAGATAAAATAAAATAAAAAAGTCAAAAGATGAATATTGTTTTGTGCCAGAAGCACATAAAGAAGCAATTGTAATGCAGCATAACAGCCTTTACATTGTTCTTGTGAGTTTTAAAAGGGTGGATAAGAAAGGAAGGATTGAATTTTAAAAAATTTCCTTCCAAATGTCTCGTATGTGAGGTTTTTTACAGAGATAAAGTGAGGAGAAATCGGTGGAAAATAATTTCAACTTTCTACCCAAAATTTTCCACTCAAAATTGGGAAGATTTGGGTGGAAAGCTATCTTAACTCTTTAAAATAAATTCATTATCCCCCTTCTACCCTTAAAATAACTAACACTAAAAATTTTATTCCTTCCATGTCCACTTTCTCTCAACTCTAAAAAACTACGAAAGTTACCATCTCTCCCCTTCTTTGACTTTATTATAACTTTATCCTGTTTTCTTTTCTACCCAAACTCAAAATCAGAGTGTTAGGCTTAGGAATTTATTAAGTTTATGTGTTTGCTGACGTATACGTTTGATAAAGCTACTTTTGTCTTGTGTAATACTGAATATTATTCATTTGGCCACACTCTCTAGGAATTTATTTCATTTTGTGAGGAAATGGAGCTTGTACCAGAAGAGGAGTTAGAAACATCTTCAATAGGGGGGGCTAATTCTAATGTGGATCGGAGGGCTAAGAAGGTGGTATAGAGTATATTTATATAGTGAAACTTCAGGTTGAATGGATTTGGAAGCATGTAACTATAGTTGAGTCTTGATCTGAATTACTTATCTGATTTCTCGGTTTAAGTGACAAAGAGCCATGAGAATCAAAGTCACTGAAATAAAGGAGCGAAAAGAGCGACGCAACCGTTCAACTAGAGCGGCTGCCTTATCTACTCCAGTTGAGGCAGGAGAGGAAGATGAACTGGATGATGATGGAGAGGAAGAAAAAGAGGTTAGTTCCGATATTATTTTTTTTCTATTTTTAAGGACCTTATTAGTGCCTACTATATATTGTAAGATCTTTAACACAATCACTTCCTGACTATGAACATGCTTATAGATAGTGCATAACTTTCTTCAAAATTTGTGTTACTGTTAATATTGTATTAGAAATAATTTGCCTAAATGTAATTTTTCTTGAATAATTTTAGTTTCAAGCTTCCATGGTTATCCATAAACTTCTGAAATTGCAATCTTTTTTCCTTCTTCCCCACCCCCTGGATGCAGGCATGGTTTGTTACTATCTCTTTGGATATCTACAAGGTTGATCCTTAATTCTTTTTTACTTCTGCGTGTGTTTGAGTCTTCCTATATGGTTATTATCATATTTTATATATACTATCCTGCCATGAAATCATATTACAGGCTTTTGATCTTTTGGAAATACTGAAGAAAGAGGAAGAAATGCTCACTACTATAAAGGAAAAACAATTACAGGTACTGATACTCCTTTTCTTTTTCTCTTTTTTTTTGGTACTGGTGCTAATTTATATGTACTAAATACGTCTATACAGTATAAACATTTTTATGTATGTATAATTTTTTTCTTGAAATGCCCCTAGTGTTTTATCTTTTAAGATCTTGTTACTTACCAATAAAATATGTTTATGTATTATACATAATTGTATTCGTCTCAATTCAGTCTATTGACTGATAATAATGATTATTAGTCAAACTTTTTGGGAGCCTTCCTGAATCCCCCACTTCCTATAATTTGCTCTTTTTGAAAGTAGCCTGCAAAACAAAATTTATTGTTTAGTAGCTATATATCTTCTGTCATGATTTGAACAAGTAAGCATTAGTTGTGAACAATTTAGCTTCCTGTCATTTCGGTTATATTGTACTCCCTCTGTCCTAATAAAGAATTCTGCTTTCTATGTATTTTAATTTATATGTATATAGTATTTTATTTATAGGATGTCTAAGAGTACAATGGGCTGACAAATTTAAGGTTGGCAAATTAGAGGAGAGAATAAAAACTGTTCCAATAATATTTGGATCCACACAAATAGTATAATTAACTTGAGAGTGGAATGTTCTTACGGGGATATGTGCACTTTGGGTTAAATTATTATGCATGTCATATTTCACATTTAGTTTGTGTACTTTAGACTTCTTTTTTAGGACAAAATCTTGGTGTATTTCTGGACATGCTTTTGAGGATGGAGTATCAAGTCAGATGACCTTGTAATAAAGATGGTCCATGTAATCTGTAAAAAATAAGAACCTAATTTTGGGATAATGATTTCTTGATTCATTCTTTTCAATTACATTGGCTTATATACACAAGTATCCTAATTTACAGGGTACATTAGTACCACATAGTAACCCTATTGTCTTTTTCTGCTTATGAGCAATACGATGTACATTAGTACCACGTAGCAACTCTATTGTCTTTGTGTATTGATTTTGGCACTAAGTGCCTCTGGCCGGTGACATATTTGTTTTATTTTCCTGACTTTGTTATTATTTTTAAATATGTGCAGGAAGACTGCTTTCTATGACTTGTCTTAAAATACTGGGTATCAAATTTTTGTGCTACGTTTACGGGAGACAAGGGACAAAATTATGAAGTGCTCTCTTTATATATGTAGATATATACTTTGATTGAAGAACTGTGGTAGCTTTAGATGGTTAATTGTAAAGATAATGAATGATTATGTAGTGGATGTTTTTATTAAGTTAATAATATTTTAGTTTTTTGTATTTTTGTCATTTTTTGCTATGGGGACATTGAGCCAGCCATGTACACAAAAAGAATGTCAAATTTTGATTTGGCAACAATATAATTCGTTACCAAAGCATTGAACAAGTTTTAATATAGCAACAATTTTTTATACATTTAGCAACAAATTTTCGTTGCTAATGGCATTAAAAAATATAATATTTAACAACGAAAAATTAACCTAATAACAACGGAGATGATATTGTTGCTAATACTAATATAAAAGGCAACATTTTTTATCGTTGCAAATCATATCAACTTTCGTTGCACATATAAAGAAACGACAACATATAATGTCTTTGCTAATCGATGACTTTCGTTGCTATTGAAAAATAACCAAAGAATAAACATTTTTGTTCTTTGATTCAAAGATAATGTCGTTGCCAAATAATATAATCAAGAATGAAAATCGTTGCTAAAAAGTTTACATTCCGCATGAAATCAAGCTTAGGCAACAATTTTCATAATTTCTTCGCAACGAAAAAAAATGTCATTGAAAAATGGTGTCAATTGCAACGAAAATGCATGGTCGTTGCCAAAAAAAAGAGTTCATTTCGTTGCCAATTAGTAGGCTTTTGCAACGAAATGGGGTTTTTATCAACAAAATTTTAATTATTCTGCAACAATGCATTTTGTTGTTAAAGGATCGATGTCTCTGTACGAAAGTCAAATTTTGTTGCAAAATGTAGTACTTTTGGCAACAAAAAAAAAGTTCGTTGCGGAACAATTAGCAACGCTCATTGCGCAACGAAAGACGCAACGACAGTATAGTCGTTGCCAAAACCCTTTTACAACGAAATTTGGCACCTTTAGCAATGAAAATTGGTTGTTACTGAAGCCCTATTTTTTTGTAGTGGAATATATGGCTTATTATCATGCTACTTGTCACGCCTTATTATTAAGGAATCTTATTTCAGAACTTAACGTTGTAGATTCCATTTCAAGGCCATTGAAAGTATTTTATGATAATGATTCTGCTGTTAGTTTTTCCAACATCACCATTTCGAGTGGTGCTGAACTATACCTCGACACTAAGTACTTATTTATCAGGGAAAGAGTTGAAGATCAAAACGTTGTCATTAAATATATTAGTACGCATGATATGTTATCGGATCCACTTACGAAAGGCTTACTACCCAAGCTCTTTTTAGAGCATGTTGCCGGTATGGGTTTAACTGGTAGTCTTAATTAGTAAGTTATTTTGATGTAAGACAACAATTTTGAGCTCGTTGTTTTGAACTTCACATTATGTTTATGGTTTGCTATTCTCTTTATTGTGCACACTTGAGAACTTGTGAGCAAACGGTACGGTTATGTTTTGGACCATATGAATGAGTTTAATCTATTACCACTTATGTAAACTCTATTCATACTTGTTATGCTTAATGTTAATCTTTGTTTTAATAAAAGTACTAATTGTGTAACTAATGAGAATCTTGTGTTAATAGTGACACAAAGATTGTATTAATTCGCATTGGTACTTTTATTTGAACAAGATGTAGATATTAAATTAATACTTGGCCAAATTAATGATTGTAAGTGTTATGGTTTGTATATAAATAGTATTTCGGCCAAGTAGGAGAATGTTGGAATATTTTATTCCTTATGTGGCCTCTACTATTTATGTAATTATTGGGCTTACTTATTGTATTAATTTAATCACTTTATTTATGGGTTTGGTAATTAATTATGTGGCCTATAAATAATATTCCTAATAGTATTTGGCATAATGGGCCCTAGAGTTTCATAATCTTGATGGACGATTTTGACCCTTAGCTATTCTATAAATAAAACAGTTAGGGTTTTATCCCAATTGTCGTCTCAAGAATTTTATATACACACCTATACATCCATCTTAAGATTGAGAGAGACAATTGAAGACATTCACCCTTAAGCGCAGCGGAAGCGTGATACATACGAGATGACTTCTCTCAATTCATGTAAGTACTTAATATTATGATTATTAATTTTATTCTATGCAATAACATGTTCCTGTATAATTTATACAACAGTTCATCCGTTACAAAATTAGAGATATATTTATAAAACGACAATTTTTAAAGATAATTTTATATTCTTAAATATATAGCCTTAGTATTGACTAAAAATTTGGTAATGGTGGTATGATAGTGAAAAAGTAATGACAAATTAAGAACATTATGCCATTTTATAGTCTTAAAATAAAAACATGTCTAATTTTGAAACAAATTAAAAAAATGTATGTCTACAATTTTGGAATAGTGTGAGTAATTGTTAAATTTCTTTTAGAGAGTATTCAGTTAAAAAAATTTAGCTTTAAAACTTCAACAATTATAACAAACTCTTTTATCTTAAAATCGAGAAGAATGATGGAGGATATTGTTGGGTTTGCATAATTAAGAACATACATATAATCATATTATAATAAAGCGGAAACATGACATAAATAATATTTAAATTTTTTACAATTACAGTTTTATGCGATATTATTAATTGAGGAAAAATAAAAGATACACCTTTACGAAAATGAATCAACTCCTTGATTTGATCTTCAAGTTTCAATCCTTTACTCCTCTGTGCTTCTTCAAATATTCGGATCAAATGTTAGCTACTCAGTGTGTGCAATAAAGTTGATCCACCAAGATATTATTGATTGAAAAAATAAATTTAGGTTTTACCAAATCTTGGTGGCTGGCCCTAATTCTCTCTTTCCTAACTTCTTAAGTTTTTGTAAGAGTTGCATAAACATTAGTCCCCAATCTATCATAAGAACTCTCATTATATAGACTTTTTCTCCTAGGGTTTTAATTTAATTCTCAAACCATTTAGGAACGAAATTATTTATAATAATAATAATAAGACTTCTTTTATTAATTTATAATTAATATTTCTCCAAATTTTAAATATTAAGCTTTTTAATTTATACTACCAATAAATTAAATATACTCAACTTATTATTATTATTATTATTAATATTATTAATTTATTCCACTAATAAATCAATTAGTTCAGTGAACTTATTCTCTAATAAGCATCCACATACTTGCTTTAGTATTTTCACAGAAATAATTATAAGATCAATCATCCTTTTTCTAAGAGCAAGCATAGTATGTATCAATCTATCCTGATTCACTAATCCACAATTTAGGAATCCAATTATTAGGAACGATTTTAGTTGTAAGATATCTAGAATTTAGATCTCATTAGCATTATCATCATCCTAATTCTAAAAGTATTGCTTAAAACTATGTGTTTATCACATTTAATATAACATCACCATGTAGATAAATTAAAATGCCTTTTGGATAAAGTTTCATTAAATGGATATGCAATGTTGTTCTTGAGAGTCCACTATCTTTATAGCGACTTCTCTTCTTTCAATGATTTTCTAATCAAATGAAAGTGCCACAACTTATGTTTGGATCCCAGATGAGGCTTAGAAACTATTCCTAGTAAAGTCAGGTCAAGTAGTAGAGTCTGGTTCTCATGAGCAACTTATTCAGAATATAAATGGCCAATACTTCTAATTAGTGATGCGCTTCGAGTAAGGCACTTTGCGAATAATGAGACAATATCGTCATGATCAAGGAACTGAAAGTAACATATCCCTGTCACCAATTAAAGATACCCAGGTAGCAGAAACTAAAAACAAACTGATTCCTTCTCTAACTAGTCCAAAAAAACAGACCAACCAAGAGGTTGAAGAACAACAGTGTACTCTATCTTCTTGGCAACTGATATGAATGACTACATCTGAGTTGAATTCTACTCTATTAGGTTACATTGGAGCTCTTTGTTATGGACTAATTCAACCATTACACTCTTTTTGAGTTCATTTCATCTCTCTAAATAATACTATTAACTTGAGTTGTGGAAAAAATGATGCATGGGACTACAAGTTTTGCATGATCTTCCTGAATTTCAGTTGTGGCTAAAACCTGAAGATCATAAACTGCCACAAACAAATTCAGCATTGGATCTCTTATCATTTCTCATTCTAAAAATTCTAGTTATTACACAAGAGAACTACAACAGGTATACATTAATCACTTATCATTTCTAATTCTAAAAATGTCACATTATGGTCTAACATATAATCCAAAAAATAAATCAAACAGTACTAGCCTAAAGCCCCTCAACAAGCACACTCATATCAACACCAATAGCAAACTCTGTATGATGATCATACCTTCCAGCAAGAGCATCCTCCACAATATAATTCCACCATATTATCCGCTCCTATTGTTCGGATCACATCCTTCACCACTCCTCCAATATGGATTATAGTAATCCTACAACAAGAAAAATAAAATGGTTGTTTTTAGCAACAAATAACATCCAATAAGACACCACAAAATGAAAAAAAAGTATTAAAATAAGACATTATACCTGAAAATGAATTGGAAACCCCCTCCATAATAGACATCATGATTTGTGACAAATGGAAAGTCATTAACATGTGATGATTGCAGATTTGCGTTGGTGGAGAAGTCTCCAGCCTGAAATGTTTAAAATAATGATCATTCGTATAAATTAAAACCTCTAAGAATATGATTTACTCAAATAAATTAGTGACAGACCTATAAATTAAGATCTATTACACCATGTCTCGTGTAGGCTTCTGGATCATGTTCAACTTGATGTTCGACTTGATATGTATTATTGAGTACGCTTATAAATAATCATCTTGAGAACTCTACACAAAAGAAAATGCAGTAAAATAAGACACACATTTAATCTAAATAAACAAGTTTTTACATTTGAAAAAATTAAAGAAAAAGGTTTACCAAATTAGTGTAATTCATGTTATGTTTAATGACCTTGTCTTTCCCTTTCTCTTTCTCTTTCTCTTTCTCTTTCTCTTTCTCTCTCTCTCTCTCTCTCTTTCTCTTTCTCTTTCTCATTCTCATTCTTTTGCCCTTTCTTCACTCTTATACTTCTAACAACTTTCTCAATCTTAGATTGAAGCTTTTTAAAGCGGGGCCGACCTTTACGATGAATCGAGAAAGGACTACGAATATTGTTGCTTTCTTTACAACCGCTACCCACATGGGTGCCTTGTCTGGAAGGAGTCAACTGATTACTTCCACACGTTCCATCATCTTTTTTAGTACATTAACAAGCTTTTTAATCCAATGCATAACAACTTTTGTCTTATCCTCATTATCTGTCGCCAAGTCTGTCGCTTCATAAAAAAGAGTTGCACATCCTATCAAAACGTTCATTTTTCGGATTCAATGTCCAGTCGGAATATATTATCTTAACCTTCTTATGACACCTCTTCACGTCTTTCCTCTATCTTAGAAGAATGAATTTATCTGGTAAGGTTCGAACTCATTTTTTCAACAACACCGTAAGGGCATGTCTACATAATATTCCCCTGAACTCACATAATTGACAGTTGCACTTAATGGTATATTCATCTTCTTTAAAATAAACTCTAAAAGTGGTTTCGCGAGTCCCTCCAAACATATCTTCTGTAACGTCGTACACCTCAAAACCACATTCTATATACTTTAACTGAATCAATGGCACAATAAAGCTTCCCTTTTACCTCTTCTTGAAATTCCTTGAATTTTGTTGTGGTATAAGTATCTTGAAATTGTTTCTCAAATGGATAGTCAGGAAGGCATGGAATCCAATGATCGAAGGAATTGACATCCGCCTCATTTTCTTTTTGCACCTTACTTCTTAATGCATTCTCATACTGCTCAACAAATTGTTTTAAGGTTGTCCTTGAATTTATATAACCATAAAAAAAAGCATTCATACTTTCACTTCTTTGAGTTGAGGACATTCCAACCCAAAAAGTATTCCTTAAAAATGTCGGCGCCCAACGACTTCTCTCATCGTATAACGCGGTCAACCAATCATTCTCTTTCAAGTTAAATTTCTCAATGAAACTACCCCATCGCTCTTCAAACTCTTCACAAGTCAATAAATCATAAACTGCCTTTTGTATTGAATATTTGATAGATTCATATTGATTGCAACCACTTAATTTCTCGGGCAACTTCTTCATAATATGCCACAAGCATCACTTATGTCGTGCAGAACACAATTTCAATTGCCTTCTTCATTGCTTTGACTTTGTAAGTGATTATTGCGGTAGGAGCACGACTATTCATACACGCAAGCCAAGTTTTAAAAATCCAACTAAATTACTCAATATCCTCATGAGATATTAATCCACAACCTAAGAGTATTGATTGACCGTGATGATTAACTCCAACAAATGGGGTAAATGGCATGTCATACTTATTAGTTAAGTATGTTGTGTCAAAGGTAATGGCATCCCCAAACTCCTCATAAGCTGCCCTACTCCTTACATCTACCCAAAAGACATTTCGTAGTCTCCCATCATCATCCAAATCCATTAAATAATAAAAATTTGTATTATTAGCTTGCATTTTTTGGAAGTTGTTTTGAAGTGCCATAGCATCCCCATCACCAAGTCTTAACCGCCTACCTTTGTCAAGATAATTGTAACAATCTTTCTATGAAAATGACACATTCTCACGCCCATCAGCTTCAACCAAGAAAGAACTAAAATTTTTAGTTGTTCTAATACCGGCTCTATTGTTAAGTTCAAGTCTCCTTTTCACATACTTTCTCATAATCCGATTTTTCTTATAAAATTTAGATTTTTCCGGGCTCAGCTGATGATTATGATCAAGTGTTAGAGTCTTTACTCGCACTTTTCCGTCTTCGACTACTGTAGCCCTAATCTTAGCATTTCAACTAGTTTTGCTAACAAGGCGTAAGTTGAAGGCATTCTTTAACTTGCTTATTGAACATCCTGACCAAGCACATGCAAGAACCACACATTTAGTCTCTCCATTTCTCCTTTTTCTGTTGATCTTATTTTCACCGGAAATCCATTTTGGTTACCATAATTAGTGTAATATTCCATGTATAAATCAATGGAACCAAACTCTATTCCTACTTCCGCATCTCTAGTAACTTCATCAACTTCTTCACTTTCTACTAAATCCTCCGCCATAGCATATTCCTCAATATCATTCATTCCCATACTTAAATTAAACTCATCACTACATGCCATTTCTGCAAATTTATAAAAATATATTAACTACATGCCATCGATATATAAAAAAGTGTATGACATTAAATTACTTTACCAGAAAACATAAAAGCAAGCCTGCATATTTAATATTATTTAGAATTTATCAATTATGTTCATGTGCGTCTAATGAAAACCTTAATATTTTTAAAGAAAAAAATCAACCAAAAAAGTAAGACACATTTCCAGATGGAGGGATTACAAATGTAACTGATCCAGGTAAACTTTCTTAGCATCCAGATAGATTTCTTAGGGAGCATTGGAAAGCATATGATGTACATTTTGGCTTCTAATCCAGTATTTAAGTAGTAGAAATCGGCAGGACGAACAAATAAAGCATAAGTTTTGTTGCAAAATACTAACAAGTCTTTGAAAATCTGACATTCAAATAAAGAACAAAAGACTCCACTTTGTTGCTTTGACCAAAACCAGTGCTACTTATTTTCAAGTCATTGTACTTATGTACAAGGTATTTCACAAGGGATTCACAAAAAACCAAAATAAAAAGGACCTTTTTTGTGAAACCCCAGATTTTATGAATAAAGAATTAATTTTCTCGAAATAATTTTTTTTTATATTATGGTGTGAATTTGAGATAATGTTATAGTTGTGGGTAATATTTATAAATTTTGCAAAGTATGCAAGTTGTCATATTATATTCGATTGGTGGGGAATATTCGCTTTTAAACAGAAATATTCGTATGCACAAGACAATCATTAGTGGACCCCTAATAACGGAATTATTATTTGATTGAAAACGACAAATATTTTATTGAAAATAATAACGGCGGAAGTTTTACTGGTTGATCTTGTTGAACTACTCGGTAGTAAAGTACAAAGATGTCTGGCGTTGTTAGTGTAGTTACTGCAGTATTGATTATTGATATTTATGTGAGAAGTCACTTGGTTTTGTTCAATTATTGCTACAATAGTTCTTTGCAAGTATCTCACATTATTTGATTCAATTATTGTTGATTTAGAAGTTTTGTTTTATTCACGTAATAAAATAGAAACATCTTTTTATATAAAATGCGAATACTTTATTAAAGTTATTCATAAATAGAATATATTATATTCTATTATGCGTAGTATTTTGAATAGTAAAATCTTTTTATATAAAACATAATACTTTATTAAAGTTATTCTATAAATAGAATATATTATATTTTATTATGCATAGTGTTTGCATAGTGCTGCGATAGTGTTTGCATAGTAAAAATCTTTTTTATATAAATAGAATATATTATATTTTATTTAAAAGATTTTTCTTTAAATATGGACCGTCAGATTAAAGTAAATCAATCTGGACCGTTCATGGATTAATTCTTATGCATTCCATTTTCCTATAAATAGAAGCTCATTCCTTCATTATTTTCTTACTTAATTCAATTGAACTCTGTAGAGAGACTATAGAGAGATAGAAGAAAAGTTTTACCTTCTACTTCACTACTCTTTATATCAAGTATTATTTTACGGTAAGGGATATTATTCTTTTGTATTCAAGAAGAGAACTTACATTATTCCATTTCTTTATTGTTCATTGGAATAACTTTGATATCTGCTGGCTACCCTATACTTGGTGACATTCTTCTATTATTCATCTTTATTATTACGTTTAATATCCTGCATCATGCTATATGCCAGGACTGGGTTCCATTTTTTATTATTTCGCCTTTATTATTCTCGCCTTAATATCACATGCATGCTATCGCAGGACTGGTTCCATCATTTATTATTACATTGGAACATCCAGCCGATTGTGAATTTCACCGACCGGGTTCCGTTATTATTATTCTTGAAATAGCATAACCGCATCTGCAATCTGCACCGCATGGTGATATCTTTTGTTATTCCATTCGGTTATTATACTCGATTGATTAAAATTTTGACTTCTATACTCCATGAAATTAGTGGAATATCCTCGATATTTGGCGCTTCATCCAAAGATCTTTTAATTGAAATATTCTTACGAGCATTCTTGAATTTTACTCTACAAAGCGATGTCGTGTTGATGATTTGAGCGTTATTGGTTCTGGACAAATTAATTCTTGAACTTGTTTTATTGAATTCTTATATCATTGTCATCATCCTCATGTTTATATTATGTTGAAAGTCATATGTGCTCAGTAGTGCATAGATGGACTTGATATGATTATGACAAGAGATTATTCGGTATAATCATCATTATCGTAATGTTACAAATGATGTGGAAAAGTCCTCATTGGCCGTAGTGCATTGATGGATAGTTTTGGTATGATTATGGCTATGGATTCTTGCCAAGGGTGCAAAGATGAATTGTTTTATGGCATGATCGGACCGCATTGATGAAAACACATCGATTATCTTTGGCCCGTAGAGCATGGATAATTCGTGGTCGTGATACTAAAGAATATCCTTGGCAGCGTAGTGTAGGGATGATTTCATGATGTGGATTATTTATTAAAAAGTCTCGGCGATAATAAAGTGATGAAAAACCTTTTAAATCATAAAAGATAGTAGATTTTATTTTCTACTTGACTCTTTTAATGGATTAATTTGTTCACCGCAGCTTAAACTTGATGCCTATTATATTTTATCGGTTTAACATTGTTGGGGACTAATGATAATTTATTATGCATTATCTTAGTCATAATATTTTTTACTTGGGCTAGTTGAGCTTTCACCTTTCTTTCAATCGCTCTATTCTGAAATGAGAATATAAATTTGGGATGAGTCGGGAATCTGAGTGATGGTCCGGAGGATAAGCATTAGTAGTCTTCACTATTTTGTGAAATAGTGTGATAATAATTATAATGAGGACTCTTTTGAGTTTGTATAATCTTTAGTAGACAATAATTGTATTCAAACTCATAGTTTATGTTTTGTCGTATTATACACGATATATTTGTATTAATAAGTTATATTTGAATTACTGCACACGATCCCATGACGTACAAGATGGGTGATGTATCCTAATTTTGGATGACGTCCGATTTTTTTTTTTTTTTGGGGGTGAGGGGGGGGGGGGGGGTGGGGATAATAAAAAAAGCACCATCAATATGAACAAAATAGCTGGGTTTGCATACATCACCAGAACAAAAACAAGAGTGCAAAACCTGCCTTCAATTTGCAACTAATGATAATGGAATTAGGTTGACGAACTAATTTGTCCACATCATCAATACCAATAAGTTAATAACATCTATCTTGTTGTAGACATATATACACTTTGTATACTTGCGGTTTCCCTCAATAGCATCTATAAGATCATCGACTGTGGCATCCTCACGAAATAAAATCTGTACATTAAAAATAAAAAAAATAAAAAACATAAGCAAAAAATCTCTTACGTGGGTAAAGTAGTTCGCGTACACCAAGATGAGCAAACAGAACATAAAACAAAGTGTACATGATTCATCTTAATACCTAGTGTCTAACCATTAGCAAAATTAGCAACCGACATCAGCATACCATTAAATCAGTGATGCAATATTACTTATGTGCAGATAACGACCAATATTCAAACAATGATTCAGAGAAAAACCACTCTAAAATTGAGATTTTGTGAAGCAAACAGGGAGATGAATCAATCAAATTTAGGGCTTAAATATATGCATATATATTATCAATATTTGTGCATCATATATACAATATGTGTATGCATACCTCTCTTGCTGTTGATTTTGCTGGATTTTGTTCTAGGAGGAAGAAGTTTGCTGCTGACTTGGCTTCCAATTTTGGGCGGAAGTTTGTAGATGGCGACTTTGGTAAGAAAGGGAGATAGAGTGTGATATTGGTAAAGCGATAGAGAGAGTGTGATATTGGTAAAGGGAGAGAGAGGGCGACTTTGTTGTACTACTAATTGATGCTCTTCTTTCTCCACTGATGTGGCAAAGCCACATCACCCGGTCGCCAAAACATGGTCGGCCCAGACTTATTGTTAGAACACCACATCAGTTAGGGAGGAGAAGGGAGCATTGATTCAGCTAGATTAGAAGGAGAATAAAACAACAAAATAACTCTCCATCTCTTTGTTTTGAAGCTTAGAAGAAAGCAGCCCAACAAGGTTTAATAAATTGAACCTTTTTCAATTCCTTTTCCATCCCATTATGATCATTGCATAAGTTGATTAGTGGCCGGGTGGCTTAATAGGGGCTGGTATATAGAACTTGTTAGTGAACTATTGTGTGTCCATATTAGTGACTATTAGTACTTATTTTGGATTTTTCTATAATGACTATTATGAACAAGATGGTTGTGTTTGTTATGGTTGTTGAGAGGCTTGACTAATATGAGAATCGTTGTATTTTTAAAGACATAGGGATGGGGTCAAAGAGCTAGAAATATATGCAATATGTATATATATGGACTGCACCTTACATGTTTGATAAAATGCTATATAGTGTCAAGGCATTCTAGTTGTAAATTAAAGTCTAAAATAATGTTCAGTTACTAGAACAATATGTGTTATGCTTTAAGTATGCTCTATGCTTAAGTATAACATGTTTTTACTAAACCTAGCAAAACATGATGAATTTTGATATGAGCAAAATCAGTTCATTCTGACTGATATAAATAGATGGTTATGACTGATTAAGCATGCTTTTAATGTTATTTACATTTTATAACTTGGTGTCTAAAAAATCAAACCAAGAAGACTAATAAGAGGAAGGAAAAGTGTAATTTCCAGCTAGCTAGGAACCCAAAATAGGAAAAATTTGGACATGTTTTGAACATGTTAGATTCAACCTTTGTTTTGGGAAACCTTAGCATGTCATTTGACCAACTAAAAGTTAGATACGAGGCTTGCTAAAGGACTGTTATGGTTAATTAATTAGCTATGAAGGCAGTCCAGTCTAGCATCATATACATATGTTATGTTAATGCTCTTATACTTGCAACCATGCTTAGATGTTAAATGAAGTACTATAGCATAAGACTGTTATGAGTGGACATACTAAATTCATGCCTAACATTCCTAAATAGAGTTTTTTTTTGGTCTAAAACATGAAATCCTTGCATATAGATGTTTTAAACCATGAATATAGTCTATATAGCACAAACATGAAGTAAGAATGCTTGTATTGGAAAGTAAGGACTATTATGTTTATATTATCACTAAACTATGCCCAAAAAGCCTAAAAATGGATTGTTTTGGTATTGATGAATAGAATTCAATTTGCAATCATCCTAAGGTATATGATGATGAGTTTTATTTATGTTTTAAGGATTTCTTGAATGTCAAGAAGTTCCCTTAGTCTTGTTATGGAACTGCTTGAAATTTAATAGTCAAAATTATGTTTAAAATCCAAATTTGGGGATTGTTTTGGTCAAGTTCAGTACCTAAACTTATGAGTCAGTAAAGAGAGCATGAAATGTTCATAAGGGGTATTTAAAAGGTGTTCCTTAACTTAGTTAAGGTTTCTGTTATGTGTAGTTCAAATTAATATCTAAAAACCAATGAAAGTATAAAAGCTTTAAAATAGAAATTAGCACCTAGATGAAGAACCATCTTATCTGGACCATATAGATAAGTTTCAATAGTCATAATATGACATAAGTAAGCTATGCAAGCTAAAGAAACCAATTAAGTCTAAACTATTTTGAGCATTAGACTTGTTGCAAATCACATTTTAAGCCCAAAAGTGGAATGTTTTGTGTAATTTTTAATACTTGAACTTAAAAGACTATAATGAGCTCATATAAAGTTCTTAATATATGCTTGTAATGATTCTTAATTATTTTTATAACCAAAACTAGTAAGAAAACCAAGTTACGATATATTTTTAAGCCTAAAGTGAGCTCTGATAGGTCAAAGTTGGCTAGATGACTAAACAAAGTGTGGTGGTGCTAAAAGTATCCTTAACTAACATAAATACACATACCTAGACTATCCAAGTAGTCAAAACTGGAGAAAAATGGAAAAGTGTCAAAAACAATTTTTTAAAAAAAGTGAGAAACATGCCAGTTTGAGGCATTGTTTTGGGAAACTTAACTAACCTAAATAAGCAACCTAAACCTTGATTAAAATACCTTGATGTATGATATAAAAGTAGGTCCAAGTGGTTGAGCCAAGAGCTTAACCCAAAAATTTAAACAAGTCACCAAACTAGCCTATAAAATCATTCAAACTGTAGTTTCTGCAGATTTTTCAAGTGTGAAATTTGAGATTTTGCCATTTTATTTAAAACTCAGTTTTAACACCTTATACAAGTGAATTAGAGGTATGCTAGGTTATTCCAAGTGTTGGAATGCTAATGTATACAAGAACTTGATAAATTAGTATGTAAAAGTTTGAAAAAGCTAGGTTTAGAGGGTCAAAATCAAATCTATGCTTAGCAAAGTCAAAGAAATGCTAGAACTAGTCTTACCTAGTAATAATTCAAGTGTTGGAATTAACCCGAGAGGCCAGAAATGAAAATGGAAAGAATTGACCACAATTAGTAAAAGCTAAAACTGTAGTGAACCATCTAGTTTGAACATCAATTTCAAGAAGCTCAGAAAGCTTGCTTGAGAACCTAAACCATTACAAAAATACTTTCGTATATAGTCTAGAAGTGTGTCTAGAATTCATGTTCAAAAGCCTAATACAAAAAATCATAAAAATCATCAAAGTAGCCTTGAAAATCATAAAAATTGCCGTTTTGGCCAAGTATAAAAAGAGTAAAACAACCCATTTGGGGCTTTCTTTGAATTGCTAAACTTAATAGTTTTAAAGACCTAAACCGTAAATAAAATACTTTGCTATGGGGTCTATAAGAGTGCATAAATGAGAAACTAAAAAGGCTACTATAGAAATTATTAAAAATCTTTAAAAGTACCTCAAAAATAATATTTTTGAGTTATGTTGTAAAATTAAGGTTTAAAACTTGTAAATGTCTTAACATGAGTAAATGAGATAATAGAGGTGTTTTAGGATCTAAGATCTATATCATGACATGTTAGGACTAAAACAAGTATGATTTGTGATATATATGAACTATATAGGTAATATGTGCTTATATATGCTATCTATGTGAGATTGCCATATAAAATAAGCTGTGACAATGCATTGTGACAAGCTAAGTACCTATGTGTGCTTAACTATATTCGCAAATAAAAGCTATCTATCTGATTGGTTAATGTTAGCAAGTAACATACATGATAGTTATTAAATAATGACTGCAATAATTATAGTAAAGCTATGTCTATCCATAAATTTAGACTTTGTGCTATAAGATAACTAAGTAAGCCGACACTGTATATATGTAGGTTACTCAATGATAATATACTTTATTAAAAGTTTTAATCGACGTGAGAGGCAAGTACATCAATCTTTCTTACTAAATTAAGTTTATATTGCAAGTACTTAACTCGAAGGCTTATCTTTTCAAGTTATTGAAATTATTGAACTGCAGTACTTCAAATTCAGTTATTCTTATGATATTGAAAATATGTCAATGCCATTATTTTGGCTAGACAACCGTTGAGATATATTGATATTATTCATTCATAAAAATCTCATTAAATGTTCTCCAAACTATTTTGATGTGGTGTGGATTCTTATATATATAATGATGTGAACAAAAAACCCTTTTATAGGGGCATATGATACTGGACATATGATTTTGAAGGATATGTAATGTGACATTAGACTGTTATGTTGTTCACAATATAGGGTACTTGGGTTGATCACCTAAAGTACAAGTATAGATGTATTCAGTTTTTAGCAACTATTTATATCCATGGATTGCAGTTTTAGTACTGTCAATTCTAGTACAGAGTTCACTGGTCATTTGACCTTACAGCATGCTAAAGCTTGATGTATAAACTCAAAGCTTTGAAGAACTGTTTTGCTCAGTATCTTATTAATTACTTCCTTTATTATGTATATTTTTGTTCTATTATATTTAACTGTTTATTTCCTTGCTGAGTAAACTTTTGCTCACACTTGCGTTAATGTTTTTCAGTTAAAACTAAGAACGCTAGTACGTCCGGGAAAGATAAGGGAAAATGCAAAGTTGCAGAATAAATTATTATTAAGCGTTTGTGCTTAAAGTGAACTTAAGGAGTTATTGTAATAATTACCTTATTATTATGTCTTGTAATATTATTTGGTATTGTATTATGTAAAGGTCTGTAGAACCTAGGATTTAAGTAAGATTATTTATGTAATTTAAGATAGGTTTAAGTTAGTATTATGATGGAATGAATATATGGATATGATAGTATCGTGAGCACCAGGTCTGAGGTTAAGGTAACCCGAATTTGGGGGCGTCACAAAAAGTCTGTGATAAAAATGCTATTATTGAATCAGATATGATGTGGTACTTGATGTAGCTGAAGGGCTTGCTTTCTCCTTATCAATCGAAAGGAAAATAGGTTAAATTTTTTATGGAGAATGTGGTCAGAAATTCATAATAGAGTTTAACCATAACAACTAAATTGATTATTTTCATGTATAAAGATACTAGATCGATTACCTTGTAGAAAAAATTTCGAAATCATCATAATTTTTTTTTCTATTGCAATTTCTGAATTATTATATGAAACACACACCTACTTGACCAAACACGTGGACATCTCACGCTTTATAATAAGATAGTACTTTAAAAAGAAATATTGAGTTAGTAGTATATATCTCATTATTAATACTTCATTTTATTTCTTTTTCTCCCTTATCCGTACAATTTTGATAAACTACGGTGGTAGAGTGTACTATATAACATTCATTTTCGTCGTAGTGATGCAAGTCAAACTTAACTCAATGGATAGGTGTTGATTTCATGTATGATGTTTAATAATTAAAAATTGAAAAAATTAGGGGTGTTGTATTGACAATATTCAAATACATCCAAAAAGAATTAGCATTGAAAATTTAATTTTAGAGAATATATTTCTAGGAAAAATGTCAAAAAATTATAGGGAAGAAAAAATGGAAAAAAGTGGAAAAAGTGAGAAAGTAACAAATTTTTAAACCAATGAAGTCAAGGTGTCAATTTAAGAACATAGGATGTCCCATTTTATCATTGTGATCCTAAGTGTGCCAACAAGGTTCAAAACCGCGTTTTCAACAGGAAACATTACCAACAAGTACACCATATTTTATAATCTTTAACAAAGTTTTCAGTGACATAATCTCATGACCAACATTAATTCAAGAATTTAAACCATAATTTAATGTCAAAGTTTATTTATTTATCTTATTTAATTTTTTACTTTTTTATTGTACAAAGTTACATATTCGAGTTTATTTTTAGACCAAAAGTGATATATAATCTAATAATAATGTTTCTATATTTACCGTACAAGATCACAAGTTTTAGACTATCCATCAACAAACTCAAACTCCATCTCAGTATGTAGTATATATTTTTAAGGTAAATCTTGGCTAGCTTAGTGATCATTAGTTCGCCTCGTAACCCTTTTCTTAGATTTCTCCCAAGCCTTAGGATTAAAATGTATCTCTACAACTAAATTGTAATAGTATATGTTATTAAAGAAAAACATTCAAGAATATGATCTGATATTTTTTATCCTATTTAAAACTAAACGTGGTGGTGAAACCTAAATGGCCACCGCCTAAAATCAGTCCATGATCCAAATAAATAAATAAAATACAAATGGTATTTTTGTCACACCCCAAAAAATCTAACTTTGAAACTACTTGGAAGCTCCCTTAATCTTATAATGCACAAACAGTTTGCAATCACACTTTTCAATACCACATTATATATATCCAAACATCTATATATACATAGCTGGATATCACTCTATTCTCCCTCATTAATTTCCATGAATTTTTTCAGTACTACAATAGCATTTTCCTCATAAGTTATGGAAGATCATGGCAACAACAACAATGGCGGGACAAGTTCGGCTTATCGGGGCGTCCGCAAGAGAAAATGGGGCAAATGGGTATCCGAAATACGCGAGCCGGGCACAAAAACCCGAATATGGCTTGGGAGCTTTGAGACACCAGAGATGGCAGCAGCGGCTTATGATGCAGCCGCATTGCACTTCAGGGGACGTGAGGCTCGGCTAAACTTTCCGGAACTAGTGGAGATTTTTCCGCGGCCAGCGAGCTCAAGCGCGGATGATATTCGGTTGGCAGCACAAGAGTCTGCTTTGCGGCTCAGAAGGTCTTGTGAGGAGGAAAATATGGGTGGTGGGTCAAGCTCGAGTTATCGGCTTCCGGTCACGGTTGGGCTTTCTGCAAGCCAAATTCAAGCCATTAATGAGTCGCCGTTGGATTCCCCAAAAATGTGGAGCAAATTTAGCGATGGTGTTATGTCAGATGAGAGCATGTATTTTAGTAGTGGCATTGAGATGAATAATGCATGGGAAGAAATACCGGACGATTCGCTTTGGGATTAACACTAACATAAATTAAGATAAAGCTTATAGTAGCTCTTAACAAATTAATATTCTTAATTAGTATGGTTTTATTTTACTGATCATATAATAATGAATATTGATTTGGTGACTAATTAAGTTTGGCAGAAGAATCAAGAGGCCGCTCAGGATTTGTACGTGTGTTTAGTCATAATTTGAGTTTTTTTTTTGAATGGTGTCATTTAACACCAGACGATGGCATTGATGAAAGTATGATTGTTTTTACATTTCATTTGAATGTCTTTTCTTCACTTTCGGTGAGAAATTGTACGTGGTTGGTTACAAGTTGGAGTTTACTGTACTATGTCAAGCTCAATATATATGCTTAAAAGTTAAACCTATGGTCCATGGATGTCTGTATATTGTACTTGTCTTGTTTACTGGAAGTTATCGTTTATATATATATATATATATATATATATATATATATATATATATATAAGGACTGATCGGTTTTTGAAACATTTGCGATCTTCTATGCAAGAAGAAGACTTAGAAGGAAAAAAAAGTTTGGATCCGAAAAAAGTATGCTTAGACATGAACTGCATGGGGCCTAAGCGAGTTAGCTTTAACTTCCTCTTACGGTTATAATAGGATTGTCTCCTTCATTTTTTTGGAGTGAGAAATCGATAAAATACCAAATTGCAAGATCGAGAACTACTTAAAGGAATTAATCCATAACCATATCAAATTTTGATGTCCAGAGTATACTATAACAAATGATGTTTGAAACTACTTGTTCGTCATAGACGACGAGTACTATTAAGCACACGGACATAGTGGTAGACGTTTGCTTGTTATCGGAGAGAGACAAATATACAGTTATAAAAATTACAAAGTATGTGCAAAATTTCTACTAATATAATATTTATTGTTTTCAAAAGTTAAATAAATTAAATTATATTAATTTTGAATTTAAAAATATTTCATGCGATTTTAAAAACTCAAACACGATCTTATAATATTTCAGTACATATGAAGTATATTTGATATCTTGCAAAGAGAATAATTTAACATCATCATTTCAATGTAGTACATACTATATATAGGTTTTAACAAAATTTCTTTTTTCTGATCAGAAAAATAAAAATAAACAAACAAAGAAAATGTGGAGCTAGCCATGATGTTGTGTTTTAACACATGCTTCATGCTATATATATATATATATATATATATATATATATATATATATATATATACTAATCTGGTACATTAGCTATGAATCCAAACCTGAAGGAGCTAGCGCATGATCTGAATATGTTTTGCCTTTTCCTCGTCAGACTTACCACCTCTAAGTCGGATTTAGACATTTGTTGATTCTGCTGTTGCAGCTTCTAGTTAAAAATCCCATTTTTTCAGTCTGCACATGCAACTTCAGAATCTCAACAAAACGATCTTTCAATCGCATCAACGTGCAAAATGCATTTCAGATTATCTACTAGAAGATATTGCATTCTCATATCTCTTCTCTACCGATCTTTACGTGTTATTTTTGATCCGTTGGAGTTCCCCCCATTCAATAAGTACAAGAAAATGCAGCCTTTAGGATCATAAGAGGATTCATTTTTAAGAGAAAAGGGATAGAGGAAGGCTGGTATTCTTCTTTCACTTGGATTTTAGCCTTATGGGAGTGTCTGGGAGGGTTATTGATATTGAGCTCCGAGTTATTTGTGGCTTTCTCTTGGATACCAAACTTATGTTGCCGAACCATGTTTAATTATTGTGTTTAGTTGCATTGTTCTTCAAAATTTCTTTGTTTTTCTTGGTTATTCCATGTTAAACTGGCTTGGTGCATGAGAGCATCTGCATATTGCATTTGGGTGTTCCAAATATCAAGTTAGAATTAATCTCTTCTTTGCCAATAAGAGTTCTTAGAATGCTTTAGATGAGCTAAGCCGGAATTTGACTTGCTCAAGTCGATCTCTTTTAAAAGTTAAAGGAGCACAGTCGTCGACGAATTCGGCCGATTTAATATACGAGTCAAGTTTGAGCTGGATTTAAGCGAGCTAAACTTAGTCGAGCTTAAATCTGAATAGCTAAATTGCTCTTTATTAATACGGTAACATTCACTTCCTCGTATAACAATGTACTCTTGTTAATTATAAACTTGATATCACGAAATACACTATAGTTGACTTAAGTACTGTTGTGTTTGACAATACCATTTTCCAGCATTTCCCTTACCATCTATTCAATTTCTTTCTTCCAGATGTAGGGGTTGACATTCATTGGTTGGCTTCTTATTCGGGCAGAATAACTATTATCCTGAGGGCTAGGATAACAATAAATTCACAGACAAAAGAATTATCATAAACACAGAGAAATATCTCTTATATATGCTTAAATTATATTTTATCAATATTAAATTAGTTATCTAATTCAACCCACAAACTGGGTTTTATAGCTAAAAGATTTCTTTATCAGCGCGCAACGGAATTCCAGAAATTTCCAATAAAAAATAATTTCCTAATATTGCCCTTATATTTACGGTAACTACTTCTATTGAGTAATAACCTTCTAATAATTAAAATACTACCATAAAAGATGAAACAAATCAAAAAGCTAAAAACAAGACTGTTGCTAAAAAAATATCCGAACTTTAGAATACATAAAGCCGCCACAAATTTGAAGTAAATAGTTTGAAGCAATATCCAACAAGAAGCCAAATCTGATGAGATTACTGAAGCCGAATATGACGCCCCCCAAATAGGTATACATCATCCATTTTGAGTCGCCAAATACATGGTATAAAATTCAAATACAAACTTAATTTATACAATACGACAAAAGCGTAGCTGAGAGTTTTAACACGAATATTGTCACATACACAATATCCAAACTCAAATGGAGTCCTCATTACATTTATTATCACACTATTTCATAGAATAGTGAGGACTACTATAGCCACCATCTCGGACCATCACTCTGTTCCCCGACTAGTCTCGGCTACGTTCTCATTTCCTAAAGAGAACATTAAAAGCAAAAGGGTGAGCTCAACTAGCCCAATAAGAAATATTAATATTATTAAGATAATGTATAATAAATTATCGTTAGCCTTCAACAGTGTTACGTTAAACTAATAGAATACAATAAACAACAAGTTTAACTGGAGCGGAACAAACAATCCATTAGAAGAGTCAAGTAGAGTATGATATCTACTATCTTCTATGATTTAAAAAGTTTATCATCAATTTTATCGTTGAGACTCAGCTCAATAAATAATCCACATCACTGAATTATCCATGCACTACAGGTCAAGGATATTCATTAGTATCACATCCACGAATTATCCATGCACTATAGGCCAATGATATTCGTGTTAACTTCAATGGTCATGATCATGTCAACAACTGTCCATCAATGCACTACGGGCCAATGAGGACTTTTACCACATCATTTGTAACATTACAGGTCATGATTATAGTGAATAATCCCTAGTCATAGTCATACCAATCAACAGTCCATCTATGCACTACGAGCCAAAGATAACTTTCATCATAATATAAACATGAGGATGATGACAATGATATAAGAATTCAATTAAATGAGAGCAATGATAAATTTTAAAGATTCATAATTCAATTTATCCAAAATTCAATAATGTCCAAATTGTCAACATGATACTGCTTAATTTGTGGAGTAAAATTCAAGAATAATATTGTATCAAAAATAATTTGGACAGAAAAGAAATCAATTTTTGTCATGAATAGTACCCCGGGTGAATAGTACCCGAATAAATAATATCCCGTGAATTGTACTTCGAGAATAGTACCCCGTGAATAGTACTCCGACATGAAAAGGTTAAAACTTATCAAGAATGTTCAGAATAATATTTTCGTGAAAAGATACTAGATGAAGCGCAAATTTCAAGGATATTCTACTAATTTCACGGAGTATAGAAGCAAAACTTATCAACATAAGTGTAGAATTAGGAATACGAAACGAAATAATATTACTTACATACTACAGAGTATGGAAGAAAATATTATTTCTTACGAATATTGAACAAAAATAATATCCCTTACAACTGTTGAACGAAAATAATATTCCTACGAATATTGAACGAAGATAATATTCCTCACGAATATTGAATGAAAATAATAGTCCTTACGAATATTGAACCTTAAAAAGAGAGCAATTTCGACTAGTATAGCGGAGATATTCTTAAAGAAAACTTATACTATTTTCTACACTCAAAGCTTCCTTAAACTCTAAAGAACACAACAACAAATAGGGTTATTTCCGACGGAATATTCCGTCGGTAATATGCATATTCCGTCGAGGTTAACCTTATTTCCGACGGAATATTCGGTAGGAAATTCGGTCGTATATAAGCAGGTCAAAATTAAGTCCGTCGATCTTTCGGTCGGGGATACTTAATGTAAGACCCCGAATTTTATGAAATAAAAGTATTCAATTTTTCTTATAATTACAATTCAGTAAATGGTTAAATTGATAAAAGTTAAAGTTAAGGGTGATATATGAAAAAAAAATTAAAATATGCAAGTGGTTATAAAATATTCTTTCTGTCGGGAAATATTCGTTTGGTCGTGGAATATTCTTTCTGTTGGGGAATATTCGTACGACGGCGCAACCATTTGTGGGCCCTATAACGGATAACTGTCGGATGAAGAAAACGACAAATTTGAGTTTTTATAAATAACGGCGTAATCGTTACCGTTAACACTGTTGGAATACCCGGTGGATAAAGTAAAGTAATACGCGTTGTTGCACAGTAGCACACGGTTTTGCACAGTATTGTTGAATTATTGATTCTTACATAAGAAGGCACTACTCAATAATTGTTACAGTAATTACTGTTCAGTATTTTATTGATTCAATAATTGATGCGTTGATATTTTATATTACTGTTGTTTTAATAATTGTCACTACACAGTATTTTCCATTATCGAAACAATAATTCATATTATCTGAATAATATTATTAGATAACATTATTGACAATGTATAGAAAGTTCTGTCTAAGGAGAGGTTTGGTCACCTAATTGCAAGGCGCCAAAGAAGGAGAAATTCTTATTGAAAGCCCCTCTTTCTGAACCCGCACTGTCACATCATTATTGTGATTCTGTAATATTATTTGTGAATAATTAATTATTAATTTATATGATGAGAAAAATATTCATTTTATGTGGATATAGATGAGAAAATTTTTAAAGTGACAATTGTTGAAAATCGATATTTTATCTTTTCTGATAAAATAATATTTTATTATATTATTATAATATAATAATGGTGATATTTTTACAATGAATGTGGGATATATGAGTATATGAGGAGGAAGAGTATTTTTGTTGCAAAAGTTGTTTAAAACATGTTAAACATGTTGGTGGACCCATTTCTTGACTGAAATTTGATTATAGCCTGTAAAATCGCCCGTATATGGATTTTGGTCAATTTTCGTTTGGAATTTGGAAAATCTTTCTTCTGCAAAGTTGTAGAGAATTGAATTTCATATAAAAACTTGCGAGATTTGAATTTTCTGATAAAAGGGCTATTTATTATGAATTATTGAAGTTCCAAAGTTCTGAAATAATTGATTTTTTGGAGTTTAAAATATTTTAAATATAAAAAACGTTTTTTGTATTGTTGGTGGGTTGTCAAACATGCTGAATTAGAATATTTAAATGTTGGCGTGAAAATTAATATATATATTATTAATTTATTAAATTTTCTGCTTTGGTGTTCTAAGCATTTTCCTATAAATAGGGTGCTAAGGTTAGAATTGAAAATCACACCGTAAACTAAAGATTTCTCTCTTTCTCTCTCTATATATCAAGCGTATTTTTGTGAGTATTTTAGTACTTGAGTATTGCTATACTGCAAGTTCTTTTAACACTATATCCAAGATTCGGTCAAGTATTTATTCTTTCTCGAGGTAAGGGAGATTATTTTCTTCATAAATGATATTATTTCTTCAATGTCATTATACCGAAATATTGGTTTGAATTTTTATCAAATTTGAAACTTTTTCATGTCGGGGTTACTATTCATGAGTTACTATTCACGAAGCATGATGATGTTTTTTATGAAATTTCTATCTTTTGGTGTCGAAATTCTTATTCACATATATGAGTTACACTTATTCACGATATCTGAGACTATTCACGATATCGACACTATTCACAGAAAAATTAAATTTTCATTTTTCGTCTAAAATATATATTATGGATACTAGGTATGATTGTATCCATGTTATGATCATTCTTGAATTTTACTCCACTATGATTATTTATGAGGTATTTTTGGACATGGAATAGTTGAAGTATGAATCCTTAATATTTATTATTTTGTTTCACTGGATTCATTTTCTTAAAATATTTTTCATTATCCTCAGTCCTAAATGATGATATAACTGAATATCTTTGGCCTGTAGTGCAAAGATGAATGATTTCTGATGAATATCTTTGGCCAGTAGTGCGAAAATGAACAGATGTTTAGATGAACATGACCAACTGATGAATATCTTTGGCCTGTAGTGCAAAGATGACATGTTGTTGAATATCTTTGGCCAGTAGTGCAAAGATGAACTGTTGATGAATATCTTTGGCCCGTAGTGCAAAGATGAATTTATCAGTATGATTATGAAAAGGAACTGTGATTTGGTATAACCATGATCTTTAATGTTTCAGGTGATGAAAATTAACTTTGTCCTGGACGAGGAAAGGAATTTAGAACTACAATTACGATTATGAGTTATACACGTGATTGTGGACAAGAATTATTGATTAATGTTACAGGGATAAAACATTGTTGATGGACTTTTAACATGGAGAAGATAATAGATTTTATGGTCTATTTGACTCTTCTAATGGATTGCTTTCGTTCACCGCAACTATGGTTGAAAAGTTTTATCATCTACCATATGTTCTAAATCTCTGATTTATTACTGTTGAAGGCTATTGATAATTTATTTATCTTTAGTCATGATATTCTTTACTGAGCTAGTTGTGCTCACCCTTTTGCTTCACAATTCCTTTCAGGTAATAAAAGTGTAGCTGGGACAAGCGGGGAATAATAGGGGAATAGAACGGTGGTCTATAGATATTGAGGGTGAGGTGAATTTAACTTGGAAGGGTGTTTTGCCACTATCATACAAGATGTCTAATGACATACAACCTCGTGTCATCATAAGACAGGGTTGTACTCATCCACTTGCTGAGTATATTTACAAGCACTACCTATATAATCTTGGTGTTTGTTTGGAGTATAATACCCAATTAGAGATAGTGGAGATAATGATATGTCAAGAGAAAACTCACCATTGGGAAGAATATGATAGTAATCTTCTTGTTTTTCTTTGGGGTCTATTGGGTCAACCAAGGATAATTCTGTGGCCATATGATATCAATCATAACCTAGAAGCATGGCCTCCCATGTACGAAGGTTTCCTTGAGCACTTCCCAAAGATTCTAATTTCTAAAACAGTTTTTGACTATACCTTTACGTAAGGTGTCATTGTGACGTGCTATCCAAAGTTGGTGTCCAGAGTTACAGTTGGTATATATTTGTATCCAAACTCACAGCATATGTGTTGTTGTATTTTGCACAACAATTGTTGTAATAAAGTTGTATAATTGTTTTCTGTACCATGTATTTGGCGACTCAGAATGGGTTGGATGGAATGGACCTATTTTGGGGTTGTCACATTTGGTATCAGAGCTATAAGTAAAGAGCCTCGAGCCTCTTGCTGGTGACTTCCTGTTGATGAGGGATGCACCGAAGCCAGACTCTCCGTAGGGGACGCTTGCTTCTGCGGTGGAAAAGCGATAGTACCATCAGAGGTGTTTGTCCATTGATGGGACATTTGTCACATTTGGTATCGATCTTAGGGATATGGTCTTTAAGCGGAGATCGGGAATATAACTAGGAGGGAGAGATGAGTAAATCCTTCGCTTAGTGTGTCCTACCTAAGCTTAATTGTTGGTCGGTCATAATATACGGATATTATGTGATACGTTAATTAAATTTTAATTAACCCTTTTTTATGGCGTGATTTGAGAATGACAAATGAGAATGCTAACAATAGAGTGAATGAGGCTGTGGGATACCTCTAATCACTAACCATGATAATGTGATGTCGAATAAATAAGGAATTAGAGATATCCATGTGGTGAGTGAAGAATTGATAGTTGTACCCGAGATAGTCGCAGAGGTAACAGCTGAGAGTGAGGAAGAAGAGGAAGAAAAGGTACCTGAGGAGAGTTTATTAGAGGTATTATATGATCAAAATGTAGAATTTCAAAATCGTATTCATGAGTTAGAAGAGCAGGCTGAAGAACGACAGGCGATCGTGGAACAAAAGGATGCAACAATTCAAGCTTGTGTTACCCGATATGTGATGCTTGAACAGAAGCATTCTTTGGCAGAGTATAAGATGATAAAGATGGAATCTGAGATGAAAGAAGAAAAAATTGAACGAGTAAGAATGAGTGATGCATGGGTAAAAGCCACACGACACGTGGATATTGTGGAAAGAGATGTCCGATCTAAGAAGACTAAAATAGATGATATGAATTTCTCTTTTTGGAAAGCAATTGGGAGAACCCAACATCGAGTTTTGAATTACCCTGTATAGAGCGGTCAACCTGAATTTGATATGGATTGAAGATTGATGATTCAGATCATGAATCAGGAGTACGAAGAGGCAGTTGAGGGAGGAATATGCCTTATAGAAAAATATGTTCCAACCAGTGAGTGATGACGCCAAATCTTTGCCCCAGAGTCAAGTCAAAGCCGAAGTAGTTCGAGGATAATAGTTGTCATGACTTCCCAACAAGTGAGGAACCCAAATGAAGTTATCACGAGAGATGAGCAATGGAGAAATCATGATGACCCGGGAGATACAATCTGAAATGAAAGCAAGGTATTCTCAACTTTTTGAAATACCAGGTACGTAAATTTCGTAGACGAAATTTCATAAGGAGGGGAGATTGTAAGACCCCAATTTTATGAAATAAAAGTATTCAATTTTTCTTATAATTACAATTCAGTAAATGGTTAAATTGATAAAAGTTAGAGTTAAGGGTGATATATGAAAATTGTTTTTCAAAATATGCAAGTGGTTATAAAATATTCTTTCTGTCGGGAATATTCGTTTGGTCGTAGAATATTCTTTCTGTTGGAGAATATTCGTACGACGGCGCAACCATTTGTGGGCCCTATAACGGATAACTGTCGGATGAAGAAAACGACAAATTTGAGTTTTTATAAATAACGACGTAATCGTTACCGTTAACACTATTGGAATACCCGGTGGGTAAAGTAAAGTAATACGCGTTGTTGCACAGTAGCACACGGTTTTGCACAGTATTGTTGAATTATTGATTCTTACGTAAGAAGGCACTACTCAATAATTGTTACAGTAATTACTATTCAGTATTTTATTGATTCAATAATTGTTGCGTTGATATTTTATATTACTATTATTTTAATAATTGTCACTACACAATATTTTCCATTATCGAAGCAATAATTCATATTATCTTAATAATATTATTAGATAACATTATTGGCAATGTCTAGAAAGTTCTGTCTAAGGAGAGGTTTGGTCACCTAATTGCGCGCCAGTAAGGAGAAATTCTTATTGGAAAGCCCCCTCTTTCCTGGGAACTGCCTGGTTGTCATTATTGTGATTCTATAATATTATTTGTGAATAATTAATTATTGATTTATATGATGAGAAAAATATTCATTTTATGTGGATATAGATGGAGAAAATTTTTAAAGTGACAATTGTTGAAAATCGATATTTTATCTTTTCTGATAAAATAATATTTTATTATATTATTATAATATAATAATGGTGATATTTTTACAATGAATGTGGGATATATGAGTATATGAAGAGGAAGAGTATTTTTGTTACAAAAGTTGTTTAAAACATGTTAAACATGTTGGTGCACCCATTTCTTGACTGAAATTTGATTATAGCTTGTAAAATTGCCCGTATGTGAATTTCAGTCAATTTCTGTTTGGAATTTGGAAAAACTTTCTTCTGCAAAGTTGTAGAGAATTGAATTTCCTATACAAAATCGTGAGATTCAAATTTTCTAATAAAAGGGCTATTTATTATGAATTATTGAAGTTCCGAAGTTCTGAAATAATTGATTTTTTGGAGTTTAAAATATTTTAAATATAAAAAATGTTTTTTGTATTGTTGGTGGGTTGTCAAACACGCTGAATTGGAATATTTAAAGGTTGGCGTGAAAATTTAATATATATATTATTAATTTATTAAATTTTGTGCTTTGGTGTTCTAAGTATTTTCCTATAAATAGGGTGCTAAGGTTAAAATTGAAAATCACACCAGAAACTAAAGATTTCTCTCTCTTTCTCTCTCTATATATCGAGCGTATTTTTGTGAGTATTTTAGTACTTCGAGTATTGCTATACGGTGCAAGTTCTTTTAGCACTATATCCAGTATTCCAGTTAGAAGTACTATTCTTTCTGAGGTAAGGGAGATTATTTTCTTCATAAATAATATTATTTCTTCAATGTCATTATGCCGAAATATTGGTTTGAATTTTTATCAAATTTGGAACTTTTTTATGTCGGGATTACTATTCATGAGTTACTATTCATGAGTTACTATTCACGAGTTACTATTCACAAAGTATGGTGATGTTTTTTATGAAATTTCTATCTTTTGGTGTCGGAGTTACTATTCACGTATACGACACTATTCACAGAAAAATTAAATTTTCGTTTTTAGTCCAAAATATATATTATGGATACTAGGTTTGATTGTATCCATGTTTTGATCATTCTTGAATTTTACTCCACTATGATTATTTATGAGGTATTTTTGGACATGGAATAGCTGAAGTACGAATCCTTAATATTTATTATTTTGTTTCACTGGATTCGTTTTCTTAAAATATTTTTCATCATCCTCAGTCCTAAATGATGATATAACTGAATATCTTTGGCCTGTAGTGCAAAGATGAATGATTTCTGATGAATATCTTTGGCCAGTAGTGCGAAGATGAACAGGTGTTTAGATGAACATGACCAACTGATGAATATCTTTGGCCTGTAGTGCAAAGATGACATGTTGTTGAATATCTTTGGCGATGGTGCAAAGATGAATCTTGATGATGAATATCTTTGGCCGTAGTGCAAAGATGAATTTATCAGTATGATTATGAACAGGAACTGTGATTTGGTATAACCATGATCTTTGATGTTTCAGGTGATGAAAATTAACTTTGTCCTGGATGAGGAAAGGAATTTAGAACTACAATTACGATTATGAGTTATACACGTGATTGTGGACAAGAATTATTGATTAATGTTACAGGGATAAAACATTGTTGATGGACTTTTAACATGGAGAAGATAATAGATTTTATGGTCTATTTGACTCTTCTAATGGATTGCTCGTTCCGCTGCAACTATAGTTGAAAAGTTTTATCATCTACCATATGTTCTAAATCTCTGATTTATTACTGTTGAAGGCTATTGATAATTTATTTATCTTTAGTCATGATATTCTTTACTGAGCTAGTTGTGCTCACCCTTTTGCTTCATAATTCCTTTCAGGTAATAAAAGTGTAGTAATTTGGGACAAGACGAGGATAATGAGGGAATAGAAACGGTGGTCTATAGATGTTGAGGTGAGGTGAATTTAACTTGGAAGGGTGTTTTGCCACTATCATACAAGATGTCTAATGACATACAACCTCGTGTCATCATAAGACAGGGTTGTACTCATCCACTTGCTGAGTATATTTATAAGCACTACCTATATAATCTTGGTGTTTGTTTGGAGTATAATACCCAATTAGAGATAGCGGAGATAATGATATGTCAAGAGAAGACTCATCATTAGGAAGAATATGATAGTAATCTTCTCGTTTTTCTTTGGGGTTTATTGGGTCAACCAAGGATAATTCTGTGGCCATATGATATCTATCATAATCTAGAAGCATGGCCTCCCATGTACGAAGGTTTCCTTGAGCACTTTCCAAAGATTCTAATTTCTAAAATAGTTTTTGACTATACCTTTATGTAAGGTGTCATTGTGACGTGCTATCCAAAGTTGGTGTCCAGAGTTACAGTTGGTATATATTTGTATCCAAACTCACAGCATATGTGTTGTTGTATTTTGCTCGAAAATTGTTATAATAAAGTTGTAGTTGTTTTCTGTACCATGTATTTGGCGACTCAGAATGGGTTGGATGGAATGGACCTATTTTGGGGTTGTCACACTTAACATCGACGGACTTATCCTCGACTGAATATTCAGTCGGGGTTAATATATTTTCGACTGAAAACCTTCGGTCGAGGCTATTCGGTCGATGATAACCATGACACGTGGCAGCGTGACAAATTTTGTAGATTCCTTAAAATCGACGAAATTTTGATCGAGTATATCACTATTCCATTGAGAATAGATGTGACAAGTGTCACATGACCAAAATGGGAAGGACTTATTTCTGACGAAAATCCGTCGAGAATAATACTATTCCATCGAGAATAGGGTTTTTTTAATCTTTTATTTGTTTTTTCAATATCCAGGGATTTAACCCACATCTTGTACATATACCTGTATTAATTCCCAACAACACATACACATACACAAGCTAACAATCTGACCAATAACATGAATTACAATTACCAAGGCCAACAATATGTCAAAAACCAACTAAATGAAACGTAAAAAGGTCAAAAACATCCCATTAATCTAAACTAAACTATATCAAACATCTCATTAAGCTAAATTAAACTAAATGTCAAACCACAACAAAACCAAAGTAATGACAAGGTTTAAACTACAATACATGAAAAATAATGTAAATTACAAAATAATGTAACTCAGAATGTAAACTAAGTCAAAAATAATGTAAACTACAAACGAATGTAAACTAAGTAAAGCTAGTAGAGCCCTCGGTATGAGGAGGATCATCGGACGGGCGTCGATGCTGCTCTGGAGTATCAAAATCGCCATCATCGTCATCCCGCTCGTCAGTCCACTCGTCACCCTGTTGATACAATATAATGTAACTCATTAGTCCATATATATGATTCAGTTAAAGATAACTAAATGAAAATTAAATTACATGCAAAATATATATTTGAATTTAAAACGAATAGTATACCTGAGCAGTCGAGGGCTGACTCAACATCGATCCAAACGCGTCCTCGACTAAGGTAACCACCATCCGAACAATCTCATCGCGTATCGCGGCCCACTGCTCCGGAGGGATACCCGTACTCTCGGCGGTGGCACCAGCTGCAGCGTCCTGCGCAAGATGATAGAGCCAAGAACGGCTAGGCAGGTTTTGACGATGGAACAGCGGATCGGTCTCAAACCTCTCCGACACTGCAGCCATAACACGCTGGAATAAAGCATCGTCTAAGTCTGCGCCCGTATGTGATGGTCCCACGGGGGCTCTCAGACGCAGACGCTGGCTAGAGCCTACAAAAATAAATATAACATGAATAATATGGCGAATTTTCTTTATTCATAAACAAGAAATAAACTAAAAATATTATACCTCCTAGCAGTGTATAGGCTGGTATCATCGGTAACCCCATCACTCAATACCGGCCGCTAGTACTAGTGGGAGTATCCTGAGACGCGACCCAAAGAGCCGTCTCCTCGTCCTGAGATAAACTAATCTCGGGCGGAGGGATGGTGGAATCTAACGTCTCATCATCGCCCCTAGCAGCCTGCAACTCCGCTATACGCTGGCTGCGGATCTTCTCAAATCGCTCCTGTAATTTGATATATGTACATGTGAGTTATCTTGGTATCATCATATAAATTACGTAATATTATCCTAAATAATATTTATTATAGTAAATGTATTACCCGTATAGCTATTGCTGCTGGAGACATCATCGACCCCAAAGTAGAGCCCTTCGGCATATGGACTCTATCCCAGAACTCCATCATAGTAGGAGGTCGGCCCAAGCTACTCCACATGGCCTAAATCATATATATTAAATAATATCACCTTATATAATTTACTATAGTTGCAGTTTAATATTAAACTAAACTAAAGGGAAATACATACCGCTTTAACCTCCTGAAACGACTGCGAGCCAGAAGTATGTACAACTCGCAGCTTGCCTCTATTCTTCTTCATCTGCTCCGACTTAGTCTTGAACGCAGCATCATCCCAAAGACGCACATATCGCACCCTCTGGATCGATCGATCTATCGTGGGTGATGCTCTTCTGCAAAAGTAGTCCCGGCGATTCTTCTACCGCTCGGATGCCCTCTGTCAGCATCTCGTCTGACCAATTTTAAGCATAATTCTTCGAGATTTGGGCAATGATAATGGCGTCACCATCCCCCTCAGTGATGCCGGTCTCGTATCTATAGTATCTCTATCAAACAGACATCACATATATATAATTAATTATTTGAACAATATGTAAATAACATGGACCTTGATTTAATATATGTAATTCGACTTACGTGAAACTCCCGCAACACTGTCACCATGAAGCCGGCATCGTAACGCGAGAACTGGCTAAATCGCATGCATCCAGTAAGGAGATGCGCCAAGCAGATGATCGTGTACTGTGACGCCCCCAAAATAGGTATACACAACACCCATTCTGAGTCGCCAAATACATGGTACAAAAAGCAAACTACAACTTCAATAATACAAATGTCGTGGTGAAATACGACAATATATCTTGATGAGTTTAAATATAATATTATCTTCTAGACAATATCTATACTCAAATAAATCCCCATCATAATTATTGATTCATTATTTTACAAAAATGGTGAGGACTACTAAACAACTCTCTCTAGAACCTTCATTCCATACCCCACTAAGTACTCGCTACATTCTCGCCTCCCGAGAAGAAAAATGGAACAACAAGGAAAAGGGTGAGCTCAACTAGCCCAAGAAAGAATATTATGACTAAGATAATATACAACAAATTATCGTTAGTCTTCACGAGGAAAAATCGATAGAATACAATGATAAACAACAAGTTTAAAATCAATATTCGCAGCGGAAATAATAATTCATAGAAGAGTTACGCAGAGAATGAAATCTACTATTATCTATGAATTTAATAGTCCATCATCAATATTTTATCCTCAGAACATCAATCAATATGCATCTGGAATCAAATATTCATCTTTGCACTACACGCCAAAGATATTCATCATTGGTCATGTTCATTTAAACACTGTTCATCTTTGCACTACTGAGCCAAAGATATTAATCAATCGATCCATTATTCTCATCTCAACACTTCGCTCATCTTTGCACTACAGCCAAAGATATTCTTCAGAAATCATTCATCTTTGCACTACATGTGCCAAAGATATTCAATAATATCATCATTTAAGGCCGAGGATGATGAAAATATTTTTAAAGAAACGAATCCAAAGTGAAAAAAAATGACAAGGATTAAGGATTAAGGATTCGTACTTGGTTTTATCCACGCCAAAAATACCTCAAAAATAATCATAGTGGTGTAAAATTCAAGAATGATCAAAACATGGATACAATCGAGTTAGTATCCGAATAGATATTTTTGTAGCGAAAAGAAAAATTTTCATTTTTCGGTGAATAGTGTCGTATTCGTGAATAGTCTTAGTATCGTGAATAATGTCGTATCGTGAATAGTAACTCCGACACCAAAAGATAGAAATTCCACAAAAAACATCTTCACGCTTCATGAATAGTACTCGTGAATAGTAACTCGTGAATAGTAACTCATAAATAGTAACTCGTGAATAGTAACTCATGAATAGTAACCCATGAATAGTAACCCCGAGAGCATGAAAAAGTTCCAAATTTGATAAAAACTTCATATCAACATTTCAAAGATAATGATATTGAAGAAATAATATCATTTGAGAAGAAAATAACATCCTTTACCTCGAAAGATCAAGATTTCTAAATTTGAACCTGATATAAAGCTATGACTTGGACTTGCACCGTATAACAATACTCAAATTATACTCAAAATACTCACAAGAATACGCTCGATAATATAGAGAGAAAAAACTTCAGCTTAAATGTGATTTTCAATTCTAACCTAAGCACCTATTTATAGGAAAATGCTTAGAACACCAAAGCAGAAAATTTAATAAAATATATTATTATTAATAAATTTCCTACGCCTCTTTGGAAATCAGATCCCAACATTTCCAACATGCCAACCTTCTAGAAAGAAATGATAAAAAACGTTTTTCATAAAATAAATAATTAAAACTTACAAAAATTAATTATTTCGGAGCTTCAGAACTTCAATAATTCATAATAAATAGCCCTTTCATCAGAAAATTCGAATCTCACGAGTTTTTATAGGAAATTCAATTCTCTACAACTTTGCAGAAGAAAGTTTTTCCAAATTCCAAATAGAAATTGACCGAAATCCACAAACGGGCGATTTTACAGGCTATAATCAAATTTCAGTCAATAAATGGGGTCCACCGACATGTTTAACATGTTTTAAACATTTATTGCAACAAAAATACTCTTCCTCCTCGTATACTCATATATCCCACATTCGTTGTAAAAATATCACTGTTAATATATTATTAAAATAATATATTTAAATGAATTATTTTATCAGAAAAAGATAAAATATTAATTTTCAATAATTGTCATTTTAAAAATTTTCTCCATCTATATCCACATAAAATCAATATTTTCCTCATCATATAAATCAATAATTAATTATTCACACATAATATTACGAGAATCACAATATTGACAACCGTGCGGTTCCTGGAAAAGAGGGGGCTTTCCAATAAGAATTTCTTCTTCTTGGCCTTGATTAGGTGACCAAACCTCTCCTTAGATGTAACTTTCTAGACATTGCCAATAATGTTATCTAATAATATTATTCGAGATAATATGAATTATTGCTTCGATAATGAAAAATCTACGTAAAATGACAATTATTGAAACAACAAACAATATAAAATATCAATATGACAATTATTAACTCGATAAAATCTTGAGCAATAATTACAGAACCATTATTGAGTAGTGCCTTTAATAATTGGTGCAATACTGAGTGTCTTCTTGTCTTGTGCAACAACGCGTATTCACTTATGTTTTAACCACCGGTATTCCAATAGTGTTAATTTGAATAACTACTCTGTAGTTATTTTAAACAACTTATATTTGTCGTTTTCTTCATCCAATCGCTTTTCAGTTATGGGGCCCACACATGGTCATGCTTGCGCGTCGCATGCGAATATTCCCGACAAATCACGAATATTCCACGACCAAAACGAATATTCCCCGATGATAATGAATATTTCATAACCACTTGCTTAATTTGAAATATTTGCATATTTAACCCTTAACTATCCACATTAATCAAATCAACCCTTACTATTTCAAAATAATAAATAAAGGAAATTCCTTTTATTTAAAAATTTCGAGGTCTTACAACCTCCCTCCTTATGAAATTTCGTCCTCGAAATTGACGTACGTACTCGGTGTTTTGAAAAGGTGAGGATACCTCGCTTTCATTTCCGCTTTCCAACTCCCGGTCATTTCCTCTATAGCATGATTCCTCCACAAAACTTTAACTTGTGGTATGACCTTTCTTGCGTAGGGACATGCTCCTTCCTATCCAAGATCTTGACAGTACCTCCTCATACGTTAAGTCTTCACTATCTCGTCCTGGTTCTAACTCAATAACGTGGTTCGGGTCTTTCACATATTTACTGAAGTACGGATATGTGAAACACATTATGAACACGAGACATACTCGGAGGTAACGCAAGTCTATAAACTACATTTCCTACTAGGTCAAGAATTTGAAATGGACCAATAAATCGTGGATTGAGCTTTCCTCTCTTCCCAAATCTTGTAACTCCTTCCATGGAGCAACTCGCAACAATACATGATCCCCTACACTAAATTCCACGTCCTTTCGATGAAGATCCGCATAACTCTTTTGTCGATCTTGTCTGCTTTTTATACGTTGTCGAATCATTTGGATCTTTTCGGTGAGTCATACGTACTTAACTTTCGGGTCCCAACAATGTTGCTTCACCCACCTCATCCCAACATATTGGAGAACGACATTTTCGTCCATATAATGCTTCAAATGGAGCCACACCTATACTTGCACGATAAGCTGTTGTTGTAGGAGAATTCCACCAATGGTAAATACTTATCCCAACTACCTTTGAAGTCTAGGACACGAGTCTTAATAAATCTTCAAGAGTTTGAATAGTCCTCTCTCATTATTCGCATCTGTTTGGGGATGGTATGCGAACTAAATCGCAAATCCGTGCCCATAGCTTTTTGCAAGCTAACTCAAAATCTTGAAGTGAATCTTGGGTCACGATCCGAAACTATGGATACAGGCATGCCATGCAACCTCACAATCTCATTCACGTCATATACTAGCAAGACGTTCAAGGAATAAGTCTCCGTGTCGGCAAGAAATGAAGCGGACTTTGGTTAATCTATCAACAATAACCCAAATAGCATTGATGCCTTGAGAAACCGTAGGGAAGACCCGTAACGAAATCCATAGTAATGTGTTCCCACTTCCATTCCGAAATCTCAAGTGGTTGCAACGGACCCTTAGGTACAAGATGCTCCGCTTTTACACGCTGTTAAAGTTAAACACATCGAGATAAACTTTGCAATCTCTCTCTTCATATTGTTCCACCAAAATGTATGTCAAGATCACGATACATTTTAGTACTTCCAGATGGATTGCAAATGGCGTATTGTGTGCCTCCATCATAATCTTGTACTTCAAATCGTAGTCGTTAGGAACACAAAGTCTAGAGTGGACTCAAGTATTCCTTCTTCATCAATTCTCGCTCGAATAGCTCCTTCTTGTACTTTCTTCTTCATACGCATCATCTCCGGATCGGTGGCTTGAGCAACCTTAACTTTTTCTATTAAAGTTGGCTCTATCGTATACTTGACATCATCGCACTCGTTCCCCGTATAATCTTCTACTCATCGCGTCGGCTACCACGTTCGCTTTTCGAGGATGGCATGATCGAAACATGTCTTTGAAATGAGTCTCCTCTTGAGTTCTTGAAGCTCTTCCCACATTCCTTGCTCCCATTCGAATTTTGTATCTCTACGAGTCACCACGTTAATGGAATAGCGATTCGAGAATATCCTTCAACGAATCTCCGATAATAACCAACTAAGCTTCTAAAGCTACGTCTTTCGATAATCGACTTAGGTTGCTCTCAATCGTGACTCATATCCCAATCTTGGATAAGCACGTCACAATGACACCTATCGATTACTATCGCATCGAATATGACGTCCCTACGGAGAGAGTCGCTTGTGTGAATTCCACAAAGGAAGTCACAAGATAAAGGCTCAAGTACCAAATTCTATAGTTGAATTTTTAACTCACGAAGTTCAATAGAGCCATTCGATATGAGATTTTAGAAATAAGTTTTGTACCGGGTTCAAAGTCGATACAAAATTTAATATCGAGATTTGGGAGTAAGCCAAGAAATTCTTGAAATACGTCGAAAAATCAATAACAACAGAATATTATTCAAATCGACGTGTCTTTATTCAAATCCATAACATGGACTAAGAAAACTTGACATCCGTAATAAGCGAATGACTTCATGGCTTGATATGAAAATGTTTGACTACAATGGTTTGATTGCTTGAATTGAATAACAGTTGCTTAGGAATATGAAAACTAACAACCTTACAAAAGCAATCAATTTGGCATGATGAGTAGTTAACCTTAAAATCACATCAAAAGCAAATATCTCTATAGAAATAAGGTTAACGAGTAATGTGATAGTGCCAACTTGAATCAAGCAAGATTTTTAAACAACGGATGTAATGAAAGTTTCTCCTAATGGAGTCTCCACAGATAGGTCAAAGTTTAATTTCTCCGTAGTCAAGTTCAAACGTTGAGCGCAATTAAAAGAGATAAAAGAATGGGTAGAACCAATATCTAGTAAGGTATATACTTGTGAAGAATTTATAATTAACTAACCTGCGTTAACTTCGTTCGGGTTCCTCGCATTTTGACCGATCACAACAAACACTCTTCCGGAATCGTTGACTTTGACTTTTACGGGACATCTTTTGAGTCACCGTCCCCCATTGAACTAGGTTTCGCTCTTGTCTGATCTCGAAAGCGATATGTCCTTCCTTTCCACAATTATAGCATACCTTGAATCATATGGGCGGTTTGATGATATGTCCCTCTTTTCCGCATTTGTAGCATATGACCGGGTGGTCGTTCTCCTCCCTTAAAACTAGTTGCTCTTGGCGGCGACGTCTTCACATGGTCGTTGTTGAATCTCCTCTTTTTAAAATCTCCTCCCGACTCGCTTCTTCTTTTTCATGGCCACGATTACCACCAGAGTGGTTCTGGCTTTTGTCCGTATTCTTCTTTCTCCGTTGGTTATCGTTATTACGATGATCGCTATCTTGAGTATGATCCTCGGTTATGGTCCCTCGGTTGAACGTATTTTCGTTATCTCGCTCTAACAATTGAGCCTGCTGACAACATCTCTGAATAGAGAAAAATTTATGAGAAATGAGATCTTGACGTATGTCGGGTTTCAAACCTCTCGAAACATCCGCGTCATCATCGTTCCTCATTCTCCACCAAATGAGGTGCAACTCGATAACTCCGCGAACTTCGCCTCGTCTTTGGGACACCGCCATTTATTCTTTCTCTAGTCTAATAAACTCCACTTCCTTCATATATTTAATACTTTCGGGGAAGTACTTATCATTGAACTGCTTTAAACGCGTCTCCCGTGACATCTTTGAGTGCAATTGGATGGAGTACGCTTCACGATTCCCACCGATGTCTTTTCGCCACGGAACATAAAGGTGGCGAATGGAACCTTCTGTTCTCCGTGCATCCCAAGACATCGAATATCTTGGTAATTTGTTTGACCCATGTTTCCGCCATGATCGGATCTGGTTTTCCCTTAAATTCGGTTGTCCCAACTCTTTGAAGCGCTTGGTTGTGACCACCCGTGAATTGCTATCATTTCCTCCTCAGTATTTTGAACACGAGTCTCCCTCGTTGCGATTTTGCATGAACTGCAAAAAAACTTCTAAACATCCCCTCGTTCATCATCACGCTTTCAATGGTGTTGTTCACGGGAGGAACATTGCCACTGTTGCAGACGTTCTCCTCGTTGGTAAAATACAGCATCTCCACGGTCTCATTTACTCCAATTGTTAATATTCTCGATCGACATTCTCAAATCTTGTCAAAAACAAGGGTTAATTAAGGAAATCAATATATCACATAATATCCCTATATACCGACCAACTAATAAATAAGCTTAGTAGGACACACTTTAGCGAAGGATTTACTCGTCTCTCCCTCCTAGTTCTATTCCCCGATCTCCGCTAGAGATCATATCCCTAAGCTCGATACCAATCAGACCCTCATGGTGCTTCAACCACAAAGACCTCACAATGGTACCTATTAGTTTGCCACCGCAGAATCGGCGTCCCCCTACGGAGAGTGCGGCGGTGCATCCCCATCAACAGAAGTCACCAAGAGAGGCTCGGGGCTCTTTACTTATAGCTCGATACCAAGCTGTGGCGCCCCCCCAATAGGTATACACAACACCCATTCTCGAGTGCGCCAAATACATGGTACAAAAAAGCAAACTACAACTTCAATAATACAAATGTCGTGTGAAATACGACAATATATACTTGTGAGTTTAAATATAATATTGTCTTCTAGACAATATCTATACTCAAATAAATCCCCATCATAATTATTGATTCATTATTTTACAAAATGGTGAGGACTACTAAACAACTCTCTACAGAACCTTCATTCCATACCCCACTAGTACTACATTACATTCTCGCCTCTGAGAGAAGAAAAATGGAACAACAAGGAAAAGGGTGAGCTCAACTAGCCCGATAAAGAATATTATGACTAAGATAATATACAACAAATTATCGTTAGTCTTCAACGAGGAAAAATCGATAGAATCTGATAGATAACAAGTTTCAGATCAATATTCGCAGTGAAATAATAATTCATAGAAGAGTTACGTAGAGAATGAAATCTACTATAATCTATGAATTTAACGATCCATCATCAATATTTTATCCCAAAACATCAATCAATATATCATCTAGAATCAAATATTCATCTTTTTGCACTACAGCCAAAGATATTCATCATTAGTCATGTTCATTTAAACACTGCTTCATCTTTGCACTACTGAGGCCAAAGATATTAATCAATCGGTCATGTTCATCTCAACACTGCTTCATCTTTTTGCACTTTCTGGGCCAAAATATTCTTCAGAAATCATTCATCTTTTGCCTTACTGGGCCAAAGATATTCAATAATATCATCATTTAAGGCGAGGATGATGAAAAATATTTTAAAGAAACAAATCCAATTGAAACAAAATGACAAGGATTAAGGATTAAGGATTCGTACTTGGTTTTATCCACGCCCAAAAATACCTCAAAAATAATCATAGTGGTGTAAAATTCAAGAATGATCAAAACATGGATACAATCGAGTTAGTATCCGAATAGATATTTTGCAGGCGAAAAGAAAAATTTTCATTTTTCGTTGAATAAAGGTAGTATTCGTGAATAGTCAAGATATCGTGAATAATGTCGTAGTATCGTGAATAGTAACTCAAACACCAAAAGATAGAAATTCCACAAAAAACATCTTCACGCTTCATGAATAGTACTCGTGAATAGTAACTCGTGAATAGTAACTCATAAATAGTAACTTCGTGAATAGTAACTCATGAATAGTAACCCATGAATAGTAACCCCACATGAAAAAGTTCCAAATTTGATAAAACTTCATATCAACATTTCAAAGATAATGATATTGAAGAAATAATATCATTTGAGAAGAAAATAACATCCCTTACCTCGAAAGATCGATCTTCTAAATTGAAACACCTGGATATAGGCTATGACTTGGACTTGCACCGTATAGCAATACTCAAAGTATACTCAAAATACTCACAAGAATACGCTCGATAATATAGAGAGAAAACTGATTTAAAGTGTGATTTTCAATTCTAACCTAAGCACCTATTTATAGGAAAATGCTTAGAACACCAAAAGCGAGAAAATTTAATAAAATATATTATTATTAATAAATTTCCTCGCCTCTTTGGAAATCAGATCCCAACATTTCCCACATGCCAACCTTCTAGAAAGAAATGATAAAAAACATTTTCATAAAATAAATAATTAAAACTTACAAAATTAATTATTTGAGCTTGAAACTTCAATAATTCATAATAAATATCCCTTTCATCAGAAAATTCAAATCTCACGTGTTTTTATAGGAAATTCAATTCTCTACAACTTTGCGAAGAAAGTTTTTCCAAATTCCAAATAGAAATTGGCGAAAAAATCCACAAACAGACGATTTTACAAAGCTATAATCAAATTTCAAATCGATAAATGGGGTCCACCGACATGTTTAACATGTTTTAAACATTTATTGCAACAAAAATACTCTTCCTCCTCGTATACTCATATATCCCACATTCGTTGTAAAATATCATTTATTAATATATTATTAAAATAATATATTTAAATGAATTATTTTATCGAGAAAAAGATAAAATATTAATTTTCAATAATTGTCATTTTAAAATTTTCTCCATCTATATCCACATAAAATCAATATTTTCCTCATCATATAAATCAATAATTAATTATTCACACATAATATTACGAATCACAATATTGACAACCGTGCGGTTCCTGTGAAAGAGGGGCTTTCGAATAAGAATTTCTTCTTCTTTGGCGCAATTAGGTGACCAAACCTCTCCTTAGAGCGTAACTTTCTAGACATTGCCAATAATGTTATCTAATAATATTATTCAGATAATATGAATTATTGTTTCGATAATGAAAAATCTTGTGTAATGACAATTATTGAAACAACAAAGAATATAAAATATCAACGCGACAATTATTAACTCGATAAAATACCTTTGAGCGGAATTACTTGTAACCATTATTGAGTAGTGCCTTTAATAATTGGTGCAATACTGGTAATCTTCTTGTCTGCAACAACGCGTATTACTATGTTTTAACCAATTTGGGTATTCCAATAGTGTTAACAGTAACAACTACTGTAGTTATTTTTAAACAACTTATATTTGTCGTTTCTTCATCCAATCGCTTTCAGTTATGGGGCCCACACATGGTCATGCGCTTGGCAGTCGCATTTAATATTCCCAGACGATCTGAATATTCCACGACCAAACGAATATTCCCCGATGATAATGAATATTTCATAACCACTTTAAATTTAAAATATTTGCATATTTAACCCTTAACTATCCACATTAATCAAATCAACCCTTACTATTTCAAAATAATAAATAAAGGAAATTCCTTTTTATTTAAAATTTGGGTCTTACATGTATGCGGTATATTAGCAATGTGGGATCCATAATACTAGAATACAAAAAATTATTAAGAACATTTTAATTTAATAATCACATAATAATATCATCATGATTGAACATAAGTTATAGTTGAAACCTACGCATTTGAGCCGGTGACATCAATCTGGAACGACGTCGAGGCATTGCTGCAGTGGGCGACTACCTAATCAACCGAGGTTAGCCCTCATTGTGCCGACGCGTCTAGCATCTCAGATGTTTAATATAGTTAATTATGACCTTGTCAATGAATGTATAATATAGTTATGAAAAAATGTTACTGAGCCAAAAAAAGAAATCAACTCACTAGCATCTGAAGACGACCCGCCCTGGGAGCCGTCGCCCGATCCGGAGTGGCCACCACCATGGCCACCTCCACTGCTATGTCGAGGCATAGCTGTACTACTGAAATAACAGACATAGATACGATGACATTAATTAAATTGCATTGCAATTATTATATATAATTTCGTTATATAATATTTACAAAACACCAATTAGTGAAGTAGTACGTCGTCAAACCCGTCAGAATTAAAATTATTTTCATTTTCATCTTTTGATTTTGTTTCTTCCTCTTTTGTATCAATTTCTTCCTCAGTATCATCTTCTACCATCACATACGGACTGACAACCACATCTTCCTCCACTTCGTCAATATCGAGTACGTCAACGACATCATCAACCAACACATCGTCATCATATAGCACAACGTGGCTGGGATTGCTAACTTGTTCTTGCAACGGGTTATCCGTACCATCAAATGATCGAGTCTTCGTTGTCACAATTGTATTCCAGGGGGTTCTATAATTTACGACATTAGGGGTGTAGTAAACTTAAGTTGCTTGGCTGACTAACACAAATACGTCATCAGACTGTAAATTTGATTTTATATCTACTATGACGATTCTATTACGATCAACTTTAACACCCTTTGCAGTATCAAACCAGCGACACTTAAATGTAACGACCTTTTTAGCCCCTAGATAATTGAGCACAACCACTTCTTTTAATCTTTAATAGTAATTGGACTCATAATCTCCATAAAAACTTCCCAAAACGACAACGCCAGAGTTGACTGATGTCAATTCATTCAAGTAATCAACCTTGAATCTATAACCATTCACGATACAACCTGGAAATGAACTAACGAGTTTGTACGGGCCTAAAATGACATCTCTAAAACGCTCATAAGCGTTCTCTTCTTCGACCCTTCTCTTAAACCACTGATGAAAATTATCATTAGTGAATGCTTCCATCTGTGATGTAGTCAACCCCGGGTTAGAAGCTCGCGATTGCAATTCGAATGTGTTGCGTACAATAATATGGCATATGTTTAATTGTTGAATAAGGTAAGAAAAAATCATTTTCAACTTGAAATAATACATACTTGATGTACGACGATACTTCAGGCATATTCAGAAGCACGTATATAGATACAATCTTTAAATCTTTATCGGTTAGGTAAGTCGTCGTCTCATGTCCAAATGGCTTGGCCGGATAAGTGAATACAGCCAACTCATCAACACGCGTTTGGGGATCGACGACGACCTCATTCCTACTTAGACGATTGTGCTTCGTTGATACTACATCGTCAAAGTATAGCGAGCAGAAGTTGACAAGCTCTTCCTCCGTATAGCGTTCAGTAATAGAACCCTCTACACGAGCTTTGTTTTTAACTTTCTGTATTAATCGACACATATACCTGAAATATGACAATATATCGGCTAAAACAAATATTCAGGTGATGATTATAACACAATGTAGGTGATATTACCTCTCAAAAGGATACATCCATCGATATTGCACCGGTCCTCCAAGTTTAAGTTCATATGGCAGATGAATGGGCAAATGCTCCATCGAGTCAAAGAACCCTGGAGGTAAGATCATTTCGAGCTTACACATTGTCAACACTATATTTTTCTCCATCTGCTCCACATCACTGTACCTTATAAAAGTTGAGCAAATATCCCGAAAGAAATTTGAAAGTGCGGTAAAGGCATCATTAATATTCCTCGGTAATACTTCACAAAAGGCAATTGGAATCAACTTCTGCATGAATACATGACAGACATGACTCTTGAATCCCGTAATTTTCAACTGCTCAACCTTAGTACATCGAGATATGTTAGAAGCATAACCATCTGGTAGCTTCAATGCATTAAGCCACTTGTAAATGTTTTCAACCTGTTGCTTGGTAAGACAAAATGGAGCTTTTGGTTTTGAGTTGTTAGGACGGAGCCACAATTCCCGCCTGATGTTCATTTCCTCCAAGTCTTTACGTGATTTATCATTGTCTTTTGTTTTACCACTCGTATCTAGCACAGTGTAAAACAAGTTCTCGAACACATTTTTCTCCGTATGCATGACATCTATGCAATGACAAAGTGCTAGTGTGCCCCAATATGACAACTCAAACCAAACGGGCGAGTGTGTCCAATTTTGAGCTTTATCGTACCCTATTGCTCTCAACTTACCGTGTTCCTTCCCAGGCGGTGGAAATGTCAAATCATTTAGTCATCCCAGTACATTGCTGCCCGACAAGCGACTAACAAACCCCTTCTTTTCTATTTTTCTATTGAACTGTGTAGACATCTTTCTATAATTGTGCTCAACATGCAAGAATCTTCGAGCAGTTCCAAAGAAACTAGTTTTTCACCCATGACGCAGTTGTGTGCCTACGCACATCCCCATCTGAGACCGGATATGACAATTTACCATGGGTTGACCAACCACTGACCATCCCAAGTACACGAAATAGACCAAGAAAACTTAGTCTAAGTATGCACTCGGAGAACATGTAGAGACACCAGCTGAAAGTTCCTCAAAATTTATAAAAACGCACTCGCATTGGCGCAAACCTAAGTGAGAGACATAACATCTAATGCAATGAATCCCAAATGGGATTATTCGACATTCACTCCTAATGAGTGAATGTCGAACGGGTTTCTAAGTTGACATCTCCAAAGCATGTATGTCTTTATCAAGATAAACTACGTATATAGCATTTGCTTAGTTTGAACGATATGATCTGGTTCCCATATTTTATTATGGGAACCAAATCATATCATTCAAACTAAGCAAATGCTACTTAGTTTATTTTGCCAATGAAAAACTAAGTAAGTGCTACTTAGTTTATTGAAAATTGCTTCCTAACTAAGCAAATGCTATTTAGTTATTAATTGTATTTAAGTGTACTTAATTTTATTTAATTGTATTATATTATATCGCATCCCAACTAAACAAATGTTACTTAGTTATTAATTGTATTTTATTTTATTGTATTTTATTTAATTTTGATCTTATTTAACTAAGTGTTACTCGGTTTAATTATATTTATTTTGTATTATATTATTTTAAATTAAATTAAGTTAATTTTTAATTTAATTTAATTTAATTTAATTTGTATTATCTTAAATTATATCATATTTTTATTTTATTTTATTTTAAATTAAATTATTTATTTTATTTTAATTTAATTTATTTGTATTTGTAATATATTATATTATAATATTTAGTTTATTTAAATTTTATTATATTACATTAATTAAATTTAATTTGTATTATATTATTGAAAGTAGTATGCATTACAAGCCAATCATGTTTGATGATAAAGCATATACTTTGTAACAATCTTATTCATTTATTAATAAAAAGTATTAATTTATTAAAGGCTTTTAATTATCTACATGATCTTTGTTTTATAATATGTGATAAACCCATAGTTTTAAGCAATGCTTTTAGAATAATGATGATGATCATTCTAATGAGATCTAAATTCTTAGAAAGCTTAAAACTAAAATAGTTCCCAATCATTGGATTACTAAATTGGGGATTAGTGAATCCGGATAGATTGAATACATCGTTGCTTGCTCATTGGATGAGGATGATTGATCTCATGATCATTTGTGTGGAGACACTAAAGCAAGTATGTAGGTGTTTATTAGAGAATAAGTTCAATTTGAGCGTGGCTCGCTAAGGAATACCTAATGGAGTTTTATTTAATTCATCAATAGGAATTCTCAGAGTGATAAGTACAAGTAATCCTTGGACTTGAGATCATCATAGTATCTTGTGTATGATGAGTTATACTTTGACTTATTCCTTAAGACCCTTAGGGTATATCAAAGGGTATGCTTGGGTATAATAAGTTGTACATGGAGATAATGTATGATCGATAAAGAATCTACCACTTCTAATAAAAGAAGAGAAATGTCCTATGTGATTCGATAAATGACAACCCAAAGTAGTCTCTGGCAAAGTGCGTAATGAAATTAGAAAGGAGTTTCTAATTTGCATTATTTGAGTTGTGCATTTAAGGATCGAAATACATATAATTAAATAAAATAAGACTTGACGGATAATTCCATGCTTTATATTTAATTGGGACATTGTATGGTGGAAGGATTGAATTATGCAGTAACTATTTACTCAAAGGTTCTTTAATGATTAATGTTGAAATCTATATTATCTGGAAAAGTCGTTGATCATTAGGAGGCTTATCCTATTGTAGAATAAATATTATTTATTTAAATAAATTAATTGTTTAATTTATTTATTTAAATAAAATTAGAATTATTCTAATTGATTTATTCACAACCTAGGTTTAATATGGAGAACCTAAAGGGTCACACCATAAAAGGAAGAATAATTATTTAAGAAGTTAATGGCATAATCGTAATAATATATTAAGTATATTTAATTTAATCTATGGTGATAGAATAAATTAAATAGCTTAATATTTATTATTTAATATTTTAGAAATATTAAATATAAATTAATAAGAGGAGTCTTATTAATATTATTACAATTATTATTATTTTAATTTCTAAAGAGTTTAGAAATTAATTTAATATAAGTACTCTCATTTATTCCTAATTGGATTAGGAAGGAAAATTAGTTAAAGGAGTTTAATTAATTATCCCTAATAAGATTAGGGAGCTTAATTAATTAAAAAGAATTTAATTAATTAAATAAAACCCAATTCCTTAATTGTTAAGATGGGTTGCCCACATCTATAAATAAGAGGAGTCTTATTATGGGTGGTGGTGGGTTGTTGACTTTTACACAACATACTGACGTAATTCCAATTGTTGGGAGAGTACACCTTTCTATAGAGATAGAAAAACTAGGGTTTAGCCAACCACCCTTCTTCTTGAATTTTCTTCTTCCTTGGTGGATCACCTCTGGAGGCCAAACATTTGGGTGGCTAACATTGATCAAAGGAAGGAACCCAAACCCGGTGGATTCAAGATTGAACGCGAAAAGGATTTGGAGGTGAACTTGTACGAGAGGAAGCTCGATCTTCAAGGTATGATTTTATTCTTTATCTTTTCGTTTAATTAATAATTATGCATAAAGGGTGATCCGGGTATATGGTTTGTAAATTTTAAACTCGATTTTTCACGCTTAAGCTTAATTTGTGCAATTTGATTGTAAGCATAGAATATTACTACAACCTAACGATGGTATCGAGAGCCAAACCTTTATGCTAATTATTAATTATTTTAATTTGATATGTATATTGATATGTGTTTAGAATAATTTAATTGGGCATAATTTTATTGTATAAAATTTAATAAAACAAAAAAAAAAGGGAACATTCTTGGATATATATATTATGTAATATAATATGTGATCCACGCATCCTGTTGTATAATATATATATAATATCCTGTTTTTCAAAAACCGTAAGGCATGTGACATAAAAAAAAAAAAAAAAAAAAAAAAAAAAAGAGGTGCAGATCATGTATTACGGAATGACATGCTTGAGGCACGGAAATCGATGACATCCACGGTTTTAAAAAAAAATAAAAAATTAAGAACTCATGGAATTCATGGCAACAGATTCGGCAGGATTTCTAGGATTCAAAAAAAATAATTATAATAGTTATACCGTTATATATATAATATATATATATATATATAACTATTACATCTTAATTATTTTAATTTTAGAATAAAAGTTTATTTTAATTTTAAAATAAAATATTTATTTTAATCTTAAAATAAAAGGTGTGAGACCCTCTTTTTTTATCAATAAAGATTTAAATTTTGTTGAAATAATTTTTTAATATTATGGTGTGAATTTAAGATAATATTATAGTTGTGGGTAGTATTTATAAATTTTGCAAAAGTATGCAAGTGGTTATATTATATTCGATTGGTCTGGGAATATTCGGTTTAGCAGGAATATTCGTATAACTACTCTCAATCATTGGTGGACCCCACAATGTAATTATTGGCGGATTGAGAAAATGACAAAAATATTTTATTGAAATAACTATGGAAGTTTTACCATGGTTCTTGTTGAACTACTTTCAGTAGTAAAAAATACAAGATGTACGTGTGGTTGCATAAGAAGTACACCTGTATTGATTATCGATGCTTATGTGAGAAGTCACTCACTTTGATTCCATTATCATTTATTAATAATATGAATTATTATAGCGATAATGACGTTTTGTTTTATTCAGTATTATTAACGTAATAAAATGTAAACATCTTTTATATAAAATAGAATACTTTATTAAAGTTATTCTATAAATAGAATATATTATATTTTATTATGAATAGTGTTGCATAGTGTTTTTTGCATAGTATTGCATAGTGTTTGCATAGTAAAATATTTTTATATAAATAGAATATATTATATTTTATTTAAAAGATTTTTCTTTAAATATGGACCGTCGATTAAAGTAAATCAATCGACCGTTCATGGATTAGTTACTATGCATTCCATTTTCCTATAAATAAAGCTCATTCCTTCATTATTTTCTTACGAATTCATTGAAACTCTGAGAGAAATTATAGAGAGAAGCTATAGAGAAAAATTATAGAAAGAAGAAGAGTATTTTGCTACTTCACTACTTCTATATTCGGTTCTTTTTACGGTAAGGGTGTTATTCTTTTTCTTGAAGAGAACTTCATTATTCCATTCACTATTATTCTGTTGAATAACTCGTAAAAAGTGACATACCCTATACATAATCTGTATATGCGGCATATCCTATACTTGGTGAAATCCTTATGTTATTCCATTTTTATTTATTCTCATTGGAATAACTTTTGATACTGCTGTTTTACCCTATACTTGGTGACATTCTTCTATTATTCTCATTGGAACATCCTGTGCATGTGTTTTACACCCGACTGGTTCCGCTTTTTATTATTCTCGCTGGAACATCCTCATGCATGTGTTTTACACCTGACTGGTTCCGTCTTTTTATCATTCTGTTGGAATATCCTATCATGTGTTTTTACACCGGATCCGGTTCCATCTTTATTATTCTCGCTGGAACATCCTCGCTTGCGGTGAATTTCACCGACTTTGGTTCCGTTATTATTATTCTGTTGGAATAACTTTGTCTGTCGCAATCACCGCATGCATGGTGATTTCTTTTGTTATTCCATTCTTTATTATACCCAAATTGGTTAAAACTTTGACTTCTATACTCCATGAAATTAGTAGAATATCCTTGATATTTGCGTTTCATCCAAAGATCTTTTCATGGAAATATTCTTCCGATCATTCTTGAATTTTACTCTCACGAAAACAAAGATCATGTTGACAATTTGGACGTTAATAATTCATGGATTAAATAATTCTTGAACTTGTTTTATTGAATTATTATGTCATTGTCATCATCCTCATGTTATATTATGTTATCTTTGGCTTACGTGCATAGATGAACTTAGTATGATTATGACCGAGGATCATTCGGTATAATCACGACTTGATATAAATGATGTGACAAAAGTCCTCAAAGGGCTCGTAATGCGGATGGATAGTTTTTGGTATGATTATGACCGGGGTGATTCGATATAGTCATGACCATTGATAATTTGATGAAAATCCTTGACCGTGTAGTATGTGGATGATTAAATGTGGTGGTTTATTTATTAAAATTTGAGTCTCAAATGATAAAAATTGATGAAAACCTTTTAAAACCTAAAAGATAGTAGACTTTATTCTCTACTTGACTCTTTTAATAGATTGTTTATTCATTGCAGCTTAAACCGTTTGTCTATTGTATTTTATCGGTTTAACATCTGTTGAAGGCTAATGATAATTTATTCTCGCATTATCTTAGTCATAATATTTCTTCTTGGGCTAGTTGAGCTCACCCTTTCTTTCACCGTTCTCTTGAGAAATGAGAACATAAATTTGGGTTTAGTCGGGGAACGAAGTAATGGTCCGCAGGATAGCATTAGTAGTCCTCACTATTCGTGAAATAGTGTGATAATAGTTGTAATGAGGACTCCTTTTGAGTTTGTATAATATCTAGTAGACAATATTTGTATTCAAACTCATAGTTTATGTCGTATTGTACATACCCAGCTTATATTAGTAAGTTGTATTTGAATTTATGTACCATGTAAGTGGCGACCCAAGATGGGTGACGATACCTAATTTTGGGGCGTCCACAATTGGTATCAGAGCTTAGGGATATGATCCCTGGCTAAGATATGAGATAAGAACTAGGAGGGGAGAGACGGGAAATTCCTTCGCTAGTATGACCTACCTAAGTTTATTTGGTATTTAATTGGTCGGTCAGAGTATAGGGATAATATTTGATATATTAATTAACCCTTGTGTTGTGGCAGTGTTTGGAAATGGCAGCTGAAAATATTCACAATGGAGTGAATGTGACCGTTGTGACACCTTTAATCACTAATCGAGTTAATGCGAAGGTCGACGAGAACAAAATAGAGATATCCACGTAGTAAATGAAGAACTAATTGTTTGCACCCGAGCTAGTTGCGAGAGGTAGGTAGAATTTGAAAGAAGAGGAAGAAGAAGAAGAAACACGAGGAGAATTGGTTAGAAGAAATTTATGATCAAAACTTAGAATTACAAAATCGTGTTCGTGAGCTAGAAGAACGAGGTTGAAGAACGCAACAAGCGATCGTGGAACAAAGGGATACAACAATTCAAAATTGGGTTACCCGATATGTGATGCTCGAACAAAATCACGCTTTCATGAGGTGTAAGATATTAAAGTTGGAATCGAGAATTTAAAAATCAAAGATCATTAAAAGAAGAAACAATTGAACGAAGGAGAATAGACGATGCATGGGTAAAAGCCGCACAACGCGTTGATAGTGTAGAAAAGACGTCCGATCCAATAAAGCCAAAATAGATGAAATGGACTTTGCTTTTGACAAGAATTTGGAGAACCCAACATCGAATTCTAATTACCACATGCATAGCGGTCGACCCGAATTCGATATGGATCGGAGAATAATGATTCAAATCATGGATCGAGAATGTGAAAAAGCACTTAAGGGTGGAATGTACCTATAGTAAAAGTCAAACTTCGAGTAATTTAAGCGAGAAAGCGTTTGTCGAGAAACCGAACGAAGTTATTACGGGTAAATTAATTATTACGAAGTCTATACTTTATTCAATACAAGTTCTACCCACTCTTTTATTCTACCTAGTTGTGTTCAATGTTTAAATTTGACTCAAAAAAAAAAAATTAGACTTTGATTTATCTATTGAAACTTCGTTGGGAGAAACCTTCGTTACCTCCACACGCTTTATTAATCTTGTTGTTTCAAATAAACACTTTCACGATCTTATATCTTTAAAAATTATTGCCTTTGAGGTAATTTTTTGAAAACGATTGATTAACTACTTATTATTCTTTTTGTAAGGTTGTTAGCTTTCATATTCCTAACCAACCTGTTATACTGAATTCAAAGTAACCAAACCCTAAAGTTAATCATTTGTTATATCAAGCCATAAGTAAAGAGCCCCGATCCTTTCGTTGTTGACTTCCTTGTGTGGAATGCACCGCCGGGACTTTCTCGTAGGCGACGTCGTGAATGAAGATGGCAAGTTTATAGGTATCATTGTGAGATGCTATCTAGGTTAAGGGATAGAAGTCACAGCTTGGTATCAATGTGACGTCTTATCCAAGTCTTGGACGAGAGTATGAGCTTTGAATGATATTTCTATCATTAATAAATTTCTTGGCGTATTCTTGAAGACTTCCTAGCCTACCCTAGAACGTAAAATCAAATTTTGTATTGACCCCAAAGACAAAAAACCCATTTCTTAAACCCTCAAATATTTCTTCAACTAAAATGAACAGGTTTACGTGGTTTATGATGAAAGTCATAATAAAAGCAATTTGGACTAATGAAAATCATGGGTATATGAAGTATTAGTAAGTGTTATGATGAGTTATGTGGTTATTATGTGAAAACATGAAAGTTTCTTAGAAATCACAAAGGGTTGAAAAATCGATTTTGGTGAAAAACGTAATATGAAATTCAATTGACCATATCTCCTATTATATTTTGAATTTTTGAGTGTGGTCAAGTCCTAGAGTTAGATCTATGAGTTACCTAACTAATCCAAGTGGAATTACTGGAAAAGGTGTTGTAGATTTTTGTGTGGACTGATTTTTAGCAAAGGAGGCCAAAGCTATAAATTTCGAAAATGCTACTGCCTTAAACTTTTAGGGACTGTTTCGGCCACTTAAATTATGAGAAAAATTCTGGCCTTTTGGGACATGAAGGTATATGGTATAAAGTACCTCCTGTCCAAAAATGTGCTCATTCGACTTAAAATGAGCAAGTTATGACTATTTCAATATTTAGGTTTTTCCGATTTAAAATGCTATAAACCCAGAGTTCTATAACTCAGATGACCATGAAATTTAAACTAGAAGCTCATGTTAACATGTGTAAGATCTTGCCAAGATTTGGGAATTTTTGGAGTTAAACTTGAGGTAGCTAATTTCTTAAGGAATTAATTAGAAATTGATTTTTGAAAAATAGTAAATGAATTTTAAAATTTCGAAAAATATATTTTTCATTATGGGACTATATTATGCTAAATCCCAGAAAAGAAATATTTTTGGGACTAATTTGGTATTTTTCATGAAAATAGTTTAGTTACTGAACATATGAGTTAAATATGTTATGTGAAGTAACAAAGTTGAAAATAGGATTTTATGGCTAGAGAATCCTATATAGAGTATATGCATATTTTTTTTGATGAGGATTTGATAATTGGTGATGATATTTTACGAGTATGGCATTTTGAATGATTAAATGCATTATATGGTAAAAGCGTAAACAATTGAGATAAATTGTTTATAAATTTAAGAAGTGATTAAAATATTATTATAATATTAATGTTATTAGATTATGAGATTATTAAGTGAGTGATAACATGGGGATATTCTTGAATCTGGATAAATTATATTATAAATGTTTAATATTTATCCTTTATCTCATTTGATTGATTCTTTATATCATTATCCTCATGTTTATATTATATTGAAAGTCATCATGGCTTTTTGTAGTGCATAGATGGACTTGGTATGATTATGACCACGGATTATTCGGTATAATCATAATTAATAATTGAAAACACAATTATCTTTGGTAGTAGTGCATGGATAATTTGTGGTCGTGATACTAATGAATACACGATTATCTTTGGTAGTAGTGCATGGATAATTTGTGGTCGTGATACTAATGAATACACAATTATCTTTGGTAGTAGTGCATGGATAATTTGTGGTCGTGATACTAATGAATACACAATTATCTTTGGTAGTAGTGCATGGATAATTTGTGGTCGTGATACTAATGAATACACAATTATCTTTGGTAGTAGTGCATGGATAATTTGTGGTCGTGATACTAATGAATACACAATTATCTTTGGTAGTAGTGCATGGATAATTTGTGGTCGTGATACTAATGAATACACAATTATCTTTGGTAGTAGTGCATGGATAATTTGTGGTCGTGATACTTAATGAATACACAATTATCTTTGGTAGTAGTGCATGGATAATTTGTGGTCGTGATACTAATGAATACACGATTATCTTTGGTAGTAGTGCATGGATAATTTGTGGTCGTGATACTAATGAATACACAATTATCTTTGGTAGTAGTGCTTGGATAATTTGTGGTCGTGATACTAATGAATACACAATTATCTTTGGTAGTAGTGTATGGATAATTTGTGGTCGTGATACTAATGAATATCCTCGGCCCAGAAGCGGGGATGATTCGATGATATGGATTAATTATTGAAATGAGTCTCAAAGAATGAAATATTAATTCATGGATGTGGTAAAAGTCATCTTTAGTAGTAGTGCATTGATAGACTTGGTATGATTATGACCAAGGATTATTCGGTATAATCATGATCAGAATTGAAAACACGAATATCCTTGCCGATTGGTGCATGGATAATTCGTGGTCGTGGATACTATTAAGTCGCTATCTCAAAGATTATTGGTTTTACTGATTGTATATCTTTAGCTTGGTGGTGCAAAAGATGAATTGTTAATGAATATCTTTGGCCGGATTACAAAAATGAATTTAATGTTTTCAACGATAAAGGTATTCAAGGTATCCTCACCTCTTTATCATATCGTACATACCCCAATTTCGAGGGCTAAATTCCATAAGGAGGGAGATTGTGAGACCCCAGATTTTATCAATAAAGATTTAAATTTTGTTGAAATAATTTTTTAATATTATGGTGTGATTTTAAGATAATATTATAGTTGTGGGTAGTATTTATAAATTTTACAAAGTATGCAAGTGGTTATATTATATTCGATTGGTCTGGGAATATTCTTATTTAGCAGGGAATATTCGTATAACTACTCAATCATTGGTGGACCCTACAAATGTAATTATTGTTTTGATTGAGAAAATGACAAAAAATATTTTATTGAAATAACGGCGGAAGTTTTACCATGGTTATCGTTGAACTACTTTCAGTAGTAAAAGTACAAAGAATACGTGTGGTTGCATAGTAAGACACCAGTATTGATTATCGATGCTTATGTGAGAAGTCACTCAGGTTTGATTCCATTATTGTCGATTAATAATATGAATTATTATAGCGATAATGACGCTTTTGTTTTATTCAGTATTATTAAAGTAATAAAATGTAAACATCTTTTATATAAAATAGAATACTTTATTAAAGTTATTCTATAAATAGAATATATTATATTTTATTATGCATAGTGTTGTATAGTGTTTTGCATAGTGTTTTGCATAGTATTGCATAGTGTTTGCATAGTAAAATGTTTTTATATAAATAGAATATATTATATTTTATTTAAAAGATTTTTCTTTAAATATGGACCGTCAGATTAAAGTAAATCAATCTGGACCGTTCATGGATTAGTTACTATGCATTCCATTTTCCTATAAATAGAAGCTCATTCCTTCATTATTTTCTTACGAATTCATTGAAACTCTAGAGAGAGAAATTATAGAGAGAAGCTATAGAGAGAAAATTATAGAAAGAAGAAGAGTATTTTGCTACTTCACTACTTCTATATTCAGTTCTTTTTACTTAAGGGTGTTATTCTTTTTCTTGAAGAGAACTTCATTATTCCATTCACTATTATTCTCATTGGAATAACTCCGTAAAAGTGACATACCCTATACATAATCAGAGTATGCCAGATATCCTATACTTGGTGAAATCCTTATGTTATTCCATTCTTATTTATTCTCATTGAATAACTTTTGTATCTGCATGCTTTACCCTATACTTGGTGACATTCTTCTATTATTCTCATTGGAACATCCTGTCAAGTGTTTTACACCGACCGGTTCCGCTTTTATTATTATTCGTTGGAACATCCTCGCTCATGTGTTTTACACCGGACTGGTTCCGCCTTTTTATCATTCTCATTTGAATATCCTATCTATGTGTTTTACACCGGATCCGTTCCATCTTTATTATTCATTGGAACATCCCGCTTGCGTGTGAATTTCACCTCGACCGGTTCCGTTATTATTATTACATTGGAATAACTTTGCCTATGCATCTGAAGTCTGCATGCATGGTGATTTCTTTTGTTATTCCATTCTTTATTATACCCAAATTGGTTAAAACTTTGACTTCTATACTCCATGAAATTAGTAGAATATCCTTGATATTTGCGTTTCATCCAAAGATCTTTTCATGGAAATATTCTTCCGATCATTCTTGAATTTTACTCTACTAAACAAAGATCATGTTGATAATTTGGACGTTAATAATTCATGGATTAAATAATTCTTGAACTTGTTTTATTGAATTATTATGTCATTGTCATCATCCTCATGTTATATTATGTTATCTTTGGCTTACGTGCATAGATGAACTTAGTATGATTATGACCAGGGATCATTCGGTATAATCATGACTTGATATAAATGATGTGACAAAAGTCCTCAGTGGCCTGTAATGCAGTGATGGATAGTTTTTGGTATGATTATGACCAGGGGTGATTCGGTATAGTCATGACCATTGATAATTTGATGAAAATCCTTGACCGTGGTACAGGGATGATTAGATGTGGTGGTTTATTTATTAAGCTGAGTCTCAGCGATAAAAATTGATGAAAACCTTTTAAAACCTAAAAGATAGTAGACTTTATTCTCTACTTGACTCTTTTAATAGATTGTTTATTCCGCTGCAGTTAAACTGGTTGTCTATTGTATTTTATCGCTTTAACATCATTGAAGGCTAATGATAATTTATTCTCGCATTATCTTAGTCATAATATTTTTTCTTCGGGCTAGTTGAGCTCACCCTTTCTTTCACTTTATTCTCTTGAGGAAATGAGAACATAAATTTGGGTCGAGTCGGGGAACGAAGTAATGGTCCGTGAGGATAGCATTGTAGTCCTCACTATTCTGTGAAATAGTGTGATAATAGTTGTAATGAGGACTCCTTTTGAGTTTGTATAATATCTAGTAGACAATATTTGTATTCAAACTCATAGTTTATGTCGTATTGCATACACGACGCTTATATTAGTAAGTTGTATTTGAATTTATGTACCATGTAAGTGGCGACCCAAGATGGGTGGCGATACCTAATTTTGGGGGCGCCACAAAAGGTTTATTTTAATATTAAAATTAAATTTCATGCTAACTAATTAGAGTTGAAATTGGATTCCATGATAACTAATTGGAGTTGAAATTGAATTATATGTTTCCTTAAATAAAGGAGTTTATTTAAATATGAAATAAGATTTCATATTATTCAAAATAAAGGAGTTTATTTGTGAATAGAAATAGAATCCTAATTTCCTTAAATAAAGGAGTTTATTTAAATATGAAATAAGATTTCATATTATTTAAAATAAAAGAGTTTATTTGTGAATAGGAAAGAGAACCCTAATTTCCTTAAATAAAGGAGTTTATTTAGATATGAAATAAGATTTCATATTATTCAAAATAAAAGAGTTTATTTGTGAATAGGAAGTAAATCCATCTTTCCTTAAATAAAGGAGTTTGTTTAGATATGAAATAAGATTTCATATTATTCAAAATAAAAGAGTTTATTTGTGAATAGAAAGAGAATCCATGTTTCCTTAAATAAAGGAGTTTATTTAAATATGAAATAAGATTTCATATTATTCAAAATAAAAGGAGTTTATTTGTGAATAGGAAAGAATATCCGTATTTCCTTTAATAAAAGATTTTTTTTTTTACATGAAATTGGATTCCATAATTAATTAAAATAAAAGAGTTGATTTTAATTAAAGATTTTTTTTACATAGAATTGGATTCCATAATTAATTAAAATAAAGGAGTTTATTTTGATTAAAATAAAATAGTTTATTTTATTCAAAATTGGATAAATTAAAATAAAATTGTTTTATTTTGATTTAAATTTGGATTAAAATAAAGGAGTTTATTTTGATTCAAAATAGATTTTATACTAACTAAATTTGCCCATTAAATGATATCAATATATATATTAAATGTTTATTATTCATGAGATGAATGTTATTTATTGATGCATATGGTGATGTGTATGATAATAAATGGGATTGATTATGGACTATTGACCAATATGATTGGATTTTATTTTAGTTGGATGCATGAATTTATGGGTTTTATTAAATGGGGTCTGCGAACCTCATCTTCTCTAATTTTTCTAAATGTAAATTCTATCTCCCTCCTATGTACTTCCCTTGATCACGATCAAGGTTTCTATTTATTTTAAATAGTTTTGTAATAGAAATAGTTAGAATTAATTTTGAAAAATTAGAGATCAAGGAGTAAGGAGCGCTTGAAGACCCGTTTGTAATGAAGCCCGGGTTTAAATGTAATAGTTATATTTAAATATTATTTCTTGCACCCCTAGGGTTTGACCTTTTGGTTCACTTGGTGGCTCTAGTGAACCAAACTAGAATAAAAGTCCATAATCAATCCGGGTAGAATATAGTATTCTATATGTGCATGCTTATACTATATATATTATATATTATGCAAACATGCTTCGCATGTTCATTAATATGACTTCGTATTTTATATATATATGTAAATGCCACGCTAAGCAAGATGAGACAAATTAATAACAAACCCCTCAATTTTTATATTAAGTCCTAAGCGTTCAAAGATATTTGGAATATCGAACGTCGCCTTCTAGCATGATAAAATAAATAGAGTATTAAATATTTAATATGAGTTTGTTGTGTCACCACAAGGCAAGTATTAAGTATTTAAGATGTTAATTTATCACATTTGATGCTTATAAAGAAAATTGAACAATATTGTTTTGTTGTGTCACCACAAGGATGATATTTTTCTTTTTGAATATATGGAGTGCTAGGTCGGACTTAACTTGGATAATTTTGATTGGATGTGCCACCACTTGATCAAAATAATCTAAGAGGCAAAATCTGAGTCAGATAGTTGATGTAATTGACAAAAGTTGTCTACCTATTTATTTATATATAGTTTGTTGTGTCACCACAAGGCTATATATATAAGACCTCAAAATTTTTAAATAAAAGGAATTTCCTTTATTTATTATTTTGAAATAGTAAGGGTTGATTTGATTAATGTGGATAGTTAAGGGTTAAATATGCAAATATTTCAAATTAAGCAAGTGGTTATAAAATATTCATTATCGCTTGGGAATATTCGTTTGGTCGTGGAATATTAAATCGTTCGAGAATATTCGTATGCGACGCAAGCCAACCCATGTGTGGGCCCATAACGGAAAGTGATTGGATGAAGAAAACGACAAATATAAGTTGTTTTTAAATAACTGGCGTAGTTGTTACCAAGTTATCTTTGTTGGAATACCCGTGGTTAAAACACACTAATACTGGCGTTCATGAGCAAGATAGCACGGGTATTGCACCAATTATTGATTCTTACGTAAAGAAGGCACTACTCAATAATGGTTACGATAATTACTGCTCGATTATTTTATTGAGTTAATAATTGTTAACTGCGTTGATATTTTATATTCATTGTTGTTTCAATAATTGTCATTACACAAAGATTTTTATTATCGAAGCAATAATTCATATTATCTGAATAATATTATTAGATAACATTATTGGCAATGTCTAGAAAGTTCGTCTAAGGAGAGGTTTGGTCACCTAATTGCTGGCCAAGATGAAGAAATTCTTATTAAAGCCCCTCTTCCCTGAACCTACTGGTTGTCGATATTGTGATTCTCGTAATATTATTTATGAATAATTAATTATTGATTTATATGATGAGGAAAATATTGATTTTATGTGGATATAGATGGAGAAAATTTTTAAAATGACAATTGTTGAAAATTAATATTTTATCTTTTTCGATAAAATAATTCATTTAAATATATTATTTTAATAATATATTAACGGTGATATTTTTACAACGAATGTGGGATATATGAGTATACGAGGAGGAAGAGTATTTTTGTTGCAATAAATGTTTAAAACATGTTAAACATGCTCGGTGGACCCCATTTATTGACCGAAATTTGATTATAGCTTTAAAATTGCCTGCGTTTGTGGATTTCGGTCAATTTCTATTTGGAATTTGGAAATACTTTCTTCTGCAAAGTTGTAGAGAATTGAATTTCCTATAAAAACTCATGAAATTCAATTTTCTGATGAAAGGGCTATTTATTATGAATTATTGAAGTTCAAAGCTCAAAATAATTAATTTTTGTAAGTTTTAATTATTTATTTTATGAAAAACGTTTTTATCATTTCTTTCTAGAAGGTTGGCATGTGGGAAATGTTGGGATCTGATTTCCAAAGAGGCGTGGGAAATTTATTAATAATAATATATTTTATTAAATTTTCGCTTTTGTGTTCTAAGCATTTTCCTATAAATAGGTGCTTAGGTTAGAATTGAAAATCACACCGTAAACTGAAGTTTTCTCTCTCTATATTATCGAGCGTATTCTTGTGAGTATTTTGAGTATACTTTGAGTATTGCTATACGGTTGCAAAGTCCAAGTCATAGCTTTATATCCTGTTTCACTTAAAGTATTGATCTTTCGAGGTAAGGATGTTATTTTCTTCTCAAATGATATTATTTCTTCAATATCATTATCTTTGAAATGTTGATATGAAGTTTTTATCAAATTTGGAACTTTTTCATGTCTCCGGTTACTATTCATGGGTTACTATTCATGAGTTACTATTCACGAGTTACTATTCAGCGAGTTCTTATTCACGAAGTTACTATTCACGAGTACTATTCATGTAAGCGTGAAGATGTTTTTTGTGGAATTTCTATCTTTTGGTGTGAGTTACTATTCACGATATCGACGACTTTATTCACGATATCTGACTATTCACGAATACGGCACTATTCAATTTGAAAAATGAAAATTTTTTCTTTCGTTTAAAATATCTATTCGGATACTAACTCGATTGTATCCATGTTTTGATCATTCTTGAATTTTACACCACTATGATTATTTTGAGGTATTTTTGGGCATGGATAAAACCAAGTACTAATCCTTAATCCTTAATCCTTGTCATTTTGTTTCACCGGGATTCGTTTCTTTAAAAATATTTTTCATCATCCTCGGTCTTAAATGATGATATTATTGAATATCTTTGGCCCAGTAGTGCAAAGATGAATGATTTCAAGAATATCTTTGGCTTTATAGTGCAAAGATGAGCAGTGTTGAGATGAACACGGCCCGATTGATTAATATCTTTGGCACAGAAGTGCAAAGATGAACAGTGTTTAAATGAACATGACCAATCGATGAATATCTTTGGCTTTTGTAGTGCAAAGATGAATATTTGATTCGGATGCATATTGATTGATGTTACGAGGATAAAATATTGATGATGGACCATTAAATTCATAGATTATAGTAGATTTCATTCTCTACGTAACTCTTCTATGAATTATTATTTCACCGCGAATATTGATCTCAAACTTGTTGCCTATTGTATTCTATCGATTTTTCCTGTTGAAGACTAACGATAATTTGTTGTATATTATCTTAGTCATAATATTCTTCTTGGGCTAGTTGAGCTCACCCTTTTCCTTGTTGTTCCATTTTTCTTCTCGGGAGGCGAGAATGTAGCGAGTCTTAGTCGGGGTATGGAATGAAGGTTTTAGAAAGGATTGTTTAGTAGTCCTCACCATTTTGTAAAATAATGTATCAATAAATGTGATGAGGATTTATTTGAGTATAGATATTGTCTGAAGATAATATTTGTATTCAAACTCACAGCTTTCTTGTTGTAATAATAAAGTTGTAGTTGTTTACATGCCATGTATTTGGCGACTCGTAATGGGTGTTGTGTATACCTATTTTGGGGGCGTCCACAATTGGTATCGAGCTTAGGGATATGATCTCTGGCGGAGATCGGGGAATAGAACTAGGAGGGAGAGACGAGTAAATCCTTCGCTAGTGTGTCCTACCTAAGCTTATTTGTTAGTTGGTCAAGATATAGGATATTATGTGTGATATATTGATTTCCTTAATTAACCCTTGTTTTATGACGAGATTTGAGAATGTCGAATGAGAATATTAACGATGGAGTAAATGAGACCGTGGAGATGCTGTCTTACCAACGAGGAGAACGTCAATGACAGTCGGCAATGTTCCTCCTGTGAACAACACCACCGAAAGCGTATGAGGAATGAGGGGATGTTTAGAAGTTTTTGCGATTCATGCAAAATCGCATTTAGGAGACTCGTGTTCAAAATACGAGGAGAAATGATAATAGAATTCACGGGTGGTCACAACCAAACAGATTCAAAGAGTTGGGACCACGAATTTAAGGAAAGCCGATCCGATCACGTGGCGGAAACATGGGTCAAACAAATTACCAAGATATTCGATGTCTTGGGATGCACGGAGGAACGAAGGTTCCATTCGCCACCTTTATGTTCCGTGGCGAGGCGGATTCATCGGTGGGAGTCTCATGAAGCGTACCCATCCAACCCACACTTTTCGGCATGTCTTGGGAGACGTTTGAAGCTATTTAATGACAAATACTTTCTGAAAGTGTTCGTCGTATGAAGGAAGTGGAGTTTATTAGACTAGAAGCGTAATAACACGACGGTGTCCCAAAGACGAGGCGAAGTTCATGGAGTTATCCGAGTTTGCACCTCATTTGGTGGAGAATGAGGAACGTATATGACGCGATGTTTACGAGAGGTTTGAAACCCGACATACGTCGATATCTCATTTCTCATAAATTTTCTCTCTATTCAAATGTTGTCAGCGGGGCTCATTGTTAGAAGCGAGATAACGAGTACGTTCAACCGAGGGACCATAACCAGGATCATCTCAAGAAGATAGCGATCATCGAATAACGATAACCAACGGAGAAAGAAGAATACTGACAAAGGCGGTAACCACTACGGTGGTAATCGTGGCCATGAAAATAGAAGAAGCGAGTAGGGAGGAGATTTTAAAAAGAGGAGATTTAACAACGACCATGTGAAGACGTCGGCGCCCGATGTAACTAGTTTTAAGGGAGGAGAACGACCACCCATCATATATTCTACAAATGCGGAAAAGAGGGACATATCACCAAACCGCCTACAACATTCAAGGTATGCTATAATTGTGGAAAGGAAGGACATATCGCTCGAGATTATGCGATGAATAAACCTAGTTCAATGAGGGACGGTGACTCAAAAGATCATCCCGAAAAAGTCAAAGTCAACGATTTCGGAAGAGCATTTGTTATGACCGGTCAAAATGCGAGGAACCCAACGGTTAGCACGTTAGTTAATTATAAATTCTTGCAAGTATATACCTTACTAGATATTGGTTCTACCCATTCTTTTATCTCTCTTACTTGCGCTCAACATTTGAACTTGACTACGGAGAAATTAAACTTTGACCTATCTGTGGAGACTCCATTAGGAGAAACTTTCATTACATCCGTTGTTTAAAAATCTTGCTTGATTCAAGTTGGCACTATCACATTACACCGTTAACCTTATTTCTATAGAGATATTTGCTTTTGATGTGATTTTAAGGTTAACTACTCATCATGCCAAATTGATTGCTTTTGTAAGGTTGTTAGTTTTCATATTCCTAAGCAACTCATTATTCAATTCAAGCAATCAAACCATTGTAGTCAAACATTTTCATATCAAGCCATGAAGTCATTCGTTTATTACGGATGTCAAGTTTTCTTAGTCCATGTTATGGATTTGAATAAAGACACGTCGATTTGAATAATATTCACTGTTGTTATTGATTTTTCCCGACGTATTTCTGAAGAATTTCTTGGCTTACTCCCAAAGCTCGATATTAAATTTTGTATCGACTTTGAACCCCAGACAAAACTTATTTCTAAAATCTCATATCGAATGGCTCTATTGAACTTCGTGAGTTAAAAATTCAACTATAGAATTTGGTACTGAGCCTTTATCTTGTGACTTCCTTTGTGGAATTCACCTAAGCGGAACTCTCTGTAGGGGCGTCATATTCGTATGCGATAAGAAAGCGATAGGTGTCATTGTGACGTCTTATCCAAGATTGGGATATGAGTCACGGTTGAGAGCAACCTAAGTCGATTATCGAAAGACGTAGCTTTCTAGAAGCTTAGTTGGTTATTATCGGAGATTCGTTGAAGGATATTCTCGAATCGCTATTCCATTAACGCAAATGACTCGTAGAGATACAAAATTCGAATGGAGCAAGGAATGTGGGAAGAGCTTGAAGAACTCAAGAGAGACTCATTTCAAAGACATGTTACGATCATGCCATCCTCGAAAAGCGAACGTGGTAGTGACGCGATGAGTAGAAGATTATATCGAGAAGTGAGTGCGATGATGTCAAGTATACGCGTGACAGAGCCAACTTTAATAGAAAAGTTAAGGTTGCTCAAGCCACCGACCCGGAGTCGATGCGTATGAAGAAGAAAGTACAAGAAGGAGCTATTCCGAAGCGAGAATTGATGAAGAAGGAATACTTGAGTCCACTCTAGACTTTGTGTTCCTAACGACTCGATTTGAAGTACAAGATTATGATGGAGGCACACAATACGCCATTTGCAATCCATCTGGAAGTACTAAAATGTATCGTGATCTTGACATACATTTTGGTGGAACAATATGAAGAGAGAGATTGCAAAGTTTATCTCGATGTGTTTAACTTGCCAACGTGTAAAGGCGGAGCATCTTGTACCTAAGGGTCCGTTTGCAACCACTTGAGATTCCTAAATGGAAGTGGGAACACATTACTATGGATTTCATTACGGGTCTTCCTGCGGTTTCTCAAGACATCAATGCTATTTGGGTTATTGTTGATAGATTAACCAAGTCTGCTCATTTCTTCTGCGATACGAGAGACTTATTCCTTGAACGTCTTTCTCGTATATACGTAAATGAGATTGTGAGATTGCATGGCATGCCAAGTATCCATAGTTTTAGATCGTGACCCAAGATTCACTTCATGATTTTGGGTTAGAAAAAGCTATAGGCACGCAATTTACGATTCTGTTTGGCATACCATCCTCAAACGGATGGGCAATCGAAAAGGACTACTCAAACTCTTGAAGATATATTAAAACTCCATGTCCTAGATTTCAAAGGAAGTTGGGATAAGTACTTGCCATTGGTGGAATTCTCATACAACAATAGTTATTAAACAAATATAGGCATGGTTCCATTCAAGCATTATATGGACGAAAATGTCGTTCTCCAATATGTTGGGATGAGGTGGGTGAAGCAACATTGTTGGGACCCGAGTTAAGATGCGTATGACTCACCGAAAAGATCCAAATGATTCGACAAAGTATATACAAGCGGCACAAGATCGACAAAAGAGTTATGCGGATCTTCATCGAAAGGACGTGGAATTTAATATTGTTGCGAGTTGCTCCATGGAAGGGAGTTACAAGAGTTGGGAAGAGAGGAAAGCTCAATCCACGATTTATTGGTCCATTTCAAATTCTTGACCGAGTAGGAAATGTAGCCTATATAGACTTGCGTTACCTCCGAGTATGTCTCGTGTTCATAATGTGTTTCACATATCATATTTCAGTAAATATGTGAAAGACCCGAACCACGTTATTGAGTTAGAACCCAGGACGAGATAGCCAAGACTTAACGTGTGAGGAGGTACTGTCAAGATCTTGGATAGGAAGGAGCATGTCCTACGCAAGAAGGGTCATACCACAAGTTAAAGTTTTGTGGAGGAATCATGCTACGAGAGAAATGACACAGGAATTGGAAAGCGGAAATGAAAGCGAGGTATCCTCACCTTTTCAAACACCAGTATCGTCACGTCAATTTCGAGGACGAAATTTCATAAGGAGGGAGGTTGTAAGACCCCAAATTTTTAAATAAAAGGAATTTCCTTTATTTATTATTTTGAAATAGTAAGGGTTGATTTGATTAATGTGGATAGTTAAGGGTTAAATATGCAAATATTTCAAATTAAGCAAGTGGTTATAAAATATTCATTATCGTCGGGGAATATTCGTTTGGTCGTGGAATATTCAATCTTTGTCGGGAATATTAAATGACGACGCAATGTAGCACCATGTGTGGGCCCCATAACGGAAAGTGATTGGATGAAGAAAACGACAAATATAAGTTGTTTTTAAATAATTGCAGTAGTTATTATCAATTATCTTGTTGGAATACCCGGTGGTTAAAACACACTAATACGCGTTGTTGAGCGATGGCAGACACCAGATTGCACCAATTATTGATTCTTACGTGAAAGGCACTACTCAATAATGGTTCTGATAATTCTTTATTCAATATTTTATTGAGTTAATAATTCTTTGCGTTGATATTTTATATTCTTTGTTGTTTGATAATTGTCATTACTACGGTATTTTTTCGTTATCGAAGCTAATAATTCATATTATCTGAATAATATTATTAGATAACATTATTGGCAATGTCTAGAAAGTTACATCTAAGGAGAGGTTTGGTCACCTAATTGCGCGCCAAGAAGAAGAAATTCTTATTGAAAGCCCCCTCTTCCTGAGGCGCACTGGTTGTCAATATTGTGATTCTCATAATATTATTTGTGAATAATTAATTATTGATTTATATGATGAGGAAAATATTGATTTTATGTGGATATAGATGGAGAAAATTTTTAAAATGACAATTGTTGAAAATTAATATTTTATCTTTTTCTGATAAAATAATTCATTTAAATATATTATTTTAATAATATATTAACGGTGATATTTTTACAACGAATGTGAGATATATGAGTATACGAGGAGGAAGAGTATTTTTATTGCAATAAATGTTTAAAACATGTTAAACATGTCGGTGGACCCCATTTATTGACTGAAATTTGATTATAGCCTGTAAAATTGCCCGTTTGTGGATTTCGGTCAATTTCTATTTGGAATTTGGAAAAACTTTCTTCTGCAAAGTTGTAGAGAATTGAATTTCCTATAAAACTCAAGAGATTCGAATTTTCTGATGAAAGGGCTATTTATTATGAATTATTGAAGTTCTAAAGCTCAAAATAATTAATTTTGTAAGTTTTAATTATTTATTTTATGAAAACGTTTTTATCATTTCTTTCTAGAAGGTTGGCATGTGGAAATGTTGGGATCTGATTTCCAAAGAGGCGTAGGAAATTTATTAATAATAATATATTTTATTAAATTTTCTCGCTTTGGTGTTCTAAGCATTTTCCTATAAATAGGTGCTTAGGTTAGAATTGAAAATCACACCGAAATCAAGTTTTCTCTCTATATTATCGGCGTATTCTTGTGAGTATTTTGAGTATACTTTGAGTATTGCTATACTGGTGCAAGTCCAAGTCATAGCCTATATCCTGTTTAAATTTAAAAATCTTGATCTTTCGAGGTAAGGGATGTTATTTTCTTCTCAAATGATATTATTTCTTCAATATCATTATCTTTGAAATGTTGATATGAAGTTTTTATCAAATTTGGAACTTTTTCATGCCGGGGTTACTATTCATGGGTTACTATTCATGAGTTACTATTCACGAGTTACTATTCATGAGTTACTATTCACGAGTACTATTCATGAAGCGTGAAGATGTTTTTTGTGGAATTTCTATCTTTTGGTGTCGGAGTTACTATTCACGTATATGACACTATTCACGTATCTGACACTATTCACGAATACGGCAGACTATTCAATTTGAAAAATGAAAATTTTTCTTTTCGCTTAAAATATCTATTCGGATACTAACTCGATTGTATCCATGTTTTTGATCATTCTTGAATTTTACACCACTATGATTATTTTTGAGGTATTTTTGGGCGTGGATAAAACCAAGTCACGAATCCTTAATCCTTAATCCTTGTCATTTTGTTTCACCGGATTCGTTTCTTTAAAAATATTTTCATCATCCTCGGTCTTAAATGATGATATTATTGAATATCTTTGGCACATAGTGCAAAGATGAATGATTTCTGAAGAATATCTTTGGCTCAGTAGTGCAAAGATGAGCAGTGTTGAGATGAACATGATTGATTGATTAATATCTTTGGCACAGTAGTGCAAAGATGAATGTGTGTTTAAATGAACATGACCAATGATGAATATCTTTGGCAGGTAGTGCAAAGATGAATATTTGATTCGGATGCATATTGATTGATGTTACGGGGATAAAATATTGATGATGGACTATTAAATTCATAGATTATAGTAGATTTCATTCTCTACGTAACTCTTCTATGAATTATTATTTCCGCTGCGAATATTGATCTGAAACTTGTTGTCTATTGTATTCTATCAGATTTTTCCCTGTTGAAGACTAACGATAATTTGTTGTATATTATCTTAGTCATAATATTCTTTACTGGGCTAGTTGAGCTCACCCTTTTCCTTGTTGTTCCATTTTTCTTCTCAGGAGGCGAGAATGTAGCGAGTACTAGTCGGGGTATGGAATGAAGGTTTTAGAAAGGATTGTTTAGTAGTCCTCACCATTTTTGTAAAATAATGTATCAATAAATGTGATGAGGATTTATTTGAGTATAGATATTGTCTAGAAGATAATATTTGTATTCAAACTCACAGTTTTACTGTTGTAATAATAAAGTTGTAGTTGTTTCTGTACCATGTATTTGGCGACTCAGAATGGGTGTTGTGTATACCTATTTTGGGGGTGTCACAATATACATTTGAAATGTGATCCTTATTTTCACTAGCAAATCTTTAATTAGATTTTGCCGAACTATATAAGTGAGGGTAATATAGTTTTGAAGAAAATAGTGGGAGATACCAATTTAAAACAAGACCTAAATTATTTTGGTAATTAATAAAAGAATGTATGTTAAAATGTTGTTGATTACAAATTCATTTACAGAATTTTACAATGTCTTAATTACTATCACTGCGAAACATATTAGATGTTATTTAACTGGACCGTATTAAATGGATTGGTTAAGGAATTTGAGAATAGTTCTCATATATGAAAAGCTATCTTATGTCCTATACGCCTATCCTCGCAATGGTTGCGCATAATGCCTCTGAGGAAGACATTGCTACTTTTAGAAAGTGGCAAGATGATGCACGATTGGCTCGATGCATCATGCTCAGATCCATGAGTAACAAGCTTCAGCGTCAGCCTGAAACTATGGATACTTCTACTATATTCCTGCACATCGAGTAGTTGATGGTGAGGAAAGTAGGACTGATAGATATCAGATATCTAAGGAGCTCTTCCGATCTAGAATGGCCAATGGCACTATAGTACAGACAAAAAGTTCTTAACATAATCAATTTGATTGATCAATTAGGACAACGAGTTTGTCATGGATGGAGAATTGAGCCAAGATTTGATCTTGCACTCACTCCCGAACTCCTTTCACAATTGTTGTGAATTTTTCATATAAACAAGCTAGATATCAGCCTCGCTGATTTGCTTAACATATTGAAAAATGTTGAGAGTCACTTTCCAACCAAGAAAGATCAAGTCTTCTGGTAGGGGCCAAAGGATCTTCCTAAAAGAAGAACGATTCAAAGAAGGTATATAGAAAGGCAAAAAACAAAGGATAATAAGAACAAAATCGATCACGGATAGCAAAGGTGTTTGCTTCCACCGCAATAAGCCCGACACCGGAAAGAAATCTGCGAAAGCATCTTGCAGAGGCTAACCAAAGAAGCTTAGTGAAGTTTGGTTTATACGCTTTTTGTTCATGATTGAAATAAATTTTTCTTTAAGTCAAGGTTCTACTTGGGTATTGGATACCGACTTTGGTTATCATAAATATAGATTTATGAAGGGACAAAGCAGTAGAAAGCTAAACAAATATAAGTAAACCTACGCATGCGAAAATGTAACAAAGGTTGCCATATTAGCCATAGAAACTTATAGTTTAGCAATGCCTACTGAAGCAAATCTATTAAGTCAATAAGTTGTTATTGTATTCCAGTTCTTGTTAAAAATATTATTTCCATTTTATTGTTGGACAATGAAATCTTTGGTATTATAATTAAGAACAATTGTTGTTCTATTTATAATAATAATGTTTTGTATAGAATCAAATATTACTTAATGGATTTTGTATACTTGATTTACATGAAAATAATTTTGCATATTGAACAAATTAGTATAAGAAAATGAGATGATCATTCAAAAAGTTGAATGTGTGTATTTTCTGAAATACAAGTGTGAATTATTTGAAAGGTTCAAGGAATTCAGAAGTGAAACAAATTGGCAATGTATTAAGATTCTTTGATTAGATCAAGGAATAAATACTTGTGCAATAAGTTTCTGGATCATCTCAAATGGTTTTCTCATAATGGACACATCCTGATACACAATAATTGATTGATGTATCTGAAAGGAAAAATCATACCTTGTTGAACATGGTGCGATCCATAATGATTTTACTGACATTCCAAAGATCCTTCAGGATCATGTCCTAGAAATGGCTACATATCTACGAAAAAGGTAACCTCAAAATCCATTTCAAGACTCCATAAAAGTTATGGACGGGGAGGATTCCTAATCTTAAGTATATTAAGATAAGGGGTTGTCCAACTTATGTGAAAAGGTTTCAAGGATAAGCTTGGGACAAGATTTGACATGTACAGATTTGTGGGGACATCCTAAAGTAAGTTTAGGGTATATGTTCTATATTTCTACTTAGCAAAAGGTGTTTGTTACGAAACACGCCGCTTTCTAAGATAAAGGTGTTTATCATTAAAAGGGGCTAGTGGGAGGATAATAGATCTTGAAAAGTTCAAGAACCACAAAACACTATAAGTCAAATAAGAGGAACTCTATAGATGTACCTATTGTACCACAACCCAATCGTAAATCTGAATAGTGCATCAAGATACCTAGGAGGTATGGATTCATCATGGATGATGATGATGAGGTACGCATCATAGAAGATGATGATCCAGAGTTACATACGATGAGGTAAGAGTTCTAGTGTGTACAAAAAGGACAGTGGGAGCGCCGTGACATTCCTAATATTATATGTTGATATACTACGGATAAGGAATGACATACTAATGCTACAATCAAGAAAATAAATTTGTCTAAACATTCCTCCATGAATGATTTGGAAGAGTATCTTAATTGGGGATATAAATCTATATAGATAGATTTAAGAGGATGCTCGACTTAACCCAAGGAACGATATTCATTTGATGCTAAAGTCGTTTAGCATGGCAAACTCCAAGAGATGTCTCATGTCGATGAGCTATGGAGTGTATCTCTTAATAGTCCCCACAGACACACACGAAAAGAGAGGTCGCATGAGTGACAATCATGTATGCAATGAAATATACGAGACCCGATGTTGATCACCATATTATGGAGAAGTTCACTATGAGTCGGTGAAAACATCTTAAAGTGCTTCACCCAAGCACTAAGGATGTGATCATATTCATGGTGGGTCTAAATTAAAACTAGAGGGCTTAATGGACTCAAGTTTTTCGACATGACAGACCAAGACGACGAAAAATTCACTTTAAGGTAAAGTGTTACCATGAACAAGTGGTGCGTGAATTGGAAAGGTTCCAAACAAAGAAAGAGTTCTTTGGTTTAGTGATAAAGACAAAGTATATAGCTATAAATAAAGTCGCAAGTTGATTGTTTGGATTAAAAGTTCATTACGTAACTAGGAATAGTTCCTAAGTCTCATCTTAGATCTAAACATGTGTTGTGGCACTTTCATTTGATTATTAGAATCATTGAAAGATGGGAAATCACTATAGAGATAGTGGACTCTCAAGAACAACATTACATATCCATTAACTAAAGCTTATCCAACAAAGGATAATCGCCACTTAGAGAAGAAGAGTATAAGATACCATGACGATTGGCTTTAGTGCAAGTGGGAGATTGAAAGTAGTATGCACACAAGCCAATCATGTTTGATGATAAAGCATATACTTTGTAACAATCTTATTCATTTATTAATAAAAAGTATTAATTTATTAAAGGCTTTTAATTATCTACATGATGTCTTTGTTTTTATAATATGTGATAAACCCATAGTTTTAAGCAATGCTTTTAGAATAATGATGATGATCATTCTAATGAGATCTAAATTCTTAGAAAGCTTAAAACTAAAATAGTTCCCAATCATTGGATTACTAAATTGGGGATTAGTGAATCCGGATAGATTGGTACATACGTTGCTTGCTCATTGGATGAGGATGATTGATCTCATGATCATTTGTGTGGAGACACTAAAGCAAGTATGTAGGTGTTTATTAGAGAATAAGTTCATTTGACGTGGCTCGCTAAGGAATACCTAATGGAGTTTTATTTTCCGTCAATAGAATTCTGTAGTGATAGTAGTACAAGTAATCCTTGGACTTGAGATCATCATAGTATCTTGTGTATGATGAGTTATACTTTGACTTATTCCTTAAGACCCTTAGGGTATATCAAAGGGTATGCTTGGGTATAATAAGTTATATATGGAGATAATGTATGATCAATAAAGAATCTACCACTTCTAATAAAAGAAGAGAAATGTCCTATGTGATTCGATAAATGACAACCCAAATAGTCCTTGGCGGCGTAATGAAATTAGAAAGGAGTTTCTAATTTGCATTATTTGAGTTGTGCATTTAAGGATCGAAATACATATAATTAAATAAAATAAGACTTGACATGTAATTCCAATGCCTTATATTTAATTGGGACATTGTATGGTGGAAGGATTGAATTGTACGGTAACTATTTACTCAAAGGTTCTTTAATGATTAATGTTGAAATCTATATTATCTGGAAAGTCGCTGATCGATGCAGGGAGAGGCTTATCCCTATTGTAGAATAAATATTATTTATTTAAATAAATTAATTGTTTAATTTATTTATTTAAATAAAATTAGAATTGTTCTAATTGATTTATTCACAACCGGTTTAATATGGAGAACCTAAAGGGTCACACCATAAAAGGAAGAATAATTATTTAAGAAGTTAATGGCATAATCGTAATAATATAGTAAGTATATTTAATTTAATCTATGGTGATAGAATAAATTAAATAGCTTAATATTTATTATTTAATATTTTAGAAATATTAAATATAAATTAATAAGAGGAGTCTTATTAATATTATTACAATTATTATTATTTTAATTTCTAAAAGAGTTTAGGAATTAATTTAATATAAGTACTCTCATTTATTCCTAATTGGACTAGGAAGGAAAATTAGTTAAAGGAGTTTAATTAATTATCCCTAATAAGATTAGGGAGCTTAATTAATTAAAAGAATTTAATTAATTAAATAAAACCCAATTCCTTAATTGTTAAGATGGGTTGCCCACATCTATAAATAAGAGGAGTCTTATTATGGGTGGTGGTGGGTTGTTGACTTTTACAACATACGACATAATTCCAATTGTTGGGAGAGTACACCCTTTCTATAGAGATAGAAAAACTAGGGTTTAGCCAACCACCCTTTCTTCTTGAATTTTCTTCTTCCTTGGTGGATCACCCTCAGAGGCCAAACATTTGGGTGGCTAACATTGATCGGAAGGAAGGAAAACCAAACCCGTGGATTCAAGATTGAACGCGAAAGGATTTGGAGGTGAACTTGTACTGAGGAAGCTCGATCTTCAAGGTATGATTTTATTCTTTATCTTTTCATTTAATTAATAATTATGCATAAAGGGTGATCCGGTATATGGTTTGTAAATTTTAAACTCGATTTTTCACGCTTAAACTTAATTTGTGCAATTTGATTTAAGCATATGAATATTACAAACCTAACAGTGGTATCAGAGCCAAACCTTTATGCGAATTATTAATTGTTTTAATTTGATATGTATATTGATATGTGTTTAGAACAATTTAATTGGGCATAATTTTATTGTATAAAATTTAATAAAAAAAAAAAGGGAACATTCGGATATATATATTATGTAATATAATATGTGATCCATGCATCCTGTTGTATAATATATATATAATATCCTGTTTTTCAAAAACCGTAAGGCATGTGACATAAAAAAAAAAAAAAAAAAAAAAAAAGGGTGCAGATCATGTATTACGGAATGACATGCTTGAGGCACGGAAATCGATGACATCCACGGTTTTAAAAAAAAATAAAAAATTAAGAACTCATGGAATTCATGGCAACAGATTCGGCAGGATTTCTAGGATTCAAAAAAAATAATTATAATAGTTATACCGTTATATATATAATATATATATATAACTATTATATCTTAATTATTTTAATTTTAGAATAAAAGTTTATTTTAATTTTAAAATAAAATGTTTATTTTAATCTTAAAATAAAAGGTTTATTTTAATATTAAAATTAAATTTCATGCTAACTAATTAGAGTTGGAATTGGATTCCATGATAACTAATTGGAGTTGAAATTGAATTATATGTTTCCTTAAATAAAGGAGTTTATTTAAATATGAAATAAGATTTCATATTATTCAAAATAAAGGAGTTTATTTGTGAATAGAAATAGAATCCTAATTTCCTTAAATAAAGGAGTTTATTTAAATATGAAATAAGATTTCATATTATTTAAAATAAAAGAGTTTATTTGTGAATAGAAAAGAGAATCCTAATTTCCTTAAATAAAGGAGTTTATTTAGATATGAAATAAGATTTCATATTATTCAAAATAAAAGAGTTTATTTGTGAATAGGAAAGTAAATCCATCTTTCCTTAAATAAAGGAGTTTGTTTAGATATGAAATAAGATTTCATATTATTCAAAATAAAAGAGTTTATTTGTGAATAGGAAAGAGAATCCATGTTTCCTTAAATAAAGGAGTTTATTTAAGTATGAAATAAGATTTCATATTATTCAAAATAAAAGGAGTTTATTTGTGAATAGGAAAGAATATACCTGATTAGCTTTAAATGACACAGCAATATATCAAAATCAAATGACAGATTCATCAAATATACCTGATTAGCTTTAATTTTTAACAAAAAGTAAAAGCTTTCGTAGCATGTGGATTCTTGGGAGGTGTCGCTTGAGAAGGCGGTGGCCGGAGGTGACGTTGGAGATGGTGGTCGGGGCGGTGATTGGAATCCGGCTAGGTGGTGGTGTGGGCGGAGTGATGAGATGGTGGAGTTTTAGTGAGAGAGAGAGAGAATGAGAGTGACTGTGAGTGAGTGACGAGAGAAGGCACTGGAGAAAACATTCTGATTAGGTTGGCGCTAAGGAGGGGGGATTAATTCCGACAGATATTCGTCGAGGATACATTAAGGTCAACTGATGTAAGCTCGACGAAATATTCAGTCGATATTAGCTTAACGTTGACTGAATGTGTTCAGTCGAGATTACTTCCGTCGAAAATAAAGTTTTTTCTTGTAGTGAAAATACGCTCAATATTATAGAAGAATAATTTTCTAATTTTAGTGTGATTTTCATTTCTAAACTGAACATCCTATTTATAGGAGAATGGAAGGGTACCACTGTTTAAAAATTTCACGGGCGAAACAATTGAAAAACTCACGGGCAGAATTTGAAATTTACCAACGTCTGTTTTAAAAAATAAGAATATAATATTCAAGTAAAACAAATAATTTTATATATAATATAATATATTCTATTTATAATCTAATAAAACGAATAACTTTATAAAAAGTATTCTGTTTTATGTAAAAAAATTCTATTTTATTACTATTATAATAATAATAAAAACAAAAATATATATAATATATATATATAACTCACGTTTATATATATTTATATATATATAAGTAATAAAATCAAACTGAGATAACTTTCTACCGACGATAAAATGAGTAAGTGGGGGTCCATATAATAAACCAAATTTACAACAAACACTTCATAAAACACCCCTCTATTTATCTCAATTCACTTGGCTTCACAAAACACATTTTTAATAACATTCATCATTAATATTATAACTCACAATATTAACAACCAGATCATTCCCAGGAAAGAGGGGGCTTTCCGATAAGGATTTCTTTTCATTGGTGCGCAATTAGGTGACCAAACCCCTTTTCTCGACAAAACTTTCTAGACATCGTCAATAATGTAAATAATAATATGAATAACTTTTTCGTATCAATTATTAATTTAATAATATAAAATATTATGATAAAAATTGAATCAATAACGTGAGATACTATATATGCAGCAATTACTGTGGCAATAATTGAATAAAACTGAGTGACTTCTCACGTAAGCTTCAATAATCAAAGATACTGTATAAAACCACGCGTATTACTATACTTTTATCACCGGGTATTTCAACAGTTAACGGTAAAACTTTCGCCGTTATTTTTATAAAAGATATTTCTATCGTTTTCTAACTCAAACAAAGAATTCAATTTGTGAGTCCACTAATGATTGTCTTGTCAAATTTAATATTCCTTGTTAAAACGTATATTCCCCGACCAATCGAATATTTTATAACAACTTGCTTACTTTGCAAAATTTGTAAATATTACCCACAACTATAACATTATAACAAATTCACACCATAATATTCAGAATGATATTTAGAGAAAAATTAATCTTTATTCATAAAATTTGGGGTCTTACACCGAACTAGAAGGAGTGGTCTGCTATTCGACTCCCGAAGTCATCAACCATCTGAACCCGAAGATCCACATTTATGATGATCTTCCAATGTATGGTATTTAAATGCCATTAATGTGTTATCTGATAGCTTGACATCATCAGACTCGAATTCCATTTGTCACCCCAGGTTGAAAAGAGTTCGTCCTCGAGTTCACGACATTATCATTGGACTCGGGAAAACTAGGACTCAAGTGCTTTACATTGAAAATGTACGAAGTTCGCAAATGACTAGGAAGACACAACTCATATGCATTATCATTAATTTTCTGCAGAATCTCACAAGGCCCGATCTTCCGATCCTTAAGCTTATTGTAATCGCCAATGGGAAATCGATCACGCGTCAACACTGCCCAAACAAGATCACCTACTTCAAAATGTACCTAACGACGATGACTATCAACCAAATCCTAATGTACTTGTCATTACTATCATAACCAGTTTGATATTCCCGATCATGAATTTCCCGAAGATGATCTGCCATTTCATTTGCCTTGGGATGCATTCGGCTAACTTGTGGAATGTTTGTACTAAATCTAGGATTTTGAGTGATTTTCGACCATAAACAACCTCAAAAGGACTCAAACCCATAGTTCTATTTACCGATCAGTCGTAAGAAAACTCTTCTTGAGGAAGCGTCAGATCCCATTGCTTCACCTTTGCTCTAGCCAAACACCGTATATAAGAGATTGCCTAAACTTTTGTTCACTAGTTCGGTCTGACCATCAGTCTGGGGATGGTAGGCACTCTTGAAATTTAACTTTGTACCAAGTTTCTCCAATAAACTCTTCCTGAAATTACTCATGAACTTAGTGTCACGATATGAGATTATTGAATTGGGAACATTATGTAGACGCACAATCTCTTGAAAATAAAGATGTGCGATCCAGTTCGCGTTCATCGTCTTTTGATAATTTACAAAATGAGCTATCTTGAAAAAAATGTTCATCCACCACAAAGATAGAATCCATTGAGCGTTGTGTTCGAGGCAGGGCCATCACAAAATCCACACTCACATCAATCCATGGAGCTTTAGGAATTGGTAAGCGTGTGCAAAACCCAACATTTGTAAGAGCTCCCTTAGACTTTTGACATACATAACATCTTCTAACAAAATGAGCTACATCAATGTATACCTTTGAACAGTAGTAGTCAACCGACACAAGGGGAAATGTTTTATCTCGTCCGAAGTGACATTCGATGTGAAGTTCACTTACTATCTGCTGCCAAAGCGAACAATCTGGAATGCATAATTGTGATCCCCGAAACAGATACCTATTATGAAGGATAAAGTCATGACGCCGTCCTTCGCTTACTTCCTAAATTATCTTTACGAAAGAAGGATCTTCGTCATACATATCAGCAAGGACTTCAAACCCTACAACTTTGTTATACATAGTGCTAAGGAGTGATGCTATTCGGCTTAAAGCATCGGCAACAAGATTCAAATTTGCTGCCTAATGTCGCAAAGTGAAGGTGAACTGATCCTATAGGTATGCCACCCATTTAGCATGCCTTCGGTTCAACTTATAATGGCCATTAATGTATTATAGAGCCTTATGATTGGTAATGAGGATGAAATCCCATTTTATTAGGTAGTGACACCAATGCTACAGAGTCTAAAAGATGACATCGAACTCTAAGTCATATATAAAATAATTTTTCTTTGATCCGGATAAATTTTCACACTATTGGTCGACCTGCTTAACTCACCAATGACGATCCTTGATGTGTCATAGTTCACTTCAAATACCTTCTCGAAGTCAGGAAGTGCTAGTACTGGTGCTTCGGTCATCCTCATCTTAACCAACGGAAAGCTGTCAAAACCCCGAATATGGCTTGATAGGCATTATCATTAATCTTCTGCAGAATCTCACAGGGTCCGATCTTCTGATTCTTAAGCTTATTGTAATATCCAATGGGAAATTGATCACGAGTCAACACTGCCCAAACAAGATTACCTACTTTAAAAAGTACCTGACGACGATGACTATCAACCAAATCCTAATACTTGGCATTACTGTCACAAACAATTTGATATTCCCGATCATGAATTTCCCGAATATGATCTACCATTTCATTTGCTATGGGATGCATTCGGTCAACTCGTGGAATGGGAACTAAATCTAGGACTTCGAGTGGTTTTCGACCATAAACAACCTCAAAAAGACTTAAACCCGTAGTTCTGTTTACCGATCGATTGTAAGCAAACTCTGCTTGAGGAAACACCAAATCCCATTGTTTTGCCTTTGCTCCAGCTAGACGCCGTAAGAGATTGCCTAAAATTTTATTCAATACTTCGGTCTGACTATCCGTCTGGGGATGGTAGGCATTGCTGAAATTTAAATGTGTACTAATTTTCTCCCATAAACTCTTCCTGAAATTACTCATGAAATTAGTGTCATGATCCAAGGTTATTGAACTGGTAACACAATGTAGATGCACAATCTTCTAAAAATAAAGATGTGCGATCCAGTTCGCGTCCATCGTCATTCGACAAGCAACAAAATGAGCTATCTTTGAAAAATGATCAACCACTACAAAGATAGAATCCATTGAGCGTTGTGTTTGATGCAACCCATCATAAAATCCATACTCACATCAATTCATGGAGACATTTGTAAGAGCTCCCTTAATTAGACTTTTGACATACATAACATCTTCCAACAAAATGATCCACATCAATGGATACCTGTGGCCAGTAGTAGGGATCAGCCGACACCAGGGTAAATTAATGCTTTATCTAGTCCGAAGTGACCTTCGTTTTGAAGTTCACTTACTATATGTTACCGAAGCAAATAATCTGGAATGCATAATTGTGATCCTCGAAACAGATACCCATTATGAAGGATAAACTCATGACGTTGTCCTTCACTTACTTCCCGAATTATCATATATGTCAACAAGGACTTCAAACCCTACAACTTTGTTATAAATAGTGCTAAAGAGTGATGCTCTTCGGCTCAAAGCATCGACAATAAGATTTAATTAAATTTCTTGCCTAATGTCGCAAGGTGAAGGTGAACTCCTATAGGTATGCCACCCATTTAGCAGGCCTTTGGTTCAGCTTATGCTGGCCATTAATGTATTTTAGAGCCTCATGATTGGTAATAAGGATGAACTCCCATTGTATTAGGTAGTGACACCCATGCTTCAGAGTCTGAACGATGACATAGAACTCTAAGTCATATGTAGAATAATTTTTCTTTGATCCGGATAAATTTTCACTGAAGAATGCTATTGGTCTACCTACTTGACTTAAAACTCCACCAATGCCGATTCCTTATGCGTCACAATTCACTTCAAATACTTTCTCGAAGTTAGGAAGTGTTAGTACTTGTGTTTCGGTCATCTTCATCTTAACAGCGAAAAGCTGTCTTCGGCTTCCTTGGACCATTATAATAATTTCCCTTTAAGGCACTTAGTGATAGGTGCAATTAGGGTACTAAAGTTTTTGATGAAGCAATGGTAAAAATATTCTAATCCATGAAAACTTCTGACGTTATGTATAGTCTTTGGCGTAGGCCATGCTAATACTGCGATAGAAACAACAAAGCCAAGGAAAGTTACCGAAGTCGTAAAGTAAGAACTCTTCTTCTGATTGATAAAGAAATGTTCCTTTCTCAATACATCTAAAATAGCTCGAAGGTGTTCTTGGTGTGAATCCTAGTTCGGACTGTAAATTAAAATATCATCGAAGAATACTACTACATATTTCACAATGAAAAGTCATAATACTTGGTGCATGAACCTCATAAATATAATAAGAGCATTGGAAAGGCCGACAAAAGTAGCCATCCACTCATATAACCCATGATGAGTTTCGAGCGTCGTCTTCCATTAATCTCCATACCTTACTCTTATTTGATGGTAACCACTCTTCAGATCAATCTTTTAGAAAACTTTTTCCCTAGACAACTGATCTAGCATATCTTCCAGGCGAGGTATCAAAAATCTATATTTCATTGTAATCTTGTTGATTTCTCTGCTATCAATGCGCATTCACCAGGATCCATCATTCTTTGGCACTAACAGTGCTAGTATCGCACATGGGCTCATTATACTTTCATGGATGTAGCCCTTTCCCACTAACTCCACTACTTGTCTCTGTAGCTCTTCGAACTCTTTGGGACTGATTCTGTATGTCGGCCTATTCGATAAACTCGACCCTGGAACATGATCTATTCAGTGTTGAATGTCCCTCATCGGTGGTAGTCTAGGTGGAACATTTTCGGGCATCATATATATCAGCAAACTCCGATAGCAACTTCTGCACATCGACTGGTACTTCTAGGTTTCTTTATGTCTAGTTATTCCCACAAGGGATCAGAGCATACATTACACCTTCACGATTGGCCTCTATTAGTAATCTAGACAGGGATAAGGTTTCTGACTGCCAAAGCCGAGCTACTTTTTCCCCCCCGAAGGGCCAACATGACCTTCTTCCTATTTATACTAAGGGAGTATGTATTCTTCCAACCATCATGAATGCGTCCATTGACACCACATTGCACCAAGCATTATCAAATTACTTCTTACCAATTGAAAAAAACACTAGGCATTTTCTATCAACTGTTACCTCGTTGCCTTTATTCAGCCATGACAACTTATACGGTTTGAGATGTCGATTCGTCTTCAAATTTAATTTTTTAACAGCTTCTTTCGATACCACATTCTCGCAACTTCCACTGTCAATGAGCATTTTCCAGACCTTATCGGTTACCGTGTAAGTCATGTGGAATATGTTTGTTCTTAACCAATCATCTTCTGAGTCATCTGTGGGAGCTAGCTAATAGATTCTTGTGAATGACCAAGGTTTCTTAACCATCACAATAAAGTACATCCTCTTCATCTTCATACTCATCATACACAAGTTCATTAAATCTTTCCATTTCAAATAACACGTCTTCTTCAATTAGGAGACTTTTTACCTTCTGATTAGCATGCTTTCAACTGTCCGTTGCTCTATGACCTGTGTTAGGTGTGGGTCCTCACCCATGAGATAGAATCCAATATATAAATGAACTAATTTTCTTTATAAGCAAATAAGTGGGTTTACTTGATATTAATCCAATTAGAAATTGGGTTAATGGAAGCAATATTGGAATTGGAGATTCCATGAATGGAATCCAAGTTGAAAAAGGAATTACTTGTTAGATTGATTGGTGACCAAGATAAAGAGATGTGATCCTTAATTTGATTAGGAGAATAAGTTGGTTCTAATCCCTAATAGGAATGGATTAAGAAGAGTACTATAAATAAAGCTATGAGGGAGTCTTATTTCACACATGAGATAAACTTGGTAGCAAGAAGATACCAAAAGAATAAATTGAGAGAATTACAGTTTGTTGTTCGTGGGTATTCACCGGCATCTCTGTTTAATTGAAAGCTTGAAGACTTTATTGTTTGGGGTGTTTTTGAGTGGTGAAGTTAATTAGGTTTCTCAACCTAATTTAAGGTAAATTTGTACTATCTCAATTTATTGTGTAACCTCAAGTTTTAGGGCATAAAAATTGAGAGAATTATTGTAAGCCCATTATTAGTGATATAGTGGAGATTCAGAGTTTGACCTACCTCTTAGTTTTAGAGGGGTTTTCACGTAAATTTGGTGTCTTGCTTGTGGATGGTTATTTGTTATTTTTGTTCTCATAATTGATTTTGTTGATTTCATATTTAATTGCACAAAGATGAAAAAGTAATTCCTGGAATAGAGATTATTTTTTGGTGTAATTTTCTCAACTGTGGTATCAAAGCTTAGTTATTTCTGTGGTTTTCTTGTGCGAATTAAATGGAGGATTGGACATCAGGTTGCATGATTAATCTCAAGGCTACAAATTATGCAATTTGGAAGTCAAGAATGAAGGATTTACTTTACTAAAAGGATTTGTACGAGCCACTTGAGAACGATGGAGTTAAGCCCATAAACAAGAGTGACGCGTAGTGGAACAAGATGAACATGAAGACTATTGGTCTGATCAGATCGTGGATTGATCAAAGTGTGTTTCATCATGTTGCCACGGAAACTAAAGCCTATGCTCTCTGGCAGAAATTGGAGTCCATGTATAAAAGGAAGACGACGCAAAATAAAGTTTTTTGATTAGGAAGCTTGTGAATTCTAAATTCAAGGATGGAAACTCCGTTGCAGAACACTTGAATGATTTTCAGAGTTTGATAAATCAGTTGAGTACGATGAAGATGGTAATTGACAATGAGATGCAGGATTTGTTGTTGTTGAGCTCTTTACCTGATAGCTGGGAGACGCTGGTTGTATCGTTGAATAACTCCGCTCCTAATGGCAAGTTGACTATGGATACAATTAAGGATAGTTTGTTTAATGAAGAGCAGATGCGAAGAGATACTATGGTGATTAGTGCTGAGTCACAAGTTTTTTTCGCACAGAGTAGGGGCAAAAACAAAGGGAGAAACTCTCTTGAAGATGACAAATCCAGAGGAAGGTCAAGAGATAGAAAAGAAGTAATTTGTTTTCACTACTAGAAGTCGGGTCACATAAGACGAGAAAGCAAATTTTTAAAAAAGAAGCAGTCTAAGGAAAAAGATGAGGATAAAGATTCGATTGTGTATCTATTTGACGTTGATGTAGCTATTGTTTGTGATGATAAACCCAAGTGCCATGTTAATGATTGGATTATTGATTCGGGTGCTTCGTTTCATGCTACTTCACGTGGTGAGATATTCACATCCTACACTAGTGGTGATTTTGGCTATGTACGGATGGGAAATGGAAGTGCATCAAAGATTATAGGCATTGGAGATATTAGTTTGGAGACTAATAGTGGTTGCAGGTTGATGCTGAGAGAAGTCAGACATGTTCCGGATATTCGTTTTAATTTGATCTCTGTTGGTAAGCTTGATGAGAATGGTTATAATAGTTACTTTGGTAAAGGTCAGTGGAAGCTCACCAAAAGGTCTCTAGTGGTGACTAGAGGTTAGAAGGTAGACACTCTTTACACGATGCAGGCGCATGTGAGAGGTGTTGAAGATGGGGGAGTTAGGCAAAAAAAGGTGTGGTACAAAGTTGTGCGAGATGGGAAAAAAGCCTTGCATGAGAACCGGGAGAGGAAAGCTCTTCGCTTTAAATGGGTACCAAAAGTGAAGAAGGAAAGTGATAACTCGCAGCCAGTGTACAAAGCGGTTGTGAATGAATTTGGCAAGCAAAAATCTGTTAAGTTTGAGTTAGATCCTCCCATTGAGAAGAACCATGCCGATGAGACAAAGTCGGTCATGAAGATAGTTGAAAATTCCAAAAAGCTTGAGTAGAGACTTTGTTGGAATTAACTCCGAGTAAGGAGCTGTGGTTGGTGATCCCTCCTCTCATGGGTTCAGAGGGGGAGATTGTTGGGTGTGGGTCCTCACCCATGAGATAGAATTCAATATAGAAAAGAATTGATTTTCTTTGTGAGCAAGTAAGTGGGTTTACTTGATATTAATCTAATTAGAAATTGGGTTAATGGAAGCAATATTGGAATTAGAGACTCCATGAAAGGAATCCAAGTTGAAAAAGGATTTACTTGTTAGATTGATTGGTGACCAAGATAAGGAGATGTGATCCTTAATTTGATTAGGAGAATAAGTTGTTTCTAATCCATAATAGAAATTATAAGACCCCAACTTTTTATAAATAAAGATTTAATTTCCTCTATTTATCATTTTGAAATAGTAAGGGTTGATTTGATTAATGTGGTTTGTTATGGATAAACTGCGCAAATATTTTAAATAAGCAGGTGGTTATAAAATATTCATTGTTGTCGGGGAATATTCGTTTGCTCGTGGAATATTCGTGTTGTCGGGAATATTAAATGCTGACGGCCGCGATCTTTTTGTGGGCCCCATAATGGAAAGCGATTGGATGAAGAAAGCGACAAGTATAAGTTGTTTATAAATAACGGCGTAGTTATTCTGAGATTATCTTTGTTGGAATACCCGGTGGTTAAAACACGATGTCTGGCGTTGTTGCATAGTAGCACGCAGTATTGCACCAATTATTGATTCTTACGTGAAGGCACTACTCAATAATTGTTACGGTAATTATTGTTCGATATTTTATTTTATTGATTCAATAATTCTTGTGTTGATTTTTATATTACTTTGTTGTTTCAATAATTATCACTACACGGTATTTTCCATTATCAAGCAATAATTCATATTATCTGAATAATATTATTAGAAAACATTATTGATAATGTCTAGAAAGTTACATACAGGAGAGGTTTGGTCACCTAATTGCTTGGCCAAGAAGGAGAAAATTCTTATTGAAAGCCCCTCTTTCCTGGAACCGCCTGGTTGTCGATATTGTGATTACGTAATATTATTTGTGAATAATTAATTATTGATTTATATGATGAGGAAAATATTGATTTTATGTGAATATAGATGGAGAAAATTTTTAATGTGACAATTGTTAAAAATTGATATTTTAATTTTTCTGATAAAATAATATTTTATTATATTATTATAATAGAATAATGATGATATTTTTACAATGAATGTGGGATATATGAGTATATGAGGAAGACGAGTATTTTTGTTACATTAAATGATTAACACATGTTTTGTGTGTCGGTGGACCCCATTTCTTGACTAAAATTTGATTATAGCTTGTAAAATCGTCCGTATGTGGATTTCGGTCAATTTGTGTTTGAAATTTGGAAAAACTTTCTTCTGCAAAGTTGTAGAGAATTGAATTTCCTATAAAAATTTGTGAGATTTGAATTTTCTGATAAAAGGGCTATTTATTATGAATTATTGAAGTTCCGAAATAATTGATTTTTAGAAGTTTTAATTATTTATATCAACAAAAACGTTTTTGGTGGGCTCATTTTGTTGTTAAACATGTGGGATTCCAGCTTTCAAAGGTTGGCGTAGGAATATATATATAATATAATATTATTATATTAAATTTTCTGCTTTGGTGTTCTAAGCAATTTCCTATAAATAGGGTGCTTAGGTTAGAATTAAAAATTACACCAGAAACTAAAGTTTTCTCTCTCTTTCTCTCTCTATAATATCGAGCGTATTCTTGTGAGTATTTTAGTACTTAAGTATTGCTATACGGTGCAAGTTCTTTCAGCACTATATCCAGTATTCCAGTCAGAAGTACTATTTTTACGAGGTAAGGGATGTTATTTTCTTCGTAAATGATATTATTTCTTCAATATCATTATGCCGAAATATTGGTTGGAACTTTTTATCAAATTTGGAACTTTTTCATGTCGGGGTTACTATTCATGAGTTACTATTCATGAGTTACTATTCACGAGTTACTATTCACGAGTACTATTCACGAAGCATGATGATTTTTTTGAGAAATTTCTATCTTTTAGTGTAGGAAAGTTACTATTCACGTATCGACACTATTCACGATATCTGACCTATTATGCGAATACGACACTATTCACTGAAAAAATTAAATTTTCATTTTTCGTCTAAAATATCTATTATGGATACTAGCTTTGATTGTATCCATGTTTTGATCATTCTTGAATTTTACTCCACTCTGATTATTTATGAAGTATTTTTGAACTTGAATTGTTTAAAGTACGAATCCTTAATATTTGTTCTTTTGTTTCCTTTGGATTCGTTTTCTTTAAAATATTTGTCATCATCCTCGGTCCTAAATGATGATATAATCAATATCTTTGGCTTTTGTAGTGCAGATGAATGATTTTATGATGAATATCTTTGACCCGTGGTGCAAAAGATGAGCAGTGTTTAGATGAACATGACCCAATCGGTGAATATCTTTGGCTTTGTAGTGCAAAGATGAATATTTGATTTATGATGTATATTGATTGATGTTACGAGGATAAAATATCGATGATGGACTTTTAAATTCATAGATGATAGTAGATTTCATTCTCTACTTAACTCTTCTAATGAATTGTTGTTTCCCTGCGATTGTTGATCTAAAACTTGTTGCTTTATTGTATTCTATTAGATTTTCCTGTTGAAGACTAAGGATAATTTGTTGTACATTATCTTAGTCATAATATTCTTCTTTGGGCTAGTTGAGCTCACCCTTTTCCTTTTGTTCCATTTTTTCTTCTCGGAGAGACAAGAATATAAGCGGGGAACTAGTCGGGGTGTGGAGTAATGGTTCAAGATAGTTGTTTTAGTAGTCCTCACTATTTTGTAAAATAGTGTATCAATAATTGTAATGAGGACTTATTTGAGTGTGGATATTGTCTAGAAGATAGTATTTGTATTTAAACTCACAGTATATATGTTGTTGTATTTTGCACGACAATTGTAGTAATAAAGTTGTAGTTGTTTTCTATACCATGTATTTGGCGACTCAGAATAGGTTGGATGGATTGGACCTATTTTGGGGGTGTCACAGTTGGTATCAGAGCTTAGGGATATGATCTCTGGCGGTGATCGGAGAATAGAACTAGGAGGGGAGAGACGAGTAAATCCTTCGCTAGTGTGTCCTACCTAAGCTTATTTGTTGGTCGGTCATAATATAGGGGTATTATGTGATTTGTTAATTTGTTTAATTAACCCTTGTTTTATGGCAGTATTTAAGAATGTCGACTGAGAATGTTAACAGTTGAGTAAATGAGACCGTGGAGACACCTTTGCTCACCAATGAGGAGAACGTGCAATAGGCTGGCAATGTAAGTCCAGTGAGGATGGTGACTCCAAAAGCTGTCCCGGACAAGTCAAAGTCATCGGTTCTTGGAAGAGCGTTTTTCGTGACTTCTAAAAAAAAAGCGAGTAACTCGAACGAAGTTATCACGGGTTAGTTAATTATAAATTTTTGCGAATTTTATACCTTACTCGATATCGGTTCTACCCATTCTTTTATCTCTCTTATTTGCGCTCAACATTTAAATTTGACTCCGGAGAGATTAGACTTTGACTTATCTATTGAAACTCCGTTATAAGAAACTTTCGTTATATCCACCGTTTATAAATCTTGTTTGATCCAAGTTGGCACCATCACATTACCTGTTGACCTTATTTCTTTAAAGATACTTGCTTTTGATGTGATTTTGGGGATTGATTGATTAACTACTCATCATGCCAAAATTGATTGCTTTAAATAAGGTTGTTAGTTTTCATATTCCTAAGCAACTTTGTTATTGAATTCAAGCAACCAAACCATTGAATTCAAACACTTTCATATCAAGCCATAAAGTCATTCGTTTATTGAAAAACGGATGTCAAGTTTTCTTATCCCATGTTATGGACTTGAACAAAAATACGTCAGATTTAAATGATATTTCTATTGTTAGTAAATTTCCTGAAGAATTTCTTGGCGTACTCCCAAAGTGTGATATTGAATTTTGTATCGACTTTGAACCCGGTACAAAACCCATTTCTAAAATCTCATGGCTCCTATTGAACTTCAGGAGTTAAAAATTCAAACTGTAGAAGTTTGTGCAGAGCCTTTATCCGGTGACTTCCTTTGTGGAATGCACCGCCGACTCTCTGTAGGGGACGCCATATTTGTGTGATAGTAAACTGATAGGTGTCATTGTGACGTGCTATCCAAGGTTGGGATATGAGTCACAGTTGAGAACAACCTAAGTCGGTAATCGAAATACGTAGCTTTCTAGGCTTAGTTGGTTATTATCGGAGATTCGTGGAAAGATTTTCTCGAATTGCTACTCCATTAACTCAGCTGACTCGTAGAGATACAAAATTTAAATTGAACGAGGAATATGAAAAGAGCTTCCAAGAACTCAACATGCGGCAACGACGTGGCTCAAGTTGTTGAAAGATTACGACCATACCATTCAATACCATCTTGAAAAAAAAATGAACATGGTAGCTGACGCGTTGAGTAAAAGATCGTATGCGTTTACGAGTGCGATATTGTTAACACAAAGACTCATTTCGTATGACTTACAAAAGATGGAGATAGAGTTAAAGTTTCCAAGAACCTGTGAATATACGATTAGAATTGACTTTAATCGATAAATTTAAAGATGCTCAAGCAACAGACTTGGAGTTGATGAATATGAAGAAGAAGATGCAAGAAGTCGTTATTCCAAAAGCGAGAATCGGCGATGTGAGGAAAGCTCAAACCTTCGATTTATTAGTCCATTTGAAATCCTCGATCGAATAGGAACTGTGACCTATAAACACATTTTACCGTCAAGTATGACGCGTGTTCATAACGTTTTTTACGTATCGATGTTACGTAAATATGTGGACGACCCGAACCACATTATTAAGTTAGAACCAGACAAGATAGCAAAAGATTTAATGTACGAGGAGATACCAGTCAAGATCTTGGATAGGAAGGATCATGTCCTGCGCATGTCAATTTCGAGGACTAAATTTCATAAGGAGGGGAGGTTGTAAGACCCCGACTTTTTATAAATAAAGATTTAATTTCCTCTATTTATCATTTTGAAATAGTAAGGGTTGATTTGATTAATGTGGTTAGATATGGATAAACTGCGCAAATATTTTAAATAAGTAGGTGGTTATAAAATATTCATTGTTGTCGGGGAATATTCGTTTGCTCATGGAATATTCTTACTGTCGGGGAATATTAAATGCACTGACGCTAGATCTTTTTTGTGGGCCCCATAACGGAAAGCGATTGGATGAAAAAACGACAAGTATAAGTTGTTTATAAATACGCAGTAGTGGTTATTCTGAATTATCTTGTTGGAATACCGGTGGTTAAAACACGATGTCTGCGTTGTTGCAGATAGTAGCACACGGTATTGCACCAATTATTGATTCTTACGTGAAGGCACTACTCAATAATTATTACGGTAATTACCGCTCAAGTTTTTATTTTATTGATTCAATAATTGCTTGCGTTGATTTTTATATTACTTTGTTGTTTCAATAATTGTCACTACACAAGATTTTCATTATCGAAGCAATAATTCATATTATCCGAATAATATTATTAGAAAACATTATTGGCAATGTCTAGAAAGTTACATCTAAGGAGAGGTTTGGTCACCTAATTGCGGCGTCGATGAGGAGAAATTCTTATTGGAAGCCTTCTCTTTCCTAGGAAGTGTCCGGTTTTCCATATTGTGATTTCTGTAATATTATTTGTGAATAATTAATTATTGATTTATATGATGAGAAAAATATTGATTTTATGTGGATATAGATGAAGAAAATTTTTAATGTGACAATTGTTAAAAATTGATATTTTAATTTTTCTGATAAAATAATATTTTATTATATTATTATAATAGAATAATGATGATATTTTTACAATGAATGTGGGATATATGAGTATATGAGGAGGACGAGTATTTTTGTTGCATTAAATGATTAACACATGTTTTGTATGTCGGTGGACCCCATTTCTTGACTGAAATTTGATTATAGCCTGTAAAATCGTCCGTATGTGGATTTCGGTCAATTTGCGTTTGGAATTTGGAAAAACTTTCTTCTACAAAGTTGTAGAGAATTGAATTTCCTATAAAAATTTGCGAGATTTGAATTTTCTGATAAAAGGGATATTTATTATAAATTATTGAAGTTCTGAAATAATTGATTTTTAGAAGTTTTAATTATTTATATCAACAAAAACGTTTTTGGTGGGCTCATTTTGTTGTTAAACATGTGGGATTCCAGCATTCAAAGGTTGGCATAGGAATATATATATATAATATAATATTATTATATTAAATTTTCTGCTTTGGTGTTCTAAGCAATTTCCTATAAATAGGGTGCTTAGGTTAGAATTGAAAATCACACCAGAAACTAAAATTTTCTCTCTCTTTCTCTCTCTATAATATCGAGCGTATTCTTGTGAGTATTTTAGTACTTGAGTATTGCTATACGGTGCAAGTACTTTCAGCACTATATCCAGTATTCCAGTCAGAAGTACTGTTTTTGCGAGGTAAGGGATGTTATTTTCTTTGTAAATGATATTATTTCTTCAATATCATTATGCCGAAATATTGGTTAGAACTTTTTATCAAATTTGGAACTTTTTCATGTCGGGGTTACTATTCACGAGTTACTATTCACGAGTTACTATTCATGAGTTACTATTCACGAGTTACTATTCATGAGTACTATTCACGAAGCATGATGATTTTTTTTGTAAAATTTCTATCTTTTAGTGTCGGAGTTACTACTCACGTATACGACACTATTCACGTATACGACACTATTCACGAATACGACACTATTCACAGAAAAATTAAATTTTCATTTTTCGTCCAAAATATCTATTATGGATACTAGCTTTGATTGTATCCATGTTTTGATCATTCTTGAATTTTACTCCACTCTGATTATTTATGAAGTATTTTCGAACTTGAATTGGTTAAAGTAAGAATCCTTAATATTTGTTCTTTTATTTCACTGGATTCGTTTTCTTTAAAATATTTGTCATCATCCTCAGTCCTAAATGATGATATAACTGAATATATTTGGCCTGTAGTGCAAAGATGAATGATTTTATGATGAATATCTTTGACCGTAGTCTGAAAGATGAGCAGTGTTTAGATGAACATGACTAATCGGTGAATATCTTTGGCTCAGTAGTGCAAAGATGAATATTTGATTTATGATGTATATTGATTGATGTTACAGGGATAAAATATCGATGATGGACTTTTAAATTCATAGATGATAGTAGATTTTATTCTCTACTTAACTCTTCTAATGAATTGTTGTTTCCGCTGCAGTTGTTGATCTAAAACTTGTTGTCTATTGTATTCTATCAGATTTTTCCCTGTTGAAAACTAAGGATAATTTGTTGTACATTATCTTAGTCATAATATTCTTTACTGGGCTTGTTGAGCTCACTCTTTTCTTTTTTGTTCCATTTTTCTTCTCAGGAGACGAGAATATAGCGGGAACTAGTCGGGGTGTGGAGTAATGATTCAAGACAGTTGTTTTAGCAGTCCTCACTATTTTGTAAAATAGTGTATCAATAATTGTAATGAGGACTTATTTGAGTGTGGATATTGTCTAGAAGACAGTATTTGTATTTAAACTCACAGTATATATGTTGTTGTATTTTGCACGACAATTGTAGTAATAAAGTTGTAGTTATTTTCTGTACCATGTATTTGGCGACTCAGAATAGGTTGGATGGATTGGACCTATTTTGGGGGCGTCACAGAAATGGATTAAGAAGAGTACTATAAATAAAGCTGTGAGGGAGTCTTATTTCACATATGAGATAAACTTGGTAGCAAGAAGATACCAAAAGAATAAATTTGTTGTTCGTGGGTATTCGTCGTCATCTCCGTTCAATTGAAAGCTTGAAGACTTTATTGTTTGGGGTGTTTTTGAGTGGTGAAGTTAATTAGGTTTCTCAACCTAATTAAAGGTAATGTACTATCTCAATTTATTGTGTAACCTCAAGTTTTAGGGCATAAAATTAAACTTGAGAAGATTATTGTAATGTGACGCCCCCAAAATAGGTATACATCACTCATCATGGGTCGCCAGATACATGGTATAGAATACAAATACAACTTAATTATACAACAGTCGTGTAAAATACGACAAAACATAGGCTATGAGTTTTAATACAAATATTTTCATCTATACAATATCCGCACTCAATGGAGTCCTCATTACATTTATTATCACACTATTTCACAGAATAGTGAGGACCGCTAATGCACTATCTAGACCACTCTCCGTTCCCAAACTAGTCCCGGCCACGTTCTCATTTCACTGAAGAGAACAAAGAAAAGAAAGGGTGAGCTCAACTAGCCCAGTAAGAAATATTATGACTAAGATAATGCAGAATAAATTATCATTAGCCTTCAATAATGTTAAACTGATAGAATATAATAGACAACAAGTTTAACTGCAGCGGATCAAGCAATCCATTAGAAGAGTCAAGTAAGGTATAAAATCTACTATCTTCTATGATTTAAAAAGTTTTTCATCAACTTTATCGCTGAGACTCAGCTTAATAAATAAAATTGAATCATCCCTGCTCCACGGCCAAGGATATTCATGTAATCATTAGGCGTAAACGCACAGACAGGACATTCTGACAAAATAATTAATAATGGAACCAGGTCCGGCGTAAACGCACAGACAGGATATTCCGACAGAATAATAAAGAACGGAATATTAGAAGAATTTTACCGTGTATGCGGTATTTCAGATAAACAAAGTTATTCCAATGAATAATAAGAATGGAATAATGTAAAAATTTCACCAAGTATAGGGTATCCACGTGATACGGGTTATTCCAATGTAATAATAAAGAATGGAATAATGTAAGTTCTATTCACGAATAAGAAAGAAAGAATACCCCTTACGAGTACAACAAATAATATCCCCTACCTTAGAAAAAGCTGAATCTTGAAGTAGTGAAGTAGCGAATACTTTTTCTTCTTTCTCTCTCTAGAGTTTTCAAAGAATTCGTAAGAAATAATGAAGGAATGAGCTTCTATTTATAGGAGAATGGACCTAATAGTAACTAATTCATTGATTTAATTTTCGAGATTGATTTAATTTTTAAAAACTTAAAGCAATCCATATTGATTTACTATTAAAACTTTAAACCAAATGATCCATATTGATTTACTATTATAACTTTCCACCAAATGGTCCATATTGATTTACTATTATATCTTCAACCAACTATTCGAAAAATTAGCACATCTCCTCATGGAATAATATTGTACCCAAAAATGATTTGGACCAAAAGAAATATATCTTACGGTGAATAGTATCCCATGAATAAGTAACTCATGAATAGTAACTCGTGAATAGTAACTCGTGAATAGTAACTCATGAATAGTAACTCGTGAATAGTACTCAAACCGAAAAGTGCCCCGAATACCCTATTGAACAATATAACCTCTGTAGACATCAATTATACTAACACAAATAAGTCCAACACAATGGAACTATAAAATTCATCTTTAATCAACACAAACTTATTCATCATTAATATTATAATTCACAATATTTAACAACCGTGTCGCTCCCGTGAAAGAGGGGGCTTTGGATATGGATTTTTACTTATTGGCGCCAGCAATTAGGTGACCAAACCTCTCCTCGATGTAACTTCTAGACATTGTCAATATTGCAAATAATAATATGAATAACTTTACCATCTCAATTATTGATTTAATAATATAACATATTATGCACGATGATAATCTTGTAACAATAAGTGAATCAATAATACGAGAGATATGATGCAACAATTCTCGTAGTAATAATTGAGTATAACCGAGTGACTTCTCACGTAAGCATCAATAATCAATACCGTAATGCTACTATGCAACCACGCCAGACATCTTTGTTTCTTTTACTACTACCGGGTAGTTCAACAGCTTTTAACGGTAACACCTCCCGCCAAGTTATTTTATAGAAAGATAATTTTCTCGCTTTTCTAACTACGATAATACTTCCGTTGTGGGTCCACCAATGATTGTCTTGCCAGACAATATTCCCTGTTAAAACGAATATTCCCCGACCAATCGAATATTATATAACCACTTGCTTACTTTGCAAAATTTATAAATACTACCCACAACTATAACATTATATCAAATCGACACCATAATATTTAAAAAAATATTTCGAGAAATTTAAATCTTTATTCATAAAATTCGGGGTCTCACAATCTCCCCTCCTTATGAAATTTCGCCCTCGAAATTTATGTACGTGCCTGGTATGCCAAAGAGATGAGGATACCTTGACTTCATTTTAGATTCTAACTCTTGAGGTATAACCTTTCAGTGTCGAATATAATCCTTTTTATCCAAGATTTTAACACGTATATCCTCATATGTTAAATCATCCGTTATCTCGTCCGGTTCTAAATTAATAATGTGGTTCGGGTCGTCCCCATATTTACGTAACGTCGATACGTTAAAAACGTTATGAACACGCGACATACTTGGCGGTAAAACGAGTCTATAAGCCACAGTTCCTACTTCATCGAGGATTTCAAATGGGCCAATTAAATCAAGGGTTGAGATTTCCTCTCTTCGTCGATTCTTGCTTCTAGAATAACGCCCTCTTGAACCTTCTTAATTCTTCACATTCATCAGCTCTGGGTGTGTAGTTTGAGCGGCTTTAACTTTATCGATTAAAGTCGATTCTAATCGTATTTTTGTTATCATCACGTGGGTTCGTATATTCGCACTTCTAACCGTATACGATCTTCTACTCAATGCGCCAGCTACCACGTTCGCTTTTCCACGGTGGTATTGAATGGTACGATCGTAATCTTCAACAGCTCGAGTCAACGTCTTTGGCGCATGTTACGTTCATTTTAGTTGAAGAAATATTTGAGGGTTTAAGAAATGGATTTTGTACTGCGGTCAATACAAAATTCGATTTTACGCTCTAGGGGTAGACTAAGAAGTCTTCAAGAATACGTTAGGAAATTTATTAACAATAGAAATATCATTCAAAACTGTGACTCTCATCCAAGACTTGGATAGCACATGTAATGAAGGTTTCTCCTAACGGAGTTTCAACAGATAAATCAAAGTCTAATTTCTCTGGAGTCAAATTTAAACGTTGAGCGCAAGCAAGAGATATAAAAGAATGGGTAGAACCGGTATCTAATAAGGTATAAACTTCGCAAGAATTTATAATTAACTAACCCGTGCTAACTTCGTTCGTGTTCCTTGTCACAAAAAAAATGCTCTATTTTAAACTATCGATTTTGACTTGTCTGGGACATTCTTTGGTGTCACCATCCCAGCTAGACTTGACTTTGCTATAGAGGACATTCCACCATTAATTGCTTCGTCGCATTCCTGATCCATGATTTGAATCATTACTCTCCGATCCATATCGAATTGGGGTTGACCGCTTCTTGCACCGGGTAATTCCGAACTCGATGTTGATTCTACTAATTCATTCTTTCAAAAAAGCGAAATCTATTTCATCTATTTTGGATTTATTGGATCAAACGTCTTTTTCTACAATATCAACGCGTCGTGCGGCTTTTACCCATGCATCCTTTATTCTCATTCGTTTAGTTGCTTCTTCTTTCATCAGAACTTTGATCATAGCATTATTAGATTCTAGCTCTAATATCTTATACTCTGACAAAGAGTGCTTCTGTTCAAGTATCGCACATCGGATAACACAATTTTGAATTGTTACATCTCTTTGCTCCACGACCGCCTGTCGTTCTTCAGCCTGCTCTTCTAACTCATGAATACGATTTTGCAATTCTACATTTTGATCATAAAGTTCTTCTAATAAATTCTCCTCAGGTTCCTCTTCTTCCTCACTCTCAGCTGCTACCTCTGCAACTAGCTCGGGTGCAACTATTAGTTCTTCACGCACCACGTAGATATCTCTAATTTCTTCTTCGTCTGACATCACACTAACCTGATTAGTGATTAAAGGTGTCTCAACGGTCTTATTCACTCCATTGTTAACATTTTCAGCTGCCATTTTCAAACACTTCCTCAAAACAAGGGTTAATTAATATATCACATATTATCTCTATACTCTGACCGACCAATTAAATAACAAGTAAACTTAGGTAGGTCATACTAGCGAAGGAATTCCCCGTCTCTCCCCTCCTAGTTTTTGTCTCACATCTCAACCAGGGATCATATCCCTAAGCTTTGATACCAACTGTGACTCCCTCAAAACAGGTATACATCCCCCATCTTGGGTCGCCAGATACATGGTACAGAATACAAATACAACTTAATTATACAACAGTCGTGTAAAATACGACAAAACATAGGCTGTGAGTTTTAATACAAATATTGTCATCTAGACAATATCCACACTCAATGGAGTTCTCATTACATTTATTATCACATTATTTCACAGAATAATGAGGACTACTAATGCACTATCTAGGACCATCCCTCTGTTCCTCGACTAGTCCTAACTACGTTCTCATTTCCTGAAGAGAACAGTGAAAGAAAGGGTGAGCTCAACTAGCCCAGTAAGAAATATTATGACTAAGATAATGCAGAATAAATTATCATTAGCCTTCAATAATGTTAAACTGATAGAATATAATAGACAACAAGTTTAACTGCAGCGGATCAAGCAATCCATTAGAAGAGTCAAGTAAGGTATAAAATCTACTATCTTCTATGATTTAAAAAGTTTTTCATCAACTTTATCACCGAGACTCCGGCTTAATAAATAAAAAAATCGAATCATCCCTGCTCCACGGCCAAGGATATTCATGTAATCATCAATGGTCATGACTATACTGAATAATCCCTGGTCATAATCATACCAACAACTGTCCACCAATGAACTACAGGCCAATGAGAACTTTTACCACATCATTCGTCACATTACGGTCATGATTATACCGAATAATCCCTGGTCATAATCATATCAAGTCCATGTATGCACGTAAGCCAAAGATGACTTTCAACATAATATAATCATGAGGATGATGACAATTCAATAAAACAAGTTCAAGAATAAATTTTAAAGATTTATAAGTTAATTTATCCTGAACTCAATAACGTCTAAATTGTCAACATGATACTGCTTTGTGCAGTAAAATTCAAGAAGGCTCAAAAGAATATTTTCATTAAAAGATACTGGATGAAGCGCAAATATCAAGGATATTCCACTAATTTCATGGAGTATAGAAGCCAAAATTTTAACCAACTGAGTATAATAGAATATATGAAACTGCAAATGAATTTTCACCCGCCATGCGGTAATCCACGTATACAGATCATTTCCACAATTTAATAAGGAATGAATACAAAGGATCATTCACCATGCATGAGGTAATCCACATGTATGTGTTATTCCAACGTAATAATAAAGAATGGAATAATGTATGATTCACCATGAGTGCGATAGATCGCACCGACAAAGTTATTCCCAATGTATAATAAATAATGGAACCAGTCCCAGATAAACGCCGCATGACGATATATTTCGACGTAATAATAAATAATGGAACCAGTCCCAGATAAACGCAGAGACAGGATATTCCGGCGTAATAATAAAGAACGGAATATTAGAAGAATTTCACCATGTATGCGGTATTGATAAACAAAGTTATTCCAATGTAATAATAAGAATGGAATAATGTAAAATTTCACCAAGTATAGGTATCCCACAGATACACAAAGTTATTCCAATGTAATAATAAAGAATGGAATAACAGAAGTTCTCTTCACGAATAAGAAAGAAAGAATACCCCTTACGAGTACAACAAATAATATCCCCTACCTTAAAAAAACTGAATACTAAAGTAGTGAAGTAGCAGAATACTTTTCTTCTTTCTCTCCATAGTTTCTCTCTCTAGAGTTTCAGTGAATTCGTAAGAAATAATGAAGGAATGAGCTTCTATTTATAGGAGAATGAACTGAATAGTAACTAATTCATGAACGGTCCAAATTGATTTACTTTTAAACGAACGGTCCATATTGATTTACTATTAAAACTTAAAGCAACGGTCCATATTGATTTACTATTAAAACTTTAAACCAATGTGATCCATATTGATTTACTATTATAACTTTCCACCAAATGTCCATATTGATTTACTATTATATCTTCAACCAACTATTCAAAAATTAAAGACATCTCCTCACGAAATAATATTGTACCCAAAAATGATTTGGACCGAAAAGAAATATATCTTACGGGTGAATAGTACCCCATGAATAGTAACTCGTGAATAGTAACTCGTGAATAGTAATTCATGAATAGTAACTCATGAATAGTAACTCGTGAATAGTAACTCGTGAATAGTACTTCGACACAAAAAGTGCCCCGAATACCCGATTGAACAATATAGCCTCCAGGCATCAATTATACTAACACAAATAAGTCCAACACAATTGAACTATAAAATTCATCTTTAATCAACACAAACTTATTCATCATTAATATTATAATTCACAATATTTAACAACCGTGTCGCTCCTGTGAAAGAGGGGCTTTCCGATAAGGATTTCTCCTTATCGCCGCAATTAGGTGATCAAACCTCTCATCGATGTAACTTCTAGACATTGTCAATATTGCAAATAATAATATGAATAACTTTGTCGCCTCAATTATTGATTTAATAATATAACATATTATGCGATGATAATCGTAATAATAATCAATCAATAATATGAGAGATATGATGCAAAGAATTATCGTAAAGTAATAATCGAGTATAACTCGAGTGACTTCTCACGTAAGCATCAATAATTAATACCGTGTGCTTACTACGCAACCACGCCAGATATTATCAGTACTTTTTTACTACCGGTAGTTCAACAGCTTTTTCTTTCAGAATACCTCCGCCAAGTTATTTTATAGAAAGATAATTTTCTCGCTTTTTAACTACGACAATACTTCCGTTGTTGGTCCACCAATGATTGTCTGGTCATTGCATAATATTCCCTCGTTAAAACGAATATTCTCCTAATTAATCGAATATTATATAACCACTTGCTTACTTTGCAAAATTTATAAATACTACCCACAATTATAACATTATATCAAATCCACACCATAATATTTAAAAAAATATTTCGAGAAATTTAAATCTTTATTCATAAAATTCGGGGTCTCACATTTAAGCTCATTATTAGTGATATAGTGGAGATTTTGAGTTTGACCCGTGGTTTTTACCTCTTAGTTTTAGAGGGTTTTCCACGTAAATTTGGTGTCTTGCCTGTGGATGGTTATTTATTATTTCTGTTCTCATAATTGGTTTTGTTGATTTCATATTTAATTGCACAAAGACGGAAAAGTAATTCCTGGGATAGTGATTATTTTTTGGCGTACTTTTCTCAACTGCCTGACTCTCCACATCTAAAGCATTTAATACTAGAATTGAAATTACCTTGTGATTGTTGTGGCGTAGGAAAAAGTTGTTGAGGTTGGTTCGGTCTGTTGGGTGGGTTGTTCCTCAGCATCTACCTACTGTTCTATTGTTGCTCCACCTTGCGTGCTCGTTGGTATGCCTCAGAAACAGTCCATAGTGAATGGAGACTAAGGGCATTTTCCAGCTGCTGCCTTAATCCTCCCAAATACCTTGCTACCATTTGTTCCTCTGTTTTTGATAAGTCATTCAGTGCTATCAACTGATAAAATTCTTCGATGTAATCATCTACAAATCTAGTTCCTTAACTCAATATATAGATGCAATCTCTTGAACAGAGACTAAGTGTAGCCGAAAGAAAGAAAGTGACTCTGCATTTTTTTCTTAATCTTCTCTCACTTTGTGATTTTAGTATTTCCTTGTCTCTCCCATGAATGTCTCATCTATTCCCACCAAGCAAATGCTCTACCTTTCAATTTGATTGCAACCAATTTTACTTTAGTGTTATCTGAAACCTCCTTATATTCTAAGATCTTTTCTACTTCATTTATCCAATCAATGAATATTTCTACTTGCAGCGTACCAGAAAATTCCGGTAACTCCACTTTAAAACCCATATTACTAAGACGATCATCACGTTCACGTTGTTTCCATAGCTGCCCCTTATGGTGGTAATGATTATCAAAATTCGATTCAGAATCATAGGATTCTTCATCGTAATCAAGGTGCGACACTTCCTTCGTCGGAACCTATTCATGACGACCCAGATTTTGCGACGCTAGACGTTGGTTTAGCTCTGCAAATTATTTTTGTAAATCCTCAATCATCACGTCCTAGACGTTACGATCACTGTGTGGGACTTCTTTAATCGGAACCTGCCCTCGACTACCACGACCACGACCACTAACCATTGAAATTGATGAAATCTATTCCTAGGAAGATGTTGATGCTTTGATACCAACTGATGTTGGGCAGATTAGCGATTATCCTGTGAGCTAGGGTAACAATAAATTCACAGGCAAAAGAATTACCCTAAACACAGAGAAATATCTCTAATGTGTAAATTATATTTTATCAAAATCAAAGTTATCTAATTCAACCCACAAACCGGGTTTTATAGCTAAAAGATTTCTTTATCAGCATGCAACAAAATTCCAAAAACTTCCAATAGAAAACAATTTCCAAATATTCCCTTTATATTTACGGTAACTACTTATATTGAGTAACAACCTTCTAATAATTAAAATACTACCATAAAAGATGAAACAAATCAAAAATCTAAAAATAAGACTGTTGCTAAAAAAATATTCTAACTTCCAAAGACATAAAGCCACCACAAATCCGAAGTAGATAGTTCGAAGCCAGATCCGACGAGAAGCCAGATCCGATGAGATTACCGAATTAAGCCGAACTCGAAGGAATGGTCCGTCATTCGACTCTCGAAGTCATCAGTCATCCGAACCTGAAGACATCAATGACCGCCACATTTACGCCGATCCTCCAATACATGATATTTTAATATCATTAATGTGTTATCTGATAGCTCGGTATCATTAGATATGGATCTTCCTGGATCAGCTTCCTTCCACAATAGGTATATAATGACCATATATGTTCTCTCTTAGGAGAAAGTCCTTTAAGAGACTCCAAAAGCTAGCCCGAAGTAGTTGTCAATAAGTTTACTGACAAGGTGGCAGCAATTCCATAGTATTTTCTGTACTTGCTACTGCAGTTAGTTGTACCAGGAAATATGCTTCTTCCTTAGGTTTCCAGTCTTCTTTGTCATTCAGCTATAATTATATGTTTATATCGCTACAGGTAGCTATTTAATAAAGGCAAATATTTTTATTGGTTCAAAATTACTTGACCTGCTGTGTGAAAATTAAACAATACAGGACTCACCTCCTTCATCCATTGCACCCCTAGGATTACATCATATCCTTCTAGTGGAATTACATAACCTGAAGTCTAGTCTAGAATGTCTTATGCCCCAATTAAATAGAGAGAACAGTTTTTCACATTTAAGGATTTCTCCATTAGCTACTATACTTCTATTGCCTTGCAAGGATCTTGTCTCAACCGGCACTATTTTGCCAAGGCTTGGGAAAACAAATTGTGAGTTGACCCTGTGTCCAGGAGTATGGTGATATTTCTTTGCTTCAGTTTTCCTTGAAACTCAGTGTCTTCATCCCACATGCACATGTACCACTCATAGCATGTACAGATATTTCATAGTCTTAACTTGAGGAACTGTTTCCCTAGCTAGTTCTTTAGCCCAAATTACCTCTCGTCCTAACATGAATATATAGTTGTTCGCTCGTGACAACCCAGTTTGTTTACAGCATCGGTTGACAAGATGCTTTAATTGACATGCAGCATCTGTTGTCACGATAGTTTTTATGTTGAGGAGAGGCATGGTCCATCCATTGCTTTCTGGGACAAAGAAATTGATGTTGTGGATATACAAAATGGATATTAGGGGATCCATCCCAAATTAATGTTTCGTATTTTTTAATGGAAATAGTTATGTAATTAGATAAAAATTGTCTAATTTAGCTTGATAAAATATTAGATAGTCGTATAATACAATCTATTAATGTTTTATCTAGGTAAAGTGATAAACTAGCTAGATAGTTTTTATCTAACTGTGTAGAATTGCCCTTTGTTAATACACTAACATTCACTTCCTCAAAGAATGATAAAGGAGGCACTATTTCCACTGTAATTTATATTTTTACAGTGTCTTCTCTCATAAGAGAATAGGATGAATTTCATCTTCATGTGAGAAGAGCACATATGAAAATATCAAAATTATATACGAAAATATCAATATCGTTGAACTTTTGTTAACTTAATCATAAACTTGATACGGAATAGTTGACTAAGTGTTGGGTAAATTCATCTTTTGGTTTCATTTGTATGGAGCAATTTTGAATAAAACTTCTTAGTGTCATTTTAGGAAAGTTTACTCATTTTCTTAAAAACAAAAAATATTTACGTACTTATGTTTTCTAAAATTAATAATTAATTTTAAAACTTTTTGTTTTTTTTAAATATTTTTTTGTATCTCTTACCCTTTTTTTGAATTTGAAATTTATATTTTATGAAACTTTATTCCTTTTTAAAAAATAAAATTTTCTATTTTTAAAAAAAGAATGATTAATTTTAAAAGTTTTTAGGTTTTTTTATTTTAAGAAATTGAATTTGTTTTTTATCTTTTACTATTTTTAATATTTTACTTTCTATTTTATAAAATATTTTAATATTTTAATATTAAATTATTTTAATATTTTACTTATTTTAATATTTGTTTTTTGTTATTTTTAGGTCTTATTTTAAATTTATAAATTCACAAAAATAAAAGGAGGGAGTTTTATATGCACTTGAAATAAGCCAACACATTATTAGAAATCAAATAAATGCGCAACAGGAAAATTTAAAATAAGCCAAGAACTCATAACTTTTATTTCAACTTGCTAACATGACACTTTTTAGAGACTTGCTCAACATTTATATTCCACTCGCTGAAACTCTTCGTCTTAATAAAACTATAAAATAACAGGATACAAACTATAAAATAACAGGCCGTACAAATTATAAAATAACAGGCCGTGCCATATTTTTGGTAACAAACAAACAGGCCACCAGACTTATTCGAGAAGATCGTCTAAAAAATTTTCGGAAATAACATTTGATCTGATCAAACGAAACTAAGGAGCCATAGTCGAAGATATCAAGATGATAGAACTGGATTTGCTTACTTTTGGGCATGGCTTGCCACCTGAGTTGGGGTTTTTGTTGCCATACCATAATGTCCCTAGCTTACCATACTTCTCTAATCCTTTGAGGAATCTCCTGTGTATTTGAGCGTAAATTAAGAAATCAGTGACAAAAATGATACTCCATGATGATTGACCGAGTTTAATTGGCACGAATTAGCTAGAATGATTTGGTGTTATGTAATATGACCTTAGCAAAACATATACTTGTATAAAAAAGGGAAAAAAAGAAGGCAATAACAAAGTATAGAGGTTGAGAAACAAACTCATGCTCTTCCTTGGTCAAAGGAATAAAAGATTTCCTCAATACGGAAGCTTTGGATTCAGTCCAATCATCGAGATAGCTTCTACTAAAATTTCATTGTTTTGCTTGATCTCTTCAAGCGTTTTTCTGAGAATTTTTGAAACGATCATCCCGTATAATTCCGGTTGACTTATTTTACCTAGGTTTACCAATCAAATATTAGTCCAAATATTACAATCAAATGATAATTAGCAAAGTCCCATATAGCAATATATATTGTTCACTAATAGTCACATTTTTCAAAAGTTAAAACTACATGTTATCTGATAAATGCACATTTTACACACGCATATCTATAAATACATATATATATATATATATATATATATATATATATATATATCTATAATATATATATATATATATAGCTCGCTCTCCAAATGAATCGGAGGGAGCGAGCTAAGATCTAATCATATAACGACGGTTTTTCCCGTCACTATAGCATAAAAACCGACTTTCTATGCTATAGCGACGCAAAAAACCGTCGATATAGCCGGTTTGTTTTTATTTCGCTTCTTTCCATTTCTTGGAGAAGAAGATATATATATATATATATATATATATATATATATATATATATATATATATATATATTAAGAACTTTTATATAGATGCTGTTATTTTATTAGATCTTGATGACAACACAAACTCTATTACTGTACACCATGTATTGGTATTATTTAACCCACTTCTTCCACGGGATAAATTTAAGGTAAAAAGAATACTTATGATATCAACATTATATGGTTATAAACTTATAATACATAATGACCAAGTGTATTAGGTTGACATATAAATGTAAAAGTAATTCCAAACTATAAAAATTGCATGACAATTGACGTATATAATATGTTCAGCAAATATGGTAAACAACATCACTTCTTACCCGGATAAATAATGATATGACATCAACAACCACCATGTCATGCAATTTGTTGGATCAGCTATTGGTTGATATAAAAACCTGTAACCAGAAAGGAATAGTTAGAATAAATAAATAAAGAATTCCCTTCGTTCTGAATATTCAAAAATTAGTAATATATATTACCTTTTAAGTTATTAGGATATACAAGTGAATTAAAGTCCCACATTAAATGAGTAAGAACAAGAAAAAGAATTAGTATACATAAATGGATTCAAAACTTATTTAGTAATATATATTACCTTTTAATTTATTTTTATTTTTTGTAATTTCATCATAGATAAGCAAAATCATCTTTACATGAAGTGATATTATTTAATACATATTTAATATTATTTATTCATGATATCACAAACATCTTCTGAAAAAATAAAATTTTAAAGCAATCATAGACAAACAAATATATATACTATTGGTAGTTTCATTCAACTTTATCAAATATCAAACAGATCTATAGATCAAATCAAATCAAATAAAATTTTTACTATGACATAATTGATAAAAAAAATAGATCTATATATATGAGTCACTAGCAGATCTTATTTCAAATCAAACAGATATGTGGAATTGTTTTTCTAATATCTTAAATCAAATAGCTTTTAATAAGAATTTATGTATGAAATAATAGATAAGGAAATAGATCAATATATAAATATATAGCGAGGAAAATTTCCCATATAAAATTGCTTCAAAATTTTTAGAGAAAACACACGTCTTTGTTTGAAAAAGGAGTGATCTATAATTTATAAAGGAGTGACTAGCAGAAGAACAGTTTTATAAGTTGTTAGGTTATAAAAACCCTAACACCCTTCTTATTCATATTAGATGTATTTACGCTATGTTTGGTTGCACCGATGGCAGGGTTGGACTAGGTTGGGTCTATATATTACTATATAAAAATTTCTTATATTTTCATAATAGATAGACAAACATCTTTACAAGAAGTGATCTACACAAGAGGTGATTTCATTCAACCTTATCCCAAATCAAACAGATCTATACATCTTTAATATTATTTATTCATGATATCACGAAAATGTTCTGAATTTTTTTTAAAGCAATTATAGATAAACAAATTTGTACGTTTGGTTGTTTTCATTCAACTTTTTCTGCAATCAAATCGATCTATATATATCTATATACATATATATATCTCTCAAATTAGATAAAAAAAATTCTATAATTTTTTCCTATTTTGATATCACTAATATAAATCAGATCTATATATGGAGTATTTCATTCAACCTCATCCCAAATCAAACAAATATATACAATTATTTTCCAAATATATTAAATCGAATAAATTTGAACGAGAATTTCCTTAAGAAATAATAGAGTAGGAAGCAGATCAATATATAAAAATTAATAGTAACAAAGATTTACCATGTACAATGGCTTCAAGATTTCTAGAGGGAAAGCTCATCCTCTGTTACGATAATCTCGCTTAGAAATTGAGATGAGGAGCAGAAGAAGAAAGAGATCAGAAAAAGAAATGCAAATAAAAGATGAGCTTACACAATGGGAGAAAATCTGTTATAAAAGCTGGAAGGCGTTACAATCTAAGAGTGTCCATTGCATCAGAACGACGCAATGGGAGACACGTGTCCCCCACGTGGAACTTGCACAAGAAAAGCAAAATGACTCATCTTAGCATGAAAACTAAATCTAAAACATTAACGACGTCGTATCATTAGGGTGAAGTTTTCCAATAAACACGCTAGAAACTCAATTGATTCAGTAACTTGTTTTCCCTAATACAACTATTGAATTCTAACAATATCCTCCATTTTAAAAAATTCCTGACCCCAAGAATTAAAATTTAGAAATTTGTACCCCATTCCTCCCAAGTTGCAATTCTTCCTCTTCTTAGTCTCTTCTTATTCTAGAAAATATGGAAAACATTATGAATTTTTGCTGTAGTTGGAAGTGCAAGTTTATAGGCTACCTTTCCTATCTTTTGTTCCACTAGGTAGGGTAACCCATGCGTCCATTGCAATAGAATGACACAATGGCAGACACATGTTCCCCAAGGGAACTTACACAATAAAAGCAATATGACTCATCTTTTCATGAAAACTAAATCTAATACTTAAATGATGTTGTAGCATGATGGTTTAAACCTTTTTAATTGCATATCGCATCCCTAAGTATACATCCTTTTACCATTTGTATCTCAAGGTTTAAACTCTCATCCCGTTATCTAAAGTACCGCTAAGTAATTATTCATGACTCTTTTGTTATTTCAGGCTAGAAAAGTGATCGGAATTACCACGTGGTTGGTACAGGACGTATAAATACGGGTTGACAGTATTTTTATATATTTGACCGTATAAAATAAACTTTAAAATATTTTAATATCAACCTTATACAAATAAAATACACCCTTCATCTTCAAATACCTAAATTATTTTTTTATCTTCTTCATCATTTAATATGCCCTCGCAAGTCATTCACGAAATTTGAAAATCTCAAACCAAAAATCCTAACTTATTCATCATCTTCTAATTTGGGATCACTGTAACACCCCCGAAATCGGGACAATTTCTCTCCCTGATCTTGTGCGTTAATATTATCCTGTTCTAGCTTTAAAACATTATTTAATGTTAAAATAGCTAAAAATGCGGAATAATTTTTTTTTTTTTCTTTCCATTAATTCATTCCCTGAATCGCAACCTTTACAATTCTTCTTTATACTAGAATCATATTTATTATATGATTTGTATAATCTGTGTAAACGTATTAAAAGCTCAAGCCTCAATACTTCATATCTTTTCTATCAATGATTCATTTATTTTAGAATCATATCTATTCTCATTTCAGAATAAACATTTTTTTATCTATTCAACATTTCAAACTATACATAACTGCCAATTACATTTGACAAAACTATCAATCATAAATTTATACCATTTCTAATTCAAGGAAATGTAATCATTTTGCACATTGTTCAATCTTCATCATCCGTATAGCAAGTAATATTGCCTAACATCATTAACCTGCAAAAAGATTGTGTTTGCAAGATTGATCTCGACATCCTAGTAAATTTAACAATCTATCATGTTTCACATAGCACACAATTCCATATGCACTACATTTCCTTTAATATGCATATCCGCATGCAACATATATTTTTTACTATGCATATCCTACATGCATCAATAATTCCTTATAAGCATACATTCATGCATTATACATTTCTAATTTATCGAGTTACATCATACAACATGTGTATATCATATCACATATAAATTGAGTTCCATAACCCAATTAACTTAGTCATATTTTGACTTTAACAATTCATAAAGCATGGTATGTAACTCACCACATAAACACATTTAATCCACAAACATAATAGAACTGAAAAACTTGCCTCAGTTCATAGTTCATTATCTATATTATTCGCATCCAATAATTCTTTTTCTTCCAGAATGAACGGAGAGTGTCTTGACATTTTTCGAATGCCTCATCCATGCTTTTATGTGAATCTCTTATCTGTACTTTGTTAAACACAAAAATGAGCATAAATAACTATACCTCATATTCAAACAAAACTAGTTTTATAACACCACCTCTCTATATCAATTTCCGAAAAACTTTTACATTCCTCTAGAATTTTTCGAGATTTTGGCTTAATATAGCCATAAGCTTGCAAAAAGTTTCAACAAGGCTTTTAAAATGCCAATATAGTGCATTTACATTTTATAAACCTTCTACAAGGTATTTACAGACTTAACATTCATCTGTATGTAAACTTATAGTTACATAATGTGTCTATGACCTCCTTTGTTTATTTATAGCTTAACTTTCTTTCACGAATTCTACACAATTATAGTCTTATATAACTTGTATAGTTATATATATTACATATCCCTATTGATCACATCAATAGCTTCCATTCTTGTTTTTGAAAAACTTTAGCATACTTCCCAAATTTTTCATCCTTTTACTTGCCATAATCATTTAGTTTTGATAAACTTTGATGTGGTTTTAGTACATGAATAATTCACAACTACAATTTATAACCCACACATAGCTTAAAACATGAGTTTCATCTCTCTTATATCTCACTTAAGTATTCAAAATGAATACGAAATATATTCCATATATTATTCTTCATTATATAATATATTTGGATAAATTATAGCTTTCAAATAGTTCATCCTTTACGTACAATAACCATTCTTCTCTTTATTAGAGTTTGGTATGATCGTAATATGTGAATACATTACAATTCTAAGTTATAATTCACTCGAAGCATAATACATGACATTCCATGTTCTTTGTACACAATCCAAATGTATAAGGGAAGTTTATAGTGTTTTTCATGTTTTAGGATAATTACAACTTGTTTGGGTAACTTATAATACCCATAATACTTTATAGTTTCATTTTCATATACTAATGCGTGAAATATTTTAACATCTCAAAGTAATACCAAAACAATCCCTTTTCTAGTAACCCTTTTTATTGCATTAGTAGTCTCATAGCCTGGCTTGGTTTGGCTTAGCAGCCCCTTGTTGTCTCTCTATGCCGGCAACCAAGCTTGGCTTGGGCCCGTGGGGCTCAGCTAAGCTTGGTGTGGCCTCACTGGGCCCTGCGGCCCCAATTATAGGCTAACAACACCTAGACTTGTGGCACTTCACCTTGTTAGCTTCTATCATATAAATTACTAATTCATTTAGATTGAATTGTAATTATACTATCTATTCTTTAATCTGATAATTATCCACCAAATAAGTTGTACATTGCATAAGCGATTTGACTCATTCATATATTCTGCACTACACTATGGAGTATTGATCATAAACATTAGAGTACAAGCTTATTTTTAAGAAAAAAGCTGTAATCTGCAACAAACTGAACCATAGGATGAGTCCACCATATTATTGTATCTTCATATAATTTTCAATTTAATGTTCCAAAAGAGTGCCAAAGCATGCCCATTAACGATATACATGCTCATGCATCACAATTAAACTAAATTACAGGTCAAAAATATTTTTCACAAACACCATGAGCAAACCTTTATCATCCCCAACCTTTGGCCTATTATACTAGCCTTTAAACACCCAAAATTTAAGATAGATGTTGTTAAAAATATGCATGTACACTTTTCTTATTTAAATCACACACATTTAACTTTAATATATTTATTAAAGTTATTTACAATGTCATATTTTAAATATATTATATTAACTCATTTTAGTCATTTATTAAAACCCATATAGCATTGTGTTCAAAACAGTCCCAAATAGAGCACAACAACTCAGCCGAAACAGCCATAGCAGGCAAACTACTGCAGCAACCAAAACATGCTCTCTGGTCACCTTTTCCATTTTCTAGTTCGCAACCCACAAGTCCAATGGAAAACCAAAATTTAGCATGTTATAAACGGTATATCATAATATTTTTACAAATTATAACTTGGTGAATTCAGGCATTCTAAGTGGATTTAACAGAAGCCAAAACAGCCCAGCCCGATCATTCGCAGCAGCATAGCGCAGCGCACAGCAGCTGCTGCTGCTGCTGCCCATTCTTCAGCGTCATAGCCAAACTACCTACTTTTCAAATTAATAACTTTCAAACCGTAAGTCCAAACGAAACCAATTTTGGATATATTGTAGACACCATAGTAGACTATATTTAGAAAATACAAGCCACCCATTTCAGATACTTTAAACAGCCCAAACAAAGCTCCAAAAATGCTCTGTCATAACAGTTTTTTAATTGTTTTCCAGCTTTACCCTATCTCGCTAAAACAGTCATAACTAATTCGTTTCAAAACATTTTTAAGCGATTCTTGCGCCCACGCGAAGCTAACTTAGCTAACTTCCGGGGCTACAACTCTTATTCAATAACCTTTTCCAAATTCTGCACTCATAATTCCAGAAAATTCTTGCAAGGGGACTGGCCCGAATCTGGAGAGTTTTGGACAGATTCGACACGTCTCCTTTGAAATATCATAACTTCTTGCTTGGAAGTCAGAATTAGTCCGTTCTAGAGTCTAAGGAAAGCTTATACAGTGTACTATAATATCCCAAAAGCTCAGAATTTTCTGGAAACATATACTAGACCTGAAATTGGCCTCAAGGTCAGCGGTCACCCTAGTTTTTCACTTAAACTCAAATGTTAGAAATTCTTTAAAACTTGTTTTGAACTTGATTTGATTCACTCAATCAACTTAGTTTACATTATAATACATATAAAAATGTAACCTTGCCCCAAGCTTTGCTTAATTCTCCATTTCAAGGCATTAAACCTCTTTTGAGGTAATTTCTCAAACATCTAGAAGGCATGACTTAATTCCATAATTTCACAAGCTTTTAGTTATAACTCTTACCAAGAAATTCGTGGAAATTCTTTCGTATTGTTCCAGAATTCATGAAACATCTTCATCACACCCATTCACATATTCGAACACAGCAATTTACTAACCATAAGACACTAATACTCTAATTTCTATGAATTTGACAGGTAAAGGTTAGATACCTCTTCAAACTTGATTTTGATTCCTCTCTTTGGTAAGAGTTGCTCCAATTCTTCTTCAATTCCAGCTTGTAATTTCAGTTCCTTGGAAAAATGTGGTGGAGTTTTGTGATTTTGGTAATTATGGAAGAGTGAAGGCTTAATCAATTTGGAAAAGGAAGAGCATGAAACGGGAATGAAGATAAATATATATCTGAGAATTGATTTCGGGTATAAGCACTTTTAGGCTATTTCTCTCTCCCATTATCAAATATAAACTTGCTTAGTGTCATTCTAATGTTCTCAGGATATGCCACCTCCTGCTCTCCTAATGTGACTCAGCAATCTATTTGACTCTTTATTAAATTCTCAGCACTTATTCCATATGCATATATGTACATTATTTATTTTACATTACAAATATTACATTATACCCATAATTTAATTTATTCATTATAATAACATGTATTCCAATTAATAATCAAAATTGGATATTTATACATTTATAATATGTATAAAAATTACTCCACTAATTATGAAACTAAATTTTATAATAAAAATAAATTCTTATGATGGAACAAATCAATTCATATTTCTTTTCCATAAATTATTTTAGGCTTAAATATGTTTTACTAGCCTAAACTATCTGACATATTTCATTTTGATGATTCACTTTTCAATTTTTTCAATTAAATGAGTAAACTATTAATTTTTTCCACTTATATCCATTTTCTGTTGACACATCAGAAATTGCTGACGTGGCACCCTGACTAGGCCATATCCAGCTGATGTGTATTTAAAAAATAATTTTTTTCACCATTTTGTCAATTTAAAGTTTTTAAAAAGGGGGTAAAGTCGACAAAACACTTTTTATTCCACATTAAACCAAAACAAACAAATTCTCAGACAATCTTCCATCTCCGCTGCTTCCATTCTTAGACAAATTCTTAGAGATAGAAGCTCTCCATTCTCACCATCTTCATCTCTGCTGCTTCCGGCCTCCCGATCTTCTTGTCCCATTTTCTCTTCTACTCCACTTCGGCCCACCATCTCCTCCCCTTCCTTTGCCATCACTATTACTTAGGTGCTATTTAGCGTTTCCGGCGGCTAAGATCAAGAACTACTAACGCCGAATCTAGCAATGGTTTCTTGGCAATTTGATGTTTTATATATATTTGTGATCTGTTTAGATCTGGTTTTTGGTTCATATTGCTTATCTTGTACATTAAATCAGATTCGTGCTGTTTTTCGACTATTTCCATAGTTTATTTATTTTTTATCAGTCTATTCATATGGATTTTCTATTGATCTACAGGAAGTACATATATATATATATATATATATATATATATATATATATATATATATATATATATATATATATATATATATCAGAACCTACCTTGTAAATGTTGGAATTTTCTGACAAAGTTTTGATTTATGATAAATATAGCAAGATTTGGCTGTTTTGGACTATTTAAATATAATAAATGAATTATAAAAATTCCAGGAAAAATATATGTTCATAAGGGACCTATAATCGGTCGAAACCCAGAAAAGAAAGATTTTTAGAACTGATTTGGTACTTTTCATTGAAATGATTTAGTTATGAATAAATGAATTAAATATGTTATGTAATGTTAAAAATATGGAAAATAGGATTTTCGGACTTGGAAACCCTAAATAAGGTTTATACAGATTTTTGTTAGGGGTTTTGGTCATTAGTGATGAGATCTTATGTGTATGGTATTTTAAAATGATTAAATGAATTAATTAGTAAAGTGTAAACAATTAAAATAAATTGTTCAATAAATGATTAAAATATTTTTAGATGACTAATAATGTTAGACTAAGATATTATTAATTAATTAATAATATTTAGATTAAAATTAAATTAAAAATTATTAACTGTTAATAATATTAGTTAAGAATTAAAATATTATTAAATAATTAATAATATTATTAAGTGATTAAAATATTATTAAAGAGTTAATAATATTTATAAATGATTAAGATATTATTATATGATTAAAGTGTGGCAAATATAATGATTTAACCATCATAGTTGACAAGTTTTACTTAATACACTACTAAATTTTTAATTTTTCGAATTACGTCATTGAACTAATTATTATTTTAAAATTAAGTCATTCTATTAATTTTGGCTTACGATCGTTAAGTCTTTTCCTACGTGGGCACGTGAAAAAGAAATTTTAAAAAAACAAAATCACATGGCCTATTCTTAGTTTTTTTCTCTCTCATCTCCTCTACCTCTCCCTTCTTCATAAATATGAGCTGAATGATAGTTTTTCTACATTAGAAACCAATCCAATCCGGTCCACAGACCGGTCCAAGGTTTTACGACGAAAATTCCCAAAACCTCAAATTTCGTGGAGAATTCAATTAAGCTCTCATTGTGTCTTTGGAAGGACATAAAAGAGTCTTTTTCTTTGGCTTCGAGGGCTTTACCTGCGATTCAAAATCTCTCCAAACAATTACACAAAGACACGAAATCCTTCAAGGGCCACGCCTTTAGCCTCATCCATCGAACAAAACCCTGGTAAGCCTTCATTGAATTCTCAGTTCAGAGATTCCAACTTGTCATCAATATCTACCAGTCCTTCAAGTTACGGATTTAACCCATTAATCATCGATACATTTCTCAGATTCTCTCTAGGAAAAATTAGTTTTGTTGCTAAACCAACATCTAAAAGCCTAAAGGATTACTTTGAATCCTCAATTAATTGTGAGTATTCTGCAAAATCAAGAAAATCCATTACTCTTTGAAATTTTATATATGGGTTTCAAATGCCTACCCGTTATTAGAAAAGAATCAGTCTATTCAGGGTGTTCTAGCTATAATATATGCCATATATCGGAAAGGTCCTGTTTTGTTATCAGCTTAATTGATTGAAGATATTAGAAGTTCTGGGTGTCGTGTTTACGGAGGATTTGGTTTGTATATTAATAGCTAGTTGGGGGAGGTTAGGGCTGGTAAAGTATTGCGGTGAGGTTTTTGAACAAATTTTGTTTTTGGGTCTTTGTTCGACTATTAGGTTGTACAATGCAGTGCAATGGCGGATATGGTTTTGGCTTTGACGGTGTCGCGGTGGAGGCGGAGGGTGGGGAGAGATCTGGGGAGGAGGGTTTGGGAATCTTCAGTACATGTGAGAGATTGGGGTGTAGGGAGAGATCTGGGGAGGAGGGTTTCGTACCAGAGAAGAACAAGACGAAGAGAGAGAAAGGAAGAGGAAGATGATAAGGGAATAGAATTTGAGAAATATTTTGACAAAAGTACGTTTGAAGAATGGAGAGTCAGAGGGGAGGAGAGAGAAAGAAAATAAGAATTGGTCATGTCATTTTGTTTTTTTTTGTTTTTTTTAACGTCCACGTAGGTAAAAATTTAATGGTTGTGACTTAAGAGTTCACAGAATGACTTAATTTTAAAATAATAATTAGTTCAATGATGTAATTCAAAAAATTAAAAGTTCAGTAGTTTATTAAGTAAAACTTGCCAACTACGATAATTAAATCATTAGTTTTGCTATTAAAGTGTTATTAATTGATTAATAATACTAAGAAGTGAATAAAATATTATTAAGATTAATGATATGAAATGAGTTTAAGATGATAGTAATATTATCAAGCTATGATAATATTACTAAGTACTTAATGTAAGATCTAATATTTATTATTTGGCTAAATGTTAGATAATATGTTATTAAAATAGTAATGTTATGAGATAAAGTATATTATGCTAATTGGAAGATCAATCTTAAAAATGATAGGTCTTTTCAATAAAGAGATTATAATAGATTGCGTAACATTAATCGATGGGCAAGACAAGTTCCCTAACTCAAACTCGAGTTATTATATTTCAAGCATGCTAGTAGTTTAATTATTTACAATTATTCTACATCTTTGATTATTGATTCGCACTTAGTACAAGTTGCATATGTTCATCAAGTATGAAAGGCTGATCACCTCCATTACTATAAGGTTCAGTTAAAATTGTTCATGATCATTGTTGATCACTTAACATTATTGGTTCAGTAATTCAATTATTGAAATTCTGATTCATGTTGTTTCACAATCATTATATTGATGAAAAATTGGTAGTTTATTTCTTTTCAATCATGATATATCTTCATTGCACTTAAACTTGCTGAGCAAAATAGTTGTTCACCCTTGCTATAACATGATAACATTTTCAAATTAAGACGAAGGCTCGGATAAAGACACAGGTAAAGGCAAATTCCAAGATTAGATTATTATGCAGTTAGAATTATTAAATTATCTGATGCAAATGACATTGCAAATATTTAAAGTTATTGGAGGTATGTATTAAGTTAAGGTTATAAACCTTGGGGATTATGTTGTAAAAATTTATTGTATAAACAATTTATGTTTATATCTTCCGCATTAGTTATAGATATGATGTATTGTGATGTACCATGTCTGAGGTTCAAGAGACTAGAATTTGGGGGTGTTATAGGAGTAATCATTCGGTTATAACCGAACCGAATACCGAATTATCCATAAATTTACTATCCAAAACACTAACCGAAATTTGAAACTAACCAAATTGCCGAATACCGAATTACCGAATTGTACATTCGGGTATTCGGGTAATAACCGAAATGTTCTGTGTTTCTTTTATAGATCTAGCTGTGCATATAGAGGGGAATAAGCAGTGAAGCTCAAAAAAATCTAAAAAGTCAGCAGCCCTCCTCCGGTTTCTTAAACCAGAGCTTCATGTGCAAGGAAGAAATAGAAGCATAAAACTTGATACTCTTGCAATCTGAACATCATCAATTTGTCCAGCTTCCACAAATAGAGAACCCATCTCTTCCATTACTAATAAAGACGCCAACAAGCTCAGCGTTACTGGTATCCCAAAATAATGAGGAAGAAGTAGAGAAGACGAATAGAGGGTGCAACAATAACATTAATAAGAGTAGTACTAATAAAGTAACAGCTGATTAGAGGGATCTTGATAAGTTTGTTGCTTCTCAGTTGAGTCAAGATCAGGAGGAAAAATTATTCAAACTCTCATCAGGTAATACATTCCCTCTCAATTCCTACTACTTTAATCTTCCTTTTTTCTTACTCCATCATTTTCCACTTCATACATCTCCAATCTTAACAAACCCTAATCCCAATCTCCTCCCTCGTACAAAACTACATCAATTATGTGACGCCCCCAAAATAGGTATACAACACCCATTCTGAGTCGTCAAAATATATGGTACAGAAACAACTACAACTTTATTAATACAACATAAAAACTGTGAGTTTAAATACAAATATTGTCATCTAGACAATATTCACACTCAAATAAGTCCTCATTACAATTATTGATACATTATTTTACAAAAATGGTGAGGACTACTAAAACAACTTTCTAGAACCTTCATTCCATACCCCGACTAGTACTCGCTACATTCTCGCCTCCTGAGAAAAAAATGAAACAAAAAGGAAAAGGGTGAGCTCAACTAGCCCAGTAAAGAATATTATGATCAAGATAATATAAAATAAATTATCGTTACTCTTCAACAGGGAAAAAATCTAATAGAATACAATAGACAACAAGTTTTAAATCAATATTCGCAGCGGAAATAATAATTCATTAGAAGAGTTAAATAGAGAATAAAATCTACTATCTTTTATATATGAATTTAAAAGTCCATCGTCAATATTTTATCCCTGTAACATCAATCAACATATATTTGGAATCAAATATTCATCTTTGCACTACAGGCCAAAGATATTCATCAGTTGGTCATGTTCATCTAAACACATGTTCATCTTTGCACTACGGGCCAAAGATATTCAGTAATATCATCATTTAGGACTGAGGATGATGAAAAATATTTTAAAAAAAACGAATCCAGTGAAACAAAAGAATAAATATTAAGGATTCGTATTTCAGCTATTTCATGTCCAAAAATACCTCATAAATAATCATAGTGGAGTAAAATTCAAGAATGATCAAAACATGAATACAATCAAAGCTAGTATCCATAATAGATATTTTGAACAAAAGGAAAAAAATTTCATTTTTTCTGAATAAAGGTCGATATATCGTGAATAGTGCCATATCGTGAATAGTAACCCCGACACAAAAAGTTCCAAATTTGATAAAAAGTTCAAACCAAGATTTCTAAGATAATGATATTGAAGAAAATAATATCATTTAAGAAGAAAATAACATCCCTTACCTTGAAAAGACAGTACTTCTGACTGGAATACGGAATATAGTGCTGAAGGGAACTCGCACCGTATAGAAACACTAAAGGTATCAAAATACTCACAAGAATATGCTCGATAATATAAAGAGAGAAAGAGAGAGAAGATTTCAGTTTCTGGTGTGATTTTCAATTCTAACCTAAGCACTCTATTTATAGGAAAATGCTTAGAACAGCAAAGCGGAAAATTTAATATAATAATATATTTATATACAAAATGCATGCCCACCTCAAGACCATCTGAATTCATCCATTTTGCATAAGTTTAATGAGGCCCACAATGTAAAAAATGTTTTTCATAAAAATAATAATTAAAACTTCCAAAAATCAATTATTTCGGAACTTCGGAACTTCAATAATTCATAATAAATAGACCTTTTATCAGAAAAATTTGAACCTTGTGTCTTTTCCATAGGAAATTTTATTCTCTACAACTTTGTAAGTTTAAGTTTTTCTAAATTCTAAACAGAAACTGACCGAAATCCACAAACGGACGATTTTACAAGCTATAATCAAATTTCAGTCAAGAAATGGGACATGTTTAACATGTTTTAAACAACTTTTACAGCAAAAATACTCTTCCTCCTCATATACTCATATATCCCACATTCATTGTAAAAAATTTTATCATTTATTATATTATAATAATATAATAAAATATTATTTTATCGTAAAAGATATAATATCGATTTTCAACAATTGTCACTTTAAAATTTTTCTCCATCTATATCCACATAAAATGAATATTTTCCTCATCATATAAATCAATAATTAATTATTCACAAATAATATTATCAATCACAATAATCGACAACCAGGCGGCCAGAAAGAGGGCTTTCCAATAAGGATTTCTCCTTACTGGCGCGCAATTAGGTGACCAAACCTCTCCTTAGACAGAAATTTCTAGACATTGCCAATAATGTTATCTAATAATATTATTCAGATAATATGAATTATTGCTTCGATAATGGAAAATACTGTGTAGTGACAATTATTGAAACAACAGTAATATAAAATATCAACGCAATAATTATTGAATCAATACAATAAAATATTGAATAAAGAATTACCGTAACAATTATTGAGTAGTGCCTTCTTACGTAAGAATCAATAATTGGTGCAATACTGCAGTGCCATCTTCTTGTCAACAACGCCAGACATCGTGTTTTTTAACCACCGGGTATTCCAACAAAGATAATTAGAATAACTACACTGCAATTATTTATAAACAACTTATACTTGTCATTTTTCATCATCCAATCGCTTTAGTTATGGGGCCCCACACAAGGTCGCTGGCATTGCATTTAATAATATTCCCGACAAGTAAGAATATTCCACGACCAAACGAATATTCTCCGATAAAATGAATATTTTATAACCACTTGCTTATTTAAAATATTTGCGCATTTTACCCATAACTAACCACATTAATCAAATCAACCCTTACTATTTCAAAATAATAAATAGAGGAAATTTAATTTTATTTATAATAAGTTGGGGTCTTACAAATTACTCCTACAGAAATGCAAATCTAGGTTTGATAAGCCCCAATCTGGGTTTGCCATCGCCGTGACTCACTGCATCTGCTGTAGGCCGTGACTCACTGCATCGCCGTGACCGCTGTAGGCACTAGTGGAAGTCTGGGTCTGGGTCCTGGGAGATGATGACTGATGAGTAATAAGAGTCGGTAGATAATAAAGTAGTGGAGATGACTCATAGTCTATTTAAACTTTGTATACCACTGATGAGTTATATTAATAATATTATTATTTTTAATAAATAAAGTTCGGTTATTCGGGTATCCGAATAACCTATTTTTTAAAACCTAAATCAAAATAATTCGGTTAAAAAAATTCGGTTCGGTTCGGTAATTCGGTTTTATCCGTTTTTTGCTCACTCCTAGGGCGTTACATCCGACCCCTTGCGCTATTTTGAGTATTATGCATAATATAGAGTACAATATGGCTGATCACCTCATGTACTCACAGAAGAGTATAATTAATTTTTATAACTAACTTATATTCTTGAGGTAATTGAATTTTTATAATTGATGATTCCTCTAGTAGTTCTTGATCATTTGTGATCACTCAGCATGAAATTTGGGAGTATCCCATTTTATTCAATATTGTTGCAGTATTGCTAATTTTTCTTAAGCAATTGAATATTATTGAACCATCAAAAGAGTTGTAATATTTTATTCTTGATATGTTATTCAACTTGGGATTCAAGAAAATTCTTGTTATTGAAAAATGATATATTGTTCAGCTATTTCAATCTTTTGATTATTGTTGAAGTTATATAAAGTTAGACTCTTCTGTTCATGATCCTTTATTGTATACTTTAACTTGCTGAGCAAACTAATTGCTCACCATTGCTTAAATAAAATATTTCAGCTAAAATCGAGGTAGCCGAAGGATCTAAGAAGGATAAAGTCAAAACGAAGGCGACCGAGTAGAATCAATTGTGTAATAATGATTATTATATTGTATTTTTGGTTTAAGCCTTTTGTATTATAGGGCGTGTAATGTTAAGGTTAGTTAATCTGGGATGATGTTACAATTACGTATTTAAGGTATGTTTTTATTATGGAAATGTAATGAATGATGTAATTTATAACGAATGGGTAGTTAAATGTGATATGTTTGATGTATCGTGAGCACCGAATTCGAGATTTGAGGAACCCGGATTTGGGGGCGTCATAATCTGCGCCAAATTTATGGCGGCAAAAATAGAATATACCAATCAGCGACCGTATAGAGCTCGCTATTGAAACTAGCGACTGGTTTGGATTGCAGTCGCTAATAGAAGTCTATTACCATAATTAGCGACCGAATAATACACTTACAGATAAATCTGGTCGCTGATGGGTCAATTTCTTATAGTGACTCAGGATTCAACTAATCAAATTAAAATAATATTATGATTACATCTCCACTCTTTAACTATAACAAGGAAACAATATGACTTATCAAAACCTTAATGAACTCCTCAATTTTAATTAAATTAATTATTTAATTATCTATTAAAAGAATTTAACTTTTCAAACGAAACAAAGAAGGAAAAATAATAATAACTTACCCTTTTCATTTCAATTATGCTTTTATAAAATAAAATCAATTAATATTTAATTATAAAAACAATTTCAGCTTAATTATTACATTCAAGCTGATGATTAACTATCCAAATAGTCCAAAGCAACTTATGTAATGCAACTTATCAATTATTGACATTTATTTACCAACTTGTCTCACAGTCTACAAGACTACAATTTTAATCACCTTACAAAGAAACGAGAACAAACAGCAATTCACATGAAGCCCCAATAGAATGATGATATACAGCAATTCACATAGCCGCTCCTGTTTCATCTCTACTAAGCTAAGCGAGCTTGAAATTGAATTAATTCTCTTTAAAAGTTTTTTTTACCAATAAGCCACAACCAGTCAAGAGATACACCTGCAAATATACCGCCTAAAAGACATAACACTAGCAAATTACCCAATGCATTTTGCTCCGGACCCTGAAACACAAACATCGACATATTAAGTAGTTAATTTATAATTGATAAGTTGCGAATTTTGTATGAGTTTTTTAAATTTTCGAAAAATATAACAAGTTTAATACTTTTTAAGTAGTTAATTTATAATATTTATGGATTATGGATGTTTTACATTACACATATCACTACAAGAAACTGGGTCATAGGCGACGGGGGTACTGTCGACGGTAATAGTCCCATCGAGAATGGCCTCTTTAGCGACGGCCTAACCGTCGTCAATGAGGCCCGTCGACAATAACATTTCCCGGCCTTAATTTTGGTGGGCTTTTTTCGCGGGGGAGGGAAAAGTCATAGGCGACGGCTTAAAAATATATAGGCTACTTAGTAGTGCAGTCAAAATCCGCCAATGACGTCTGTTGACACATATAGGTCAAGTCATTGCCGACTTTACCATAAAAATCGATCATCGACGGACCCCGCGCCGTCAGAATGAGGTCCTCATTTGCAAACTTTGTAAAGTTTTTGTCGACGGAGTTGCCGTCGCTACAACCGTCGCAAATGACATTGGGCCGTCGCCAATGACGCCGTCGCCAATGACAATGATGCCGACTTAAGCCAATTTGACGGAACTGTGGGCGACGACCTCTTTCGAGGCGACGACGAGTCGATTTGTGATCTCTGCCATCGCCAATGACCTCATCGCCGACGATGATTATCATAAGCGGACGGCGATGTAAGCGTCGGCAATGCTCTGTTTTTTTGTAGTGTATCTCCAATTTCTCCCAATACATATTCAGTGACAAAACAATATTCGTTGCAAACAATTAGTGACATAATAAAATTTATCATTAATAAAAACGTGGCTAACTGAAGTATATGTATAATGGAGTGGATCTTATAAATTAAATATTTACTATTGCATTAACTATAGTCGGATAAATTTACAAAAAAATTAAATTTGAAAATTTTCGCAAGCCTACTAGGAGAATAAATCAAATGGAATCTTTTCTTTTCTTTTCTTTTCTTTTTTGAGCCAAGGGAGTAATTTTATTGATAGAAAGGTTCAATTTGAATAAACTTATATAATTATTTAGATGATCATGTTACCACACCTTGTAACCTTTGGGAGCTACTGTCACGACACATACGGTTAGATACCCATTGGTTAACCCTAGGAAAGATACAAGCAGTATCATCCACCCCTTATCGCCATATTTTGCAGTAAAATAAAATGCAGGAATAAGTAAGAAACGTGATAATGTTGCCATCATAAGGCTCTTTCTTGATTCCAGCTTGATGCTTTCTATGAGAGGAACATATCTCCCAATTAGATCCCACACATTGTACATTGCTATCAAAATAAGTGGATACCTGAAAAAAAAAATACCCTTCATATGGAGGTTTCAAATTTTATATTTTTTACAATATTTGAAGCCGCTAACTCGTGACATAATTAGTTTTGCATAGGTAATTAAGTATATCTTAAAAGGTACAATTTAATTTGATCTAATAATTATACTTTTGAGGGAGAAATTTGCTAATTAGTCAAACTCAAAGACCAAAAAAAATTACATGGACACAAATTAACAGATGGGAGAGTTATGTATTTTAGTCGGTAAGTTATATCCTTAATTTCTATATTTTTAGTAAGTTACTCTTTTATTTTGAAAATTAGAAGTATTATTTTAAAATAACAAATAATTAATGATGGCATGACAAATTGACTCAAAAACTACCCACCATTTAATTATATATGGTACTGTTTGTACTTACCATGAGCCTAACCGGTGTGTACCACTGTTTTCATAAAAGAACCCCGGGAAAATTGACAAACTTAGGACAAATATCAGAAATATGTCTAATGCATAATCAATGTTCTGAAAGAACAATTCTTTATTGCTCAGCCTCTGCATGGGTTTAGCATCATCAACATCCTGCAAATCCAAAATCTTGTAAGAGTTTTAAAATCATGAATTTCCTGAATGTGAAATATTGTTGAATTATTTTATTTTATCTTTTTAATGTAGTTTTTCACTTGCTTTTGTTCGGATGCCAGCAGCCGCAAGGTCTGATGAAACAGTTTTTGATCCTTCTGATGCTGCTTTGATGCGGTAGTACTTAACAATTGGTAGTTTAGGGAAGACAAATGCATATAGAAATATGCAGAGAAAATCGACGAACGTGGAGATTGCAAGAAACAACACTGGGAAAAAAACATTATTCAAATGAAGATAGGGTAGTAGAAATAAGTGTTCATTTATCTAGCTAGTCACCTAAATAGTTTGCATATATCACGGACTTATCCCGATAAGAAATGATGAATCCCGTCCCAAGATAAAAGTTTTTCACGCATATTAAAAAGATGAATAAAATGACAAAATTATCCATAATAATGTCATTAAATATTGAGAGAGAATTAGAATAATAAAAGTACTATGAAATATTTGATGCTACGAGTATAATAGAAAAATATGTGTAAAAATTTGGTTATTAAAGGAAAATGGACATTTAACATAGGACTACCCAAAATAGTAATAAGGACTTTTATCCTGGGACGGAGGGAGTGAGATATTAAGGATCAATGTCTTAAAATATAAATGTTGAGTTTTATGTTTTACATTGTGAAAAATTTAAAAGTTTGAAGTTTATTTAAACCAAACTAATTAATAATCAAGGATTAAACGCTTCATTGAGAATTTATCAATTTACATACTAGCACCCTTTCGAATGCCATTTCCTGATTTTTCAAAGGCCGCTTTCGTAATTAGCCTTAGAGCAGATGTGAGAGCCCCTGATGCAGCCAAACCAGCTAGGAAGGACTGCGAGATTCGTAAGAAACAAATTTACTAAGCTGGCAATCTGACTTGCAATTGAATAGCTAGGGATTACATACTGTTTACAAACAATATGTGCCTTAAAATACTCAAGTTTTGTTTGGAAACTCAGTTGCAAGCCTTAAAATATAAATGTTAACTAAATTTATTCTATTATATGAAATTACAAATGTGTTTAATTTAAATTTCAAAATCTGAATTGAGTTGCCAAACATTGCAAATAAATATTTAACGACGAGGCTCGCAGTCACCTGGATGAACTCAGGGCACATAAAAGAAAGGTCCCCTACCATGCCACCTTGAACATGAGCATCCGCTACTCCAAAAACAGCAACAAAAAAACATATGCCAATATAATTTTCTACACCCCCTTTCCCTGATGTTAATAAATCCAACTGTACAATTGAAATATGTCTCCAGATTGGTTAAAATTTATATGAAATTATATATTGACGGTTTATTTAAAGAGTTAGAAATAACGCAATTTTAGAAAAGAATTAAAAAAAAACACAACTTACCACTACAAGTGACAAAGAACTTAAAAGGAAAAGGATGTAACCAATTATATTACGTTTCCTTGTATCAATTTTGGACTCCTTGTAAGAAAGTAATGCCATTGTTCCGAGGGCAAATGGTGGATAGACGAGGGTAAGTACTCGTGCGGGATGGTAATCCTTCAAAAGGAAAAAATCAATACTTTGTTAAACAAATATACTGCAAACCCAAAATAACAACGTTTATTTTCATGACTAGAAAGGCGAAAGCGTCAAGCAATGGGATTGGTGGTCTCTTAAAGTATTGTTTTCTGAAGAGACTAATTATCTTTGAGCTTGAGAAAAATTGTACTTACCTCTGAGCTCTCGTTCAACTCGATCGTAGGGATTACTTTTCAAAAATTATGTTGTTTTCCATCAATAAATTTTTGATTTATAGCGACCGAAAAAACTAGTCATTATAGCCGGTTCTTAGTTCTTAGTCATTATAGTCATTATATGCGTGAAAAGTATAATAGAAAATAATGATTGAATTTATATTATATTCTTACTCAAATAATTATGTTTATTAGAGTGAATATAATATAAATTCTATCAATAAATTATAAATAGGAAATAGTGATTGAATTTATATTATATTCATACTCAAATAATTATGTTTATTAGAGTGAATATAATATAAACTCAATCACTATTTCCCAGATTATAATTAAAAATCATAAGACGATAATCAATAATTATCTTTATACATACTTATTTTATTAATAAGTATTATAATAAGTATAAGAATAATTACTGATTATCCTTATAATTTTTTATTATTTTATTTTACTGATTAATAAGTAGTATATATAAGGATAATTAGGATAATCAATAATTAAGCCAAATTCTTTTATGTTGGCCGCTATTCCCTCTAGCCGCCAGTCAAAACACGATCATTTTGATTCATCACAGCTAGAGGAATGTAACTAAACCCTCATCCCACCATTCACTCTAATTTTGAATTCACATATATATATATATATATATGGGTTCTATCCACAAGAATCAAATTTGTGGAAGCAACCCTTTTTGACTTGTTGTTGTAGCATTTGGAAAAAAAAAAAATTATAACAAGCCAAAAAAAGAATTGCTCCATAATAATCCTGATTCTTTGTGGATGGAACATCATATATATATATATATATATATATATATATATATATATATATATATATATATGAGTGTCGTAAAGTACTTAAAAAGTACTACTAGTTACAAAATTTATTGTTTTCAAAACTTGTATGAATTATGCCAAATTTTTAAATTTTAAAATATATCAAATTGACTGTTAGAATTATTTGAAACTGAAAGAGTACTAAGGATACATTTTGGAACATAAAAGTATCCTTATAGTTTAGAAATATGTGTAATTTTGAAACTGAGGAATTAACCAAGAGCTAGTAAGCCACTTACCGGGAACAACTTGTAGTAGTAGTCTCCTATTGTGAAAATACTATTCCGCGAGACTAGCGACCCAATTCCAAGAAACCAGCATACTAGCATTGCACTATACCTTCCCTGAAATTCCAAATGGAAAAAACACAAATCAATTTTCTTGTAACAAAATTCCACCCTCAAAGGGGTGAAAAAAATAAATTAGAAGAAGCCACAAACCTCAAGCCTAACTGGAGTTTCACTTGCTTCAGCAGTAGTCATGGCTGTTACTATATATGGAAATAATGATAAAGTTTAATATTTTAGCCCTATTTCTTAGTCTTAAAACTGAACTTTTTGAAACGGAAACGAGCAATAAAGCCTGGGTTTCTTCTAGCAAATATTACCAAGCTATAACGTACATACAAATCAAAAAAAAAAAAAAACTCAATAGAAAATATTTGTTAAGGTTAATTACATGTGAGCTGACAAAGTCTCACACCTGCATTCAAGTGTGAAGTTGAAAGCTTAAAATAAAACGTTAGGCGGGCCAACAGCTATTATCTTAAGCTTTTGGAACAAGTTGGTTTCCAAAAAAGAAGTAATGTGAAAGTATTAAGGCCCTCATTTACGTTGAGTCCAAAACCTATTTTCTTAAGGTTTTAGGTCAAGCTGAATTCTAGCAAGTGATTTCTGGAGGAAAAAGTATAAACTTCTGGAGGGAACTTATAATACCTTATTGCATGCCAGTAAATAGTAAAGAATGAATACCTAAAACCCTTATATAGAGTAGGGATGAGCTTATGAGTGAACTTGAAGTCTGAAAATAGTTAATTTAAATATCCATGCATCCTTCTAAGTGACAAGGAATCTCCATGTGAGTGAGATAGGAAGATAAAGAAAATAAGACGAATTCGACATATCCAATGAAAATGTTTATTCATCAAAAGCCGAAGGCATCAAGCATCAAGCATAAGATAGGAAGATAAAGAAAATACTACCAAAAACACAGCAAAAATGTGAGCCTTGTATGTAACATTGTGACCAACTTAAATCCTGGCATCTTCCTAGCTAGCAAACACTATAAAGAACACAGGAAATTCTATACAAGAAGACTACCAAAATAATTAATCTATAAATATTTATCGGATGTGCCGCAATAATAGAATCAAATGGATGCATCCACAAAGCACAGCAGATGTTTACCAAGTATATTGGATACAACACATGTAACAGCGAATAGCAATGGCCTAAATACATTTTTGTCCCTCAAAGTATGACCCCTTTTACATTTATGACCAAAAAATAAACAAAAGTACACTTACGAAAACAAAAGTAACCCCAAAAATTAATCTGACCAAAAAATACGCCTGAATGCTGATGTAGCACTAAAAATGCTATGTATTTCACTGTATTTGTAATTGAAAGTGTATTTGCAGTGTATTTTGTCAATTAAAACAAATAAGTCCATGTAGATATATATTTCCCTCCAACTAACATCATTATTTTCCCTCTAATCCAATATTGCTTATTAATTTTCCTCCATCAATTTCGGTATAACAGACTGTTGACCATTCCCTATATATCAGCTCTCATGGTGGAAAGAGAAAAAGGAGTAGAAGAAGTGCAGAGAAGGAAAAATGCAGAGAAGGAGAAGTGCATAGGAGAAACATATTTGAAAATTCTATGGCTTCAATTTTGTGTCACTATCATCTTCCAGCTGAATTGAGGACATCTTGGACTGATAGAAATCCAGGTAGGAGATTTTTTTCTTGCCAAACTATTGGAAGTCAAGGACGTGATTTCTTTTACTGATATGATCCTCTAATGCAAACAAGAGTAGTCCAAGTTATTTCTGGCTTCCTTATAAGGATTTCTTGTGACGCCCCAAAAATAGGTATACATCACCTATTATGAGTCGTCAAATACATGGTACAAAATACAAATAAAAACATAATTATACAATTGTCGTACAAAATACGACAAAACATAAGCTGTGAATTTTAATACAACATTGTCTTCTAAACAGTATTCAAACTCAAAATAAATCCTCAATACATTTATTTTCACACTATTTCATAGAATAGTGAGGACTACTAATGCTATCATCTCGAACCGTCACCCGCTCCCCGACTAGTCCCCGCCACGCTCTCATTTCCTGAAGAGAACAATAAAAATAAAGGGTGAGCTCAACTAGCCCAGTAAGAAATATTATGACTACGATAATGCAGAATAAATTATCATTAGTCTTCAACAGTGTTAAACTGATAAAATATAACAAAAATCAAGTTTAACTGCAGCGGAACAAGCAATCCATTAGAAAAGTCAAGTAGAGAATAAAATCTACTATTTTCTATGATTTAAAAGGTTTTTCATTACTTTTATCGCTGAGACTCAGCTTAATAAATAATCCACATCATCCCTGCACTACGGCCAAGGATATTCATTAGTATCACGACCACAAATTCTCCATGCACTACGGGCCAATGATATTCGTGTATTCATCGATGGTCATGATCATGCCAACAACTGTCCATCAATGCACTACGACCAATGAGGATTTTTACCACATCATTTGTAACATTACGGCCATGATTATACCGAATAATCCCTAGTCATAATCATACCAAGTCCATCTATGCACTACAGGCCACAGATGACTTTCAACATATTATAAACATGAGGATGATGACAATTTAATAAAACAAGTTCAAGAATAAATTTTAAAGATTTATAAGTTAATTTATCCTGAACTCAATAACGTCCAAATTGTCAACATGATACTGCTTTGTGGAGTAAAATTCAAGAATGTTCAGAAGAATATTTTCATGAAAAGATACTGGATGAAGCGCAAATATCAAGGATATTCCACCAATTTCATGAAGTATAGAAGCCAAAACTTTAACCAACTGAGTATAATAGAATATATGAAACCGCAAATGGATTTTCGTCCGCCATGCAAAGAATCCAGCTAGGCGATGATCATTTTCACAATTTAATAAGGAATGAATACAAAGGATCATTCACCACGCATGTGATAATCCACATGTATTTGCTATTCCAATGTAATAATAAAGAATGGAATAATGTAAGAAATTACCATGCATGCAATAGACCGCATGCATGTTATTCCAACAAAATAATAAAGAATGGAACCAGTGTCAAAGCGTAATCCGCATGTAGGCATGGATGTTCCAACAGAAATAATAAAGAATCGGAACCGGTTACATGCGTAAAACCGCACAAAATGTGGATGTTCCAATGTAATAATAAAGAATCGGAACTCAGTCACGCGAAACGCATGTATGTGATGATGTTCCAACGTAATAATAAAGAATGGAATAATGTAAGAATTTCACCATGTATGCGTACTTCAGATGTATAAAGTTATTCCAACATAATGATAAAGAATGGAATAATGTAAGTTCTCTTCATGAAGACGAAAAGAAATAATACCCTTACAAAGAAAAAAGAGTATTCTCACCGGTAGGCGAGGATATTCTTGAAGAAAACTTATACTTTTGCTTTTTCTACGCCAAAGCTTCTCAAAAACTCTAAAGAAATACGCCAAGATTATAGAAGAAGAATTCTCCAATTTCTCGTGTGATTTCAATTCTAACTAAGCATCCTATTTATAGGAGAATTGAAAGGATACTATGCAATAAAATATAATATATTATATATATATATATTTTATTTAAAATCTAATAAAATAAATAACTTTATAAAAGTATTCTGCTTTATATAAAAAGATTTTACTATCGCAAAACACTATGCGAGCACTATGCAACACTACGCATAATAAAAAATAATATATTCTATTTATAGTCTAATAAAACAAATAACTTTATAAAAGTATTCTTTTTTATATAAAAAGATTTTACTATGCAAAACACTACGCATAATAGAATATAATATATTCTATTTATAGTATAATAAAATGTATAACTTTATAAAAGTATTATGTTTTATATAAAAAGCTTTTCTATTTTATTACATTAATAATGTGACGCCCCCAAAACAGGTATACATCATCCATCTCGAGTCGCCAAATACATGGTACAGAATACAAATACAATCTTTAATATACAACAAATAGTAATAATACGACAAAAAACATAAACTGTGAGTTTAAATACAAATATTATCTACTAGAGAGTATACAAACTCAAAAGGAGTCCTCATTACAATTATTATCACACTATTTCACGTAATAGTGAGGACTACTAATGCAAACATCTAGGACCATCACTGCTTCCCGACTAGTCCCAACTACGCTCTCATTTCCTCAAGAGAACAAAGAAAAGAAAGGGTGAGCTCAACTAACCCAAAGAAGAAATATTATGACTAAGATAATGCGTAATAAATTATCATTAGCCTTAAACAGTGTTAAACTGATACAATATAACAAATATCAAGTTTAACTGCAGCGGAACAAGCAATCCATTTAAAGAGTCAAGTAGAGAATAAAATCTACTATCTTTTATGATTTAAAAGGTTTTTCATCATTTTTATCGCTGAGACTCAGCTTAAAAAATAATCCACATCATTAAATCATCCCTGCACTACAGGCCAATGATATTTTTTAGTATCACGCCCACGAATTATCCATGCTCTACGGGCCAAAGATAATCGTGTTTTCATCAACGGTCCTGATCATGCCAGAAAACAATTCATCTTTGCACCCTTGGCTGAAGAGAATCCATAGCCATAATCATACCAAAAACTGTCCATCAATGCACTACGGGCCAATGAGGACTTTTTCCACATCATTTGTAACATTACGGTCATGATTATACCAAATAATTCCTGATCATAATCATACCAAGTCCATCTATGCACTACAGGCCACAGATGACTTTCAACATAATATAAACATGAGGATGATGACAATGATATATATAATTCAATAAAACAAGTTCAAGAATTAATTTATTCAGGAACTAATAACGTCTAAATTGTCAAATGATACTTCTTTGTAGAGTAAAATTCAAGAATGCTTAGAAGAATATTTCCATGAAAAGATACTAGATGAAGCGCAAATATAAAGGATATTCCACCAATTTCATGGAGTATAAAAGTCAAAACTTTAACCAACTGAGTATAATAAAGAATGGAATAACAAAAGAAATCACCATGCATGCGGTGCTTAGATTGACAAAGTTATTCCAATGTAATAATAAATAATTTGAACGAGGTCAAAGTAAATTGCACCGGCAGTGATGTTCCAACAAAATAATAAAGATTTTAATCCAGTCCCAAGTAAAAAACGCATGTATACATGATATTCCAACAGAATAATAATAAAGATTTAAATCCAGTCCCAAGTAAAACGCATGCATGAGGATATTCCAATGTAATAATAAAGACGGAATCAGTCCCAAAGAAAAGCGCATAAATAGAATATTCCAAATGTAATAATAACGAATGGAATAATGTAAGAATTTCACCAAGTATAGGGTAGCTCACAGATAAAGTTTATTCCAATGTAATAATAAATAATGGAATAATGTAAGTTCTCTTCATGAATACAAAAGAAATAATACCCCTTACGAGTACAACAAATAATATCCCTTACCGTAAAAGAAACTGGATATAAGAGTAGGGAAGTAACATAATACTTTTCTTCTTTCTCTCTAAATTTTCTCTCTCTGTAGTTTCAATTGAATTAAGTAAGAAATAATGAAGGAATGAACTTCTATTTATAGGAGAATTGAAGGGTACTGCTTTGATCCGTGGCAATCCGAGTGATGATTTCACTGATGTATTAAGAAGAAACACTTGACCGATTTTTCAATGCAACCCACTCAAACCCATCACTTTCATACACTCACACATTACTATTATCATACAAACATCTCCATATAATTCCACTCACTCAATATTATATATATATATACATCCAACACACACATGTTATATATATATTTCCTCCTTAATACATCTCCTTCCCCCACCCCATTTTTCAACTTCCACCAATATGTGGTCCCCACCTGTCATCATCATATATATATATAACACATTCTCTTACACACACACACACATTATATATATATATATATATATATATATATATATATATATATATAATACACTCCACCTTTCCCACCATCCTCCACTAACATTATATTATATATATATATACACACATCTCATATATATAAATATAAATATATTTTACCTCTCCTCGATGTAACTTCTAGACATCGTTAATATTGCAAATAATAATATTAATAACTTTGTCATCTCAATTATTGATTTAATAATATATAAAATATCGACAATAATTGAATCAAATAACGTGAGATACTATGCAATAATTACTATAATAATAATTGAACAAAACTGAGTGACTTCTCACGTAAGCATCAATAATCAATACCGTGTGCTACTATGCAACCACGCGTATTACTGTACTTTTACTACCGAGTAGTTCAACAGTTTTAACGGTAAAACTTCCACCGTTATTTTCATAAAAATATTTTTATCGTTTTCAATCCGATAATAATTTCGCTATGGGTCCACCAATAATTGTACCATCGCATTTGGATATTCCCTCGACAAAAAGAATATTTCCCAATTAATCGAATATTATACAACAACTTGCATACTTTTCAAAATTTATAAATACTACCCACAACTATAACATTATCTCAAATCCACACCATAATATTAAAAAAATATTTCGAGAAAATTAAATCTTTATTCATAAAATCTGGGGTCTCACAATCTCCTCTCCTTATGAAATTTCGCCCTCGAAATTTACTTACGTATCTGGTATGTCAAAGAGGTGAGGATACCTTGACTTCATTTCAGATTCCAACTCTTGAGGTATAACCTTTGAGTGTTGAATACGATCTTTCTTATCCAAGATTTTAACACGTATCTCCTCATACGTTAAATCTTCTACTATATCGTTTAGTTCTAATTTAATAATGTGGTTTGGGTCGTCCACATATTTACGTAACCTCGATACAAAAAAAATGTTCTGAGCACGCAACATACTTGGCGGTAAAACGAGTCTATAGGCCACAATTCCTACTTCATCGAGGATTTCAAATGGGCCAATTAAATCGAGGGTTGAGATTTCCTCTCTTCATCGATTCTTGGTTCTAGAATAACGCCCTCTTGAACCTTCTTCTTCACATTCATCAGCTCTGAGTATGTAGCTTGAGCGGCTTTAACTTTATCGATTAAAGTCGATTCTAATCGTATATTCGTTATCTTCACGTGGGTTCCTAGAGTCTTTAACTCTATCTTCATCATTTGTAAGTTATACGAAATGGGTCTTTGTGTTAACAACATCGCACTCGTAAACGCATACGATCTTCTACTCAACGCGTCAGCTACCACGTTCGCTTTTCCACGATGGTATTGAATGGTACAATCGTAATCTTCAACAGCTTGAGCCAACGTCTTTAGCGCATGTTACGTTCATTTTAAGTAAAGAAATATTTGAGGGTTTTAAAAATGGGTTTTGTACTGGGGTCAATACAAAATTCGATTTCACGCTTTAGGGGTAGGCAAAGAAGTCTTCAAGAATACATCAGGAAATTTATTAACAATAGAAATATCATTCAAAACTGTGACCCTCATCCAAGGCTTGGATAACACGTCACATTGATACCTATCAACTTGCCATCTTCATTCACGACATCGCCTACAGAAAGTCTGGCTTCGGTGCATTCCACACAAGGAAGTCAACAACTAAAGAATAGGGGCTCTTTACTTATGGCTTGATATGACAATGATTGACTTTAGTGGTTTGGTTGCTTGAATTCGCATAACAGGTTGGTTAGGAGTATGAAGGCTAACAACCTTACAAAAAGCATGATGAGTAGTTAACCAATCCATTCCTAAAATCACATCAAAGGCAAGTATTTTCAAAGAGATACGATCGACAGGTAACGTGAAAGTGTTGATTTGAACAAGATTTATAAATAGTGGAGGTAACGAAGGTTTCTCCCAACAGATATATCAAAGTCTAACTTCTCCGGAGTTAACTTCAAACATTGAACACAACTAGGTGAAATAAAAGAGTGAGTAGAACCGGTATCTAACACGGTATAGACTTCACAAGAGTTTATGACTAACATACCCGTGATAATTTTATTCAGGTTCCTAGTCACATAAAAAAACGCTCTCTCTTAAACTACCAGCTTTGGCTTGTCTGGGACATCCTTTGACATCACTATCCCAGCTGGAATTGACTTCACCATACGACAAAATCGAGCTAGGTGACCTTCTCTCCGTAATTAAAACACACTTTGGATTGTCACAGACAGTTTGACGGATGTGTCCCTCCCCATCCACATTTGAAACATACTGACCGGTGGTCGCTTCTTCTTCCTTTGAAACGGGTCTTTGGTGTCGACGCCTTTACGCCATTGTTGAACCTTCTCTTCTTGAAATGTCCATTCTTATTGTTTCACCAGATTACCACCGGCGTGGTTACCATTTCGCATGTTGATTCCTCCATGCTTATCAGAACTGCTTTGATGATCAAGTATCACCCAGATTATCATTTTTTCTACCGCTTCTTTTTGGTTGCGTTGACTCGTTATCGAGCTCCACTAACTTAGCCCTATTTACAACATCTGAATACAAACACAGTTTATGAGAAATAAGATATTGACGTATCTCCGGCTTCAAACCTCTTAGAAACATTCGCGTCATCCTCTCCTCATTATCAACCAAATGGGATGCAAATCGGGACAATTCTGCAAACTTGGCTTTGTACTGCGACACGATCATATTGTTTTGCTCCAACTTGATAAACTCTACCTCCTTCATGTGACGAATACTTTCGGGAAAGTACTTATCATTGAACAGCTCTTGGAACTTCTCCCAAGACATCTTGAGTGCGTCAAGCTGGGTACGTTTTACAAATTCCCACCAGTGATCTGCCTCTTTACGCAACATAAAGGTGGGAAAGGGAACCTTTTGCTCCTTGGAGCATCCCAGGACATCAAATATCTTGGTGATCTACTTTAACCACGTCTCCGCCTTAAGTGGTTCTGGCTTTCCCAAAAACTTCGGTGGTCCCAGCTCCTTGAATTGCTTAGCGGTGACCAACCGTGGGTTGCCATTGTTTCTTCCTGCATTATGAACAGGAGTCGCCTTCGCCTGATGTTGCATGAATTCTAAAAAGCTCCTAAACGTACCGTTGTTCGTCAATTGATCAGTGTTGTTGTTTACAAGAGGATTATCGCCATCCTGTTGCACATTGTCCTGATTATTGATCTATGGAGAATCAACGATCTCCTGTGCTCCATTGCTATTCTCAACATTCTCGAATGTCATTTTCAGATACTGCCACAAAACAAAGGTTAATCGACATGTAACATATTATCCCTATATTCTGACCGACCAATTAAATACCAAATAAACTTAGGTAGGTCATACTAGCGAAGGAATTCCCCGTCTCTCCCCTCCTAGTTCTATCCTCACATCTTAGCCAGGGATCATATCCCTAAGCTTTGATACCAATTGTGACGCCCCCAAAATAGGTATACATCACCCATCTCGAGTTTCCAAATACATGGTACAGAATACAAATACAATCTTTAATATACAACAGTCGTGTACAATACGACAAAACATAAACTGTGAGTTTAAATACAAATATTGTCTACTAGAGAGTATACAAACTCAAAAGGAGTCCTCATTACAATTATTATCACACTATTTCACAGAATAGTGAGGACTACTAATGCAAACATCTAGGACCATCACTCTATTCCCCGACTAGTCCCAGCTACGTTCTCATTTCCTGAAGAGAACAGTGAAAGAAAGGGTGAGCTCAACTAGCCCAGTAAGAAATATTATGACTAAGATAATGCAGAATAAATTATCATTAGCCTTAAACAGTGCTAAACTGATACAATATAACAAATATCAAGTTTAACTCATGAATGAATAAGCAATCCATTAAAAGAGTCAAGTAGAGAATAAAATCTACTATCTTTTATGATTTAAAAGGTTTTTCATCATTTTTATAGCTGAGACTCAGCTTTATAAATAATCCACATCATTAAATCATCACTGCACTACAGGCCAAGGATATTCTTTAGTATCACGCCCACGAATTATCCATGCTCTCACGGCCAAAGATAATCGTGTTTTCATCAATCTGGCCCCGATCATGCCATAAAACAATTCATCTTTGCACCCTCGGGTCAAGAGAATCCATAGCCATAATCATACCAAAAATCGTCCCATCAATGCACTACGGGCCAATGAGGACTTTTTCCACATCATTTGTAACATTACTTGTCATGATTATACCGAATAATCCTCGGTCATTATCATACCAAGTCCATCTATGCACTACACGCCAACGGATGACTTTCAACATAATATAAACATGAGGATGATGACAATGATATAAGAATTCAATAAAACAAGTTCAAGAATTAATTTATTCAGGAATTAATAACGTCCAAATTGTCAAATGATACTTCTTTGTAGAGTAAAATTCAAGAATGCTCAGAAGAATATTTCCATGAAAAGATACTGGATGAAGCGCAAATATAAAGGATATTCCACCAGTTTATGGAGTATAGAAGTCAAAACTTTAACTTAACCGAGTATAATAAAAAGAATGGAATAACAAAAGAAATCACCATGCATGCGGTATTGTGATAGACAAGTTATTCCAATGTAATAATAAATAACGGAACGAAAGTCGATTTAAATTACACCGATAGGATATTCCAATGTAATAATAAAGACGGAACCCAGTCCCACAGAAAAAAGCATGTATATGATATTCCAACAGTAATAATAATAAAGATTTAAACCAGTCCGACGTAAAACGCATGCATGTGATATTCCAATGTAATAATAAAGATTTATTAGGTCCGCATAAAACGCATGCATGTGATATTCCAACAAAATAATAACGAATGGAATAACAGAAGAATTTCACCAAGTATAGGGTAGCCCGCGTATAAAGTTTATTCCAACAGAATAATAAATAATGGAATAACAGAAGTTCTCTTCATGAATACAAAAGAAATAATACCTCTTACGAGTACAACAAATAATATCCCTTACCGTAAAAGAAACTGGATATAAGAGTAGGAAAGTAACATAATACTTTTCTTCTTTCTCTCTAAAATTTTCTCTCTCTAGAGTTTCAGTGAATTCGTAAGAAATAATGAAGGAATGAACTTCTATTTATAGGAGAATTGAAGGGGTACTGTTTGATCCGTAATGCAAGACCGAAAGTTATGATTTCACGGATGTATTAAGAAGAAACACGGACTGATTTTTCAATGCAACCCACTCAAACCCATCACTTTCATACACTCACACATTACTATTATCATACAAACATCTCCATATAATTCCACTCACTCAATATTATATATAAATATATTTTACCTCTCCTTGACAGAACTTCTAGACATCGTTAATATTGTAAATAATAATATTAATAACTTTGTCGTCTCAATTATTGATTTAATAATATATAAAATATCGACAATAATTGAATCAAATAATGTGAGATACTATGCAATAATTACTATAGCAATAATTGAACAAAACTGAGTGACTTCTCACGTAAGCATCAATAATCAATACCGTGTGCTACTATGCAACTAATGCCAGACATCGTATTTTTTTACTATCGAGTAGTTCAACAGTTTTAATGTGACGCCCCCAAATTCAGGTACTTGCAACTCGAACTCGGTGCTTCACGATACCATTTCTATGAGCGGAATAATACTAATACTAATAATAATAATATATAAATCAAACTTAATTAACATTTATCAGAGTCTAATCCCAAGTACGCAACCTTTACTATAATTCCTTACATGATAGATAATATATGTATCATTGCCTTAATACTGTCTAACTATTACAAAAGATACCATTACACATATTTAGTTTACTTTCCTTTTTCACTTGTTCTTGTCTGAACCTTCAGGTTGATCATGCTTAGCTGAAAACATTTAAATTTAAGCAAGGATGAGCATTTGAGTGCCCAGCAAGTAATAACAATTAGAAATATAAATAGCTGAAAGAAATAAATGTTTTCTTTGTACATCACTTCTACAACGAATTTATAGTTGTGAAGTAAACTGAACCGATAATAATAACATAACAATTCTATCTCAAATTTTTGAAACTACGTATAGACTATTTATATAGAGTAGTCGACATACTATGAACATTATTTTAAATTTTCGATAAGGTTTAGCAGAACTTCATCTGCAAACCGTCATAACTTACAGGCTTTAGGTTGTACTTCCCATGGGCCCTGTATTGATTAATACTACATTACAAGAACGATAAGATCGTTCACTCTGTCCGCCTTGGGCGCATAAAAGTTTTTCCGTGATCGGGATGTTCATACTTAGACTGGAATCCGAACCAAAACAATTTGATTCAATACAAAAAGGTTTTATCATATTCAACGACATTTCAAAATTTGTGTCTAGCTGATCAAGTAGCTTAGACGGCTTATATATATATCAACATATGTTTAAATACAATGATTATCCAAGTGGGGACACTTGTATAACCATATTTTGAAATTAACTAATGTAATATATATATGAATTACTATATACTAACATGTTGATAAACAATGATCTGATATAGAATATATCACAATAGGGTTAATAATATAGCATAATAATAATATAATTACTAAACTTCTTACTCATGTCCATCAGATAAAGGAAATGCAAAGGTAAGATATCACCGATGCGATACTACGCTTATAGTTCGTAACTTAGTTCTATCTTTATATAACACCTATCGGTTAATAAGATCATTTGATCGATTAGAATAACATACTATAACACATAAAGACCGCTTATCGCAATCCAACACATAACCTAAACACATCATTATATATGTTCTACAATCATCAATCACAAATAAACACATATCTAATCAAATTATCTAAGTCCGTATCAATTTCTAAAATATATATGCGATTGTCTTTACTGGCTTTATCGGGTAATTATCGAGTCTAAGACTCTATCCTCGTAGTTCAATATCCGTAAGTATCGGTTATATTATTTTAAATGACTTATAATAATTTTAAAACATTTATTATAATAAATTATGAATTTTCAAACACCTAATCATAATTAAATGATTTAAATATTAAATAATTCTATTATCATTAATATTTAATTAATATTAAATTATTAATGAAACCATTGCCAAAATATTAAAGTTAGTTATAATAACTCAAAATACTCGAAAGTATTAATATTACCCTTAAATGATTTTTAAAACATTTAAAATTATTTTAAATAATTATCATGAATATTAAAGTATTAATGTATTACTTATCAAAATATTAAAATCCTTAATCATAACTTAAAATATTTTTAATTCATTTATTTCCTTTTTAAATGATTTTTAAATAAGTAAAACCATTTTTAAACTATTTATTTAATATAATTATTAAATAAATTCAATATCATCTAATATTAAATTAATATCATTAATATTAAATTATTAATGAAATTATCCTTTAAATATTAAAATTGTATTTTATAACTTAAAATATCTTTAAACACTTTATTTTCATTTTAAATGAATAAAATCATTTTAAACTAATTTATTTAATATTATTATTAAATAATTATAATATCATTAATAGTAATTAATTAATGAAATTTAACTTTAAATATTAAAAGTTATATTTTCTAACTTAAAATATTTTTAAATACCTTATTATCATTTAAAATGATTTTTAATATAATAAAATCAATTTTAATTTATTTATTTAATTCATTCATTAAATAACTTAACTATTATTAATATTGATTTATTAATAAAATTTATCACAAAATATTAAAAGTTACATTTATAACTCAAAAATATTTTTAAACACTTTATTCTTATTTAAAATGATTTTTATAATATTAAAATCATTTTTCTCCAATTTATTTAATATAATAATTAAATAAATTAAATATCATTAATATTCTAATAATTATAAATATTAATGAAAAATATCCCAAATAATTAAAAGTTATTTTTCATAATTTAAAATAATTTTTAAAACTGATTTTGTAATTTTTAGGAATTTATTTCTATTTTTAATTCATTTTTCGGAAATTAGAAATTAAATTAATTAAATCCGTCGCTAAAGGCTTTAGCGATGCTTTCTGTCGCTGTTGGTGCTCTTGAGGGCCAAGAACACCGATATTCGATGGCTAAAATACCTATTTTGGACCCATTTTAATTTTCGGGCCACGTATTACTCGGACAATCTTAGGGATTGATCATGTAGTGTTTATGTAATACTACATGAATCAAGCATCAAATCAGTCATAAAAACACATATCACGAAGATCTGACCACTCAAAGTCATTGTCAGAACTTTCTGGGTTTTCCAGAAAACCTAGTCAGCTTCTAGGTCCATTTTGAGGCTTTAAGTTCTATACGTTCTGGTCATGGTTAAAGTGATCTAATGGGTTCAGTTTGTAGTATACATGACAGAGTACATATATAAATAATAAGGTTAGCTTAACAACATCAGATCCATGAGATATCATTCGGTCAAAGGTTGTCAGAAAACCATTTTCATACAGTTTCTGGGTTTTCCAGAAACTCTATCCGTGAAAGACTAGCCTAGTTTGACCATCATTTATTTCCATTCTGTTGGATATCTAGGTCATACATGAGCATGAATATGTAGCAAACATACAAGAGTACAACCTTAAAACATGAACCCAAGCAAATCATCAAACACATGTAAGATCTGGGACCTTGAACATCTTGTCAGACACTGAAGAACAGATTCTGGGTTACCCAGAAATTTTAAAGTCAATGCCGAGCGACCTACTTTGACCATCTACTACTTACAATCTGTTGATTGTTTGAGTGATTTACAAGCATGGATTTGGAGTACAACTAACAGGCTACAAAATAGATACAACAAAATCAATAAATAAATTAACACCTGACAAATATTAGACTTTGAAATTGTTGTCGACATCGTTTTCTTGAGTTTCGGGTGCCCGGAAACTCTTGGTCATCTTCGATCGGTGAGTTTGACCTTGAATAACTTTTGTACTGGACATGATCTAAGCCTGATTTCAAGTCCCGAGTACAGTCCTTATAGCACACTACAATTCTAAAACATCAAACACACAAAATCATTAACAGGCTCAGATCTATGGCCTCTGACATTCGGTTGTCAGGATATAAATTTAGGGTTCTTGGACAGTTTTTGAAAAGTTGATTTTTGAGCACTTTGATGCTATAGATCTATGATGTAAAATCATAGATCATCATATAACATCTTCTAACACTTAGATAAACACATAAACACAAAATTGATTGAGCATACAAGATCTTGGATACTTTTAGGGTTTTACCTCTTTCTTGACAAGCTTTGAATCCTTGCTTCCTATTCGGTTTGTGATGTTCTAAGAACTTGTTTGGGGAATGATTTTGCTAAGAAATTTCGTGGCTTGGAGAGAGAAAAGAGTTGGTTGAGTGTTTGGTAAAAATGTGCAAATTTCTTAGACTTTTTCTTTCTTTTTCTCGTATACTTTGATTCAATGTTGCTAGACTTACAAGGTGGCTATTGTGATAAGATTTGGCTGAGATTTACACACATGGGAGATCTTAGCAAGTGATGAGTCATGCCCCTTCTAGAAAATCTTTTTGATTACAATTTAAGTAAAGGGTAAAATGGTCATTTTACATACTAAAGGGTATTTTGGTCTTTTCCACTTGGATTTTAAGGGTAGTTTGGTAATTTCATATATTTCCCATAACTTTTAAATTTTAAGATTTGCTAATTAACATTAAAGCTTGCTAATCATCAATTAGGGTTTGAAAAATTAGGTTTAGGGTTTCTCAGAAATCAAATTAGGGTTTCTAACTTAGCATTTAGGGTTTTTTGATTATCGTTAGGGTTTTAAAAATATTAATTAGGGTTTCTAGATTTTAATTAGGGTTTATCTAATTAATCAAATCATTATATAATACACAGCATAAATCATACAACACACTTATAAAATAATCTTGTACTCTAATTTGGATCTCAGATTAGGGTTTAACATTATTACTAGGATTTGGTCATAATACACCGTAATTGACCAACCATTATCAATACGGACATACAGTACATATTCATAGCACTGAATAATCAAAATATAATTAATATTATATTATTATTCTCATACCTTGACAATAATCCAAAATTAGGGTTTGGATTCCATATCTGATTTATTCTTTCATATTTAACCTTAATAATTAAGGTAAATTAAATAACAATAATCAGACTAAATTCATATAATAAAATAATTTTTATAATTATTCTAAAATCATTTCATATATTATTTAAATAATATATGATAATATTTTATGAAAATAATTAATAAAAACATTTCTATCTTAAAATTAATTATTATAAGAATATACATTATAATAATCAATAATTCTAAAATAAATTTATTTGTAAATATTTATGTAATAAATATATTTTTATTTACCACATAAATACATATACACATTATCTTGTACAAATCCTCATCCTTAAAATAAATAAAAAAAATTTATACGCAAAAATTTCTTATTTATTTATATAAAAATATCGGGTTATTACATTTAACGGTAAAACTTCCACCGTTATTTTCATAAAATATTTTTGTCGTTTTCTCAATCCGACAATAATTCCGTTGCGGGGTCCACCAATGATTGTATCGTCGTACGAATATTCCCCGACCAATCGAATATTATACAACAACTTGCATACTTTTCAAAATTTATAAATACTACCCACAACTATAATATTATCTCAAATCCACACCATAATATTAAAAAAATATTTTGAAAAAATTAAATATTTATTCATAAAATCTGGGGTCTTACAAATAATACTAATAAAACAAATTTATCATCATTATTATAATTCACAATATTAATCGACCAGGTCATTCCCAGGAAAGAAGGGGCTTTCCAATAAGGATTTCTCTCCATTGGCGCGCAATTAGGTGACCAAACCTCTCCTTGATAGAACTTCTAGACATCATTAATATTTTAAATAATAATATTAATAACTTTGTCATCTCAATTATTGATTTAATAATATATAAAATATTGACAATAATCGAATCAAATAACGTGAGATACTATGCAACAATTCATCGTAGTAATAATTGAACAAAACCGAGTGACTTCTCACGTAAGCATCAATAATCAATACTGTAGTGCTCTACTATGCAACAACGCCAGACATCGTATTTTTAACACAGGTGTTTCAACAGCTTAATTCAGAAAACTTCCTACCGTTATTTTCATAAAGTATTTTATCATTTTCTCAATCCTACAATAATTCCGTTGTGGGGTCCACCAATGATTGTCTGCCAGTGTATGCGAATATTCCCTGTTAAAACGAATATTCCCCACCAATCGAATATTATATAACAACTTGCGTACTTTACAAAATTTATAAATATTACCCACAACTATAACATTATATCAAATTCATTCCATAATATTCAAAAATGATATTTATAGAAAATTCATCTTTATTCATAAAGGTTGGGGTCTTACAACCTCCCATTTTTATGAAATTTCGCCCTCGAAATTAGGGTACGTATCTGGTACGTCGAAGAGGTAAGAAAAAAAAATACCTTGATTTCATTTCAGATTCTAACTCCCAGGTCATTTCCTCAACATCGTGGTTCCTGCACAAAACTTTGACTTGAGGTATAACCTTGGAGCGTAGAACATGTTCCTTCTTATCCAAGATTTTAACAGGAACCTCTTCATACGTTAAATCTTCTGCTATTTCGTCCGGTTCTAACTCAATAATGTGGTGCGGGTCATTCAAATATTTATGTAACATAGATATATGAAAAACGTTATGAACACGAGACATACTTGGCGGTAAAGCGAGTCTATAGGCCACAGTTCCTACTCGATCGAGGATTAAAATGGGCCAATGAATCGAGGATTGAGCTTTCCTCTCTTTCCAAATCTCGTAATTCCTTTCCATGGAGCAACACGTAACAACACATAGTCTCCAATATCGAATTCCACGTCTTTTCGATGAAGATCAGCATAACTCTTTTGTCGATTTTGTCAGATTTTTATACGTTGCCGGATCGTTTGAATCTTTTCCGTAGTTATACGTACCAACTCCGGTCCCAACAATGTTGCTTCACCCACCTCATCCCAGCATACTGGAGAATGACACTTTCTTCCATACAACGCTTTGAATGAAGCCATGCCAATACTTGCTTGATAGCTGTTGTTGTAGGAAAACTCCACAAATGGTAAGAACTTGTCCCAACTTCCCTTGAAGTCAAGGACATAGAGTCTTAATAAATCTTCAAGAGTTTGAATAGTCCTCTCTGATTGTTCGTCCATTTGAGGATGATATGCCGAACTAAATCGTAAATCTGTGCCAATAGCTTTTTGTAAACTAACCCAAAATCGTGAAGTGAATCTTGGTCTCGATCAAAAACTATGGATACTGGCATACCATGCAATCTTACAACCTCGTTTATGTATATACGAGCAACACGTTCAAGTGTATAAGTTTCTCGTATAGGTAAGAAGTGAGCAGACTTGGTCAATATATCAACAATGACCCAAATTGCATATATGCCTTGAGAAACCTTGGGAAGACCAGTAACGAAATCCATGGTAATGTGCTCCCACTTCCATTCTAGAATTTCAAGTGGTTGCAATGGACCTTTCGGTACTTGATGCTCCGCCTTGACTCGTTGACAAGTTAGACACCTTGAGATAAACAGCGTTATCTCTCTCTTTATATTGCCCACCAAAATGTATGTCGAAGATCATGATACATTTTGGTACTCCCAGGATGGATTGCAAACGTTGTGTTGTGCGCCTCCATCATGATTTTATACTTTAAATCAGGGTCGTTAGGAACAAAAAGTCTGGAGTTGACTTGAAGTATTCCTTCTTCATCGATTCTTGCTTCCGAAATAGCACCTTCTTGCACTTTCTTCCTCATATGCATCAGCTCCAGGTCTGTTGTTTGAGCAGCTTTAACTTTATCGATTAAAGTCGGTTCTACTCGTATATTCGCCATCATCACATGGGTCCCCGGAGTCTTTAACTCTATCTCCATCCTTTGCAAGTCAGACAAAATGGGCCTTTGCGTTGACAATATCGCACTCGCATTCAGATATGATCTTCTACTCAAAATCGCTACCACCACGCTTTTTTCAAAGATGGTATTGGATGGTATGATCATAATCTTTCAACAGTTCAAGCCAACGTCGTTGTCGCATGTTGAGTTCCTTTTGAGTGAAGAAATATTTGAGGCTTTTATGATTCGTAAAGATCTCCACTTTCTTCCCATACAAGTAATGCCTTCAAATTTTAAGTGCGAAGACAACAGCTGCCAACTCTAGATCATGAGTAGGATAATTCCTCTCATATTCTTTGAGTTACCGAGAGGCATAGGCTATGACTTTCCCATGTTGCATGAGAACACATCCTAACCCTTTTCCCGATGCATCACTGTAGATGACAAATCCCTCCGAACCAGATGGTATTGTCAGAACAGGTGCTGAAATGAGTCTCCTCTTGAGTTCTTAAAATTTTATATCTTTCCGAGTTAGTTGAGTTAATGGAGTAGCGATTCGAGAAAACCCTTCCACGAATCTCCGATAATAACCAGCTAATCCGAGAAAGCTATGTACTTCGGTCACTGATTTAGGTTGCTCCCAAGCTTTGGATAGCTTCAATCTTTACCGGGTCAAAAGATATTCCATGACTTGATACTACGTGCCCAAGGAATGCTACTTCCTCAATCCAGAACTCGCATTTCTTCAACTTGGCATAAAGCTTGTTTTCACGAAGCTTTTGGAGTATCAACCTCAAGTCTTTTTCTCATGACCTTCACTTTTTTTTGGAATATATGAGGATGTCATCAATAAAGACGACCACAAAGTGATCCAAATATTCCTTGAATACTCGATTCATCATATCCATGAAGGCAGCAGGAGCATTAGTCAATCTAAAAGACATGACTAGGAATTCATAATGCCCGTACCGAGTTCTGAAAGCCATCTTTGGAATGTCATCGGTTCTAATCTTCAATTGGTGATATCTGGAATGAAGATCAATCTTTGAAAAGAATTTGGCGCCTTGCAACTGGTCGAACAGGTCATCAAAACGTGGCAATGGGTGCCTATTTTTGATGGTGACATGATTCAACTCCTGATAATCAATACAAAGTCATATACTTCTATCTTTATTCTTCACGGATAGAACAGGAGCACCCTAAGGAGATATACTAGGATGAATGAAACCGATGTCTAACAATTCATGCAGTTGAGTCTTTAACTCCTGATGTTCAATAAGAGTCATTAGATATGGGGATTTTGAAATGGGTTTTGTACCGGGTTCAAGGTCGATACAAAATTCAATTTTACGCTCTGGGGGTAGGCCAGGAAGTTCTTCAGGGAATACGTCAGGAAATTTATTAACAATAGAAATATCATTCAAATCTGACGTATTTTTATTTAAATCTATGACATGAGCTAAGAAAGCTTGACATCTGTTTTTCAATAAACGATTAGCTTTATGGCTTGAGATGACAGTGATTGATTTTAATGGTTTTGTTTCTTGAATTCGCATAATAGGTTGGTTAGGAATATGAAAGCTAACAACCTTACGAAAACAATCAATTTTTGCATGCTGAGTAGTTAACCAATCAATCCCTAGAATCACATCATATGCAAGTATTTTTAATGAAATAAGATTGACAGGTAATGTGAGGGTACCGATTTGAACCAAACAAGACTTATAAAGAGTAGATGTAATGAAGGTTTCTCCCAACGGAGTTTCCAAAGATAAGTCAAAGTCTAATTTCTCTGGAGTCAAATTTAATCGTTGAACGCAAGTAGGAGAAATAAAAGAATGGGTAGAACCTGTATAAAATAAGGTATAGACTTCGCTAGAGTTTATGATAAGCTTACCCGTGATGATCTCGTTCGGGTTTCTTGCTTTCTGGGAGGTCACAACAAAAGCTCTCCCTTGAGCTACTAGTTTTGACTTGTCTGGGACGGTATTTTGTGTCACCGTTCCAACTGAACTTGTCTTCGGTGCACGACAAAATCGGGATAGGTGACCTTCTCTTCCACAATTATAACACGTTTTGGATGGCATCGCGCAGTTTGGACTGATATGTCCCTCCCCTCCGCATTTGAAGCATATGATAGGTGGTCGTTCTCCTTCCTTAACCACGGGTGCTGATGCTGACGTCTTTCCATCATTGTTGAATCTCCTCTTCTTGAAATGTCCATTCTTATTGTCTTGGCCATGATTACCACCGAAGTGGTTACCATTTCTGGCATGTTGATTCCCTCCACGTTTGTTGTCACCGCTTCGATGACTGCTACCACTGGTATTATCATTTTGCCGGCTGCTTTCTCTTGGTTGAGTTGACTCGTTATCGCGCTACAATAACTGAGCCCTATTTACAACATCTGAATACAAACACAGTTTATGAGAAATTAGATATTGACGTATCTCGAGTTTCAAACCTCTTAGAAACATCCGCGTCATTCTTTCCTCATTATCAACCAAGTGAGACGCAAATCGGGACAACTCGGCAAACTTAGCTTCGTACTGCGACACGGTCATATTGTTCTGCTCCAACTTGATGAACTCTACTTCTTTCATGTGATGAATACTTTTGGGAAAGTACTTGTCGTTGAATAGTTCTTGGAACTTCTCCCAAGACATCTTTAGTGCGGCAGGTTGAGTACGCTTTACCGATTTCCACCAATAATCTGCCTCTCCTCGCAACATAAAGGTGGCAAAGGGAACCTTTTGCTCCTCGGAGCATCCTAAGACATCAAATATCTTGGTGATCTGCTTTATCCACGTCTCTGCCTTAAGTGATTTTGGTTCTCCAATAAACTCCGGTGGTCCCAACTTCTTGAACTGTTTAGCGGTGACCATCCAAGAGTTTCCAGTGTTTCCACCTGCATTTTGGACAGGAGCCGCTCTCGCCTGATGTTTCATGAATTGCATAAAGCCTCTGAATATTCCACCATTCATCATTTGGTCGTTGTTGTTGTTTGCATGAGGATTGTCGCCTTCACGATGCACATTATCCTCGATTATTGATATGTGGAGACTCAACGGTCTCCTGTGGCTCCATTGCTATTCTCAACATTCTCGGGATGTCATTTTCGAGATCATCGCCACAAAACAAGGGTTAGTTATCATATCACATATTATCCCTATACTCGAATCGACCAATTAAATACCAAATAAACTTAGGTAGGTCATACTAGCGAAGGAATTCCCCCTCTCCCTCCTAGTTCTTGTCTCACATCTCAAATAAGGATCATATCCCTAAGCTTTGATACCAACTGTGACGCCCCCAAAATAAGTATACATCACCTATTCTGAGTCGTCAAATACATGGTACAAAATATAAATAAAAACTTAATTATACAACTGTCGTGTAAAATACGACAAACATAAGCTGTGAGTTTTAATACAACATTGTCTTCTAAACAATATTCAAACTCAAAATAAGTCGTCAATACATTTATTTTCACACTATTTCATAGAATAGTGAGGACTACTAATGCTATCATCTGAACCGTCACTCCGTTCCCCGACTAGTCCCCGCTACGTTCTCATTTCCTGAAGAGAACAATGAAAACAAAGGGTTGAGATCAACTAGCCCAGTAAGAAATATTATGACTAAGATAATGCAGAATAAATTATCATTAGTATTCAACAGTGTTAAACTGATAAAATATAACAAATATTAAGTTTAACTGCAGCGGAACAAGCAATCCATTAGAAGAGTCAAGTAGAGAATAAAATCTACTATCTTCTATGATTTAAAAGGTTTTTCATTACTTTTATCACTGAGACTTAGCTTAATAAATAATCTGCATCATCCCTGCACTACGACCAATGATATTCATTAGTATCACGACCACAAATTCTCCATGCACTACGGGCCAAGGATATTCGTGTATTCATCATTAGTCATGATCATGCCAACAACTGTCCATCAATGCACTACGGCCAATGAGGATTTTTACCACATCATTTGTAACATTATGGTCATGATTATACCGAATAATCCCTGGTCATAATCATACCAAGTCCATCTATGCACTACAGGCCACAGATGACTTTCAACATATTATAAACATGAGGATGATGACAATTCAATAAAACAAGTTCAAGAATAAATTTTAAAGATTTATAAGTTAATTTATCCTGAACTCAATAACGTTCAAATTGTCAACATAATACTGCTTTGTGGAGTAAAATTCAAGAATGCTCAGAAGAATATTTCCATAAAAAGATACTGGATGAAGCGCAAATATCAAGGATATTCCACTAATTTCATGAAGTATAGAAGCCAAAACTTTAACCAACTGAGTATAATAGAATATATGAAACCGAAAATGGATTTTCGTCTGCCATGCGGTAATCCACTTAGACAGATTATTTCCACAATTTAATAAGGAATGAATACAAAGTATCATTCACCATGCATGTGATAATCCACATAGACAAGTTATTCCAACAGAATAATAAAGAATGGAATAACAGAAGAAATCACCATGTATGCGATAGAATCGCATGCATGTGTTATTCCAACAGATAATAAAGAATGGAACCAGTCATGCGTAATTCGCATGCATGTGATGTTCCAATGTAATAATAAAGAACGGAACCGTGGCATGCGAAACCGCATGCATGTGATGTTCCAATGTAATAATAAAGAATCGGAATCAGTCATACGTAAACGCATGCATGTGATGTTCCAAATGAATAATAAAGAATGGAATAACGTAAGAATTTCACCATGTATGCGGATTTCGCATGATGTGTTATTCCAACATAATGATAAAGAATGGAATAACAGAAGTTCTCTTCATAAAGACGAAAGAAATAATACCCCTTACCGTAAAAGAAGAGTATTCCGACTGGTAGGGCGAGGATATTCTTGAAGAAAACTTATACTGTTTTTCTACACTCAAAGCTTCTGAAAACTCTAAAGAAATACGCCAAGATTATAGAAGAAGAATTCTCTCGAATTTACGTGTGATTTCAATTCTAAGCATCCTATTTATAGGAGAATTGAAAGGATACTATGCAATAAAATATAATATATTCTATATATATATATATATATATATATATATTGTGAAACCCTAGATTTTATGAATAAAGAATTATTTTTCTCTAAATATTTTTTTTTTATATTATGGTGTGAATTTGAGATAATGTTATAGTTGTGGGTAATATTTATAAATTTTGCAAAGTATGCAAGTTATCATATTATATTCGATTGGTCGTGAATATTCGCTTTAAAATGAAATATTCATACGACTTAAGACAATCATTGGTGGACCCCACAATGGAATTATTGTTTGGATTGAGAAAATGACAAAAATATTTTATTGAAAATAACTACGAAGTTTTACCGCTGATATCGTTGAACTACTCTCAGTAGTAAAAGTACAAGAATACGCCGTTGTTGCATAAGAGTAGTACCAGTATTGATTATTGATATTTATGTGAGAAGTCACTCGCTTTATTCAATTATTGCTACAATAGTTGCTCCATAGTATCTCACATTATTTGATTCAATTATTGTTGATTTAGAAGTGTTGTTTTATTCATATTATTAACGTAATAAAATAGAAACATCTTTTATATAAAATGTAATACTTTATTAAAGTTATTCTATAAATAGAATATATTATATTCTATTATGCATAGTATTTTGTATAGTAAAATCTTTTTATATAAAATGTAATACTTTATTAAAGTTATTCTATAAATAGAATATATTATATTTTATTATGCATAGTATTTGCATAGTGCCCAAGATAAGTGTTTGCATAGTAGAAAATCTTTTTATATAAATAGAATATATTATATTTTATTTAAAAGATTTTTCTTTAAATATGGACCGTCCGATTAAAGTAAATCAATCTGACCGCTCATGGATTAGTTACTATGCATTCCATTTTCCTATAAATAGAAGCTCATTCCTTCATTATTTTCTTACTTTAATTCAATTTAACTCTGAGAGAGAAACTATAGAGAGAGACTATAGGAGATAGAAGAAAAGTTTTCTGCTACTTCACTACTCTTATATCAAGTATTATTTTATGGTAAGGGATATTATTCTTTTGTATTCAAGAAGAGAACTTCTATTATTCCATTTCTTTATTGTTCTCGTTGAATAACTCAGATACGCCAAGCCACCCTATACTTGGTGACATTCTTCTATTATTCTCATTTAATATCCTGGCTCATGTTATATCCTGGACCGGTTCCATTTTTATTATTGCATCTTTATTATTTTGTCGAATATCCTCATCATGCATATATACGCCGGACCTGGTTCCATCATTTATTATTCCGCATTTATTATTCTGTTGGAACATCCTATCGGTGTGAATTTCACCTGACCTGGTTCCGTTATTATTATTCTGTTGGAATAACCGTCTATGCAAAGTACCACATGCATGGTGATATCTTTTGTTATTCCATTCTAGATATTATACTCAATTGATTAAAATTTTGACTTATATACTCCATGAAATTAGTGGAATATCCTTGATATTTGCGCTTCATCCAAATTTTTCATGGAAATATTTTTCTGAGCATTCTTGAATTTTATTCTACAAAGAAGTATCATGTTAACAATTTGGACGTTATTGTTTCTGGATAAATTAATTCTTGAACTTGTTTAATTGAATTCTTATATCATTGTCATCATCCTCATGTTTATGTTATGTTGAAAGTCATCTCGTGGCACCAGAGTGCATAGATGGACTTGGTATGATTATGACTGAGGATTATTCGGTATAATCATGACCATAATGTTACAAATGATGTGAAAATTAAAAGTCCTCATCGGCCGTAGTGCATTGATGGACGCTTTTGGTATGATTATGGCTATGGATTCTCTTCCTGACAAGGGAGCAAAGATGAATTGTTTTATGGCATGATCGGGACCGTTGATGAAAACACGATTATCTTTGGCCGTAGTGCATGGATAATTAAATGGTCGTGATACTAAAGAATATCCTCGGCTCAGTAGTGCGGATTATTTAATGATGTGGATTATTTATTGAAATGAGTCTCAATGATAAAAGTGATGAAAACTTTTAAATCATAAAAGATAGTAGATTCTATTCTCTACTTGACTCTTTTAATGGATTGCCAAGTTTATTTGCGCACTTAAACTTGATGTCTATTGTATTTTATCGCTTTAACATTGTTGAGGCTAATGATAATTTATTCTCGCATTATCTTAGTCATAATATTTCTTCTTTGGGCTAGTTGAGCTCACCCTTTCTTTCATTCATTGAGCTCACCCTTTCTTTCATTGTTCTCTTGGAAATGAGAATATAGCCGAACGAGTTGGGGAACTGAGTGATGGTCCGGAGGATAGCATTAGTAGTCCTCACTATTCTCGTGAAATAGTGTGATAATAATTGTAATAAGGACTCCTTTTGAGTTTGTATAATCTCTAGTAGATAATATTTGTATTCAAACTCACGCTTTATGTTTTATCGTATTGCATACCTACAAAACAGTATTAGTAAGTTGTATTTGAATTACGTACTATGTATCCAAGTACCTAAGATGGGTGATGTATACCTAATTTTGGGGGCGTCACATATATATTATTTAAAATCTAATAAAACAAATAACTTTATAAAAGTATTCTGTTTTATATAAAAAGATTTTACTATGCAAAACACTATATCTGACACTATGCATAATAAAATATAATATATTCTATTTATAGTCTAATAAAACAAGTAACTTTATAAAAGTATTCTGTTTTATATAAAAAGATTTTACTATGCAAAATACTATTCATAATAGAATATAATATATTCTATTTATAGTCTAATAAAACAGATAACTTTATAAAAGTATTCTGTTTTATATAAAAAGTTTTTCTATTTTATTACATTAATAATAATAATAAAACAAATTTATCATTATTATAATTCACAATATTAATCGACCAGGTCGTTCCCAAGAAAGAGGGGGCTTTCCAATAAGGATTTCTCTCTATTGGCGCGCAATTAGGTGACCAAACCTCTCCTTGATAGAACTTCTAGACATCATTAATATTTCAAATAATAATATTAATAACTTTGTCATCTCAATTATTGATTTAATAATATATAAAATATTGACAATAATTGAATCAAATAACGTGAGATACTATGCAAATAATTATTTGTAACAATAATTGAACAAAACCGAGTGACTTCTCACGTAAAGCATCAATAATCAATACCGTGCTGCTACTATGCAACCACGCCAGATTCAGATTTACTTTTAACACCGGGTGTTTCAACCGTTAACGGTAAAACTTCCGTCGTTATTTTCATAAAGTATTTTTGTCATTTTCTCAATCGACAATAATTACATTATGGGGTCCACCAATGATTGTCTTGGTTATGCATTTAATATTCCATGTTAAAACGAATATTCCCCGACCAATCGAATATTATATAACAACTTGCATACTTTGTAAAATTTATAAATATTACCCACAACTATAACATTATATCAAATTCATTCCATAATATTCAAAAATGATATTTATAGAAAATTCATCTTTATTCATAAAAGTTGGGGTCTTACATTTCTACAAGTGGGCAAGAAGTAATTAACAAAGTTACAAAGAAGATATAAAATTTATAAAGGAATAATAGTATTATTATTGACTATTGTAATATGTGTATGAAAATAATGGGAAATTATGTTTATATTATGCAATGAAAATTATTGAAATCCATAGTTCATGATGTTATTGACTATATATCCATGTTATGAATTATGAATGAAAAAACATAGTTCAATCACAGCTGAACACCATTCATCATTAATAGACTACACCATTTATAAGAAAAAAATATAGTTCAATCACATGTACAAAATAGAGTAAACTAGTTTAGCAATTACAGAGTCCAAAACATTCACCATTATCAGATTGTAGTAGTCAAAATCATACCAGTACCATAATATCTTAAACAATTAACATACTACACCATTCACAGCACTATGTAACGCACAAACCCAAATTCAAATTGAAATATTATATTCATCATTCATCATTCACCATTCACAACTTAGCATATATTTGTGATATAGCACATCACAATTGAAACTTTGCAAACTACTAGCACGTAGTTCCTCAATTTCAAAGTGTCACATCAAATTATATAAGAAATAATAATGACACACCCTAATATCTAAAGTAGTAGCCCCAAAAAATATGTTGCAATCACTATTATATGCCCCAACAACTACACCAACTAGCAGCCGCAACAAAAATATGAAGTAGCAACCCCAAAAATATGTTGCAATCAAATAGTAGCCCCAACAAATATATCAATTAGTAACCCCAAATAATATATCAAGTAGCAACCCTAAAATATATATTATATACCCTAAAATATGTAAATTGCTAGTCCCAGTCCTAACCCCCTAGTTCCCAGAACCAGACCGCTGCATAAAAGATTTCATGTTTTTCAAAGTAGCATAATCTTCCCCCCTTTGATAATGATTGTTGTCCCTTTATAAGATGATTGTGTTTAAGGTACTCCATCACAAATTCAGCTCCTATCAGGTACATTATTCTTCATTCCACTTGTGCCACTTTGAACCTAAAAAGGCAATACATGAGTGATCATCATTCAAACTGAACACTGTAATCGAAAAGGACTGAATATATATATATATATATATATATATATATGAACCAAATGAATACTTAAACTAGTATTGCCAGCATTTTTTCCTTACTCGCTTCCTTGAGATGTTGATTTTCTCATGAACTAAAATGAAATATATAAAAAAGATCATTATGTTGCCTACAGTAACCAAAGAATGGGTATATTGGTATATTACTTACTGGTTGTTTTGATCTTGTTTGAGATTGCTGAGTTGCAGCTTGTGGTGTTAAATGTATTTCCTCTTGGTTGACTGCACCTTCATTAGCAAGTTGGTTCCCTTTTTGCTTCTTTGTAAAATCTTGAATTATGTCCATATCGCCAGCAAACTCTACATCTAAGAGAATTTTGAAATTTTTTCCCCAAATTCCCATAACTAATATCTCCTCTTGGCTTTGGTTTATCTTTATTCCTTTTCCTCAACTTCTTTGGCCTACCAGGAAGTTTGTTGTATGTTGGAGGTCTCATTGTTGGACTACCTTAAACCTCAGCTTTCCATATAACTGAACTCCCCATTGGAGCAATGAATGGGCATTAACTAACTGATAAGTACTAATCTTGTAGAGATCGTTTACATATGTATTAGGATCCAACTGTCCTATAAATAAAAGTAAAAGGTACAGGGAAATGGAGCACAATCGCTCATCTGCTAACTAAAGGTTTAGCAAATGAAATGAAATCTACACCATCAAACATGTTAAGTTGCGTCAAGTCCTCACAAGTCGAGGCCTCTACATCGAAGTTCAAATCTGGGCAGTGAAAGAACGGGCCACACCCTCTAGGGACGTCAGCGCGCGGCACCCAGGTCATCATTTCAACCGGGTCCCGAATAAAAAGCACAAGGAAATGGGGCACAAAAGCCCAACAACTAAAAAAAATCCAAATCACTTCAGAATGGGTGAGGTATGTTTCTACATCTAGCCAATTCAATTAAGCATGTGCATTAACCTAGGACAATAGAATCCTAAGGATACATTTATATTATCACATCAAACATGGTCTGCACATGTGCAATCGCGCTATATCAGCGCACATCTCTATAAAAAAAAGTTTAGCATGCATCCCCAGTAAGGTTAAATATGCTTGCAAATTAAATACCAAGACTCGAGAAAATTTCGTCGTTGCAAACTACTGTTTGAGTATGCATCAAGACAATCTGGTGATCAACTGTTGTCAACTATTAACAGGGTAGGCACCGTTGTCAACTACCAGTATGGTAGGCACCATTTTTGACTACCAGTAAGGTAGACACCATTGTAAACTACTAGCGTAGACATCGGGAAGGTCCGATTATTTTAGAACATCATCCCCAGCAGAGATGTAGAAAACATCTCAGTTTATCTTCATCAAACAAGTATCGACAAGACTAACAAAAATCAAACCGTTGGAGTCAACACTAGCATAAGCATCAGTAGCACTGATGGAAGTCAAAATAATTAGAGTCAACACCACCATAGGCATTAGCAACACTAATAAAAGATAACCGTTGGAATCAGCCCCAACATAGGCATCAACAATATCCGATAATGGTAAAGCAATTTGTGATGCGATGTGCGATTTACGAAGTGTGAAGTGTGATTTGCGAAGTGCGGTGTGCGAAGTGTGAAATGCGATTTGCGAAGTACGATTTGCAAAAATATTTTATCATTCATCATACCATGCATTGCATCAATAAATTTATCTTGTCATATTTCAAGTTTCTAGTAATCTTTGTCATGTTCATCTCATTGAATTGCATAAACATGACAAAGAGGGGCATATGTAGACACTCAAAAAATTTATTTTCCTTGGATTAACCATGCAGGAGGGCAAAAGTGTCTTTTTAAACCTTAGAGATAGCCCCGAGAAATTACCACAACAATTAAACCCCAGAGACAGCCCTGCGGGATATCAAATTAGTCCTAAGAGATAATCCTAAGGAAAGACATAATCAACAGTAGTCAAACCCCAGAGTTAACCTCGAGGTACGGCCAAAAGCCACATCAACCCCGAAGACAACCCTAGGATGGAAAAGATGGAATGTTGACAACAAAACATAAAAAATCAGTCATCCAGTTGTAGATAAGGTCACAAAGAGCCATCGCATCAATCCCAAGTGAAAACTATGCAAGACAACTCCATAGACTACCTCCATGATACTTGAAGATGTTGTTCTGGTTATGGACACATCTTTTCGGATTCGAAAAATGGCAAGCCCTATGTCATTGCATAACTCTCGAAAAGAGCTTTCCAGAATGGTATGACACATCTCTCAACTATTCCCGGATTGAAAAGAATAAGCTTCCCATTGCACAACAAGGTGAATGGCTAGCTAGCATCTCTACCCAGGGATGGTTTTTCCCCTTTTTCTCTATCTTCCTGAACTTAGAATTTGGTGAATAATATACCATTGAGAAGCTACTAGAAATATCTTTCTGGATTGATATTGCATGTTTCCTAACTCCTATTGGAATGAGAATTATGCTTGTTTCAGCAAACATCACAAAAACTGACTTCGCAGAACGAAAACTGAGAAAGTGGGGCCCACTTTAGGGCTACCATAGGTGTACCTGTGGCAGCAGAAGGTAGACTTGATTAGCAGCTCATTTGAAGGAGTTTTCAGTTGACAGCTTTCTAGAGAGAAAAATATGAGGGTCTGAGAGAGAAAGGGGAAGTTTATTCATCTTAAACTTTGTAAATCTCAATTGTAAACACTTATATACATATAAACTCATATATATCAAGTTTATACTGGTTCAAATCGAGTTTAAAGATGCCAAAAGTTGTTTGTTAGTAAATCACATGCTAGATTGTAAGATCTCTTCAGATATGTGCTTATTTTTTGCTTTACTATATATAAGTGCTATATATATAGATCTTAGTTAATATTGTGGGAAATCTTGGATTTTTGTAAAGTTTCTAAAAGCATATTTTGACAGATTTATACATGGAATTGGATTGATATTTCAATTAGAATTAGGATATCTTTAGACTAAGATTTATTTCCAAATTGGATTTTATTTCTTTATGGAAGCTAGTTATGATTTGTAATTCCTTTTAGGATTTGGATTTCTACTTCCTATATGAATTAGGACTTTGTCTAGCACTATAAATAGAGGATGAGAGTCGTGATTTTATTCATTCAATTATCAACTATCATCTATTGGAGTGTAGACTCAAGAACATGTCAGGCTAGTTCTTTTCATTCAGTTCTAAAGGGAGGTCGAACCTTGTTACAAGTAATTGATTAATTGAGTATTATTATTTATTCCTTCTTGTGTGAAATTTCTTCTGATAATCTGTTTTCATTGATTGCACGCTAATTGATTTAATTAATTTAATATGGCCAATTGAATTAGTTTAATCATTATCATATGCTAGATTAAAATTGATATTACGTGTAATTGATATTTGTTTTCATAATAAGTAGCAACTTGGTAATACTAATTGTGGACAAGCTTTTGTGTATTACTAAGATTATCAGAAAATAAGTTAAACAAATCGAGCTTATGTGTTTGTTACTTGGATTAGCCTAATTCTCTATTTCTTATTGCTTCTATCATATTAAATCTAGAGAGCTTGTTCTAGGTTGTATGCTAGTTAATTAGAATATGCTGGAGAGCTTGTTTCATAATAAAATGTATGAACTATAGGGCTTGTTTCAGATATGTAGATCTTAGTTAAAATTGTGGAAAATCTTGGATTTTTGTAAAGTTTCTAAAAGCATATTTTGACAGATTTATACATGGAATTGGATTGATATTTCAATTAGAATTAGGATATCTTTAGACTAAGATTTATTTCCAAATTGGATTTTATTTCTTTATGGAAGCTAGTTATGATTTGTAATTCCTTTTAGGATTTGGATTTCTACTTCCTATATGATTTAGGACTTTGTCTAGCACTATAAATAGAGGATGAGAGTTAGGATTTTATTCATTCAATTATCAACTATCATCTATTGGAGTGCAGACTCAAGAGCATGTCAGGCTAGTTCTTTTTATTCAGTTCTAAAAGAAGGTAGAACCTTGTTACAAGTAATTGATTAATTAAGTATTATTATTTATTCCTTCCTGTGTGAAATTTCTTCTGATAATCTATTTTCATTGATTGCACGCTAATTGATTTAATTAATTTAATATGGCCAATTGAATTAGTTTAATCATTATCATATGCTAGATTAAGATTGATATTACGTGTAATTGATATTTGTTTTCATCATAAGTAGCAACTTGGTAATACTAATTGTGGACAAGCTTTTGTGTATTACTAAGATTATCAGAAAAGAAGTTAAACAAATCAAGCTTATGTGTTTGTTACTTGGATTAGCCTAATTCTCTATTTCTTATTGCTTCTATCATATTAAATCTAGAGAGCTTGTTCTAGGTTGTATGCTAGTTAATTAGAATATGCTGGAGAGCTTGTTTCATAATAAAATGTATGAACTATAGGGCTTGTTTCAGATATGTAGATCTTAGTTAAAATTGTGGAAAATCTTGGATTTTTGTAAAGTTTCTAAAAGCATATTTTGACAGATTTATACATGGAATTGGATTGATATTTCTATTAGAATTAGGATATCTTTAGACTAAGATTTATTTCCATATTGGATTCTATTTCTTTACGGAAACTAGTTATGATTTGTAATTCCATTTAGGATTTAGATTTATACTTCCTATATGATTTAGGAATTTGTCTAGCACTATAAATAGAGGAGGAGAGTTAGGATTTTATTCATTCAATTATCAATTATAATCTATTGGAGTGCAGACTCAAGAGCATGTCAGGCTAGTTCTTTTTATTCAGTACTAAAGGGAGGTAGAACCTTGTTACAAGTAATTGATTAATTGAGTATTATTATTTATTCCTTCTTGTGTGAAATTTCTTCTGATAATCTGTTTTCATTGATTGCATGCTAATTGATTTAATTAATTTAATATGGAAAATTGAATTAGTTTAATCATTATCGTATTCTAGATTAAGATTGATATTACGTGTAATTGACATTTGTCTTCATCATAAGTAGCAACTTGGTAATACTAATTGTGGACAAGCTTTTGTGTATTACTAAGATTATCAGAAAACAAGTTAAACAAATCGAGCTTATTTGTTTGTTGCTTGGATTAGCCTAATTCTCTATTTCTTAATGCTTCTATCATATTAAATCTAGAGAGCTAGTTCTAGGTTATATGCTAGTTAATTAGAATATGCTGGAGAGCTTGTTTCATAATAAAATGTATGAACTATAGGGCTTTATTTTAGATATTATAACGACCCAAAATTCATACAATTTAACTATCGACTTCGGTCATTAATGATACATCTAACTTCTGATCTTACATCATTATTTAATGTTAAACTTAATAAAATGCGGAATATTTAAAACTTTTATACATTTCCTTCTTTATTGCCCTAAATCGCAACCTTTACATTACATCTCTTCGATTCAAACTTATATCATGAATCGTTATAACAAAATGACTATACAAAGTTTTACATCATAAATAGATATTCATATACACCGGATAACTCAATTTACAATTCAACAACATGTTACATTCAAAATCTTATATACATTTCTCACAAAACATAAGTAACCTTCGTGAGTATAGATCTCTATAACTCACTTAGCACATATCCTTACCTTAATTCCTTGACCTGCAAAAGTTGTTATTTGCAAGAGTGAGCTCGACAGCCTAGCAAAATCTAACAGTTTTCATGCATCACATAACACATAATAATATGCTAAACATACATATCATAATAATTAAAGTAACATGGCATACATGCTTTTAATTCAAATAGCAAATATAAAGATTGAGTTCCTTACTCAATCCTCCTTATTTAACCAAGATAATACAGTCATAAATTGACTTTAACATTTCACGATTTCAATATGTATAACATATCATGCAATTTAAAACAGTTCATCAAATCCACGTAGAAAATAGGAACCGAAAGACTTGCCTTGATCGTTGTTTACCAATAACATATTAACAGCTTACAGTTATCTGCACTTCACGTGCCCTACACAATTATATAATCATACACATCAACTATTAGTCACATAACAACATATAGTAATTGTAATGTAAACTCTACTCCACATCTCATAATCATTCCTATTAATTAGCACACAATGTTCAACTTAATTTTGTTAACTTTTTGACTTATGTAATATTCGAAATTCATTCTGTTTAAATCTTTCTATGAATCATTATTGGTTTTATAATTTCATATCCTATAATATTCATTTCAATTGAATTGAAACACTTTTTAAGTTCATTAACACATGACACGGCGTTTCGACGTGCATTTGTCACACGCTCGATTTGTCTCTCTTGTGTATGCTTACTATGCTTCTATAACTTATCTAATATATTATTTATTAATGTTAAGCATTATTATATTTACTAATATTCAAGTTTTATAACTTAGAATAACATCTTTTATCGTCAGGAGCACTACACATGCATATGTGCATGTCCGACGCCCTCCGATTGCCCCCGAAAACATAATAGTCCTAAAGATGACCATTGTGACTACTGTTACAGACCTCAAATTAAAACACTTAAAGAACAAAAGTTGTAGGTCTACTCATCCTTGTTCCGGGTCATCTTGAATCACCTCAATCGGAGTTTATATGAGAAAGTTATGGCCATTTTACTACAGGAGGTCAAAACCGTCCACCTGCATTTCTCCTTCGGCCGTCAAGTGACTCGAGAACTAGGCTAACTAGTATACCTGCAGAAGTGAAATTGGTGTTGGGGCGCGAATTTCAGCTATGGGGAGCGAATTTCTGGCGTTAGGGCGCGAATTTCAACATTGGGCTCCATTTTTACGCCAAGGCCAAAACTAACAAGAATCCCAACACGAAGACCATTTTCGGTCTGTTTAAGAAATTCTAGCAACTAATTACATACATATAACTGATATAATTTACACATAATCTCACCAAGCATACATATATTAACTTAAAACTACTGAACAACAAATTTAGAAAGACAAAATCCGTAAAAATAATGTTTTAAAATTAAAACTCCATGTTTGACATTTGTTAAACACAGTGAACACTGTAATACCCATTATAAACCAAATTGATTTATTTAAACTATATTTCTCTGTAGTTCCTACCCAATCAACATAGGTTAAATTTCACAATTTCATAATTAACATACAATCACATCCTAATTTTGTTATCCTACAAAACATGTTCATGTATACGTGTAATCACCAGAAAACCATTTTTCTTATTTTTTGAACGTATTTGTAAACTACAATCATATATATATGCTAGTTATTACAAAAACATATGGTTTCATCATCAATTAGTAAAACATATGGATTATAGACAATTTTCATAAACATATTATACCTTAGTGAGTGAATTTCAAAAACACAGAGACTAAGGAATTATACTATAATAGATATATGTTAAGATTATAAAACATATCTTTTGTTGCTTTGAAATTACTTGCTAACCACTGAGAAACGTTTTGGAATTACAGAACCCTTTCTCTCAATTTTCTCTGATACTTCTCTCTCAAACCCTCTATAATTCTCCTTCTCAGAAAACTTTTATTTTTCTTCTTAGGCTTAAGCCAAATGCATTATACGTAAACTAAAACTAACCCAAATGCACGTCTTATTCAAACGTTTAAAACCGACACTACTAATGACCTTATTAATTCAGCGGTTACCACAATTATTATATATTTTTTATATTTTATTTATTTAATTTATATTATTAATAAATCAAATTTAAAAATCCAAAAGCCATAAGGCTCCGTTTGGCAAAATTATTTAAAGCTTAAAGACTTAATATACATAAGCCTTGTTTGGCAAAACTAAATTAAAACTACTTTAATTTATTTTAATAACCACTTATAATAAAGTTATTTGTCACACTTTATTTAATAAATTAAATAAAACATTATAATTATTCATTTAATCATTATAAACTTTCTAATTAAGTTAAATTAGAATACTATCTCATAATTTCCTTAACTCATTAATTATTTATTAAATAATTAATTAATCAAATCAAATCAAATCAAACAAATATTTATTCACGATAAATACATCCATTAAATATTTATATAATTCAATAAATATTTAAATATTATAATTTAAAAAATCTGGATTGTTACATCATTCCCTTCTTACAAGGATTCTGTCCTCAGAATCACAACTCAAACCACTCATTCGTTACAATCTTCTCTACTTACAAAGATTCTGTCCCCAGAATCGAAGACATAAATTAAACAAATAACTCAGAGTAATCTTTCATCATTTTATCTAAATATAGGTTTTATATTTCCTACTATATTCATTACTTTAATAAATTCTAGGTTTCATTTCATAACTTTCATTTGAACTCAATTATATTTTGAGTATTATAAATCTTTTAACCCATTCATTTCCTTTTCTAAGGATCGTTATCATAACACTCGGGATATTACATACACCCTTTCTTCTGAGAATTTCGTCCTCGAAATTTTTATTCATTCAATCTAACAAAATAGATTTTACACTAATACTTCATTCATTCCTTGGGTTTTATAACTACTTCCTTTCCATAAAGATCATTCTACAATTATTAACTTTTATATTAAAAGTTTTATATTATTCTTTGATAACTCCTCTACTTCTCACTTCAAAATCTCTTTTCTCACTTAATCAACACATTTATCATTCAGTGTCGTATTCTACGACTCACTTCTTTCTAAGGAATACTTTCCTTTTTCACTTTCATCTTGCAGAATAACAAGAATCTTCCACAATTGTTCAATAATTGGAAAGTAGTATAAATAACTCAGGAATTTAAAAGATTCCAAATCATGCTGAGGGTCACAAGACCTTTAACTCTATTCTCTAGGTTTAATAGTGTTTCACCCCCTGTTCTTTACACTTTCAACCCTCTTTGCGTAATGTTTATCAATCACAATGACCGAAAAAACCTCCACTGCATAACACTGGGTGGCCCTTTATTATTGTACCACTACGTTGGATCAAGAATCGTGACACCCCCCCAAATAGGTATACAACACCCATTTTGAGTCGTCAAAAATACATGGTACGTAAACAACTACAACTTTATTAATACAACATAAAAAATCATGAGTTTAACTCACAAATATTGTCATCTAGACAATATCCACACTCAAATAAGTCCTCAAGACAATTATTGATACATTATTTTACAAAATGGTGAGGATCGCTAAAACGACTTCTAGAACCATCATTCCACACCCCGACTAGTACTTTGCTACATTCTCGCCTCCTAAGAAGAAAAAATGGAACAACAAGGAAAATGGTGAGCTCAACTAGCCCAAGAAGAACATTATGACTAAGATAATTCGTAATAAATTATCGTTAGTCTTCAACAGGAAAAATCTAATAGAATACAATTGACAACAAGTTTTAAATCAATATTCGCAATGAAATAATAATTCATTAGAAGAGTTAAGTAGAGAATGCAAACTACTATCTTCTATATATGAATTTAAAAGTTCATCATCTATCTTTTATCCCTGTAACATCAATTAATATATATCTAGAATCAAATATTCATCTTTGCACTACAGGCCAAAGATATTCATCAGTTGGTCATGTTCATCTAAACACATGTTCATCTTTGCACTACGGGCCAAAGATATTCATCAAAAATCATTAATCTTTGCACTACAGGCCAAAGATATTCAATTATATCATCATTTAGGACTGAGGATGATGAAAAATATTTTAAAGAAAATAAATCCAGTGAAACAAAAGAACAAATATTAAGGATTCGTACTTTAAATAATCCAAGTTTAAAATACTTCATAAATAACCAGAGTGGAGTAAAATTCAAGAATGATACAAACATGGATACAATCAAAGCTAGTATCCATAATAGATATTTTGGACGAAAAACAGAAATTTAATTTTTCTGTGATTAGTGCCGTATTCGTGAATAGTGCCGTATACATGAATAGTAATCCTGACACCAAAAGATAGAAATTTCACAAAAAAACATCATCATGCTTCGTGAATAGTACTCATGAATAGTAACTCGTGAATAGTAACTCATGAATAGTAACTCGTGAATAGTAACTCATGAATAGTAACCCCGACATGAAAAAGTTCCAAATTTGATAAAAGTTCCAACCAATATTTCAAAGATAATGATATTGAAGAAATAATATCATTTTAAAAAAAAACTAATATCCCTTACCTCAGAAAGACAAGATTTCTAAATAAACACCTCTGGATATAAGCTATGACTTGAACTTACACCGCATGACAAAGAACACTCAAAGTATTAAAATACTCACAAGAATACGCTCAATATATCGAGAGAGAAAGAGAGAGAAATCAGTAGTTTCGGTGTGATTTTCAATTCTAACCTAAGCACCCTATTTATGTAAAAAATGCTTAGAAATAATCAAGTAGAAAATTTAATAAAATATTAATATATATATATATATATATATATATATAAAAAATTTTCTACACACTCATACCAAATTTGATTTCCAACTCTTAACACATGCCTATAAATAACAAAAACGTTTTTCTAACTAAAAATAATTAAAACTTCCAAAATCAATTATTTCAGAACTTAAGAACTTCTATAATTCATAATAAATAGCCCTTTTATCAGAAAATTCGAATCTTGCGAATTTTTATAGGAAATTTCATTATCTACAACTTTGCAGAAGAAAGTTTTTCCAAATTCCAAACAAAAATTGACCGAAATCCACAAACGGACGATTTTACAGGCTATAATCAAATTTCAGTCAAGAAATGGGCCCACAGACATGTTTAACATTTTTAAACAACTTTTGCAACAAAAATACTCTTCCTCCTCATATACTCATATATCCCACATTCATTGTAAAAATATCATCATTATTATATTATAATAATATAATAAAATATTATTTTATCAGAAAAGATAAAATATCGATTTTCAACAATTGTCACTTTAAAAATTTTCTCCATCTATATCCCCATAAAATGAATATTTTTCTCATCATATAAATTAATAATTAATTATTCACAAATTATATTACAGAATCACAAGATCTTGGCAACCGTGCCGTTCCTCAGAAGATGGGGCTTTCCAATAAGAATTTCTCCTTATCGGGCAAGGCAATTAGGTGACCAAACCTCTCCTTAGATGTAACTTTCTAGACATTGCCAATAATGTTTTCTAATAATATTATTCAGATAATATTAATTATTGCTTCGATAATGAAAAATACGTGTAGTGACAATTATTGAAACAACAAGAATATAAAATATCAACGCAACAATTATTGAATCAATAAAATAAAATACCGAATAAAGAACTCTTCGTAACAATTATTGAGTAGTGCCTTCTTACGTAAGAATCAATAATTGGTGAAATACCGCGTCTTCTACTATGCAATAACGCGTATTCATCGTGTTTTAACCACCGGGTATTCCAACAAAGAGGTTAATTCAGTAATAACTATGCCGTTATTTATAAACAACTTATACTTGTCGTTTTCTTCATCCAATCGCTTTCCATTATGGGGCCCACAAAAGACTGCGTCGTCGAAGAATATTCCACGACCAAACGAATATTCCCTGACAACAATGAATATTTTATAACCACCGCTTAATTAAAATATTTACGCATTTTTACCCATAACTAACCACATTAATCAAATCAACCCTTACTATTTCAAAATGATAAATAGAGGAAACTAAATTTTATTTATTAATAATTTGGGGTCTTACAGCAACATAGTGTTTTGTAACGACTATATGCGTTACGCTCAGTACTTATGGTGTTAAGCCCTTCGTACTATGTATTGTGCATTAAACATTTCAAATATGAAAGTATAAACTAAGCGCAACCTCTAATAAAAGAGTTGTTCATCTCGTAATTTAGAGTGCAAGCATTCAACCGAGGGTCTAATGACCACGAACCATGTCCACAGCTTAAAAGTAATCTTCAACTTTAACTTTAACAAATATATACGACTATAAGAACTCCAAGGTACTTAGGGATTAATCCTTCGTACATGTATTGTGCTCAAACATTTCAACGCAAAGTATAAACTAAGCGCAACCCCTAAATAATAGGGTTGTTCATCTCAGCTTTTCAACATCTGAATCCGCACCAAAACAATTTGGTTTGGCATAACTTCTCAAGAAACTCTTGAATTTCATAAACATCTTTTAATATTTGTCTAGCTGAATCAAATAGCATAGACCTCTACAACAATTCGGACATCAACCGAAATATACATATACATACATACATACATATGTATTCTCATATCTTAAAGAAATCTCAAAAATCTTTTATGACGCGTGATGATACCGCATCAGTATTTACAAATTCAGGCTGAGGATTCCGTCATTTGGTAATTTTATCATACTACATCATACCATAGTGGGCTGACGATCCTTAGATCACATCCAACACTAGGTAATACTGCATTGATGACTCCATCGTTTTTATCATCTTTGCACCAGGTTACATGATGCATTAATGATATAAAATACATTTTGATATATTGCAAATCATTTTTGTCTAACCGAAGCAATTAGTATAGACATACGAATAACAGTATTATTGTTAAAACTCATTGGTTCCATCATTTGATCCAATGTTTTTCAAGAAAATAAAAGTATAAACATCAGCACGAAGTCAATAAATTTCGAAAGTCTAGCATAGCTAGTAGATTTAGAATACCTATGCTTCCACCGTCAACTCCACTTTCTATAATGATCCATTGCTTAATATGTCTATCTATTCCTATCATCCTCAATACTCCATTTACATTTATCTATACCCAGTTCATCAAACTTACCACACGTTATGAGTTCAGGAACTTGCCACAATCATATGAGTTTAAGAACTTATCCTAGTCAGACCATTGGCGTCCATTCGCTGAGGGGTTCAAAAACATACCATATAATTATGAGTCACGAACCTACCATTAGTATGAGTTTTAAGAACTTGCACTTAACCTTATAATATTCTCTAACTATACTCTACCTATCTGTTATACACATGAGAAAAGAATCACCTTCTCAACAGGCATATAGCAAATAACGCGACACAAACATTCCAATGATTATCAATGTGATAAACTGAGTGCAAGCACAAAACCCTCACCCATACAAAAGTTTGTACAATTCAGCCATCACATGAGTCCTCAATTGAAATCCCACCTAACTCTATCTTGTTTATAACTTGCTCTTTGCTCGATACGAATTCCTCGTATCACATTATCTATAACTCCTCATGAGTTATCTCGTACTATTTCATAGTACACCATCTTCATAGCATTAAGCTATAATCATTCAAACATTACATACCATCTTTCTTTTATAACTTAAATTGATCACGTCGTGATCTTATTCTATAATCATCTCTCTTAAAATTCTTTTGTTAACTCATGATTGTTTTGTTTTACGATCCTCATTTTTTTTATTTTTCATCATTTACGAAATTATTCGTTATCTTGGCTTTTGAAGTTAGGAAACTCTTATTTCTTATATTTATATCTCTTAGATTCTTCTTTGAATATTTTTGTTTATAAAAAAAAATTATTCCTTTAAGAATTTCTAACTTCAGTTACATCGCTCAAAATTTTATTCGAGTTCTACACTTTCATCATACATATCCATTTCTACACTTGGTACACATCGAGTCTCTAACAGTTTTAATATGGTACGCTGAGTGGTTTTCCACAAACAACCAACAAACTAGGTTCTGAGTTACTAGTTCGTATATACCTCCGCTCTATGAAGGAATCGTTTAGCCCAGATACCATACATCAACTACTAAAGAGTACAATTGCACCATACTCTCTATTCTTAACTTCTTTATCATTCTCTTTTTATAGACATTGTCTATTTATTATCACCTTACATCCTTATTATTGGAGTTGGGTAACCCCATATTCATAATACTTATAACTCTGCGAGGTTCTTCTTTGAATCCTTTCACGCAAGTTTTAATCCCTTATTGTTCAAACTCTATTTGAGCTTATTCTTTCATTATCTTCACATCTCTTCTCTAAGGTTATAGCCTACGGTACTCCTACCTAAGGTTTATAACTTATCGGCTTTGATACCAACTGTAACGACCCCAAAATTCATACAATTTAATTATCGACTTCGGTCGTTAATGATACGTCTAACTTCTGATCTTACATCATTATTCAATGTTAAACTTAATAAAATGCGGAATATTTAAAACTTTTATACATTTCCTTCTTTACTGCCCTATAAATCGCAACCTTTACATTACATCTCTTTGATTCAAACTTATATCATGAATTGTTACAACAAAATGACTATACAAAGTTTTACATCATAAATAGATATCCATATACACCGGATAACTCAATTTACAATTCAACAACATGTTACATTCAAAATCTTATATACATTTCTCACAAAACATAAGTAACCTTAGTGAATATAGATCTCTATAACTCATTTAGCACATATCCTTACCTTAATTCCTTGACCTGCAAAAGTTGTTATTTGCAAGAGTGAGCTCGACAGCCCAGCAAAATCTAACAGTTTTCATGCATCACATAACACATAATAATATGCTAAACATACATATCATAATAATTAAAGTAACATGGCATACATGCTTTTAATTCACATAGCAAATATAAAGATTGAGTTCCTTACTCAATCCTCCTTATTTAACCAAGATAATGCAGTCATAAATTGACTTTAACATTTCACGATTTTAATATGTATAACATATCATGCAATTTAAAACAGTTCATCAAGTCCACGTAAAAAATAGGAACCAAAAGACTTGCCTTGATCGTTATTTACCAATAACATATTAACATCTTACAGTTATCTGCACTTCACGTGCCCTACATAATTATATAATCATACACATCAACTATTAGTCACATAACAACATATAGTAATTGTAATGTAAACTCTACTCCATATCTCATAATCTTTCCTATTAATTAGCACATAATGTTCAACTTAATTGTGTTAACTTTTCGACTTATGTAATATTCGAAATTCATTCAAGTGTTTAAATCTTGCTATGAATCATTATTGGTTTTATAATTTCATATCCTATAATATTCATTTCAATTGAATTGAAACACTTTTTAAGTTCATTAACACTTGGCACGGCGTTTCGACGTTCATTTGTCACACGCTCGATTTGTCTCTCTTGTGTATGCTTACTATGCTTCTATAACTTATCTAATATATTATTTATTAATGTTAATCATCATTATATTTACTAATATTCAAGTTTTATAACTTAGAATAACATCTTTTATCGTCAGGAGCACTATACATGCATATGTGCATGTCCGACACCCTCCGATTGCCCCCGAAAACACAACAGTCCTAAAGATGACCATTTTTGACTACTGTTACAGACCTCAAATTGGAAAACTTAAAGAAAAAAAGTTGTAGGTCTACTCGTCCTCGTTCCGGATCATCTTGAATCACCTCAATCGGAGTTCGTATGAGAAAGTTATAGCCATTGTACTACAGGAGGTTAAAGCGTCTCACCTGGACTTTTGTTCGGCAATGTAATGGCCATGAGAACTAGGCTAACCAAATGGGTATTTGTAACACGAAATTGGTCTTTGGTAGCAATTTACATGCATACCAAGCGCTCAATTTTGCATTGGGCTCCATTTTTAGTATTTGAGTAAACTAACAAAACCGAGCACGAAGACCATTTTCGATCTGTTTAAGAAATTTTAGCAACTAATTACATATATATAACTGATGTAATTTACACATAACCTCACCAAGCATACATATATTAACTTAAAACTACTGAACAACAAATTTAGAAAGACTAAATCCGTAAAAACAATGTTTTAAAATTAAAACTCCATGTTTGACATTTGTTAAACACAAAATAACAACGTAATACCCATTATAAACCAAATTAATTTATTTAAACTACGTTTCTCTGTAGTTCCTACCCAATCAACATATGTTAAATTTCACAATTTCATAATTAACAGACAATAACATCCTAATTTTGTTATCCTACAAAACATGTTCATGTACATGTAATCACTGTAAAACCATTTTTCTTATTTTTGAACGTATTTGTAAACTACAATCATATATATATGCTTGTTATTACAAAAACATATGGTTTCATCATCAATTAGTAAAACATATGGATTATAGACAATTTTCGTAAACATATTATACATTAGTGAGTGAATTTAAAAAACACAGAGACTAGGGAATTATATTATAAAACATACCTTTTGTTGCTTTGAAATTACTTGTTAACCACTGAGAAATATTTTGGAATTACAGAACCCTTTATCTCAATTTTCTCTGATACTTCTCTCTCAAACCCTCTGTAATTCTCCTTCTCAGAAAACTTTTATTTTTCTTCTTAGGCTTAAGCCAAATGCATTATACGTAAACTAAAACTAACCCAAATGCACGTCTTATTCAAACGTTTAAAACCTACACTACTAATGGCCTTATTAATTCAGCGGTTACCACAATTATTATATATTATTTATATTTTATTTATTTAATTTATATTATTAAAAAATCAAATTTAAAAATTCAAAAGCCATAAGGCTCCGTTTGGCAAAATTATTTAAAGCTTAAAGACTTAATATACATAAGCCTTGTTTGGAAAAACTAAATTAAAACTACTTTAATTTATTTTAATAACAACTTATAATAAAGTTATTTGTCACACTTTATTTAATAAATTAAATAAAACATTATAATAATTAATTTAATCATTATAAACTTTATAATTATGTTAAATTAGAATACTATCTCATGATTTTCTTAACTCATTAATTATTTATTAAATAATTAATTAATCAAATCAAACAAACATTTATTCACAATAAATACATCCATTAAATATTTATATAATTCAATAAATATTTAAATATTATAATTAAAAAAATCTGGATTGTTACAGATATGTAGATCTTAGTTAATATTGTGGGAAATCTTGGATTTTTGGAAAGTTTCTAAAAGCATATTTTGACAGATTTCTACATGGAATTGGATTGATATTTCTATTAGAATTAAGATATCTTTAGACTAAGATTTATTTCCAAATTGGATTCTATTTCTATATGAAAACTAGTTATGATTTGTAATTCTTTTTAGAATTTGGATTTCTACTTCCTATATGATTTAGGACTTTGTCTAGCACTATAAATAGAGGATGAGAGTCAGGATTTTATTCATTCAATTATCAACTATCATCTATTGGAGTGCAGACTCAAGAGCATGTCAGGATAGTTCTTTTTATTCAGTTCTAAAGGGAGGTAGAACCTTGTTACAAGTAATTGATTAATTGAGTATTATTATTTATTCCTTCTTGTGTGAAATTTCTTCTGATAATATGTTTTCATTGATTGCATGCTAATTGATTTAATTAATTTAATATGGCCAATTGAATTAGTTTAATCATTATCATATGCTAGATTAAGATTGATATTACGTGTAATTGATATTTGTCTTCATCATAAGTAGCAACTTGGTAATACTAATTGTGCCTGACTTTTGTGTATTACTAAGATTATCAGAAAACAAGTTAAACAAATCGAGCTTATGTGTTTGTTACTTGGATTAGCATAATTCTCTATTTCTTAATGCTTCTATCATATTAAATCTAGAGAGCTTGTTCTAGGTTGTATGCTAGTTAATTAGAATATGCTGGAGAGCTTGTTTCATAATAAAATGTATGAATTATAGGGCTTGTTTCAGATATTTAGATCTTAGTTAATATTGTGGGAAATCTTGGATTTTTGTAAAGTTTCTAAGAGCATATTTTGACAGATTTCTATATGGAATTGGATTGATATTTCTATTAGAATTAGGATATATTTAGACTAAAATTTATTTCCATATTGGATTCTATTTCTTTATGGAAACTAGTTATGATTTGTAATTCCTTTTAGGATTTGAATTTCTACTTCCTATATGATTTAGGACTTTGTCTAGCACTATAAATAGAGGATGAGAGTCAGGATTTTATTCATTCAATTATCAACTATCATCTATTGGAGTGCAGACTCAAGAGCATGTCAGGATAGTTCTTTTTATTCAGTTCTAAAGGGAGGTAGAACCTTGTTACAAGTAATTGATTAATTGAGTATTATTATTTATTCCTTCTTGTGTGAAATTTCTTCTGATAATCTGTTTTCATTGATTGCATGCTAATTGATTTAATTAATTTAATATGGCCAATTGAATTAGTTTAATCATTATCATATGCTAGATTAAGATTGATATTACGTGTAATTGATATTTGTCTTCATCATAAGTAGCAACTTGGTAATACTAATTGTGCACAAGCTTTTGTGTATTACTAAGATTATCAGAAAACAAGTTAAACAAATCGAGCTTATGTGTTTATTACTTGGATTAGCATAATTTTCTATTTCTTAATGCTTCTATCATATTAAATCTAGAGAGCTTGTTCTAGGTTGTATGCTAGTTAATTAGAATATGCTGGAGAGCTTGTTTCATAATAAAATGTATGAATTATAGGGCTTGTTTCAGATATGTAGATCTTAGTTAATATTGTGGGAAATCTTGGATTTTTGGAAAGTTTCTAAGAGCATATTTTGACAGATTTCTATATGGAATTGGATTGATATTTCTATTAGAATTAGGATATATTTAGACTAAAATTTATTTTCATATTGGATTCTATTTCTTTATGGAAATTAGTTATGATTTGTAATTCCTTTTAGGATTTGGATTTCTAATTCCTATATGATTTAGGACTTTGTCTAGCACTATAAATAGAGGATGGGAGTCATGATTTTATTCATTCAATTATCAAGTATCATCTATTGGAGTGTAGACTCAAGAACATGTCAGGCTAGTTCTTTTCATTCAGTTCTAAAGGGAGGTAGAACCTTGTTACAAGTAATTGATTAATTGAGTATTATTATTTATTCCTTCTTGTGTGAAATTTCTTCTGATAATCTGTTTTCATTGATTGCACGCTAATTGATTTAATTAATTTAATATGGCCAATTGAATTAGTTTAATCATTATCATATGCTAGATTAAGATTGATATTACGTGTAATTGATATTTGTTTTCATCATAAGTAGCAACTTGGTAATACTAATTGTGGACAAGCTTTTGTGTATTACTAAAATTATCAGAAAACAAGTTAAACAAATCGAGCTTATGTGTTTGTTGCTTGGATTAGCCTAATTCTCTATTTCTTAATACTTCTATCTTATTAAATCTAGAGAGCTTGTTCTAGGTTGTATGCTAGTTAATTAGAATATGCTAGAGAGCTTGTTTCATAATAAAATGTATGAACTATAGGGCTTGTTTCAAATATGTAGATCTTAGTTAATATTGTGGGAAATCTTGGATTTTTGGAAAGTTTTTAAAAGCTTATTTTGACAGATTTCTACATGGAATTGGATTGATATTTCTATTAGAATTAGGATATATTTAGACTAAGATTTATTTTCAAATTGGATTCTGTTTCTTTATGGAAATTAGTTATGATTTGTAATTCCTTTTAGGATTTGGATTTCTACTTCCTATATGATTTAGGACTTTGTCAAGCACAATAAATAGAGGATGAGAGTTAGGATTTTATTCATTCAATTATCAACTATCATCTATTGGAGTGCAGACTCAAGAGCATGTCAGGCTAGTTCTTTTTATTCAGTTCTAAAGGGAGGTAGAACCTTGTTTCAAGTAATTGATTAATTGAGTATTATTATTTATTCCTGCTTGTGTGAAATTTCTTCTGATAATCTGTTTTCAATTATTCCATGCTAATTGATTTAATTAATTTAATATGGTCAATTGAATTAGTTTAATCATTATCATATACTAGATTAAGATTGATATTACGTGTAATTGATATTTGTCTTTATCATAAGTAGCAACTTGGTAATACTAATTGTGGACAAGCTTTTGTGTATTACTAAGATTATCAGAAAACAAGTTAAACAAATCGAACTTATGTGTTTGTTGTTTGGATTAGCCTAATTCTCTATTTTTTAATACTTCTATCGTATTAAATCTAGAGAGCTTGTTTTAGGTTGTATGCTAGTTAGAATCTGGTGGAGAGCTTATTTCATAATTTTAAATTTTTATCAGATATTGAATGAGAGGGTCAGCGAGGCAGCTCAACTTCTTATAAGGGATTAGATCATAATTAATAACGTGATCATCACAATAAACCTCGCAGTTTCCGCCGGTGTTATGTAAGCAAGGTTTGAATAATATTGGTAGAAAATTGTTGAAAAATATGTCTTATTTTATATGTAAACATGATATTATTTTTTTTGAACGCGCATTCATACCTCTCTGTTATTTTGAACGCGCATAATCATTAATTTAATATATTAATTTAATATACTCCTCTCTTAAAGTCAATTTCCCCAAACGGTCTCCTAAATTTGTAAATTTCTTGAAATTTATTCAATCATTTAATTTCCCAATTGGAAACTACACATTTTTTTATTTCTTTTTTTGTATCGTTTATAGATTTCAAAGAAACATTAATGACTTAGTTTATCATATTATCCATACTTTAAATATTAATTTGTTTATCTTTTATTTTTTGAATAAATTTTGAAGAGAAATATTGAAATTTTATACTCATTTTAATTAACTAGACAGAGTATTAATTGAATTTCTTAAATCCAGCTTGTACTCCTTAGTTGACAAATTGTAGATATATCAATTTTAAATCCTAATTATGCACGTCATTATAAGTTGCCCCCTGTTTAGTCAAAGAATTAATTTACAGGAATGCCTTAAATTAAGATCAGCATGATTAATAAAAATTTTGAAAAAAACAAATCAAAATTTTAATTGTTTCCTTCTTCCTACCATGTTTACACTGTAGACAGCTTGCAAAGCATCTTCCCGAGTTCTGACTTTTTTTTTTTTTACTTTCTTTTTTTCTTTATTTTGATTTCCACCCGTGTATCCCTCCTATATATATACATAAAATCTATACAAAAATTAACAAAAGCTTCATCTGTCTATCTAGCCCCTCTCATTAATTCCCAAGATCCAAAAATGGAGTTTCCTGAAGATTTCAGATGCCCCATATCCATGGAGCTTATGAAAGACCCAGTCACCATCTCAACAGGCGTTACATACGAACGTAAAAGCATCGAAAAATGGTTTTTATCTTATAGGAAGAAGACTTGCCCGGCTACAATGCAAAATATGGATAATTTTGCTATTACTCCAAATCACACCCTCAAGAGGCTCATACTTGCGTGGCAAGAAAGCCAAGCTACATCATCTTCATCACCACCGCCCTCAATCATGCATGATGAATTCGTTTTGCTAATCGACACCATTGATTCAAGTCCATTCAAGGTAAGTTCACTGAAAAAACTCCGGTCCATTATCGAAATGAGTGATGAGATAAAGCTTGGTTTTAAAAGATTTGGAGGTTATGAAGTTCTTGTGAAAATAATTGTCCAAATTTTAGTTGAAAGTTCTGATTTCGCGAGTTTTAGAGCTTGTGAGGAGGCATTAGGTGTTTTATATCAACTCCCATTATCAGAAGAAGATGATAAAACTATCTCATTGTTATCAAAGCCCGAATGCATGAAATCCATGGCTATTATGCTTCAAAGAGGAAGTGCTGAGTCTAGGTTTTACACAATTTCAATTTTCCAAAAATTGGCAAAAGTTGGATATGATTGGACCTTTGTTATTCAAGATCAAGGAATCGATTTGTTTAATGCCTTGTTTTGGCTTGTATCGGATGAAATGTGCCATAAGGCAAGTTCATGTGCCTTGCAAGTTCTAATAGAGATATTGACTTCGTTGAAAAAAAGTAGGTTAAAAGCCATTGAAGCTGGCGCAATTTGTACCCTAATTGAGCTTCTTCCGGATTCAAACCGATCAAAATGCGAGAAAATATTGCACTTGATCAAATTATTATGCGAATCTGCCGATGGAAGAGTTGCATTTATCGAGCATGGGGTAGGAATCGGTGCTATATCCAAAAAAATGTTACATGTATCCAATGTTGCTACGAAAACTGTAGTGAAAATTTTGTGGTTGATTTGTAGTAGTAATCCGGCAGATAGGGTTTTGGAGGAAATGTTGTTTTTCGGAGCAGTGAAGAAGCTTGTGGCCTTGTTGCATATGGATGGCCGTTCGTCGACAAAAGATAAGGTTGTGAAGATTTTCACGTTGCATGGAAATGTATGGAGGCGGTACCCTTGTTTTCCTAGTGATTGGAAGGCTTATTTAGGGTTATATACTGAATAATCATTTATGGCAAAAGTATCTGAAACGAAAAATGTGTAAGATATAATTGTACACAAGCAAGTTCATAGTTTTGTTTGATATACTTTTGATTCACTTTTATCATCATTAATATGGTTGTTTTTAGTTGTTTGGTTTTGTAATTATGACTTGCAATTAATTTAGAGAGCTTTTTGTAAGAAGTAATGTAATGAGACTGTGTCCGTTTTTGTTTCTGTTTGATGCATTCATTTTCTTGTGATAGATCGTGTGATGCTAACTGTTTTTACGTGTTAAAGTCGACCAATCTATACCATCAATAGAAGATGGGAGAAAAGTCTACTGTATCATGGAAACAAATACTCTCTCCGTCTCAGGATAAAAATTTTGGTGGACTTTTCATGCATACTAAGAAGAGAAATAAAATGACAAAATTGCCCATAATAATATATAATTAAATATGGAGAGAGAATTAGAATAAGAAAAGTATTAGATATTTAATGCTACGGGCATAATAGGAAAAAATGTGTAAAAGTTTGGTTATTAAAGAAAAGTGGACATTTAATATGGGAATTTACTACCCAAAATAATAATAAGGACTTTTATCCTGGCACGGAGGGAGTATATGGAAGTGATTTAGGAAACAAAAGTCTACTGTTTGCTTTTTTATATATAAAAAATAGTTTTGTTGCCACAATATACATATACATCAATCTAACCGAATAAGAGCATTCACAACAGTTTTCTTATCTTTATCTCTATTCTGCAATGTTATTGGGTCATTCTACAAAATAGGGATTTAATTTTTTCACTATGTACCCAACAGGTTCATTATATTGATTCTTTAAATAATGAAATTTAAAATTAAAAAATTAAAATTTAAAAGTTCTAACAGCCAAAACATCAAATTAATAATAATTTTATAATTTATAAAAGAGTATAATTTATCAATTATATTTCACTGTAAAAATAATTTTTATTTTATTTTAAATTTTATATAATTTATGGAGTGGATATTTAATGAATTGTAGTTACAAATACATAAGATCAATATTAATTTTTAAAAGTTAATTTGTGATATTTTTAAATTTAAATTTAATATGATTCATTTAAAATTTGAAAATAATAAAATTTATAATTAATAGTACTTTTATAATATTTATAATTATATTGACATAAATTAAATAAATTTATATCAATTTTAAATTTGAATACGTTTGAAATTATTTTTTTTAAAAAGTCAATATTAAGTTTATAATTTGAAAATGAAGTAGTAAAAAAATGTCAAGATGTGTATGATTGATGAGTTGTCCACTTAAATGAGGGTGTAAAATGTCATTTTGTATATATAGAGAACGATCTTTTGATTCCCCCACACTGGGGAGTAAAATCCTATATAGGGATTAAAATAGAGAGTCAAATAAGGATAAGGAAACTGTTAGATTATGATTTATTGATGTATTCTTCAAAATTAGGGATAGAGAGTTGATTAGGGAAACTGTTGTTAATGCTCTAAGTCAAATGAAATGGAAACTCTCTATTTTCATGGTTCAGATTTAAAATATATTGAAATGTGATATCATGATGATGGGAGAGAGAGATGATGACAGAAAATATATAAAAAATAGAGTCTCCATTTCATTTAAAATGGAGAGGATCCTAGTCCACAGATTTAGGTGTCGAACTCACTTCATTGCCCAAGTATGTCCAGAAACAATTGGTTGAACGTACTTTGACAGTTCACAATAAATGTCAAAAGTTGATGCAGTGTACATTGGGGCAAGGAAAAAGACCAAAAAATTATATTAAAAAAGAGAATATAAAAGAGAAAGAAAGAAAGAGAATTAATCTCATTTAGGGACTGTTTGTTTACTTTTGAATGGACCTGAATGAGTCTGAATCTGAATGAATAAATCACTCAGACCGTTTGTTTAACAAATTTTAAATTTTAAATTCGTCTTAATGTGTCTGAACGATTCATTAAAAAAATTGTACCTAAATGAGTAAGTAGTGCTTCAAACCATTTGTTTAACGATTTTTAAACTCTAAATTCGTCTGAATGTATCTGAACGATTCGTCCAAAAAATTGTGGCTGAATTAATGAGTAAATAGTATTGAATAATATTTTTACTTACGTACTCGCATAAACTATCAAAATTTACATTCAATGTCCATCTTGTTTACTATTGTAAACAAATTTTGTTATGTATAAATTATTTTTGATTTTTTTAAAAAAATCGGTCAATAACCGATTTAATGAATGTTCTTGTAGTCTTTAGTTATTTTATTTACTATATAATGTTGTTGTAGTCTTTAGTTCTTTTATGTACTATATAAAGTTATTAATATTTTTAGTGTTTTATTCCTAACATTATATTACTAATAGTATACTCCATCAAAGATTGTTGAAAGTTTATATTTATTTTTTCTTAGATAACATTGTTTATTTAGAATTACATAATAAATTTGTTCATAATTGTGACGCCCCCAAAATAGGTCCACATAACACATTTTGAGTCTCCAAATACACACTACTAAATCCAAATACAAATCTTTCTATTTACAACTATAAATTGTCGTGCAAAATACGACAACACATAAGTTGCATGTGAGTTTCAATACGAATAACAGTACTCACACTCTAAACTAATGATACTTAACATAAAGGTAAAGTCGATAACTGTTTTAGGATTTAAAATATTTGAAAAATGCTCAAGAAAGCCTTCATACATGGGAGGACATTCATCTAACTTATAATAGATATCATAGGACTTAAGAATTAACCTTGATTGACCCAATAGACCCCAAAAAAATGAGAAGATTACTATCATGTTCATTTTAATGGTGTGTATCTTCTTGCTATATAATTATCTCCATTAATTATTTCAAATTGAGAATTATATTCCAACCATACTCCAAGATTATATAGATAATGCTCATAGATATAGTCAGCAAGTGGACGCGCACAACCATATCTTATGATAAAACGAATTTGTATGTGGTTAGACATCATGTATGATAGTGGCAACACACCTTTTAAGATCTCAGTACAATTGTGTCTTCCTCATTCTAATGGGGTGCATTTTTTACGCTTCCAAAGTTGGGTTCTAATTACTCTATTGTTGTTCACCAAAATTAACTATTAAATGACGTATATTGTCATGCTGTTTTATAATGTATTAAGAAACTTCAACAGTCACAGACTATCACTCTATTCCCTTATTATCCCCGCTCGACCCAGCTACACTCTTATTACCTTAGTAGGAGATTGAATACTGCAATAATGTAATACCATAATACTCTTCTTCTTTCTCTATTATATATTCTCTCTCTATAGTTTCTCTCTCTATAGTTTTAGTGAATTCGTGAGAAACAATGAAGAAATGAGATTCTATTTATAGGAGAATGGACTAAATAATAACTGATTCACGGACGGTACAAATTGATTTACTATTAAAACGGACAGTCCATATTGATTAACTATTAAAACTTCAACTGACGGTCCATATTGATTTACTATTAAAACTTCAACCGACGGTCCATATTGATTTACTATTAAAACTTCAATCGACAGTCCATATTGATTTACTATCAAAACTTCAACTGATGGCCTGAAAAATTAGCACGTCCCCCCATGGAATAATAAGTCAAACTTACAACAAACGCCTCATGACAAACCTCTCTATTTATATCAAAATTTGAATAAATAATTACCACAACACATTTTTAATCTTTCAATAATTATTCATCATTAATATTATAACTCACAATATTGACAACCAGATCGTTCCTAGGAAAGAGAGCCTTTCCGATAAGAATTTCTCCTTATTGGCGCGCAATTAAATAACCTAACCCCTTTTCTCAACAAAACTTTTTAGACATTGTCAATAATGCTAATAATAATATGAGTAACTGTATCATGTTAATTTTTGATTTAATAATATAAAGTATTGTACAGATGATATTGTGACAATAATTGAATCAATAATATGAGATACTATACAGTAACTTTTGTAGTAATTATTGAATGAAATACTGAGTGACTTCTTACGTAAGTATCAATAATCAGAGATATTGTGCAATACCGCGTACCATTGTGGAACAACGTGTGTTACTATACTTTTATCACCGGTATTTCAACAGTTTAACGGTAAAAGTCTTGTTGTTATTTTTATAAAAAGATTTTGTGGCTTTCTATATCCGACAATTATTCTATTTTGGGGTCCACCAATGATTGTGCCGTCGTACGAATATTCCATGACAAAAAGAATATTTTTCGACTAAACAAATATTCCCCGACACAACGAATATTTTATGATAACTTGCTTACTTTGTAAAATTTGCATATGTCACTCATAACTACTATAGTATTTATTAAATTATCACCTTACTATTTAGAATAATATTTATAAGAAAAATTGAATACTTTTATTTCATAAAATTTGGGGTCTTACAATCTCCCCTCCTTATGAAATTTCGTCCCCGAAATTTACGTATCTAGCAGTTTGAATAGGTGAGAATACCTTGCTTTCATTTCAGATTCTATCTTCCTGGTCATTTCCTTTGTATCATGATTTCTCCATTGCTCATCTATATATTGGATTTCAGATATCATTACAAAACACAACTTTAAAATAAAGGTTAATTGACATATCACAAATTTTCAACTTATTAAGAAAATTCAGCTTAGGTAGGACACACACTAGCAAAGGATATTACTCGTCTCTCTCCTCCTAGTTCTAGTTTCAGATATCCGCCAAAGACCATATCCCTAAGCTTTGATACCAACTGTGACGCCCTAAAAATAGGTCCACACAACTCATTTTGAGTCGCCAAATACACACTACTAAATCCAAATATAAATCTTCATATTTACAACTATTAAATTGTCGTGCAAAATACGATAACACATAATTTATGAGTTTCAATACGAATAACAGTATTCACACTCCAAACTAATGATATTTTACGTAAAGGTACAATCGATAACTGTTTTTAAGAATTAAAATATTTGGAAAATGCTTAAGGAAGCCTTCATACATGGGAGGCCATGCATTTAAGTTATAATAGATATTATAGGACTTGAGAATTAACCTTGGTTGACCCAATTGACCCCAAAGAAGAACGAGAAGATTACTATCATGTTCATTCCAATGGTGTGTATCTTCTTTCCATATAATTATCTTCATTGTCTCAAACTGAGGATTATATTTCAACCATACTCCAAGATTATGTAGATAATGCTCATATATATAGTCAGCAAGTGGATGCGCATAACTATATCTTATGATAACACGAATTTGTATCTGGTTATACATCATGTATGATAGTAGCAACACACCCTTTAAGCTCTTAGTACAATTATGTCCTCCTCATTCTAATGGGGTGCATTTTTTACGCTTTCAAAGTCGTGTTCTCATCACCCTATTATTGTTTACCAAAATCAACTATTAAATGATGTATAAAATACGACACACATTTTAAGTCCTCAATACAATTATATATTGTCATGATGTTTTATAATGTATTGCGAAACTTCAACCGTCACAAACCATCACTCTATTCCTTTGTTATCCCTGCTCGACCCAGCTAGACTCTTATTACCTTAGTATGAGATTGGATACTGCAATAGTGTAGTAGCAGAATACTCTTCTTCTTTCTCTCTTATTCTTTCTCTATAGTTTCTCTCTATATAATTTTAGTGAATTCGTGAGAAAGAAGGAAGAAATGAACTTCAATTTATAGGAGAATGGACTAAATAGTAATTGATTCACGAACGGTCTAGATTGATTTACTATTAAAACGGATGGTCCATATTGATTTACTATTAAAACTTTAACTGACGGTCCATATATTGATTTACTATTAAAATTTCAATCGACGGTCCATATTGATTTACTATTAAAACTTCAACCAAAGATCCATATTGATTTTCTAGCGATCCGGAATTTTTGGATATTATTAAATAAGAATTTAAATAAATAAAATTTTTGTTATGTGATATTTGATTTCATAAGTGAAATTATGTTGTGCAATGTGGCAATATGATAAATATATTATTATTTATATTTATTATATGTAGATAAATTGGTAAAAACAATTTATAATAAGAATGATACAATTTTGTATAAACATTAAAATCGATTAATGAAATAAATTTGTATTTTATTATACTGCAATAATTATTAGTTATGTGCGGTGTAACATGTGTACGTGTGTATTGTGATAAATATATTTGCTACGTGAAAAGAATAAATTTTTAGTACACAATATTTTGTATGCAACAAATAATTATATCGAAGTAATATAAGGAATTAAGTTATTTTAATAGCTTTCATTTTTATGTAAAAGATTTACATGTATTATGTATACTTATTATACATAATATTTGATGTGATATGTACGGAGGGTGTTATATAAGCATGAGATGTAATATAGTTCTTTTAGTAGAGCATGAGTTGGGTTAACAGAGCATTAGTCACATTTAATCAAGCTGAGTCAATATATAAGAAAGCAAGAGTTGGGAGTCTATTATAGCAATAGACTTAAAACTCAGCAATCCTAAATCGTGGGAAGCAAGGTTGGAATTCTCTATAAAACAAGAGTTTAGGCTTTCAAACTCTAGTTTTTCTTCCCTTTCAACAAATCAATGCTCCAAAATCACGGCTATAGTATGATAAGCAAGTAAAACAAACATTTTAAAACCAAGCTAGGAGACAATTAATGTAAAATTAATCTCTACATTGAGTACGTGTGAATAAGTATGACTGATGGGTATATAGGCATGATTATATATGAATCGTGAATAGCGGATAACTATGCATTATAATTTCTCGCTAGACAAGTCTTCCGGTTCTTATTTGCTACATGAATTTGATATGAATTATCTATAAACTATACTGCAATGAGCATGTGATATTAGATATGATCTGTATATGAATCTTGAAAGTCAAATTATGACTATATGTGGTTGAGTTATGGAACTCGATTTGTGATATGTGATATATTAGGCATGTGGAATTTACATGTATCTTAAACTGATATTTATGTTGAGCTTGAAATCGTATAATTGTTTTAAATTGAGATATATCCTGAGCATGAGACTTATGTGATGTGTGCGACATGAAAACTATTAGATTTGTTGAGCTATCGAGCTCAAACTTGCAACAATGAACTTTTTGCAGGTTAATGAAATGTTGAGATATTACTTGTTATCCGGATGATGAAGATTGGACGATTTGCTAAAGAACCATACTTTCTTTAATTAGAAGTGGATAGTTTTGACATGTATATAGGTTGACAATTATATACAATCGAAGATATTCCACAAATAAGAATATGTTTATTTTGAAATGAGATGTATTGTGGTGAATGTTTGTATATAGAACTATACAAGTAGAACATTAATATATAATGATGATAAGCATTGGTACTTGAACTTTTATAGTTCACTTACTATACTAATACAGGGGATCATAAAGGTTGCGATTCGGGGAACGCAGGAAAGAAAAAAGAAAATTTTTAATTATCCACATTTTCAGCTATTATTTCATCTCTGTATGATGTAAAGCTAAACCTAGATAGTAGTGAACGCACAAGGTCGAGACTAATATTAATCCTAATATTGGGTTAAGTTGGTCCCGATTTTGGGGTCGTCATAGATTTACTATTAAAACTTCAACCGACGGTCTGAAAAATTAACACGTCCCCCCATGAAATAATAAGTCAAACTTACAACAAACGCCTCATGACAAACCCCTCTATTTATATCAAAATTTGAATAAATAATTACCACAACACATTTTTAATCTTTCAACAATTATTCATCATTAATATTATAACTCACAATATTGACAACCAGATTGTTCCTAGGAAATAGTGGCTTTCTGATAAGAATTTCTCTTTATTGGCGCGCAATTAAATAACATAACCCCTTTCCTCGACAGAACTTTCTAGACATTGTCAATAATGCTAATAATAATATGAGTAATTGTGTCGTGTTTGTGACGCCCCCAAAATAGGTATACATCACCCATCTTGAGTCGTCAAATACATGGTACAAAATTTAAATACAACTTAATTATACAACAGTCGTGTAAAATACGACAAAACATAATCTAAAAGTTTTAATAAGAATATTGTCATCTAGACAATAGCCACACTCAATGGAGTCCTCATTATATATATTGTCACACTATTTTATAGAATAGGGAGGACTACTAAAACAACCATCTGGACCGTCAATCCGCTCCCAGACTGCGTCCAGACTATATTCTCATTTCACGAAGAGAATAAAGAAAAGAAAGGTGAGCTCAACTAGCCCAAAGAAGAAATATTATGACTAAGATAATGCGAGAATAATTTAACGTTAGCCTTGAATAGTGTTAAACTGATAAAATATAACAAACATCAAGTTTAACTGCAGCGGAACAAGCAATCCATTAGAAGAGTCAAGTAGATAATAAAATCTACTATCTTCTATGATTTAAAAGGTTTTTCATCACTTTTATCGCTGAGACTCATCTTAATAAATAAACCACGTCATCCCTGCACTACGGCCAAGTATATTCATTAGTATCACGACCACAAATTATCCATGCACTACGGGTCAAGGATTTTCGTGTATTCATCAATGGTCATGATCATGCCAACAACTGTCCATTAATGCACTACGGCCAATGAGGACTTTTACCACATCATTTGTAACATTACGGTCATGATTATACCGAATAATCTCTGGTCATAATCATACCAAGTCCATCTATGCACTACCGGCCATAGATGACTTTCAACATATTATAAACATGAGAATGATGACAATGATATAAGAATTCAATAAAACAAGTTCAAGGACAAATTTTTAAAGATTTATAATTTAATTTATCCAAAAATCAATAACGTCCAAATTGTCAATATGATACTGTTTTGTGGAGTAAAATTCAAGAATGCTCAGAAGAATATTTCCATGAAAAGATACTGGATGAAGCGCAAATATCCAGGATATTCTACTAATTTCATAGAGTATAGAAGCCAAAACTTTAACCAACTGAGTATAATAGAATATATGAAATCAGAAATAGATTTTTGCTCGCTATGCGTAAATCCACGTAGATGCATCATTTCCACAATTTAATAAGGAATGAATACGAAGGATCATTCACCATGCATGCGATAAACCCATGCAATCAAAGTTATTCCAATGTAATAATAAAGAATAGAACTAGGTCATAATACGTAATCGCACATACGGGATATTCCAACGAATAATAAAGAATGTAACCGTGTCATGCGTAATCCGCACCGAACGTGACATTCCAACGTAATAATAAAGAATAGAATAACAACATAATTCACCGTGCATGCGATAGATCAAGCAGACGAGTTATTCCAACCTGAATAATAAAGAATGGAATAACAAATGAAATTCACTGGGCATGTGATATACCGCATGCAGACGGGTTATTCCAATGTAATAATAAAGAATGGAATAACAACCCTTACGAGTATTGAAAGAAAATATCTCTCTTCATGAATACGAAGGAATAATACCCCTTACCTTAGAAGAAACTGGATACTGGAATAGTGAGGTAGCAGACTTCTCTTCTTCTTTATCTCTATAATTTCTCTCTATAATAATTACTCTTGTGAGACTTAGTGAATTTGTGAGAATGAAAGAAGAATGAGCTTCTATTTATAGGAAAATATAGTTTCGATAATTGCAAGTTTTGGGGCTCGAAATATTATAGTATAATACCTTCCTCTTTTTCTTCATTTTTAATTTAGTCTTGTAAGTATTATAAAACTTGCACCACCTCCCCTAATAGTAAATAATTTGAATTAATAGTTCATTCATGTGACTTAATAGTATAATCATGTGAAAAAACTAATTACAGTATAGTACCTTCATCTATACCTCCATTTTTAATTTAGTCATGCAAGTATTATCAATCTTGCACCACCTCCCCTAATAGTACATGAATGTGAATCAATAGTACACACATGTGAACAAATAGTTATAAGCATGTGAAATAATAGCAATTAATTGCTCATTTATTCGATTAATCACGCGATTGGTCAATATAATCTCCAAATATCAATTATTATCGAAATAAATGTCGATTTCACTAACACTAATAATCCCAACACAATGAAACTATCAATTTCATTTTTAATCAACACGAACTTATTCATCATTAATATTATAACTCACAATATTTAACAACCAGGTCGTTCCCAGGAAAGAGGGGGCTTTCCGATAAAGATTTCTCCTTATTGGCGCGCAATTAGGTGATCAAACCTCTCCTTGACAGAACATCTAGACATTGTCAATATTGCAAATAATAATATTAATAACTTTGTCGTCTCAATTATTGATTTAATAATATAAAAAATATTATGCAGATGATACTGTGACAATAATTGAATCAATAATATGAGAGATATGATGCAGCGATTACTGTAGCAATAATTGAGTATAACTGAGTGACTTCTCACGTAAGCATCAATAATCAATACCGTGTGCTACTATGCAACCATGCGTATTCTCGCACTTTTACTACTAACGGGTAGTTCAACAGGTTTAACTAGTAAAACTTTCGCCGTTATTTTTATAAAAAGATAATATTGTCATTTTCTAACTACGACAATACTTCTGTTGTGGGGTCCATCAATGATTGTGTCGTCGTACGAATATTCCCTGCTAAAACTAATATTCCCCGACCAATCGAATATTATATAACCACTTGCTTACTTTGCAAAATTTGTAAATAATACCCACAACTATAATATTATATCAAATCCACACCATAATATTTAAAAATATATTTTGAGAAAAATTAATCTTTATTCATAAAAGTTGGGGTCTTACAACCTCCCTTTCTTATGAAATTTCAAAATTAGGGTGCGTACCTAGTATGTCGAAGAGGTGAGGATACTTTGACTTCATTTCAGATTCTAACTCCCAGGTCATTTCCTCAACATCGTGGTTTCTCCATAAAACTTTGACTTGAGGTATAACCTTGGAGTGTAGAATATGATCCTTCTTATCCAAGATTTTAATAGGTACCTCCTCATATGTTAAATCTTCCACTATCTCGTCCGGTTCTAATTAATAATGTGGTTCGGGTCTTTCAAATATTTATGTAACATAGATATGTGAAAAATGTTATGAACACGAGACATACTTGGCGGTAAGGCGAGTCTATAGGACACAGTTCCTACTCGAGCGAGGATTAAAAATGGGCCAATGAATCGAGGATTGAGCTTGCCTCTCTTTCCAAATCTCGTAACTCCTTTCCATGGAGCAACACGTAACAATACATGATCCCTAATATTGAATTCCACATCATTTCGATGAAGATCAGCATAGCTCTTTTGTCGATCTTGTGAGGTTTTTATACGTTGTCAGATCGTTTGAATCTTTTCCGTAGTCATACGTACCAACTCCGGTCCCAACAACGTTGCTTCACCCACCTCATCCCAGCATACTGGAGAACGACACTTTCTTCCATACAACGCCTCAAATGGAACCATGCCAATACTTGCTTGATAACTATTGTTGTAGGAAAACTCCACCAATAGTAAGAACTTGTCCCAACTTTCCTTGAAATCAAGGACACAAAGTCTTAATAAATCTTCAAGAGTTTGAATAGTCCTTTCCGACTGCCCGTCCGTTTGAGGATGATATGCCGAACTAAATCGTAAATCCGTGCCCATAGCTTTTTGCAAACTAACCCAAAATCTTGAAGTGAATCTTGGGTCTCGATCAGAAACTATGGATACTGGCATACCATGCAATCTTACAATCTTGTTTATGTACATACGAGCACGACGTTCAAGTGTATAAGTTTCTCGTATCGGTAGGAAATGAGCAGACTTAGTCAATCTATCAACAATGACCCAAATCGCATCTATGCCTTGAAAAACCTTGGGAAGACCAGTAACGAAATCCATGGTAATGTGATCGCACTTCCATTCTGGAATTTCAAGTGGTTGCAATGGACCTTTTGGAACTTGATGCTCCGCCTTGACTCGTTGACAAGTTAGACACTTTGAGATAAATCCTGCTATCCCTCTCTTCATATTGCTCCACCAAAATGTATGTCGAAGATCACGATACATTTTGGTACTCCCAAGATGGATTGCAAACGGTGTGTTGTGCGCCTCCATCATGATTTTATACTTTAAGTCAGAATCGTTAGGAATACAAAGTCTAGAGTTGACTCGAAGTATTCCTTCTTCATCGATTCTTGCTTGTGAAATAGCACCTTCTTGTATATTCTTCCTCATACGCGTCAGCTCCAGGTCTGTAGCTTGAGCAGCTTTAAACTTTATCGATTAAAATTGGACCTACTCGTATATTCGCCATCATCACATGGGTCCCTGGAGTCTTTAACTGTATCTCCATCCTTTGTAAGTCATATAAAATGGGCCTTTGTGTAAGATGTAAGACCCCAACTTTTATAAATAAAGATGAATTTTCTATAAATACTCCCTCTGTCCCATAGTTATAGGCTGATTTCTTTTGGCACATAGTTTAAGAAAATCAGTTTAAGTGGCAATTTTTAACATAATTTTCCACATATACCCCTTAATATGGAATTAATGAATAAGTTAATTACTCCTTACTTATACTCTCAACTTCATTGATTAACGTGTACTGACCATTAAATTCCATACATATATAACTTTAACCAAAGAGAATACAACAACATTAAATGTTGTGATAACAATAATGACATTGAATGTTGTTTTTTCAAAAAAAAGAGTAATTGTTGAATATTTATTATAAGGGCATAAAAGTAAAATAATGAACCAACTAAATTTTATAAATAGTAAGTAGCCTATATATTGGGACATCTCAAAATGGAAAATCAGCCTATAACTATGGGACGGAGGGAGTATAATTTTTGAATATTATGGAGTAAATTTTATATAATGTTATAGTTGTGGGTAATATTTATAAATTTTGCAAAGTATGCAAGTTGTTATATAATATTCGATTGGTTGGGGAATATTCGTTTTAACAGGAAATATTCGTACAACGACATAATTATTGGTGGACCCCACAACAGAATTTTTGTCGGATTGAGAAAACGACAAAAATACTTTATGAAAATAACGGCGGAAGAAACTATAGAGAGAAAGAAGAAAAGTGTTCTGCTACTTCATTACTTCTATATCCAGTACTCTTCTTTCTAAGGTAAGAGGTATTATTTCTTTCGTATTCATGAAGAGAAATTCTGTTATTCCATTCTTTATTATTCTGTTGGTGTAAAATCCCATATTTTACGAATAATGATTTAATTTTCTCAAAATATTTTTTTTGAATATTATGGTGTGAATTTGAGATAATGTTATAGTTGTGGGTAGTATTTATAAATTTTGCAAATTATGCAAGTTGTTATATAATATTCATTTGGTCAGGGAATATTCTTTTTGTCGGGAATATCCGTACGACGGCACAATCATTGGTGAACCCACAACGGAAGTATTGTCGTAGTAATAAAATGACAAAAGTATTTTATGAAAATAACGGCGGAAGTTTTACCGTTAATACTATTGAACTACCCTTGGTAGTAAAAAAATACAAGATATCTGGCGTGGCATAAGCATAGTAGCACCAGTATTGATTATTGATGCTTACGTAAGAAGTCACTCGCTTATACTCAATTATTGCTACGATAATTCTTTGCATCATATCTCTCTCATATTATCGATTCAATTATTGTCACACAAAGATCATCTCGCATAATATGTTATTTTATTAAATCAATATTTGAGACGGCAAAGTTATTCATATTATTAAATTTCAATATTTATAATGTCTAGAAGTTCACATCGAGAGGTTTGGTCACCTAATTGCGCTACTGATAGGGAGAAATCCTTATTGAAAAGCCCCTTTTCCGGGAACGACACGGTTGTTAAATATTGTGAGTTATGATATTAATGATGAATGTTATTGAAATTGAAGTTGTGCTCGGAGTTGAATTTGGAGACGCGGACGTGATATTTGAGTCCGAAACGATGAAATTAGTAAAAATAGACTATAAACACAAAATTTTCTGGTTTTTACTATTTCGTTAAAAAGTCAACAGTTGACTTTTTCGGGAAAAGTCAAACTTCAAAATTTCAAAATTTATATTTTTGATAAAAATAGTTTCATTGTGTTGGAATTATTTGTGTTAGTGAAAATCGACATTTATTTCGATAATAATTGATGTCCCGGAGATTATATCACCAATCGAATTATTTAACCCGGGATAAATGAGTAATTGATTGCTATTATTTCACATGATTATAACTATTTGTTCACATGTGTATACTATTGAATCACATTATTTACTATTAGGGGAGTTGGTGCAAGTTTGATAATACTTGGATGACTGAATTAAAAATAAAGAAAAAGTTGGTGGTATTGTACTGTAATTTTTTGAGCCCCAAAATGTGCAATTACCGAAACTATATTTTTCTATAAATAGAAGCTCATTTTTCCTTCATTTCTCACCAATTCACTAAAGCTATAGAGCAATTATTATAGAGAGAAATTGTAGAGAGAAAATCTGTAGAAGAAGATAAGCCTGCTACCTCACTACTTCTATATCCAGTTTCTTTCAAAGGTAAGGGGTGTTATTTCTTTTGTATTCATAAAGAGAACTTCTATTATTCCATTCTTCATTATTCTCATTGGAATAACTTTGTATCTACGCCAGCTACCTATACTTGGTGAAATTCTTCTATTATTCCGTTCTTTATTATTCTCGAGAATATCCTGCTCATGCGTTTTACGCCGGACCTGGTTCCATCATTTTTTATTCCGTATTTACGATTCTGTCGAAATATCCTGTCTGTGCATTTTATGCCGGACCTTGTTCCATCATTTATTATTCCGTATTTACGATTCTGTCGAAATATCCTGTATGTGCATTGTGCGTTTCTGTGGGACACAGTTCCATCATTTATTATTCTCGTATTTACGATTACGTCGTAATATCCTCGCTGCATGCGTTTTACGCTTAGACACAGTTCCATTATTTATTATTCATTTGGGAATAACTCCGTGCATATGCGGTCTATCGCGCGTGCATGGTGACTTCTTCGTTTATTCCATTCTTTATTATCCTGTTGGAATAACTTCATACATCGGCAATACCGCATGCATGGTGATTTCTTTTGTTATTTCATTCTTTATTATACTCGGTTGGTTAAAGTTTTAACTTCTATACTCCATGAAATTAGTGGAATATCCTTGATATTTGTGCTTCATCCAGTATCTTTTCATGGAAATATTCTTCTGAGCATTCTTGAATTTTACTTTACAAAGAAGTATCATGTTCACAATTTGGATGTTATTAGTTCCTGGATAAATTAATTCGTGAACTTGTTTTATTGAATTCTTATATCATTGTCATCATCCTCATGTTTATATTTTTTTTTTGAAAGTCATCTGGCGGCTCAGTAGTGCATAGATGGACTTGGCATGATTATGACCAGGATTATTCAAAGATAATCACGACCGTAATGTTACAAATGATGTGATAAAAGTCCTCATTGGCCCGTAGTGCATTGATGGACGAATTGTTGCATGATCATAACCATTGATGAATACACAAATATCCTTGGCTCAGTGGTGCATGAAATTTGTGGTCGTGACCCTAATGAATATCCTTGGCGAAAGAAGGCGAGATGATGTGGATTATTTATTAAGTTCGAGTCTCAGCGATATAAAGTGATGAAAAAAACCTTTTTAAATCATAAAAGATAGTAGATTTTATTCTCTACTTGACTCTTTTAATGGATTACATGTTCCGCTACAGTTAAACTTGATGTCTATTGTATATTACCAGTTTAACACTATTGAGGACTAATGATAATTTATTCTGCATTATCTTAGTCATAATATTTCTTACTGGGCTAGTTGAGCTCACCTTTTCTTTCACTATTCTCTTCAGGAAATGAGAATATAGCTGGGATGAGTCGGGGAACGGAGTGACGGTCCAACTGATAGTATTAGTAGTCCTCACTATTCTGTGAAATAGTGTGATAATAAATGTAATGAGAACTAATTTGAGTGTGGATATTGTCTAGATGACAATATTTGTATTAAAATTCACAGTATGTATTTTGTCGTATTTTACACGACTGTTGTATAATTAAAGATTTTATTTGTATTCTGTACCATGTATTTGGCGACTCAGAATAGGTGATGTATACATATTTTTGGGGGCATCATAGTTGGAATAACCTGTATACGCGGGCTACCCTATACTTGGTGAAATTATTCTGTTATTCCATTCTTTATCATTATGTTGGAATAACCTGTCCATGCAAAGTATCGCATGCATGGTGATTTATGTTATTATTTTGTTCTTTATCATTCCGTTGGAACATCCTGCCTGTGCTTTATGCATGACCTGGTTCCGTTCTTTATTATTCTGTTGGAACATCCTGTCTGTGCGTTTACGTATGACCTGGCTCCGTTATTTATTATTCTGTTGGAATAACCTGTCTGTGCGGTCTATCGCATGTCTGGTGATTTCTTTTGTTATTCCATTCTTTATTATACTCAGTTGGTTAAAGTTTTGACTTGTATACTCCATGAAATTAGTGGAATATCCTTGATATTTGCGCTTCATCCAGTATCTTTTCATGGAAATATTCTTCTGAGCATTCTTGAATTTTACTCCACAAATAAGTATCATGTTGACAATTTGGACGTTATTGGTTCCTGGATAAATTAATTCTTGAACTTGTTTTATTAAATTCTTATATCATTGTCATCATCCTCATGTTTATATTATGTTGAAAGTCATCCGTGGCCTGTAGTGCATAGATGGACTTGGTATGATTATGACCAAGGATTATTCGGTGCATTGATGGACTTGGTATGACGTGGCCCGTAGTGCATTGATGGACAGTTATTGGCATGATCATGACTATTAAAGAATACACGAATATTCTTGGCCCATAGTGCATGGATAATTTATGGTCGTGATACTAAAGAATATCATTGGCCGTAGTGCAGGGGTGATTCAATGATGTGGATTATTTATTGTCGAGTCTCAAATGATAAAAGTGATGAAAAACCTTTTAAATCATAAAAGATAGTAGATTTTATTTTCTACTTGACTCTTTTAATGGATTGCTTGTTCCACTGCAGTTAAACTTGATGTTTGTTATATTGTATCAGTTTAACACTATTGAAGACTAATGATAATTTATTCTGCTTTATCTTAGTCATAATATTTCTTGCTGGGCTAGTTGAGCTCACCCTTTCTTTTACTGTTCTCTTCAGAAAATGAAAACGTAGCAGGGATTAGTCGGGGAACGGAGTGACGGTCCAGAGGATAGCATTAGTAGTGCTCACTATTCTGTGAAATAGTGTGTTAATAAATGTATTGAGGACTTATTTTGAGTTTTAATGTTGTCTAGAAGACAATGTTTGTATTAAAACTCACAGCTCATGTTGTATATTTAAGATTATATTTGTATTCTGTACCATGTATTTGGTGACTCAGAATAGGTGATGTATACCTATTTTGGGGGCGTCATAGTTGGTATCAAAGCTTAGGGATATGATCCCTGGCTAAGATGTGAGACTAGAACTAGGAAGGGAGAGACGGGCAATTCCTTCGCTAGTATGACCTACCTAAGTTCATTTGGTATTTAATTGGTCGGTCAGAGTATAGTGATAATATGTTACATGTCAATTAACCCTTGTTTTGTGACAGTATCTGAATATGACATCCTAGAATTTTGAGAATATCAATGGAGCACAGGAGACCGTTGAATCACCACAAATCAACACCTAGGATAATGTGCATCAGGAAGGCAATAATCCTCAAGTGAACAACAACACCGACCAAGTGGCGAACGATGGAATGTTTAGGAGCTTTCTGCAATTCCTACAACATCAGGTAAGAGAGACTCCTGTCCAAAATGCAGGTGGAAACACTGGCAACTCTCGAATGGTCACCGCTAAACGGTTCAAGGAGCTGGGACCACCGGAGTTTATTGGAGAACCAAAACCACTTAAGGCGGAGACGTGAATAAAGCAGATCACCAAGATATTTGATGTCTTGGGATGCTCCGAGGAGCAAAAGGTTCCCTTTACCACCTTTATGTTGTGAGGAGAGGCAGATTACTGGTGGGAATCGGTAAAGCGTACTCAACCTATCGCACTGAAGATCTCTTGGGAGAAGTTACAAGAACTATTCAATGACGAATACTTTCCCGAAAGTATTCGTCACATGAAAGAGGTAGAGTTCATCAAGTTGGAGCAGAACAATATGACTGTGTTGCAATACGAAGCTAAATTTGCCGAGTTATCCCGGTTTGCATCTCACTTGGTTAACAATGAGGAGAGAATGACGCGGATGTTTCTAAGAGGTTTGAAACCCGAGATACGTCAATATCTAATTTCTCATAAACTGTGTTTGTCTTTAGATGTTGTAAATAGGGCTCAGTTATTGGAGCCCGATAACGAGTCAACACAACCAAGAGAAAGCAGCCGGAAAAATGATAATACCAATGGAAGCAGTCATCGAAGCGGTGACAACAAACGTGGAGGGAATCAGCATGCCAGAAATGGTAACCACTTCGGTGGTAATCATGGCCAAGACAATAAGAATGGACATTTCAAGAAGAGGAGATTCAACAATGATGGAAAGACGTCAGCATCAGCACCCGTGGTTAAGGAAGGAGAACGACCACCTATCATATGCTTCAAATGCGGAGGGGAGGGACATATCAGTCCAAACTGCGCGATGCCATCCAAAGCGTGTTATAATTGTAGAAGAGAAGGTCACCTAGCCCGATTTTTTCGTTTACCAAAGACAAGTCCAGTTGGAACGGTGACACAAAATACCGTCCCAGACAAGTCAAAACCAGTAGTTCAAGGGAGAGCGTTTATTATGACCTCCCAGAAAGCAAAGAACCCGAACGAGGTTATCACGAGTAAGCTTATCATAAACTCTAGCGAAGTTTATACCTTATTTGATACCGATTCTACCCATTCTCTTACTTCTCCTACTTGCGCTCAACGATTAAATTTGACTCCAAAGAAATTAGACTTTGACTTATCTGTGGAAACTCCGTTGGGAGAAACCTTTATTACATCCACTGTTTATAAGTCTTATTTGGTTTAAATCGGTACCCTCACATTACCTGTTGATCTTATTTCTTTGAAAATACTTGCATTTGATGTGATTCTAGGGATTGATTGGTTAACTACTCATCATGCAAAAATTGATTATTTTCGTAAGGTTGTTAGCTTTCATATTCCTAACCAACATATTATGAGAATTCAAGCAACCAAACCATTAAAATCAATCATTGTCATCTCAAGCTATAAAGCTATTCGTTTATTAAAAAATGGATGTCAAGCTTTCTTAGCTCATGTCACGGATCTAAACAAAAATACGTCAGTTTTGAATGATATTTCTATTGTTAATAAATTCCCTGACGTATTCCCCGAAGAACTTCCTGGACTACACCCAGAGTGTGAAATTGAATTTTGTATCGACCTTGAACCCGATACAAAACCCATTTCAAAGCCCCATATCGAATGGCATTGAACTTCAGGAGTTAAAGACCCAACTGCAAGAATTGTTAGACATTGACTTTATTCGTCCTAGTACTTCTTCTTGGGGTGCTCCTGTTCTATTCGTGAAGAAGAAAGATGGGAGTATGCGACTTTGTGTTGATTATCGGGAGTTGAATCATGTCACCATCAAAAATAGGTACCCATTGCCACGTATTGATGACCTGTTTGACCAGTTGCAAGGTGCACAATTCTTTTCAAAGATCGATCTTCGTTCTGGATATCATCAGCTGAAGGTTAAAACTGAGGATATTCCAAAGACTTCCTTCAAAACTCGGTATGGGCACTATGAATTTTTGGTCATGTCTTTTGGATTGACTAATGCTCCTGCTGCCTTCATGGATATGATGAACCGAGTATTCAAGGAATATTTGGATCACTTTGTGGTCGTCTTTATTGATGACATCCTCATATATTCCAAAAGTCGTGAAGATCATGAGCAACACTTGAGGCTGATACTCCAAAAGCTTCGTGAAAACAAGCTTTATGCCAAGTTGAAGAAATGCGAGTTCTGGCTTAAAGAAGTAGCATTCCTTGGGCATGTAGTATCAAGTCATGGAATATCTGTTGACCACTACTAGAATACTGGGCAACTGAAACCAATTTTTAGAGACGGACTAAGTTTCGTCTCTAATTCTAGTAATTTGAGACGGACTTAGAAACCGAAATTTTGCTATGTCTCGACATGATTTGGAAGTAAAAGACCAAGACGGATTCTAAAACCACAAGCATCGTCTCAAATTTTAGAAACGGGATTAAAGACAGATTTAACCGTCTCAAAAAGTAAGTATTTTTTAGAAAATTATAAACTCGTTTTTGAAACAAATTTGAGACCAACTGTGCTCGTCTCAGATTAATAATTAAAAAAAGAATTAAATATTTATGTTTGAAATGGATTAGAGACCGAAATGTCCGTCTCTGACTTTTATTTTCCCTCCAAAAAATAGTCTCAAATTCCCTCCTTATTGTTAGAGATGGATTCGAGACGGATATAGTCCGTCTCAGTATTTTAGTTTCTCACCAAAAATTCTTTCCAACTGTATCAACAAAAAAAAGAAGAAACGAAATAAGACTAATCGATCGTTCCATCCCCAGACCCAGAATACGTTCCATCCCCAAAATCTTTCCATCCCCAAAATACGGATTGTGTTCGTTCTTTCTATCAGATTGAAAATCCCCTAAATCCATCTCAATTGCAACCATAGCTCCCGATTTTGCTTCTCAATTTCCATCCCAAAGCCCATCTCTTCTCAAATGTAACCATGAATTCCCGATTTTGCTTCTCAATCAACTGTGCGTCTTGTGGATCTTAGTTTAGGGCTAAAGGAAAAATCAGGCGACTACTGGCCGAAGACGAAAACAATCACGCACCACCTTACCAGCGTGGTCATCCCTCCCGACGGTAATCTTTCTTTTCTTGTTCTTCTTCATTTTTCAGACTATCTTTGCTGAATATTCTAATTTCCTGGCTTATCTTGTGAAAGAGTTGGATTGCAGAGTGTTTTTATTAAGCTTAATCTTACCTGTTAGTCAATCAGTTCATCTTGTGGAAAGATAGATTGCTAGAAGGTTTATTTAAGGGTATTATTAGTACTAGATTGGAAAGCTAAAGTATTGGTTTCTTCAAAGCTCTATGGTAAACTATGGAAATGGGGTTTACACAACTAATTTATAGGTGAAGTTGACTTTTCTAAGGATCTAAGGTTAATAATAATAATAATAATAATAATAATAATAATAATAATAATAATAATAATTTGACAAATTTTAATAATGTTCTGTTCAGAAAGGATGCCTCTTGATCGAAGTTGGATTGATAGGCGAGTTACTGAAAATGGAAGAATAATTAGTGAAGAATTTAGAGAGGGAGTAAAGGAATTCCTCAATTTTGCTTACTCTATTCCTGGGAATGTTAGTGAGCAAAAAATTAAGTGTCCTTGCTCAACTTGTAAATTGAGGTTCTTCCAGCTTCGAGAAGATGTTGAAATACATCTTTATAGAAAGGGATTCAAAATAATTACAAAAATGGTTTGTGCATGGCGAATATTTATCCAAGAAAGTTCAAATTATGGTGATAATGTTGAGGTCCCGCTGATACAAATCAAGTACATAGATCTCATGCGTGATGTTCTTTGGGCAAAGTTTTGATTGGAGTAACGAGACATCTAGATTAGAAGAACCAAATTCTGATGCAGCCAAGTTTTTTCAACTTTTAAAAGATGCTGATGATCCCCTATGGCCAGGTTGTGAGAAGTCAACAAAATTATCTATGGTAGCACAATTGTTAAACCTCAAGGATGAGTCAAACATGAGCCAAGTTCACTTTAATTGCATGATCTCATTAATGAAGAGTGCATTGCCTAAAGATGAGAAGCTTCCTGAGAATTATTATAGGGCGAAGCAAATGGTAAAAATGTTGGGACTTGGTTATCAGAAGATACATGCATGTGAAAATGATTACGTGTTGTATTACAATGAAAATGAAAATAAGACGAATTGTTCCGTATGTGGTCATCCTCGATTTAAACCTAAGCCACGGGGAAATAAGAAGCAAAAAGATATACCTTTTAAGGTTTTGTGATATTTTCCAAATACACCTAGACTTCAAAGATTGTATATGTCCAATGTCACAAAGTAGAACACACGTGACGGCATAAAAAGAATCCCATTCCCGATGGTGTAGTTGTTCTCCCATCAGATAGTGAGGCATGGAAACATGTTGATTGCACTTATCCATCTTTTTCTGCAGAATCTCGGAATATTAGACTTGGACTCTCCACTGATGGGTTCAATCCGTTTGGAAACTTTGCAAATTCGTACTCCTGTTGGCCAGTTATAGTCACTCCATATAATTTGCCACCTGGAATGTGTATGAAGCAGCCCTACATGTTCTTGACATTAATCATTCCCGGTCCAAAGAGTCCTGGTAAGGATTTAGATGTATACTTGAGACCACTGATTGATGAATTAAAAATGTTGTGGAATGACGGAGTTAACACCTATAATGCATATGCGAAGCAAAATTTTCAGATGAAAGTTGCACTTATGTGGACTATTAGCGATTTTCCAGCTTATGGAATGTTGTCAGGTTGGAGTACTCATGGTAAGATGGCTTGCCCTTATTGTATGGAGGGTAGCAAGGCTTTTACCCTTGAGAATGGTAGAAAACCTTGTTTCTTTGATTGTCATCATCAATTTTTGCCTATTGATCATTCTTATCGATATCAAAAGGACAAATTCAAGAGGAATAAAATTGAATGCGACTTTCCACCACCTCGGTTATCAAGCGAAGAGGTATTTGAGCGTGTGTCAAAATTGCCACCTATTACATTTGGAAAGGTTGGCAATAAACATAAAATAGATGGTTATGGAAAGGAACATAATTGGGTGAAATGTTCAATCTTTTGGGAGTTACCCTATTGGCGTTCACTTCTAATTCGACACAATCTTGATGTGATGCATGTTGAGAAAAACGTGTTTGAAAAACTGTTTTATACAATATTGGATGTCAAGGGTAGAACAAAGGATAATCCAAATGAAAGGAAGGATCTAAAGACCCATTGCAAGCGTTCGGAACTAGAATTACAAAATATTAACCAGAATATCATAAAGCCCAAAGCAACTTATACACTAACCAAACCCCAAATTCAGGATGTTTGCAAGTGGGTTAAGCAATTGAAGCTCCCTGACGGCTATGCTTCTAATATTTCGAGATGTGTTAATGTAGAAGATAGCAAGTTCACTGGGCTAAAGAGCCATGATTGTCATGTGTTTTTTGAGAGGTTATTGCCAATTGTATTTTGAGACTTGTTGCCCAAGTCGATATGGGATGCATTGACAGACTTGTGTCATTTTTTTAGGGATTTATGCTCAACAAGGTTGCGAAAGGAGCATATGGAGTTGCTTGAGACAAATATTGTGACAATATTGTGCAACCTTGAGAAAATATTTCCTCTATCTTTTTTTGATTCTATGGAATATTTACCAATTCACTTAGCTTATGAAGCTAACATGGGTGGACCCGTACAATATCGATGGATGTATCCTTTTGAGAGGTAATGTTTTTAAAACTTTTTTTTTATTCTTTGCAACAAAGTTAGTTTAGTGATAAATCTGACATTTACTTTTTAGGTGTATGTTTCATTTAAAGAAGAAGGTTAAAAATAAAGCACGTGTGGAAGCTTCAATTTGTGAGGCTTATAACATGCAAGAGATATCGTTGTTATGCTCACATTATTTTGAATCCACAATCCAAACAAGGTTAAATCAAGTCCCAAGGAATGACGATGGAGGTGACATGGATCCAGATGGTCACCTTTCAATTTTTACTAGTCTAGGTCGTGTGCTAGGTGAAGCTACTCATAGGTCATTAAATGATGATGAGGTGAAAGATGTCCACATAGATTTACTTTTGAATTGTGATGAAATCGCATCATTCCTCGAGTAAGTGTGTAATAAATGTTTGTGCACAACGCTTAAGATATTAATTAATCTACTTCTAATTTAAGTTATGCAATCATAATTTATATAGAAAATTTGATGAAAGCGTAAGGCTTGAACATCCCCACATCACCAAAGAATAAATTGGCACATTACGGGAAAGGGACTTTGCAACTTGGCTTCAAGTACATGTGGGTAACACTTTAGGTTTAGCTAATTTGATCATGTCATCTTCTAGTTTGTTCTCTACATAGTATACTATCGTATTAATATTTTTTTTCAACAGACATCAAATGACTCAACGATAGATTATCGTATACACCAAATATCATTTGGCCCAAAAAGACGTGTAAAGTGTTATAAAGGTTACTATGTTAATGGCTTTAAATTCCATACACATGCATATGGACAAAATAAAAAAACAGTTAATATTGGAGTTTGTATCAATGGTAGTTGCTATGATGAGGATGAGCATGACTTTTATGGTCTCTTGGTAGATGTCATAGAATTGACATACTTTGGAAGAGGTAACAAAGTTATTATGTTTAAATGCGAGTGGTATGATATCGAGGGAAAAGTTATTAGAGTAGACAATCACGGGCTTGTAGAGATTTTACATAAAAAATATCTTCAGACAAATGATCCCTTTGTATTGGCGAAGACAAGCTCAACAAGTTTATTATTCAACCACCCCGCCCTCGAAGAGAGAAAAGAAAGCGATTGGTGGAATGTCATCAAGACAAAGTCTAGGAGATTTGTTGACCAACAACCAAGTGTGATGGAAGATTTTTACCAAGAAGATGAAGAGGAATATGAGCCAATTTTATTAACTATCGATTTGGAACTTGACCAGGATGGTCTACTTGCAGCCACAGGATTATGGGAAGAAGTCGATCCCAATGATCTTCACACTACGATAAACGAAGAAGACTTTATAGACGATGAGGATGATGACATCAAAGATGATGAATTAGAATTCGAATCTTCTTCTAGTGGCGAGGAAATGGAATTTGATTTTTAAGTTTCCACATGCTTGTAAGTTTATAAATGATACATTCTGTTCAATAGTATGTAATCTTTTATTGCTTATGTTTTAACTTTTAATTTTCTAGCATTCACTATATAGTTTCTAGCATGCACTATATAATTTGATTTTTATTGCTTACGAAAACTTGATTCTCTCTTTGTTATAAAATACTTTCATTTTATTTGTTCTTAACAAGGTTTATTTATGATTATCATAATCTTGCAGATATGACAAGGGCAAAAGCGCGTGTAGGTAAACGTCTGTGGCAAGATGGTCCTAGCAAGAGAAGAGACAAAGATTTAAGTAATCATGAAGTTGGCTCTACTCCACAAATCATCACAGACGTATACACCAAGATCGAATGGCTTAACAACAACGGCAATTGCTATAAAAGGACAAATTGCCAAACACCACCACCATTGCAACAAACACTCAACCAACAATACCACCATTGCACCAAACACTCAACTAACAACACCACCAACAGCACCAAACACTCAACCAACAACACCACCAACAGCACCAAACACTCAACTAACAATACCACCAACAGCACCAAACACTCAACCAACAGATGAACAAGCCAACATCAATCTACTGCTGCAAGTAATTATATTTTATTGTGATGACATTATTAGAGATATATACTGTTCTTAGCTTACTTATTTATAAAACTGCGGTGTCCGTGGTATTAGTGCTAGGAGGGGAGCTAATTATAGTAAAGATGCGCCTGAGAATCCAGAGGATAGGGAGGTGATTCACATACTTGGTACTAGGTACTTCTATTTTTTTCCCTTCCATTGCATGTTCTCAGTCTTGATCAAACTAAAGTTAATGTCATAAGTACACAATAGTGAACTCTGCACACTCCTAAACTAAGCAGCTTCACATGGAATGGGGCTGTAAATGGCCTCGTGAACTCTGCACACTCCTAAGCAGCTCCCAACCTCAGTTCCATCTTCTTCTTCTACTTATACATAGTTACTTATCCATAGTTTAATTAGCTCAATAATTACTAATATTACCAGTTTGGTGTCCTTGCATGTAGCTGTTTTTTTGAACTGGATGCCCATAACAGTACTAATATTACCAGTTTGGTGTCCTTGCCTCTGTTTTTTATCCTGCTTTATCAAGGAATGTGCATGTGTCACTGTTGGTAATGGACACATGTGTCACTGTTGGTAATGGACACATGTGTCACTATTTTTTATCATGCTTTATCAAGGAATGTGCATGCTTTATCAAGGAATGTGCATGTGTCACTGTCATTTGAAGTAACAATATGATTTTGCAAAAAAATATTGGTGTTCTGTCTTTCTTTTATGTTTACTTTTGTAACCATATCCTGATTTAAAGAGCAATACAACATTGTACCACGGGAAACCTAGCCTGATCAAGGATTGCACGCACATTTTCAAACATAAAATCTACACCCAAAACAGTAATATATTGGCATCCCTCTTTTGCCATTTTGACAGCCATATCTGTCATAACTAACGAGTCAGATATATGGATGTGAGGCCATAGTTTTTGTGCAGCAGTCAAAACACCTTGGACCACAGGGTCCATGTAAAAATGAGCAACAACACCAATTTTCCTCTCCTTTAGCAAAATGGCAAGTTCTTGAACTTTGAGCAATAACACCAATTTTCAACTTTTTTTCTAGCTATTAACCATGATCAATATAATATCAAGTCATATGATTAGTTATATGATAACAAACTACATGTATTCCCTCGGCCGTCACGACCAGAACCTCTCAATTAATTCGGTTCAAACAGAAAAACCATATGATAACAAACTGCATGCTATCAGTGATTGACATCTTATTCTTATATAGCAGATAGGGCAATTTTAATTGACCTCTTACCCACAACAAATGTAGTCAATAATCATTATAATCCAGGCTAGTTCAATTGGTAGAGCTCTTATTACCATATTTCTGCTTATCTTTATATAATGTAGCTTATAATAAATAATAATTTCTATTTGTGTTTGTAGATTTCATTGAATTACGTAGTAATACGACAAATTGTTAGTTCTAAAAAATCAAATGGGGCCATATCCGACTTGGTTATCAATGGCAAAAAACCTCAAGAATGAGTTATGGGCTGAATTTGAAGAGATGTATCAATTTAGTAATGAAGTAGAGAATAAAAGGCAAGAAAGGTTTGGGAGCAGGTTTGTGTTATACGCTATAAAGATTTAATGAAAAAGGCAAGAGACGAGGCAAAGAAAAAAATAGGGCTTACAACTTACAATTTTGAAAAAATGGCCGAGTACCCACCCTCGTTCATGAAGAAAGAATATTGGGTCTCTTTTTGTGAAGGATGGAATAAGGAAAGGTTGCAAAAAATTTCAAATTCTGGTTCTACAAACCGAAAGAAAGGTGGAACACTTAACCATGTGGAGGGTCAATACCTTTTATAAGTCACATGCAAAAAAGCTTGTAAGTATTTTTTGTTATGGTTGCTTTAATATAATTAAAAATGTTTGATTATTGTGCTTGTGCTTCCGTGATGGTAGGAAAATGAAAAGAAAACTAAACCTACTCACATCGAGGTTTTTGATCTAACACACACAAAGGACAGTGTGTATTGTAATGACAAGGCAAGAAAAGTAGGAGTAAGTGTGTACTTATAAGCTTTGTATATTGTCAATTATACATGTTTGACATATTATGTTCTAAATTTGGCTCATTCAATACCTTTTATCAGGAAAAATATAAAAGTGATATTAGTCAAAAGTACGGAAGTAATGAACCTATTTTTTATGCGGATTTATGGACAGAGGCTTCAGGTGATATTAAAAAGGGACGAGTGTTTGGTCTCGGTTCGAGTGAGGATCTAAAAGCAAGTGGGTTCAGTGAATCGATTTCTACAAATGCCTCTATATCTTGATTCACTCCCTCACCTACATCACCTGAGATGCAATCTCTCATCCTTGATGCGATGGAGACCCCCCAATTTCAAGCTATGATGGATGCAAGACAAAAATAATTGGAAGAGGCTATGCAAAAGCAATTTCAAGAAGGGATGAGGAAACTGAGAGAAAAGACGTTGAATCTTCCAAATAGCGATGTAAGTTTTTTTTCTTGCCCAATATTCTAGTATTGTCTTCATTCTTCAATAATTTAGAATTCAGTGCAAATATAGGCATATATATGGTTTTTCATTTCATTGAATTCTATTTCAAACACATGAAAATAAAATATCCTGGTATTCCAGTTTTTTTTATCATGAATGTATAGTATATTGCAAGTACGTACATTATGTAATAGCACTTGTGTTAAGAATTTGAAGGACTGTTCTCTATTTTTTAGCCATGCTACTGCTATAAGTGACTGCTGTGCTTTTTCAAGTTATTATGATGACTGTCCTGCCAACTCTTGTTAAGTTTTGTGAATGATTGGCTTAGGCACAAGGAGATAGGTTGGCTATGGTGTTTTATAAGGTGATCTAATGTAGTTATAGAGTAAGCAAATAGCCATGACACCAAAGATTATGATCGTTGTGCACACACCTTTCGACGAAAGTCCCAAGTGGACCGCCTTAATTAAAAGTCAAGTAGTAGTAGGCACAAACAAGGCTAGAAACTTATTCATGTATTAAATGTATTGATAATTAGCAAGTTAAGCCTCTTAAAATGAAATAAAATTCAGTCTCAAGTTAAAATGAAGAATTAGTAAAATTAGAATGTCAATCACTATTTTGGGCGATCTATTAAGATAGTCATGATGGTGTTATAAATTCTAAACATACTTGTATGTGCTAGACATAATCTATCTGAATTCAGTATAAAACTAAGCTTTTGTTCAAAAGTCTTATAACTTTTTTGGACTACTCTCTTTTAGAAAATAGGATGGGGAGGCGAAATTTCTTTGCCTTTAATGGCAGCAGTGAGCATTAAATTTTTTTGGACTTGTCTCTTTTTGTTTTCTCGATTAGCTTTGATTATAACTTGGAAATAGTAGTGGTAGAGTTGTTGCCTAATGGCGGCGTGAGGATAGTTGTTGGACCATTTTAGCAATTGGGTTTGCTTCCTTTTGACTACAATTAGTAGGATAAAATGATATAATGTGTAGGCAAATGACTAGTTGTTCTTGCAATTAGTTTTAATTTAGCCAATCGCTAATGCGGTATAACACTTGCTAAACTCGATTGGGCCGAGTCCAACCAAAGCCTCAATAAACTAATCGAATTCCATAAAATCAAATACATATATATTCATGTTAGCATAAGGAGAGGTTGGGGAAGCGTGGTATATTAAAAGAACTACTAGATAGACTTACTCTATTAAGAGGGAAACACAATTGAGTAATAGGTAATATGGAAGGAAGAAGTTATAAAGCATTGTATGATGTGGACTTCTAAATCCACAGAACAAAATGGATTCTTCTTCTGGGGTGCGAGGAAGGTTTGAGTTTATTTTTTTATAAGTAGTAAATCATTGTAAAAAAATAACTGAGTCATTAATCGTAGGCATGCCAAATCTTGACCTGATTTGATTTGTTCCAGTCTAATTTATTGAATTAGAGTCCTAGCTCCTTTTATCCAATCATTCAGGATGTGTTTCGTTGGATCAATATTATAAATGGGTCAATTAATATTTGTTGTTAAAAATTTATTTCCAGCCCATAAAATAAAAAATAAAAAATATTAAATATATCTACAAAGGCTACTGAGTCCTTACAATAATAGAAAACAAAACTAAAACCTTTTGAACCAATAATATATAATGTAAACTTACTGTAATACTCGATAGTAATTTGTTCTACTAAATTAAGAAAGTCTGTGAATTTAAAATGCAGCAATCAATAGTTCAATCCGTAAATGGGTATATTTGTTAAAGTGTTTTCTAAAGCTGTTAATTAAATACAACACTATAGTAACTAGAGGCTGCAAATATAAATTTTACATAACATTAGAACAACATGTGGGTATTTTTATTTTTTTCCTTTCTCTAAAACAAATTAATTATGACATTACTAAGAAAACTCTACTATTATTACTTGAATCAAAAAATTAAAATTATGAAGTTAAAAATGGGCATTTGAAAACATTCAATGTAGTGTAAAAGTAACTGACATCATATTGTCATAATGTATGATTGTATTTATAAAAACTATATGTTCAGCTCAGTTATTTTCATATAGGGGAACCATACCCTTTTTTTATAAAAAAAAAAAAAAAATTCTCTCACTAGCACGACGTGTTAGATGCTTTAGGTTTTATTACCTACATATATATGGTTTCTCATTTCGTTGGTGTAGTACTATTTGTTGCACCTTATGTATAAACTTGTGCTAAGATTATTGCTCAAAATAGGTGCAATCTGCAAGTTGCTCATGTTTGTTCATAGACCATAGTATGTAATCAGTTTTCTTAGTCTTATGTTTAGAATGCATGCATTCATTTCATATATTTGACATGAATTCCATGTACTACTACTTGTAGGATGTTGATGTCGAGGATGAGCATGATGAAGATTCAGGCGATAGTAACGAGGATGGAGACTCGTGATTATATATGCATGTTGATCTTTTAGGTAGTATTTTTTAGAAGTAAATTTTGTTTACCATCGAGGATGGGATAAGATGGTGTGATTATGCATATTTTTGAGCTTTAAAGCAGTAGTTTTTAGAAGTTACTTTTGTTGTATTTGGTGAGACTTGTAGTACATTGATATTTGTAATAGTACTCATCGATAGATGTCTTATCTAGTATTGTCTATAAATAACAGTTTAGTAATTATCATTATTATTTTGAACATATTTATTTTTAGATTTTGAAATTAAATTATGAAAATATTTATAATTTATTGTTAATTAATATATTGAGACGACTTTTTTCCGTCTCAAAGAATTTGCGATGTTGGCGTCAAAGTTGACACGAATTTTGAGACGGCTGCAGCCTATCTCAAAATATGCGAGCTAAAAAGATATTGGTGTCAAAGTTGAAACGGAATTGAGACAGGTGATATCCGTCTCAAAATATGTGTAAAATAAATAGTTGCTGCCTATTTTGAGACAGATTTGAAACGGCCTTTTCCGTCTCAACTTACTTGAACTAAAATAAAGCGCCAAATCTGCCCGCCAAATCTGAAACCGGCAAAATCAGTTTCAAAATTCAGCTCCCCATGGGATAGCTTTGAGACGGTTTGAGACGGACTATGTCCGTCTCGGATGGTTTTGAGACGGTTTGAGACGGCAATTTTTTGTATCTAATTTCCTGTTTTGAGACGGATTTTGAGACGAGCATAATAAGCGACGCGACCAACTGACACGGCCAACATCCATCTCAAAATTGATTTTAAGACGGATCTTGATGTATTTGAGACGGAATTTGTCCGTGTCAGATGACTAGATTTTTGGTAGTGGACCCGGCAAAGATTGAAGCTAATCAAAGCTGGGAGCAACCTAAATCAATGACCGAAGTACGTAGCTTTCTCGGATTAGCTGGTTATTATCGGAGATTCGTGGAAGAATTTTCTCGAATTGCTACTCCATTAACTCAGCTGACTCGGAAAGAAACAAAATTCGGTTGGAGCGAGGAATGTGAGAAGAGTTTTCAAGAACTCAAGAGGAGACTAATTTCAAAGACTTTGTTAAACAATACCATCCGGCTCGGAGGATTTGTCATCTACAATGATGCTTGAGCAAAAAGGGTGGGATGTGTTCTCATCTGACATGGGAAAGTGATAGCTTTATGCCTCAAGACAACTCAAAGAATATGAGAGGAATTATCCTACTCATGATCTAGAGTTCTGAGTTGTTGTCTTCGCACTTAAAATTTGGAGGCATTACTTGTATGGGGAGAAAGTGGAGATCTTTATGGATCATAAAAGCCTCAAATATTTCTTCACTCAAAAGGAACTCAACATGCGACAACGACGCGTTGGCTTGAAATCGTTGAAAGATTATGATCATACCATCCAATACCATCCGGAAAGCGAACGTGGTAGCCGACGCATTGAGTAGAACATCATATGCAAGTACGAGTGCAATATTGTCAACGCAAAGGCCCATTTTGTGTGACTTGCAAAGGATGGAGATAGAGTTAAAGACTACAGAGACCCATGTGATGATGGCGAATATACGAGTAAAGCCGACTTTAATTGATAAAGTTAAAGCTGCTCAAGCTACAGACCTGGAGCTAATGCGTATGAGAAAGAAAGTGCAAAAAAGTGCTATGCCGGAACTAAGAATCGATGAAGAAGGAATACTTCGAGTCAACTCCAGACTTTGTGTTCCTAATGACCCTAATTTAAAGTATAAAATCATGATGGAAACGCACAACACACCGTTTGTAATCCATCCTGGGAGTACCAAAATGTATCGTGATCTTCGTCATACATTTTGGTGGAGCAATTTGAAGAGAGAGATAACGCTATTTATCTCAAGGTGTCTAACTTGTCAACGAGTTAAGGCAGAGCATCAAGTACCAAAAGGTCCATTGCAACCACTTGAAATTCTAGAATGGAAATGGGAGCACATTACCATGGATTTCGTTATCGGCCTTCCTAAGTTTTCTCAAAGCATAGATGTGATTTGGGTCATTGTTGATAGATTGACCAAGTCTGCTCATTTCTTACCGATACGAGAAACTTATATACTTGAATGTCTTGCTCGTACGTACATAAATGAGATTATAAGACTGCATGGTATGCCAGTATCCATAGTTTCTGATCGAGACCCAAGATTCACTTCAAGATTTTGGGTTAGTTTGCAAAAAGCTATGGGCACGGATTTATGATTTAGCTCGGCATATCATCCTCGAGACGGACGCCGCGGATTGGAAGGACTATTCAAACTCTTGAAGATCTATTAAGACTCGTGTCCTTGATTTCAAGGAAGTTGGGACAAGTTCTTACCATTGGTGGAGTTTTCCTACTGACAACGGTTATCAAACAAGTATTGACACGGCTCCATTCAGCGTTGTATGGAAGAAAGTGTCGCTTCTCGGATGCTAGGATGAGGTGGGTGAAGCAACGTTGTTGGGATCGGAGTTGAGTACGTATGACTACGGAAAAGATTCAAACGATCCGACAACGTATAAAATCCTCACAAGATCGACAAAAGAGTTATGTTGATCTTCATCGAAAGGATGTAGAATTCGATATTGGAGATCATGTGTTGTTACGTGTTGCTCCATGGAAAGGAGTTACGAGATTTAGAAAGAGAGGAAAGCTCAATCCTCGATTCATCGGCCCATTTTTAATCCTCGATCGAGTAAGAACTGTGGCCTATAAACTCGCTTTACCGCCAAGTATGTCTCGTGTTCATAATGTTTTTCACATATCCATGTTACGTAAATATATGGAAGACCCGAATCACATTATTGAGTTAGAACCAGACGAAATAGCGGAAGATTTGACGTATGAAGAGGTTCCTGTTCAAATCTTGGATAAGAAGGAACATATTCTACACTCCAGGGTTATACCTCAAGTCAAAGTTTTGTAGAGAAACCACGACGTTGAGGAAATGACCTGGGAGTTAGAATCTGAAATGAAATCAAGGTATCCTTACCTCTTCGACATACCAGGTATGTACCCTAATTTTGAGGGCGAAATTTCATAAGAAGGGGAGGTTGTAAGACCCCAACTTTTATAAATAAAGTTGAATTTTTTATAAATATCATTTTTGAATATTATGGAGTAAATTTGATATAATGTTATAGCTGTGGGTAATATTTATAAATTTTGCAAAGTATGCAAGTTGTTATATAATATTCGATTGGTTAGGAATATTCGTTTTAACGAAATATTAGATACAATAAGACAATCATTGGTGGACCTGAATGGAATTATTGTCGGATTGAGAAAACGACAAAAATACTTTATATGAAAATAATGGCGTAAGTTTTATCGTTAATCATTTGAAACACCGGTGTTAAAAAATACGATGTCTGGCGTGGTTGCATAGTAGTAGCTACGGTATTGATTATTGATGCTTACATGAGAAGTCACTTTCGGTTTTGATTCAATTATTATTTATATTTTATATATTATTAAATCAATAATTGAGATAACAATTGTATGCGCGCCCAAAATAGGTATACATCACCCATTCTCGAGTTGTCAATACATGATACGAAACAACTACAACTTTATTATTACAACTTTATTATTACAACAAAGAGAAATGTGAGTTTAAATACAAATATTATCTTCTAGACAATATTTATACTCACATAAATCCTCATCACATTTATTGATACATTATTTTACAAAATGGTGAGGACTACTAAACAATCCTTTCTAAAACCTTCATTCCATACCAGGCTAAATACTTTCGCTATATTCTCGCCTCCACGAGAAGAATGGAACAAAAAGGAAAAGGGTGAGCTCAACTAGCTCGATAAAAGAATATTATGACTAAGATAATATACAACAAATTATCGTTAGTCTTCAACGAGGAAAAATTTAATAGAATCTGATAGACAACAAATTTTCAATCAATATTCGCAATGAAATAATAATTCATTAGAAGAGTTAAGTAGAGAATGCAAACTACTATCTTCTATGTATGAATTTAAAAGTTCATCGTCTATCTTTTATCCTTGTAACAACAATCAATATACATCTGAATCAAATATTCATCTTTTTGCACTGAGCCGAAGATATTCATCGATTAGTCATGTTCATTTAAACACTGTTCATCTTTGCACTACAGAGCCAAAGATATTAATCGATCGGTCGTGTTCATCTCAACACTGCTTCATCTTTGCACTCTGAGCCAAAGATATTCTTGAAAATCATTCATCTTTTGCACTACTGGGCCAAAGATATTCAATAATATCATCATTTAAGGCCGAGGATGATGAAAAATATTTTTAAAGAACGAATCGATGAAACAAAATGACAAGGATTAAGGATTAAGGATTAGTACTTTGTTTTATCCATGTCCAACAATACCCCAAAAATAATCACGGTGGTGTAAAATTCAAGAATGATCAAAACATGGATACAATCAAAGCTAGTATCCAAAATAGATGTTTTGGACAAAAAGAAGAAATTTTATTTTTTTGGTGAATAGTGTCATGATATCGTGAATAGTCTTGAGTATCGTGAATAGTCTTAAAATATATCGTGAATAATCTGAGTATCATGAATAGTAAATCCGACACCAAAAGATAGAAATTCCACAAAAACATCTTCACGCTTCATGAATAGTACTCGTGAATAAGAACTTCGTGAATAGTAACTCATGAATAGTAACTCGTGAATAGTAACTCATGAATAGTAACCCCACATGAAAAAGTTCCAAATTTGATAAAAACTTCAGATCAACATTTCAAAGATAATGATATTGAAGAAATAATATCATTACAAAAAAAAAATATCCCTTACCTCAAAGAATCGAGACGGAAGGAAAGGTCGGGAAGTGATCTTTGAATGAAACTTATCTTGACAATAACTCTCAAAGTATCTAAATACTCACAAAATACGCTCAATAATATAGAGAGAAAGAGAAAAACTTTGTTTACGGTGTGATTTTCAATTCTAACTTAGCCCTCTATTTATAGGAAAATGTTAGCCCGTAAAGGCAGACTTGACTGCTACACTGATGGCTTTACCGCTACTATTGCCACCCACCACATTTGAAATAAAATTCAGCACATTTCTTCACCAACCACAAGTGGGGCCCACTCAATTCTAGAATTTTCCACCAAAATCAATTATAACCCTAATTTAGAATCAAACACCTCTTAAAATTCATAACAAATCATTCGTGCATTTTAACGGTTCAAAATTTGTGGACATATACTCAACTTATGTATGTATAACATACCCAAAAATTACCACAATCAGCGGTCGGATTAAAATTATAATCCCATATATATCTCAAAACCCACGATTTAATTTTTAATACCTCGATACGGTAAAATCTTGATAAAACACCTCAACAATAATTTCTTCATTTATAACCACATAAATAAATCCATCATTTATATCCACATAAAATAAATATTTCTTTATCATATGAATCAATAATTAATTATTCACAAATAATATTACGAAATCACAATTATGACAATGACCAGGTAGTTTCCGGAAAGAGGGGGCTTTCAGATAAGGATTTCTCCTTCTTGGCATGATTAGGTGACCAAACCTCTCCTTGTGAGAACTTTCTAGACATTGCCAATAATGCTATCTAATAATATTATTTAAATAATATGAATTATTGATCGATAATGGAGATAATGTGCGTGACAATTATTGAACAACAATAATATAAAATATCAACGCAGAATTATTGAATCAATAAAATAAAATATTGAATAGTAACTCTTGTAAAAATTATTGAGTAGTGCCTTCTTACGTAAGGATCAATAATTCAACAATCTTGCAATCTGGTGTCTTCTTTGTCGCAACCACGCGTATTCATCGTATTTTAACCACCGGTATTCCAATGATCTTAATTGGTAACAACTACTGTGGTTATTTTTAACCAACTTATATTTATGCGTTTCTTCATCCAATCGCTTTCCGTTATGGGGCCACACACATGGCTACTGTGGCAAATCGTCGAATATTCCCAACGATCGAATATTCCACGACCAAACGAATATTCCCAAACAAAATGAATATTTTATAACCACTTGCTTATTTTGAAATATTTGCGTATTTAACCCTTAACTATCCACATTAATCAAATCAACCCTTACTATTTCAAAATAATAAATAAAGGAAATTCCTTTTATTTAAAAAATTTCGAGGTCTTACAACAAGTGTTATTAATATTATTATTTGCAATATTAACGATGTCTGTAAGTTACGCCATGAGAGGTTTGGTCACCTAATTGTGCGCGATAAGGGAGAAATCCTTATTGGAAAGCCCCATCTTTCTAGGAGAACGACACAGTGGATTAATAGTGTGAATAATAATAATGATGATGAGTTTTGTTTTATTAGTATTATTAATGTAATAAAAGCGAAAAAGCTTTTATATAAAATAGAATACTTTTATAAAGTTATTCGTTTTATTAGACTATAAATAGAATATATAATATTCTATTATGCATAGTGTTTTGTATAGTAAAATCTTTTATATAAAAAGAAATACTTTTATAAAGTTATTTGTTTTATTAGATAATAATTAGAATATATTATATTTTATTATGCATAGTGTTGCATAGTGTTTTACATAGTAAAATCTTTTTATATAAAATAGAATACTTTTATAAAGTTATTCGTTTTATTAGATTATAAATAGAATATATTATATTTTATTTAAAAGATTTTGTTTTAAATCTGGACCATCCGTTTAAAGTAATTCAATCTGGACCGTTCATGAATTAGTTATTATGCAGTTCATTCTTCTATAAATAGAAACTCATTCCTTTATTATTTCTTACGAATTCACTGAAACTCTAGAGAGTGAAACTATAGAGAGAAAGAAGAAAAGTGTTCTGTTACTTCACTACTTCTATATCCAGTACTCTTCTTTCTAAGGTAAGGGGTATTATTTCTTTCGTATTCATGAAGAGAAATTACATTATTCCATTCTTTATTATTACATTGGAATAACTTTTGTATACGCTGAGCTACCCTATACTTGGTGAAATTCTTACATTATTCCATTCTATATCATTATGTTGGAATAACATGTCTACATCAAATCTGCATGCATGGTGATTTCTGTTATTATTCCATTCTTTATCATTCCGTTGGAACATCCTGTCTGTGCTTTATGCATGACCTGGTTCTGTTCTTTATTATTCTGTTGGAACATCTTGTCTATACGTTTACGCATGACCTGGTTCCATTATTTATTATTCTGTTGGAATAACCTGTATGTGCGGTCTATCGCATGCCTGGTGATTTCTTTTGTTATTCCATTCTTTATTATACTCAATTGGTTAAAGTTTTGAATTCTATACTCCATAAAATTAGTAGAATGTCCTTGATATTTGCGCTTCATCCAGTATCTTTTCATAAAAATATTCTTCTGAGCATTCTTGAATTTTACTCCACAAAGAAGTATTATGTTGACAATTTGGACGTTATTGGTTCCTGGATAAATTAATTCTTGAACTTGTTTTATTGAATTCTTATATCATTGTCATCATCCTCATGTTTATATTATGTTAAAAGTCATCTCGCGGCACATAGCAGTGCATAGATAGACTTGGTATGATTATGACCGAGGATTATTCGGTTATAATCATGGCCGTAATATTACAAATGATGTAAAAAAGTCCTCATTGGCTGTAGTGCATTGATGGGCCAGATTATTGGCATGATCCCGACCATTAAGGAATACACGAATATTCTTGGCCCGTAGTGTGCATGGATAATTTGTGGTCGTGATACTAAAGAATATCCTTGGTAGTAGTGCGGGGGTGATTGATGATGTGGATTATTTATTAAGCTGAGTCTCAGCGATAAAAGTGATGAAAAACCTTTTAAATCATAAAAGATAGTAGATTTTATTTTCTACTTGACTCTTTTAATAGATTGCTTGTTCCGCTGCAGTTAAACTTGATGTTTGTTATATTGTATCAGTTTAACACTATTGAAGACTAATGATAATTTATTCTGCTTTATCTTATTTATAATATTTCTTACTGGGCTAGTTGAGCTCACCCTTTCTTTCACTGTTCTCTTCAGGAAATGAGAACGTAGCAGGGATTAGTCGGGAAACAAAGTGACAGTCCAGAGGATAGCATTAGTAGTCCTCACTATTCAGTTAAATAGTGTGTTAATAAATGTATTGAGGACTTATTTTGAGTTTTAATGTTGTCTAGAAGATAATATTTGTATTAAAACTCATAGCTCATGTTGTATATTTAAGATTGTATTTGTATTCTGTACCATGTATTTGGCGACTCAGAATAGGTGATGTATACCTATTTTGGGGGCGTCACATAAGACCCCAACTTATTATAAATGAAATTGAATTTCCTCTATTTATTATTTTGAAATAGTAAGGGTTGAGTTGATTAATGTGGTTAGTTATGGGTAAAATGCGAAAATATTTCAAATAAGCAAGTGGTTATAAAATATTCATTGTTGTCGAGAAATATTCGTTTGGTCGTGGAATATTCTTACTGACGGGGAATATTTGTACGACGGCGCAGCCTTGTGTGGGCCTATAACGAAAAGCGATTGGACGAAGAAAACAACAAGTATAAATAACGGCGTAGTTGTTACCGTTAACACTGTTGGAATACATGGTGGTTAAAACACGATGTCTGGCGTTGTTGCCAAAGATGACACACGCAGTATTGCATCAATTATTGATTCTTACGTAAGAAGACACTACTCAATAATTGTTACAGTAATTACTGTTCAATATTTTATTTTATTGATTCAATAATTTCTATATTGATATTTTATATTATTGTTGTTTCAATAATTGTCACTACACAGTATTTTTCATGATCAAATCAATAATTCATATTATTTGAATAATATTATTAGATAGAATTATTGGCAATGTCTAGAAAGTTCTGTCTAAGGAGAGGTTTGGTCACCTAATTGCGCGCCAGTAAGGAGAAATTCTTATTGGAAAGCCCACTCTTTCCTAGGAACGGCCTGGTTGTCGATATTGTGATTCTGTAATATTATTTGTGAATAATTAATTATTGATTTATATGATAAGGAAAATATTCATTTTATGTGGATATAGATGGAGAAAATTTTTAATGTGACAATTGTTAAAAAATGATATTTTATCTTTTCTGATAAAATAATTCATTTAAATATATTATTATATTATAATAATATAATAATAGAGATATTTTTACAATGAATGTGGGATATATGAGTAAATGAGGAGGAAGAGTATTTTTGTTACTAAAAATATTTAAAACATGTTTTTCATGTTTGTGGACCCCATTTCTTGACTAAAATTTGATTATAGCCTATAAAATCGTCCGTATGTGGATTTCGGTCAATTTTTGTTTGGAATTTGGAAAAACTTTCTTCTGCAAAGTTGTAGAGAATTGAATTTCCTATGGAAGGACATAAGATTCGATTTTTTTCCTGATAAAAAGGCTATTTATTATGAATTATTGAAGTTTCGAAATAATTGATTTTTGAAGTTTTAAATATTTTTTAAAAGAAAAACGTGTTTTTCATTATTGGTGGGCCCCACATGTGTGGTAAATGAGTTGAAATCAGATTTCTAAGGTGGGCATGAAAATTTTATAAATTTATTAATATTTTATTAAATTTTCTGCTTTGGTGTTCTAAGCATTTTCCTATAAATAGGGTGCTTAGGTTAGAATTGAAAATCATATCAGAAACTATAATTTTTCTCTCTTTATAATATCGAGCGTATTTTTATGAGTATTTTGGTACTTTGAGTGTTCTTTATCTGGTCTGAAGTTCCTTCAAAGACTATATCCATAGATTCCAATCGAAGCATCTTTGTCTTTTTCGAGGTAAGGGATGTTATTTTTTTTTTAAATGATATTATTTCTTTCAATATCATTATCTTAGGAATATTGGTAAGATTTTTCTTGTGAAATTCATGTCTTTTAGTGTTAATGGGATTACTATTCACGTATCTGGCACTATTCACGATATCTGACCTTACTATTCACGAATCACGGCATTATTCACGTAAAAATTAAATTTTGTTTTTGTCCAAGATATCTATTATGGATACTAGCTTTGATTGTATCCATGTTTTGATCTTCATTCTTGAATTTTACTCCACTATGGTTATTTATGAAGTATTTTTGAACTTGGATTGTATAAAGTACGAATCCTTAATATTTGTTCTTTTGTTTCACTGGATTCATTTTCTTTAAAATATTTTTCATCATCCTCAGTCCTAAATGATAATATAACTGAATATCTTTGGCACGTAGTGCAAAGATGAATGATTTTCTGATGAATATCTTTGGCCTGTAGTGCAAAGATGAACAGGTGTTTAGATGAACATGACCAACTGATGAATATCTTTGGCCTGTAGTGCAAAGATGGCTATTTAATTCAAGATGTATATTGATTGATGTTACAGGGATAAAATATTGATGATGGACTTTTAAATTCATATATAGAAGATAGTAGATTTTATTCTCTACTTAACTCTTCTAATGAATTATTATTTCCGCTGCGAATATTGATTTAAAACTTGCTATCTATTGTATTCTATTAGATTTTTCCCTATTGAGGACTAACGATAATTTGTTCTATATTATCTTAGTCATAATGTTCTTTACTAGACTAGTTGAGCTCACCCTTTTCCTTTTTGTTCCATTTTTCTTCTCAGGAGGCGAGAATGTAGCGAGTACTAGTCAGGGTGTGGTATGATGGTTCTAGAAGTTGTTTTAGTAGTCCTCACTATTTTGTAAAATAGTGTATCAATAATTGTAATGAGGACTTATTTGAGTGTGGATATTGTCTAGATGACAATATTTGTATTTAAACTCACAGTTTAAGTGTTGTCGTATTTTGCACGATAATTGTATTAATAAAGTTGTAGTTTTTTCTGTACCATGTATTTGGCGACTCAGAATGGGTGTTGTATACCTATTTTGGGGGCATCACACTTTGCGTTGACAATAATGCACTCGTACCCGCATATGATCTTCTACTCAATGCATCAGCTACTACGTTTGCTTTTTCAGGATGGTATTGAATGGTATGATCGTAATCTTTCAATAGCTCGAGCCATCGTCGTTTTCTTGCGTGTTGAGTTCCTTTTGAGTGAAGAAATATTTGAGGCTTTTATGATCCGTATAGATCTCCACCTTCTCTCCATCTGCAGTAATGCTTCCAAATCTTAAGCGCCAAAACGACAATTTTATGACTCTAGATCATGAGTAGGATAATTCCTCTCATATTCTTTGAGCTGTCGTGAGGCATAGGCTATGACTTTCCCATGTTGCATGAGAACACATCCTAACCCTTTGCCTGAAGCATCACTGTAGATGACAAATCCCTCCGAGCCAGATGGTATTGTCAGAATAGGTGCTGAAATAAGCCTCCTCTTGAGTTCTTGAAAACTCTTCTCACATTCCTTGCTCCAATCGAATTTTGTATCTTTCCGAGTCAGCTGAGTTAATGGAGTAGTGATTCGAGAAAACCCTTCTATGAATCTCTGATAATAACCAGCTAAGCCGAGAAAGCTATGTACTTTGGTCACTGACTTAGGTTGCTCCCAGCTTTGAATTGCTTCAATCTTTGTCGGGTCAACAGATATTCCATGATTTGATAACACGTGCCCAAGGAATGCTACTTCCTCAAGCCAGAACTCGCATTTCTTCAACTTGGCATATAACTTGTTTTCACGAAGCTTTTGGAGTATCAGCCTTAAGTGTTGCTCAAGATCTTCACAGCTTTTGGAGTATATGAGGATGTCATCAATAAAGACAACCACAAAGTGATCCAAATATTCCTTGAATACTCGGTTCATCATATCCATGAAGGCAGCAGAAGCATTAGTCAATCCAAAAGACATGACTAGGAATTGATCGTAATGCCCGTACCGAGTTCTAAAAGTAGTCTTTGGAATGTCATCAGTTTTAATCTTCAACTGATGATATCCGAAATGAAGATCAATCTTTGAAAAGAATTTGGCTCCTTACAATTGGTCAAACAGGTCATCAATGTGAGGCAACGGGTACCTATTTTTGATGGTGACATGATTCAACTCCCGATAATCAATACAAAGTCGCATACTTCCATCTTTCTTCTTCACGAATAGAATAGGAGCACCCCAAGGAGACGTACTAGGACGAATGAAACCGATGTCTAACAATTCCTGCAGTTGGGTTTTTAACTCCTGAAGTTCAATAGGAGCCATTCAATATGGGGCTTTGGAAATGAGTTTTGTACCGGGTTCAAGGTCGATACCAAACTCGATTTCACGCTCTGGGGGTAGGCCGGGAAGTTTTTCGGGGAATACGTCAGGAAAATTATTAACAATAGAAATATCATTCAAATCTGACGTATTTTTGTTTAAATCTGTGGCATGAGCTAAGAAAGCTTGACATCGGTTTTTCAATAAACGAATAGCTTTATGGCTTGAGATGACCGTTATTGATTTTAATGGTTTGGTCGCTTGAATTCACATAATAGGTTGATTAGGAATATGAAAGCTAACAACCTTACGAAAACAATCAATTTTAACATGATAAGTAGTTAACCAATCAATCCCTAGAATCACGTCAAATGCAAGTATTTTTAAGGAGATAACATCGACAAGTAACGTGCGGTTACCGATTTGAATTAAACAAGACTTATAAACATTGGATGTAATGAAGGTTTCTCCCAACGGAGTTTCAACAGATAAATCAAAGTCTAATTTCTCCGGAGTTAAATTTAAACGTTGAGCGCAAGTAGGAGAAATAAAAGAATGCGTAGAACCGGTATAAAATAAGGTATATACTTCGCTAGAGTTTATGATAAGCTTACCCGTGATGACCTCGTTCGGGTTCCTTGCTTTCTGGGAGGTCACAACAAATGCTCTCCCTTGAACTATCGGTTTTGAATTTTTTGGGACGGCCTTTGGTGCCTCCATCCCAGCTGAACTTGTCTTCGGTGCACGACAAAATTGGGCTAGGTGACCTTCTCTTCCACTATTATAACACGTTTTGGACTGCATCACGTAGTTTGGACTGATGTATCCCTCCCCTCCGCATTTGAAGCATATGATAGGTGGTCGTTCTCCTTCCTTAACAACGGGTGTTGGTGCTGACGTATTTCCATCATTTTTGAATCTCCTCTTCTTGAAATGTCCATTCTTATTTTCTTGGCCATGATTACCACCGAAGTGGTTACCATTTTTGGCATGTTGATTCCCTCCACGTTTGTTGTCACCGCTTCTATGACTGCCACCACTGGTATTATCATTTTACCGGCTGCATTCTCTTGGTTGGGTTGACTCGTTATCGCGCTCCAATAACTGAGCCCTATTTACAACATCTGAATACAAACACAGTTTATGAGAAATTAGATATTGACGTATCTCGGGTTTCAAACCTCTTAGAAACATCCGCATCATTCTCTCCTCATTATCAACCAAGTGAGACGCAAACCGGGATAACTCAGTAAACTTAGCTTCGTACTGTGACACGGTCATATTGTTCTACTCTAACTTGATGAACTCTACCTCTTTCATGTGACGAATACTCTCGGGAAAGTACTTGTCATTGAATAGTTCTTGGAACTTCTCCCAAGACATCTTCAGTGCGGCAGGTTGAGTACGCTTTACCTATTCCCACCAGTAATCTGCCTCTCCTCGCAACATAAAGGTGGCAAAGGGAACCTTTTGCTCCTCGGAGCATCCCAAGACATCAAATATCTTGGTGATCTGCTTTATCCATGCTTTCGCCTTAAGTGGTTTTTATCTCCAATAAACTCTGGTGGTCCCAGCTCCTTGAACTGTTTAGCAGTGACCATCCGAGAGTTTCCAGTGTTTCCACCTACATTTTGGATAGGAGCCGCTCTCGCCTGATGTTGCATGAATTACATAAAGCCTCTGGAACATTCCATCGTTCATCATTTGGTCAGTGTTGTTGTTTGCATGAGGATTGTCGCCTTCCTGATGCACATTATCATGATTATTAATTTGTGGAGACTCAACGGCCTCCTGTGCTCCATTGCTATTCTCAACATTCTCGGATGTCATTTTCAAATACTGCCACAAAACAAGGGTTAATTGACATGCAACATATTATCCCTATACTCTGACCGACAAATTAAATACCAAATAAACTTAGGTAGGTCATACTAGCGAAGGAATTCCCGTCTCTCCCTCCTAGTTCTAGTCTCACATCTTAGCTTGGGGATCATATCCTAAGCTTTGATACCAACTCGGCGCCCCAAAATAAGTATACATCACCCATCTTGAGTCGCCAAATACATGGTACAAAATTCAAATACAACTTAATTATACAACGATGAAATGTAAAATACGATAAAACATAATCTAAGAGTTTTAATAAGAATATTGTCATCTAGACAATATTCACACTCAATGGAGTCCTCATTACATATATTGTCACACTATTTTTATTGAATAGTGAAGACTACTAAAACAATCATCTCGGACCATTGTCGATGGTTCCCAGGCTAGTCCCAACTATATTCTCATTTCACAAGAGAATAGTGAAAGAAAGGGTGAGCTCAACTAGCCCAGTAAGAAATATTATGACTAAGATAATGCAAGAATAATTTATCGTTAGCCTTCAACATTGTAAACCGATAAAATATAACAAAAATCAAGTTTAAGCTGCGGTGGAACAAGCAATCCATTAGAAGAGTCAAGTAGAGATAAAATCTATTATCTTCTATGATTTAAAAGTTTTTCATCACTTTTATCATTTGAGACTCGACAATAAATAAACCACATCATCCCCACTTTTCTGACGAAAGATATTCATTAGTATCACGACCACAAATTATCCATGCACTACGGGCCAAGTATATTCGTGTATTCATCAATGGTCATTACCATGCCAACAACTGTCCATCAATGCACTACAGCCAATGAGGACTTTAACCACATCATTTGTAACATTACGGTCATGATTATCTTAGAATAATCCCTTGTCATAATCATACCAAGTCCATCTATGCACTACCTACCACATATGACTTTCAACATATTATAAACATGAGGATGATGACAATGATATAAGAATTCAATAAAACAAGTTCAAGGATAAATTTTAAAGATTTATAATTTAATTTATCCGAAATTAATAACGTCAAATTATCGACATGATATCTTTGTTTTGTGGAGTAAAATTTAAGAATGCTCGGAAGAATATTTCCATGAAAAGATCTTTGGATGAAGCGCAAATATCCGAGGATATTCTACTAATTTCATGGAGTATAGAAGCCAAAACTTAAACCAACCGAGTATAATAGAATATATGAAGCGCAAATGGATTTGTGCCGCCACGCAGTAATCCACGTGAGATGATTATATACACAATTTAATAAGGAATGAGTACGAAGGATCATTCACCATGCATGTGATAGATCGCGCAATCGAAGTTATTACAATGTAATAATAAAGAATGGAACCGGTCATGTCAATGAATCCGCATGCATGCAGATATATTCCAACGAATAATAAAGAATGAAATAACAACGAAATTCACTGGGCATGCGATAGATCACATGCAGACAAAGGTTATTCCAATGAATAATAAAGAATGGAATAACAATGAATTCACCGGGCATGCGATAGACCACACGCATGACGGTTATTCCAACGAATAATAAAGAATGGAATAACAACCCGTCATTTAGATTTGAAAATAAAATAACTCTCTTCATGAATACGAAAGAATAATACCTTAAGAAAGCGGATCTTTGGAATAGTGAGGTAGCAGACTTCTCTTCTTCTTTCTCTCTATAATTTTTCTCTATAATAATTGCTCTTGTGAGACTTAGTGAATTGGTGAGAATGAAAGAAGAATGAGCTTCTATTTATAGGAAAATATAGTTTCGATAATTGCACGTTTTGGGGCTCAAAATATTACATTATAATATCTTCCTCTTTTTCTTCATTTTTAATTTAGTCCTGCAAGTATTATCAAACTTGCACCACCTCCCCTAATAGTAAATAATGTGAATTAATAGTTCATTTATGTGACTTAATAGTATAATCATGTGAAAAAACTAATTACAGTATAGTACCTTCATCTATATCTCCATTTTTAATTTAGTCATGCAAGTATTATCAATTTTGCACCACCTCCCCTAATAGTAAATAATGTGAATCAATAGTACACAGATGTGAACAAATAGTTATAAGCATGTGAAATAATAGCAATTAATTTCTCATTTATCCGATTAATTACCCGATTGGTCAATATAGCCTCCAGACATCAATTATTATCAAAATAAATGTCGATTTCCACTAACACTAATAATCCCAACATAATGAAACTATTAATTTCATCTTTAATCAACACGAACTTATTCATCATTAATATTATAACTCACAATATTTTACAACCAGGTCGTTCCCAGGAAAGAGGGGGCTTTTCGATAAGGATTTCTCCTTATTGGCGCCAAGCATTAGGTGACCAAACCTCTCCTCGATGAAACTTCTAGACATTGTCGATATTGCAAATAATAATATGAAGAGCTTTGTCGTCTCAATTATTGATTTAATAATAATAAATATTATGCAGATGATACTGTGACTATAATTGAATCAATAATATGAGAGATATGATGCAGCAATTACTGTAGCAATAATTGAATATAACTGAGTGACTTCTCACGTAAGCATCAATAATCAATACCGTGTCTACTTATGCAACCACGCCAGACATTCTTTATACTTTTACTACCGGGTAGTTCAATAGTTTAACGGTAAAACTTTCGCCGTTATTTTTATAAAAAGATAATTTTATCGTTTTCTAACTACGACAATACTTCCGTTGTGGAGTCCACCAATGATTGTGTCATCGTACGAATATTCCCTGCTAAAACGAATATTCCCCGACCAATTGAATATTATATAACCACTTGCTTACTTTGCAAAATTTATAAATAATACCCACAACTATAACATTATATCAAATTCACACCATAATATTTAAAAATATATTTCGAGAAAAATTAATCTTTATTCATAAAAGTTGGGGTCTTACAGTGTTAATTATTGATTTAATGATATAAAGTATTGTGCAGATGATACTGTGACAATAATTGAATCAATATATGAGATACTATGCAACAACTACTGTGGCAATTATTGAATGAAATACTGAGTGACTTCTTACATAAGCATCAATAATCAGAGATACTGTGTAATACTACGTAACACTGTGGAACAACGCGTGTTACTGTACTTTTATCACAGAGTATTTCAACAGTTTAATGGTAAAAGTCTTGTCATTATTTTTATAAAAAGATTATTTTTGTCGCTTTCTATATCCGACAATTATTCCGTTGTAGGGTCCACCGATGATTGCGTCGTCGTGCGAATATTTCCCGACACAACGAATATTGTATGACAACTTGCTTACTTTGTAAAATTTGCACATATCACCCACAACTATAACATTTATTAAATTATCACCTTACTATTTAGAATAATATTTATAAGAAAAATTGAATACTTTTATTTCATAAAATTCGGGGTCTTACAATAACAGCCCATGAATTTAAAATAGTATAATACATGTATTCTGATATTTTAGACAGACAATTATCAAACATATCATTTCATTCCATATTTAAATTTTCTAATTCATTCAGATTCTTTTATATATTCAAAACTTTTTATTCAGTAGAGAGGAGAGGAGCAGCAAAGAGAGTTTGGAGATTTTGAAAATTGGGGGAATGTTCCTGTCTATTTTGGGGAGAGGTGTTTTAAAATGATTTATCTTTTCAACTTCGCGCGCTTCTCGGAGAACGACTATTAAATGGGTTATCATGATTGCAAACGTGAGACTGTTGTTGGGGCCCAACAATGAATGTTGTATATGTTACCGTGACGTTTTGGGCTTACTGCATCTATTATATAATTATTATGCTTTTAATGAGGAACTCTTTCATTAAATGATCCATTATAATGGAAGATTGGGGGATAATGTTGGGGCATTATTATTTGAGCCCGGGTGATATGGTGGGCCAATGTCCACGTGGAGGAAGTGTCCCCACGTGGGAATCTATTTGGGCAGTTTGATAACTTTAAGGAATCAAAGATTCCTAATTATATTTAATTTTTAATTTCTAAGAAAAGTGTCAGGATATAATTCGACTTCCTTTCTTTAAGAAGATTCACTTTAATCTCATTAAGAAATCATACCTAATGAGAAATCCTATTTCTATACGAGGAAGGGTTTAGAGGAGGTGGTGTGATCACTATAAATACAATGTTACACCCCTAATTATCAAGTACAACATTATTTGACATCATTAAAGCATTAAGCTTTGATTATTAAACCTTATTCAGCATGTACTTATTCTCACACCGGAGCTATCCCTAGACAGCCCAAGCAGTCAAGCTTCACGTGTGATTTCGTTTCTGTGCAGGATTGAACGTGTTATTGGTGATTGATGCGCATGAACTAATCTTGACGTTAACAGTTATGTATAAATTATTTTTTATTTTCCCTAAAAAAATTGGTCAATAAATAATTTAATGAATGTTGTTGTAGTCTTTTGTTATTTTATGTATTATAGAATGTTATTAATATTTTTTAGTGTTTACTAATATACTTCATCAAAGATTGTTCAAAATTTATATTTAATTTTCTTAGATAACATTGTTTATTTATAACTATATTTGTAATTATAAAATAAATTTGTTGATAACATCCATAAATTTAAAATATTATAATACACATTCTAATATTTTAGACGGACAATTATCAAACACATTATTTTATTTCATATTCAAATTTTTCTAATTCATTAAACTCATTAAGATTCTTTTATATATTCAAAATTTTTTATTCAGTTTTATAATCAAACATTGCAACACTTTAGTTGAAGTACGGTCTCTGTTTACACTATCTGTTTGACACCATATTTGTAGACCGTGAGTTATGGGCGGTGATTAATGCATGAGAAAATAGAGAAGGCAAAAAAAGAAGTTGGCATGCAGTTGCTACTTGCCAGCTGATAAGTTTGAATTGAAAGAGGGAATCTATTTACTTCCCCTATTCTTGGAAATTGCCCTCTTTCTCTCCCTTCTGTCTCATGCCATTGAGTTAGTCCTACAGTTACATGTAATTTCAAATTATTACCTTTTTTCCATAATAATACTCCCTCCATAATAATACTCCCTCCGTATTTAAAAGATTATCGTTTTAGGAGAAAAAATTTGTTTCAAAAAATTTGTCGTTTACAACTTTCGAAGAGAATAAATTATTTATTTTCCTATATTACCCCTACCTTCTTTTATTGTCCCAAAAAATTCTCTCCCTTGTATTAATAGTTTTCAATTTCCCATAAAGGGGTAGTGATGGAATTTCAAACAAATTTTACTTGGTAAATGACATTTTCTTAATTCTTGTGTCAAAACCTTAAACGACAATCTTTTAGGAACGGGGGAGTAATCGTTTTAATTTCATGCACATAAATTAAGAAACTCATTTAATACTACTATTTCCGTTCTTAAAAGATTATCGTTCAAGGTTTTTTGTATATAGATTAAGAAAGACATTTAATACTATCATTTAACAATTAAAATTTGTTTGAAATTTCATCACTATCCCTTTATGAAAAGTTGAAAACTATTAATACAAGGGAGAGAATTTGTTTGGACAATGAGAGAAGGTAGGAGTGATATAACAAAGTAAATAATTTATTCACCTAGAAAGTTGTAAACGATAAATAAATTGGAACAAATTTTTTCTTCTAAAACGACAATATTTTATGAACGGAGGGAGTATCATTTAAGAATTAAAATTTTTATAAAATTTCATCACTATCCCTTTATGGAAAATTGAAAATTATTAATAAAATAAAAAAAATTCTTATGACAATGAGAAAAGTTAGGGATGATACAAGAAAATAAATAATTTATTCTCTTTGAAAGTTGTAAACGATAAATAAATTAGAACAAATTTTTTCTTCTAAAAAGACAGAAAAATAAATAATTTAGTTTTAATGAGGTAATCTTCAAGTGTTAAAAAAATATGAACCAAATGAAATTTAATTATTTGCAAAAGTAAACTCTTTAGAAAATGACATTTGGATTTAATATTTCTTAGCAAAAAGATTGTGATGGCTATCAGAATAGTTGGCTGATTGTGATAGTGTTCAAAAGTTAAGTTGGTCAACAGTAATTGGCTGCAATGTGAAAGGCAACTAATATATACCTAGGGAGAGACCGGCACAATCTTAGCTTAACCACCAAAACAACCCAACATGGTAACTCATAGTCAAAGAGTAATTTATGGCCAGCCTATTCATTTGACATACTAGTTTTCTAACTTTTTTAGTCAATGCTGCTTAGATACACTACCATGATTTTCATCCACTTTATTTACTTTTTATCTTATCTATATTATAAATCCCTCGTTGTACAGAGTTATTCCTGAGATTTTGATGGCTTAGGGCAAAAAATAAAAAATGAGGACTTTTTCGAAAATTGTCTTCACCCAAAAAAAAAAAAAAAGAAGTAAAAAGTAGAAATTATATCCAAAAAAGTGCATTTTCGGAGCTTAAAACATAATAATTCGACTACAATAAAATATATGAAAACTTCGATTATAACAAAATATATGTGAAGTTCGACTACAACAAAATATTTGAGAATATATTCATTTTCTAATATTCCTAGAGCCAAAATCTTCAATCAAATGTTCAAAATCTTATATATATATATATATATATATATATAAATTGGAACCCCTCTGATCGGAGGCCCAGGACGGTCGACCCTCTCGTCCGTGTTCAGGAACGGCTCTGACTGAGTCACACACTTTAAGAACTTGACCTGTTTTTTATTTTAAAAAAAATTACACTACAATTTTAGATATATTACTATTTAATTTTTTTTAATTCTTATTTTTACGCCTCACAATTTGTACAGGCCACGCCTTTAACTAATAAAACTAAAGTATGATTACACTACAATTTTAGATATATTACTACTCTTACTATGCTCACAGAAAAATTAATGTTCCACAAATTATGCACACAGAACTAGAAGGCCACAGTAAACTATGCAGGTGACTGCAATGAAATCATTAACTTTTACTTATGCCTTAAAAGTAACTTATTGTTCATTATCGCTTGAACAAAAATTTGAGCTAAATTTCAACTTTGAAATGCTCTCACATCTACAAGGTTTTTCTTAACTTGTTAGGTAACAACATGTTTTTCTATTTCATGTCATGGTTTTCAGATAACAAACCAGAAACGGTACCGGATGAATAGGTCATTGATCCAAGCAGTTGTCAAACTGTTATTGACCTAATGATATCATTAATATATAAAAATATATATTATTAATAATTAAGTTTGATGAAATCTGCTTAAATATAAAATATAAAACTTCATGCACCATAAAATTCAAGTTCTTTAAAGAGTGCAAAAATGATTTATCTTGTTTTCTTTAAAGAGAAACAAGGTAACAATGTCATTGACGCAACTATGCTTTCAAACAAGAAGTCAATTTCCCAAGCACCAAATAATAAAATGGGTCTCTCCTTTAATCTTTTACAAAACAAAAGAAAAACCTTCAGAAAAAAGAAACTACGAAATTGCTCAAAATTTGCTCATGACATCTACTGAAACTGCACTTCACTGAAAATTAAAATGAGCAGGGCTGAAATGCAAGTTTAGAGCGATCAGAGACGGAATGGGAAGAAATTATCTATAGGCGGTGCATAACTTTATTACTTTATATAATTGATCATTTTGAGAATTTGCATTTATTTTACAAATGGTCATTCACCTTGAACTGATACTTGTTCAGCAACATTGGAGAACATGAGTATGTAGCTAATATAGACCAAATCTTCTTAAATGGTCTTATAACAGTTGGTCAATAGCCCAGAATTTCCTGCTTGTAGACTTCTTGAAGAACCATGCTTTGAATTTGTGAACCCTTAAAAAGTGTTACCTAGAGCTTCGCAATGGCATGTACAGGCAAATTAGATCTCGCAGGGAGTTTTAAATCTTCCCAATCTTCGTCATCTATCTTGGAGAAATAATGTTCAACCATATTATCACTGACGAGCTCAAGCTTAGATGGTTCCCACTAGAAGTAAAATAAGGAAACCAAAAAGAAAAAACATGAGTGAAATTTTAATATACAAGAACTTAAAATTAGGGATTTCAATATATGAAACAATCTAAATTCAAGACTAACAGAATTTCTGTGCACCTACCTTTGGGTTTTTATCCTTGTCCAACAGTAAAGCCCTGCAACCCTGCATTCCAATGTGGGTTATAAACTTATAACCATAAAGGACAGATTATAAATGATAGTTGGGTAAATGTGCACCTCAAAGAAATCCTTGCTGACTTCTCCTTTCATGACATTGCAAACCATTCTGTACTCACGTACAAGGCATTGACCAACACCTTGGAGCCTCCCTTCTCTGATCTGGATAGCACAAGCAGAGTTTTTAAGAGTTCTGAGAAAAATCAAACAAACTTCTCCAAAATTCATTAATTCTGTTTTAACAACTGAATGAAATGGCCATATGGTTCAATAGATGCAGTAAAACTATCTATCTTTCCAATTTTTAAACTTTCAACAAATATAGTACATTCTGTTAAAGTGCATGATGGGCGAATACCGATCTAAGAGATATTTTAAGACTTGTTGGGGATGCTTTCTTCAACGATTGAATAGTTGAAGGGATCCAACCATCCTTGCTTCCTGCAGCCTCACTCTCCTACACGAGAAAACAAGATTCTGGTCATGCCAATTATATTAGTTTCATCCATTGCCAGGCACAAGCATTATAAGCAGAAGGAAACAGTTCACAGTTCAAGAAATGAGAACATTGGAATGAAAATTTCATCTGAAAAGGAAATGGACATCAGATGATCTCATCCAATGGAACTGATCTAGATCATCGACTTACAAGTGTAGATATTATGTCCTCAATCGTTCTTCGAGAAAAACATCTATCAATGATATCCAACCTGAAGTGTGCAGCAGTTAGAAAATGAGAATTATTATCACTTGATGCAAGACCATACTAACAAGTTGGCTCTTAGATCCAATTGAATGACAGCAAAAAAAAAAGCCTCTTCGCATATGTTACAGGTAAATATTAGTTATCGGTTGAAATAGCAAAAAACGGGGATTATGCAATATGCGTAGGAAAGCAAAAACAACTATGCCATCACAACCCAAACCTGCCACATATACAAATTAACAAAATACCCTAACCAGGACTATGTCACATTTAAACTTTGAGTATGGAATGGATGTATGTCTAAGCTCTAGGTATGGACGGTGAGGTGACTGTTGGCTCTTTTGCTAAGAGGGAACAATATGAATCAAACTGAAATAAGACCAGAACAACTACTATAAACTTCTTTGACGTTTTTATTGATGAAGACAATGATACATAGAACTAAATTATGAAATCCAAAGATACGAGAAAATTTGAAGACTTGTTCAGCAAGGACTAAATACCTCAATTCAAATAGCCATTAAATCGATAGAAAATGAGATGGGACTTGGGAGTTAACTAGACATCCAAGTAATTCATGAATGATGTGTTCAGAAAAAACCACACAAGCCTTATTCCTGATTTACTTATCTAGTATTAACTAAAGAGATTTAGGGGATCTTCATTTTGCACTTGCAAAGAAAACAGGATGATGAGGACAATACATTTTTCAAGAATAACTGATTGTACATACTGTACCCTTTTTAATTAGGAGAATATCCATGAACAGTTCCAGAAGTGTGTTCTTCCTATTATAAGCTTCTGACTACCAAAAGAGCATTTAACAGCACAACTGAAGCAGCGATTCCGGCCAAATACAGTTACCAAGCATTCAAACACAACTTTGACATCAACCAATAAAAGAAAGAAAAATAACATACCGGTTATAAGAACTCTTCTCTTGCAAACTTGGAAGCTGAGAGAATTTATTTATAATGGAAGATATAACCGTTGGATCAGTTGAGTCTACATTGCGCAGTGCTTCTTCCAACAAAGGCAGTCTCTGTTTATTGTCATGTCAGTAAAACATTGAAGTTGCATTAGTGCTTTTGAGATAAAACCTATACATCTTACTGTGAAAATTTTGTGACACGGGCATTTTGGCAGTTTATTGGCTAAGATTTATTTAATGAATTTCTTGATGAAATTCTGAACAGTAATAATACAAGATAAACCATCACTAACATTGCGCAGCATTCTCAACCCCTCAATCTTGAGAAATAATAGCAATGACATGATTTGAGAAGTTCCAGAGTAATATATTTTTGGGAACAATATTAATAAATTCCTTATATCAAGATATGGAACGGTTAAGGCTTTCATCAGTTTCATACTTTCATGTATGTCATCAAACAACATAAATTCAAAATATTGAACTTTTAGTACTGACATTACATTCATTTTACTTAGCAGTATCAATGCTGAGAATTGGCCTACAGTCGAATTTTAGATGGAGATATTACCTGTTTCTCTGGCCTCGAGGTTACCTATTATTAACCTCTTTCCAATTTCTTTCTGTAAATGAATATGATATTCTATCTTTACCAGTCATCTATAGAAAGATAAGTGAACAAGTATAAAATTATTTATAGATAGTTTTTGAAACAACTCGGGTCAAATCCGAGTCCGGAACAAATCTCAGGTCAAATCCCAAACCCGAATTGAATCAATCCAAATAAGGCCTTAAACTACTGGCCCAATAGTATCTTTTTGGGTCATCTTAGCCCACCACAGGTTCACCCAAAAGGTCATGACTTGAAAGTACTATTGGTAGTAACTTATTTCCTTATATACAGACAAATTTTTCTCATATCTTTCGATATGAGACTGGGGTGTTACCAATTCCCCCACTTAAATTTCTGATGTCCGCGTCAGAACCAATCACACACACGGTCCACAAATCTTTGTCTCTCTAGCCATTGTGGGATAATACCGGCTGACTTTGGGATAATACCATCAGTTTTCGTGTCCCCACCTCCGGCAACTCAATCGAAACACTCCTTTCCGAAATAGAAATAGAGGTTACCCAAAACACAATATAACTGAAGAAATCATAATAAGACTCTAAATCACAAAAGAATAGTCTTTATAACAAATAAATATCAAAAGGCAAACCATACTAAATGTCACACCGGCTCAAACCATAATCTAAAATATTAAATTCAACTCAAAAAAACTGATGTATCATCGCCTAAACGGAATATCTAAACCATTTGGAAAGAAGGGAGCTCTCATCACACTTGCCCTTGATCCCCTGATTATCTACCAGAGGAAAAACACAGCATGAGCCAAATACCCAGTACGAATATAGAGTACAAGAATAATGAAACGAAATAACTAAATTAAATGAACTGAAACTAACACAACGAAATAATAAGCTGAGTCTTGGTGTTATTTCATACCGAGCTCAAAACAAAACAGAAATATACCTTGTCACACAGGCAAGTCACACACATTGGACCGCGAATCCAGATGTATGTAAAATCGAAGGCGTGTTTGGCACAAACATCACCAATCCGCAGAACAGAACAAAACAAAAACTAGGGGCAACTCATACGCCTCCCACAACAAGTCACCAAATAGCCAACTCCAACCGGAACACAAAACTTAGACGATGTGGACTGATCACACTGCCACGGAAGGTGTCATGCCTCGGTGCCAAGTTATAGCTCAAGTATACCCTACGATATATTCTAACAAAAATACCATGTCACAACACATGCGACATAATATCAACACAAAAGGGTTATAACATGTACATGTTAAATCGAAACGAATTATTAACACAGTCTCCAAAATTATATACCAACATGTACATTACTACGATCATCAAATTAAATTTTATACATAATACACTAGTCTAAAGAGTACAAATAAGAGTTCCAATATCGACGCCAAAATAAACTATTATAATAAATTGACAAGGAATAATTATGAGAGGCAATACAAAATTTCGAAACGAATAGTGAAACGAATAAATTAAAATCAAAATAATCTAGTCGAAAGAGTACGAAATTCGTACATGAAATCGGTAATGTAATACCCATAAATATATTCCAATTATGATAGTTTATTTTGGCGTCGATATTGAAACTCTTATTTGTACTCTTTAGACTAGTGCATCATGTATAGAATTTAATTTGATGATCGTAGTAATGTACATGATAATATATATTTTTGGACTTTGTGTTGATAATTCGTTTCGATTTAACATGTACATATTTTAACCCTTTTGTGTCGATATTATGTTGCATGTGTTGTGACATGGTATTTTTGTTAGAATATACTATAGGGTATATCTGAGGGCTGAGCTATAACCACCTGTGGAGGAATCACATGCATGTCCTCTTGGCACCAAGGCATGACGACACCTTCCGTGGCGGTGTAATCGCCTACTGGCGCCTCCGCTTTAGTGTTCTTATTGGAGTCGGCCATTTGGTGATTTGTCAGGGGAGGCGATTGGTCGTAATTCCTAGTTTTTATTTTGTTCTATTCTGCAGATTGGTGATGTTTGTGCCAAACACGCCTTCCGATTTTATATACATTTGGATTCGCGGTCCAATGTATGTAACTTGCCGGTGTGACATTATTTTGACTTGCCTGTGGCAAGTTATATTTCTGTTTTGTTTTGAGCTCAGTATGAAAAAACACCCAGCCATTTGATTCAGCTTATTATTTTGTTGTGTTAGTTTTGTTCGTTTGAGTTCAGTTCGTTTAATTGAGTTAGTAATTTCGTTTCATTATTCTTGTACTCTATATCCGTACTATATCCGTACTGGGCATTTAGCTCATGCTATGTTTTTCTTCCGGCAAATAATCAGGGGGATCAAGGGCAAGTGTGATGAGAGCTCCATTCTTTTCAAATGGTTTAGATATTTTGTTTAGGTGATGATACATCAGTTGTTTTGAGTTGAATTTAATATTTTATATTATGGTTCGAGTCGGTTTGGCATTTAGTGTGGTTTGCCTTTTGATATTTATTTGTTATCAAGACTATTATTTTGTGGTATAGAACCTTATTATGATTTCTTCAATTATTTTGTGTTTTAGGTAACCTCTATTTCTATTTCTATTTCAGGTCAAATCCCAAGTTCGAATCGAATCAAATCCATCCAAATAAAGCATTAAACCATTGTCCCAATAGTAACTTCTTAGGTTATCTTAGCCCACCACAGACTCACCAAAAGGCCACAACTTGAAAGTACTATTGTTAGCAACTTAATTTCTTATACACAGACAAAATTTTTCATATCTGTTGATGTGGGGACTGGGGCGTTACAAACCCCCATTTAAATTTCTGACGTCCCCGTCAAAATCGACCACACGAGTTCCCCAGATCTTTGCCTCTAGCCATTGTGGGATAATGTCGACTGACTTCGTATCCCCAACTCCGAACCTCCCTCTCTCTATTATGGGATAATACCACCAGTCTTCGTGTCCCCACCTCCGACAACCCGATCGGATAACCCGACCCGAGCTTTCGAGAGTCGATTCTGATACCATATGAAACAACACGAGTAAAATCCCGAGTCCGGAACAAATCTATGGTCAAATTCCAAGTCCGAATCGAATCAATCCAAATAAAGCCTTAAATCATTGGCCCAATAGTATCTTCTTGGGTCATCGCCCACCACAGGTTCACCCAAAAGGTCATGACTTGAAGATATTATTGGTAGTAACTTATTTCCTTATATACAGACAAATTTTCCCCCTATCTTTCGATATGGGACTGGGGTGTTACAGTTTTGGAACTCAGCTAGAGAGGAAATTGTGAAAGTAAACCGGTTCACCTACTGCCTCATATTTCTGACTAAGAGTCCTACAAGTGGCTTGATGAACTATATTACACTTCCCAAGCTCTTTTTACAACAAAACCATGCAGATATATAACAAGAAGCTGCAATTCTTATATTATTATTGATTTTAACAACAAATAGTTATAATATTGCAAAAGTCGGGTAGAAGTATACTTCTGATGGGACAAATTGAGTTGCAAGGCCACATGCAAGCATTTCAGCTCCGTCTAGCCTAGCACCAGTAAGACCAACATACTCTCCTGCAAGAAAAGTTTAAATTTAAAAAGTGAATAATTAAACATAATTGATAATATCCAAAATCTAAGAACTAGAAGTCTGCTATTTCTACATAACCTAAAACTGATCAACAACTTGACCACCAAGAAATCAGGCCTAAATCTGGAAACATTTATGTTTGTATATAACTTGTAAGCATATGCAGACAAGGCTCTACTGCCATTACCATAGAATCCAGGGAGTCTTGATAAGTAATAAGAAGCACCTACATCTGGAAAGAGTCCCAAAGCAGTTTCTGGCATTGCAAAAACCTGCAAAATGTCATGAATAAGAACATGCAGACTAAAAAATCTGAGGTTTGGGTTCAGTAGAACATTATTGATCTTTTAAAATTGGAGGCTCAGAATCTAGAAAAAATCATTGATAGCAATGATTTTTATTTGTTATTTGAAAGAAAGAAGGCCAGAAGATAATGTATTATAATTTATTTTCCGACATCAACAAAGATCTAACTCAAACAAGGAACCACTGGATAATGCTTAAATCAAAATAAAATAATGTCAACGAGATATATTGGTTAATGCCTTTGACTCTGTTAAGATTGGTTCTTTCAGTACAATTGCCAAGAATGATCAAATCAAAGTTTTAGCTATTCTACCCTTTAAGGAATACAAAAGGCTAAAATCAAAAAGTGGAAGACCAATAATATTAATCTTAAAGCCAAAAGCACAACCAATATAATGTCTACCAAATGTTTGTATATTGATATCTTGACTTGCTAAGCTCAATACCATTTATCATGTCGAGGTCCATGAGTTAGACTGCTGCCTTAAATCAAGTGGATAAAAGATCATCATAAGTTTCTACAAGCACTGGCTATTGAAATAAATCTTTAAACAGCCACTGATACCTAGAAATAAGGAGAGGATTATGAAGAGTGCTACTGTCTTTGGTTTATTCTTACAAGCCTCAAATCAGAATGGTAATTTCCGATGAATTCAGCATGCAATAACATATGAAAAAATTCCATATCTCACAACAAGTGCAGTCCAGTTTTTTAGTTCAATTCTTTTTTACACTTACAAGAGTTTTCTACACATGAGAGCATTCACTCTACATCCCGCCTAATGCACAGTCTTAAGAACTTAAATAACGATTAACATAAGCTAGCATAAATGATAAACCATGAGACAGCATGGCCTATACGTTTTATAACTACAAGGTTGGACAATCAGATAACAAAAACAAATCATGAATTTATAAGAAGAATCCCGGTCTTGGAAGAGAATCTCAGGGTAGGAAGAATCATTTATATATATATAAGGGAAAGTCTATACTTAAAGTGAAGTACAAAGGAGACAAATACCGAATTCTCTGTTGCAACTCGGAATCTACCATGTATCGAAGCACCTGCTCCTCCTCCCATAACAATTCCATTCAGAATTGAAACCTTCAATGAAGTTTGGAACCTAGTATTAATATTTGAGTATCTCCAAATAAGTAATGTCAAATTCAACGAGACCAAAAATTCCTTTGGTGAATGTTTTAAACTACATAAATTTAGGAATACACCTAGTACTAGTTTGAATCACCTGTGGTTTACTATATGTTGCCATCAGATAGTTCAAGGTGAATTCTTTGCGGAAAAATGCTGCCCCTAATTTCCAATCACCTGATGCACATAATAAAACATAATGTATCACCAACCCTGCTATAGTGAGTTTCAGATCTTAAATGGCATAGAAACAGATGATTTGACAGGTGACAGGTTTATTAAAACCCGTAAATGCAAGAAAGAGAACTGAACCAGGCAGTAGAAGAGAGTTAGAATAATGTGAGCGAACATTGAAGTAAAGTATCAGAGAAAGGTCATACCTATCAGTATATTAGAGGGAAGAATCTAGAATATCGAGAATTAAGAAGATGCAAGAGGAAAAATGCAAACACCTACCTTGACCAATATCACGCATTACACAGCTGCAACATCACCTCCAGCACAAAAAAGCTCTTCCTCTTCCCTACAACCATATGAGCAGAATTAACACAAAATTCAAAAAGGTGGCTGCAGAAGTATCATACTTGGAATGAATGATATTGCCCACAAGGTATATATTCAGGATAGAACGGGTGAACTTCTCTTATGTGAGCTTTAGATTCTTGACATGCCCCTCACATGTAGCATGACTTTGACAACATATGGACAATTTGTATTGGGTGGCGCTGAGCACTTTGGGTCGTTGAGCCAAATACATAGACGAAATTGTCTGGTCTCATTAAGTGTTACGTTTCTAATTGCTCCAAAATAAAATAATTTGGACAGGACAATAATGTTGTTAGTGCTATTGGATTATTTTTTTTATTTATTTATTTTGGTTTGTGCAGTATGATGGTTTTTATTTTTCTATTCACATTCACAGAAGGGATTGCACATGAGTGGAATATTAAAGCATGATACATGATATATACACACAGTGCCGCCAGTAAAAAAACATATAAGCAAACAAACATGGGTAACGTCTTTGACTGCTCTTTAGTGTAGGGCATTGCCAACATGTGCACCTATGTAATTGTGGGTAAATGGCTTCAAGCCCAAAGATAACACCATATAGATTATGGCAACAAAAATGAAAGGCTGATTATCACGATTCCTACATACAAAATCAGATGGATCTAGAGGCTGTGACCCCTAGGTTTGTAGTCCACAAATGATCAACAAACCAGAAGGCACATCATTGATATTTCTAGAGGCTCAAGTTGAGAACCAAAAATTCTTAACTTGGATGTTGGTTGCATTGAGTTTTCTGTTTTTGGGTGTTTTCTAGGTCTTATGGTCTATAAAAAAATTGATATCTAGTATTAGAGACAAAAATGTTACCACTTGATTTCTTCACATTATGCAGTTTGAGTATTAGCATAGATGTTTCAAATAGTAATTACCTTCAAAACTATCAGTTTGACAATGCGATCATCTTCACATATATGAAAGAGTTCCAAAAGCCGAACTATCTAAGGAAATGATGATGAATAGAACTGTTAAGATGTTTTTCTGATGTCCAGCTATATCAAGGTAATCACTTCATATAAAATCAACCCAAATAATCAAAACAATATTAGTACAAAAGATGGGATTATAAAACATAAGTCAAAGACATTGTAAGATATGAAAATATATAAATGCATATAGCAATATCCAATACATCACTTAGTAATTGGCATGAGACAATATATAACTGTCACATCAGAAGGTCATGCCAATATATAACTGTCACATCAGAAGGGAGAAGAAAATATTAAAATGTCAGACTATATTTGTTCTGGATACAGGAGACTATTTCACTAACTAGGCAACAAGAAGTTATGGCAAAAGAAACACTACAACATAGAAAATATTGAGGAGAGCCTCTTAAGATCACAAAATACATAAGACCAATATGTGCTAGTGCTTCCAAAGCAGAATTGCATGAGTGTTCTACTTGACACAATATGCATAATTGTCTAATTCCAAATACAATTAATCGAAGGAATCAAGCTAAGGATGCGACTAGCCAACCCACATTCCACCTAAAGTTAACGTGTCCATAACACAAATGTGAGACACTAGTCAATAAAAGATAGCACATTTTGAAAAATTAATAACTATAACAAAGTGAAAAAAAATATTATTAATAATAATAATAATGGATATAAACAAACAATATACGAAATCCCTTGAAGAAATAGTTTAATGCATAACACTCCCAAATGGAATACAATTTTGAAGACAATGAAATGCATCCAATAATAGCCACCATACCATTTCAAAGGAAAGGGCATTCAGTTGCTTAGGCCTGTTCAATATAAATGTTCTCACATATCCACTCGTTTCCTCCAAAACCTGTCAGAGTCAGAAAAATTAGTATATCTGAGCAGACTTGAGAACTTTAAGTAAGACAACAAAAATCAAAGTAGTCAACATATACAATTATATACTCTTCAATCAAGGGAAATGAAACAATTACTCAGCTAATACTAAAACTTATATTAATGGCTCTAAGCAACAAAGAAAACTAATGAAAATATCTAGTAGCCTTAATCACATATTCACTTTCACAAGGTTTCTAGAGTACACAAAAAATCAACCAAACAAAGATTAATAGCAGTTAGAGCTCTTGATGACTTTGAACCTCGAGGCCAAAAATAAAGATTTTTTAACATTTATCATTCAAAATACTATTCTTTTTATATATTCTCAAATCAGGGCCGAAATCAGCACGGAATAGCACTACACATAAGCTTTCCATTTACTGGCAACTAAATGGAGCACTAGTGCAACCCAAGTGCTAAAACAATTTCTCAGCAAATAGTAAAAATTGCATCTCTATTTGCTTACAAATAGAACTATTGAATCAAGTTCAAATTTCATAAGGTTTCCAGAAAATTCAAAAATTATCCCAACCTAATAGCATTTAAAGCTTTCTCCAGTACATGCACTCGAATCATCAGGGCCCAAATATAGCCAAAATACAATTCTTTCTATACATTCTTAAATCATCAAGGAAAAAAACCAATAACACTACACAAACCATACTTCCAACAAAGCTAGGGTTAATTAAAAAAGAAATTTGCAAGATCAACTCAACCCCCAAAATAAATCCCCAATTTATAATTTTCTTTCCATTTCTTGGTAATTAAATGGGGCACAAGTGCAAACATAAGTCCTAAAATGCTTGAAATTTCTCAATCAACAAATGTATGGATTTCTGACGGAATAAACACTACATCATTAATTAACATACAAACACTTGAAAGATTACGATCGTATAGCTGTGTACTAATTATAATTAAAGTTTTGAACCTGATCAGACCCATAGCTGTTAGAACTGATTCGCGCCATGACTTTGTGCTGAATATGAAGCTTCGGTCAGTTGACCCTTGAGGGGCTGTTTGGAGCAGGGACCTTGCCAAGAGTCCCGTCCGAATTTGATAGTGAAGAGTAAATGATGATGACGTCAGATTTTGAATTTTAAAAAAACCCATATAACTTTAGGGCAAAGGGTCAAAAAATCACTGATGTTTCTGCAGAATAAAAAACTTTCAGCATTTTAAAACTATTTTTTTTTCAAAAGTACCAAATAACGTTATATTTTTGGGTTAAATCCAAATCTTCTGCCATAACAAAAAACAAGCGGGTTAAAATGTGATGACGCTAAGCGAACTAAATATAAAATATATTCTAAATAAAATAATATATATCATTTAATCAAAACAAAAAATACTAAAATTCAAAATAAAAAAAGCATAACATATTTACATCATTTATTCAAAATAATAAAATTCAAATTATTTTGTTAACTAATCAAAACAACTAATTAAATAAAATAAGTTGTATAACATATTTACATCATTTAATCAAAATACTAAAATTCAAAACATAACATATTTACATCAAATACTAATTTAAAAAAATACTAAAATACTAAAAAAATCAAATTAAAAAATACTAAAAATACTAAAATTCAAATTATTTTGTTAATTAATCAAAACAACAAAAATTCAAATTACATCATTAAAATACTAAAATCATAATACTAAATACTAATTGATATAAAATTTTTAAATTACTAAAATCATAATACTAAATAATGTTTTTAAACTATATAAAAATTTGATGATGTAATAATCTATACATAATCTATATATGTTATAAATAATATAAATAATTTGATGATGTAATAATCTATACATAACAAAGATATGTTATAATTTGATGATGTAATAATATTTTAAAAATGTATTAAAAATTCAAATTACATCATAAAATTTTTAAATTGATATGATTTTAAAATTAATATTAAAATTACTAAAATAATCATAATACTCCAATTTTGAATTTTAAAAATATTATTTAGTATTATAATTTTAGTAATTTAAATATTTTGATTAAATGATGTAAATATGTTATACAACTTATTTTATTTAATTAGTTGTTTTGATTAGTTAACAAAATAATTTGAATTTTATTATTTTGATTAAATGATGTAAATATGTTATGCTTTTTTATTTTGAATTTTAGTATTTTTTATTTTGATTAAATGATATATATTATTTTATTTAGAATATATTTTATATTTAAGTCTTCCACGTCATCACATTTTAACCCCGTTTGTCTTTTGTTAACTAAGTAGGGCACTGGATGACCCAAAAATGTAACGTTAAGGGTACTTTTGGAAAAAAAATTAGTTTAGGGTGCAAGTGGGACATTGGGGTAAACATCAGGGGCTTTTTTGACCATTTTCCCTATAACTTTAACTTTGGAACGGATATAAGTAATATTATTATATTCATATGAAAAATTATGAGCGGACATGAAAATTTGAATATGAGTATTTTATTTATGTCTATTTTGACCCCTCATTTTATGTCCATACAGAAGAACTCGATTTATATGATTTGACATAGGATAAATCAACTTTTGGTACTTATACTGGGGCACAACTTACAATTTGGTACCCGAAGTGAAAAAAATTACAAATTGGTGATTGTACTCGAAAAATGTTACACTCCGTTAAACATTATTGACACAACTTACAATTTGGTACCCGGAGTGAAAAATGTTACAAACTGGTGATTGTACTCGAAAATTGTTGCACTCCGTTAAACAGTAGGGTTTCATCTTTATTCTGTTTAAAAATTAAGGTTCTCTTCTTCTGTCCTTCTTCTTGTCTCGATACTCCATTGATTACTGGTTCTCATATATTTATTAAAGGGTTTTCAGTGTTTAATTGAAAAGTTGAGCTCGTCTTGGACTGAAATCGTAAATGAAATCGGGGAAGAAGATTGTAGTTCATGCAATAAAAATGAATGGATTACACCAGAGTTCCCAAGTCGGTGCCACTGTGGAGCAATGGTGCGAATGTGGGAGGCAAGAAAAAATGGAACAAAACATCGAGGATCTTTTTCGCGTCGACTTCACTTCTCTCTCTGTATGTTTGTCTCTCCCGTTGGATCAATTTTAATGATTATTTAAAAATTAGAAAGTACAAGCACCAGATTATAAAAAAATTTGAGTACAATCACCAATTCGTAACTTTTTTCAATTCGGGTACCAAATTGTAGGTCGTGTCTCTAATGTTTAACGGAGTGTAACATTTTTGGAGTACAATAACCAGTTTGTAACTTTTTTCACTTCGGATACCAAATTGTAAGTCGTGTCCCACTACAAGTACCAAAAGTTGAATTATCCCGATTTGACATATTATTTTTAACAAAAATTTAAAATTTTTAACTTTATTCTAGTCGATGAACTGCTGATGCAACTCGACTGGGTTGAGGCCAATTCGGCAATGGTTTTAGCTATGATTTTTCACATCTCGAATCAATTAGAATCGGGTTTGGGGTGAAGTGGGGTGGATTCTAGATGGATCACAACCGTCCAAACTATAGATCCAGCCCTGATTTAAGGTGGTGTTTAATTGCATCTCAATGCATTTTAACAACTCATCTCTTAATGTATTTTACCAATCCATATTTTTATATTAAGAGATCCTCTAAATAGTTAAGATATAAATACGAGTCTAAACTATTAAGAGGAGCTCTTAATATAAATATGTGAGTTTTTAAAATGCATTAAAAGGTGAACTATTAAGATGCATTAAGATGCAATTAAATACAACCTAAGTCCTTGGTACATAGGGGGGTTGGTCAGGGCCGGATCAGACCGAGAATTTATTTTTCTAAAATAACAACTAACTAAATAAATATAATGTTAATTATATCTCAAGTTATAATTTTATTTACTTAATGCAAACATAAAGGCTGAGCACGTGGGGGAGGTCGAATGCCCTGGCTCCACGAGTAGATGAGCCCTAAATTTATATATATATATATATATATATATATATATATATATGTGTGTGTGTGTGTGTGTGTGTGTGTGTGTGTGTGTGTGTGTGTGAAATTAAAAATATAAATATATAATGATTTTGAACATTTGATTGAAAATTTTGCCTCTCTAGAAATACTAAAAAAATATCTTTCAATGAATGTATTCTTATATATTTTGTTATAATCGAACTTCTCATATATATTTTGTTATAGTCAAACTTCTCATATATATATTTTGTTATAGTCGAACTTCTCATATATATATTTTGTTATAGTCGAACTTCTCATATATATTTTGTTGTAGTCGAAGTTCTCATATATTTTGTTGTAACTGAACTATAATGTTTTAAGCACTGAAAATGCATTTTTTTGGATACAACTTTTACTTTTTATTTATATATTTTTACTTTTTTTTAGAAGACAATGTTTCAAAAATGGTCTCGTTTTTTGTTTTTCACTCTAGGCTACCAAAATCTCAAGAACAACCCTGACAAACATAAGGGGTTTGATTAGGTTCAGATTATATTAATATGTACTTTCTCTGTCCTCCAAAGGCTTACACAAATATATTTTTTTCACAAATTAAGAACCATGTATAGTAGAAGAAAAAAAGTAATATAGTTTCCAATTTATCTTTTGTAGCTCTCACACTACACCCTATTAAATGACATATTATTGGTTTGCAGAAACAAGACATACATACAATCGAATTGTAAATAAAAGTGAAAGCATGACATAAATCATAATTAAAATTTTTCTGTAGTCCCAAGAATCACTTTATGCAATATTATTAATTGAAGAAGGATAAAAGATATACTTTTGAAGATGATCAACGTTTTGATGTGTTCTTCAAACTCGAATCCTTTTTCTCATTTGCGATCTCTCCAATCCTTGGATCCAACGTTCGCTACAATAGTGTGCAACGCCAAAGAGGTGATCCACCAAGAGTAATTGATTGAAGAAATGAATTTATATTCTACTAGATCTTGGGTGTCTAACCTTAATTCTCTCTATCCTAACTCCTTAGGGTGAGAATACATACAAGAGAGATGAAAGTTACAAGAGTTGCATTAGTCTATCCCACAATAAGACTCCTCTTATTTATAAACTAACCCTAATTCCTTAACCTTTAAGGAGTTGAGGTTTTAATTTAATTATTAATGAACTAAATATTAATAATAATAAATAATAAAACTCTTCTTATTAATTTATAATTAGTATTCCTCCATATACTAAATTATAATATTAAGTTATTTAATTTATTCCACCAATAAATTAAATATAATTAATTTATTAATATTAAGTCAATCATTCTAAAATCATATTACTCCGATCCCTTTTATGGTGTGACCTTCGAGGTTCAATATTAAGCCAGTAATAGAATAAATAAATTAGAATGTAAGACCCCAACTTATTATAAATAAAATTGAATTTCCTTTATTTATTATTTTGAAATAATAAGGGTTGATTTGATTAATATGGTTAGTTATGGGTAAAATGAGCAAATATTTTAAATAAGCAAGTGGTTATAAAATATTCATTTTTATTGGAGAATATTCGTTTGGTCGTGGAATATTCTTACTGTCGGGGAATATTTGTACGACGGTGCAGCCTTGTGTGGGCCCCATAACGAAAAATGATTGGATGAAGAAAACGACAAGTATAAGTTGTTTATAAATAACGGCGTAGTTGTTACCGTTAATACTGTTGGAATACCCGGTGGCTAAAACATAGTAATACGCGTTGTTGCACAGTAACACACGATATTGCACCAATTATTAATTCTTACGTAAGAAGGCACTACTCAATAATTGTTACAGTAATTACTGTTCAATATTTTATTTTATTAATTCAATCATTGTTGCGTTGATATTTTATATTATTGTTGTTTCAATAATTGCCACTACACAGTATTTTTCATTATCGAAGCAATAATTCATATTATCTGAATAATATTATTAGATAACATTATTGGCAATGTCTAGAAAGTTCTGTCTAAGGAGAGGTTTGGTCACCTAATTGCGAGCTAGTAAGGAGAAATCCTTATTGGAAAGCCCCCTCTTTCTTGGGAACTGTCTGGTTGTCAATATTGTGATTCGGTAATATTATTTATGAATAATTAATTATTGATTTATATGATAAGGAAAATATTCATTTTATGTGGATATAGATGGAGAAAAATTTTAAAGTGACAATTGTTGAAAATCGATATTTAATCTTTTTTGATAAATAATATTTTATTATTATAGTATAATAATTATGATATTTTTTGCAATGAATGTGGGATATATGAGTATATGAGGAGGAAGAGTATTTTTGTTGCAAAAGTTATTTAAAACATGTTAAACATGTCTGTGGGCCCATTTCTTGACTGAAATTTGATTATAGCTTTATAAAATCGTCTGCTTTGTGGATTTGGTTACGATTTACTTTGGAATTTGGAAAAACTTTCTTCTGCAAAGTTGTAGATAATGAAATTTCCTATGACAAAGATATGTGGTTCGAATTTTTCTGACAAAAGGACTATTTATTATGAATTATTGAAGTTCTGAAGTTCCGAAATAATTGATTTTTGGAAGTTTTATTTATTTTTATTAATAAAAACGTTTTTTATATTTTGTGGGCATTAACATGTGCAAGGTGGCTAAATTCAGATTCAAGAAGTGGGCGTAGGAATTTTGTATATTAATATTATATTAAATTTTCTGCTTTGGTGTTCTAAGCATTTTCCTATAAATAGGGTGATTAGGTTAGAATTGAAAATCACACCAGAAACTGAAGTTTTCTCTCTCTTTCTCTCTCGATATATTGAGCGTATTCTTGTGAGTATTTTAATACTTTGAGTGTTGCTATACGGTGCAAGTTCAAGTCATAGCCTATATCCGGTGTTTCAACTAGAAGTACTATCTTTACGAGGTAAGGGATGTTATTTTCTTCGTAAATGATATTATTTCTTTCAATATCATTATGCCAAAATATTGGTCTGAACTTTTTATCAAATTTGAAACTTTTTGTGTCGAGGTTACTATTCACGTATACGGCACTATTCACAGAAAAATTAAATTTTCGTTTTTCGTCCAAAATATCTATTATGGATACTAGCTTTGATTGTATCCATGTTTTGATTATTCTTGAATTTTACTCCACTATGATTATTTATGAGGTATTTTTGGACATGAAATAGCTGAAATACGAATCCTTAATATTTATTCTTTTGTTTCACTGGATTCGTTTTCTTTAAAATATTTTTCATCATCCTCAGTCCTAAATGATGATATTATTGAATATCTTTGGCCTGTAGTGCAAAGATGAATGATTTCTGATGAATATCTTTGGCCCATAGTGCAAAGATGAACATGTGTTTAGATGAACATGACCAATTGATGAATATCTTTGGCCTGTCGTGCAAAGATGAATTTTTGATTCCAGATATATGTTGATTGATGTTACAGGGATAAAATATTGACAATGGACTTTTAAATTCATATATAGAAGATAGTAGACTTTATTCTCTATTTTACTCTTCTAATGAATTATTATTTCCGCTGCGAATATTGATTTAAAACATCTTGTCTATTGTATTCTATTAGATTTTTCCCTATTGAAAACTAACGATAATTTGTTCTATATTATTTTGGTCATAATATTCTTTACTGGGCTAGTTGAGCTCACCCTTTTTCTTTTTGTTCCATTTTTCTTCTCAGGAGGCGAGATGTAGCGAGTACTAGTCGGGGTATAGAATGAAGGTTCTAGAAAGTCGTTTTAGTAGTCCTCACCATTTTTGTAAAATAATGTATCAATAATTATAATGAGGACTTATTTGAGTGTGGATATTGTCTAGATGACAATATTTGTATTTAAACTCACAGTTTTTATGTTGTATTAATAAAGTTGTAGTTATTTCTATACCATGTATTTTGACGGCTCAGAATGGGTGTTGTATACCTATTTTGGGGTGTCATGGCTTGGTATCGTAGCTTAGGGATATGATCTCCGCGTAGATCGGGGAATAGAACTAGGAGGGGAGAGACGAGTAAATCCTTCGCTAGTGTGTCCTACCTAAGCTTATTTGTTGGTCGGTCATAATATAGGGATATTATGTGATATGTTAATTTGTTAAATTAACCCTTGTTTTATAAGGCGATGATTTGAGAATGTCGACCGAGAATGTTAACAGTGGAGTAAATGAGACCGTGGAGACACCTTTGCTCACCAATGAGGAGAACTTGCAACAGGCTGGCAATGTTCCTCCTGTAAACAACACCACTGAGCAGACGATGAACGATGAGATATTTAGAAGCTTTTTGCGATTCATGCAAAATCAGACGAAGGAGATTCCTATTCAAAATATAGGAAGAAACAATGGCAACGCATGAACCGTCACACAATGCAAGCAACAAAGAGTTGGGACCACCAGAATTCTGGAGAAAGCCGGATCCGATTAAGGTGAAGACATGGGTCAAGCAAATTACCAAGATATTCGATGTCTTGGGATGCACGGAGGAACATAAAGTTCCATTCGCCACTTTTATGTTCCGTAATGAGGCAGATTATTGGTGGGAATCAGTGAAGCGTACCCATCCAAATTGTAGCCAAAGGCATGTCTTTGGGAGACATTTCAAAAACTGTTCAATGACAAATACTTTCCCGAAAGTGTTCGTCATATGAAGGAGGTAGAGTTTATTAGATTGGAACAAAACAACATGACGGTGTCCCAAAGACGAGGCGAGGTTCACGGAGTTATCTGTTTTCAGACCTCATTTTGTGGAGAATGAGGAACGATGACGCCGGATGTTTCTAATGAGGTTTGAAACCGGCATGACGCGATATCTCATTTCTCATAAATTTTCTCTCTATTCAGATGTTGTCAACAGGGCTCAATTATTAGAGCGAGATAACGAGTACGGTCAACCGAGGGACCACAACCAGGATCATACCAGTGACAGCAGTCATCAGAACAACGATAACCAGCGGAGAAAGAAAAATACAGACAAGAGCGACAACCACTCTAGTGGTAATTATAGCCATGAGAATAGAAGAAGCGAGTCGGGATGAGATTTTAAAAAGAGGAGATTTAACAATGACAATACGAAGACGTCAGCACCAGCAGCAACTGGTTTCAAGGGAGGAGAACGACCACCGGTCATATGCTATAAGTGCGAAAAAGAAGGACATATCAGCCCAAACTGCCCATAACAGTTTAAGGTATGTTATAATTGTGGAAAGGAAGGACATATCGCTCGAGATTGCACTGTAGCGAAACCAAGTCCAGTGAGGATGGTGACTCAAAAGGCTGTCCCAGAAAAGTCAAAGTCAACGGTTCTTGGAAGAGCATTTGTCGTGACTGGTCAACATGCGAGGAACCCAAACGAGGTGATCACGGGTAAGCTAATCATAAATTCATGCAAAGTTTATACCTTACTAGATACCGGTGCTACCCATTCATTTATTTCTCCTACTTGTGCTCAACGTTTAAATTTGACTCCGGAGAAATTAGACTTTGACCTATCTGTGGAAACTCCGTTAGGAGAAACTTTTATCACATCCACTGTTTATAAATCTTGTTTGATCCAAGTTGGCACCATCACCTTACCTGTTGACCTTATCTCTTTAAAGATACTTGCATTTGACGTGATTTTAGGGATTGATTGGTTAACTACTCATCATGCCAAAATTGGTTGTTTTCGTAAGGTTGTTAGTTTTCATATTCCTAATCAACTTGTTGTTCGAATTCAAGCAACTAAACCATTAAAATCAATCACTGTCATATCAAGTCATAAAGTTATTCGTTTATTGAAAAACGGATGTCAAGCTTTCTTAGCCCATGTTATGGATTTGAATAAAGACACGTCATATTTGAATAATATTCCTGTTGTTATTGACTTTCCTGACGTATTTCTTGAAGAACTTCCCGCTCTACCCCGTAACGTGAAGTTGAATTCTTTATTGATCTTGAACCCGCATACAAGCCCATTTCTAAAACCCCATATCGAATGGCTCTATTGAACTTCAGGAGTTAAAGGTCCAACTACAGGAGTTATTGGACATTAGTTTTATTCGTCCTAATACATCTCCTTGGGGTGCTCCTGTTTTATTCGTAAAGAAGAAAGATGGGAGTATGCGACTTTGTATTGATTACCGGGAATTGAACCATGTTACCATCAAGAATAGGTATCCGCTACCTCGTATTGATGACCTGTTTGACCAGTTGCAAGAAGCACAATTCTTTTTAAAGATCGATATTCGTTCTGGATATCATCAATTTGAAGGTTAAAATCGAGGATATTCCAAGACGCCTTCGTAACTCGACACGGCATTATGAATTCCTAGTCATGTCTTTTGGATTGACTAATGCTCCTGCGGCTTTCATGGATATGATGAACCGAGTATTCAAGGATTATTTGGATCAGTTCGTTGTTGTCTTTATTGATGACATCCTCATATATTCCAAAAGCCGTGAAGATCATGAGCACCATTTGAAGCTGGTACTGCAAAGGCTTCGTGATAACAAGCTATATGCCAAGCTGAAGAAATGCAAGTTCTGGCTTGAGGAAGTAGCATTCCTTGGGCACGTGGTGTCAAAACATGGAGTATCTGTTGACCCGACGAAGATTGAAGCAATACAAAGTTGGGGGCAACCGAAATCGGTGACCGAAGTACGTAGCTTTTTGGGCTTAGCTGGTTATTATCGAAGATTCGTGGAAGGATTTTTTTGAATCGCTACTCCATTAACTCAGCTGACTCGGAAAGATATCAAATTCGTATGGAGCGAGGAATGCGAGAAGAGTTTCCAAGATCTCAAGAGGAGACTCATTTCGGCACCTGTTTTGACAATACCATCTGGTTCGGATGGATTTGTTATCTACAGCGATGCTTCAGGCAAAGGGTTAGGATGTGTTCTCATGCAACGTGGGAAAGTCATAGCCTATGCCTTGCGACAACTTAAAGAATATGAGAGAAATTATCCTACTCATGATCTAGAGTTGGCAGCAGTTGTTTTCGCGCTAAAGATCTGGAGGCACTATCTATATGGGGAGAAAGTGGAGATATATTCAGACCATAAAAGCCACAAATATTTCTTCACCCAAAAGAAATCAACATGCGGCAATGACGTTGGCTCTAGCTGTTGAAAGACTACGACCATACCATTCAATACCATCCTAGAAAAGCAAACGTGGTAGCTGACGCGTTGAGTAAAAGATCATATGCGGGAACGAGTGCGATGTTGTTAACACAAAGGCCTATTTTGTGTGATTTACAAAAGATGAAGATAGAATTCAAGACTCCGGGGACCCATGCAATGATGTCAAGTATACGTATAGAACCAACTTTAATCGAAAAAGTTAAAGTTGCTCAAGCCACAGACCCGGAGCTGATGCGTATAAAGAAGAAAGTGCAAGAAGGTGCTATTCCAGAAGCAAGAATCGATGAAGAAGGAATACTTCGAGTCCACTCCAGACTTTGTGTTCCTAACGATTCTGATTTGAAATACAAGATCATGATGGAGGCACATAATACACCGTTTGTAATCCATCCTGGAAGTACCAAAATGTATCGTGATCTTCGACATACATTTTGGTGGAACAATATGAAGAGAGAGATTGCAAAGTTTATTTCGAGGTGTTTAACTTGTCAACGTGTAAAGGCAGAGCATCAAGTGCCAAAGGGTCCATTGCAACCACTTGAGATTCTGAAATGGAAGTGGGAACACATTACCATGGATTTCGTTACGGGTCTTCCCACGGTTTCTCAAGGCATAAATTCTATTTGGGTTATTGTTGATAGATTAACTAAGTCTTCTCATTTCTTGCTGATACTGGAGACTTATTCCCTTGAACGTCTTGCTCGTATGTACGTAGATGAGATTGTGAGGTTGCATGGCATGCCAGTATCCATAGTTTCGGATCGTGACCCAAGATTCACTTCAAGATTTTGGGTTAGCTTGCAAAAAGCTATGGGCACGAATTTACGGTTCAGTTCGGCATACCATCCTCAAACGGACGGACAATCAGAGAGGACTATACAAACTCTTAAAGATCTATTAAGACTCTGTGTCCTAGACTTCAAAGGCAGTTGGGATAAGTATTTACCATTGGTGGAATTCTCCTACAACAATAGTTATCAGGCAAGTATAGGTGTGGCTCCATTCGAAGCATTGTATGGACGAAAGTGTCGCTCTCCAATATGTTGGGATGAGGTGGGTGAAGTAACATTATTGGGACCCGAGTTGGTACGTATGACTACAGAAAAGATCCAAATGATTCGACAACGTATACAAACGGCACAGGATCGACAAAAGAGTTATGCGGATCTTCATCGAAAAGACGTGGAATTTAGTATTGGGGATCATGTATTATTGCGTGTTGCTCCATGGAAAGGAGTTACAAGATTTGGGAAGAGAGGAAAGCTCAATCCACGATTTATTGATCCACTTCAGATTCTTGTTCGAGTAGGAAATGTGGCCTATAGACTCGCGTTACCTCCAAGTATGTCTCGTGTTCATAATGTTTTTCACGTATCCGTGCTTCGTAAATATGTGAAAGACCCGAACCATGTTATTGAGTTAGAACCGGACGAGATAACCGAAGACTTAACGTATGAAGAGGTACCTGTCAAGATTTTGGATAGGAAGGAACATGTCCTATGCACAAAGGTCATACCACAAGTCAAAGTTTTGTGGAGGAACCATGCTATTGAGGAAATGACCTGGGAGTTGGAAACGGAAATGAAAGCGAGGTATCCTCATCTTTTCGAAACACCAGGTACGTACGTCAATTTCGAGGACGAAATTTCATAAGGAGGGGAGGTTGTAAGACCCCAACTTATTATAAATAAAATTGAATTTCCTTTATTTATTATTTTGAAATAGTAAGGGTTGATTTGATTAATGTGGTTAGTTATGGGTAAAATGAGCAAATATTTTAAATAAGCAAGTGGTTATAAAATATTCATTTTTATCGGAGAATATTCGTTTGGTCGTGGAATATTCTTCTACCGTCGGGAATATTCGCATGCACGGCCGCGACCTTTGTGTGGGCCCCATAACGGAAAAGCGATTGGATGAAGAAAACGATAAGTATAAGTTGTTTATAAATAACGGCGTAGTTATTACCAAGATTATCTTTGTTGGAATACCTGGTGGCTAAAACATAGTAATACGCGTTGTTGCACAGTAACACACAGTATTTCACCAATTATTGATTCTTACGTAAGAAGGCACTACTCAATAATTGTTACAATAATTACATTTTAGTATTTTATTTTATTGATTCAATAATTGTTGCGTTGATATTTTATATTATTGTTGTTTCAATAATTGCCACTACACATTATTTTCCATTATCGAAGCAATAATTCATATTATCTGAATAATATTATTAGATAACATTATTGGCAATGTCTAGAAAGTTCTGTCTAGGGAGAGGTTTGGTCACCTAATTGCACGCTAGTAAGGAGAAATCCTTATTGGAAAGCCCCCTCTTTCCTGGGAATTGCCTGGTTGTCAGTATTGTGATTCGGTAATATTATTTGTGAATAATTAATTATTGATTTATATGATAAGAAAAATATTCATTTTATGTGGATATAGATGGAGAAAATTTTTAAAGTGACAATTGTTGAAAATCGATATTTTATCTTTTCTGATAAAATAATATTTTATTATTATAGTATAATAATAATGATATTTTTTGCAATGAATGTGGGATATATGAGTATATGAGGAGGAAGGGTATTTTTGTTGCAAAAGTTGTTTAAAACAAGTTAAACATGTCTGTGGGCCCATTTCTTGACTAAAATTTGATTATAGCCTGTAAAATCGTCCGTTTGTGGATTTTGGTCAATTTCTGTTTGGAATTGGGAAAAACTTTCTTCTGCAAAGTTGTAGATAATGAAATTTCCTATGGAAAAGACATGTGGTTTGAATTTTTCTCACAAAAGGGCTATTTATTATGAATTATTGAAGTTCTGAAGTTCCAAAATAATTAATTTTTGGAAGTTTTATTTATTTTTATTAATAAAAACGTTTTTTATATTTTGTGGGCTTCATTAACATGTGCAAGGTGGCTGAATACAGATTCAAGAAGTGGGCATAGGAATTTTTTATATTAATATTATATTAAATTTTCTGCTTTGGTGTTCTAAGCATTTTCCTATAAATAGGGTGCTTAGGTTAGAATTGAAAATCACATCAGAAACTGAAGTTTTCTCTCTCTTTCTCTCTCGATATATTGAGCATATTCTTGTGAGTATTTTAATACTTTGAATGTTTCTATACGGTGCAAGTTCAAGTCATAGCCTATATCCGGTGTTTCAACTAGAAGTACTATCTTTACGAGGTAAGGGATGTTATTTTCTTCATAAATGATATTATTTCTTTCAATATCATTATGCCAAAATATTGGTCTGAACTTTTTATCAAATTTGGAACTTTTTGTGTCGGGGTTACTATTCACATATCCGTCTATTCACGTATATGGCACTATTCACGAATACGACACTATTCACAGAAAAATTAAATTTTCATTTTTCGTCCAAAATATCTATTATGGATACTAGCTTTGATTGTATCCATCTACTATGAATATTTATGAGGTATTTTTGGACATGAAATAGCTGAAATATTTATTCTTTTGTTTCACTGGATTCGTTTTCTTTAAAATATTTTTCATCATCCTTAGTCCTAAATGATGATATTACTGAATATCTTTGGCCTGTAGTGCAAAGATGAATAATTTCTGATGAATATCTTTGGCCCGTAGTGCAAAGATGAACAAGTGTTTAGATGAACATGACCAACTGATGAATATCTTTGGCCTGTAGTGCAAAGATGAATTTATGATTCCAGATATATGTTGATTGATGTTACAGGGATAAAATATTGACGATAGACTTTTAAATTCATATATAGAAGATAGTAGACTTTATTCTCTATTTAACTCTTCTAATGAATTATTATTTCTGCTGCGAATATTGATTTAAAACTTGTTGTCTATTGTATTCTATTAGATTTTTCCCTGTTGAAGACTAAAGATAATTTGTTCTATATTATCTTGGTCATAATATTCTTTACTGGGCTAGTTGAGCTCACCCTTTTCCTTTTTGTTCTATTTTTCTTCTTAGGAGGCGAGAATGTAGCGAGTACTAGTCGGGATATGGAATGAAGGTTCTAGAAAGTCGTTTTAGTAATCCTCACCATTTTTGTAAAATAATGTATCAATAATTGTAATGAGGACTTATTTGAGTGTGGATATTGTCTAGATGGCAATATTTGTATTTAAACTCACGATTTTTATGTTTTATTAATAAAGTTGTAGTTGTTTCTGTACCATGTATTTTGATGACTCAGAATGGGTGTTATATACTTATTTTGGGGGCGTCACATAGAACAATTCTAATATTATTTATAATGAATTAAACTCTTTTAATTCAAATATAAATAAATAATATGTATTCTACATCATGAGTGACACCTTATAAATAATGTATCATGACTATCCGGATAATATGAATTCAACGTTTAATATGAGGATTATCACAAATAATACAAATAACATATTCCGTGAATAGTTACCGCACAATTCAATCCTTCTACCACACAATGTATCAATCAAATATAAAACATGGAATTACTTTTAAGTTTTATTTATTCGATTATATGTATTTTGATTCTAAAATGCTCAACTCAAGTTAATTTAATTAAAAACTTTTTTTACTGGAAGTGGTAGATCCTTTGTTGATCATTCACATATCTAGATATATACTTTATTATATCCGAGCATACCCTACAGCATACCCAAGAGTATTAAGTAATATATCAAAACATAACTCAGTATATACAAGATACTATGATGATCTCAAGTCCAATGATCACTTGTACTACTATCACTTTAGGAACACCTATTGACAGACAAGTAAAACTCTATTAGGGTTTCTTTATACAAGTCACGTTCAGTGAACTTTGTAGGGAGAGTGCATATGTTGATTTGATGTTTAAATATAAATTCTCATGATTATTTGTAAAGTCCTTCAAGGAATATATGTACAAGGACTTAGTGATAGATCAAATTTGTTAGGTTGATCTAAACTCTTAATTATGTGTATCATTCTGTAAATGAATGTATAGATAGAGAGATCAAAGCCGTTGGGTTGATCTTGAGATGTAATAAATAGGCTTCGAAGAATTCGTAGTGTATCAATCTGATCAAGATTGCAGAAGTCAAAGCAAAAACGTAGAGCTTCAAAAATTGTAGTGTACCTGCCTTGAAGGGCCTCTTCGAAAAACGTAGAGTGGTCCCAACGTTTGCCGAGCCAACTCAGAGATCGTAGTGTGCTCTCGGAAACGTAGAGTTTACAACTCAAGCAAGCAAAGATCGTAGTATGCAAGCATTTAAGAGAAATAGTAGTGCTCTCTACTGATAGCATCAGACCAAGCATCAAGGCGACAAGTCACCACAATCTGAATCGTAGAGTATCACCTGCCTTGTGTCAGAAGCATCAAGCCTCACATTTTGTGTGAAGACAAACTCCAACAAATGTGGAATGGGTTCTAAACATTGTAGTACTCACCAGTCCCAAAGGCATAAAAGATATCCTTAGTATGCAACAAAGAAGCGTATTGAAGAAGCTAAGGAAAGTACCATTGGTAAAGGGAAAAACACCTTTTCAGGTGTTAGGTGAGAAAGCAGTCTGCTGTGTCAGTGGGCTAGAATGCAATTCAGAAGATGTGCAGAAAAGTCTCCATCAAAGAACAGAAATGTCAAACGCATTTAATGCTTCAACGGATGGATCTAACAGATAGTTTTCAAGATCACATATATGCAAATCAAGCAGATGAGAGTAACAAGCAAGCATTGAACAAAAACGTACAAGAACTCTCAAAGCTCAATTCTACAATCTGAGAAAAAGAAAAGCTTGCTCAGGTACTCAGTTCTTTCGAACAAGTGCATAAACAGCAACTGAGTAGCACCCATCAAGAACTCAACATCTACCAATCAACTGAAGAAAAAGTTCCAAGTCAGAACGACTTGAAGAGTTCTAAGTGAACTGTAAAAGAGCCAAGTCTGCTGGACTTGAAGAGTTCAAGAGTTAACTAAGAAGTTCCTAGACTGCTGGTCTAGAAGGAATCTAAGTAATTCAGAAAGTGTAAAAGACATCCTTAGTGGATTTCCTACTCGAGGAGTAGAGGAGTGGACTAGGAGCTTTAAGTGCTCTGAACCACTTAAAATGACCGTGTCTCTTACATTCTTAATATAACTGCTATATCTGCTATATCTGCCTCACTCTCATAAACTCACTATCTTAAGGGAGATTAAGACTAATATTAATTCCGCTAAAGTTTTAATCATCATCTACTAATAAGTTAAAACGAAAAGAATTTTAAATATCTATTCACCCCCCCCCTTCTAGATAATTGTTGTGCCTCCGGGAACTAACAATTGGTATCAGAGCAGGTTCTATTATACAACTTACAAAGCTTTAGTAGATCCAATGGCACACTTACTATGTGAATCAAGAACTGGAGGAGGCAGCAAGCCACCAATGTGCAACAAAGATAAATTTGCAAACTGGAAAGTTAGGATGCAAGCATACATGGACTCAATAGATGAAGATTTATTTGAGATTGTTCAGAATGAGCCCTATGTTCCAACAAAGCTTGCACCAACCATAGACGATCCATACAGAATACAAGTCAAAGTCAAAGAGGAGTGGACAGACAACGAGAAGAGAGTTGTCCAACTCGACAAGAAGGCCAAGAACATTTTGTTTCAATTATTAGAAGATGATCTATTCGAAAACGTAGTCAACAACAAAATAACAAAGGAGGTTTGGGAAGCACTGTAATAATCGTAAATTTTATGATTAAATATTAATATTGATATAAATAGAGCCTATGAATATTTATTTTATAAATGCTTACACAACATGAGGTGAGTAAATCAATTGAATTAAATTGAATTTATGATAATGGATAAGATGTGGAAAATTATGATAAGCTTATGAAATGTCTTGTGTGACACAATGATGGAATTAATAATGAATAAATTGAAGAAGGAATGCATTATTAAGTGAAGGATTAGTTAAGATTATATTGTTGATTAATTGTTGTTATGAGTATTAGCATATCAATGAGTAAACAATTTAAATGGTATATTAAAGATAATATCTTGAGAAATTGAGTAAATTCTTTTATTATAAGGAACGCCTTATTTTTCGTATATAAAGTGAAAATGTAATGTTATGTCTTTTTATGGCGTAATACAAATTTATATTGTAGTATTTATATCTTAAGTATTTCAAGAGGATTAAATTACAAAAGAAAGCTAAGATATATTTTTATTCACGAAGTAAAGGATGACGATGAGAGATGTGGTATTTAATTAAATTATTTAATTATATCGAGTATTGATAAATCATTGGATTGGTTTAAAAACTTGTGCGGATGGACTAAATCATTTTTATTATTATTTAAGTGAGTAACTTAAATTATGTGAAATAACTCGACTTATTAATAATTATTAAGGTGGTGTATAATTTAGTGTTATTTGGGTAAATTAAATTAATTAATTTGCTGCAATAATAATTAAGTATTTACATGTTTATAATCCAAATAATAAATCTGGTAGGATAAGGTGGTAGGCCTAAATTGATTTAGTAGGCAGACTTAATGAGTTTTTCTGGCCAAACTATTATGTTACTTGTAATTTCGATTGGGGGGTGTGTGGCTAGCCAAATAGAGTCCAAGCTTAATGCTCTTAATATGTGTGTAAGCCCAAGGGAAATAGAACATAGCCATGTGATTATTTATCCACCCATTTCGGCAGCCATGTGATTATTTATCCACCCATTTTATTTATTTTTTTGCCAGCCTTGGTAGTGATGCAATGGTAGTAGCCATATTGATTTGAAAACCAATTTGTCTTGTAACGTAATAACACAATTCCAATAAACTAAGTTTCTATCATGGGGTATTACACATTATTGGGACTATCATTTAGGGACCAATGGATCCAAGAAGAAAGGGAGCATGGCGTGTGATATTTTTGACAATTCAATGGTGACATGAGTGATGGGATATCATAGACCACTTAGGGACTGCTATAGAGTTCTTGTAGGGGGATGGTCAAGGAGAGTTTCTAGTTAATTTATGCAGTCCTTTTAGTATATAAACCCCCTTGCTCTAGTTTTTTTTAAAGCAAGAACCATTATAGAGAGAGTGTGAGTGTTCGGTGAGAAGGAGTATTAGCAGCAGCAGTTCTTCATCTTAGCAACCCATTTCAAAATTTTTCAAGCAAAGGTATAAAAATAAATTAATAAAATTACTTTCCATTTAATTTCTAGTAAACACTTGTTTTTTTTAAAGTAATGTGGATATTATGTGTTGCTTGTAAGAGTTAGTATGCTAAACTAGATGTCTGCATGCTAAATTAATATTTAAGACATTAGTTTTTATAATATGCCTTTAAACTAGATAAATTAATTTGCATGAGTGCAAAATTTGTTTACGTAGAAAAAAAAAACACAAAGCATGTATATGAAAAGAGAGAAGGGGCTGCGTGTGCATCAATTAAATGGGTGTTATATGTTAATTTTTTTTTTGTGCAATAAGGATGCTGCTTTGTGGCTGTTATTTTTAAGGCTAATTATTAGTTAACATGGCTGCTAGTTGTACAAAAATTTTGCTGTTACATATTCAATAATTTGGTAGCTACATGTTCAAATTAAAGGAGGAGCTGCTATGCATGGGAATTAAAAATCTTTTAGCCTTACCTATTATGTAATCTTAAAACATTAAAATGTGGGGCAATGTGAAGATTTAAAAGGCTATATATCAAACACATTTTTTTTACCTCCAGTAAGGCCAAACGTAAGATTTGGTTCTAAAAAATTTGTTATGCCAATTGAGGATAAATAGAGTAATGCTTAAATATAATAAGAAGGGTGTTTCCATAAAGTGGGGTTATTTATGTATTATATTTGTAATGTCTTTCAAAGAAATACTTTGATTAGCCAACATGGAGGTAATGAGATATAAATAAGTATACTAAACTAATTTAATAATAACATTAAAACATTAAATTGTGACACTATGTGCATTATATATTTATAAGGGAAGTAATAAAAAGGGTATGTGTTACAGTGATGTATTTATGCTATATCAAATGGGGTATTTACCTTTAAGCTACATTCTAATGTGACATTAATAACATGTAAAAATTGAAAAGAAAATAAGTAAGGGTTTATGATGATAAACAAACAGAATAGTGTAATGTCATTTTGAACTCTAATTAATTAAATTAGTTCAGATAACTAATTTGAGCAACAATTTAATAAAGTAATGTTATGTGCATAGTTTTCTTATTTGTGAGCATAATTGTGTAGTAAGTAAGCAATGTAGTATTTTTCAACATTATGTATTGTATAAGAGACTAGTACCTTAAACTAGGATGACATGCGATTAATAGCTAAAATGAGACGGTTTTCAATAATCACTAATTTGTACGGCTATATTATTATATTATAAGCATTATACGTGACAAGGTGTCAAAGGTAAACATAATCGACGAACGAGGCAAGTTCCTTAATTCTTACAATGTATACATATTGTATAACTCGAATTGTTGTCATATCAACCATATTTATATCGAGCAAATATCTATTTCTATTCGAAAATCATTTGTATACCTTGACGTTGTTGCAAGCATTGGACTTATCGTTCTTAAATGCATTATAAAAGTTGTCTAAGCCTTTGATTCGACTAGACTATTATCATGTGTTAAAAAGATATCCAAACCAATTGACTTGGTGTGGACTATCATAAATCTAATGAGATGAACAACCCTCATTGAAGGGGAAATTATATATTATCGGGGAACCGACGTGCGCACATGAGTATGATTAAATGTTATGCATAATACGTAGGGTACTTTAGGCTGATCACCTGTTGTACTCGTTTATATTAGATTACGATATATATCATTAATTTTAGTAAAGAGTTCTTAGTCCTTAGTATTTGCTTTCGGTGTTCATTCATATTGAACCTCGAAATAAATAAATCACGAAATTTTGTTGATATCCTTGATCATATAATGACACCTATTGAGTACTCTTGATATTTCTTGATATCCTTGAACTACCAATTATTATTATACCCTTGAAGATTCAAATGCTATAACTGCTTATTCTTCTGGCTATATTACTTGCTGGGCAAACTGGTTGCTCATTCTTGCTTCCTAAAAACTTTACAGTTAAGGCAGAGCAAGGCGGTACTTCAGGAAAGGACAAGGGAAAGGGCAAGGCTACAGAATAACCTAGTCCTTTAAGATTAGAAGTATTATTATTATTGTTATGCTTATTATGATGTATTTAAGGATGATTAAGTTATGTTTAAGTTTAATCGCTGAATTATCGTAGTAATGGTTACGGTTCCTCGGGACGCGAATATTTATATTATATCAATGTAAATTATTCTATTATTTCCGTTGTTGATGATATTAATAAGATATTCGAAGTTGCACGTGATGCACCGAATTCGTGATATGGGTGTCCGAATTTTGGGGGCGTCACAAGCACTACTCATCATGCACGAAGGAACGGAAGAAGTAAGAGAAAACAAGCAATCCCTCCTAACACAGCAATATGAAATGTTCGCGCACGTTCAAGGAGAGAACTTCACTGCCACCTACGAGAGATTCAACGTTCTACTTAACTCTCTACGAGCATATGGAAAGATCTACCCAAACAAAGATCTAATCATAAAGTTCATGAGAGCCTTACCTAGCAGATGGGATGCCAAAACTACTGCTATTAGAGAGTCAAAGAATCTTCATGAGATGACAGTTCAACAACTATATAGCAATCTTCTGACATACCAACTGGAGATGACTCAACGAGTTGAAACCCTATCAGAAGGAAGAAAGAAGGATAAGGGTGTTACTCTCAAAGCAACTGAAAGTGTATCCAAGGTCAACACTGAGATTGACTCTGACTATGACGAAGACGATGATGAAGACTTTGCTATGCTGGTAAAAAGACTAAGAAGGTTCATGCGTCAAGGAAAAACCAAACCGAAGCGAAAGAAGGTCAAGAACTTCAAGCAATGCCCAAGAAGCAAATGAATGATCTATGCTACAACTGCAAGAAGCCTGGCCACTTTATTGCCAACTGCATCAAACCTCTCAGAGAAGAACTAAAGAAGAAATCACATACAAAGAAGGAATACAAAGGCAACAAAAGGCCTTAGAAGAGAGACAAAGGCCTGATAGTTGGAGGATTGTGGAGTGATTCAGACAATGACTCCAATCCTGAATCTGGAGATGATGAAGAACCACAAATGGCTAATCTTTGCCTAATGGCCAAACATGCAAAGGAAAAACTAAACTCCAACATACATGAAGTAAGTCTCGATGAGGTATTTGACTTCAACTCTCCTGATGTAGACATTAATGATTTGAGAACTGCACTGCATGGCATAACAACTGATCTACATCAATACATGAAGTGGTTCGAGTTACATCTAAGGATCATTCACTTCTTGAAGAGAGAAAAAAGTTCAAGAAGAGCTAGAAACAGCTCTTCTAAGTACTAACATTCTCTCCAAACTTGAGGTTGAGAATGAGATCTTAAAACAAATTAATGAGCTCAATGCACAAAGAAAGTCCAATTTAACCTCTAAAATTGAGGAACTAGAAAAGACTATCTCTACATGGAACAAATCCTCATCATCCATGGACTCCCTGCTCTCTAGTCAGAGAAGTACATTTGACAGAATATGCTTAAGCTTTGGGGAATCCACCTCAGAGCCATGTGTGGAAAAGACAAAGGAAACTAGCACTAGTAATGCCTCAAGTTTCAGTAGAAGCATTACCTTTGTGAAATCCTCACAGGAGGAAGAACCAGTCCAACCTTGTTCTACTGTTTCCATCCATACTCCAAGGAGTAAAGGATCTCATGCTGGCCTGGGCTTCAGAAAAGAGAAGAGTAACCCACCATCTACTCACCAACCTCTAAGCATCGTAGAGTTAAATAAAACCAACTCTACGAACCAATTGGGAAGGTACAATAGAGATAAGATACACTTCTCACATTTCATGAGACCAAAAGACATGTGGAAGAAGAAAAATCAGTTTAACAGAAGAATGACTAAAGAACCACAAAAGTCCAAATGGAGGATGAATTCTCTCACACACACACAGACATGCATCACACTAAGTGTTTTGTGTGCAATAGAGTTGGTCACAAGGCTACAAGATGCTATTATAATTCCATGCATGTGAGACCCAAGATCAAACAGATTTGGGTCCCCAAGGGCACTAACAAAGTAGGACCCATGCAAATATGGGTACCAAAATGAAGGTTCAATGTTATGACAAGAAAAGAGCTCCACGATCACAACCTGGTATCTGACAGTGGATGCTCAAGACACATGACAGGGAACAAAGCCCTTCTTTCTAACTACATAGAGAAGGAGGGTCCCTCAGTCATCTTTGGAGATAAAGGCTCGGGCAAGACAAGAGGATATGGCTCAGCTGGTACTGGTGCAGTATCTTTCAGCAAAGTGGCATATGTGGAAGGTCTCCAACACAACCTTCTAAGCATCAGCCAACTCTATGACAAGGGTCATCAAGTAACATTCCTCAACAACCAGTGTCAAGTCAGAGATTTGAAGACATCTGCTATAAAGCTAACCGGGACAAGAGAAGGAAATGTCTACACAGTGAATCTTGGACAACTAAGCTCAGACGAGACAATATGCTTTCTGGCAAAAACATCTGAAGAAATGAGCTGGCTATGGCATAGATGGTTGTCCCACTTAAACTTCAAAAGCATGTCACACTGGCATCAAAAGATCTCGTTGCAGGCCAACCCAAGTTCAACTTCGTCAAAGAAAGGCCATGCAATGCCTATCAGCTTGGAAAGCAAACCAGAAGCTTATTTAAGAGCAAAACTGCCAACTCAATCGACAAGCCCTTGCAATTGCTTCACATGGATCTATTTGGGCCAATTCCAACAACAAGTCTTGGAGGGAAAAGGTACTCACTAGTTATAGTCGACGACTACACCAGATTTACATGGGTATTCTTTTTAACCTCAAAGGATGAAAAAGCTCCCAACTGATCAAGATGTTCAGGCTGGTAATGAACGAGAAATGAGAGAAAATCAAGGCCATAAGGAGTGATCACGGAAGAGAATTCAACTTCTCAGATATGGACCAATTTTGCACAGACAATGACATCAGTCATAACTTCTCAGCTCCACGAACTCCTCAACAAAATGGAGTAACTGAAAGAAAGACTAGAACTTTGATAGAGGCTGGAAGAAATCTACTAGCAGCAGCCCATTTGCCTGAATATTTTTGGGCAGAAGCTGTCACCGCATGCTACACATAGAACAGATCACTGATACACTCGACGATCAAAAAGACACCCTACGAGCTGTGAAAGGAAGAAAACCAAGTGTCAGCTACTTTTATGTATTCGGTCGTGCATGCTACATTCTCAACAATGGAAAACAGTACTTGACAAAATTTCAACCCAAGTCAGACGAAGGAATCTTTCTTGGATATGCCACAGATAGTAAGGCCTACAGAGTGTTCAATAAGAAGAAGCTGAATGTTGAAGTCTCGATTCACATCATCTTTGATGAAACAGACTTAGAAAAAACAGTGCTTCAAGACACTACGACCGACAGTACAGACACTATGAATGAAGTCGTCAAGCTCAACACTACGATCGTAGTACCAGACAGTGAAATCGTTGAGCAAGAAAATGAGATCGTAGAGAGGCCTATGCAAGACAACGAACCTCCACACCGAGAAGAAGAAATAGATCTTGAAGATTTAAGACAAGAAGGTATTAGGACAGATGTCCCAACCGAAAATAGATGGGCAAGAGTTCACACTCAAGATCTAATCATTGGAGATCCGAATGCAAGAGTCAAAACAAGAGCTGCCACCCAGAATGAATTCTTTTACCTAAGCTTCCTTTCACAAATGGAACCAAAGAAGATAGAGGATGCTATGGAAGACTCCAGCTGGATAGAAGCCATGTATGAAGAACTCAACCAATTTGAAAGAAGCAAAGTATGGAGATTGGTACCAAGACCAAAGAGTCATCCTGTCATTGGAACCAAATGGGTCTTCAGAAACAAGATGGACGAAGATGGAGTAATAACCAGGAACAAGGCAAGATTAGTGGACAAGGGCTACTCTCAGGAAGAAAGCATTGACTACGATGAGACATTTGCACATGTTGCCAGACTAGAAGCCATCAGAATCTTTCTTGCCTTTGCTGTTCACATGAAGTTTAAGGTCTTCCAGATGGATGTCAAAAGTGCAGACTCAACGATAGCAGAATCCCATCATCAAGAGGAGCATCCTGTGATGATAAGTTTCAAAACAAAGCAATCTCTTTGATAAGCGCTTCAGGAAAAAACCTAACCCTTGACTCACTCCAAGAGGTTGGCCCTTCCTGAGCTACTTTAAAAGAATGCTAAGTCAAAAACTCATGACAAGGATCCGGTCAGACTCGATGAATGCTGGACAGACTCAACGATCATAGCTCAAACCCGACGATTGCTGGTCAGACTCGATGATCATAGCTCAGACACGACAATTGTTGGAAAGACTCAACGATCGTAGGTCAGACTCGACGAATGCAAAGCAGACTCAACGATCACAAAAGCTACCTCAACGATCGTAGTCCTCCCTAAGGACACATTAGCTCTGAAGGAGCTAAGGGAAAATTAGTACTATCCTCTATAGTCAAATTCGTAGAGCCAAACAAAAGTTGACACCTGCCCCACTAAATAAAAATGGAGAGAGGGAAACTACAAGTACAGTTCGAAAACACCTTTTTGAAATTAAAAGTTCAAAAGGCCTATCTCTCTTCTTTCTCTCTACAAGTAGAAACCCTAACCCCAAAGGAAGCTCAAGCAACCATACTCCCTTCAACGATAGAAATGGCAGCCTCCAATGTCGTCTTCGGCTACAGACTATGCTTCGATGAGTTCAAAACAGCTGAACCCAAATTTCACAAGACTCTATCGTTACTGAAGAAGGCGGATCTCGAAGAAGCTTTGGGTATAGACACATTGATATACCCAAAGCTGGTAAAAGAATTTTACAATAATGGTGTATTTGAAAACAACACCATCACTGTGAAAGTCAGGAACGTAGAAATCAGACTAAAGGCTGAGGACCTCAATCTAGCCCTAGGTCTCAAACCTGAAGGGTATCCATCCATAGATGGCATAAACTTCCTTAAGGGACTCAAAAAGATGCATCACAAGAAATCACCCTCTGTCAAAGGATACAAGAAGAAGGAGTTTCCACAGAGGTATGAATTTCTAGCTGATATTGTTGGAAAATATATATGTTGCAAGAGCTCTGGTCATGACTCTGTAAATGAGGTGCAACTCAAGCTCATGACTGCCATATGTTATCAAATACAACTTAACTATGGGGCTCTATTGCTTGAATGGATTGGGAAGTGGTTAATCAGCTCAATGAAGACAAAGAGCTCTCAAAAGATGCTCTACGGGCGATTTATAAGCATCATCCTACAAGCTTGCTTTGGGTGACAAGATTAAGGATGACGTAGGAGAAGCCATTAATCCAAACAGGCGAATGACCCAACAACTATTCGAAAACTTGAAAAGGAATCCAGCTGAAAATGTGCGAATGATGTTTGAATCCAGTGGAAGAACTGGTGAAATAAAGGAATTAGGAGTGCCAGGAAATATGTCAGTTGTCAGAGAAACTGAAGGAGAAGAAGAAGAAATAAATAAAGAAGAACCCACTGCCCTGATCAGAAAGAGCATGAGCAAGAGAAAGTTAAAGGCTAGAATAGCAGAAGAACCCCAGGGATCCACAACTGATAAACCTGTAGAGTCCTCTGACATTGAGACTCTAAGGATCTTAAGAAAGAAGCAATAGCAGGCTGAAGCAGAAGAAGATAGAGCTACTATATCTCAGCTGCTGAAAAAGAATAAGATCAGCCACAAACCCAAAAGGCCATCCATCTCTTCGATCGTAGAGTCTCTACTGATCGAAGAGATAAGACCAAACACATCAAGTAAGGAAGCCGCTGAATCAAACATTACGGGCGATCAATGGACAAAAGCGAAATTCAAGAAAGTCCACGAGGTACGTGGCTCGACTTAGAAAATCAAGAAGAAAATTGGTCAAGAAATATATTCTTGTCAATGAAGAAGTACTAAAAAGGGAAGACAAAGAATTGGCTGCTGAAAAGGAACCAGAAAATGAAAGCCAAAAAGTCAAAGCTCAAACTGAGGGAGAAACACCTGAAGCTCTGATGATAGAGAATACACCTGCTGAGGGGGAGATGCCTAAAGCTCCCATCCTAGAAGGTGCTCCAGTTGAGGGGGAGCTATTGATTGTACAAGAAGATGATCAAGTTGAGGGGGAGGCTCATGACACCTCCATGGAAGAAGAAGAGGTCCCTGCAAGAAATGAAGAAGAACCAGTGCAAGAACATCATGAGGCCATTGAGATAATGGAATCCTCCAATGAAAATAGAGAAGAGGATGAAGGTGACGAGGTCGAGATCATAGCTGTGGGCATTGATGGGTATAGAAGAGCCAACTATGAGCAACTATTTTCATATCTACCCATGATGCCTTTCCATCAAGCTCAAATTCTAATTAAACTCTTGGAGTCACATGTTTTGGAGCTTCAAAGAGTATCCGGCCATCTCAGTGCTAGCTAATGGATTCCCAGAAATATTCAACTTTGCCAAGAAGTTACTCACAAACAACTCTTCCTCAAAGTATAAACCTGAGGTACTGTCTATCCCAACCCTCTTCAGAGTTAATCACTTTTCATCATCCTCATTTAATCAATTTTATGAATTCCCACGATGGTTGGAAGTAATTCTTCATCCACTAAATCAATTTCCAGTTGCAGAATCCCAAAATTCTGTAATTGAGGAACCAAATGTGATCAACTTCATAATGCTCGCACATCCCATCATCTCTACGATCACTGACTCTAGCCTCATTGCAGAGTCTCCACCTCAAATCGTAGAGCCACCAAACTTAAACATCCAAACCCAGGCCCCTCCATCAAATATTCCCTCCTCATCCAGCAACGAATACTTCAATCTCGATCTTGCCCTCTACTCACTACAAGATCAATACCAGAGAAAACCCCCTTCCTCACAAATTCCACAACTGAATGAAATTCTTTCAGAGTTGTCTACAAAAGATGACTTGTCAGAAATGTCTAAGAAAGTGATCAAGGAACTCGATGAGAGACTTGAAGAACACACTGACCTCATTCAGTTGAGATTAACAAAAATGATCAATGCTGCCAATAATCTTCCGCACTCCCTAAGCTTTACGCTCTCTAAGACACTTAAGGAGTTTGTCAAGCAAATGATTCAAAGCATAAAGGACTAGGATGACATTCACTTTCTAGCAACCAAGAAACACAGAGAAGTTGTCCTTGCCCTACAGACAACTCAAGAAAATTAGAATAAAAACATGTTGGAAAGCTTCCTCAATCTACAAACTGCCGTCAAAGAATTCCAAAAATTCTACGTCATCAGTGGCACGCAAACTGACAACATTCTATCCGTTCTCCAACAAAGGGAAGCTCGGTCTGAAGCTCTAATCGAAGAAAATCGAGAGGACATTGCTTAAAACCAAAAGTCACCAACGAAGCTTGTCCAAGGACCGAATCACCTCTCGTGACATTCAACCCTTGATCTTTGACATAAAGGGGAGAATATAAAGGAACGGAGAAGGAGGCCGTAGGCGGGCGGGAGAGGAGGTCAAGGAAGCCAGGGAAGAGGCAGTGGACAATTCCACACTCAAGCTTCAAGAAGCCACCAATAGACTCTATGGTCAAGCAATCAGACTCAATGATCTGATCAGTAGGAAGTCTTAATGCCTCAACCAATAAAGAGTCAAGGACCAACTACCAGCTCACAAAATGTAACCACTACAGGCTTAAGAATGCCAATTGGAGATCCTGTATTCATGAATATGCATGATCACAACCAAAGGATAAGCCCAGGTGAGCTGGAAGACTTAGCCAGAAGGGATGAAGCAAGAAGAAAAAGAAGGGCTGAGGAGTATGCCAATCCTCCACGCAAAGGACCAAAGAAATAGAGATAAGTGAAAGTTTAAATTCTTATTGATGTAAAGCTAAATTTAAATACTCTTCAACCATCAATAAATTCATGTTTATTCTCTAGAAATTTCAGCTGCTCACTGAAATACTAAGTCATGTTTAATTTCCCGCAATTGCATCTATATACTAATAATCATGACAACAAATCTCCTTGGTTATGTCAACATCAAATAGGGGGAGATTGTTGGGAGAGTGCATATGTTGATTTGATGTTTAAATATAAATGCTCATGATTATTTGTAAAGTCCTTCAAGGAATATATGTACAAGGACTTAGTGATAGATTAAATTTATTAGGTTTATCTAAACTCTTAATGTGTATCATTCTGTAAATAAATGTATAGATAGAGAGATCAAAGCTATTAGGTTGATCTTGAGATGTAATAGATAGGTTTCGAAGAATTCGTAATGTATCAATCTGATCAAGATTGCAGAAGTCAAGGCAAAAACGTAGAGCTTCAAGAATCGTAGTGTGCCTGCCTTGAAGGGCCTCTTCAGAAAACGTAGAGTGGTCCCAACGTTTGCCGAGCCAACTCAGAGATCGTAGTGTGCTTTCGGAAACGTAGAGTTTACAACTCAAGCAAGCAAAGATCGTAATATGCAAGCATTTAAGAGAAATCATAGTGCTCTCTGCTGATAGCATCAGACCAAGCGTCAAAGCGACAAGTCGCCACGATCTGAATCGTAGAGTATCACATGCCTTGTGTCAGAAGCATCAAGCCTCACGTTTTGTATGAAGACAAACTCCAACAAATGTGGAATGGGTTCTAAACATTGTAGTACTCACCAGTCCCAAAGGCATAAAATATATCCTTAGTATGCAACAAAGAAGCGTATTGAAGAAGCTAAAGAAAGTACCATTGGTAAAGGGAAAACACCTTTTCAGGTGTTAGGTGAGAAAAAATCTGTGCTTTCAAGCAATGGGCGAAATGCAATTCAGAAGATGTGCAAAAAAGTCTCCATCAAAGAACATAAATGTCAAATGCATTTAATGCTTCAACGGATGGATCCAACGGATAGTTTTCAAGATCACATATATACAAATCAAGCAGATGAGAGAAATAAGAAAGCATTGAACAAAAACGTACAAGAAATCTCAAAGCTCAATTCTACGATCTGAGAAAAAGAAAAGCTTGCTCAGCTACTCAGTTCTTTCGAATAAGTGCTTAAACAAAGAATCGAAAGTAGCACCATCAAGAACTCAACATCTACCAATCAACTGAAGAAAAAGTTCCAAGTCAGTAGGACTTGAAGAGTTCTAAGTGAACTATAAAAGAGCCAAGTCTGCTGGACTTGAAGAGTTCAAGAGTGAACTAAGAAGTTCCTAGACTGCTGGTCTAGAAGAAATCTAAGTGATTCAGAAAGTGTAAAAGACATCCTTAGTGGATTTCCTACTCGAGGAGTAGAAGAGTGGACTAGGAGCTTTAAGTGCTCTGAACCACTTAAAACGACTGTGTCTCTTACATTCTTGCTATAACTGCTATATCTGCTATAACTGCTATATCTGCCTCACTCTCATAAACTCACTATCTTAAGGGAGATTAAGACTAATATTAATTCCGCTTAAAGTTTTAATCATCATATACTAACAAGTTAAAACAAAAAGATTTTTAAATATCTATTCAACCCCCCCTTCTAGATAACTGTTGTGCTTCCGGGAACTAACAAACTTATTATCCAATAAGCACTTTCATACTTGTTTTAGTGTTTCTACACAAATGATTATGAGATCAATCATCCTCTTCAACAACGCAAACATAATATGTACCAATCTATCCGAAATCAGTAATCTCACATTAGTGATCCATATGATTAGGAACATTTTAATTTTGAGCTATCTTAGAATTTAGATCTCATTAGCATGATCAACATCATGATTTTAAAAGAATTGCTCAAAAACTATGGGTTTATCATATTTATTAATTCAACTAATTAACATAGATAAAGAATGCCTTTTATATTAAATAAATTCTCTTATTAATAAATAAATAAGATAACAAAGTAAATGCAGATCATATCAAATGTGATTGGCTTGAGCACATACTGTGACGCCCCCAAAATAGGTCCACACTACCCATCTTGGGTCACCAAATACACACTACAGAATTCAAATACAAACTTCATTTATACAACTGTTAAACTGTCTTGCAAAATACGACAACACATAAGCTGTGAGTTTCAATACAAATATTGTACTGAATATAATACAACAATATACACACCCAAACAATGCCATATATAAATACAACAACAAATATTTCAAGTCTTCAAAGGAACACGAGAAGATTTATGTCCTCTCATTCTAATGGGGTATATTTTTTTCGCTTTCAAAGTCGGGTTCTCATCACCTTATTGTTGTTCACCAAAATTAACTATTAAATGATGTATAAAATATGACACACACACTTTAAGTTTGAGGTATAATTATATATTGTCATACTATTTTATAATGTATTGAGAAACTTTAACAGTCACAGACCATCACTTTATTCCACTGTTATCCCCGCTCGACCCAGCTACACTCTTATTACCTGAAAGGAATTGTGAAGCAAAAGGGTGAGTACACATAACCAAGTAAAGAATATTATGACTAAGATAATGTAGAACAAATTATCCTTAGTCCTCAACTGAGAAAAATCTGATAGAATACAATAGACAACAAGTTTTAGATCAACAACTGCAGCAGAACCAACAATCCATTAGAAGAGTCAAGTAGAACATAATGTCTACTATCTCCTCCAAATTAAAAGTCCATCATTAATATTTCATCCATGTAATATACATCAACAGTTCTTTGTTGTACCCAAGATAAAAAGAACTTTCATCCTTCACTTAAACCACCAAAGATTATAGTTAAATTCACAATTCATGTTTATAATAATGTAAATCAACAGCTTCTCTTTGCCAAAAAGGCTTAATCAAATTTTCACTCAATGTCCTTGCCATAAAGGCTAAGATACTTAATAATCATATCGTCTTTAGACTCTACACTAAAACATTCAAATATAACAACAGTGGTCATGATCATGCTAATCAATTGTCTATCTTTGCACTACGGGCCAAAGATATTCAATGGTCATGATCATACTAATCAATTGTCTATCTTTGTTCTACGAGCCAAAGATGTTCAATTGTAAAACCAATGATCAACAGTCCATCTTTGCACTACGGGCCAAAGACATACAACTGTAAAAAAACAATAATCAATAGTCCATCATTGCACTACGGGCCAAAGATATACAACTGTAAAAACAATAATCAACAGTCCATATTTTCACTACGGGCCAAAGACATACAACTGTAAAACCAATAATCAACTGTCCATCTTTGCACTACGGGCCAAAGAGGACTTTCACCACATCATTTGTCTGTAACATTACAGGTCATGATTATACCAATACACAATTCTTGGTCATAATCATTCCAATAAATAGTCCATTTATGCACTACGGACCAAAGATGACTTTCACCACAATATAAGCATGAGGATGATGACAATGATACAAGGAATCAATCAAGTGAGATCAAGAATAAATATTAGAGATTTATAATTCAATTTATCTAGAGTTCAAGAATGTCCAAATGGTCAACATGATGATCAAAACGTGGATTCAAATTTAAGAATAAGATTCATATATCAAAGATAATTTATTCAGAAAAGAAACGAATTTTGTCATGAATAGTACCACGTGAATAGTACCCCGAATGAAAATATTGAAATTTAATATGAAAGTTCAGACCAATATTCTAATGAAACGATACTAGATGAAGCACAAAACTCAAGGATATTATACTAATTTCAGGGATTATAGAAGCAATACTAATTACCATAGTAAGTTTAGATTTAAGAATATGAAAAGAAATAATATACGAAACTGCAAATGAATTTTTACCCGTCATGCAGTAATCCGCGTAGACAGATCTTTTCCACAAATAAAGATTGAGTACGAAGGGTTATTCACTATGCATGTGGTAATCCGCGTAGACAGGTTATTCCCACAGATTAAAGAATGAATACGAAAAATAATATCCCTTACCTTAGTAGAAGATTGGATACTGCAATATTGTAGTAGCAGAATACTCTTCTTCTTTCTCTCTTATTATCTCTCTAAAGTTTCTCTATAGTTTTAGTGAATTCGTAAGAAATAATGAAGGAATGAGCTTCTATTTATAGGAGAATGGACTAAATAGTAACTAATTCACGAACGGTCCAGATAGATTTACTATTAAAACGGACGGTCCATATTGATTTACTATTAAAACCTCAAACAACGGTCCATATTGATTTACTATTAAAACCTCAACCGACGGTCCATGTTGATTTACTATTAAAACCTCAACTGACGGTCCATGTTGATTTTACTATTAAAACCTCAACCAACGGTCTGAAAAATTAGTATATCTCCTCATGGAATAATAAGCTAAACTTACAACAAATGCCTCAAGACAAACCCCTCTATTTAATCAAAAATTGGATAAATATTTACCAAAAATCGCTTATCTTCAATAAACACATTTTTAATCTTTCAACAATTATTCATCATTAATATTAGAACTCACAATATTGACAACCAGATCATTTTCAGGAAAGAGAGGGCTTTCCGGTAAGGATTTCTCCTTACTGGCGCGTAATTAAATAACCAAACCCCTTTCATCGACAGAAATTTCTAGACATTGTCAATAATGCAAATAATAATATGAATAATTATGTCATCTCAATTATTAATTTAATAATATAAATTATTGTGCAGATGATACTGTGACAATAACTAAATCAATAATATGAGATACTATGCAGCAACTACTGTGGCAATTATTGAATAAAATTTAGTGACTTCTTACGTAAGCATCAATAATCAGATATACTATGCAATACCGTGTGTTACTGTGCAACAACGCGTATTACTGTACTTTTATCACCGGGTATTTCAACAGTTTAACGGTAAAAGTCTTGCCGTTATTTTTATAAAAAGGTTATTTTTGTCGATTTCTATATCCGACAATTATTCCGTTATGGGGTCCACCAATGATTGCGCCGTCGTACGAATATTCTCTAGACAAACGAATATTTTATGACACCTTGCTTACTTTATAAAATTTTCAAATATCACCATTAACTTTAACCTTTTATCAATTTAATCATTTACTGAATAGAAAAATTGAATAATTTTATTTCATAAAATTCGGGGTCTTACACATACTACTTTCATATACTTACCCTTCACTTTATGCACCTTTAGTCATTCATTTAAAAAAAAAAAATATATTTAGTCATCATGTTGAGGATGAGATAGAGTATTTATTAATTCTAACATATCACAAAACAAAACATAACATATATTAAGTACATTATAAGTATTATATAGACAAAAAAAAACTAAATCATTTTTAACAAATCATTTAGAAACGTTACCAATTTTTAATGTAACTATTTATTTTTATTTTTTTATCTAAGTTTATTATATCTAACTAGCTCATGACCCCATACGAAGCACGAGTTTTATTATAAAATTATTGTATTATTTATATTTTTGGTATTATACTACACTAATATATTAACTAGGGCTAAATACAATTTACTACACCAAGTACCACCATATTCATGATTCGACCCCCAAAGAATTTGGGTTTATAATTTACTACATCAAGTGCCTAATTTGATACAATTTAGACCCCAATTTCAGAATTAGGCCAAAATTGGCCAGAATACCCGATCCGCCCAAGAATTTGATCAGGTCTTATGTATTTAATACTAGTTGATCGTATAAATATATTGTTTGACTTAATTTAAAACATGGTTATTTACAATTCCGTTATATCAAGTACCACCATATTCATGATTCGGTCCCTAAAGAAAAAAATATAAATATAATAACATTTACCCCTTTTAAAAAAAGTAACTAATACCTTAGAAATATGTTATAAAATTATAAATACAATTTAAAATTATAAAATTTATAAATAAAATTATAAATACAATTATAAATACAATTTGTAAAATTTAAGATGTAAAATTTATAATTTATTATATAATTTATAATTTGCAAGATTTAAGTTGTAAAATTTATACATACAATTTGCTAAATTATAGATACAATTTTAATTTTTTTATATAAATACACACACACACACACACACACACACACATATATATATATATATATATATATATATATATATATATTATATTAACTATGCTTATTTAAAGAATAAAATAGAAAACGGACAAAAATAGAGTGTTGTTGGATAAATTAATTAACTAATATTTGTTTGAAGAATATTTTAACTAAATAAAAATAACTCACTTTCCAAATCCAAAATACATTACCTATGTCGTTTTATGTACCTTCTCTCTTTTCAACTCACTTTTTGCACACCATATCTATCTTCCTCCTTTAATGTGGCGATAATAAGCCTTTTTCCGTCAGAAAAGTCTTTAAATTAACAAAAAAAATCAGGTTATTTTCTGCTTAAGTCGATCAAAACTACTGGATAGAATCTAAGGCACTGAAAATCCCAAATTTGAAGGAACAAAACAATATGAAGGATTAGAGAAGACGGAGAGAGGAGGGAGGTGAGAGAATAAATGAGTCATTTTTTTCTTTTTTAATTTTTTCCTCCTCCTTTTGTATGCTCTTCCAATATGGGTCAGGTAAAGCAATGATGACTGATAGAAGCTCAACCATATATGACCAAGCTTTATGCTTAAAATTAGTTAGCTTCATCACTTAATTAAGTTCTAAAACACAATAGCAGTCAATTAGATAGAGAGAGTAGTAGAGCTTCTGTGATGCCCCCAAAATAGGTATACATCACCCATCTTGAGTCGTCAGAAAATACACTACTGACAACTCCATTTATACAACTGTCATGCAGAAAATGACCACAGTTAAACTGTGAGTTTTAATATAAATATATATAACTCTCGTTGTGCTTTGACCACAAGACCTTACAATGGTACCTTACATAAAGGTACAGTCAATAACTATTTTAGAAATTAAAATCTTTGGAAAACAATCAAGGAAACCTTCGTACATGGGAGGCCATGCGTCAAGATTATGATAGATATCATATGTCCACAGAATTATCCTTAGTTGACCCAAAAGTCCCAAAAGAAAAACAAGAAGATTACTATCATCTTCTTTCTAATGGCGAGTCTTCTCTTGACATATAATTATCTCCATTGTCTCCAATTTAGAATTATATTTCAAGCAAACTCCAAGATTATATAGGTAGTGCTCGTAGATATACTCAGCAAGTGGATGTGCACAACCCTGTCTTATGATAACACGAAGTCGTAAATTTAGACATCTTGTATGATAGTGGCAAAAACGCCTTCCAAAGTTGGGTTCACCTCACCCTATTTGGTTCACCAAAATCAACGGTTAAAATGACGTATAAAATACGACACACTTATCTATAATTCTCAATAAAATTATTTATGCATCTTGCTTTAAGGGAAACCTCAATAGCTATAGACCACCACCGATTCTAATCCCCATTACCCCGCTAACACACCATACACTCTTAATACCTGAAAGGAATTGTGAAGCAAAAAGGGTGAGCACAACTAGCCCAGTAAAGAATATCATGACTAAAGATAATTTACATCATCAATAGCCTTCATTAGTAATAAATCAAAGATTTAGAACATATGGTAGATGATAAAACTTTTCAACCATAGTTGCAGCGGAACGAGCAATCCATTAGAAGAGTCAAATAGACCTTCAGGTCTATTATCTTCTCCATGTTAAAAGTCCACCAATAATGTTTTATCCTTGTAACATCAATCAACAATTCCTGTCCACAATCATATGAATAACTCGTAATCATAATTGTGATTCTAAATTCCTCTTCGCACCTAGGACGAAGATAATTTTCATCACCTATCTTTACCTGAAAACATCAAAAATCATGGTTATACCAAATCACAATTCCTGTTCATAATCATACTAATAAATTCATCTTTGCACTACGGCTAAAGATATTCATTAACAATTCATCTTTACACTACAGGCCAAAGACATACAACTGTATTTTAGAAGAGTCAAGTAAAACATGATATCTACTATCTTTTACGAATTAAAAGTGTATAATCAATATTTTATTGCTGAGACTCAACTTAATAAATAATCCACATCATCGAATCATCCCTGAACTACGGCCAAGGATATTCATGTAATCATCAATGGTCATGATTATACCGAATAATCCCTGGATATAATCATACCAATAATTGTCCATCAATGCACTACGGGCCAATGAGGACTTTTACCACGTCATCTATAACATTACAGGTCATGATTATACCAAATGATCCCTGGTCATAATCATACCAATAAACAGTTCATCTATGCACATAAGCCAAAGATACTCATCTATCAATAGTTCATCTTTGCACGTAAGCCAAAGATATACAACTATAAAACCAATAATCAACAGTCCATCTTTGCACGTAAGCCAAAGATATACAACTGTAAAACCAATAATCAACAGTCCATCTTTGCACGTAAGCCAAAGATGACTTTCATCATAATATAAGCATGATGATGATGACAATTCAATAAAACAAGTTCAAGGATAAATTTAAAGATTTATAATTTAATTTATCCAGAAATCAATAACGTCCAAATTATCAACATGATACTGCTTTGTGGAGTAAAATTCAAGAATAATATTGTACCAAAAATAATTTGGACCGAAAATGAATCAATTTTTATCATGAATAGTACCCCGGGTGAATAGTACTCGAGTGAATAGTACCTTATGAATAGTACTTCAGGAATAGTAATCCCATGAATAGTAATCCGACATGAAAAAGTACCCCAAATACTCGAGTGAATAATATTTGGGTGAATAGTAATTTGGGTGAATAGTAACCCGTGAATAGTACTCCGACACGAAAAGTGCCCCGAATACTCGAGTGAATAATACTAGAGTAAATAGTAACCCGTGAATAGTAACTCGTAAAAGAAAATACCAAAGAAAATGATATTCCATGACGAGTACAAAAGAAATGATATCTCATACGAGTATAATAGAATATACGAAACTGCAAATGGATTTTCACCCGCCATGCGGTAATCCACGCGTAGAACGCATTATTTCCACAATTTAATAAAGAATGAATACGAAAGATCATTCACCATGCATGCAGTAATCCACATGGATAAAGTTATTCCAAATGAATAATAAAGAATGGAATAATGTAAGAATTCACCAGAGCAGTCGTGTCTGCGTAGACAAGTTATTCCAATGAATAATAAAGAATGGAACCGGTCGTACTTAACTTGCATACATACAAGATATTCTAATGAATAATAAAGAATGGAACCAGGTCATGTGTAATCACTTGCATGACGGGATATTCCAACGTAATAATAAAGAACGGAATAACAACAGAATTCACGGGCATGCGATAGACCGCATGCATACGGAGTTATTCCAATGAGAATAATAAAGAATGGAATAATGTAAGAATTTCACCACGTATGCGGTACTTAGCATAGACATGTTATTCCAACATAATAATAAAGAATGGAATAACAACCCTTACGAGTATTGAAAGAAAACAACTCTCTTCATGAATACGAAAGAATAATACCCCTTACTATAATAATAATATCCCTTACCTCAGAAGAAAACTGGATACTGGAATAGTGAGGTAGCAGACTTCTCTTCTTCTTTTTCTCTATAATTTTTCTCTATAATATTTTCTCTATAGCTTTAGTGAATTGGTGAGAAATGAATGAAGAATGAGCTTCTATTTATAGGAAAATATAGTTTCGATAATTGCACGTTTTGGGGCTCAAAATATTACAGTATAATACCCTCCTATTTTTTTTTCATTTTTAATTTAGTCTTGCAAGTATTATCAAACTTGCACCACCTCCCCTAATAGTAAATAATGTGAATCAATAGTAAATCATATGAATCAATAGTTCTAGACATGTGAAAATACGAATTACAGTATAATACCTCCATCTATACCTCTATTTTTTAACTTAGTCATGCAAGTATTATCAATCTTGCACCACCTCCCCTAATAGTACAAGAATGTGAATCAATAGTACACACATGTGAACAAATAGTTATAATCATGTGAATCAATAGCAATTAATTGCTCATTTATCCTAAGCAATTACCCGATGGTCAAGATAACTTCCGGGCATCAATTAATATCGAAATAAATGTCGATTTCCAATGACACTAATAATTCCGACACAATGGAACTATCAATTTCATCTTTAATCAACACGAACTTATTCATCATTAATATTATAACTCACAATATTTAACAACTAGGTCGTTCCCAGGAAAAAGGGGGCTTTCCGATAAGGATTTTTCCCTATTGGCGCACAATTAGGTGACCAAACCTCTCCTCGACATAACTTTCTAGACATCGTCAATATCGCAAATAATAATATGAATAACTTTGTCGTCTCAATTATTGATTTAATAATAATAAATATTATGCAGATGATATTGTGACAATAATTAAATCAATAATATGAGAGATATGATGCAACAATTACTGTAGCAATAATTGAGTATAACTGAGTGACTTCTTACGTAAGCATCAATAATCAATACCGGTATGCTACTTATGCAACCCACGCGTATTCTTTGTACATTTACTCTTGGGGTAGTTCAACAGTTTTAACGGTAACACTTTCGCCGTTATTTTTATAAAAAGATAATTATGTCGTTTTCTTACTATGACAATACTTCCGTTGTGGGGTCTACCAATGATTGTGCCTTCGTACGGATATTTCCCGACAAAAAAAATATTCCCTGACCAAACGAATATTTTATAACCACTTGTTTACTTTGCAAAAATTTTCACATATCACCCTTAACTTTAAACTTTTATCAATTTAACCATTTACGAAATAAAATAATAATTATAAGAAAATTGAATACTTTCATTTCATAAAATTTGGGGTCTTACAGCTTCGGCTAAAAAGGTAAGACGGATTGAGCAACACAACAACCTTAATCTCTAAGCTAGCAAGGTAAGCAAGCTAAGGTGTTGTTTGATTGCATCTTAATGCATCTTAACAGCCCACCTCTTAATACATTTTAATGGCCCATATTTTTGTATTAAGAGGTCCTCTAAATAGTTTAGACTCATATTTATATCTTAATTATTCAGAGGATCTCTTAATACAAATATGTGAACTATTAAAAAACATTAAGAGGTGGACTGTTAAGATGCATTAAGATGTAATCAAACACCACCTTAGACTCTTTCCATTCCTTTTCATTTTATTTTGTTAGTAAAATGGGTTTGTTAGTGGTCGGATGTTTTAAATAGGCATGAAATGGCTGTTACATTGATTTGTTAATACAATAGTTGTTATTGTGACTGCTATATATTGTGGTTGTATAATAAGATTAATGCTCCAAGTATGCTTCCTTAACTAAAATCATTGTAGTTCGGCTGTGCACACACTTGACCATTATGATTTAAGAGGCAAAATACAAGGAGTTACATGATGATGTAATTGACAACAGTTGTTTATCTATTTATTTTATATATAGTTTGTTGTGCACACACAAAGCTATATACATTTGAAATGGGATCCTTATTCTCACTAACATATCTTTAATTATATATTGCCGAACTATATAATGAGGGTAATATAATTTGAAGAAAATAGTGGGAAGTACCAATTTAAAACAAAACCTAAGTTATTTTGGTAAATTTAAATAATAAAATGAATGTTTGCTAAAATGTTATTTTTTTACATGCAAAATTTTGAAAATGTCGCACTCACTAATTTCATTACGTAGCATATTGGATGCTAACAAACTGACCGAACCAAATTATACGAACTGGTTAAGGAATCTGAGAATTGTTCTCACTGCTAAAAAGATTTCTTATGTCTTAAATTCGTCTGTCCCTACAAATGTTGTAGAAATAGCCTTTGAGGAAGAGATTGCTACTTTTAATAAGTGGCATGATGATGCATCCATGGCTCAATGCATCATGCTCACATCCATGAGTAACGAGCTTTAGCGTTAGTATGAAACCATGGATGTTCCTACTATATTGCTGCAACTTCAAGAGTTGTATGGTGAACAAAGTAGGACTGCTAGATATGAGATATCTAAGGAGCTCTTAGATCTCGGATTACCAAGACACCGCTTTGTTGAGACTCATGTCCTAAAAATGATCAATTTTATTGAACGTCTTGGGCGACTTGGGTTAAATCGTGGATGGGGAGTTAAGTCAAGATTTAGTCTTGCGGTCACTCCCCGACACTTTCTCACAATTTGTTATGAATTTTCACATGAATAAGTTGGACGTCAGCTTGCCTGAGTTACTTAACATGTTAAAAACTGCTGAAGGTCATTTTCCATCCAAGAAGGACCATGTCTTAATAGTGGATGATTCTTCCAAGAAAAGGAAGAGGCCCAAGGTATTTTCTGAAAAGAAGAAAACCAAGAAGGCTAAGGGAAAGAAAAAAGTGAAGGATCAAAAGAAACCTGATCCAGCTAGCAAAGGAATCTGCTTCCATTACAACAAGCCGGGTCACTATAAGAGGAAATGCAAGGAGTTCCTTGTGGAACAAAAGCAGAAGAAGCTTGTAGAAGCTTCGACTTGCGATAAAGATTTGTTCATGATTGATATTAATTTTTCTGAAATTCAATCTTCTACTTGGGTATTGGATATCGGTTGTGGTTCTCACATATGTAATATTATGCAGGGACTAGTCAGAAGTAGAAAGCTGAACAAGGATGAGGTTGTCCTATGAGTGAGAAATAGAGTAAAGGTTACTGAATTAGCTGTAGGGACTTATTGTTTAGCACTGCCTACGGGCAAGTCCATTAGTTTAAATAATTATTATTTTATTCCAACACTCGTTAGAAACATTATTTAAATTTCTTTATTGGATATGGATAGTTTTGATATTATAATAAAGAACAACATTTGTTCTATTTATAATAATAATGTTTTATTTGGTGTTGGTAATTTACAAAATGGACTTTACATACTTGACTTTCATGAAAATATACTTCAAATTGAACAAACTAATAAAAGGAAAAGAGATGATGTTAATTATACCTTTATGTGGCACTATAGACTCAGTCATATCAATGAAACAGGATTATCCAAGTTGCATAAAGATGGGTTTAAGAGCTATCGGATTATGAATCATATCCAACTTGTGAATCTTGTCTCATAGGTAAGATGACTAAATCTTCTTGTAGTGGAAAATGAGAAGAGTTACAGAGTTATTAGCGTTGGTACACATAGACGTTTGTGGACCTATGACAACGAATGCACGAGGAGAGTATTCTTATTTTATTACTTTCACTGATGATCACTCAAGATTTGGATAGGTGCATTTAATAAAATACAAATCAATCATTTGAAAAGTTCAAAGAGTTAACGTTCGTAAGTGAAGTAGAGAAGCAAACTAGAAAGAGTATTAAGATTTTTTGATCGGAACAAGGAGGTGAATAATTAAGCAGTGAGTTTTTCAATTGTCTAAAAAAATGGTATAATCTCACAATGGACTCCACGGTTAAATGGTGTATTTGAAAGGAGAAATCGAACATTGTTGGACATGGTTCATTCCATGATGACTTTTACCAATCTTCTAGTTTCCTTTTGGGGTTATGCCCTTAAAGCGACTACATATCTACTAAATAAGGTCCCCTCAAAATCCATCCCTAAGACTCCAATATGAGATGTGGACAGGGAGGAAACCTAGTATTAAGCATGTTAAGATTTGGTGATGTCCATCTTATGTGAAAAAGTTTAAAAATGATAAGCTTGGGACAAGATTGGATAAATGCACATTTGTGGGATATCCTAAAGAAGTTTAGGATAATATTTCTATAATCCTCTTGAGCAAATGGTGTTTCTTTGCTAAACACGCCGCTGCCTTTGAAAAGAGTTTATCCTTGAAGGGGCTAGTGGGAGGAAAATAGATCTTGAAGAAATTCAAGAACCACAAACCACTATAAAGTTAAATGGATGAACTCAGTACAAGTAGATACACCTTCCATACAACACCATATTTATAAATTTGGAAGAGTACCAAGATATACGATATATATGGATTAAATCATGAGGATGACGATGAGGTACACATCATAAGTGATGATGATCCATTGAATTACTGAACATCTTGCTATGAGTAGTAAAGACTCGGAGAAGTGGCTAGATGCCATGAAATTCGAGATGAACTCCATGTATGAGAATCAAGTATGGACTTTGGTTTCATCACCAAGGCGATAAGCTTATTGGGTGCAAATGGGTCTTTAAAAGAAAGATTGGAGCGGATGGCAAGGTAAAGACCTATAATGCTCGACTGGTTGTAAACTATTTTAAACAAAGATAAGGAGTTGACTATGATGAAACCTTCTCATCAGTAGCTATGCTCAAGTCCATTCAGATTTTGCTTGTGATTACAGCTTATCATGACTACGAAATCTGGCAGATGGATGTGAAAACGACTTTCCTCAATGGGAAACTTGAGGATGATGTGTATATAACACATCTAAAGGGATTTGTTTCAATGGTTGGAACAAATCAAGTCTGTAAGCTACAAAGATCCATATATAGGTTGAAGAAAGCTTCTCGTAGGTGGAACGTCTGTTTTGATGAGACAATCGAAGATTTTGATTTTATCAAAAATGAGGATGAACCATGTGTGTACAAGAAGGTTATTGGGATTGCTATTTCATTCCTTGTATTATATGTTGATGATATATTAATGATATGGAATGATATTTCTATGCTACAATCGATTAAAATCTGGTTATCTAAACACTTCTCCGTGAAGGACTTGGGAGAAACATCCTATATTTTGGGGATAAAGATCTATGGAGATAGATCTAAAAGGATGCTTGGCTTGTCCCAAGGAACGTACATTGAGATGATGCTAAAGAAGTTTAGCATGGAAAATTTTAAGAGAGGTCTCATGCCGATGAGCCATGGAATTTATCTCTCCAAGAAACAGTCCCCAAAGACACCTGAGGAGAGAGATCGTATGCGTAAGATCCCTTATGCTTAAGCAATACGATCTATTGTATACGGTATGATATGTACTAGACCGAATGGTGCTCATGCACTTAGTGTAAAAAGCAGATATCAGTCGAATCCTAGAGAAGAACACTGGAAGGCAGTGAAAAATATCCTAAAGTACTTAAGAAGAACTAGGGATCTATTTCATGTCTACGGCGGGTCTGAATTGAAACTAGAAGGCTATATAGACTCTAGCTTTCAAACAGACCAAGATGACAGTAAATCTATTTCGGGGTATGTGTTTACCTTAAACGGTGGCATAGTGAGTTGGAAGAGTTCAAAACAGCAAACAATTATTAATTCAGTGACAGAGGCAGAGTACATAGCTTCAAGTGAAGCTGTAAAGGAAGCTGTTTGGATGAAGAAGTTCATAACAGAACTTGGTATGGTTCCTAGCAATATAGGAGCATTCCCCTTATACTGTGGCAACACCGGAGCTGTTACACAGGCTAAGGAGCCCAGGTCTCATCAGAAAGCCAAACACATGTTGCGGCGGTTTCATTTGATTAGAGAAATCATTAAAAGAGGAGATGTCATCCTGGAGTGTGTGTACTCTCAATAAAACATTGCAGATCCATTTACTAAAGCGTTAACACAATAACAGTTTGATCGTCAGTTAGAGAAAATGGGTATCAAATACCATGGCGATTGACTTTAGTGCAAATGGCAGATTGAAAGTAGTATGCATACAAGTCAATCATGTATGATGATAGAGAAAATACTTTGTAAACAATCTTATTCATTTATTAATAAAAGTATTTATTTACTAAAGACATTTAATTTATCTACATGATGTTGTTTTAATAATATGTGATAAACCCATAGTTTTAAGCAATACTTTTAGAATCATGATGAGATTATGCTAATGAGATCTAAATTCTTAGATAGCTTAAAAACTAAAATGTTCCCAATCGATGGATTACTAAAAAGGGGATTAGTGAATCCAGATAGATTGGTATATACGTTGCTTGGTCATTGAATGAGGATGATTGATCTCATGATCATTTGTGGAGACACTAAAGCAAGTATGTGGGTGCTTATTGGAGAATAAGTTCACTGAACGTGGCTCGTTAAGGAATACCTAATGGATTTTTACTTGCATGTTAATAGGAATTCCTATAGTGATAGTAGTGCAAATGATCTTTAGACTTGAGATCATCATAGTATCTTGTGTATAATGAATTATATTTTGACTTATTCCTTAAGACCCTTAGGATATATCAAAGGGTATACTTGGGTGTAATAAGTTATATATGGAGATAATGAATGATCAATAAAGAATCTACCGCTACTAGTAAAATAAGAGATATGTCCTATGTGATTCGATATATGACAATCTAGAACTCATTGGCCAAGGTGGAATAAAATTAGAAAAAAGTTTCTAATTTGTATTTATTCAGAATTGTGCATTTTTGTGAATCGAAATACATATAATTAAATAAAATAAGACTAGACAGTAATTTCATATCTTATATTTAATTGGGACATTGTATAGTGGAAGGATTGAATTGTACGGTAACTATTTACTCGAAGGTTATTTTATGATTAATGTTAAAATCTATATTATGTGGAAAGTCGTTGATCGCTAAGGAGACTTATCCTTATTGTAGAATAAATGTTATTTATTTAAATATATTAATATTTTAATTTATTTATTTAAATAAGATTAGAATTGTTTTACTTGATTTATTCACAACCGGTTTAATATAGATAACCTAAAGGGACACACCATAAAAGGAAGAATATTTATTTAAGAAGTAAATGACATAATTGTAATAATAAATTAAGTATATTTAATTTAATCTATGATGATACAATAAATTAAATAGCTTAATATTTATTATTTTGAAAATATTAAATATAAATTAATAAGAGGAGTCTTATTATTATTACTACTATTATTATTAAGTTAATTTCTAAAGTTGTTTGGAAATTAATTAATATTAGTACTCTCATATATTCCTAATAAGATTAGGAGGCTAATTAATTAAAATGTTTAATTAATTATTCCTAATGAGATTAGCAAGCCTTATCAATTAAAAGAGATTAATTAATTAAATAAAAACTCAATTCCTAAATAGTTTAGGAGGGTTGCCTACATCTATAAATAAGAAAGCCTTTTTATGGAGAGATCGATGGTGATAATAGATACACTCATTATTCCAAGAGTTGGGAGAGTACACCTTTTCTATTAGAGATAAGAAAAACTAGGGTTTAGCCAAACACCCTTCTTGTTGAGTTTTTGTTCTTCCTTGGTGGATCACCTCTAGAAGCTAAACGTCTGGGTGGTTAACGTTGATCAAAGGAAGGAAACCAATCCTGCGTATTCAAGGAGAGCACAAAGGACTAGGAGTTGAACTTGCACCTAAGGAAGCTCGAATCATCAAGGGTATAATTTTAATCTTCTTCTTCTTCGTTTATATTGATAATTAAGCACAAAGCATTATCATATCATGGGATTGTATGAAAAATTTTAAAAAATTCTAATTTATCGCGCTTTCGCACTATTTTATATGATTTGATTATATAATCGCGCTATATACAATCCAATTATACCTCTTTTATTTTTAATTAGCTAACACATTTTTACCTTATCTGCTAAATTATTTAGCCAACTCCACTTCTCAAATTATATCCCATTTATCTACCCACTAAACCAATTTTTAAATATTATCGATTTGGATTTAAATTGGGTTTATTCTAAAATTAAATTGGATATTCAATTCCCATATATTGAAATATTTAATTTCTTACACTTGGACTTTATCATTTTAATTAGAATTTCGATTTAACCATTTATCAATTAAATTTAATTCTTTTAATTGGATTAATTATATTTCTAATACATTAGCGTACTAAAATTACGCATCAAAAATATACAAGTAACCCATATATATTTGGGTAACAAAATTACACCAAATAAATCATTCCAAAAATAATTTCCAAAAATATTTATTTTATTCGATAAATATTTATAATTCTTATTACAAAATTTGCTCAGATTACAATCGTTACAAAGACAAGTTTAAGTTAGTATATGCATGGATGAATAGATATTTATAGTATCGTGAGCACCAAGTCTGACGTAAAGGTAACCCGAATTTGAGGGCGTTACATGTCCCCTCCACCTTGCCATATTGCGACCCTGATCCTTTGCCATTTTGCCTCTTATCATCTTATTTAGATAAGATGAGTCACCTCTTCATTATCCCACATGGGATAATGTCCAACACATTAGCTTTGACACCAAGTCTTAGGTTTTAACCCTAAGACTTGGGTCATGGCTCAACCCTAAGCCAAGCCATTCTAAAACTGTGACAACCCGAATTTTCAGAAATTATTAGAATAAGAATTTAATAAATAAAATTCTTTTTATGAGATGTGTTATATATATATTTTTGAAATATGTGATTTGGTGTTAGGAAATTAAATGGATATGAGATTTAACAGTTAATTAAACTATTAAAGAAAATGAAGAAAGTTAGTTACAAAAAGGGAATATGGAGGTAAAGGAAATTAACTGAATAATAATGATTATTATTCCTTGATTGTCAATGTAATTGTTATGAATTAAGTTTCATAAATAATGTGGGTAATTCACTTAATTGAAGTAGTGAGTTAATCTGAATATATTTGTTTTAATAATATGAGAATTAATATATTGCATATAGTGATGTCTTAATATATTATATTATGTCAAGGAGAAATGGATTGAGCTATGAGATGAGAAAGAACCATTATATTTATAAATAAATATTAGTGTTAGGGTTAATGAATTAAATTAATATTTAAGTTGTGACTAGATGTAGATATTAAATAAATTGTCTTGGGACAATTTATAGAGGAGGAAAGAAGTTAAATAATTATACATAATAATTGTATAATTTATTAAAATAATTATTGAAATAAATATTAATTATTCTAATTGAGATGTTTATAAAGATGTTCATGAATATAATTTCATAATGTATAGTGTAATAATTATACATAATATAATTGTATAATTATTCTATTGTAAGCTAAATAAATAATTTAGAATTATAGTAAAAGTGTGACACTTAGAGGATAAGAGGATATAGTATATAGTATGAAAATGAAATAAAATGAAAATAAATTAAGGGAGTTTATTTGAGGGTTAACCGAATAGGTTTTAGACCCTTTGTTTCTCCAGAACTGCTGAACTCTTGTGTGTATAACTGACAAGTCACGTATTTTATCAGTAATTTGGTTTTACGTTTATTTCAGTATGGTGAGAAAGAAAAAACAGAGGAAAGAGAAAGGAGAGAAATTGAGAGAGAAATAGAAGAAATTTTCAGTGAAAATTTTAAGAAGGATTCTGAGAATTCAAAGGAGAAGAAGGAAATTAATCCAACGATTCATATTGTCTAGCTGGGGATTTAGAAGAAGTAAGAGGTAAGATCTAATTGTATTCTTTTAAGTTTTGTGTAAAATTTCTATGAAAGCTAAATTGATGAATTTGATGAGATGTAGTATATATATGTTTAGGGGTATGAATAATCCGTTATGCGTAATCTATAGTTGGTGTCAGAAATAAGCATGTGAATGATATTCCTATTTATATATGATTTGATTATGATATATATGAATGAATATGCAAGTATGCTTGCATTAAGAAAAATTGTAAAGTCCTTTGATAGATAATAGAAACATATGTACAACGACTTAGAATGAATTAATTAAATGTGTTAGGTTGATCCTACATAAGCAAAACAGCTTTGTAAAGTCCTTAAAAAGAAATGATGTACAAGGAATATAAATATAGAAAGATCAAGCTTGTTAGGTTGATCTTATGATGTAATAGATAGGCTTGTCTGATCGTCGAGCACTGCATCAGAAATCGTAGTCTGCCAGGAGAGTCAAGGAAAACTCGAGAGCTGTCGAAGCAGAATCGTAGTCTGCAAGATAGTAGATCTCAGAGTTCGTAGACTGCCAGGAGAGACAAAGAAGGATCGTAATGTGTCGAGGAGAACTTTTTTAGAGTTGTAGTCTGCTGAGGAAGTCATGTTCAGAATCGTAGAGATAACCTGCCTACGAGTCGACCGAGCATCTGCCGAAGCCAAGTCAAGAATCGTAGACTACACTCAAAGTCGTAGAGTCTACTGATGTCGAAGCCAAGTCAAGAATCGTAGACTACACTCAGAGTAGTAGAGTCTACTGATTGTATCAGAGGCAGAGATCGTAGTCGAGCAAGATCAGATGAAGACAACGAGCACAAAGTCAGAAATCGTAGAGTGTCAAGATCTGATCTCAAAGTCGTAGTGTCTGCACAGCCAAAGCTGAATCGTAGAGTGTAGAACTAAGACTTCAACAGATGTGCTCATAATGCCAAGGCAGAATCGTAGAGCAAACACGATTCTCAATAATTGAGCACTCCCAGAATATCCAAAAGAATTAAGCCTCTGGTTGGTACTAGAAAGATACATCCCACCTAAAGGAAACCAAAAGAGCACTCAACGAATGACATGTAAGCTAACAGAAGATCTAAACACCAACTCAATCAACATCCAGATAGAGTTGTGAAACCATTCGAGATGAAGTCTTCCACAAGTTGATCAGAAGAAGACTTCAGTAACTGACTAAGGAAAGTCAGCAAGTGCAGTAGCTGTCAAGTAAATAGAAGACGAAGATCTTGAAAGCAACCAGTATCGTAGTGTTTGCCAAACAAAGAATGAATTGATGGAGTGTACACAAAGATACTGGTCAGCCTCTGAAGAACAAGGCTAAAGTGTTTAAGCATTGGGTCAGTCCATTGATGATAAATGAACGGGAGATCACAAAAAGAAAGCGAGCTGGACACGCCATAAATCTGAAGTGTCTTGCTATTCGTGGAGGGCCGAAAAAGAGTCAAGCCATCGATGTTTTTGAGAAGCGATCGAGGCAAATGAAGTGTTGAAGCCTTTGCACAAGAGAAGGAAGAGGTGTTCTACATTGGAGATCTAATGAACAGTCTTCAAGATCGTAGTGTTGACTCTAACTGTCAACAAGACACTACGATCAGGTCCAAGAAGTTATGCATCATAATCGTAGAGTTCGGTAAATTTGAGATTCAAGCATTGACAACGGTTCAATCTGAAGATTGATATTCGAATAGAGATTATTGAGAGCATCAATGCAAAAGGACAACCTCTGATCAAGAAATCAGAAAGGGGAAATAGAGTCGACTACCTGCCCGAGACATCAAAGTGACATCTTTGACGAGGTAGGTGAAACAGTAGATTGCAGTATCAGAAAGTCATGTCATGTCACATCTACAGTCTACCTCAGACAACTCGAGATCTGCGAAGAAATCCAAATAGCTCCCACCGGCTACATTCCAACGGGAAGATTGCGAAGGAGTATAAATCAGCAAGAGCTTCAAAGATCAAAGGTTGCTGGAGTTGCTGAGTTTGGAGAAATGGTGGAGTGATCTAAATAATGTAAAATAGTGAGTAACCAATGAAGGTCCGAAAACTCACTCTACAATCCACCAAGAACACTTAGAGATAAACAGAGTAAGAAGTAAAAGTGAGAGTTCTACTATGTAGAAGTGAGAGTTATACTACAAGAAAAGTGTTCTGAATTGCTAAGAGAAATAAGAGCATCAATGTCATCTTGATGTCCATCATGGGAAGACTCTAAGTACCAGAAAGAAGAGCTTACAGTCATCTTAGCAAGTCCATCATGAGAAGGCATCAAGTATCAAGGAAGAAGATCACCAACGTCATCATGGTGTCAATCATGAGAAAGTTTCTTAGTACCTAGCAGAAGAGATTACAGTCATCTTAGAAACTCATCATGTGCAGCCATCAAGTATCAAGAAGAATGATCTTCACTGTAGTTCAACAAGGGATCATCAGAAGTGGTTGAGTAATTGAAGTAGCTGAGCATCATGCAACACTCAACTGCACCTCAAGGATGATCACGTCAAGCTGTTAAGCATTTAGAGATGAAGAGCTTAAAGAACATCTTAGCAGCACCTCCAATAAACAAACAACATCAACAACAAGAAGCCATGGCCTGAGAGGTCCTTGTCCGGAGGGACTAAATGAAGTTCCAAGGCTGCTGGCCTTGAAGAGTTCTTAGTGAACTGAAGTTCCAAGGCTGCTGCCTTGAAGAGTTCTTAGTGAATTAAGTCCCAAGGCTGGCGGCCTTGAAGGAATCTTAGTGATTCAGGGTGCTTGCCCTTCCTTAGTGGAAATCCTGCTAGTTGAAAGCAGAAGAGTGGATTAGGAGCTTGAGTCTCTGAACCACTTAATTAAAATCCCTTGTGTCTTTTACTTTATGTCATTTACATTATGTACTTAACTACTATAACTGCTATGTATGTATTAACTGCTTACCACTGAACTAACTCTAAGAACAATGTATGTATGATTATGAATATATCAATGAAGGGGATCTTTTACTTATTCCGTTGTGCTTGAAAAGATTATTATATTTGTAATATGCTAAATCATTAGCAATAAAAAATAAACGAGAAAAGTATTTGAAATTAAAAAGATCTATTCAACCCCCCCTTCTAGATCTATATTGTGCCTACTGGGAACTAACAATTGGTATCAAAGCAGGTTCTCATGCTATTCAAAATCTAATCGTTTTGAGTCTGATCCTAGGCACAAACATTTTTCTAAACTTAGTTTAGTAGTAAGTCACTTATTATATGCAGATGAGCTCACAAGTTGGAAATATTGTGTACAGGTAAATGTGTATATACCCCTGAAGCTACTCAGATTAGTCCATGCTCTTGATTGCCATATCAACAAGACCAATCCTTGTTTACGGTCAATCTTTTAGTCTGAAGACCAAGCTAGGAAGCTCAAGAGACATCAATAGAAAAGAATCAAACATCCACCAGCCTGAAAAGATGAAAAGGCCATACATGCTAAGAAATGCTTATCCAGAGAAAAAAGAAGAACTTCTCAAACATGTATCTGGCCAACCAGTAGCTGGATGTAAACCTTGTGAACTCAAGGATGTCAAAGAACTAAAGATGTTGAGATTCTCTTAGCTTACATCTTCAAGACCACGACTGATTGATTGAAGGTCAACTGGAGCAACAAGTTGTCAGGAGCAAATGAAAAACTATGCACATCAATGCCTAACCTCAGTATATATAAGTTAAATGACTGTTAAGAAACTGACAGTAGAAAGGTACGGTTCCTCACTAATATAAATGTGTACATCATGTTGAACCTCCTTATGAACTATAGCAGTATTCTTTCAAGGAATCATAATCTACCTAAAAAGGTGAAGAGAGAAAGTACACTGAAGTTGGAAACTCAAATGCTTACAAACTTTCTCTCCATCCAAGTTTTAGGTTGAAGATGACATCTTGAAAGAAATCTAAAATGGGTCATAAGAATATCAAAGGTTAAATTAATCTTATGTGGAGTAATCTTTGCTAATGGGTTAGTATGTATATACAAACCTATGGTCTAAGTGTTTGATAACACACAGAGTATGATCAGTTCTACGAGAGTATCTTGAAGATTTGTATAAACTGATCACCTCCGTGAATCAACCAGATACAAATAAGTCATAGAGTTGATTCTCACTCTGTGAACATTCAAACTCTATGAACATAACCAAACAAATGATGAAACCATCAAAGAAAAAGAGTGTTTTATTAAAATGGCAAATCTTACACACACTCACCATCATGCATCTCAAAATGTATTATCTAAATTAGTTACATGCATGAATATGATTGTTGGTGATCAATATGATGATTATTCCAATATATGAGGAATAGGCATTTTGAAGGCTAACCTAGCAGAACCCATTTAACCATGGGTACCAAAAATAGAAATTTATAACCTGCAGGTACTTGGTCTATATGGCCACACTAAGGAATGCTGAAGCAGAAGACTTCAGTCAAGAAGATTCAACCAGCAGAAGGCTTAAGACTGTTCAGAAATGATTCTGATAAAACTCCTATATGTCAAAGCCTGTCCTTGAAGACCTGTTGAGCTAATCTGAATGAAGCTCACATGGTTGCTGATCTTTATATGGAAGCAGTCCATTCAACCAAAGATGAAAAGGGTCTTAGATGTTCAATCATGCAAAGCAGGTCATAAGAGAAAAATCCTCAAGGAAGCTCACATCAGAGGATCATCGAGCAACAAACATGAAGAACTCATTACGGGAGCAGAACTCCACAAGTATACACTGACAAGGAAGACTACGTTCGTAGTGCTTTCCAAGGATCGTAGAATGATCAACCCTGAAGATGCCCATTTCTACGATACAAAAAGATTTAATGACTTCATCCATAATGAGATATACAAGGCTGCCTTCTGCTACACGTGAAGAAGAAGAACTTATGTCTCTCTGAGAAGACAGTATCAACTATGGGGGAGCAGTGATCTACTAACAGAATAACAACTCTAAAATATTAGAGATATACTATGAAGTAATGTACCAGTTACAGACTCCCAAACTTTGTGGCTGACGAACCAAATGAAGATCCATAGTCAGTAGGAACGTCTCAAAATATACTACTGATAACCAGTCAACCACCCAACTCAAAATTGTGGAGAGCCTACGATCAAACATCTGATCGTAGTGTAAGACCAGGAGGACACCACGATTACAACCAATGCGAATATCTAAAGTTGGTAGAGGATCTCCCCAGCAGAAAAGGTCAAATGAGTTATCAGTGCAAATCACTTCTAAATTTTTTCATCTGGAAAGCGCCTCAGGGACAAACCTAACCCTTAGTTCACTCTAAGAGGTTGGCCCTTCCTGAGCTACCTTGACCCAGAAAGAATGCTTAGTAAAGTTCATCTCAAGGACCAAGTCAGTCAACGATCGTAGAGTAGAGGTTGAAGTGAACTCAATGATCGTGGTGCAACCTCATCGATCGTAGAAACAGACTCGAGGATTGCAGTCTTATCAAAGGATACACTGGCTCATGAGGAGCTCAGAAGAACTGGACAATTGCTCAACCATCCAGATTATGAGGAGATAAGTTCGAATACTGGTTGGAAAGATGTCCTACTGAAGAAAAGTGCCCAAACCTTTATAAAGTACATCAATGGTTAAGACATGCAGTTTCAAGATAAGGATTAATGTCAAACCATCCACTGTAGCATCTCTCAGAAGAAGATTATTGAGTCAACAAAGAAAAACGTAGAGTCCATAGCTACCTCACCAAGCTACTCTACAAACCAAAAAGGTCAACGGTCAATCCACGTCATTGACGCCTATTTTCTTAAAAGGAATATCAAACTAAAAAGTTTATGGGGAATTACAGCTTGTTACTGGGCATCGTACAACCAATGAATGGTTGACACATCACAGCTTATACAGAGTCAGTAGGGACTGCCATAAAGACAAATTCAAAATCTACAAACAGTTACCAGAAACTATCGAACCTCTCTCCCTCCCATTTTCAAACCCTAGAATCCTCTTCAAAGCCTAAATCCATTAACCCTCCAGAGCATTGCCCAAATCACATTCATCTATCTCTCATAAGACTCCCTAAATCAAACACCCATACTCTTTGAACTCTTCAAATGGCAGATTGATGAGTAATCACTGGCATTCAGCTCGGAACTAAGACGTTTGAGAAATCCAAAAAGAAGTTCAGAGATATTCTTGAACTTGTGAAGAAGGCTGGATTCTCAGAATGTCTTGAGGCAAGCACTCGAGTATATGCTAAACTGGTAAAGGAGTTTTACTCAAACGCATCCATAAATTCCGGAACTCTTTCTACCAAAGTCAAAGGTCAGTCTTTAAATCTGAAATCGTCAGACATCAATCAATGCTTAGGCCTTCCTGACCTAGGACTGAAAAGCCTTGATGCGATCGACATTGAACAAGCAAAGAAGATTATGGCGTATAAAAGAAACCCTAGTTTGAAAAACATGAAGAAAAAGGAGTTCCCTGAAGAATTCGAGTTCCTTGCTGAGATAGTGGGCAAATGTATACTATGCAAGGACACTGCACATGACACTGTGCTTGATCAACAACTGAAGATTATGTCTGCAATAGTTCTAAAAAAGCAAATAAACTTTGGAGCTATCTTGTTCGATCACATCTCAAAATGGGTGGAAAAGGTTGAGATGAAGAGGTCTACAGATAAACCCTTTACAAAGGTTTTTCATGGAAGACTCTTGAGCATTGTGATAAAGAAGAAATTGGGAAGCAAGATCAAAGATGATGAGGGAGAACCACTTAACGTCCATAAGGTTATGTCTCCACAACTATTTGTAAATTGGAAGAAAAATCCAAAGGAAAATAGGAGGCTAACAACAACTGGGAGAAGCAGAAAAGTCTCTGCAAAGACAAAAAAGGCGAAGGAGGTGGAAAGCTCTAAATTTGGTGAATCTATACCAGTAACAGCCACACCAGCAAGGAAGAAGTCCAAGGGTGTGAAGAAAATAGAGGCTCCACCAAGAAGTGTAAGACCCCGAAATTTTTTTTAAATAAAAAGGAATTTCCTTTATTTATTATTTTGAAATAGTAAGGGTTGATTTGATTAATGTGGATAGTAAAAAAGGGTTAAATACGCAAATATTTCAAAATAAGCAAGTGATTATAAAATATTCATTTTGTTAGGGGAATATTCGTTTGGTCGTGGAATATTAAATCGTTCTGAATAATATTCGTTTGGTCGTGGAATATTCGTGATTGTCGGGAATATTCGCATGACGGCTACCGACCATGTGTGGGCCTAACCGAAAAGCGATTGGATGAGGAAAACGACAAAGTTTGGGTGGTTATAAATAACGGCGTAGTTATTCTGAATTAAGATCATTGAATACCCGGTGGTTAAAATACTGATACGGCGTTGGTTGCATGTAAGAAAGCACACCAGTATTGCATACAAGATTGTTGAATTATTGATCCTTACGTAAAGAAGGCACTACTTAATAATTATTACGGTGAGTTACTTGCTCAATAGTTTATTTTATTGATTCAATAATTCTCTGCGTTGGTATTTTATATTATTCTATTTCAATAATTGTCATTTGATAAAGATTTTTCCATTATCGGATCAATAATTCATATTATTTGAATAATATTATTAGATAACATTATTGGCAATGTCTAGAAAGTTCATCCTAAGGAGAGGTTTGGTCACCTAATTGCGGCCAATAGGAGAGATCCTTATTGAAAGCCCCTCTCTCTGAACAAATTTGGTTGTGCATAAATGTGATTCAATATTATTTGTGAATAATTAATTATTGATTCATATGATAAGGAAATATTTATTTTATATGAATATAAATGATGGATTTATTTATGTGATTATTAATGAAGGAATTAATGTTGAGGTGTTTTATCGGTATTTTATCTGGATTGGAGGTGTTAAAAATCAAATCGTGGGTTTTGAGATATATTATGGGTTATAATTTTTAATCCGACCCAGTTGGATTGTGGTAATTTTGGGTATGTTATACATACATAAGTTGAGTATATGTCCACAAATTTTGAACCGTTAAAATGCACGAATGATTTGTTGTGAATTTTAAGAGGTGTCGGATTCTAAATTAGGTTTATAATTGATTTTGGTGGAAAATTCTAGAATTTAGTGGGCCCCACTTGTGGTTGGTGAAGAAATGTGCTGAATTTTATTTCAAATGTGGTGGGTGGCAATAGTAGCAGTAAAGCCATCGTGCAAAGAAGTCAAGTCTGCCTTGGTAGCTAACATTTTCCTATAAATAGAGGGCTAAGTTAGAATTGAAAATCACACCGAAAACAAAGTTTTCTCTTCTCTCTCTATATTATTGAGCGTATTTTGTGAGTATTTAGATACTTTGAGAGTTCTTTGTTCAAGACAAGTTTCATTCAAAGATCATCTTCCCAGCCTTTCCTTAGAAAGCATTGATTCTTTGAGGTAAGGGATGTTATTTTCTTCTCAAATGATATTAATTCTTGATATCATTATCTTTGAAATATTGGTTGGTACTTTTTATCAAATTTGGAACTTTTTTCATGCTCGGGGTTACTATTCATGAGTTACTATTCACGAGTTACTATTCATGAGTTACTATTCACGAGTTACTATTTACTGAGTACTATTAAGCTGAAGCGTGAAGATGTTTTTTGTGGAATTTCTATCTTTTGGTGTCGGAGAGTTACTATTCACGATACTAAAGACTATTCACGATATCTGACTATTCACGAATCTGGCAGACTATTCAATCGAAAAATGAAAATTTTCTTTTCGTCCAAAATATCTATTCGGATACTAGCTTTGATTGTATCCATGTTTTGATCATTCTTGAATTTTACACCACTATGATTATTTTTGAGGTATTCTTTGGACATGGATAAAACAAAGTACTAATCCTTAATCCTTAATCCTTGTCATTTTGTTTCAATCGGATTCGCTTCTTTAAAAGTATTTTCATCATCCTCGGTCTTAAATGATGATAGTATTGAATATCTTTGGCACAGAAAGGCAAAGATGAATGATTTCTGAAGAATATCTTTGGCTGTGTAGTGCAAAGATGAATGATTCTGAAGAATATCTTTGGCTTTAGTAGTGCAAAGATGAATGATTTCAAGAATATCTTTGGCTCAGTAGTGCAAAGATGAACATGTGTTTAAATGAACATGACCGAATGATGAATATCTTTGGCCTTTTAGTGCAAAAGATGAATGCAGTGTTTAAATGAACATGACCGATCGATGAATATCTTTGGCCTTTAGTGCAAAGATGAGCAGTGTTGAGATGAACATGACCGATTGATGAATATCTTTGGCACCAGTAGTGCAAAGATGAATATTTGATTTGAGATGAATATTGATTGATGTTACAGGGATAAAATATTGATGATGGATCGTTAAATTCATAGATTATAGTAGATTTCATTCTCTATGTAACTCTTCTATGAATTATTATTTCACTGCGAATATTGATCCGAAACTTGTTGTTTATCATTGTATTCTATCGATTTTTCCCCTATTGGAGACTAACGATAATTTGTTGTATATTATCTTAGTCATAACATTCTTCTTTACCGGGCTAGTTGAGCTCACCCTTTTCCTTGTTGTTCCATTTTTCTTCTCGTGAGGCGAGAATGTAGCGAGTACTAGTCTGGGGTATGGAATGAAGGTTCTAGAGAGAGTTGTTTAGTAGTCCTCACCATTATTGTAAAATAATGTATCAATAAATGTGATGAGGATTTATTTGAGTATAAATATTGTCTAGAAGATAATATTTGTATTTAAACTCACGCTTTATTGTTGTGATAATAAAGTTGTAGTTGTTTACGTACTATGTATTTGGCGACTCGAGAATGGGTTGGATGGAATGGACCTATTTTGGGGTCGCCACACGATTGGTATCGAGCTTAGGGATATGATCTCCCATGGAGATCGGGAATAGAACTAGGAGGAGAGACGAGTAAATCCTTTGCTAGTGTGTCCTACCTAAGCTTATTTGTTAGTTGGTCAAGATATAGGGATATTATGTGATTGATTTCCTTAATTAACCCTTGTTTTATGACAAAGAATTGAGAATGTCGTTGAGAATATTAATAGTGGTGTAATGAGACCGTGGAGATGCATCAGACTTAACAACGAGGAGAACGTGCAACAGTCAAGCAATGTACCTCCTGTGAATAACACCAATGAAAGCGATGATGAACGAGGGGATGTTTAAAAGCTTTTTGCTCATGCAAAATCGCATTTGAGGAGAATCGTGTTCAAAATACAGAGGAGAGATGATAGCGATTCACGGGTGGTCACAACCAAGCAAGCCTCAAAGAGTTGGGACCACCGTTACAGGGAAAGCGGATCCGATCATGGCGAAACATGGGTCAAGCAAATTACCAAGATATTCGATGTCTTGGGATGCACGAAGGAACGAAAGTTCCATTCGCTACTTTTATGTTCCGTGGCGAAAGCGACATCGGTGGGAATCATGGAAGCGTCCATTCACCGCACTCGGCAAAGATGCGTGGGAGACGTTTGAACAATAATTCAATGACAAGTACTTCCCCGAAAGTATTCGTCATATGAAGAAGAAGTGGAGTTTATTAGACCGAGCGTAATAACATGACGGTGTCAAAGACGAGGCGAAGTTCATGAGTTATCCGTGCTTGCACCTCATTTGGTGGAGAATGAGGAAAGTATGACGCGGATGTTTCGAGAGGTTTGAAACCGATACGTCGAAGATCTCATTTCTCATAAATTTTCTCTATTCATTAGATGTTGTAAAATGTGGCTCAGATTGTTAGAAGCGAGATAACGAGTACGCTCAACCCGAGGACCATAACCGAGGATCATACCAAAGATAGTAGTCATCGAATAACGATAACCAAAGGAGAAAGAAGAATACGGACAAAGGTGGTAACCACTCTGAAGTGGTAATCGTGGGCCATGAAAATAGAGAAAGCGAGTCAGAGGAGATTTTAAAAGAGGAGATTTAACAACGACTATGTGAAGACGACAGGTCTTGCTTGCAAGAATGGGTTCTAAGGGAGGAGAAGCGACCATCTGGTCGATATGTTACAAATCAAAGGAAAGAGGGACATATCATTGAAACCGCCCACAACAAATTTAAGGTATGCTATAATTGTGGAAAAGAAGGACATATCGCCGAGATTATGCGATATCGAAACCTAGTGCAATTGGGGCGGTGACTCAAAAGGATGTCCCGTAAAAGTCAAAAGTCAACGATTCTGGAAGAGCATTTGTCGTGGCCCTCATTAAATAAATACGAGGAACCCGAACGAAGTTAGCACGGGTTAGTTAATTATAAATTCTTCGAAGTTTATACCTTACTAGATACCTGGGTTCTACCATTCTTTTATCTCTCTTTGCTTGCGCTCAACGTTTGAACTTGACTACGGAGAAATTAGACTTTGACCTATTTATGGAGACTCAGTTAGGAGAAACTTTCATTACATCCGTTGTTTAAAAAATCTTGTTTGATTCAAGTTGGCACCATTACCTTACACCGTTGACCTTATCTCTTTAAAGATACTTGCTTTTGGGGATTGATTGGTTAACTACTCATCATGCCAAAATGATTGCTTTTGTAAGGTTGTTAGTTTTCATATTCTAAGCAACTTTGTTATTCAACTCAAGCGATCAAACCATTGTAGTCAAACATTTTCATATCAAGCCATGAAGTCATTCGTTTATTAATGTTAAGTTTTCTTAGTCCATGTTATGGATTTGAATAAAGACACGCCGATTTGAATAATATTCTTGTTGTTATTGATTTTTCCCGACGTATTTCCCTCAAGAATTTATCGGCTTACTCCCAAAGATATTAAATTTTGTATCAACTTTGAACCCGCAGACAAAAACTCATTTCTAAAATCTCATATCGAATGGCTCTATTGAACTTCAGAGTTAAAAATTCAACTATAAATTTGGTACATGAGCCTTTATCTTGTGACTTCCTTTGTGGAATTCACCGAAGCGAACTCTCTGTAGGGGGCGCCATATTCGTGCGATAGTAAATCGATAGGTGTCATTGTGACGTCTTATCCAAGATTGGGATATGAGTCACGATTGAGAGCAACCTAAGTCGAGAATCGAAATACGTAGCTTTCTAGAAGCTTAGTTGGTTATTATCGAGATTCGTTGAAGGATATTCTCGAATCGCTATTCCATTAACTTAGTGACTCAAAAGATACAAAATTCGTATGGAGCGAGGAATGCGAGAAGATTTTCCAAGAGCTCAAGAGGCGACTCATTTCGCACATATTCTAACCATGCCATCCTCGAAAAGCGAACGTGGTAGCCGACGTGTTGAGTAGAAGATCGTATACAATACGAGTACAATATTGTCAAAGACTCATTTCAGTATAATAAACAAATAATAGAGATGGAGATGAAAACTCTAGAAATACCGACGTGATGATATCTGAGTGCGTGATGATATACGAGTATAATCGACTTTAATCGATAAAGTTAAAGTCGCTTCAAGCTACACACCCTGAGTGATGAATTTGAAGAAGGAGGTGCAAGAAGTTGTTATTTTAAAAGCGAGAATCGGTGAGGTGAGGAAAGCTCAAACCTTCGATTTATTAATCCATTTGAAATTCTCGATCGAATAGGAACCGTGGCCTATGTAACTTCGCTTTTACCACCAAGTATGGCGTGTTCATAACGCTTTTCACGTATCGATGTTACGTAAATATGTGGACGACCAAAAACACGTCATTGAGATAGAACCGGACGAGATAGCCAAGACTTAACGTCACGAGGAGGTACTGTCAAGATTTTATAGAGGAAAGAACATGACCTATGTATCGAGGTTATACCATAAGTTAAAGTTTTGTGGAGAAACCATGCTTATTGAGGAAATGACACGGGAGTTGGAAACGAAAATGAAAGCGAGGTATCTTTACCTTTTCAAACACCAGTCATCGTCACGTCAATTTCGAGGGACGAAATTTCATAAGGAGGGAGGTTGTAAGACCCTAAATTTTTTTAAATAAAAGGAATTTCCTTTATTTATTATTTTGAAATAGTAAGGGTTGATTTGATTAATGTGGATAGTAAAGGGTTAAATACACAAATATTTCAAAATAAGCAAGTGGTTATAAAATATTCATTTTTGTTAGGGAATATTCGTTTGGTCGTGGAATATTCGTCTCGTCGGGAATATTCGTTGGTCGTGGAATATTCGATCGTTGTCGGGAATATTAAATGCATTTGCCATGACGCAACCATGTGTGGCCCCATAACGGAAAGCGATTGGATGAGGAAAACGACAAAGTTTGGGTGGTTATAAATAACAGCGTAGTTATTCTGAAGTAAGAATCGTTGAATACCTGGTTAAAATATAAAGAATACGCGCCGTTGCACAAAGAAGCTATTACCAGTATTGCATGCATTGTTGAATTATTGATCCTTACGTAAGAAGGCACTACTTAATAATTATTACAGAGTTACCGCTCAATAGTTTATTTTATTGATTCAATAATTCTTTGCGTTGGTATTTTATATTATCGCTATTTCAATAATTGTCATTTGCACATATTTCCCATTATCGGATCAATAATTCATATTATTTGAATAATATTATTAGATAACATTATTGGCAATGTCTAGAAAGTTACATCTAAGGAGAGGTTTGGTCACCTAATTGCGCTACCAAGATAAGGAGAGATCCTTATTGAAAGCCCCTCTTTCTGAGAATGACTGGTTTGTCATAAATGTGATTCGTAATATTATTTGTGAATAATTAATTATTGATTCATATGATAAGGAAATATTTATTTTATATGAATATAAATGATAGATTTATTTATGTGGTTATTAATGAAGGAATTAATGTTGAGGTGTTTTATCGGTATTTTATCGGATTGAGGTGTTAAAAATCAAATCGTCGGGTTTTGAGATATATTATGGGGTTATAATTTTTAATCCGACTGTTGGATTGTGGTAATTTTGGGTATGTTATACATACATAAGTTGAGTATATGTCCACAAATTTTGAACCGTTAAAAATGCACGAATGATTTGTTGTGAATTTTAAGAGGTGCTTCGGATTCTAAATTAGGTTTATAATTGATTTTGGTGGAAAATTCTAGAATTTAGTGGGCCCCACTTGTGGTTGGTGAAGAAATGTGCTGAATTTTATTTCAAATGTGGTGGGTGGCAATAGTAGCGGTAAAGCCATCATGTGTGGTCAAGTCCGCTTGGTAGGGCTAACATTTTCCTATAAATAGAGGGCTGTTAGAATTGAAAATCACACCGAAACAAAGTTTTCTCTTTCTCTCTATATTATTGATCGTATTTTGTGAGTATTTAGATACTTTGAGAGTTCTTTATTCAAAGACAAGTTTCATTCAAAGATCACTTGAGCCTTTCCTTCCGGCAATCTTGATTCTTTGAGGTAAGGGATGTTATTTTCTTCTCAAATGATATTAATTCTTGAATATCATTATCTTTGAAATATTGGTTGGTACTTTTTATCAAATTTGGAACTTTTTCATATGTTTCTGGTTACTATTCATGAGTTACTATTCACGAGTTACTATTCATGAGTTACTATTCACGAAATTACTATTCACGAGTACTATTATCTTAAAGCGTGAAGATGTTTTTTTGTGGAATTTCTATCTTTTGGTGTCGAGTTACTATTCACGTACTAAGATATTCACGATATCTGACTATTCACGAATCATTTAAGACTTTATTCACCTAAAAATGAAAATTTTCTTTTTCGTCAAAATATCTATTCGGATACTAGCTTTGATTGTATCCATGTTTTGATCATTCTTGAATTTTACACCACTATGATTATTTTTGAGGTATTCTTTGGACATGGATAAAACAAAGTACGAATCCTTAATCCTTAATCCTTGTCATTTTGTTTCAATTGGATTCGTTCTTTAAAAGTATTTTCATCATCCTCCTCTTAAATGATGATAGTATTGAATATCTTTGGCACATAGTGCAAAGATGAATGATTTCAAAGAATATCTTTGGCCTCAGTAGTGCAAAGATGAATGATTTCTGAAGAATATCTTTGGCTTTTATCAGTGCAAAAGATGAATGATTTTCGAAGAATATCTTTGGCTTCAGAGTGCAAAGATGAATGATTTCAAGAATATCTTTGGCAGAGAGTCACAAAGATGAACATGTGTTTAAATGAACATGACCGATCGATGAATATCTTTGGCCTTTAGTGCAAGAGATGAACAGTGTTTAAATGAATACATGGTATGATGAATATCTTTGGCCTTTAGTGCAAAGATGAACAGTGTTTAGAGATGAACATGACCGATTGATGAATATCTTTGGCCTGTGAAGGCAAAGATGAATATTTGATTTGAGATGAATATTGATTGATGTTACAGGATAAAATATTGATGATGGACCGTTAAATTCATAGATTATAGTAGATTTCATTCTCTCTGTAACTCTTCTATGAATTATTATTTCATTGCGAATATTGATCCGAAACTTGTTATGTCATTGTATTCTATCGATTTTTCCTGTTGGAGACTAACGATAATTTGTTGTATATTATCTTAGTCATAACATTCTTTATTGGGCTAGTTGAGCTCACCCTTTTCCTTGTTGTTCCATTTTTCTTCTCGGGAGGCTCAATGAATGTAGCTATGGAATGAAGGTTAGACTTTTAATAGTGGAATGAAGGTTCTAGAGAGTCAGGAGTTGAAATGTATCAATGAAGGATGATGAGGATTATTTGAGTATAAATATTGTCTAGAAGATAATATTTGTATTTAAACTCACAGCTTTTATTGTTGTGATAATAAAGTTGTAGTTGTTTACTTCGCACCATGTATTTGGCGACTCGAGAATGGGTTGGATGGAATGGACCTATTTTTGGGGTAAATCACAAGAAGTCTCCATCGACAACAAGGAAGAAGAAGAAGAAGAAGTTGTCTCAATGCAAGAAAAAACAAAGAAGAAGAAGTAAATGTGATTACTTGGGCCATCCGTAAAGAAAGCTAAGGTGGTAAATTGAGTCCCCCAGCTCCCAAGAAAGTCTATCGATAAAGAAGAGAGGACGAAGAGTCGAAGAAGAGAAGGGAACTGATAAACTCAAAATTGAGTCCCCAAAGAACAAATCCAGCAATGAAGGTAAAGCTGGATCAATGAAAGAAAATGCAGACTCTGATGATGAAGAAAGATTGGTGAAGCTAGATCAATGAAAGAAAATGCAGACTCTGATGATGAAGAAATATTGCAAGTTAACATAACTGCATCTCCTACTGTAACTACTCCAACAAGCCCAAATGATGGCTCAAAAGATGTTGAGTCTGAAAAAGAAGGACCTGTCCCTGCCAATGCTGAACATCAAGGAAATCTGTCTGATGATACAAAAGCTTCGAATTCAGAAGAAGAAGAAAAGTCTGACTCTCCTATAGCTGAACCTCCAAGGAGAAGAAAGAACTACATGCTACTTGCAAAATTTACCCCCAAGAAGCAAGGTGAATACTTTACTGGAATCATTGAAGCGAGTGATGATGAATTTGAATCAAAGGAAGAAAATGCTGAAGATGGGACTAGTGATGAAAATCAGCAAGAAGAATTCACTGATGAAAGAAGTCAGCAAGATTCAAGCTCAAAAAGTGAAGAAATGGAGGAAGATTATGGTTCTGTTAATCAGGAATCAGAGGAACCAGCAGACTATCCTATCCTCTCTCCAGCAAGAATCAGCAGAAGAATAGTGGTGGAAGTTTTTGATGAACCAACAGAACTACTAGCAGAAAGATGGGTAAGCTATGGAAATGAATAACTCAAGGTTGTAAGGATAACTGCATATGATGTGTTCAAAAATTAGAACAACATGGAATTAGACTGCACCACTATCCTCTACAATCCTGATGATCCTTTGATGAGATGGTTCTTTCCATGGATGCCCTGGTTAAAGGCATATACTGAAAAGGATGGAAGTTACTTCAGCTGATGTTACTCTCAGTTTCCAAGCCTAGAACTGGTGTCACAGAACTTCCCAAGGCTGAAGAGATTTGTAACCAAAATGATCAAAGACTAGCCTCACTACAAAGTCTACAGACATGTTGGCAATCACTACATTCCCTATGATAGTAGAATGGGTTCTGATGGTAGAAGGATCATAGCCAAGGAGATGACCGTAGAGTCTGGTCACTCTACCACTGATGATGATTGAGTCCAAAATGAGAAGCCTCCCTCGGCCCAAGCACTGTTGCCTGACATTCCTTCATCCTCCAATAGCGATTGGCACTCAACGATATTTCAGATTCTCACCACTTTCGAAAATATGTCCAAAGATGAAAATCGTAGAGTCCAATCTGGTGCTCTACAAAAGTCTGCCCAACCACAAGACCAAATTCCTATGGAGCAGGAACTATTGAAGAATTCTGATGAGCTGGTTGAGAAGATATCTCTAATCAATGAAGAGTCAAAGAGGTTGACAGCAGCAGGAGATAATTCAGTTCAAGATAGACTTCAAGCCACTATGGCTGATGTATCTCTCAAAATCAAAGAGAGAGATCAAATCTATCTGAAGGCCATACATGATCAAAAGGCAGAAGCTCTACGAGCACATAAGGCCAATGAAAAACAAATCCAAGTCCTCTTTGACAAGATTGACAACCTGAATCAGTCTTTCTCTCTACAACTTGAGCTGAGCCAACAAGAACTCAAGATTGAAGTTGGTAACTCATCTTACCTGATGGAGCAACTATTGTCCAACATGAAGCAGCTTTCTTAAGTGATTAATGACAAAAAGGGGGAGAAAAAGAGGCATAGAAAGAGGCATTCAACACAACTTAAATTATTCATGCTTCACAATTTATACATAATTCATATTTTTCATACATTGCATTTATTCAGGCATCATAATGCTCATACTTAGCAATTATACCCACTTCATGCTTATCATATACCTCATATCATGAATATAGTAAGTTTCCTTAACTAAATCCATGTGACACCCCCAAATCCAGGTACTCAAACTTCCCTCAGATTTGGTGTTCACTCAACAAAATAATTAACATCTAACTACCCATATAATGATAACAATAAAAATGAAATAGAAATCCTCCCAATATAGGGTTACAACATCTTAAACGAATAAATTCAGATCCCAGGTTATTTAACCTTAATACATCATATGCGAAAACATCATAAACAAATAAGTCTTAAACATCCATTATAAGTTTTAATATAAACATTCTAAAATATTAAATAAGTCTTCATCATTTGCTTGCTTTTCCCTTGTCCTTACTTGTGGATGGCTCATCAACTCTTTCAATCTTAGCTACAATGTTATTATGCAAGAGTGAGCAACAATTTCCCACAAGTTTAACAATAGAATAATAATAATAACATGCGAATAAATAATGGATACTGAACCAAAAGAAGTCTCGACTTTTGAATTAAGATTAGAACATGAATCAAAAGTACATCTGAGGGTGACCATGAACTATGTCTCAGGTTATCAAGTATTTCTACTTTAAACCTTTAACAATCGTAAGACTATATGGACCTAACTTCTCATACTTAGGGGGATCAACCATATGTACCATGTATGTGCACAACATCTTAACGCTATAGCATAATATAATCTCATGTAGTAGGGTTGTTCATCTCAGCTTTGATATTAGAGTCCGCACCAAAGGAAGTTTGGTTTGGATTGATATCAAGGGTAATTTAGAGTTCAATAATAATCAACTAAGGATTAGTTGAATCAATAAGGAATCACTATCTATTCGAGGTTTCAATGCAATATCGAAATTAATAATCAAATCAAAGATTGAATCTCAACTCTATATAATTGACTAAAAAGATTGGATCTCAATTCTACACAATTGAATGAACTTTGTACAATAGAAGTAATACTTCAAAAGAATTTGAACATTTCATTTGGAATCATAAACTTGAATAATTAAGCTTTGAATAGTTCAAAATAAGAATACGAAGCTTGCTCAATAATAAAAAGATTTAAGAACTTGCTCAATGTAAGAATAGGATTTGGAAACTTGCCTCGTGCGCAGGCTAAACGATTACTACTTCCATTCACCATAAGTCCTACACACATACCATATGTATTCACGACATTCATTAGTTACATTAATGCTATCCTTATAGGTTTAGTTCTTTCTTTTAATATAACTTGTTAACTTGGTTTAAATTATGCTCATTACCATCATTCATATATACAAGACTGAAATCTCAAATCTTAAGTTTAAACAACATCACATCATCTCATGGACATCACTTTTTTTTCCTTTTTTTTAACGTGGTTTAACCAGTTACAAAAAATAACAGTTATAAGGTCACAAGACCTTTTCTAATTTTTTTTTTATAAATCTCTTATTATATGGTGTAAGACCCCAACTTTTTATAAATAAAATTGAACTTCCTCTAATTATTATTTTAAATAATAAGGTGTTAATTTGATATAATGCTTTGGTTATGGGTGAAATGTGTAAATTTTGAAAAATAAGCAAGTGGTTATAAAATATTCATTGTTGTTGAGAAATATTCGTTTGGTCCTGGAATATTCTTGTTGTCGGGGAATATTCGTAAGATGGCGCAGCCATTTGTGGGCCCCATAACGGAAAACTATCGAATGAAGAAAATGACAAGTATGAGTTTTTTTTATAAATAACGATGTAGTTGTTACCGTTAACACTGTTGGAATACCCGGTGGTTAAAATACAGTAATACACGTGGTTGCACAGTAGCACACGGTATTATACAGTATTTTTTGGATGATTGATTCTTACGTAAGAAGACACTACTCAATAATTGTTACAGTAATTAATGTTCAATATTTTATTTTATTGATTCAATAATTGCTACGTTGATATTTTATATTATTGTTGTTTCATAATTATCAACTGCATAGTATTTCTCATTATCAGATCAATAATTCATATTATTTGAATAATATTATTAGATATCATTATTGGCAATGTCTAAGGAAGTTCTGCATAAGAAAGGGGTTTGGTCACCTAATTGCGCGCCAGTAAGGAGAAATTCTTATCGGAAAGCCCCCTCTTTCCTGAGAACTACATGGTTGTCATTATTGTGATTCTGTAATATTATTTATGAATAATTAATTATTGATTTATATGATAAGGAAATATTTATTTTATGTGGATATAAATGAAGGAATTAACGCTGGGGAGTTTTATCAGTATTTTGTCAGAATGGAGGTATTAAAAATCATCCGTATGTGGATTTCAATCATTTTCTGTTTGGAATTTGGAAAAACTTTCTTCTACAAAATTGTAGAGAATTAAAATTCCTATAGAATGGACATAAAATTCGTATTTTCTAATAAAAGAGAAATTTATTATGAATTATTGAAGTTTCAAAAATAAATATTTTTATTAAAAACATGGGTGGGTCCCACTTTTAGTTGTTGTGAAATTTTCTGAATTTGGTAGGCCCCACTTGTGGTGTGCTGAGTTTGGTTAAGTGGTGTACGTGAATGTTTTTAATAAAATATTATTTTATTAAATTTTAGTCTGCTTTGGCGTTCTGGCATTTTTCTATAAATATGATGCTTAGTTAGAATTGAAAATCACACCAGAATTAGAAGTTTTCTCTCTCTATAATATCGAGGGTATTTTTACGAGTATTTAGATACTTTGAGAGTTGCTTATCGGTCTGAAGTTTCCTTCAATATTATATTCGATTTATTCCAGTCAGAAATACTATTCTTTTGAGGTAAGGGATGTTATTTTTTTTGTGAATGATGTTATTTCTTTCAATATCATTATACTGAAATATTGGTATGGATTCTATTGTGAAATTTCTACCTTTTCATATCGAGGTTACTATTCACATATACGACACTATTCACGAATACGGTACTATTTATGAGTATTATTCACGAAGTATGATTTTTCTTGTAAAATTTTTACCTTTTTGTGTCGGAGTTACTATTCATATATATGACACTATTAATGTATACAACACTATTCACATATACGACACTATTCACAGAAAATTAAATTTTCTTTTCTTTGTCCAAGTTGTCTATTATCGTTACTATCTTTGATTGTATCCATGTTTTGATCTTCATTCTTGAATTTTACTCCACAATTGATTATTATGGAGTATTTTTGAACTTGGATAAACAAAAGTACGAATCCCTAATCTTTGTCCTTTTATCTCACTGGATTCGTTTTCTTTAAGATATTTTTCATCATCCTCAATCTTAAATAGTGATACTTGATGAATATCTTTGGCCTGTAGTGCAAAGATGAATGATTACCTGATGAATATCTTTGGCCCGTAGTGCAAAGATGGACAGGTGTTGAGATGAACATGACCAACTGGTGATACAAATGAATATCTTTGGCCCGTAGTGCAAAGATGAATATTTGGTTCAAGATGTATATTGATTGATGTTACAGGGATAAAAAATATTGATGATGGACTTTTAAATCATAGAAGATAGTATACTTCATTCTCTACTTAACTCTTCTAATGAATTGTTATTTTCGCTGCGAATATTGATCTAAAACTTGTTGTCCATTATATTTTATCTGATTTATTAAAGACTAACGATAATTTGTTCTACATTATCTTAGTCATAATATTCTTTACTGGGCTAATTGAGCTCACTCTTTTCCTTTTTGTTCCATTTTTATTTTTAAGAGGCAAGAATATAACGGGAACTAGTCGGGGTGTGGAGTGATGTTTCAATACAGTTATTTTAGTAGTCCTCACTATTTTGTAAAATAGTGTATGAATAATTGAAATGAAGACTTATTTGAGTTTGAATATTGTCTAGAAGACAATATTTGTATTTAAACTCACAGCCTATGTGTTATCGTATTTTGCACGATAATTGTAATAATGAAGTTGTAGTTATTTTCTGTACCATGTATTTGGCGACTCAGAATGGGTTGTGTGAACCTATTTTGGGGGAGTCACATATGGTCCATGAGTCACACTCTCACTTAATTATTTAATATAAACTCTACTTTATTTAACAAATCATTACCCTTCTAATTTAAGTACTTAATTAAATTAGAATATTTTCATTCCTTCATTATTATTACACTCGAATAAATTATTCCATAACAATTTCCATCGAATATTTATTTTATTCCATAAATATTTCAACTAAAATATTCTTTTTATTTGATAAATATTTTAATAATAATTTTCATCGAATATTTATTTAATTTCATAAATATTTCAACTAAAATATTCATTTTATTTGATAAATATTTTAATAATAATTTCCATCAAATAATTTTTTTATTCCATAAATATTTCAACTAAAATATTCATTTTATTTGATAAATATTTTATTTATTTATTTAATTTTTTTTTTGCCATGGGTCGGGTAATTAATTAACTTGGTAACTCACGTAGGAAATGATTATCGAATCGATTCTGCGCAGTTCACGAAGAACACATAATAGGGCCAATTTAGGCCAAAATCTCACCCAAACATTGAATTCAGTTTCACCCATATGTTCTAAACTTAACATAAATATTCTATAACATTCTTAGCATGTTTTTAACAACTTTAATCACATAAACAACAAGATTTGAACTCATAATTTTCATGTTCTTACTATTTTTCAAAGTTTCGTCGAATTTCATGAAATCACAAATCACAAATTCGTTATAACATCAAATCAGTCCGTTTAAGTTTCGTTCTTTTAGTTTCTACATGTATAAACATAATTAATTATCAATTTACCGTTTAATATACAATTAAGGCACCGATTTTTGTACTTATAGAAACTACAAAAAATGGGCCTTTAGCAACGATTTTTCGGGCAACGACTTTATAAGTCGTTGTTAAAAGTATATGTTTAGCAACGAAATTTGTCCTTCGTTGCAGATTGTGTCAAGCTTTCACTTTTTGCAACGAAATTCATAAGTCGTTTCAAAATTTCGTTGCTAATTCATTGGCGGGAAAATTTTTGGTTAGAAATTCGTTGCAAAATTTTCGGCTACTTGATTTCCTGTCATAGTGGCAACAAAAGTTTTTTTGTTGCTAAAAATGGGGCTTTAACAACGATTTTTCAGGCAACGACTTTTAAGTCGTTGCTAAAAATGTATGTTTAGCAACGAAACTTGTCCTTCGTTGCAGATTGTGTCAGGCTTTCACTTTTCGCAACGAAATCCATAAGTAGTTGCAAAATTTGGAAATAAAATTCATTGCAAAATTTCTAACCACTTGATTTCTCCTCATCGTGGGCAACGAAAATTTTTTTGTTGCTATATTTCGTTGCCAAATATGGACCACATTCATTGGCAATAATTTTTATTTTCGTTGCATATTTTATACAACTTTTTGTAACGACTATTAAAATGTTGACATAAATTAAGATAATAATAATAATAGTACTACTACTACTAATAATAATAATAATATCAATAACAGTAATAATAATAATAATAATAATAATAATAATAATAATAATAATAATAATAATAATAATAATAATAATAATAATAATAATAATAATAATAATAATAATAATAATAATAACAATAACATTAAAAAAATAAAATAAAAAAATAAAAATAATAATAATAATAATAATAATAATAATAATCGTAATAATAATAGTACTAATAATAATAATAACAATAATAATAATAATAATAATAATAGTAGTACTAATAATAATAATAATAATAATAATAATAATAATAATAATAATAATAATAATAATAATAATAATAATAATAATAATTATTATTATTATAATTATTATTTTTATTTTATTATCACGCAATTAGTTATGTACATTTATGTATGTACGTAATAGATCTAAGGAAAGGGGATCTATTTTAATTTGGGAGAAATGATTTGTTCAGTTATAAATACTAATCCTTGCAAAATAATAGCAATTAGGCCCATGTGCTCGGGTGGTCATTGGATCAATATTCCAAACTAAAGGTCTTGGGTTTGAATCTGTGTATTAACATATTTTTTGGGATAAAGTTCAATATTCGCCATGTCCGCCCGTTCACGTGTAAAATAAAATAAAAAAATACCCACGCAGATCTGCCACGTAGGCACCACGTACGCAGGTCAACGCATATGTGGCGCCTGGGGCTCGAAGTCCAAATTTTTTAATAGAAAAGAGCTCAATCTGCGTTGACCAAAAGAAAAGGTCTCAATACCTAAAAACTCTTAAAGTTCAGTGGTCGACTTTGCATTTTACCCCTTATAATATATTGTGTAACTCTTCAAAAAGTCTACGGAATGAAAATTTTAATTAATTTAACGATATTTTAAACATGAACAAATGAAATGTTATATAAGATTAAAACTAAATTGTATGTAATTAATAAGGTTATATATATATAAAGTTATTCGAATATAAATTTCAAAAAGGAATACAAATTCAATATATTTAAAGTTTTTCATTTTCATTGGTATTTTTGTTTGTGCATCATAGATTCATTTTAATAGCTTATCAAATTCATAAACTTACAATAACTTCTCAAATTTGCAAACCAAAATGCATATATGATGTCCCTTTTTCATATACTTATTCCAATTAAAGTGATATATTATAATGATATCACTTAAAATCAATCAAATTATTATTATAAATATTGTCATTAAAATACATCATATTTAAAATTTATCTAATAAATTATTTATAAATTTATTTGTATTTTGCACCAGTTATTAAACTTATTTATTAAAAATAAAGTTTAAGTTGCTTTAAATAAACTATAATGAAGAGATTTTATATTTAGTTGTTCTATTATATCAATAATTGGTGATTATCGAGAGCATAAGTTAAAAAGCTACGAAGAGCTCAAAATAATATTACTATTGTTAATACTATTATCATAATTATTACTATTATTATTACTATTATTATTATAATTATAATAATAATAGTAATAATTATCATCATCTACTTGATTACACAGACCGTCTAATGAGTTTGCATCATTTGGTCAAATGGGTTCTTTGGAATAGTACTCTAACAACCTTTGCCATGAATTGGAACCCATATATATATATATATATATATATATATATATATATATATATATATATATATATACACACACACACATATATATATATTAATAACTTATATTCAATAATTAATAAGTCACATATATATATATATATATATATAAAATTAATTAAGTATATATATATATAGGTATTAGTTTGTGACAAATTTTGTATTTTCAAAATTTACTTGCGATAACAGAGGCAATATAACAATAAATAATATAATTTTATTATTAAAATGTGTTAGGTTCGAATTAATTTAGAATTAATGAATTATACTTTAAAATTCATTATTTTTTTCTTATTCTATTTATAATTGTAATTAGTGAATTCCTTTTAAAATTAAAAATTAGAATTTCAAAAATGATGAAAAGTTATTTGAATTGTAATTTAGATTATTGATTATTGTATTTATTAAAAATAAATAAATTAATATTCATTCATTAATACTATACTTTAAAACTCATTTTTTTCTTATTCTAACTATAGTTGTAATTAAAGTATTCATTTTAAAATTTAATATTTTAAAAATGATAATAACTTACTCGAATTATAATTTAAAACATTAATCATTATATTTATTAAAAATAATAAAATTAACATTCATTTATTAATAAACTTTACTTTAAAATTCATTAATTTTCTTATTCTCATTATAGACTTATAGTTACAATTACAAAACTTTTATCTTCTGCTATAAACCCGAAAAGAAATCAGATCTAGATCTTCTTCTTCTAGGGCTTGATGGACACCCCTCCTCCATCATTTCTGTCTTCTTCTTCGATGACTCCGCCACTGCCCTCCACCGCTTCCCACCCCTCAACCGTCACTCCGGTGCAGTTTTTGTGACAACCCCAAAATTGGTCCATTCCATCCAACCTATTCTGAGTCGCCAAATACATGGTACAGAAAATAACTATAATTTTATTACGACAATTGTCGTGCAAAATACAACAACACATATGCTGTGAGTTTGGATACAAATATATACCAACTGTGACTCTCATCTCAACCTTGGATAGCACGTCACAATGACACCTTACATAAAGGTATAGTCAAAAACTGTTTTAGAAATTAGAATCTTTGGGAAGTGCTCAAGGAAACCTTCGTACATAGGAGGCCATGCTTCTAGTTTATGATAGATATCATATGGCCACAGAATTATCCCTGGTTGACCCAATAGACCCCAAAGAGAAACGAGAAGATTACTATCACATTCTTCCCAATGGTGAGTCTTCTCTTGACATATCATTATCTCCACTGTCTCTAATTGAGAATTATACTTCAAACAAACACCAAGATTATATTGGTAGTGCTCGTAAATATACTCAACAAGTGGATGAGCACAACTCTGTCTTATAATGACACGAGGCTGTATGTCATTAGACATCTTGTATGATAGTGGCAAAACACCCATCCAACGTTGGGTTCGCCTCACCCTATATGATTCACCAAATATAACTACTAAAAGATGTATACAACACACTTGTCTATACTATTTAGGGAGAACTCCACAGCTAGTGACCACCGTTCTATTCCCTTGTTACCCCCGCTCGACCCAGCTACACTCTTATTACCTGAAGCAAAAGGGTGAGCACAACTAGCTCAGTAAAGAATATCATGACTAAAGATAATTAAATTATCAATAGCCTTCATCAATAATAAATCAGAGATTTAGAACATATGGTAGATGATTCAAAATTTCAACCATAGTTGCAACGGAATGAGCAATCCATTAGAAGAGTCAAATAGACTATAAAGTCTATTATCTTCTCCATGTTAAAATCCACCAACAATGTTTTATCCTGTAACATCAATCAACAATTACGGTCCACAATCATATGAATAACTTCATAATCATAATTGTAGTTCTAAATTCCTCTTCTCATCCGGAGATGAAGATAATTTTCATCACATATCTTTACGAAACATCAAAGATCATGGTTACACCAAAACACATTTCTGCTTATAATCATACTAATAACTTCATCTTTTGCACTACTACCAAAGATATTCGTCAACAGATTCATCTTTGCACTCTTGGCAAAGATATTCAACAACATGTCATCTTTACTCTACGGGCCAAAGATATTCATCAACAATTCATCTTTTCACTACATGCCAAAGATATTCCTCAACAGTTCATATTTTCACTACTGAGCCAAATATATTCATCAATGCAGTTCATATTTGCACTCTGAGGCCAAATATATTATTATCTCAAAGAAATATATAATCATTTCGAATTTATATAAACAATAATTATAACCATGTTGATCAGTAAACCTTTGCACTTAAGCTAAAGATATTCAATTATAAATTCAATGGTCATGATCATACCAGTCAACAATTCAACTTTGCACTACTGGCTAAAGAGAACCCATAGTCACGATCATACCAATAATCTACCCATCTTTACACTCAAGTCAAAGAGAAATTTCATCACTAAGATTATAAAAATGTTATATATGATAATAAAAATAATATGATCAAAACATGGATTTAATTTCAAGAGTAAGATTCATAAATCAACGATAATTTGGTCAGAAAAAGAAATCAATTTTGTCGTGAATTCCTGTGAATAGTAACTCGTGAATAATAACTCGTGAATAGTAACCCCGACATAAAAAAGGTAGAAATTCCACAATAAAATCCATACCAATATTTCGGTATAATGATATTGAAAGAATAATATTTCTTAAGTTTATAAACAATTTATTTTAATTATTTACACTTTACTAAATAATGCATTTAATCATCCTAAAATGTCAAACTCATAAGATTTCATCACTAATAACCAAAACCCTCATCAAAAATCTGCATATACCTCATGTAGGATTCTCAAGCCATAAAATCCCATTTTTCAATTTTCTTACTTCACATAACATATTTAATTCATTTACTCATAACTAGTCCATTTTCATGAAAAATACCAAATCAGTTCCAACAATATTTATTTTCTGGGATTTAGCAGAATATAGTCCCATATTGAACATATATTTTTCTCAGAATTTTTAAAATTCATTTACTATTTTTATATAGCCAAAACCGTCGAATATTTAGACATTTATCACAAATTGTACTTTTATCTAAAAATTCCAAAATTCACAGAGTACACTGATATTATATAGATGTACTCCCAACAAAAATTTCATCAATTTTGGAGTTAACCACAAGGAGTTATAAACTATTACTTTTAAAATAGTCTTTTCCCGTAAAATTCATAACTCTTAATCTATACATCCAAAAATCACCATTTTTGGACACAATCAATAAAACTCATCAAAATATCATTTCAAATTTTTCCAGAATTTTCTGAAGGTCTCAAGAAGTACTGAACTGAAAAACATAATAACCCTTAAAATCCACTTACCTCAAAAAGCGATGATTTCCGACTTGAATATCGGATATAACGCTGAGCAACACTCAAGATATCTAAATACTCACAAAAACATGCTTGATAATATAGAGAGAAATAAAACTTATTTCTGGTGTGATTTTCAATTCTAACATAAGCATCTATTTATAGGAAAATGCTAGAACGCCATAGGAGACTAAAATAATAAAATATATTATTTTATTTCTTTTTTTCTACGCATGCCCATATGTTTGATCAGCCAACAGCCATCTTTGACCAAAGCTAGCAGCCCACATGTGTTAAAACACAAGTGGGTCCCACTCATAAATTAATAAAAATTATTTATTTTCTGAAACTTCAACAATTCATAGAAAATAGCTCGGTTATCAAAAAAATACGAATTTTATGTCCATTCTGCCTGAAATCGAATTCTCTACAACTTTGTAGCTTTGAGTTTTTTCAAATTCCAAACCAAAAATATCCGAAATCCACAAACGGATGATTTTTAATACCTCAATATCGATAAAATACTGATAAAATACCTCAGCATTAATTCCTTCATTTTTATCCACATAAAAATAAATATATCCATCATTTATATTCACATAAAATAAATATTTCCTTATCATATAAATCAATAATTAATTATTCACAAATAATATTACTGAAATCACAATTATGACAACCAGGTAGTTCCTGTGGAAAGAGGGGCTTTCCAATAAAATTTCTCCTTCTTGGTAGCCAATTAGGTGACCAAACCTCTCATTGACGAACTTTCTAGACATTGCCAATAATGCTATCTAATAATATTATTCAAATAATATGAATTATTGATCCGATAATGGAATCTTTGTGCGGACAATTATTGAAACAACAATAATATAAAATATCAACGCAACAATTATTGAATCAATAAAATAAAATATTGAGCAATAATTACTATAACAATTATTGAGTAGTGTCTTCTTCACGTAAGAATCAATAATTCAAAAATACATGCAATCTACCGTATGCTCTTGTGCGATAACGCGTATTCATCGTATTTTAACCACCGGGTATTCCAACGAAGGTTAACTTGAGAATAACTACTGCCAGATTATTTATAAAAACTCAATCTTTTCGTTTTCTTCATTCGACAGGGTTATTCATTAGTTATGGGGCCCACAATGGTTACTTCTGGCAAGTATTTAATATTCTCCGACAGAAAGAATATTCCACGACCAAACGAATATTCCCCGACAATTGAATATTTTATAACCACTTGCGTATTTTGAAAAAAAATTTCATATCTCACCCATAACTTTAAACTTTTATCAATTTAATCATTTACTGAATTGTAATTATAAGAAAAATTGAATACTTTTATTTCATAAAATTCGGGGTCTTACAGTTTTGGTCTCCACTTTTCATTATTACAAGATCCCATAAACAATTGATCAGGTTTGGGCTTATATAATCTTTTAGGGTTTCTATTTTCGGTGGTATTTTTTTGTTTTTATTGACTGTTTTTTGTTTTCTCTGCTCACTTTTTGGCAATGTAGGAAACTTTTGCCAAGTACACAACCAGGACAACTTTTAAGAGGCCACTGTTGAGTGGGGTGGCATATGCACAACGGGTTGTGAACGGAGAAAGGGAGGATTTTGAAAAGAAAAATGGTTGGATAATAAGAACAATGGAGAGAGAGAGCCTTCACCTTTTAGGGATGAGTATGCCCTTGTGATTTTCTGTCAAGAAACAGTTTCCTACATTGAATTACTTGATATGATGCCTGGAGAGGTAATTAGGTTCATTTTTTCAATATAATCTTTTTCTAAGTCATTCATTTCTCTATTTTCTTAGTTTTATTTGTGAAGTTCTCAATTCTCAAGATTAGATTTAATGGGTATTTCATTTCAACTTTTATGTGTTCTCTATTTGATGTAGGAGGACCAGTGAAAACATATTGAGGGCTAGGGCTCTTTGGGAAAGCGAGTTCTTACAAGCCCTTCTAATTGTTTGTTCTCATCATCTTGGGGTTTATATTGACATTTCACATTTATAAATTCAAGCTTGCGCCCAAATCCATCTGTGGAACAGAGAATTGAAACAACTTCTACAGTGGTATTGCCTTTGTATGTTATTCATTCTTAATATTTACTCTTTACTTTATATTTGGAGAAGTGTGCAGAGCTAAATCATATGATTACTATAATCTGACCTAATAAAAATATATCTTACATAATGACAATGTGGTTGTTCTTTATGAGATATGATTATTTTATTGTCGTTGAATCGACTTCTGAGGAAATCTATATACATATACAACATATTGTGACAAGAAGGTAGAATTTCTTTATGAGATAGGATATTGTTGCTAATACTAAAATAAAAGGTAACATTTTTTATCGTTGCAAATCATATCAACTTTACGTTGCACATATAAAGAAAGCGATAACATATAATATCGTTGCTAATCGGCGACTTTTCGTTCTTATTGAAAATAACCAAAGAACAAACATTTTCGTTCTTGATTCAAAGATAATGTTGTTGCCAAATAATATAATCAACAACGAAAATCGTTGCTAAAAAGTTTACATTCATAGCAACGAAAAGCAAGCATAAACGCAACAATTTTCATAATTTACTATAACGAAAATGTCGTTGCAAAATGGTGTCAATTGCTGGCGAAAATGCATGGTCGTTGCAAAAAAAGAGTTCATTTCGTTTGGCAAACGAAAATGGTGTTTTTAGCAATGACATTTTAATTATTTTGCAACAATACATTTTGTTGTTAAAGGATCGATGTCTCTATACAAAAGCCAAATTTTGTTGCAAAATGTATTACTTTTGACAACGAAAAAAATACGTTAGTTCTTGAACAAGTAGCTTGGCGCTCATTCTTGTGACAACGATAAAAAGTCGTTGCCAAAACCCTTTAGCAATGAAAATTGGCACCTTTAGCAACGAAAATCGGTTGTTGCTGAAGCCCCATTTTTTTGTAGTGGGGCCACATTCAAACATTATTTCTCTGTAACCTTCAATATTCTAACTTAATCTTAATTTCATGGATTAATTACTCTAAAACACATATAAATCATATATAATTGAATTATACATGTTAATAAACATCTAACATCAAGTTTTTGACTAATAATTCATGAATTTCCAATTAACAGAGAACTTAATATACGTTCATGGAGAAAACTTTAAAAACATAAATTTAAAACTGGAATTAAGAATTACCCTTGCTAACTCTATTAAGATTAGGCAAGATGATAGGAACTCTTTAATTCTCCAACTCCTTCTTCTTCAATCTCAATTTCTCTCAAGGTTTCTCTCTTTTTCTCTCTGAATTCGCTCTCCAGACTTGACATAATGAAATGGAATGCGTATTTTTAAAAAAAACTGGTGCGTACGTGGGTAGCGGTTAAGTGCAGTATGACCTTAACTACTCCCATGTCCTCAAGGCCATGTTTGGTTGCTTAATAAATTCTATTTCCAATTTATTTTAATTAACTTATTTATTATATAGTTTATTTGTCACACTTTAATTAATCAAATAATATATATTGTTTAAATTTAATTAAATAAAAGGCAAAATTACCCATTAAATCACCTCATCACATAATTAAAATTCTCATTTATTAATTATGACAAATGAATAAATCTCTAATTAATTATTTAATTAATTAGAAAAAATTAAAATTATTTGACAACCCATTTAATTTTATTATCTCAATTAAATTCTCACTTTGAAGAATAAAATTATTCCACATTAATTTAATCAATGTGACACACTTAATTAAATTAATCTACCACAATTCAAAAATGTTTATTTAACTCCATAAATAAACAAAAAAATATTTATTTAATTTAATAAATATTTAGAAATTAATTAAAAAAATCTCGTTCGTCACAATCCACATCAATCATTAACTTGATTCAATAGATTTATATCACAATATAACACATAATGCACATCTCAATTTATTCACAGGGAGTACATATAATACAGGGACTATGTACACATGCATTACAATTAACAAGTTCACATATAAAAACAAGTTTTGAAAAACATGCCTGTACCATCGTTTTACCATTATGCTAATCTGTCGTGTTTCTCTGCATGACCTACTCGATATGCGAGATTGATAATAAACACAATCAATACTTGATCTCATGGTTAACCGTACTTTAATTACCTACTTTAATTTATATTGTCATTGTACCACTTTTATATTCAACTTCGTTATTCATATAACTCAGCTTTATTTCCTTTTTTATCGCTACATGTGCTAGCTTATCGCACTTGTAGTTTACTCTATGTGTATCACACCACTACAACATACTATATTTGGCTAAACATTACCCATCTAAGTTCCTTAGACATAGATTAGGCATATAGCCTTCGTTCATCACTTTGTGATCATACACACATGGTTTATATTGCATACTTATTTATTATACATTCTCAAATATACTCATTTTGGTCCAATCATAACATGATACAAATCATTGGTTATTACACACTTCAAATATCATTTTACGTTATGTTGTGACATTTTTAGGAATCAAATCTCATTATTCCATCATAGTTCAAAAATAGAAAATATGATTTTCTAGGGTACTTTGGGGATTTTTATGAATATTTGTAATGAGCTTTTGAATTCTATATTTGAACAAGCTTTTAGACCACACATCATAGTATTTAATTCCATAGTGAATCAACTAAAACAACCTCTTAAGGCTTCTTAAGATAGTGCCTCAAAATGGGTATTTTACATTTCCACTCTACTACTAACTGCAGCAGAAGTAAATTTTTAGACCACTTTGATGATGCATGCTTTTGGACTTAGTGAGTTAGCCCATTTGATCTTTTATTTGTGCAAGCATTTAGATCATATATCATAGTATTTTTTTCATGAGTTTGGTTTTTTAAATTCAGTTATAGAAGTTAACCAAAACTGGGCACAAACTAGGGTGTTTACCCATTTTCACTCTACTATCTGCACTCTACTATTTTCACTCTACTATTTTCACTCTACGATTTTTAGAGTTCATTTTAAGATTTTCACTCTACGATTTTCAGAGTTCACTCTACTACCCAACTGTTGTATAATTGAGTTTACTGTCTACTTTGATGATTTGTTGGAATTTCTTAGTTAAGATTTTGGCTCTACCATCTGGCACTAATTCTAGACCACATACCAAGGTATTTTAATAAGGGTTTAGGTTCCTCATTCATATCAGTTAGGCCTAGTTTAACTGAAGCTCAAACTGGACATTTTAACACTTTTTCCCCAAAATTGATTTTGACACTTCTTAAATTTCTTTTAGTTTTGGCTACTTGTGTCGTCTATGCATATGTATTTTAGTTGCCTAAGGTTACTTTTATCATCATCTCACTTTGTTTAATCATCTAACCAATTTGACCTATCAAAGCTTACTTTAGGTTTGAAAAATAAACCCTAACTTGGTTTTCTTATTAGATTTGGTCATAGAAATGATTAGGATGTTAGGTTTGTAATATTCATGTGCGCAATCAAATTGCATAAAAAGTGCGGAAGCGTGTAAAAATCAGAGTTTAAAATTTTTTACAAACCATATTCCCGGATCACCCTTTATGCATAATTATTAATTAAACGAAAAGATAAAGAATAAAATCATACCCTTGAAGATCGAGCTTCCTCAGGTACAAGTTCACCTCCAAATCCTTTCGCGTTCAACTTGAATCCACCGGGTTTGGTTCCTTCCTTTGATCAACGTTAGCCACCCAAGTGTTTGGCCTCTAGAGGTGATCCACCAAGGAAGAAGAAAATTCAAGAAGAAGGGTATTGGCTCAAACCCTAGTTTTTCTATCTCTATAGAAAGGGTGTACTCTCCCAACAATTGGAATTATGTCGTATGTTGAAAAAAATCAACAACCCATATGCCCATAATAAGACTCCTCTTATTTATAGATGTGGGCAACCCACCTTAACAATTAAGAAATTGGGTTTTATTTAATTAATTAAATTCTTTTAATTAATTAGGCTCCCTAATCTTATTAGGGATAATTAATTAAACTCCTTTAACTAATTTTCCTCCTAATCCTATTAGGAATAAATGAAAGTACTTATATTAAATTAATTCCTAAACTTTTTAGAAATTAAAATAATAATAATTGTAATAATATTAATAAGACTCCTCTTATTAATTTATATTTAATATTTCTAAAATATTAAATAATAAATATTAAGCTATTTAATTTATTCTATCACCATAGATTAAATTAAATATACTTAACATATTATTACGATTATGCCATTAACTTCTTAAATAATTATTCTTCCTTTTATGGTGTGACCCTTTAGGTTCTCTATATTAAACCGGTTGAATAAATCAATTAGAACAATTCTAATCTTATTTAAATAAATAAATTAAATAATTAATTTATTTAAATAAATAATATTTATTCTACAATAGGGATAAGCCTCCTAGCGATCAACGACTTTTTCCGGATAATATAGATTTCAACATTAATCATAAAAGAACCTTTGAGTAAATAGTTCTGATACAATTCAATCCTTCCACCATCTGATGTCCCAATTAAATATAAGACATGGAATTCTTTGTCAAGTCTTATTTTATTTAATTATATGTATTTCGATCCTTAAATGCACAACTCCAAATAATGCAAATTAGAAACTCCTTTCTAATTTCATTACGCTTTAACCAAGGACTCTTTGGGTTATCATTTATCGAATCACATAGGACATTTCTCTTCTTTTATTAGAAGTGGTAGATTCTTTATTGATCATACATTATCTCCATGTACAACTTATTATACCCAAGCATACCCTTTGATATACCCTAAGGGTCTTAAGAATAAGTCAAAGTATAACTCATCATACACAAGATACTATGATGATCTCAAGTCCAAGGATTACTTGTACTACTATCACTACTGAGAAATTCCTATTGACAGCAAATAAAACTCCATTAGGTATTCCTTAGCGAGCCACGTTCGGTGAACTTATTCTCTAATAAGCACCTACATACTTGCTTTAGTGTCTCCACACAAATGATCATGAGATCAATCATCCTCATCCAATGAGCAAGTAACGTATGTACAATCTATCCGGGATTTACTAATCCCCAATTTAGTAATCCAACGATTGGGAACTATTTTAGTTTTAAGCTTTCTAAGAATTTAGATCTCATTAGAATGATCATCATCATTATTCTAAAAGCATTGCTTAAAACTATGGGTTTATCACATATTATAAAACAAACATCATGTAGATAATTAAAAGCCTTTAATAAATTAATACTTTTATTAATAAATGAATAAGATTGTTACAAAGTATATGCTTTATCATCAAACATGATTGGCTTGTGTGCATATTACTTTCAATCTCCCACTTGCACTAAAGCCAATCGTCATGGTATCTTATACTCTTCTTATCTAAGTGACGATTATCCTGCTGTTGGATAAGCTTTAGTTAATGGATATGTAATGTTGTTCTTTGAGAGTCCACTATCTCTATAGTGATTTCCCATCTTTCAATGATTCTAATAATCAAATGAAAGTGCCATAACACATGTTTAGATTCAAGATGAGACTTAGGAACTATTCCTAGTTCTGTAATGAACTTTTAATCCAAACAATCAACTTGCAGCTTCATTTATAGCTATATACTTTGTCTTTATTACTAAACCAAACAACTCTTTGTTGTTTTGGAACCTTTCCAATTCAACGCACCACTTTGTTCAAGGTAACCTTTTACCTTAAAGTGGACTTTCTGTTGTCTTGTCTGCATCGAAAAACTTGAGTCTGTTAAGCCCTCTAGTTTTAATTTAGACCCACCATGAATATGATCACATCCTTAGTGCTTGGGTTAAGCACTTTAAGATGTTTTCACCGACTCATAGTGAACTTCTCCATAATATGGTGATCAACATCGGGTCTCGTATATTTCATTGCATACATGATTGTCACTCATGCGATCTCTCTTTTGCGAGAGTCTGTGGGGACTATTAAGAGATACACTCCATAGCTCATCGACATGAGACATCTCTTGGAGTTTGCCATGCTAAACGACTTTAGCATCAAATGAATATCGTTCCTTGGGTTAAGTCGAGCATCCTCTTAAATCTATCTATATAGATTTATATCCCCAATTAAGATACTCTTCCAAATCATTCATGGAGGAATGTTTAGACAACTTTATCTTTCTTGATTGTAGCATTGGTATGTCATTCCTTATCCGTAGTATATCAACATGTAGTACTAGGAATGTCACGATGCTCTCAATTGACCCTTTTACACACTAGGTTCATTCTTATTTTGATAAAATCAAACTCTTTTGATTTGTTTCATCAAAACGAATGTTCCATTTTGAGAATATTGCTTCAATCAATTTCTCTGAGTGTCTACAACTCTTAACTCATCGTATGTAATCGGATCATCATCTTCTATGATCGTACCTCATCATCATCATCATCATGATGAATCCATACCTCCTAGGTATCTTGATACTATTCGAGTTTTGATTCGGTTGTGGTACAATAGAATTACATCTACGAGTTCCTCTTATTTGACTTATAGTGTTTTGTGGTTCTTGAACTTTTCAAGATCTATTATCCTCCCACTAGCCCTTTCAATGATAAACACCTTTATCTTAGAAGCGTGTGTTTCAGTAACAAACACCTTTTGCTAAGTAGAATTATAGAACATATACCCTAAACTTACTTTAGGATGTCCCACAAATCATACATGTCAAATCTTGTCCCAAGCTTATCCTTTGAAACCTTTTTCACATAAGTTGGACAACCACTTATCTTAACATACTTAAGATTAGGAATCCTCCATGTCCATAACTTTTATGGAGTCTTGAAATTTGGATTTTGAGGTTACCTTTTCATAGATATGCAGCCATTTCTAGGACATGACCCTAGAAGGATCTTTGGAATGTCGATAAAATCATTATGGACCGCACCATGTCCAACAAGGTACGATTTTTCCTTTCGGATACATCAATCAATTATTGCATATCGGGATGTGTCCATTATGAGAAAACTATTTGAGATGATCTAGAAACTTATTGCACAAGTATTTATCCTTGATCTAATCAAAGAATCTTAATACTTTGCCAATTTGTTTCACTTCGAATTCTTTGAACCTTTCAAATAATTCACACTTGTATTTTTAGCAAATACACACATTCAACTCTTTGAATGATCATCTCCTTTTCTTATACTAATTTGTTCAATATGCAAAATTATTTTCATGTAAGTCAAGTATACAAAATTTATTAAGTAATATTCGATTCTATACAAAACATTATTATTATAAATAGAACAACAATTGTTCTTAATTATAATACCAAAGTTTTCATTGTCCAACAATAAAATGGAAATAATATTTTTAACAAGAACTGGAATCTGATAACAACTTATTGACTTAATAGATTTGCCGTGGCGATCTTAAACTATAAGTTTCTATAGCTAATCAAGAACCTTTGCTTCATTTTCCACACATAGGATTACTTATCTTTGTTTAACTTTCTACTTACGCTTGGTCCTTCATAAATCTATATTTATGATAACCAAAGTCGGTATCCAATACCCAAGTAGAACCTTGACTTAAAGAAAAATTATTTTAAATCATGAACAAATTTGTATTTGTAACAAAAACTTCACTAAGCTTCTTTGGTTAGCCTCTGCAAGATGCTTCTCAGATTTCTTTCCGGTGTCGGGGCTTATAGCGGTGGAAGCAAACTCCTTTGCTATCCATATCGGTTTTGTTCTTATTATCCTTTGTTTATGCCTTTCTATTTACCTTCTTTGAATCATTCTTTATTTCGAAGATCCTTTGGCCCCTACCGGTGGAGACTTGATCTTTCTTGGTTGGAAAGTGACTCTCAACATTTTCAACTTGTTAAGCAAATCAAAAAGTGATATCTAGCTTGTTCATATGAAAAATTCACAACAATTGTGAAAGGAGTCCGGGAGTGAGTGTAAGATCAAATCTTGGCTCAACTCTCCATCCATGACAAAACTTCGTTGTCTAATTGATCAATCAAATTGATAATGTTAAGGACTTTTATCTCATCTTGTAGTGTCATCGGTCATTCTAGATCGGAAGAGCTCCTTGATATGTCGATATCTATCGGTCCTACTTTCCTCACCACCAACTACTTGATGTGCGGGAATATAGTAGGAGCATCCATAGTTTCATCTTGTGGCTGAAGCTCGTTACTCGTGGATCTGAGCATGATGCATTGAGCCAATATGCGATCATCTTGCCACTTTCTAAAAGTAGCAATCTCTTCCTCGAGGCATTATGCGCAACCATTGCGAGGGGATAGGCGTATTAAGGACATAAGATAGCTTTTCACTATGAGAACTATTCTCAAATTCCTTAACCAATCCGTTTAATTGATTACGATTAATTTAGCATCTAATATGCTTCGCAGATGATAGTAATTTTAGACATTGTAAAATTCTATAAATGAATTTGTAATTAACAACATTTTAACATACATTCTTTTATTAATTACCAAAATAAATTAGGTCTTGTTTTAAATTGGTATCTCCCACTATTTTCTTCAAACTATATTACCTTCACTTATATAGTTAAATAAAATCTAATTAAAGATTTGCTAGTGAGAATAAGGATCCCATTTCAAATGTATATAGCCTTGTGGTGACACAACAAACTATATATAAATAAATAGGTAGACAACTTTTGTCAATTACATCAACTATCTGACTCCTTGTATTTTGCCTCTTAGATTATTTTGATCAGTGGTGGCACATCCAGAATCAAAATTATCCAAGTTAAGTCCAACTTAGCACTCCGTATATTCAAAAAGAAAAATATCATTCTTGTGGTGACACAACAAAACAATATTGTTCAATTTTCTTTATAAGCATCAAATGTGATAAATTAACATCTTAAATACTTAATACTTGCCTTGTGGTGACAAACAAACTCATATTAAATATTTAATACTCTATTAATTTTATCATGCTAGAAAGCGACGTTCGATATTCCAAATATCTTTGAGCGCTTAGGACTTAATATAAAAATTGAGGGGTTTGTTATTAATTTGTCTTATCTTGTTTAAGCGTATGCACATATATATATAAAATACGCGTCGTATTAATTAACATCTGAAACATGTTTGCATAATATATAATATATATATAGTATAAGCATGCACATATAGAATACTATATTCTACAGGATTGATTATGGACTTTTATTCTAGTTTGGTTCACTAGAGCCACCAAGTGAACCAAAAGGTCAAACCCTAGGGGTGCAATAAATAATATTTAAATATAACTATTACATTTAAACCCGGGCTCCATTACAAACGGGTCTTCAAACGCTCCTTGCTCCTTGATCTCCAATTTTTCAAAATAATTCTAAAAATTCCTATTACATAACTATTTTAAAATAAATAGAAACCTTGATCGTGATCGAGGGAAGTACATAGGAGGAGATAGAATTTACATTAAGAAAAATTAGAGAAGGCAATCTGTGATTCCCATTTGATAAAACCCATACATTCATGCATCCAACTAAAATAAAATCCAATCATATTGGTCAATTGATAGTCCATAATCAATCCCATTTATTATCATACACATCACCATATGCATCAATAAATAACATTCATCTCATGAATAATAAACATTTAATATATATATTGATATCATTTAATGGGCAAATTTAGTTAGTATAAAATCTATTTTTGAATTAAAATAAACTCCTTTATTTCAATCCAAATTTAAATCAAAATAAAACTATTTTATTTTAATTTATCCTATTTTGAATAAAATAAACTATTTTATTTTAATCAAAATCTTTAATCAAAATAAACTCCTTTATTTTAATTAATTATGGAATCCAATTCCATATAATAAAAAAAAAATCTTTAATTAAAATAAACTCTTTTATTTTAATTAATTATTGAATCCAATTCCATGTAAAAAAAATCTTTTATTAAGGAAACACGGATATTCTTTCCTATTCACAAATAAACTCCTTTATTTTGAATAATATGAAATCTTATTTCATATCTAAATAAACTCCTTTATTTAAGGAAATTAGGATTCTCTTTCCTATTCACAAATAAACTCTTTTATTTTGAATAATATGAAATCCTATTTCATATCTAAATAAACTCCTTTATTTAAGGAAAGATCAATTTCAACTCCAATTAGTTATCATGGAATCAAATTCCAACTCTAATTAGTTAGCATGAAATTCTAATTTTAAAATTAAAATAAAACTATTATTTTAAAATTAAAATAAACTTTTTATTTAAAATTAAAATAAACCTTTTATTTTAATTATAAAATTATTGAGAATAATATATATATATATATATATATATATAACTATATATATATATATATATATATATATATATATATATATATATTAGTTACTATATATATATATATATATATATATATAATATATATATATTATATATATATAACCCAATCTCCTTAAGCTTATTGATTCCTTAAAAAAAAAAAAAGCGGTTATACGTATATATATATTAGATGCGGTAAATAAAATTTCACATGAAACAACTTTCCTTTTTTTTTTTTTTTTTTTTTTTTATTTATTTGCCATGTTAACGTAGAGTAGTCACGATTCTTCAGTATGTCACTTTCCTTGAATCAAGAGGTCTTAAAAAAATAAAACAGATCTGTAGTTGCCTTTTTTTTATTTATTTATTTATTTATTTATTTATTTAAGTTTTATCTGATAAAATTATGCCCAAAAAAATTGTTCTAAACATTTATCAATATACAAATTAAATCTGAACAATTAATAATTCGCATAAAGGTTTGGCTCTGATGCCACTGTTAGGTTTGTAATATTCATGTGCGCAATCAAATTGCATAAAAAGTGCGGAAGCGTGTAAAAATCAGAGTTTAAAATTTTTTACAAACCATATACCCGGATCACCCTTTATGCATAATTATTAATTAAACGAAAAGATAAAGAATAAAATCATACCCTTAAAGATCGAGCTTCCTCAGGTACAAGTTCACCTCCAAATCCTTTCGCGTTCAACTTGAATCCACCGGGTTTGGTTCCTTCCTTTGATCAACGTTAGCCACCCAAGTGTTTGGCCTCTAGAGGTGATCCACCAAGGAAGAAGAAAATTCAAGAAGAAGGGTATTGGCTCAAACCCTATTTTTTCTATCTCTATAGAAAGGGTGTACTCTCCCAACAATTGGAATTATGTCGTATGTTGAAAAAAATCAACAACCCATATGCCCATAATAAGACTCCTCTTATTTATAGATGTGGGCAACCCACCTTAACAATTAAGAAATTGGGTTTTATTTAATTAATTAAATTCTTTTAATTAATTAGGCTCCCTAATCTTATTAGGGATAATTAATTAAACTCCTTTAACTAATTTTCCCTCCTAATCCTATTAGGAATAAATGAGAGTACTTATATTAAATTAATTCCTAAACTTTTTTAGAAATTAAAATAATAATAATTGTAATAATATTAATAAGACTCCTCTTATTAATTTATATTTAATATTTCTAAAATATTAAATAATAAATATTAAGCTATTTAATTTATTCTATCACCATAGATTAAATTAAATATACTTAACATATTATTACGATTATGCCATTAACTTCTTAAATAATTATTCTTCCTTTTATGGTGTGACCCTTTAGGTTCTCCATATTAAACCGGTTGTGAATAAATCAATTAGAACAATTCTAATCTTATTTAAATAAATAAATTAAATAATTAATTTATTTAAATAAATAATATTTATTCTACAATAGGGATAAGCCTCCCTAGCGATCAACGACTTTCCGGATAATATAGATTTCAACATTAATCATAAAAGAACCTTTGAGTAAATAGTTACCGTCTGAATTCAATCCTTCCACCATATAATGTCCCGATTAAATATAAGACATGGAATTCTTTGTCAAGTCTTATTTTATTTAATTATATGTATTTCGATCCTTAAATGCACAACTCCAAATAATGCAAATTAGAAACTCCTTTCTAATTTTATTACGCCTTAACCAGGACTCTTTGGGTTATCATTTATCGAATCACATGGGATATTTTCTTCTTTTATTAGAAGTGGTAGATTCTTTATTGATCATACATTATCTCCATGTATACAACTTATTATACCCAAGCATACCCTTTGATATACCCTAAGGGTCTTAAGGAATAAGTCAAAGTATAACTCATCATACACAAGATACTATGATGATCTCAAGTCCAAGGATTACTTGTCTTACTATCACTATAGGAATTCCTATTGACAGGCAAATAAAACTCCATTAGGTATTCCTTAGCGAGCCACGTTCAGTGAACTTATTCTCTAATAAGCACCTACATACTTGCTTTAGTGTCTCCACACAAATGATCATGAGATCAATCATCCTCATCCAATGAGCAAGCAACGTATGTACCAATCTATCCGGTTTTACTAATCCCCAATTTAGTAATCCAACGATTGGGAACTATTTTAGTTTTAAGCTTTCTAAGAATTTAGATCTCATTAGAATGATCATCATCATTATTCTAAAAGCATTGCTTAAAACTATGGGTTTATCACATATTATAAAACAGCATCATGTAGATAATTAAAAGCCTTTAATAAATTAATACTTTTTATTAATAAATGAATAAGATTGTTACAAAGTATATGCTTTATCATCAAACATGATTGGCTTGTGTGCATATTACTTTCATAGGAATCATCACAAGCATGCATTAGAAACTTTATATGAGTTCATTATAGTCTTACAAATTCAGGTACTAAAATTTACCCAAAAACATATCACTTTTGGCTTATAACATGAGTTTTAACAAATCCAATATTCAAAAAGGTTTAGACTTGATTTCTTTAACTTGTGTAGCTTATTTATGCCATATTATAGCTATTAAAACTTGCCTACAAGGTTTAGGTATGGCCTCTCTTTGTTTAAGTGTTAGATGATACTTTAAAGCTTACTTTTCATGGCTCTTAAACATGAAAACTTAGTAGTACTCAATATGGACCTTAACTAAGTTAAGGAACAACTTTTAAATGTTAATTATGGACATATTATGGTCCTTTTACTGACTCAAAAGTACATGTACTAACCTTAACGAAAACAATCCTCTAATATAGAGTTTAAGCACAGTTTTGGCTATTACTCATAAACAGCCCCAAGCTATGATTCAAGGGTTATCTAAGAATTCATATAACTTCAAATTATCCTTAAAACTCATCATCACATACTCTAACAAGCTTGAAACTTTTCTCATGTATCAATACCAAAACAACTCATTTCTAGGCATTATTAGCATGAGTTAGTACTAAACCACCATAACAGCATTTAAGCTTTCAAGTACAAGTTTTATCACCACAAGTACTTTCTATATACTATATGTTCATGGTTTAATACATCTAAATGCAGGGATTCTATTTTTGTTCAAAATAATCCCTAATAGGCTTTTAAATCTTCTTTCATTGATCCGAGAACATCAATTTACAGTGTTCTAATTTGAGACTCAAAGTGGGGGGGGGGGGGGGGGTCCACTGATGACATTTAAGTTGAGATCTACGATCTTGGAGTTGCATTCTAGGATCGTGGAGTAAGGTACTCTACTATCTAAAATAAAATTATCATAGCATGTAAGTTGTATTACAACATGTTATTTGTAAGCATAGAAGCATGTTTGAGGCATTTATCTCAATATATGAGGTTGTAGACATTATTTGGACTCTAATTCATAGCTAGCATGCTTTTATACTATAATAACCCCTACTTGGACATTTAATCAAACAGTTGGTGAGCATGATTTTATTTACATGTAACCACAAATTTCCTGTCCATTTTACCCTGCCATTTGGTTTTTGATTTATTAAGGGTCTCCATATAATGCCTCAACAACCACACAAAGCTCTAATATTATCACAACAACCACCATAGTCTTATTTAATACCATAGCCTCTATCAGTCCATTGTACTATCAAATATGAAATGGAAAAGGAATGGAAATAGTCTAAGCTTGCTTACCTAGCTAATTTCTAGAGATTGAAGTAGCTTTGCTGCTCAATCCTTCCTTCCCTTCCAGTCGTAGCTTTGCTACTCTCTAAATCTAATAGACTGCTATTGATATTGCTTTTGGAACTCTGATAAGTATATAATTTATTTGTTTTAAGGTGCAATGTATGTCCATATATGGCTGAGATTTTTCTCTCTCTCAATCAGCTTACTTGTCCTATTGCTGCTCTCCATCATTATCTCTACATGGCTGCTCTCTTTAGCTCCTACCCGACCCCTACATTGGCCTTCATCATTACCACTACACAGCCCTTACAAGGCTTAGCAGCCTACTACTACTCTGCAGTCTACTTAGCCCCTATGTTGGCCCCTATTCAGTCCTCTAGTTGCTACTTGGCTCATGCAATGAACTTGGATCCTACAGCCACTCTACATCGTATAGCGACTAACTAAATTGCTAACTAACTGTTAGCTTACTGGCTGACCAACAACCATCTCACTGCTATTTTAATTTGAACTAACACTTCATTTTCTCTCTAATATGGACTGCCAAATTGGGTCTAATGCAAGGCTGGGCACAACTATGTTTTGGGCTCAATGCACTCATATCATATTAATAAAATAAAGAAGGCTTGAATGCCAACATGGAAAAATTAATTTGGCCCAATTTATATAACTTGGACTCTTATTACCCCTCTTTACGTAAGGCAATGGTCCATAACACTAACCTATTCGCAAGCACATCTAGCAAATTTGATATGGTCCAATATTTAATATGGACTTATAATGCATAATATATATGGATTTTTTTATCCACCATAGTTCTTTAAGCTAGTAAAATAGTTGTGCTACATCATTAAATATGATGGCTCTATGTAATTTAAATACTTCATGGTAGTACCCACCATTTTCCTTATTTGTCACTAAATAATACTTTTGAACGAAATTAATTATAATATAATATAATTATTTCATTGATCTCATATGTGGATTTTTGTTAAGAATATTTCTCAATTAAGTCATATTTGCTTCCATTTTCATTTTGAATAATCAAGGTATACATTTAGTATTATCATTGCTTACTTTATCTCATAAAATTTATTCAACTCCACATATTACTTTCTTTTCATTATGAGTAAGTAATATTTATACCGTCTCGTACATTCTTAGTTAGAGCCTTTTATATTAAAAGTCTCTCTTCCCGATCATTTTATACCCTATGGGCACATAAAAAAAATTAATCCACTCTTTTTACATTTCCTTTATTAATAATTAAGTTAAATCTCTAACATTTATTTAATCAATTAATATTTCCCTTAAAAGAAATATTACTAATATTTGAGATATCACATTCACCCATTCTTCTAAAGAATTTCGTCCTCAAAATTATAGCATACATATCTCTACATATTTTACTCATCATAAGTAGGTTGTCATACTAACCTTTACATTCTCATGTTCCTCTAAGAAGCTCATACCTTTTTATCATTCAACTTCCAGAGTATTGGAATATCTTTAAAGAGTCTTCAACAATTTTTCAATAATTGTGAAGCGGTATGAATAACTAGGAAGTAAAAACATTCATTTAAAAACTTTTCATATTTTGTTGAGGGGTCATAAAGACCATGAACTCTTTACTTGGTTTAATGGGAATTCTATTAAAAACCTACCCATAGAAGTTTAACAATCACTAAGAATGTAAACATTCTCTGTTAGGCCTGTTTACAATCACGAAGACAGTAAACTACCTATATTTATACTTTAGGGGATCAACCTATCGTACCCTTACGTTGTGCATAATATTTTAACGCATAAGCGTTGTTTGAAACTTATAGTTTCTGATAACATGTCCCCTTTTTAGGGTTGTTCACCTCAGACTTAATATTAAAATTCCACACCGAATAATAATACTGTTTGGCATAAATTCTCAAGGAAGGCTTGAATATCATAAATATCTTTCAATAATCGTCTAGCCGAAACAAATATTTTAGACATATATCAACAGTTCAGATATCAATCGAAATATTTTAGCCAACTCAATTGGCATACTATTTCATAGTTTAAAAAATCATTTTATGAAGTCATGATACCGTACCGTTTTGACAGTACGTTGAGGATTCCATCATTTTATGACTTTGTCATACTACAACATACCATAGTGGGTTGACGATTCTATATTCACATCCACACTAGGTTAAACTACATTAATGACTCCATCATATGTCATATCTACACTAGGTTTAATGATGTATTGATGACTATATAAAAATACGTTTTGATATTTTTCAAATCATCTTTGTCTAGCTGAAACAATTAGCTTAGACATATGAATAATAGAACTTCTAAAACTTATTAGTTCAATAATCTGATCCAATTTTTTTTTAAATGTATCTAACAACATGATGTCAATAAATTTCAAAGTCTAGCATATCTAGAAGATTTGGAATATCCATTTTTCCTTTATCAACTTTAACTTTCTCCATTATATCACTATTTAATGATTCTATCTATTTCTAACACTCTTAATGCATAATACACTAAAAATAATTAGTTCCCAGACTACAACATTCCTATACCCTAGTATAGTTCATCAAACTTACCACACATTATATGTTTAGGAACTTTCCACAATAATATGAGTTTAGAAACTTGTCCTAGCAGTACGTAGTCCAAGAACAGATCAAGGACTGCCCATACGCTTAAGGGCTCAAAATATACCATATGATCATGAGTCACAAACTTACCATAAGCATGAGTTTTAGGAACTCGCACCTAAACTTAATATTCTCTATTATCATATATAAATATGAGAAAAAAATTACCTTCTCACCATACATATATCGATAGCGTGATACCAATATTCCAATGATTATAAATGTAATAGACTAAATGGTCGTTAAACCAAGCACAAAACCCCTGCCCATTCAAAGGTTTGTATAACTCAGCTATCACATGACTCTTCAGTTGAAATCCCACAAAATGCTAATTTTCTCTTTGCTCATTACGAAATATCTTTAATCTTTATCTCATCACTTTCAACTCTTTCCTCGTACTATCTCATAGTACATTCTTTTTATAGCATCAAGCTATAACTTTCCATTCGTTACTTCATAACTCATTCTGATCACATCGTGATCTTATTTTATATTACGACCATCTTTACCAAATGATCGCCCTACGATCTTCTCACTTTTCTCTTCAATTATGTTACAATGCGATTTCATTTACACTTTTTATCTTATAGACATTGTCTATTTATCATTTTCTCTTTATCTTTATTATTGAAGTTAGGTAACTCCTGATTCTCATTTTTTATAACGCTTCAAGATTCTTCTTTGAATCTTCTCTTGTTTATATTTCAACTTTTCCCTTTATGAATTTTCCAAATTCACACACTCACACACACACACACACATATATATATATATATATATATATATATTAACTTCTTTATGAAGTTTTTTAATTCATTTCTTATTACTTAAACTTTTATTCAAGTTTATTACTCATTGTTTTCATCTTTCTTCTCTACAGTTATAGCCTAAGGTACCCTTACCTAAGGTTTATAACCTACAGGTCTGATACTAACTTGTAACGCCCCCAAATTCGGGTCCCTTGAACCTCGAACCTGGTGCATTACTATGCAACCTTCATCTGAATATTTATAACCTTTATTCATAAAATAATGAATACAACCTCACTTTGATACCAATTAATACATTAATTCCTTCTATATCAAGAATTAGCAACCTTTACGACTTGGTGTTATACTTTTAAATCATATTGATTTAAATTATACATTTCAAGTTATAAATAATATTTTTTACTTGGATATATTGATTTTAAGTATCCATGAACTCACAACTAGACTTAACTATTCTTCTATACAATGTTATTTGACTATGAAATTATAATATGTCATTTGAACGCTATCTAGCATAGCTAGAGCTATAAGAACAACTTCAATAAGTACTTCTTCCTTTTTCTTTTGTCTATCCCGAATCCTTTGATCCGTTTTGGTTTAGTTGAAAACAATTATTTATAGCAAGGGTGAGCAACTACGTTGCCTAATAAGTTTAACAGTTATCATATAACGCATAGTTCATATTTTAAACACAACTTAAATTATTCATACTTCTCAATTTATTCACAATTCATATTTTTCATACATTGCATTTATTTAGGCATCATAATGCTCATACTTAGCAATTATACCTGCTTCATGCTTATCATATACCTCATATCATGAATATAGTAAGTTTCCATAACTCAATCCACATCAATCATTAACTTGATTCAATAGATTTATATCATAGTATAACACATAATGCACATCTCAATTTATTCACTAGGAGTACATATAATACAGGGACTATGTACACATTATAATTAACAAGTTCACATATAAAAACAAGTTCTGAAAAACTTGCATGTATCAACGTTTTACTATTACGCTAACCTGTCGTGTTCCTCTGCATGACCTACTCGGTATGTGAGATTGATAATAAACATAATTAATACTTGATCTCATGGTTAACCTTACTTTAATAACCTACTTTAACTTATATTGTCCTTGTACCACTTTTAATTTAACTTCGTTATTTATAAAACTCAGCTTTATTTCCCTTTTTATCGCTACATGTGCTAGCTTATCACACTTGTAGTTTACTGTATGCGTATCACACCACTACAACATACCATATTTGGCTAAACATTACTCATCTAAGTTCCTTAGACTTAGATTAGGCATATAGCTTTTCATTCATCACTTACGTGATCATACACACATGGTATATATTGCATACTTATTTCTTATACATTCTCAAATATACTCATTTTGGTCCAACCACAACATAATACAAATCATTGGTCATTATACACTTCAAATATCATCTTACGTAATGTTGTGACATTTCTAGGAATCAAATCTCATTATTCCATCATAGTTCAAAAATAGAAAATATGATTTTCTAGGGTACTTTGGGGATTTTTATGAATCTTTATAATGAGCTTTTGACTTCTATGTTTGAACAAGCTTTTAGACCACACATTATAATATTTAATTCCATAGTGAGTCAACTAAAACAACCTCTTAAGGCTTCTAAAGATAGTGCCTCAAAATGGGTATTTTACATTTCCACTCTACTACCCACTGCAACAAAAGTAAATTTTTAGCCCAATTTGACGATGCTTTTGGATTTTATGGGTTAGCCCATTTGATCTTTTATTTGTGCAAGCATTTAGATCATATATCATAATATTTTTTTTATGAGTTTGGTTTCTTAAATTCAGTTATGAAAGTAACCAAAACTGGGCACAAACTAGGGTGTTTACCCATTTTCACTCTACTATCTGCACTCTACTATTTTCACTCTACGATTTTCAGAGTTCACTCTACGATTTTCACTCTACGATTTTCACTCTATTATTTTGACTCTACGATTTTCGGAGTTCACTCTACTACCCAACTATTGTAGAATTGAGTTTACTGCCTACTTTGATGATTTGTTGGAATTTCTTGGTTAAACTTTTGGCTATATCATCTGACCTTAATTCTAGACCACATTAAGACCCCAAGTTTTATGAATAAAGATTAATTTTTTTCGAAATATGTTTTTGAATATTATGGTGTGGATTTGATATAATGTTATAGTTGTGGCTAATATTTATAAATTTTGCAAAGTAACCAAGTTGTTATAAAATATTCGATTGGTCAGGGAATATTCGTTTTAACAGGGAATATTCGTACGACGACACAATCATTGGTGGACCCCACAACGGAAGTATTGTCGTAGTTAGAAAATGACAGAAATATCTTTTTATAAAAATAACGGCGAAAGTTTTACCGTTAAACTGTTGAAATACCCGGTGGTAGAAGTACAGTAATACGCGTGGTTGCATAGTAGCACACAATATTGATTATTGATGCTTACGTGAGAAGTGATCACTCAGTTATACTCAATTATTGCTACAGTAATTGCTGCATAATATCTCTCATATTATTGATTCAATTATTGTCATAGTATCATCTGCATAAAATTTTATATTATTAAATAACTAATTGAGACGACAAAGTTATTCATATTATTATTTGTATTATTGACAATATCTAGAAAGTTCTGTCGAGGAAAGAGGTTTGGTCACCTAATTGTGCGTCAATAGGGAGAAATCCTTATCGGAAAGCCCCCTCTTTCTTGGGAATGATCTGGTTGTTAAATATTGTGAGTTATAATATTAATGATGAATAAGTTCATGTTGATTAAATATTTCCATTTATGATGAGATTATTTGTGTTAGTGGAAATCAACATTTATTTTGATAATAATTGATTTCTTGATGTTAAATTGACCAAACGGACAATTAATCGGATAAATGAGCAATTAATTGCTATTAGTTCACATGCAAATTCATCGTTGGCTTACATGTATGAAACTATTGATTCACATGCATGTACTATTAGGGGAGGTGGTGCAAGATTGATAATACTTGAAGGACTAAATTAAAAATGGAGGTATAATGAAAGTTACTTTACTATAATAATCCGGAGCCCTAATCGTGCAATTATCGAAACTATGTTTTCCTATAAATAGAAGCTCATTCTTCTTTCATTCTCACCAATTCACTAAGACTCACAAGAGCAATTATAGAGAGAAAGAAGAAGAGTATTCTGCTACTTCACTATTTTAGTATCCAGTCTTCTTCTAAGGTAAGGGATATTATTTTTTGTTCGATATTCGTATGAAATAATATTTTATTCCATACTCTGTAGTATGTAAGTAATATTATTTCGTCTCGTATTCCTGATTATACGCTCATTTTGTTAAAGTATTTCTTCTATACTCCGTGAAATTAGTAGAATATCCTTGAAATTTGCGCTTCATCTAGTATCGTTTCACAAGAATATTTTTTGCACATTCTTGTTAAATTTTAAGCTTTTCATGCCAGAGTACTATTCATGGCTACTATTTATTTATACGGTACTATTCACGGATACTATTCACAAAGTACTATTCATGAGGTACTATTCTCGAAGTACTATTCACGGGGTACTATTCACTCGAAGTCTCTTCACCCGAGTACTATTCACTTCGGTACTATTCACTCGAAAGATCTTTGTTCAATACTATTAATGACAAAAAATAATTTCTTTTAGGTCAAAATCATTTTTGATACAATATTATTCTTGAATTTTACTCCACAAAGTAGTATCATGCTGACAATTTGGATATTATTGAATTCTGGATAAATTAAATTATAAATCTTTAAAAATTTATCCTTTGCTTTCTTTTAATTGAATTCTTATATCATTGTCATCATCCTCATGCTTATATTGTGATGAAAGTCATCTTTGGCCGTAGTGTATAGATGGACTGTTGATTGATATGATTATGATCAGGGATCATTCGGTATAATCATGACCCGTAATGTTACAAATGATGTGATAAAAGTCCTCATTGGCCCATAGTGCATTGATGGACAGTTGTTGGCATGATCATGACCAGTGGTGATTACACGAATATCCTTGGCCCGTAGTGCATGGATAATTCATGGACGTGATACTAATGAATATCCTTGGCCCGTAGTGCACAGATAATTCAGTGATGTGGATTATTTATTGAGCTAAGTCTCATCGATAAAGTTGATGATAAACTTTTTAAATCATAAAAGATAGTAGATATCATGCTCAACTTGACTCTTCTAATGGATTGCTTGTTCTGCTGCAGTTAAACTTATTGTTTATTATCAGTTTAACACTGTTGAAGGCTAACGATAATTTATTACGCATTATCTTAGTCATAATATTTCTTCTTGAAGCTAGTTGAGCTCACTCTTTTTTGCTTTCATTGTTCTCTTGAAAATGAGAACGTGGCAGGGACTAGTCGGGGAGCGTAGTGATGGTCCGAGATGGTAGCTATATTAGTCCTCACTATTTTATGAAATAGTGTGATAATAAATATAATAAGGACTCCATTTGAGTTTGAATATTGTCTAGAAGACAATATTCGTGTAAAAACTCTCAGCTACGCTTTGGTCGTATTGTATAAAAGAAGTTTGTATTTAAATTCGGTACCATGTATTTGGTGACTCAGAATGGGTGATGTATACCTATTTTGGGGGGCGTCACACCACATACCAATGTATTTTAATAAGGGTTTAGGTCCCTCATTCATATCAGTTAGGTCTACTTTAACTAAGGCTCAAATTGGACAGTTTAACACTTTTTCCCCAAAATTGATTTTGACACTTCTTAAATTTCTTTCAGTTTTGACTACTTACTACTTGGACAGTCTAGGAATGTCTATTTTAGTTGCCTAAGGTTAGTACTTTTATTATCACATCACTTTGTTTAATCATCTAACCAATTTTGACCTATCAAAACTTACTTTAATTTTTAAAAATAGACCCTAACTTGGTTTTCTTATTAGCTTTGGTCATAACAATGATTAAGAATCATCACAAACATGCATTAACAACTTTATATGAGTTCATTATAATCTTACAAATTCAGGTACTAAAATTTATCCCAAAACAGAGAATATGACTGCTAATACGAACATTTTATAATATGGTCCAATACTAAACATGCCCAAATAAATAGTGCGCACATAACATTAATAAAATAAACAATCTGAAACTTGGTTTAGACTCCTACAAAATCACTTCTTTATCAAGGAAATCACAATATTGAAGAACTTTGGTTTCTCCCTGGAGATGCTCATCCGCATGCCTTGCATAGCTCTCAAATATGTTATCAATGAAAGAGTTTCCAAAATGACTAACCAGTAATGGTTCTGTACTGGCTCTAACTGTTTTGGCCAAGAACATGCCACTGCTGTCCTTATTAACGCCCAATTGTCTGTCATCAATATCCTTGCGAACGTCCCAATTAATTTCAAAGGATTCTAGGCTGTCAAGGTTAAAGGAACCATCCATCACAATAATTGCCTTTAGTTCATCCTTGCTGGGAAAATACATAGGGATATTGAATGAATTACTGTCTGCTTCACCAAGTAAACCCTAATATAAAATCATAATATTTTAGTTATGCAAACTATTTAATCATATGTTCATCTATAATATATTGATCATATTTCTAATTTCGAAAAACTCAGATCACCACCTGAAGTTTTGACAAAATTCTATATGACCATCTTTTGTCCAACAACAACGATAAAAAACCTATAGTTGTGAAGTTTAGTGAAACTGTTAATTTTTTCATCAAAGACCCATTCTCTTTGTGTTTTACTTTGAAATTAATGTACAAAGGTTTTTCATATAGTACCCGTGTTCATAAAAAAGTTCAAAGTAAATCACAAATTAGGAATTAGGGGTCTTTTTGGATGTAAAAGTTAATAGTTTCATTTAGCCTGCCCACTACAAGGGTTTATGTGTTTAACTTTAAACAATGTGATAATGTGAGATTTGAAAAAACCGCAAGTGGTTATATGAATTTTGTCATTGTAATTAATTGGACTAATAAAATTGAATCGGACCTGATCCACCATTTCGAAAAGTGATTTTGCTAACATATTCCAAAGGAAGCAGCTATCCTCGCTTGTGGGATCTGCACTCTTTCTGCCGCAGAATGTAATCAACATACGGCCATTAGCAATTATTTCCTCGGATCGTACACGTAAAAATGTTGAGAAATCTCGTACAAATTGCGTCATGTAGGCCTCGTAAACATTTGGAGGACTTGATTTTGCTATATAGACATTCCCCTTGTTGCTCTCTAGTATTTCAGGAACCTATAAGCTTTGTCAGGCTATATTAGTTATAGTCTTTTCTCACACATAAACAGACAGGTGGGAAGCTTCATAAATGATTTGTGTTAATGAATTAAGAACTCCATACTCGCAAGAAAAATAGAAATGCGCCAAGTGAACTTCATTTGTGCACTCACTGATATGTCAAGGGTATTATTCAAATTAACTGAAAATTGAAGGTTCATGATTTGGTAACCGAAAGAAGGACGTAATTTGTTACATTAGAAATTGCACAACTTAGGCTAATAACATTTTATTGGTAACGTAAATATGTATGTAATTTATCATATATATCAATAACTACACAAATTAAGTGAATAACACTTATGTCCCTATAATATTTCCTGAATTATAAATACTAGAAGATAGAGTAGCAACTTCTAGAGACTCATGAGTACTCGAACTAACCTGAGAAAGCCAGTGACCACTAATAGAGGAATGAACAAAGTGAAGGCTAGCGGTTGGAAATAGCCTCTCATAGAAAGAACCCGGCACTCCGGCTACAAAACAAGGCCCTTTCTTTAGCTTTTCATAGAAATATGGTGGTAGCAATTTGAACATGGCATTAAAATCATTAGTTGGAAGATCATTTAGAAACACTTGAAACTCTGGTACTTGGACATTTTTTTCCTCGCAAACTGCATGAGCATTGTCTATTATTTTCGACATGACAAAGAGGGTGTTTGGCCCTGAGGAGCAACCCAAGTCAGCTATCTTTAAACATTGAGGGAATTTGTCGATAGTACTACACATGATTTCCTTGACGGTTTTCTCCAAAATGGTTGCGCCTTCAATATCACTGCTTTCTGAGAAATTGAAATTATAAATTAATTCTTTAGGTGACAATAAAATAAAAATATTACATGAAAGAAAATTAATGTACCATGCATGTAATAAACACTTTCCCATGCTAGAGAAAGATATATGAGATGGAGAACGAGACCTGAAGGGTTGAGTTATTAGCATAGCTAGATTCCCCATTGCCTTCATTCATGTGTAGAACATTTTCAAGTCCCATAGTTTAGATGTCTGTTAAGCTTGTAAAACAGTTACTTATATAGAACTCATTGCTTAACAAATTGGGGGTATGGAGCTTAAAATCAGGTTAAGGTTATTCTTACAACAGATCGTCGATCTGAGCATTCATCCGATAATTCAACGGTTTAATAGAGTTCCCGTCCGCAGTTTAGTTTCTAGTATATATTGCGCAGTTTAATACTTCAGACTGAGCAAATGTCTAAAATACCCCACCTTATACAAGTCTCCTATCCGCAGTAAACTGCGGATACCAAATTCAATTTTTTTAGTTTTCTTAGTCTCTTTCATTTCCATGAATTCAAACACTGGAAACTTGGTTTCCCCCTCTGAAACTGTTTCAGTTTGAGCCACAATATCAAATTCAGAACCCAAATTGGTTTCTTGATAATAACTATATTTCTGATTTTCCTCAAACCTATATTGGAATTCAATTTCCTTAGTTGTTGAATCTATTAATTCTGGAGCAAATTGCTGACACGAAAGTCAAATAAAGAACTCCAAATACGGATGGTGAATTTTAGAAGATGCCTCTTTTTTGTTACAATGTTGAATTAGACTCGTCATAAATTAAATCTCTTATTTTTAAGCTTGAATTTTCCTCCTCAATAATATAGAGATGTTAAAGAAAACCTATATCTATTTTTTGACATTTGTAGTTTAATACTACGAAGCCTGAAAAACTAATTTTTTTTGAAGTTGGTATCCGCAGTTTAATACTGCGGACGAGACTTATTTAAAAATGACATTGTTTCCCAATTGGTCTCGTCCGCAGTATTAAACTGCAGACGCTAGGATGAGACCAACTGGGAAACGACGTCCTTTTTAAATAAGTCCCTTCCGCAGTATTAAATTGCGGATGCCAAATTCAATTTTATTTAGTTTTTTAGACTCCGCAATATTAAACTGCGGATGCCAAAAATTCAATTTTTTTTTTTAATTTTTCAGACTCCACAGTATTAATAGAGATGCCAAATAATAGAGATGTCAAAGGATAGAGATGAGTTTCTTTTAACATCTCTATATTATTGAGTAAAATTCAAGGGTAATAATGGAAGATCTAATTTCTGATGAGTCTAATGATTCAAGTTTGTAAAAAAAAAGAGGCATCTTCTTAAATTCAACCCACGCATATGAAGTTCTTTATTTGACTTTCCTGGTCAGCAATTGGCTCCAGAATTAATATATTCAACAACTAAGGAAATTGAATTTCAGTACAGAATTGAGGAAAATCATAAAAATAGTGATTATCAAGAAACCCAGAATTTGATATTGTGGCTCAAGCTAAAATAGTTTTAGAGGAGGAAACTAAGTTTGTAGTGTTTGAATCTATTTAACTGGAAGAGACTAACAAAACTACAAAAAATAAAAAATAAATTTGACATCCGTAATTTAATATTGCGAACGAGACTTATTTAAAAACGGCTCAAAGGCATGGAATATATTTGAACATTATTTAGTGAAAATTAGGCAATAAGCTCGCGCGGGTAGATGATGTTTTACTGGCCAAAGGTGACGCTTTCCTTTTAATAATCATAATTATCAAATTATGGATCGTATTGTGTGAATTTTTTTAAATTATATTGAAAGAAACATGAAAAATACTAAATACAGTCGGTTTATTATACAGTAAAGCATGGTAGATTAAATTAAATTTAAATACAGTCGGTTTATTATAGGCCTAGAAGAAAATTTAATTATTTAAATTATTTTGTTAAAACTTTAAACTAGAGTCGTAATGTAGTCAATACTCCCAGTTCTACAAGTAGAAAATCTCATTTTTTGGCCAAGTCATTTTGTGATATTTTAAATTTTACAAATGAAGACGTAGATAGCTTAATTTCTTGTCGCCAAATCTCAGGTAGGATAATATATTAAATTTCTATACAATAAAAAAATATATTTTGCTTTACAGGTACTTTGCTGAGAAGTAGTGCACAAAGATGTCACATTTGATGTTTACATGTAATTCTTAGTTGAGTAGATAATTAATTTGAGATATTTAAAAGTTTATGAGTTTATTTTCAAGAATACCGTCATCATATTTTTTAAAATATTTTTAGGACAAATTATTAAAGTAGAACTGTAAAACGTAATTAAAAAATAAAATCTTTGTGGGACAAAATTATCTAATTACTACCCTCCGTCACCAAGATAAAAAAGTTGGTGACTATATCATCATATTATATTAGAAGATGAATGAAATGACAAAATTATCCATAATAATATTTCATTAATCATTTCCAATGTAGGTGAGAGTGACTTTCTAATTTTTTAATTCAAAATATTTTCAACACAAAACTAATTATACTTATTAAATATGGAGAGAGAATTAGAATAAGAAAAGTATGAGATATTTATTGCTAAGGGTATAACAAGAAAAATTGTGTAAAAATTTGGTTATTAAAGGAAAATGAATATTTAACATGAGACTATCCAAAATAGTAATAATAACTTTTATCGTTTACGGAGAGAGTATTTTAAAAGTAAACTGCATTGTTGTGTTTTCATTATTGGTTAAATAATTGCACTATTAGATGACAACAAACCTTCTATTTCTTCAACAAAAGAAGGCTTTAACTAATATTTAAATAGTAAACTACATTATTGTGTTTTCTTTATTGGTTAAATAACTGCACTGTTAGATGTCAGCAAACCTTTTATTTCTTCAACAAAAGAAGGCCTGGTTACACGGGGAGGAAGAGAGAGGGGTAATCCAAGGCAGGCGATTTAAATATTGCTTTTAGCGACATAATTAAATTTATTGATACAATAAAAAAATTCAAATAATTGTGTGGCTAAAATTATCGATAAAATTAATATTTATGTCGCTTAATATAAATTGAAGTGAATTAAAAAATATATATATAATGAATGGGGTCTTAATTTATTATTCTGTGTTGTAAAGGTGAGCGAGTCGTTAAAACTAAAAATATTACTAAAACAACTGCAAATGTCACTGAATATTTATATGTTATAACAATATAACATATAAAATAATGAATGGGTCTTAGTTTCTGTTATAACAATATCAACAACCTACTCTGTCATAAAATCATTAACACGGATTTTATGTATCAATTCAACAGTGATTATAATTTTTTGAAATTGCTTCAAACTCTTATCGATTCTAAATTCCTCACCAATTAAGTCACTTGAATATAATTTATTATTATTATTATTATTATTATTATTTTATTTGTGAGTTTTACAGACGATATATTATTTATTATTTTTTCAAATTTATGGGTGATCAAGTGAGAATGTGAAATGAATAGATATTTGAATGAGGGCCAAGGGGCTAGACCCAATTGTTCCCGGCAGCAGCTGCAACTGCACTGCATGCACATGCAGCACCTTAAGTGGGGTCAACCCTCTCTTCTCTTCTCTTCTCTTCACAAACAGATCGTAGAACAGATCACTGAACTCAGAAAAGATCATAGAGCAATTAGGTCTTTGTAAAAGAAGCAGTCAGTACGTGTAAACAAAGAAGAACAACTCACTCAGTAAAATGTTGTCGAATTCACAAAGCAACTTAAGTATCAAAAACAAAGAAGAAGAATCTGCTAAGCAAGTCCAAGAACTCATGAAGGTATCTGAAAGTTGAAGAAAAGATAAAGTCATAGTATAGACAGTGGCGGGAACTAGAAGGTTTTTTAGGGGAGGTCAAAATACATCACTAATTTTTTTTTATTTATTGACGCTTGAAGTGCTTATTTCGATTGTACGATTAAGAGAAGGCAAATGTATCATGCGAGTCTGTACAGTTTGAAAACGTCTCAAAATTTGCTCGTTTTCAATTGTTGGAAAAATATAATAATTCAATGTGTTTATAAAATTGTGAGAATATAGAAATGAGCATATTTGATTGAATCTCTTCACAAAGATTTCTTGATTACATATTAACTAAAGGTTAATTTGGAGTTTTTCCTGAGAAGAATGCATTTAAAAATTGAGATGCTTATTATATCACACATTAATTAAATTAAAGGCTAATTTGGAGTTTCTAATGCATCAAATAAGAAATAAATTGTGTTTTCATGCGACTTTTAATTGATTTTGACTATTGAGAGCATGTGCCTCAGAATTTTTAAAATTAAAAAAATTATATTAATTAAGAGTTTAAAAATATCTTAATTTGATTTTAAAAAGTTCATAATAATTTTATATTGAACAAAACAAAATCGCCTCTTTATGTTTTTTATTCGCAAACATTTTGTCATTATTTAGACAATTCAAATTTATGTTTCTCACTCGCATTGAGATGTAGGACCTATAAGAAAAAAAAATTCTGAAAAAAATATAAAATATATGTAAATATCATTTTTCCTCCAAACCTTAACCTTAAGATGCGAGCCTCACAGGGGCGAGTGTGCCCCCACAGCCCCCCTGTTCCGCCTCGAGTATAGGTGAGGATTGAACAAAAGGATAATGGGAGCGATCGTTTACATTTTTTTAAATTAACCTCACTTTCACTTCACAATTTATAATAATTAGCATAGTAGCAAGTAAGGATCGATCCCACACGAGTAAAGTTATTTTAGAATTATTCTACTATTTCAAGAAAAATAAAGATGGGGTTTTTGAAAATTGTTTTTAAACTAAGAGAACAAGAATTAATGATGAAATTAACCAAATATGTAAAAACTTCAGTTCTGCAGTTCAGTTTCACCAAGTACAACAATCAATTAATCAAGTTATTATTATTTTTCCTTCAATGAAACTACTAGTCCTAGATAACAATAAGCTCTACTATCCAAAATTCTCCTTAGATTATCACTGTATGAAACAAGCTCCCTGTGACGCCCCCAAATTCGGGTTACCTAACCGCGAGTCTGGTGCTCACGATCTATCATACAAATAGCATCTAACTACCCATTCATTTATGAATATCATTAAACGCACCATTAATTAATATAGTTAATACAATATCCCAGGTTGTCTAACCTTAACGTAATATACACTACAAGAAAGAGTCTTAATTCAGACGGAATTAGGTTCGACGGACTGTATTCAGTCAAAAATAAGTTATTTTCGACGAAAAAAATATGTCGAACATAATTCCGTCAGAAATAGTTTATTTTCGAGGGAAATCCGTCGGAATTATAAGGCCTCATCTGGCGCCAAGTTTCCCGTCAGCGCGAACTTAAGTTCGACGTAACTATGGTTATTTCTGAGGGACTTTTCGCCGAGGATAGCCTATTTTCGAGGAACGTATTTTCGACGGACATTTCGTCGGAACTATCTTATAAAACCTAATCTTATTCAGGCGCCTCTCATATGCTCTCACTCTCATATTCACTCTCTCCTCTCTCACTCTCATCTCACTCTCTCGGTCACTCTCATCTTCGGTGCCCACCTGCCACCCACCACCACCTCCAGCTGTCGACTAACGACCACCTCAAGCCGCCAACCACCGGTACACTTTTAGTTCTCTGTCTTCCACCTCCAACCACCAACCACCACCTCCAGCTACCACCCACCACCACCTCTAGCCGCCGACCACCACCACCACCATCTCAGTTATCTGTCTTCCTCTTGCTGCCACCAACCACCACCTCCAAATTGACCACCACCACCACCACCACACCAATGCAGGTTTATTAGCTCCAAAAGGTATGAGTTCAAATATTGTTTCAATTTGATGATGATGTACATAATCAGTAGAATGAATAATTTTTATATTGTATGTATATATTGATTTGATGCTGAAAATTGGTAGAGTTTTTGATTTGGTATTGGTTTAGTTTGTTATTGTCAATTGGAATTGGAAATTGGTAATGTTTAAATTCTTTAATTGGTTACTGTGTGTGCATCAATTTGTTATTGTCAATTGAATTTGAGGTTGGAAATTGGTAGGGCTAAAAATATGTTATATATTTGACTGAAAATTGGATTTGAGGCTGAAATTTGGGGCTAAAAATTGGTATATATTTGGAAAGTGTAATTCATTTTGATTGAGAATGGATAATTCTACAGTATATATTGTTTGCATTGTTTATATATTTTAATTAGTTTCCAATCTTGAATTTAACTGATTTTAGGACTGTTTTTAATTTTGATATATTTGCTATTTCTGACGGAATTTTTGACAGAAATTTTGTCAGAATTATTCATTTGCAAGATTTATGGGCCATGCATGTATTGTATTAGTAATTAGTTTCCCAATATTAAAATATAAACTAAGTAGCATTTACTTAGTTTCTTACAATCAATAGTAATTTGTTAGGAAGCTGCTACCAAGATTCTAAGTCCAATTACTATGGCCGTTTACAGGATGTGGTTGTGCTCAATTATCACGGGGGTAAAAAGGTAGTTACATTTAAGTGTAGCTGGTTTGATACTGAAAAGGGGATTAAAGTTGATCGTAATAGAATCACAACCGTAGATATCAAGTCGTTGTTAAAGTCTGATGACGTGTTCGTGTTAGCAAGTCAAGTGACTCAAGTGTATTACACTCCTAATGTCGTAAATACTCGAAGCCCCTGGTACACAGTAGTCACAACTAAAACACGTTCATTTAATGTTGATAACATGTTTTGTATGGATGAGGCGTTGCAATGAAGATGTTAGCAACCCTTTGGCCATAGTGTTACATGCTGAAGATGTAAGACCCCAACTTTTATGAATAAAGATTAATTTTTCTCTCAATGTTATTTTGAATAATAAGGTGTAAATTTGATATAATGTTATAGTTTTGGGTAATATTTACAAATTTTGCAAAGTAAGCAAGTTGTCATAAAATATTCGCTTGGTCGGGGAATATCCGTACAACGACACAATCATTGGTGGACCCCACAATGGAATAACTGTCGGATATAGAAAGCGAAAAAATAACATTTTTATAAAATAACGGCAAAAGTTTTACCGTTAACTGTTGAAATTCCTGGTGATAAAAGTACAGTAATACGCGTGGTTTCATAGTAGCACACGGTATTGTACAATATCTTTGATTATTGATGCTTACATGAGAAGTCACTCAATTTTACTCAATTATTGTCACGATAAATTCTTTGCATAGTATCTCACATTATTGATTTGATTATTGTCACAATATTTTATATTATTAAATCAATAATTGAGACAATAAAGTTATTCATATTATTATTTGCATTATTGACAATGTCTAGAAAGTTCTATCGAAGAAAGGGGTTTGGTCACCTAATTGCGCGCCAATAAGGAGAAGTCCTTATCGGAAAGCCTCCTCTTTCGTGGGAATGATCTGGTTGTCAATATTGCGAGTTATAATATTAATGATAATTTTGGAAGATTAAAATATGTTAATTGAAGATATAGTAATTTGTGGTAAATATTTATTCAATCTTTGATATAAATAAGAAGTCTTGTTATGAGGCGTTTGTTATAAGTTTAGTTTATTCTATGGAACCCATATGTCATCATCTAAGAGTTACTTTTTTCAAATAGTACTTGTGTTAATATATATAATGAATGGGGTCTTAATTTATTATTTGTGTTGTAAAGGTGAGCGAGTCGTTAAAACTAAAAATATTACTAAAACAATTCTAATTCAAATGTCATTTGAATATTTGTATTCTATCGCTTTAACATTCTTGTTGTTGAAGGCTAACGATAATTTATTACGCATTATCGTAGTCATAATATTTTTACCGGGCTAGTTGAGCTCACCCTTTTGCTTTCATTGTTCTCTTGTGAAATGAGAACGCGTGTCAAGGACTAGTCGGGGAATGGATTGACTGTCCGAGATGGTGTGTGACGCCCCCAAAATAGGTCCACACGACCCATTCCGAGTCGCTAGATATCACACTACAGAATCAAATACAAACTTTATTTATACTGACAATTGAGCGTAAATGCGAAATGCGATACGACAACACATAAGTTGTGAGTTTTAATACAAATATATGTAACTCTCATGGTGCCTTGACCACAACACTTTACAATGGTACTTTACATAAAAGTATAGTCAATAATTATTTTAGAAATTAAAATCTTTGGAAAATGCTCAAGGAAACCTTTGTACATGGGAGGTCATGCATCTAAGTTATGATAGATATCATATGACTCGAGAATTATCCTTGGTTGAGCCAATAGACCCCAAAGAAAAATGAAAAGATTACTGTCATGTTATTGCCAATGGTGAGTCTTCTCTTGACATATAATTATCTCCATTGTCTCCAATTGAAAATTATATTTCAACCAAACTCCAAGATTATATAGGAAGTGCTCATAGATATAATCAGGAAGTGCATGTGCACAACCTTGTCTTATGATAACACGAAGTCGTCTGTCATTAGACATCTTGTATGATAGTGGCAAAATACCCTACCAAAGTTGGGTTCACCTCACCCTATTCGGTTCACCAAAATCAACGGTTAAAATGACATATAAAATACGACACACTTATCTATAATTCTCAATAAAATTATTTCCATACTGTTTTAGGAGAAAACTCAACAGCTATAGACCATCGTTCTATTCCCCTGTTACCCCCGCTCGACCCAGCTACACTCTTATTACCTGAAAGGAATTATGAAGCAAAAGGGTGAGCACAACTAGCCCAGTAAAGAATATCATGACTAAAGATAATTAAATTATCAATAGCCTTCGTCAATAATAAATAAGAGATTTAGAACATATGGTAGATGATAAAACTTTTCAACCATAGTTGCAGCGGAACGAGCAATCCATTAGAAGAGTCAAATAAACCATAAAGTCTATTATCTTCTCCATGTTAAAAGTCCACCAACACTGTCTTATCCCCGTAACATCAATCAACAATTTCTGTCCACAATCATGTGAATAACTGATAATCATAATTGTGGTTCTAAATTCCTATTCGCATCCAGGAGGAAGATAATTTTCATCACATGTCTTTACCTGAAACATCAAAGATCATGGTTATACCAAATCACAGTTCATGTTCATAATCATACTAATAAATTCATCTTTGCACTACGGGCCAAAGATATTCATCAACAGTTTATCTTTGCACTACATGCCAAAGATATTCAACAACATGTCATCTTTGCACTACGGGGCAAAGATATTAATAATCATTTCAAAGATATATATAATCATTTCAGAATTTATATAAACAATAATTATAACCATGTTGATCAATTCACCTTTGCACTTAAGCTAAAGATATTCAATTATAAATTCAATGGTCATGATCATATCAGTCAACAATTCATCTTTGCACTACTGGTCAAAGAGAACCCATAGTCACGATCATACCAATAATCTACCCATCTTTACACTTAAGTCAAAGAGAAATTACATCACAAGGATTATAAAAATGTTATATATGATAATAAAAATAATATGATCAAAACATGGATTTAATTTCAAGAGTAAGATTTATAAATCAATGATAATTTGGTCAGAAAAAGAAAATAATTTTGTCGTGAATAGTACCTCGTGAATAGTAACTCGTTAATAGTAACTCATATTCGTAAATAGTACTGTATACGTGAATAGTACCCATGAATAGTACTCCGTGAATAGTACTCATAAAAGGAAAATACAAAAAAATGATATTCCATGACGAGTACAAAAGAAATGATATCCCATACAAATATAATAGAATACACGAAACTGAAAATGGATTTTCGCCCGCCATGCGGTAATCCACGTAGACAGATCGTTTCCACAATTTAATAAAGAATGAATACAAAGGGTCATTCACCATGTATGCGGTAGTCCGCGTAGACAGGTTATTCTAACAGAATAATAAAGAATGGAATAACAGAAGAATTTCACCATGCATGCGGTAGTCCGCGTAGACATGTATTCCAACGGAATAATAAAGAATGGAATAACAAAAAAATTTCACCATGCATGCGGTAGTCCACGTAGACATGTTATTCTAACAGAATAATAAAGAATGGAATAACAAAATAATATTCATACGAATACGAAAAATAATTTCTCTTCAGAATATGAAATAAATAATACCATTTACGAATATTAAACGAAAAATAATATTCATACGAATACGAAAAATAATTTCTCTTGAATATGAAATAAATAATACCCTTACCAATCTGATAAATAATATCTCTTACTACTTTGTTGAGCGAAAATAATATTCCAATAAATATTTAATCGAAGATAATATTCTTACGAATATTGAGCGAAGATAATATTCTTTATGAATATTGAGCGAAAATAATATTCATAATACGAATCTGAAAAATAATATCTCTTCAAAATATGAAATAAATAATACCCCTTACCTCCTCGGAAGAAGATTGGATCTTTGGAATAGTGAAGTAGCAGACTTCTCTTCTTCTTTCTCTCTATAGCTTCTCTCTATAATTGCTCTTGTGAGTCTTAGTGAATTGGTGAGAATGAAGAATGAACATCTATTTATAGGAAAATATAGTTTCGATAATTGCATGTTTTGGGGCTCGAAATATTACAATTATAATACATTTATCTTTTCCTTCATTTTAATTTAGTCCTGCAAGTATTATCAAATATATCATGTGAATCAATAGTACAATCATGTGACTCAATTGTGGCGCCCCCAAATTAGGTATACATCATCCATCTTGGGTTGCGGATACATAGTACGAATCTACAATCTGACCTTAAATATACAAATTGTCGTGTAAAAAATACTGACGACCATAAATTGGAGTTTTAATAAGGACATTATCTTCTAGACAATATCCACACTCAAAAGAGTCCTCATTACATTTATTATCACACTATTTAATAGAATAGTGAGGACTACTAATGCTATCATCTAGACCAATCACTCTCGTCTCCCTAATTAGTCCATTCGTTCTCATTTTCTAAAAAGAACGGTGAAAGAAAGGGTGAGCTCAACTAGCCCAATGAAGAAATATTATGACTAAGATAATGCGTAATAAATTATCGTTAGCCTTCAACAGTGTTAAGCGGATACAATATAACAAACATCAAGTTTAACTGCAGCGGAACAAGCAATACATTAGAAGAGTCAAGTAGAGAATAAAATCTACCATCTTCTATGATTTAAAATATTTTCATCAATTTTTATCTCTGAGACTCAGCTTAATAAATAATCAACATCATTAAATCATCCCTGCACTACAGGCCAAGTGTTAGGTTTGTAATATTCATAACGCAATCAAAATTGCAAAAATTAGCGAAAGCGTGGTAAAATCAGAGTTTAAAATTTTTACAAACCATATACCCGGATCACCCTTTATGCATAATTATTAATTAAACGAAAAGATAAAGAATAAATCATACCCTTGAAGATCGAGCTTCCTCAGGTACAAGTTCACCTCCAAATCCTTTCGCGTTCAATCTTGAATCCACCGGGTTTGGTTCCTTCCTTTGATCAACGTTAGCCACCCAAATGTTTGGCCTCTAGAGGTGATCCACCAAGGAAGAAGAAAATTCAAGAAGATGGGTGTTTGGCTAAACCCTAGTTTTCTATCTCTATAGAAAGGGTGTACTCTCCCAACAATTGGAATTATGTCGTATGTTGAAAAAGTCAACAACCCCTACCACCCATAATAAGACTCCTCTTATTTATAGATGTGGGCAACCCACCTTAACAATTAAGGAATTGGGTTTTAATTAATTAATTCTTTTAATTAATTAAGCTCCCTAATCTTATTAGGGATAATTAATTAAACTCCTTTAACTAATTTTCCTTCCTAATCCAATTAGGAATAAATGAGAGTACTTATATTAAATTAATTCCTAAACTCTTTTAGAAATTAAAATAATAATAATTGTAATAATATTAATAAGACTCCTCTTATTAATTTATATTTAATATTTCTAAAATATTAAATAATAAATATTAAGCTATTTAATTTATTCTATCACCATAGATTAAATTAAATATACATAACATATTATTACGATTATGCCATTAACTTCTTAAATAATTATTCTTCCTTTTGGTAAAGTGACCCTTTAGGTTCTCCATATTAAACCAAGTTGTGAATAAATCAATTAGAACAATTCTAATCTTATTTAAATAAATAAATTAAATAATTAATTTATTTAAATAATATTTATTCTACTGATAGGGATAAGCCTCCTAGCGATCAACGACTTTCCGGATAATATAGATTTCAACATTAATCATTAAAGAACCTTTGAGTAAATAGTTCTTATGATAATTCAATCCTTCCACCATACAATGTCCCAATTAAATATAAGACATGGAATTCTTTCACAAGTCTTATTTTATTTAATTATATGTATTTAAACTCTTAAATGCACAACTCAAATAATGCAAATTAGAAACCCTTTCTAATTTCATTACGCCGCCAAGGACTACTTTGGGTTGTCATTTATCGAATCACATAGGACATTTCTCTTCTTTTATTAGAAGTGGTAGATTCTTTATTGATCATACATTATCTCCATGTATCAACTTATTATACCCAAGCATACCCTTTGATATACCCTAAGGGTCTTAAGGAATAAGTCAAAGTATAACTCATCATACACAAGATACTATGATGATCTCAAGTCCAAGGATTACTTGTCTTACTACTATCACTATAGGAATTCCTATTGACAGTAAATAAAACTCCATTAGGTATTCCTTAGCGAGCCACGTTCAGTGAACTTATTCTCTAATAAGCACCTACATACTTGCTTTAGTGTCTCCACACAAATGATCATGAGATCAATCATCCTCATCCAATGAAAGCAAGCAACGTATGTACCAATCTATCCGGATTCACTAATCCCCAATTTAGTAATCCAATGATTGGAAACTATTTTAGTTTTAAGCTTTCTAAGAATTTAGATCTCATTAGAATGATCATCATCATTATTCTAAAAGCATTGCTTAAAACTATGGGTTTATCACATATTATAAAACGAAGATCATGTAGATAATTAAAAGCCTTTAATAAATTAATACTTTTTATTAATAAATGAATAAGATTGTTACAAAGTATATGCTTTATCATCAAACATGATTGGCTTGTGTGCATACTACTTTCAATCTCCCACTTGCACTAAAGACAATCGCCATGGTATCTCATACTCTTCTTCTCTAAGTGGCGATTATCCTGCTGTTGGATAAGCTTTAGTTAATGGATATGTAATGTTGTTCATGAGAGTCCACTATCTCTATAGTGATTTCCCATCTTTCAATGATTCTAATAATCAAATGAAAGTGCCACAACACATGTTTAGATCCAAGATGAGACTTAGGAACTATTCTAGTTACGTAATGAACTTTTAATCCAAACAATCAACTTGCGGCTTCATTTATAGCTATATACTTTGTCTTTATCACTAAAAGCAAAGAATTCTTTCTTTGTTTGGAACCTTTCCAATTCAACTTTGCACTAATTTGCTCAAGATAACACTTTACCTTAAAGTGGATTTTTCTGTCGTCTTGAGTGCATTCGAAAAACTTGAGTCAGTAAAGCCCTCTAGTTTTAATTCGGACCCACCATGAATATGATCACATCCTTAGTGCTTGGGTTAAGCACTTTAAGATGTTTTCACTAACTTCATAGTGAACTTCTCCGAATATGGTGATCGACATCGTGTCTCGTATATTTCATTGCATACATGATTGTCACTCATGCGATCTCTCTTCTTTGAGTCTATGGGGACTATTAAGAGATACACTCCATGGCTCATCAACATGAGACATCTCTTGGAGTTTGTCATGCTAAACGACTTTAGCATCAAATGAATATCGTTCGGGTTAAAGTTGAGTATCCTTTTAAATCTATCTATATAGATTTGCATCCCCAATAATGATACTCTTCCCAAATCATTCATGGAGGAATGTTTAGACAACTTTATCTTTATTGATTGTAGCATTGGTATGTAATTCCTCATCCGTAGTATATCAACATATAATACTAGAAATTTCATGGCGCCCCTTTCGACCCTTTTTGTACACACTAGAAGTCTTACCTCATCGAATGTAACTCGGATCATCATCTTCTATGATGTGTACCTCATCATCATCATCCATGATGAATCCATACCTCCTAGGTATCTTTGGTACTATTCGGTTTAGGATTCGGTTGTGGTACAATAGAATTCATCTACGAGTTCCTCTTATTTGACTTATAGTGTTTTGTGGTTCTTGAACTTTTCAAGATCTATTATCCTCCCACTAGCCCTTGAATGATAAACACCTTTATCTTAAAAAGCGTGTTTAAGTAACAAACACCTTTTGCTAAGCGGGATTATAGAACATATACCCTAAACTTACTTTAGGATGTCCCACAAATCGACACTTGTCAAATCTTGTCCCAAGCTTATCCTTTGAAACCTTTTCACATAAGTTGGATGACCCCTTATCTTAACATACTTAAGATTAGGAATCCTCCTGTCCATAACTTTTATGGAGTCTTGGGGCGATTTTGAGGTTACCATTTTCAGATATGTCTGACCATTTCTAGGACATTACCTGTAGAAGGATCTTTGAATGTCGGTAAAATCATTTGGACACACTTCCATGTCCAACAAGGTACGATTTTTCATTCAGATACATCAATCAATTATTGCATATCGATGTTTCCATTATAGAAAAACCATTTGAGATGATTTAGAAACTTATTGCACAAGTATTTATCCTTGATCTAATCAAAGAATCTTAATACTTTGCCAATTTGTTTCACTTCACGAATTCTTTGAACCTTTCAAATAATTCACACTTGTATTTCAACAAATACACACATTCAACTCTTTGAATGATCATCTCCTTTTCTTATACTAATTTGTTCAATATGCAAAATTATTTTCATGTAAGTCAAGTATACAAAATTTATTAAGTAATATTCCAGCTCTATACAAAACATTATTATTATAAATGTAACAACAATTGTTCTTTATTATAATACCAAAGATTTTATTGTCCAACAATAAAATGGAAATAATATTTTAACAAGAATCGGAATACAATAACAACTTATTGACTTAATTGATTTGCCGTAAAGCGGTGCTAAACTATAAGTTTCTATGGCTAATGCAAAGAAACTTTGCTTCATTTTCCACACATAGGATTACTTATATTTGTTTAGCTTTCTACTTACCTTGGTCCCTTCATAAATCTATATTTACGATAACCAAAGTCGGTATCCAATACCTAAGTAGAACCTTGACTTAAAGAAAATTAATTTTAAATTATGAACAAAATTGTATTTGTAATCGAAACTTCATTAAGCTTCTTTGGTTAGCCTCTGCAAGATGCTTCGCAGCTTTCTTTCCGATGTCCAGCTTATTGTTGTGGAAGCAAGCTCCTTTGCTATCCATATCAGTTTTGTTCTTATTATCCTTTGTTTACGCTTTCATTTACCTTCTTTGAATCGTTCTTCTTTTCAGAAGATCCTTTGGCCCCTACCAGTAAGACTTGATCTTTCTTGGTTGGAAAGTGACTCTCAACATTTTTCAATATGTTAAGAAAATCAGCGAGGCTGATATCTAGCTTGTTCATATGAAAAATTCACAACAATTGTGAAAGGAGTCCGGGAATGAGTGCAAGATCAAATCTTGGCTCAACTCTCCATCCATAACAAAACCAGTTGTCCTAATTGATCAATCAAATTGATTATGTTAAGAACCTTTTTATGCATCACTATAGTGCCATTGGCCATTCTAGATCGGAAGAGCTCCTTAGATATCTCGATATCTATCGGCCCCACTTTCCTCACCATCAACTACTTGATGTGCGGGGAGTATAGTAGAAACATCCATAGTTTCATGCCGACAACAAGCTCAAGTATTCATGGATGCGAGCATGATGCATCGAGCTAATCATGCATCATCTTGCCACTTTCTAAAAGTAAAGAATGTCTTCCTCGAGGCATTATGCGCAACCATTGTAGAGATAGGCGACATTAAGGACATAAGATAACTTTTTAGCCATGAACTATTCTCAAATTCCTTAACCAATCCGTTTAATTCTATTTGGTTAATTTAGCATTTAATATGCTTCGCAGTGATAGTAATTTTAGACATTGTAAAATTCTGTAAATGAATTTGTAATTAACAACATTTTAACATACATTCTTTTATTAATTACCAAAATAATTTAGGTCTTGTTTTAAATTGGTATCTCCCACTATTTTCTTCAAACTATATTACCCTCACTTATATAGTTCGGCAAAATCTAATTAAAGATTTGCTAGTGAGAATAAGGATCCCATTTCAAATGTATATAGCCTTGTGGTGACACAACAAACTATATATAAATAAATAGGTAGACAACTCTTTGTCAATTACATCAACTATGCAACTCTCAGTATTTTGCCTCTTAGATTATTTTGATCAAGTGGTGGCACATCCGAATCAAAATTATCCAAGTTAAGTCCGACCTAGCACTCCATATATTCAAAAAGAAAAATATCATCCTTGTGGTGACACAACAAAACAATATTGTTCAATTTTCTTTATAAGCATCAAATGTGATAAATTAACATCTTAAATACTTAATACTTGCCTTGTGGTGACACAACAAACTCATATTAAATATTTAATACTCTATTAATTTTATCATGCTAGAATGCTTACGCTCGATATTCCAAATATCTTTGAACGCTTAGGACTTAATATAAAAATCGAGGGTTTGTTATTAATTTGTCTCATCTTGTTTAGCGTATTTATATATATATATAAAATACGCCGTCATATTAATTAACATGCGAAAACATGTTTGCATAATATATAATATATATAGTATAAGCAGTGCACATATAGAATACTATATTCTACCCTTGATTGATTATGGACTTTTATTCTAGTTTGGTTCTACTTAGAGCCACCAAGTGAACCAAAAGGTCAAACCCCAGGGGTGCAAGAAATAATATTTAAATATAACTATTACATTTAAACCCGGGCTCCATTACAAACGGGTCTTCATGCGCTTCTTGTCCCTTGATCTCCAATTTTTTTAAAATTAATTCTAACTATTCCTATTACAAAACTATTTAAAATAAATAGAAACCTTGATCAGCAGTCAAGGGGAAGTACATAGGAGGGAGATAGAATTTACATTAAGAAAAATTAGAGAAGGCGAGTACTTGCAACCCCATTTAATAAAACCCATACATTCACGCATCCAACTAAAATAAAATCCAATCACATTGGTCAATATATTCCATAATCAATCCCATTTATTATCATACACATCACCATATGCATCAATAAATAACATTCATCTCATGAATAATAAACATTTAATATATATATTGATATCATTTAATGGGCAAATTTAGTTAGTATAAAATCTATTTTTGAATCAAAATAAACTCCTTTATTTTAATCCAAATTTAAATCAAAATAAAACTATTTTATTTTAATTTATCCTATTTTGAATAAAATAAACTATTTTATTTTAATCAAAATTTTAATCAAAATAAACTCCTTTATTTTAATTAATTATGGAATCTAATTCCATGTAATAAAAAAAATCTAATTAAAATAAACTCTTTTATTTTAATTAATTATGGAATCCAATTCCATATAAAAAAAAATATTAAAGGAAACACTTGATATTCTTTCCTATTCACAAATAAACTCCTTTATTTTGAATAATATGAAATCTTATTCCATATTTAAATAAACTTTTTATTTAAGGAAACATGGATTCACTTTCCTATTCACAAATAAACTCTTTTATTTTGAATAATATGAAATCTATTTCATATCTAAATAAACTCCTTTATTTAAGGAAATTAGGGCAATCCAATTTCAACTCCAATTAGTTATCATGGAATCCAATTCCAACTCTAATTAGTTAGCATGAAATTTAATTTTAAAATTAAAATAAATCTTTTATTTTAATATTAAAATAAACCTTTATTTTAGGATTAAAATAAACCTTTTATTTTAATTATAAAATTATTTAAAATTAAAATAAAACTTTATATTTTAATATTAAAATAAACCTTTTATTTTAAAATTAAAATAAACTTTTTATTTTAATTATATAATAATTAAGAATATATATATATATTCGTAATATAATATATATATATATATATATATATAATATTTCCGTGTGGCCAAGCATTTTTTTTTTTTTTTTTTTTGAACCGTGCACTGCCTCATCCGAATCCACGTGACCATGAATCATGGAGTTTCCTGGTAAGTTTGATTTCTTTCCAAGACATCCTGTTAAACAAGTTGCCTTGTTAACATCAAAAAAAAAAAAAAAAAAAACGGCTCCTCCTTTTTTTTTTTATTTAGCCGTGCAGTAGGTGACATCCGTAGCCTTTGATTTTCAAGACAAAAAACGGCAGCCTTGATTTCCATTAATTTTGTGATGCCGGATTTTTATTTTTTTTTTTTAAATAAATTTTATACAATAAAATTATGCCCAATTAAATTATTCTAAACACATATCAATATATAAATTAAAACAATTAATAATTTGCATAAAGGTTTGGCTCACGATGCCACTTTATTAGGTTTGTAATATTCATAACGCAATCAAAATTGCAAAAATTAGCGGCGTGGTAAATCGAGTTTAAAATTTTTACAAACCATATACCCTGGATCACCCTTTATGCATAATTATTAATTAAACGAAAAGATAAAGAATAAATCATACCCTTGAAGATCGAGCTTCCTCAGGTACAAGTTCACCTCCAAATCCTTTCGCGTTCAATCTTGAATCCACCGGGTTTGGTTCCTTCCTTTGATCAACGTTAGCCACCCAAATGTTTGGCCTCTAGAGGTGATCCACCAAGGAAGAAGAAAATTCAAGAAGATGGGTGTTTGGCTAAACCCTAGTTTTCTATCTCTATAGAAAGGGTGTACTCTCCCAACAATTGGAATTATGTCGTATGTTGAAAAAGTCAACAACCCCTACCACCCATAATAAGACTCCTCTTATTTATAGATGTGGGCAACCCACCTTAACAATTAAGGAATTGGGTTTTAATTAATTAATTCTTTTAATTAATTAAGCTCCCTAATCTTATTAGGGATAATTAATTAAACTCCTTTAACTAATTTTCCTTCCTAATCCAATTAGGAATAAATGAGAGTACTTATATTAAATTAATTCCTAAACTCTTTTTAGAAATTAAAATAATAATAATTGTAATAATATTAATAAGACTCTCTTATTAATTTATATTTAATATTTCTAAAATATTAAATAATAATATTAAGCTATTTAATTTATTCTATCACCATAGATTAAATTAAATATACATAACATATTATTACGATTATGCCATTAACTTCTTAAATAATTATTCTTCCTTTTATGGTGTGACCTTTTAGGTTCTCCATATTAAACCTATTGTGAATAAATCAATTAGAACAATTCTAATCTTATTTAAATAAATAAATTAAATAATTAATTTATTTAAATAATATTTATTCTACAATAGGATAAGCCTCCCTTAAGCGATCAACGACTTTCCAGATAATATAGATTTCAACATTAATCATTAAAGAACCTTTGAGTAAATAGTTACTTGCATAAATTCAATCCTTCCACCATACAATGTCCCAATTAAATATAAGACATGGAATTACTTCATAAGTCTTATTTTATTTAATTATATGTATTTCGACTCTTAAATGCACAACTCCAAATAATGCAAATTAGAAACCCCTTTCTAATTTCATTCTCGCTTAACCAAGGACTACTGGTTGTCATTTATCGAATCACATAGACATTTCTCTTTTTTATTAGAAGTGGTAGATTCTTTATCGATCATACATTATCTCCATGTACAACTTATTATACCCAAGCATACCCTTTGATATACCCTAAGGGTCTTAAGGAATAAGTCAAAGTATAACTCATCATACACAAGATACTATGATGATCTCAAGTCCAAGGATTACTTGTACTACTATCACTATAGGAATTCCTATTGACAGCAAATAAAACTCCATTAGGTATTCCTTAGCGAGCCAATGCTCAATGAACTTATTCTCTAATAAGCACCTACATACTTGCTTTTAGTGTCTCCACACAAATGATCATGAGATCAATCATCCTCATCCAATGAGCAAGAACGATGTACCAATCTATCCGGATTCACTAATCCCCAATTTAGTAATCCAATGATTGGAAACTATTTTAGTTTTAAGCTTTCTAAGAATTTAGATCTCATTAGAATGATCATCATCATTATTCTAAAAGCATTGCTTAAAACTATGGGTTTATCACATATTATAAAACAAGATCATGTAGATAATTAAAAGCCTTTAATAAATTAATACTTTTATTAATAAATGAATAAGATTGTTACAAAGTATATGCTTTATCATCAAACATGATTGGCTTGTGTGCATACTACTTTCACCAAGGATATTCTTTAGTATCATCCGACCACAAATTATCCATGCACTCTGGGCCAAAGATAATCGTATTTTTTTCATCAACGGTCTTGATCATGCCATAAAATAATTCATCTTTGCACCCTTAGTCAAGAGAATCCATAGCCATAATCATACCAAAAACTATCCATCAATGCATACTGACCAATGAAGATTTTACCACATCATTCATCATTACATCATATTACCATCATTTCATTATTACTTGGTCATGATTAATCACGTCATAATCACACCAAGTCCATCTATGCACTACTACGCCCAAGGATGACTTTTACCACATCATTTATAACATTACAAATGATTACACCACATAATCCCCAATCATAATCATACCAAGTCCATGACCATGTGCCACGTATGACTTTCAACATAATATAAACATGAAGATGATGACAATGATATAAGAATTCAATAAAACAAGTTTGAGAATTAATTTATCTATGAACCAATAACGTCCAAATTGTAAACGTAATCTCGCTTTGTAGAGTAAAATTCAAGAATGCTCGGAAGAATATTTTCATGAAAAGATCTTCGGATGGCCGCAAATATCAAGGAATTCCACTAATTTCATGGAGTATAGAAGTCAAAGTTTTAACCAACCGAGAGTATAATAAAGAATGGAATAACAAAAGAAATCACCATGCATGCAAGATTCGCATGCAGGTTATTCCAACAAAATACTAAATAATCTGGAACCGTGTCAAAGTAAATTCAGCACCAAGCGGGATGTTCCAACATGTAATAATAAAGAATGGAATAACAACATAAATCACCATGCATGCGGTATTGCCAGATGTAATAAAGTTATTCCAATGAATACTAATAAGGGCGGAATCAGTCCCACAGAAACGCGATGTATGTGATATTCCAATGAATAATAATAAAGATTTTAACGGAACCTGGTGTAAAAACGCATGTGAGACGGGATATTCCAATGTAATAATAAAGACGAAATAATAGAAGAATGTCACCAAGTATAGGTAGCTCACAGCGTATCAAAGTTATTCCAATGAATAATAAAGAATGGAATAACATAAGTTCTCTTCATGAATACAAAAGAATAACACCCCTTTACAGTACAACAAATAATATTCCCTACCTTAAGAAGAAGAGTACTTGGATATATGAGTAAGTGAAGCGGTAATAATATTTTTCTTCTTTCTCTCTATAGTTTCTCTCTCTCTAGAGTTTCAATGAATTAAATAAGAAATAATGAAGGAATGAGCTTATTTATAGAAAAATGGACTGTATAAGAACTAACTCACGAACGGTTCAGATTGATTTACTTTAATCTGACGGTCCATATTTAAAGCAAAATCTTTTAAATAAAATATAATATATTCTATTTATAATCTAATAAAACGAATAACTTTATAAAAGATTTTACTATGCAAATACTATGCATAATAAAATATAATATATTCTAATTATTGTCTAATAAAATGAGATAACTTTATAAAAGTATTCTGCTTTATATAAAAAATTTTACTATTAGCCTAATAAAATGAATAACTTTATAAAAGTATTCTGCTTTATATAAAAAGTTTTTCCATTTTATTACATTAATAATACCAATAAAACAAAACCGGTGACTTATCACATAAGCATCAATAATCAATACTCGTGCCACTACGCAACTACCCCAGCGTATCAGCATTTTTTTAACATCGGGTGTTTTAACAGTTAACTGTTAAACTTCCGTCGTTATTTTCATAAAAATATTTTTATCATTTTCTCAATTCGACAATAATTCTGTTGTGGGATCCACTAATGATTGTACCATCGTACGAATATTCCCCAACTAATCGAATATTCCCCGACACAACGAATATTTTATATCAACTTGCTAACTTTGCAAAAAAAAAATAAATTCACATATTACCCTTAACTTTAAACTTTTATCAATTTAACTATTTACCAAAATAGAAAAATTGAATACTTTTATTTCATAAAATTTGGGGTCTCACAATCACCCCTCCTTATGAAATTTTTCCCTCAAAATTTACGTGACGTACACGATATTCAAGAGATGAGAATACCTTGCTTTCTTTTCATCAGACCTTCCCGATAATTTCCTCGCTTATCATGATTTTCCAATTTCTCAACTCCTCGTATTTTAGATATCATTCAAGAATATAGCTTTAAAACAAAGGTTAATTGGCATATCATAATTTGTCAACTTATCAAGTAAACAATTTCAGCTTAGGTAAGTCACACACTAGCGAAGTATATAACTCATCTCTCCCTCCTAGTTCTAGATTCTTACCTCCAAATGAACATATCCTAAGCTCGATACCAACCGTGACGCCCCTAAAATTAGGTATACATCACCCATCTTGGGTCGCCAGACACATGGTACGTAATACAAATACAACCTTAATATACAAATGTCAGGTGTAAAATACGCATGTAACATAAGTCGGAGTTTTAATAAGGACATTGTCTTCTAGACAATATCCACACTCAAAAGAGTCCGCGATTACATTTATTATCACAATATTTAACAGTAATAGTGAGGACTACTAATGCTATCATCTCGAATCGTCACCCGTTCCCCGACTAGTCCCGCCACGCTTCTCATTTCACGAGAGAACGGTGAAAGAAAGGGGTGAGCTCAACTAGCCCAAAGAAGAAATATTATGACTAAGATAATGCGTAATAAATTATCGTTAGCCTTCAACAATGTTAAACCGATACAATATAACAAACATCAAGTT